>CAWUFW010000821.1:2147956-3533293 GCA_963921515.1 Calotriton arnoldi | reverse complement strand
CCACCCTTAGCCAGGGGGCAGGATGCCCACCACTACTACCACCCTCACCCAGGGGGGGCAGGATGCCCACCACTACTACCACCCTCACCCAGGGGGGCAGGATGCCCACCACTACTACCACCCTTAGCCAGGGGCTGGATGCCTACCACTACTACCACCCCCACTCATAGGATGGACAATGCATGACACAACAAGCACACCACAACCTAGGGAATGCAAGATTAAGACATCCCCCACCACCATGACAAGCGTGTGAGCAGGCTGTGTCAAATGCCTACAACACCGAACATGACATTGAACATATAATGTGACCCCCTAGCACATGTGCCACACATATATGTGTGTGGCACCCACAATGCAAGCAGCCCATGACCATTGTGGCAATGGGGCCTAAACCCCCATCATCACAGTGACCAAAAGGCAAGTGTGGGGTCCATAGCTGAAGCACATTTTGACCATTGTGGCAATGGGGTCTAAACCCCCATCATCACAGTGACCAAAAGGCAAGTGTGGGGTCCATAGCTGAAGCACATTTTGACCATTGTGGCAATGGGGCCTAAACCCCCATCATCACAGTGACCAAAAGGCAAGTGTGGGGTCCATAGCTGAAGCACATTTTGACCATTGTGGCAATGGGGTCTAAACCCCCATCATCACAGTGACCAAAAGGCAAGTGTGGAGTCCATAGCTGAAGCACATTTTGACCATTGTGGCAATGGGGTCTACACCCTCATCATCACAGTGACCAAAAGGTAATTGTTGACAAAGAAAGAGCTGCAACTGCCAAACTGCATGGATCATTCCTGGTCACAGAACCAAAAACTCATCTGTGGCAAAGTAGTGTATGTGTCCCATTGCAACATAAATTGGGGGAGCCAAATACTGCAGTGCAAATGAAACATTCCTTTGGCCATGTGCAGACAAACAACACCCATGGGGGCTGAGACCGTCAACAGTCATCAATGACACAATGACAGAAGTGACCATCAGAATGCAGAACCACATATTTGCACCAATGGGCACACAAATGCAGATACCCTGTGGAGACAGCAGATGTGAGGTGAACAGATACCATACCATGGCAGCAATGGGACACACAAACCATGATCACTGTGCTGACCGATGACCTAGGAGTCCCAGGGACAGCAGGGGAAACACACCAAACAACATACAGCCAATGGCACACCCAAGATATGCCAATGCAGTGGTGCAGATGCACAAACACAAACAGGCAGACCAACACTGTCATCATACACAGCAGGTGAGGGGTGGGGGTGCCAGTGTCCCCAGGCAACAACACAACACATGAGGAGAGCTGAATACCAATCATACAGATGTGCATACACTGCCACACTAAGGTAACTCATGGATCCAAATCCCCTATGTGGGCAAGCAGGCATTGACAGGTGAGAGGGAGCACAAAACACACATGTCACACAGGCACGTAGGAACAACAACTGACACAGCAAGTCACAGACACACCACAGCACCACCCCCAGGGCCCCCACAATGTGGTGACCCTGGGCTGAAGAAAAATACCACTGTGATGACAAAGCTAAATGTCGTTCACACTGTGAACCACAGTCAGGTGTCCTGAGCAACTAACTACCATCACACCTACACAAGCACAAATCAATCAGCATGGCCAGTAAGCCAAGGCCAACATGGAGGCAGGGGACTAGCCGGGCAACAACTCTCATCTGCACACACTCAAGACCACACCCCTCGACCTCCAACAATGTGCAGCAGTGAAGTACACATGCACTGGTGACATTGCACATGCACCCATTACTATTCCAGGGTGGTGGGTGGGAACCAAGGTGTAGAAACACATCACACATGGACACTCAACAAGACTCCTGAATGTCTGACACACTGCACACTACGCTGTACATGGACATGACGGCAATACCACACCGACCAATGGGATCCCAGCCACAGTCACACACCAATGAAGAAGCCAAGGTCACCCACAAAGAACACACATAGACAACAACCAACATTGCAGCCCGGACCCTAAGGAGTGCCAGCAGTCACACACACAACGTGTCACAATCACTGAAAGATAACACAAACTGGAAATCACATGACAGGGGCAAACAACAAGTGCCAAAGGGAAACCTGACTGTGACCCATCTGCGTCTGCACACAAACTCTGCCCTGACAGCAAACACACCTATGGGTGACACCCTGATGACCAGTAATGTGCCATGCACCCACATCACAGAGAACACAGGGAGAAGACTTTGGGGGAACATAGCTCAAGTCAGCAAGCATCACAAACAGGTACAACACTAGGGATCACAGCATGCGCAGATGAATGGAAGTGAACACACAGACATGCACATACAACACACACCTTGGGCGCAGGCAATGTCACACGTGTACACACTGCCATGAGGGGACTCCACTCCTGTGTGAGGAAAGCTGTGCCATATGTTGCCTCAGTAGGGCCCCATCATGTCAGCTGAGCACTTGGTCACACAATCAACAATTAGCACCAAATGAGGGCTCCCATCACATCAGCCTGGTCATGGATGTGCCAACGGAATCATCAGCACAGATCCAACACACTTGTATAGCAATGTTGCACTGACTACACGGATGAGTCCCTCCCCATTGATGCCCAAACCTGCATGTCCACTGGAGATGGCAACACGGTCAGGGAAGTAGACAAATGCAACGATGGCAGGCACAACAGATGTGCAGGGGTGGAAGCCACAGATATGAAATTGCCAATGTAAGTAGGAAACCCATTGCCAAATACTGAACACATGACACCCTCAGATGCTGCTATTGATGACATGGATACACCACATGATAGGACACATTCCCCCTGGACCACATGGATTCCTGCACAGTAACACTTCATAATCATGAGACCAGATATCACCATCACTGCAGCAAGGGCATGGTTAGCTGCACCAACAACATGTACATCTGAAGCATGAGCACTAGAGAAAAGAAAGTTGCTTTATTCAGCATATGTGTTGAGGCCAAACGAAGTCCTGAAAAAAGAGCAAAGGCCAATGGCCAGTCCATTGTCAAAGTTCAAACAGGGTGACACTGGCAGATGTCACCCTACGCATGCATGCACAATACCAGGGACAATCCACTAGGAGGGGCAACCGGGGGGCAGGCCAGGCACCGCAGGGACAGGATCAGGGCTCACCAGGGGGAGTCAGGGAAGGGGTGGTGGGTGCTGGAGAGCCACTGACAACTGCAGTGGAGGTGTCTGACATGGTGTGTGCCGGCACAACTGGGGGCATGACACAGATGTCGTGGGTGCCGGCACAACTGCAGTGGACCCTGCAGATGGGGTGGACAGGTCCGCCACTGCAGTGCCCAAGTCAGACAGGGCGGTAGTGGACTCCACTGCAGTGCCTACCTCCAGGGGAGGAGAATGGGGAACAGGCAAGGTGGGTTGGACAGAGGGGGGACACCCTCACCACATCAGTGGCACAGACAAGCGCAGCGGGGGTGTGGTGCTGGGAGAGCAAGTGGCAGGGGGAGAAGGCCGGAGCATCTTGGGGATGGTATATCTGTGGGTGGGGGAACCTGGGGCAGGGTGTGGTGGGGGCACCTGTGCAGTGGGGGCCTGAGGGATGGAGGACGGAGACCTTGTGCCTGAGCTGCAGGGCGGTGGCGGGGTCTTGCTCTTAGCACTCCGGGGGACTTGCGGGTGGGGGCCTCAGTCCGTCTGCACCTGGGGGAGGGTGTCCGGGGGCGAGGGGCACTCTGCTCCGTGTGGGTGGGCTTCCTCTTCCCCGGGATGCTGGAGCAGCTTCATCGGTGGGGAAGAGGCCGAGGTCACAGAGGAAGAGCTGCTGTGACTTTGGGGTTGCAGGTGAGGCAAGGGAGGGTGCTTTGGAGGGAGAGGGAACTGAGGACTGCGCAGTGCATGTGGATGCGTGTGTGTGTGCCAGGGCCCCATCCCCTGTGAGTCTGGCTTCAGTCCCCTGAATGTGCGTGCGTGTGCGTTTTGTCATTGGCGTGTGTGTCAGTGTGCTGGATGTGTGTGTGCTGGTGTGTGCCAGTGTGTGTGTGCCTGGGATGGGTAAGGTGCTGGGGAGTGTGGATGGAGCAGAGGCAGGAGGGGTGAGGGACCGTTTGAGGAGGGACACTGCTGCCGTCAGGGAGGAGTCCATGGACCTATTGCCCCTCTGTAGGTCAGACATGCCCGATGAGATGCCCTCCATGAACGACACCAGCTGAGTCAACAGCGCGGTGTGCGCATGGAGGACACTCAGCATGGCTGTCTGCCCTACATGGAGCTGGCGAAGGAGGTACACAGACTCCTCACTCAGGGCAGCAGGGGACACAGGGGCAGGGGTGCGGTGCCTGGCCCAAAGGAGACACGCTCCCGGACATGGGAGCCTCCACGGACCTGGGGAATGGGAGCCGATTGGAGGGCGGTGGTGGTGCTGGTGGTGGCGGGGACAGCAACACTAGCTGGGGTGTGGTGGCTGCTGACACCCGCCTCCACAAGGGAGTCATCCTCCGAGTTGCTCTGGTCCTCAGCTGAGGTGGATGCTGCTGAGGACTCCTCGGTGTGGCTCCCTCGCCCTCCGTGCCACTGGGTCCCTCCGACCACTCCTCGGCTGCTGACCCAGTCTGGCTCTCCGGCTCCTCCTGGTCCGTGGAGCTGTCCCCTTCCGTGGCCGTGGATGTATCTGCAAAAAATGGGGAAACAGACAGACATCAGTCACCTGCACATAACGCACACACCACTGTGAGCACAGCACATCACAGAGCAAGCCCTGGCATCATTAGTTGTGCATTGCTAAAAGTGCACTAATTGAACAGGAGAAGTCAATTGTCAGTCTGATGCCAAGCATGGCACTCACATCCCACATGGCCTTGCACCCATCTGTCTGGTGTCTGTTGGATTGCAACACCCCAGTGTTGACACATGCACCAAGTACACAGTAGTTGGACAGTGCAGAGGACACGGTGTGGACACATCACAGCTCTTGCCACTGAGTCAGTACAGGTTTACGGATGTAAGGGATGCCCAGAGTCAGATAGGAAATGCATGTGATGCATACCAGCGACAGACACCATGATGCACCCATGTCCTGATAGCCAGCGCCACTATGGTGTGCATGTAGCACATGTCACTCCCCTGCAGGATCACCAATCAGTAGACACATGCCATGGCGGAGGCATGACTGCAAAGTCATACATCACTGTCTCAGTGATGTATGACTTTGCAGCCAGACAACAACACTCTGCACTGTGTCACAATAGTAGGTCATGGGGAATGCAAGTCCTGGAGCTGCACAAGTGCACATGTACATCCCCCCACAACACATCCTCTTAACCCTCATCTGTCCAGGTCATACCTATTGGACATATGGGAGACCTGTGACACTACCCTCTGAACCTGAGCCCCTCACACTCTGCTGTGCATGGGGAACAGCTGCCTGAACTTCACATTTACATGCCCCAGTCTGCATGGGCAGCTGATCAGACACCTATGTGTCACACAAGTATCGTCTCCTATGGTCACATCTCCAGTGGCATGCTGAGCCCCTACCAAGAAACTCCACAGCAGTCCTGGCGACTAATCCACAGCACACTGACACAGAGGCAGACACCTGAGGGGCAAATCACTGTGCACAATGTGTCCTCTGATACACGGGAGTGGGAGTACAGAGTGTATTGTATGGCCTGGAGTAGGCATGACTGTCCAGCCCCACATGAATGAGGGATGAGCCCTGGACTGTAGGCAACTGGCTAAGTATGTGTGACACACGTCATATACATACTCCTGGGGCCCAAACATTGTTCCCACCCGCAGCATGGGTGTGTGCCAGGTACCCCAGCCACATGTGGTGGATCAGCTCAGCAATTGGACCACAGATCAAAGTAACACGCTGAATACATGTCAGAATACAGGCATTGTGTAAGCAATGGACCCACCCATGATGCCCACCACAGAGTCAGGGAAACAGATGCTGTCTCCCACCTTGAGTCAAGCAAACTGCAAGGACACAGTCCTAAGTGACAGAATTCCCTGCATGTAAGGGCCACACCTGGGTATCAGATGAGGAGTGGGCAGTGCACAATAGAGGGACATGGCTCCTGGACAACATGACTGCTGTACTGTGGCAGTTCAACCTGGCCCGAGGAGGGCACATAACATGTTAGACAGAGTACACAGTGCAGTCTTTGACTCACCCCTCCTTGCTGCTCTCTGGCCTTCAGCTGCCCATCCAGGTCTGGAAAGACCACCGCCAGGATCCTGAGCATGTGGGGGTCAGGGTCCGTGTTCCGCCCCTCCTGCGAGGAGGCGACAGCTTCAGCTGGACCCGTGCAATCCTCCGGGTCCAGCCCCGAAGGTCCTGCCACCTCTTTTGGCAGTTGCGGATCCGGCGCTTGTAGACCCCCACGGACCGGACAGCCCGGACGATGTCCTTCCAGATCTCATGCTTCCGATGGGCAGAAGCCTGTCAGGATGACAAAGTGATAAGGACATTACTACACATGCAACATATCCGTGCATGACACAGTTGCATATACATGTCGCAATCACAGGGGCACATGGTGTACCCAGGCAGTGCACGGCTGCCCATGGACAGTTTTCCAGAAGTCACTACATGGTATCATAGCATGGGGAGTAAAACCCTGTTCAGAAGCACTGTCACTGCACCATACCTGTCCAGTGCAAGTCACTACACACTATGGGGGTGACAACTACTCAGTGAGCCTGCTAGCCAGTGGTGTGCTGACTCTCAGCCTTGCTAGTCAGACAAAATGCACATTCAGAAAGGCAGTGCACAGAACACTCACCTGCTCCCCTGGTGTCCCATACAGCTTGCTGTACTGTGGAAGTAGGCTGTCCAGCAGGGCCTGGTTCTCTTCAAGGCTGAAGGCTGGGGCTCTCTCCACAGTACGTGCCATTGCAGGGTCCAGAGGGGCAGAGACAGCAGCAGTGCAGTGGCAGATGTCGTCCTGGAGCATGTAGTGCAGGCAAGTGGGCTCTCAGGGGAACATGCAGCAATATATATGTGCTGGAGAGGCAGATACTGTCCCTTGTGTCCAAAGTGATAGGTCCAAGTCGTTTGCATCTTCTGAATATGGCCAATCCATGGAATAGCAGCACCAAAACACGCCCACAGCATCCTTCAAAATTTCAACTTCATGACATACATGATTTTGCAACATTGTTGTGGGTGACCAACTGATTTTCCAGCAACCGACTCGTTCGAATATTCGAAACGCGTCCGTTGCCAGGCAAGCCCATTGTCAATGGGTGCGCACCGATCGGTCCATTGAGGTACAACGCGCACAGGGGTACAACGCGTACCCGCACACATTGAAAGCAATGGGCCGGCCGGAGGCACCGATCGGTCCATTGCTGTTCAACGCGCACAGGGGTACAACGCGTACCCGCACACATTGAATGCAATGGGCCGGCCGGAGGCACCGATCGGTCCATTGCAGTACAACGCGCACAGGGGTACAACGCGTACCCGCACACATTGAATGCAATGGGCCGGCCGGAGGCACCGATCGGTCCATTGCAGTACAACGCGCACAGGGGTACAACGCGTACCGCGCACATTGAATGCAATGGGCCGGCCGGAGGCACCGATCGGTCCATTGCAGTACAACGCGCACAGGGGTACAACGCGTACCCGCACACATTGAAAGCAATGGGCCGGCCGGAGGCACCGATCGGTCCATTGCAGTACAACGCGCACAGGGGTACAACGCGTACCCGCACACATTGAATACAATGGGCCGGCCGGAGGCACCGATCGGTCCATTGCAGTACAACGCGCACAGGGGTACAACGCGTACCCGCACACATTGAATGCAATGGGCCGGCCGGAGGCACCGATCGGTCCATTGCAGTACAACGCGCACAGGGGTACAACGCGTACCCGCACACATTGAAAGCAATGGGCCGGCCGGAGGCACCGATCGGTCCATTGCAGTACAACGCTGCACAGGGGTACAACGCGTACCCGCACACATTGAATGCAATGGGCCGGCCGGAGGCACCGATCGGTCCATTGCAGTACAACGCGCACAGGGGTACAACGCGTACCCGCACACATTGAATGCAATGGGCCGGCCGGAGGCACCGATCGGTCCATTGCAGTACAACGCATCACTGTACATGTGACTGGCATATGTCAGCATGCCTGTCTCAGATGGACATATGCCAGCCACAGATAGCTCCCAGGGAGTGAGGGGCACACCTACATCACGACAGCCTGTCCAAACCTTATCATAAGGCATGTAAGGCTGCATTTCCTATTGTGTGTATGTTGGTGTACATGTTGTCCTGTGGGTGTCACCTGTGGGCAACCACCCCCAGGCTGTGCACGTGTTCATGGGGACAGGATCATGGGTGTTATGTGTACGTGACCACTGTGATGTGCAACTGTTCATATCTGTGCATGTGCCATGGTCACATTTCACAGTGGTGTTTGTGTATGTCATGTCACATACCCCGTGAGTCCCATGTGGGACGGTATGTTTGAGCCAGGGTGTCCCAGTGGCACAATAGTGATGGCCCTCCACAGTCTTTGTGCATGTAGTGTTTACAATGTCTCTGATTTCATGTGCACAATGGGAGACAGTCTCCACATCCACGTTGTGTGTGCATGGACTCTGATGTTGTGCGTGTGTGTCACAGACGTCCATGGCTCTCCTGCCATGGCAAGTGTGGCCACTACCTGTGGGGGTCATGTTTGTTTTGTTGTGGTGTACACATGATACTCCAGGTGATGCCAGTGTCCATGTGGCATTACAGGGTCCCTGGGAATGTGCCTGTCGTTGAGCTGTGGTGCCTGGGGCACATCTGTCCTCACATGTCACTGGGGGTGACTGTGACACAGCATCATGATATCCAATGGGCCAACTTGGGACAAATTGATGCCACCTGTAGGACCGTGTTGACAGATGTTGGCCATGTATGTACCATAAATGTCGTTCCGGTACTGCACACTTCATGTAGTTGTGCCTCATGATGATGTATGTTGGGATCTTGAGTGTGTTCAATGCCGCATATGTGGGGTGACTGACGATCTTGCTTACTTCTCCTCTGCACTGCAGGGCTCCTGCTGTCCATCGGCCATTCCCAGACCTGGCAACGATGGTGGAACGGGACAGCATCCGACGGTACCGCTTCACCAGGCAGCTGATTGAGGATTTTGCAGTGCAGTTGTCCCCACATTTGCAGCCTGGCCGGCCGTATCCTACAGCGCTGACCCCCAAGGTGAAGGTGATGGCAGCCCTACACTTCTTTGCCACCGGTACCTTCCAACATACTGTGGCGTCTGCTGGTGGGATGTCACAGACCATGTTCAGCCGTGTGCTCTGCGATGTTTTGGCGGCAATGTTGCTCTTCCTGAACCGGTACATCTATTTCCCTAGACTGCGACGACTCACTGACGTGAAGAGTGACTTTTATGCCCTGGGGAGGATGCCGCATGTAATTGGCTCCATTGATGGGACACATGTGGCTTTGGTACCACCACAGGCCCAGGAGCAGGCCTACAGGAACCGCAAGCACTACCACTCGGTCAATGCACTGGTGGTGTGTCTTGCAGACATGACCATCACACACGTGTGTGCCCGTTTCCCTGGTTCAGCACACGATGCCTTTGTGATGAGGAGTAGTCGCATCCCCAGGTTGATGGCACAGATGCAGAACCAGCGTGCCTGGCTTGTCGGTGTGTACTGACTTTGTGCCATTGTGTGTGATCTGATCTGTAGTATTCCGCCCACTTTTCCAAGTCAGCTGATGTGCACTTGTCTGTCCGTAGGTGACTCGGGATACCCCAACATGCCGTGGTTGCTGACACCCCTCAGGAACCCTGTGACACCTGCCCAGATGCGCTACAATGAGGCACATGGTCGGACCAGGAGAGTGATTGAGCGGACCTTTGGTCTCCTGAAGAGCCGCTTCCGCTGCCTGGACAAGACCGGAGGGTCCCTCCCATATGCCCCTGCGAAAGTGTGCAAGATTATCATCGTCTGCTGCATGCTCCACAACCTGGCAGTGCGGAAGGAGTTGCCTCTCATCCAGGATGACGATGACCAACATCCGCCACCTGTGGAGGATCCTGGCCTGGACCACGATGCCAGTGACGATGATGATGATGATGGTGATGGTGATGTCCGCACACAGCTCATCACCAACTTCTTTAGCTGAATGTGAGTATCCTGAGGTGTCATGTGAATGATGTGAGTTGGCATGATGTGTGGGTGGTGCTCTGGTGCTGTTGGAGTGTGTCCATGGGCTACTTGACAGGATGTGTGTTGCGATGTGTGGTGACAGGTGGGCTGTACTCCCCAACAGTGTTGACATGCTAACTTGGTTCTGGGTGGGTATCTTGTAACATGTATTGTGCATGAGTTTTGCTGTTCTGTCCTGTACTGCATTGCTTTTGACTGTGTGTCATTTCTGTCCTTCACAGGGTACTTTCAGATTCGTTTGGTCAACTGTGTCCACCGACGACGTGATTGCACATCCAGGCTGGTAGCTGTTGTGTCCCTACAGGTGATGTGCGCCACACCCATGGACTTCCTTCTGTCTACAGTTGTTGACTGTGTGCCCGCTACCAGGTGGGGTTACCTTGCATCTGTAGTGGTTACGGCATGTTGCTACTGTGTAATAAACCTGTGCTTCACTTAGTGATGTGCGTTGTCTGTGGTCACACATTTGAGTGCCATTTGCTTACTGCACCTGTGGGCTACTTGACTACAACTGGGAATGGGTGTGGTGTCTGTGCATTGCACCGTCTTCCCTGGCAACATCAGTGTAGGCAATGAGTCAGATGGCCTAGGTGTGTATGTGTTGTGTAGCCCTGGTGGTGTGTCTCCCTCATATGTGTCACGTTGCCTGTACTCACATGCCTGTGTTGTCCTTGCTGTTGCAGTTCGCATACACTGTGTAATTTTGCAGTTCATCATCCCCATAACAGCACCCACGTTGGAATCACGACAGAGGCAAGTATGGTGTATTAGTGTGTTTATTGTGATAATAGTGCATAGGATGGATTGTGCTGTACATGAATCTTGCAATCCCAAGTTCCTAGATGAATAGAAAGTCCAGGTAGACAGGATCCCCAGTATCGGGGCCACAGTTGTCTGACACATTGTTCCAACTTGTACTCCCCATGCTATGTGTGGGAGTAGTGTTGCCATCAACAGGGTGAACAGTCTGTGCACAAAGGCGAAAATCCAGAACAGGTTCAGGCTTCCTGGGAGTTGCGCTTGGCCATCAGCCTCTCACTTTCCCCTCCTCGGACGACCCCTCTTCTTGGGGGGGCCCTCAAGTGCAGGCTGCTGCGGTGCAGGGGACTCTCCGCCAGAGTCCTCCTCCCTCCCTGTGGCAGTTGCAGTTTGTTCGGTACCAGATGTTGTTGGCACACAGGGAGGTGTGGACTGGTTGCTGTTCATCTGGCGGAGGCATTGTAAAATGTCCCTGTGCACCGCCGTCATCTCATGTAGTACATCCCACTTGGACTCCACGCGGGTCATGTGGGAGTCCACACGTGACATGTGGGAGTCCACACGTGACATGTGTGACTCCACTTGGGACATGTGGGAGTCCAAGCGGGCATGATGGGCAGCCTGCTGCTGTTTGATGTCTCTGAGGAGCCCCACTACCTGGCTGAGCTCTCCGGTGCTGGACTGGTACGCATCAGCTATGCGTACCAGTTGTGGGTCTTCATGCACACCAGCAACGTCTGCAAGCAGCGACCTCTGTCTCCCACCCCTCCCACCACCCCTGCTGACATGTGCAGTGTGTGCAGTTGCACGCACAGATAACCCTGGTCCACCTTGGGGGTTGGTGGTGGTGGTGGTGTCCATGGCCCCAGGTTGGTCCAGGGTCACTGCGCTGGTGTTGTTCCTTATTCTGTCCATGTCGGCAGGGATGGTATTCGTGGTGACAGTCGTTGGAGGGGTGGGTGCAGGGGGTGCAGCTGGTGGACCTGCTGGTGCTGCAGCTGGTGGTCCTGCTGGTGCAGCATGTTGACTTGCACCGGATGTGCCAGGTTGTTCTTCATCGTCCGAGGAGGACAGAGGCTGTACGACGCCAGTGAGCTCGGCATCCTCTTGAGCCTGGGACTGGGACTCCTCAGCGTCTGCTGCTGTGTCCCTATCATCACCTGTTTTTGGGAGACACAAACAATGTATGTCATGTTTCTGCAGGCATCAGTGGTTGACACACCTGACAGTTGTGACTGTGCCTCGGGGTGCGGGCCTGTACATTGTATTGTCCTAAGTCGTCACAGTCAGGGGTTGATATTGGTGTGGCACATTGTCCTGCATTATTTGGGCATTTCTATGTATTCTCTGGGGTGTGAACATGGTCTGCATTGATTGTGTTTGGTTGACAGCCAGACCTCCTTCCCACCCACCCACCCACCCAGTCAGTTATCCCACCATGGAACGTGCTTGCATTGCAGGGAGTGTAAGTTGTCTCTCAGGATGTCAGTCAGTGGTGTCCTGCTGTTTGTTGGTGCACAGTTGGCAGCAGGGCCTTGTGCTCCCCCAGCAGTAGCCAGTGTCAGCCATCTTGTGAGTCCTTCTCCACTCCCTGTGATGTGAGCATGGTTCAGGGTGGTGTTGATGGGACAGTTGTGGGGGTGAGCTATGTCTGTGACTACGACTCCCATCATGCTATTGCCTCCACCCCCTTCCCAGCATGCCCATGCTTCCTTCCTTTTGACTCTGCTTCCCTGTGGGGTGGGGTGGCTGTGCTGACAGGATGGCTGGGAGTGTTGTCCTGGCAGTTGTTTGGCTAAGAGTCCCAAGAGTGTCCCTGTGCTTCACACAACATAACCCAGGGTGGTGGTGCTTTGTGGGATCTTGTGTTAGGATGGAGGGCATTGCATTCTACCAGGTGGGTACTGTGGAGTTTGTGTTGGGGGGGTGTGAGGGGAGGTGCTGGTGACTATAGTCAGTGCTGCAAGTCCCCCTTCCCACCCAGCCAGCCAGATAGCCCACCATGGAACGTGCTTGCATTGCAGGGAGTGTAAGTTGTCTCTCAGGATGTCAGTCAGTGGTGTCCTGCTGTTTGTTGGTGCACAGTTGGCAGCAGGGCCTTGTGCTCCCCCCAGCAGTAGCCAGTGTCAGCCATCTTGTGAGTCCTTCTCCACTCCCTGTGATGTGAGCATGGTTCAGGGTGGTGTTGATGGGACAGTTGTGGGGGTGAGCTATGTCTGTGACTACGACTCCCATCATGCTATTGCCTCCACCCCCTTCCCAGCATGCCCATGCTTCCTTCCTTTTGACTCTGCTTCCCTGTGGGGTGGGCTGGCTGTGCTGACAGGATGGCTGGGAGTGTTGTCCTGGCAGTTGTTTGGCTAAGAGTCCCAAGAGTGTCCCTGTGCTTCACACAACATAACCCAGGGTGGTGGTGCTTTGTGGGATCTTGTGTTAGGATGGAGGGCATTGCATTCTACCAGGTGGGTACTGTGGAGTTTGTGTTGGGGGGGTGAGGGGAGGTGCTGGTGACTATAGTCAGTGCTGCAAGTCCCCCTTCCCACCCAGCCAGCCAGCCAGATATCCCACCATGGAACGTGCTTGCATTGCAAGGAGTGTAAGTTGTCTCTCAGGATGTCAGTCAGTGGTGTCCTGCTGTTTGTTGGTGCACAGTTGCCAGCAGGGCCTTGTGCTCCCCACAGCAGTAGCCAGTGTCAGCCATCTTGTGAGTCCTTCTCCACTCCCTGTGATGTGAGCATGGTTCAGGGTGGTGTTGATGGGACAGTTGTGGGGGTGAGCTATGTCTGTGACTACGACTCCCATCATGCTATTGCCTCCACCCCCTTCCCAGCATGCCCATGCTTCCTTCCTTTTGACTCTGCTTCCCTGTGGGGTGGGCTGGCTGTGCTGACAGGATGGCTGGGAGTGTTGTCCTGGCAGTTGTTTGGCTAAGAGTCCCAAGAGTGTCCCTGTGCTTCACACAACATAACCCAGGGTGGTGGTGCTTTGTGGGATCTTGTGTTAGGATGGAGGGCATTGCATTCTACCAGGTGGGTACTGTGGAGTTTGTGTTGGGGGGGTGTGAGGGGAGGTGCTGGTGACTATAGTCAGTGCTGCAAGTCCCCCTTCCCACCCAGCCAGCCAGATAGCCCACCATGGAACGTGCTTGCATTGCAGGGAGTGTAAGTTGTCTCTCAGGATGTCAGTCAGTGGTGTCCTGCTGTTTGTTGGTGCACAGTTGGCAGCAGGGCCTTGTGCTCCCCACAGCAGTAGCCAGTGTCAGCCATCTTGTGAGTCCTTCTCCACTCCCTGTGATGTGAGCATGGTTCAGGGTGGTGTTGATGGGACAGTTGTGGGGGTGAGCTATGTCTGTGACTACGACTCCCATCATGCTATTGCCTCCACCCCCTTCCCAGCATGCCCATGCTTCCTTCCTTTTGACTCTGCTTCCCTGTGGGGTGGGCTGGCTGTGCTGACAGGATGGCTGGGAGTGTTGTCCTGGCAGTTGTTTGGCTAAGAGTCCCAAGAGTGTCCCTGTGCTTCACACAACATAACCCAGGGTGGTGGTGCTTTGTGGGATCTTGTGTTAGGATGGAGGGCATTGCATTCTACCAGGTGGGTACTGTGGAGTTTGTGTTGGGGGGGTGTGAGGGGAGGTGCTGGTGACTATAGTCAGTGCTGCAAGTCCCCCTTCCCACCCAGCCAGCCAGATATCCCACCATGGAACGTGCTTGCATTGCAGGGAGTGGAAGTTGTCTCTCAGGATGTCAGTCAGTGGTGTCCTGCTGTTTGTTGGTGCACAGTTGGCAGCAGGGCCTTGTGCTCCCCCAGCAGTAGCCAGTGTCAGCCATCTTGTGAGTCCTTCTCCACTCCCTGTGATGTGAGCATGGTTCAGGGTGGTGTTGATGGGACAGTTGTGGGGGTGAGCTATGTCTGTGACTACGACTCCCATCATGCTATTGCCTCCACCCCCTTCCCAGCATGCCCATGCTTCCTTCCTTTTGACTCTGCTTCCCTGTGGGGTGGGCTGGCTGTGCTGACAGGATGGCTGGGAGTGTTGTCCTGGCAGTTGTTTGGCTAAGAGTCCCAAGAGTGTCCCTGTGCTTCACACAACATAACCCAGGGTGGTGGTGCTTTGTGGGATCTTGTGTTAGGATGGAGGGCATTGCATTCTACCAGGTGGGTACTGTGGAGTTTGTGTTGGGGGGGTGAGGGGAGGTGCTGGTGACTATAGTCAGTGCTGCAAGTCCCCCTTCCCACCCAGCCAGCCAGCCAGATATCCCACCATGGAACGTGCTTGCATTGCAGGGAGTGTAAGTTGTCTCTCAGGATGTCAGTCAGTGGTGTCCTGCTGTTTGTTGGTGCACAGTTGCCAGCAGGGCCTTGTGCTCCCCACAGCAGTAGCCAGTGTCAGCCATCTTGTGAGTCCTTCTCCACTCCCTGTGATGTGAGCATGGTTCAGGGTGGTGTTGATGGGACAGTTGTGGGGGTGAGCTATGTCTGTGACTACGACTCCCATCATGCTATTACCTCCACCCCCTTCCCAGCATGCCCATGCTTCCTTCCTTTGACTCTGCTTCCCTGTGGGGTGGGCTGGCTGTGCTGACAGGATGGCTGGGAGTGTTGTCCTGGCAGTTGTTTGGCTAAGAGTCCCAAGAGTGTCCCTGTGCTTCACACAACATAACCCAGGGTGGTGGTGCTTTGTGGGATCTTGTGTTAGGATGGAGGGCATTGCATTCTACCAGGTGGGTACTGTGGAGTTTGTGTTGGGGGGTGTGAGGGGAGGTGCTGGTGACTATAGTCAGTGCTGCAAGTCCCCCTTCCCACCCAGCCAGCCAGATAGCCCACCATGGAACGTGCTTGCATTGCAGGGAGTGTAAGTTGTCTCTCAGGATGTCAGTCAGTGGTGTCCTGCTGTTTGTTGGTGCACAGTTGGCAGCAGGGCCTTGTGCTCCCCACAGCAGTAGCCAGTGTCAGCCATCTTGTGAGTCCTTCTCCACTCCCTGTGATGTGAGCATGGTTCAGGGTGGTGTTGATGGGACAGTTGTGGGGGTGAGCTATGTCTGTGACTACGACTCCCATCATGCTATTGCCTCCACCCCCTTCCCAGCATGCCCATGCTTCCTTCCTTTTGACTCTGCTTCCCTGTGGGGTGGGCTGGCTGTGCTGACAGGATGGCTGGGAGTGTTGTCCTGGCAGTTGTTTGGCTAAGAGTCCCAAGAGTGTCCCTGTGCTTCACACAACATAACCCAGGGTGGTGGTGCTTTGTGGGATCTTGTGTTAGGATGGAGGGCATTGCATTCTACCAGGTGGGTACTGTGGAGTTTGTGTTGGGGGGGTGTGAGGGGAGGTGCTGGTGACTATAGTCAGTGCTGCAAGTCCCCCTTCCCACCCAGCCAGCCAGATAGCCCACCATGGAACGTGCTTGCATTGCAGGGAGTGTAAGTTGTCTCTCAGGATGTCAGTCAGTGGTGTCCTGCTGTTTGTTGGTGCACAGTTGGCAGCAGGGCCTTGTGCTCCCCACAGCAGTAGCCAGTGTCAGCCATCTTGTGAGTCCTTCTCCACTCCCTGTGATGTGAGCATGGTTCAGGGTGGTGTTGATGGGACAGTTGTGGGGGTGAGCTATGTCTGTGACTACGACTCCCATCATGCTATTGCCTCCACCCCCTTCCCAGCATGCCCATGCTTCCTTCCTTTTGACTCTGCTTCCCTGTGGGGTGGGCTGGCTGTGCTGACAGGATGGCTGGGAGTGTTGTCCTGGCAGTTGTTTGGCTAAGAGTCCCAAGAGTGTCCCTGTGCTTCACACAACATAACCCAGGGTGGTGGTGCTTTGTGGGATCTTGTGTTAGGATGGAGGGCATTGCATTCTACCAGGTGGGTACTGTGGAGTTTGTGTTGGGGGGGTGAGGGGAGGTGCTGGTGACTATAGTCAGTGCTGCAAGTCCCCCTTCCCACCCAGCCAGCCAGCCAGATATCCCACCATGGAACGTGCTTGCATTGCAGGGAGTGTAAGTTGTCTCTCAGGATGTCAGTCAGTGGTGTCCTGCTGTTTGTTGGTGCACAGTTGGCAGCAGGGCCTTGTGCTCCCCACAGCAGTAGCCAGTGTCAGCCATCTTGTGAGTCCTTCTCCACTCCCTGTGATGTGAGCATGGTTCAGGGTGGTGTTGATGGGACAGTTGTGGGGGGCAATATGTGTGACTGCGACTCCCATGATGCTATTGGCTACACTGACTTGGCCAGCATACACAGAATTCCTTCCTTTGAGTGGTCTTCACTGTGTGTTGGTGTTGTTGTGGTGGCTACATGTGTGGATGTGTGTGTTAGTTCTATTTGTGCCACTGCCTAGCTGTAGTTGTGGTTGTGTTTGTACATGTGTTGGCACAGTTGGATGTGACTTTTTTGATGGCATGTGTTGTGTTTATCTGACTGACATACACATTTTGGGATGATTCTGTTCTAGTTGCTGTGTAATTGCTATGTGTGCATGGTTTGACTCTCCCTTGACAGTGATGTGTGTGTTTTGTGGCAGTTTATTGTGTACATTTGTTGTGTACTCACCAGGCTCTGGGATGTTCTCTAGTCCATATACGCTCACTGGCGGAAGGATGGCCCGCACCTTCTCCTCCCAGGGCCTGAGGTATATTGGCTTGGCAGGAGGGCCACTGCCGGTATGTTGGCTGTTGATGTAGTCTATCTTCAGCAGGTCCCGTACCCTCCTGCGCACGTCATACCACCTGTTCTGGATGTCCGTCTTTGTGCGCCGACATGATGATTGGGCGTTCACCCTGTTGATGATCCTCTCCCACATCTTGGTTTTCTGCGACATGGGGGTCTGTTGGACCAGAGTGCCAAACAGCTGTGGCTCCACCCTGAGGATCTCGTCTACCAGGACTTCCAATTCACAATCTAGGAACTTGGGATTCTTCTTGGGGGGCATGGTGATGGGTGGTGATGGTGAGTGATGTGTGTGTTGGTGTGCAGGTGAGGGTGTGTGAGTGTGTGTTTTGCTGGGTGTATGTGAGGTAGGTATTTGTTGGTGTGCTGATGGTGTGTGGCTTGTGTGAGGGATGAGCTGTGGGTGTGTGGTTGCTTTCTCTTGGGTGCTGGCAGTGAAATGGCATTTGCAAAGGCTCATGGTAGTGATTTGTGTCCTTTATATAGGTGGAGTTGTGGGTGTGTCTTTGTTCTCTGTCCCCACCCCCCCAGTATTTATTGGCTTGGTAATTGCTTGTTTGGCCTTTTTTTGGGTGATTTTTCCTTTGTGCTGTTTGTGTATGTTGGAAACGTTCTTGTGACCGAGTCGGACCCTGCATTGGTCTCGTACGGTGTTTTCCGTTTCGTTCACGCTGTGTTTGTGCAGTTTTGTATGCTGCGTACGCGTCGGTCGCGGTGTATTGTGTTGCTTCGGCTCGGTTTTGTATGCGTGTCGGTCGTACGGCTTGTCCTCCGTCCGACTCGGTCGTGTTTTCGCGCCTTGCATCGTACTTTGCGGGTTGGAGTTGGCGGGTACGATTCGGTCGGATTTGTTCCGGGTGCGTGTCGGTCGGTTGGATTCGCGTGTTTTTCCGGCCGGATTGCTATTTTCCGAGCGGCTCGGTCGGTCGGCTTGGTTTCCTGACGTGTCGGTCGGATTTATCGCGGCTTGCATCGTACTTGGCGTGTCGGGCGCCACTGGTACGTGTCGGTCGGTATTTTTTCCGGATCCGAGTCGGTCGGTGCTTTTTCCGGCCCGAATCGGAATCGACCCCAAAAAAATGTTGTATGATGAGGTGATATTTTCCCAGAAAACCGCCGTGATTGTACGCTGTATATCACTTTCAATTTGGAAGACAATTTCATAGAGTCTATCCGGGGGGGGCAACTCGGGTATCTGCTGTTTCTACTGCAATAAATGTATCAGTTGCTCTCGCCTCCAGACAGGGACGCAGTGCCTCCCGCACTATGGTAACCTCCACTGCGCTGTCGAGCAGAGTCACCGCCCATGTCCAATCTAAAAGCCGCGTTCTCATCATCTGAGGCATACTTCGCTGTTAAAGCGGCAACCTTTTTCTTCTGATACGGGGGTCGAAAACAAGGCAGTTCCTCTTGTTTGGCTTTAACGTCAAACTGTCAAGGGTGATCCCGTCCCTGCTGCGTGGTCAGACCTTTGCCACGATCCTGGCATTCCCCACCACCGACTTGAGAGTCCGATGTGTCCTGTAATGAACAAGGAGAGCGTTGATCAGGGACTTGAAATCTATCAGGAGTCTTAATTTTCACGCAATGGCGCAAGTCATAAGTACGCTCAGAAGACTCAGGTATCGGTGAACCAGCACACAAACCTTGCTTCTGCTATTGTTGCCCGTGCTTTTTTATTTTTCCAGCTCTTTTTAGGAAAGAACGGGCGCCCATCCTTATCAGTCTGGGCTTTTTGTTGCGTTTGAGATTGAGTTTATGTTTTAGTAAAAGGCTTACTTCCCAGACTATTGCACCCTAAGGTTTTATAAGCTTTAGCAATAATCTTTGGCAATTTGCACTGTTTGTCTGCATCTGCCAAAGCCTCCAAGCGTTGCGCCACTTGCAAGCTTACTGCATCTCCCTTAACATTAGCAAGGATCATATCGCAAACAATGTCGAACACCACCACCAGTCTCATCTCCAACTCCAGAGACACCTCGGCCCCATGTTCATCCTGAACACGTTTTATCACGGAAGGGAGTACGGTCATTGAGGGGGTGCCGAAACACATCGAATAAACCACTGCAAACACTCTACCCCAAGTGTTACAATAAGCTAATTCGGGAACTAGGCCTTTAGGTAAAATCATGGTCAGGATCCTGTGCTTCTCCACAGGCGTGGTATTTGAAAAAACAGCTTCGAGTTGTCCAAATTTCTCAGCAAGCCAATAAGGAAATTCGTCTTTATTTTGTGGATGCTTGCCCATCACTGAATTAACCATGACAGGACTGATAATCACACCACCAGGTCCAGGTGGTTGCGCAGCAACGTCAGGTGGTCCCACCTGGAAGTTGCGCAACATGAACTGAATAACAGCCCTATGTACACGTATTAACGAAGTATGCAATACGCGTAGCTCTGCGACTGTAGCAGTAAGATCATTTGGATGCGGGGTATACCCAGGCAAAACGGGCCATGTGGCCCCATCAATCGATAAGGGGCCTAAACGGACCAGTGTCATAGGGTGAGGAAGGGTGCCATTAAACCATATTGCATGTTGCCAAGCCGTTAGCGGAACTTCAAGAGATCTATAAGGTCGATAATTCTGCGGAAGGGCAGTGGAAGTATATTCGTGAAACAAATGATCTGTCCCATCAACTGCCGGAAAGGTGACCCAAGAATAAAATACCTCAAAGTGGTGAGCTGCATCCGCATCAACAACAAAAATAAGTGCAACACCATCAGCAGGGACCCCATATTGAGTCAAATTCGTTGTGACTGGTGCGCGGTTAGGAGGTGCTATGGCAACCGCCATAATCAACAGCAGAGAAAAACAACTTACATGTGTCAGCGCAATAATGGGTTAAAAAGAAAGAAAAAGACCTTTTAAAATTCAAGCTTGAAAAACCTATAAAATATCACAATATAGGAGGCTACACCGTCACAACTGTCTCCGGACACAGATGTGAGGGAATTGTGGACAAGCACAAGCACTACTCAGGAGTCTCGCAAATAAGTACCAGGTCCAAATGTTGGCGGCGCCATGTTGCGGGGATTTTGCACATACACAGAACTATGCGCAGGAAAACAGGACCTCAGTGTATAGGGGCAGAACCTTCCTACCACCTTAGTACCCAAAATCCCAAAACCAACTAGCTATAGTGTCTCATTCGTTCTCCTACATAATCATGAAGCTACAAATGATTAGACAACCCAGAACACAACACTCCTGACTCTCTCAGGAATCGCGGTAGCAAGACATACCCTTTCGCTCATTCACTTGTACTTGTCCACAATAAGAATTGTCAGAGTCACTGTTATAGTTCAAAATGTTTATTTTAACTATCGTGCTCTATAATGCACTATACAAGCCACTATCAGCAGCTAAATACATAAACCTAAAACAGTTAGCATTGTTACAATTCCACAGAATATAAAGGGGGATGTCACCATATACAGACAGTGGAAAAAGGACTATAAGGCCTAACCACCCTCCCCTTTATAAGGTGAAGTTTATTATATAAAGGAAGATCTCTGGGCTTTGTCAGCGGTCCCCATACTCTAGTTCCTAGATGGAAGTTTTACATCATAGGAACAGCATAGCTCTTTTCCCTGGAAAGGTCCCTCTCCAAGTGTGTGTTAAAACAACATGCATCCCCGTAATATCAAAGCATGAGTTTCCAGCAGCGCAGCTGCGTTAGCATGTTTTGTCTAGGGGCTAGGGACTGACCAGAACAGAATAACAAGGGGCATTGTTTATCGACCTTGCACATTGTGTTCAGACTAAACTCCAGGAACAGGCAGAGAATACAGAAAGCAGACAGTTCTCATGTGAAAGGCATAAACAGAGTCTTGCAAAATAAAGTCATGTAGTAACTTGCGCAAATGCAGCATCATGGCAGCAGAGCTCATGCTAACTTAGCAATGTTGACAATTACCCTATTGGCCATATAACACATAGCTCGTCCCACCAGAAACTCCCAAGCCACTAAAAAACCCATCCCTTCCCTCCAGGCCACACCCACACCCTGAGGCACATAACCATGTGACCCGCCAATCCACATCCTGTACCACCAAGCACAAGAGGCCGAACAGGGAGGGAGGGATGGGAACCCAGACTGGGACGGGGAGGGCTACGACTCGGAGTAATGAATATTACCGGTAAGTAACCGGTCATTACCTCCTCGTCAGCCCTCCCCGTCCCAGTCCTAACTACATGAGCAGATACCAAAGCAAGAATCGGCTTCACTCAGTAGCAAAAACAGACTTTATTAAATCACAGTAAAAGTCACACAACCAGAGCAGAACGCAACACAGCATCCCCAAACCCAGCAGAATCAGTCCCACCCACCACCAAACGATAATGGGACATAAAGGTGTGAGGAGAACTCCAGGTAGCAGCCCTGCAGAACTCGGCCATGGAAGCCCCTTGAAAACAAGCCCAGGAAGCAGCCACCCCCGAGTCGATCTCCCCTGAACCGACCCAGGCACCAACACACCACAAGCCTCATACGCAGCCCCCACAGCCCACCTCAACCAACGACTGAGGGTAGCACCAGAAGGCTTCAGACCCTGACCAGCCAGCCCAAAGGTCACAAAAAGGGAATCCACCTTACGAAAAGGCTCAGTACGCAGCAAGTAGACCTCCAGAGCCCTCCGAACATCCAAACAGTGCAGTCGTACCTCAACCTCCGAACAAGGACTCGGACAGAAAACAGGCAAAACCAGATCCGCCGAGCAATTAAACGAGGAAGGGACTTTGGGAACAAAGGAAGGATCAGGCCGCAGAACAACCCGATCAGGGAAAAAACGCAAAAAGGGGACCGAACAAAGCAAGGAGCCCAACTCCCCAATCCGTCGAGTAGAGGTAATAGCGACAAGGAAAAGCACCTTGATCGTTAAAAACCGCAAAGAAACCTCCAGCAGAGGCTCAAAGGGAGCCCCCTGCAAGGCCCCCAAAACCAGAGGCAGATCCCAACTAGGTACAAAGGACCGAATGACAGGCTTCTGGAGGAAACAACTCCTCAACAACCGGGACACCAGGGGAACCACCGGCTTACAGACCGAACCCCGAAAGGCACGAACAGCCGCCCACTGAGCCCTAAGGGAGGACACAGCCAGACCCAAGTCAAACCCGCCCTTCAAAAACTCCAAGACATGCATCGGATCCACCTCCAACGCAGACCACCCCCGCGCCACACACCAAGTCTGAAAAGAAACCCAATGCTTGGCATAGGACTTGAGCGTCGAAGGGCGCCTGGACCGCTGAATAAAGTCAGCCACAGAAGGAGAACACCCCAACGCCACAAGGTTCCTCCTCTCAACAGCCAACCCGCCAGGCGCAGACGGACCAGACACCCCCGAGACAGAGGGGGAAACGACAAGGGACAAGGGACCACCGGCAACCTCCAGCAAGGCCCCACCGCCAACCTCAATAACAGAGGGAACCAAGGCCTCCTGGACCAATCCGGAGCCACCAGGATCACCGAAGCCCGATCCAGCTTGACCTTCAGCAGGACACGCGGAATCAGAGCAATAGGGGGAAAAGCATACAGCAGGCCCCCCTCTCACCGGAAGGACAGGGCATCCACCCTCCAAACCGCGTCCGACCGAACCAGAGAACAAAACCTCTCCCTCAAGGCATTCTCCGGGGCCGCAAACAGGTCCACCGAACACTTCCTGCGACAGGCACATGTCCGCCAGGGAGGGAAACACCCTGCTCAGGCGATCCGCCTCCAAGTTCAAAACCCCCGGCAGATGTAAAGCCCTCAGAGACAACAAGTGGGACTCCGCCCACAGGCAGATCCGTTGCGCCAACAAGTTGAGGGAAGCCACCTTCGCACTCCCCTGACGGTTGATATAACACACCACCACCGTGTTGTCTGACCGTACCATCACATCCCTCTGGAGGACCCAAGGCAGAAAATGAGCTAACGCCAACTGAACCGCCTTCAACTCCCTCCAATTCGAGGACATTTCCGCCTCCAGCACAGACCAAAGACCCTGTACCGACTCCTGATCCAAGACCGCCCCCCAGCCCAGTTCGCTGGCATCGGTCGTCAGGACCAACCTCTCCTGGGACACAAAGGGCGAGCCCTGCAAGAGGTTCTGATCCACCAGCCACCAGGACAACTGCCGGGCGATGTCCACACCCCCGGTATCAACAGCTCGTAATTCAGAGAGGACGGATCCCAATGCCCCAGAACATGATTCACCAGGGGTACAAGTGTAAACGGGCCCAAGGCACAATCATCACAGTAGCTGACATCAGCCCCTGAACACGCAACCACTGGCGAGCCGTGGAAGACGGAGCCGCCAACACCCTTCTCAGTTCGTGCACAAGAGTCAGTCTGCGGGGCTCCGACAGCAAGACTTTTCCCAACCTGGTGTTGAACACCCCCCCAATGAACAGCAGCTCCTGAGCGGGGCAAAGATGGGACTTCTCCAAGTTCAGAATCCACCCGAACCGTTGAAGGAGACTGCAAACCTCCTGGGTATGTGCCTGAGCCTGAAGGAAAGAAGAGGAAGAAATCAACCAATCGTCCAAGTAAGGGAACACCTGTATTCCCTGAGCATGCAACAAACCCACCAAGGGTGCCAACACCTTAGTAAACACCCTAGGAGAGGCAGACATGCCAAACGGCAATACCTGGAACTGGTAATGATCCACCCCCACACAGAAACGCAGGAACCTCTGCGAAGCCGCGTGAACCGGCACATGAAAATAGGCGTCCTGGAGATCTAGAGAAGCCAGGAAATCCCCCACCGACAGGAAGGGAAGAATCAGCTGTAGAGTCACCATCTTGAAGGACCGATGAGGGATACACAAGTTTACCGCCTTCAGATCCAGGACAGGACGGAAGTCCCCATTCAGCTTCTGGATCAGAAACAGGATAGAGTAAACACCACGACCCTGCTGACCCACAGGCACCTTCACCACAGCCCCTTTGGAAACCAAGTCCCGAACTCCGTCCAACAGAGCACGACACTTTGTCTGAGACCTGGGAACAGGGGTAGCCCTGAATACATCCACCGGAGGAGTCCCAAATTCGATTCTGTAGCCCAGTCGGACCACCTGCAGGACCCATTGATCCCGAACAAACTCCTCCCAAACAGGAAAAAAAGAGGTTAGGCGACCCCCAACCGGTACCCCCAACGAACTCTCCACATAGTCACGACTTGGAGGGATTTGCAGAAGAGGGTCATTGTGGAAATATCTTCTGTGGATGCAAAGTCAATTTTGGATTCCTTTAACACTGAGAACATGGATAACATCTTGGGAGCCTCCTTCGAATTTTAATTTAGCGCTTGTTTTTATAAATTGTTTTTAACATTTATTCTTTCTATAGCACATTTTAATTGGCATATTTTCAGAGGGCTAATGTTTGCTTTGCTTGTGAATGTGACCATACTTTTGTATATGGTTTGCCTTTTTTAGTATAGTTCTATATAGAAGCTTAGTCTTTTCACGGCCAAGGGGAGGGTGTCGTGAGGCCTTGTTGGGCCCACTTTGGTTCTTCTTTTTAGCTTTATATTTTATATGTTTTAGCAGGCATAGTTTAAGCAATGTTATGGTATAAGTTTTTGCTTGCACTATATTATTCTGAGAAGACGCTGTACATGCTGCCTTCCTTTACAAAGTCTTTCCTGTTATTTAATCTGTAGACTCCATTCAAGGCTAAGAACACATAACAAGATATCCTAGTGCTTGTGTTGCACATTTGGAGACAGTTTCTAACATCTAGACATATCATTGCTGTACCTCTAACACAGTGTGTTTTATTATATAAATGGTAAACAGGCCTTCAGTGGTCAGAGATGAGCAATCTGGTCACAACTGTCCTGGAACAAATCCTGTGTTCGATACTCAGCTCTGCTGATGCTGATCTTTCATCCTGCAGAGAAGGATCACCAATCCTATCCCAGGTCGATTCCCTAGTCCAGCTATCAAGGTATGGGGGCTCAGGTTAACCTAAGATATCAGGCAGAGGTTATACCCACTATGATCTCAGAGTAGGGGTAGTGTTAGGTAGAAATATATAGAAATCAGACTGCCATGGTTGAACTGTTTATTCTTTTCACCATGCTCATCATGCTGGTTACATTGCTTTGTTTTATCTGCCTAATAATCACTGCTGATTCTTTCTATGCAAAACTACAATTGTTTCAATAAATGTATTCATATCTTTCTTGTGTTTATCATGGGCATGCATAAGGAAACAACGAAACAGGTACGATCTTTTTCTACGATTCCCTTGAGGATCAGAGTATCAAGTTCAAGGTTGCCAAAATCACCTCCCACCCCAGGAAGATTAGGGTGAGGCACCGTGAGCTACCTAGAAATAGGGCTGATAGTCTCTGATGGTGTAGAGGGACTAAGTACCTACGTTCTGAAGCTCTGTAATTCTAATATGCAGTCCTACCTTTTTTTGTGGGAACCGTATAACAGCACCATCTCTCCACCATCCAGGGTCTCTAGAGTAACCTCTGCACCACCCTCAAACTAATTGGGACCATCTCCTCTCCAAGCACTACACCCACCAGCCCTGGTGTCTGCCTACCAGTGGAGATACACTTGGCATCCCCCTTGTAGTGCTCAAACTGTTTGCACTCATTGCACTTTGGGGGTGCCTACCCTGAAGACTTGTTGTCAGGCAACCATTTCTTCTTCTGCTCAGGTGGGGATAGGGGACCTTTGGAGAACTCCTTGTTTTAAGTTTGTCTCCCCCCTCCTTCTTCTGGTAGGGACCCTGCCACCCTTGTGAAGATGCCCAAATACCTTCTTGAAAGCATTGCTGCTGAACCAGCGGTCTGCTTCCTTGGAAAACTCTCTGGGGTCAGTGAGCTTGCTATAATTCAGGTGTTGGCGCAGATCTGCACAATAATAACTGAACAAGTGCTCTTTTGCCACCAAATTGTACAGCTCCTGGTAAAGTTTTACTTCACTGCCCTTCACTCATCTGTCCAGTGCCTTGCAAAAGCAATCTACACAATCACGACAGGACTGATGGAGCAACTTTGGCTGACCCTAAACCTTTGCCTGTACTTTTCTGCAGTGAGGCTGTATTTCCTTACAAGGATGTCCTTCATGGGGGGATACCTCATCCTGCCCCTCTTCTCTAGGACCAGTAGGGCATCCCTCCCTTCACTAGGTATGTGCCTTTAGAGACTGCCACACAATCCTCCTCAGGGACCCTATTCATCTCCAGAGGAACGTCATAGGTTTAAAACCACTTGTTAATGTCATCTACCATAGCAAAGTTAGGCACCGGATCCGTTGAAATGTGGACCCTCTTGCCTACAGAGGGCACTGCAGGTATGCTGCACCAATATTGCTGAACTCTGCTTGCTTAGCTGTTATGTCCAGCTCTCTGAGCCTCCTTTCATTTGCTGTTGTTTTCTTCCCTGCCTCCATGGCCAGTGTCATTTTCTCCATCTTCAAATCATCTTATTCGGTTAATAATTTTTAACCATTGAATAACACATTAAAGAATAAATAAAAAAACATTTAAAAAACAAATAGATCAAATACAGTCTGCATGCATATCCACAAAGCTTTCCTAATTTTCACCGCACTTTGCACAAAGCTCAACACAGAAGAGCAACTTGGAAGAGATGGCAAAGATTGTAAAAACAGAAGGGCCGGTCTGCACTGTTTAAAATTCAATACAAATTGCTTTACAAAACGAGCACCCAGAGGTTTATAACACTTACAGAAAAAGACAAAATGTAAAGTGCTGTGTGCAAAAGTTCCGTCACAAGGGCATATTCTATTATCTTTAAACCACCGGCCTAGTGATGGGTGTACAACCATATAAAGTATTGTTCCCAAATTAAAGCAAATTAGAATACAGCATTGATGGCTAGCGAGATCAGACTGAATGTCAGGGCTTGACAGAATTAAACCATAGAGCACTATAAAACTATTAAAAATTACATTTCATTCCCTTGATTCAGTAGCCTGACTTAACAGAATCTGCTTAAATTAGACTTTTGACTATTTCAGAAGTGTGGAGTGAATACTTTCTTCACTAGTACCCAAAGTAAGGCCCGAAGATTTATAAAATGACCTACTACAGATCAGCCAACATTTACGTTGCCTTGTGACCTACCCTGACTAGGATTGTGGTTCCTGCTTGGACAGGGTACATACCTCTGCCAACCAGAAACCCAATTTCTAGCAAGCCTATGTCTAGGCCATCTTCAAGTCCACATACAGACTTGTGATCATATAGGTACAAATGGGTGCTAAAGTCCCCAGCCCAGACAAGTTCCACGTTATGTTTTAATAGTGCGATATATTTATCAAAAGCTAAATCTAGGGCTGTCACTACATCAATATTAGTTTTGCTAAAACAATTATTATAATAATTAATTATTATAAAATCCATTTTTATGTTAGTTTCTAGACAAAGAATTTGATAATAAGGATTATCATTACAGAGCCACTTGCATTTATCAGACAAAAGGGTGGAGACTAAAATAGCTAGTCCCCCTTTGGTCGACCTGCTTTAGAGGATTGAGCCGGAGTGGTATATGTGATAAATCCATTTACATAAAAAGAATTTAGAGTCCATGTATCCTGAGACAGACAGTCTTAAAAGTTGCAATGGCACCTAACCAATTGGGATCATTTAGCTTATTCAATATACCCACCACATTCCAAGTACCTATCCTGGTGCAACCCGCAGTTTGCCTCACTTGGGAATATTGGTGACAATGTGAGCAAGATTTAAATCCTTCATCCGGCTGCTGGTCAATATCCAATGATTCATTACCCACAGTATCGGGGATAGAGGTCTAGGGTTCTTGATGGGATCCAGAGAGTCAATCAAGACTATTGATGGATCCTAATGATTCGATGCTTTAACATTATATATCATCTCATTCAAAACAGGTGCCACTGGCTCTTTCCCTGATGCCCTCCTAATGCCAACTTCAATAGGTCTATAAAAATAGCCTAGAGGAACAAATGTAATCTGGGTCAGTTGTGGAAAACAATTCTCAGTTTTGTGTAAAAAAAAAAAATCACAAAAGCAGGATTCCTAAAATTGGCTACAATACAGTTGTATACTTGTTTGAATCTCCAATCCAATTTTCTTTTTCAGACCAACAAAATGTCTTTATACAGTTGATCAATATTTCCCGCCCTTTTTTATAGCCAAGTAACAGTTTTGTTCTTCAAAGCCACATAAGTTTCAATATGGTTACTGAAAAGGGGCTGCACATTTTTCAATATTAAAATATACGTTGTTGCCTGGGGGAGGAACTGTAAATTGGACAAGGAGCCTAAACGTGGGCCCATAGATGTATTCTCAATGGTGTTTCCTTTGAACCTCTCCTTATGTTCTTTGTTTACCATAGTTCTCTGTAGGCCATTTGATGATATTTTTGTTATGATGTTATTGTCCTGCATCATAACTTGACCCATGCTAATAGCCTGAGAAATATACACATAGCCTAGGGCAATCTCATCATCAAAGAGGTTAATATGCGCTTCTGGGCAAGTGGACAGGGGTGGTGACCTATCTAAGGCAAAAGGAGTAAAAGCTGTAACAATATCGATTGAAGGGTTATAAACCAAGTTTACAGAAGGTATGAAAGGCTGAGACCTTTGAGTATTTATAGATTCAGTCAATAAAGAGATATCATTTTCCAGAGATACAATTTTTGCTAGAATCATTTCAAAATTAGATTTTGTCAGATGCTTCATTTAAGAGAAATAGTCAACTTGGTCATATGAACAATTCCAGCAATTGATGCCTGGGTCATTTGTCAGAGAGTTGTCCAGGCCATTATTTAATAACTCAGACGTTTGAGTCACAGAATTAGATAAACGAATGGCCATAGAACCTGGTAAACGCTTGGAGTCTATTTTCCTCTTCCTCTTAGGGGGATGGGAACTCGTGATCTCGACCGATGCTGGGCTGGGAACAACAGTGTTACAAACTTCCTCAGGCAATACACAGTGGTTCCCTTTAGAGGCTGTTTCATTTTTATCTGGCCCAGAATGTGACTCTCTAACTAAGAAGGGCTTCGTAGATTTCAACAGACACTTCACTGATTCTATTTCAGAATTTATAATTTCCATGGCATTAGTCAGATAAGTTTTTATTGTAGTGCCAATGTGTTTCCTTTTCTTCATAACATTTGTAGAAGGAGTTAACTTCCGCTTACCCATACCTCAGAGATTAGGTGGAACTGGGGAAAACAGCCTCAAAGCATGAGGAAGGAGAGATTAGAGGGATGGCCTGGCACAGCCTCATCTGGACTCGGACGGGCACAGAAGGGCCTGCTCTTGCCCTGGTCTTCACCTGGGCATGCACTCAGGTGCGTCCTGTGCCACGGGGAAGAGAAAGTGCTTAAGAGCGTGTGTCAGACAGGGCACCTCCTCCTGCAAGGTGTTGTAGGCAATGAAGTCCCCAACACTCAGGCTGGCGTCCCGCGCCGCAGGGAAGTGAAAGAGCTTAAGAGTGCGATGTCAGTGAGGGGCCCTCCTCCTGCAATGTTTTCATTAGCACCCTGGGTAGCACATGTGCCTCATTCACATATATTTTACTCCTAACCACTCCCCCTCCAAAACCATAGTACTCTGATTCCATGTATGATTATAAAAATACCTGTGGCAACCTTGTGGGCTCATGGCCTGATTGTACACAGCCAGATGAGGTAACCTCTCTGGACAGGCCAGGCACACATCTCTTAGTAGGTGATGAAAAACTAGCTCCCTTAAGTGGTTTGGGAAGTCACCTGCAGCTTATTTTTGATAGGAGTATGAGGAGGAGACATCGTTAAGAGAGAGAACTGTTTAGAGAAAAGGACCCTCAACCCTCTGCCTTTAAACATTTTCAAGACTCTGTGACAACACACTGCTCCAGGAGGATGCCTTGGTTGAGGGCAGTAACCATTTATCAACTATTCCAGAACTGCCTGCCTCAAGACCCAGTAAAAAAATCCCAGCTGTTCCTTACAGTTCTGAGTTGACTGGGGTGGGAGAAAATTGAAACACCCTAGGTGGTTCTTCACTCTTTTTCAATCCATACCATTAATAAAATTCACTGAGCGAAAGAGAGGAAAGTCTCAGAGTCAGAAGACAAGCAAAGTGAAACAAAATCAAAATGTCTTGGAATCCATGAGCAACAATGTAATCATGCAGAAGAAAACTCAGAGGCCGTGATGATTACCTGTTGTTGAACTCAAATAATTAATAACAGATTGAGCATTATTCCAATAAATACTCACAAGTCTTCCCAATGCAACCCATAGATGCTTGTGTGAACAATGCACTTGCAGCCTCCACTTTAAGTTCAGCTGGGCTGCCATCAGGCCTCAAGACACCACAACAAAGGGAATATCTAGATGTCTAGAGTACCTCCAAGTACTTGAACTTAATCGTTGTGCGGGGCTGAGTGATGAGAGCTTCCTTCAGTGTCTGACCTGAATAAAAAATCGAAATTTATTTACTACCAACTGATAAAATCATTCTTGACCCTTTTGCCCTTTTTTCAAGCCTGCCCGTCCTCTGATGGCTATGCAACTCCTTTAAAGCATAGGACTTAAGGAAACCCTTGCCCAGGCATCCAGGCAAATGACTTTTTCCAGTTTGGCCTGCTCATGCTGATCTTGGGCCTTTAATGGAACTCTACAAAATCTGAGCCACAAAATCTGAGCCATAGTGATTGCATTTTCCACTAGATTCTACATCTGCCCTGCTATATAACAAAGGAATAAAGAAATGTCATATCGTATATCATGGCAATGTAAGCTAATTACTTGTCAGGACACATTGGGCATATTTATGGAACGTTTACCCTGCACAGCGCAGCAAGTCATCTTGTTGCAATGTGTGAAAGGGAAAGGGCAGGAATGTGGTGTGTTTAACATTATACATTATTCCTGCCCTTTCGAAGTGCTGGCTCATTGCAGACAGGATTGTTTTTGTGCAGGAAGGGGAACCCTTCTTGCATGAAACAATCCTCTAAGGCATTTCCACAGCACACATAGAGGGAGGAAAACACATGGAGAAATAAAGACATTTCTCCTCATTATGCCTCACCTGGGGATGCGTAGCATTTTGATGCCTTCCCAGGTCTATGAGTAATGTCAAACCTGGGAATGCGCCGAAATCCATGCGTTGTTGCATGGAAACACCCACGCTCCACCCATAGAATGCCCCCCTGGGGTAGAGTAACACAATGCAGGGATTTACGCTGCTATACTTTAGATTTATCAAACAACGCAAGGCCACGCAAGGTAGCCATGCATGGCTTGATAAATCTGACTTAGTAGTTGCGTCACCCTTGCACCTCATTGCGTGGTGTAAGGGTGACACAACTGAATGATAAATATGCCCCACAATGCTTCCTACATCACACTAACTACCATTTGCTTGTAGCCAACATAAACACAACTGAAGGGCTGTGCATGCTATGATCATATGCGTATTGCCAGTTACATTTGTGGAAACTATGCAGAGCTGCTGTATCATACTGTATTAGTACAAGAGACCTTAAAACATGCAATTATAGTCCAGCTCCTACCAAGAACAAGGGTTACTTCTATTTCTCACACTACTGCAATGGTGTTCAGCTACCACTAACTTTCAACATCAACTCCTTCTCCTTTCCTCCCCATAACACGCACTCATACCAATCAGATAAATTCACATCAGGTTTCTGCATGGCAATAGATCCTTCAGCCTACTCTGCATTCTACTACACAGAGTAATCAGTTACCATAGACACTCACTAGAGCACTTGTACTCTCCTCCCAATTTTCAACTTCACATCCATTTCCTTTTCTCTACCTTTATGTTGTCCTGCTAAACCATTAATCGTTCATATCATCTACCCCTTTTTCAAAACACAAAGCAGAAACTTGAATACAAACTCTATACCCTTGCATATATTTCTGTATTTAAAACATTTTCCATCTTCAACAGGACAACATTTCCAAATGATCACCATGACCCTCACCTCTCTTAGTTACACTTTGTTGCCATCACTGAGACAGGGATCAGTTCAAAATGAACCACAAAAATATCAGCTCTTCAAGCTAAATGCTTTACATCTTCTCATGAACCAAGCAATGGTCCAAAGGTTGAAGGAGTGGGCCTTCTCTTCAACAAGTTACTGAGAACTACCCCTCCCCAATATTAGGAGCGTCTTCCTTCATTTCTCCAATCATAAACTATCTTGGCTGTCTCTTCCTATGTCCCATCATGACTGAAATCACTCTTTACCACTTTCTTAACAGAGGTGCCTATTCATCCCTCCTTAAATCTGAAGTCTTCAAACCGCTACTTAAAAATCCATCACAGATTGTCCTGCCCCTGCTAACTACTGACCTGTCTCCATACTTCCTTTTGGCTCTGAAATTCTTAAACAACTAGACCTTGATTACAAGTGCAGGGCTAAATTCTGATCTCTGTACAAACGTGTTTGCACAGAGGTCAGAATCACGAGCTCGGTGATAATTATCACAAACTCGCAGGTTTTCCCTGATAAATTCCTGCAGGATTGACTACCGAAATTTACTGTGGGAAAGGCCCATAATAAGGCAAAACATGCTGAATTTAGTGTGTTAAATAAAGATTCTCGATGTTGTGCCTCATTTGCAAGTCAAAAAGTTGGAATGGGAGGAATTTATTACATGTGGTAAATACCTCATTCCGGGGTAATGGAATTAGCCACTTGCGGTAAGTATCTCATTTATTCCACCTAACTTGTAATATGGGCTTGGGGCCATATTTAGCACTTGGTTTGCATCGCTCTTGCACCACGCAACTTTGCGTGGCTTTGAGTGGCTAAAAAAATCTGGAATAATGCAGCGCAGCGCAAATCCCTGCATTGTGTTTACTCTGCCTTGGGAAGGCATTCCATGGGCTCTGCATGGGTGTTCTCATGCAACTCCCATGGGTATTGACCCATTCCCAGATGTACAAGACCTTTTAAACCTGGGAATGCACCAAAAAGATAAGCCTCTCCAGGAGAGGTGTAACGAGGAGAAATATCTTTATTTCTCTCGTTGCTTCCTCTTTCTATGTGTGCGGCATTCTGCAGCACACATAGATAGAGGAATATGACTCTCAGGATTGTTTTTGTGCAGGAAGGTGTCCCTTCCTGTACAAAAACAATCCTGCATGCAACGCAGGCACATTTACACCATGGTGCAAGGGTTCCGCTGTTGGCGCTAGTCTGTCCATTGTGTGCCAGCGCAGGGGGAAAAGTCAGGAACGCACCATATGCTTCAAATACACCACATTCCTACCCTTTCCCAGTGACGCAGTGCAGCACAGGAAGGTGACTTGCTGCGCTGCACTGCACCACTATTTAATAAATGCGCCCCCTAGCGTTTAACTGCCTCACCACCATTTTTGCTGCTGGCAACCTGTTGGATCCCCTTCAGTGTGGATTTTGTGCGCTGCATTCCATTGACATGGCCATCAGTCATATTTTCAACTTCATAACCTCTGCCCATCACAATCACCTCTCATCTATTATAATACTTCTTGAACTCTCTGCCTTATTTGAGACTGCTGATCACCTCCACATTCCTCTCCACACTATTCAGTAGTGGATTCAAAGATTTGACATTACTTTGACTTCCATCCTATATCTCTGACAGGCCTTCTCTGTATCTATGTGCTTCTCACTCTACCAGTCAGTGTCTCACAAAGCTCTGGCCTTGCACCTCTTCTCTTGTCACTTTATACCTCATCACTCTGCCAGATTATTACTTATTCTGTCTTTTATTACCATCTCTATCTTGCCACAACCACATCGCACCAACGAACACAGATCAAAATCTGTCTCACACTCATCTGTCACTGGATAGCTATTAGGTCACTTATGCTGATCTGATAGAAAACTGAAATAATCTACTTTTGTGTAGCCTAGATGTTAGAAATGGGGTTTATGGTTGGTAAATGTATGAACCTGGACCAGGCAGTACCCACAAATCAAGTCAGGGTAAGCTAGATACACAATTGCATAACCTGCTCTCATCCTCGGTAGCTTGGCACAGTGCAGACAAGCCTATCTCCAAAGTTAATGTGCAAAGTATTTGTGCAACACATTCACACAGTAACAAATGAAACCACCACAGAAAGACTCCACACAGGTTTACAAAAACAGAAAATATCTATCTGAGTAAAACAAAACCAAAACTACAAAAATAGAATAAGCAGTTCATGAGATGTGAAATTTGAGAGAATAAATTTGCCATTAAAGTGCTTTAAAAGTCACTAATTGATTTGGGTCAGGTTATCATTGCTACTGTAGTGAATGCAATGTCTCTTCTAGTGTTGTTTCATAATATAATTGCCACTAAAGTAGTTAAAACAAGTTACTGCTGGTTTCCCATGCAAGGCTTGTCATTAGACTGGTTTCATTAGGCATTACAGCCAAATGTAAGGAGGTATGGGTCGGAAGCAATCACACTGAGTACCTTTGGTACATAGATGACAGCATTGTGTATGGGGACTCTGCGGTACGGAGGCGTGCCCAGGTGTCACTGGCGGGGCCAGCATTGTTAAGTCCGCAAAGTTCACAAATATGGCACGTAAGCCATCAGGTATGCGGGAGAGAAGAACTGCATCGTCTGCAATAGAGTAACATGGGCACAGGCTTGGAGTTTACCATTGGTAGGTCTTTACAGTTAGTGATGAGAAATTGGTTTAAGTCATTTATGTATAGCAAAAACAAGATCAGGGCCAGGACACACCCTTGGCTGACACCTTGGAAAAAAGGGAAATGAGTGAGGTACATTCCCCGTCCATGCCATACCTAAATATAGCAGTGACCCCATGATAAAGTGCACCTAGAAAGTCAACCAATCTTGTGGCATACCCATCCGTTATAGGAAGAGTCAAAATTTGGATCGGCTCACGCAGTCGAATTCACTGCTCAGGTGCATGAAGGCAAGGTAAAGGGACCCTTTCTTAGCTATGGCATATTTCCACACCAATAAGCTAAGATTTAGACATTGTTCCTGGGTCCCCTGCCCTCCCTGAAGCCGTTTTGGACCCTACTTAGGGCCCCAGTCTGCTTAACTCAATCCTCAGCAAGATGACCCAGTCTACTACTCTGATCACAGAATCCAATCCAGTAGTGAAATCGGCCTGTAGCAGAGCGGATCCTGCCTGTTGCATTTTTTTAAAATTAGGACAATGATGGCCTGCTGTGACGAGGCAGGGATCATGTGGGATGTTGCAGAATTCATGGTATTGATAATGATAGGGGCCAATAGTTCGTTATTGTCCTTGTATAGGTCCACAGGGACCCCGTCTGGCCCAGGTGCTTTCTTAATTGGGCTACAAGAGATGGCTACAATTGCCTTTTTGAGCCTGAACCTTATGGCTAGGGGGAATGAGGAGGGTACCTAGTCCAAAACAATGGGCGTTCTATCATCAAATGAATAAAATGCTTTTAAAATGACTGGCCCAACTAAGAGCACTGATGTTGGTGCCCAGACCATCACACACTTTAACAGATTGCCTTTTGCCATTAACTATAGCCCAGAAGCTTCTTGACTCCTTTTCCTTGCATGACCTAGTAAGGAGGGTCATATAATTTCTCCTTTTCATGGGCCTGTCTGTAGTTTTGCCTGGCTTTAACTACAATGTTCTGGTCTCTAGGACTGGTATTTAAGGCATTTTGCAACATTTGGTTGGCGACCCTACAGTCCTTGTCGAACCAACCCAGAAGGGTGCTATCGACATTTGTGATGGGGCTGTGGAGAAGCGACTCGATGGAAAGATTTAGGTTTTCAAAGGTCCTAATTACTTTCAATGGTGGATGGTCTGCGATTAGTGGGTGATTTAAGGACAGATCAACATTTGCCCTGACAATAGACACTTGCAGGGAAGAAATATCTATTCACTGGCACCTAAGTCTGAGGACGTTGTTCTAGGGTACGAGATTATTAACAGCTTTGGATGAGGATGTTTTTTAGATAGCCGGCTGAAGGTATTTTATTTCATTGCGGTTATGGTCACTGTAATCACTTGTGATAGTGCCCCCTGCAATTTCCAGATTGACGAAATCCCTAGAAAGAAAGACATTATCAATAATCATACCTTGCCCTCAGCCTGTAAAGGTAGGAACTTGTATTGGCAGCGTACCCCTCAGTTCGGCCAGAACAGAGGCTAGACGATAGCAAATGACTCATAAGTGCTTGTCTTCTATGGTGTGTCTTGAGTCCGGGCACTTTCGGGGCTATCACTGAGAAGGGATCACAAAGAGTTTCAAATAAATCCAGCTTGCCTTTGAAATCACCCCTAACACCGACAGAAAATCTGCACAAGATCCAGGTGGCTCTGTTTCTCAAGATCTCAATGGTGTCAAAAAGGCCCTTGATTTAACAACCCAAAACCACCACCGGGTTATAAAAATTAATCAAGAAGAAGTTGAAAACCTAGATCCCTGGATGGTTACATGCAATTGATAATATATTTAATAGCTTGGACACTCGGAAAAGAGTAGTCAACTCTTCCTTGGCTCTCCCTTCAGCGGAGCGCATGGCTGGTACAATAAAGGTTTCATACCAGTCCCAGGTGAAGTCCCCCACAAGCCACAATTCCTGCAGCATCATGATGTCATAATTTATGATAAGCGAAGTCGCTTTGGGTCTGTCTGCTTAGAACTCAGACCAGCAATGTTCCAGCAGATCAGATTTGTCGGGATAATGGAATCTGGTTGCAGCTCAGGGGGCGATTCCAAAGGGGAGGGCATATCCCAGTTTTCTATGCCCCCACTTTCATTCCCAGGATCAGTGGAGGCCATTTGTTCAGTTGGCAGTCAGTCCAAGCACTCCAAGTCACATAGAGGGCTGAATCTGATGTGGATGGGGAGAGAAGGAATGGAGGCTCTGTTGGGATATTGAAAGGGTCTGGGTAACGGCCGCTATTAACCAGCTGTGGGTCAGCAAGTTGACGATAGAAATACCCCAATGGTAGAACTGTTATGTGGTTATTAGCAGCATTCCGATCTGCACATTGAGCATGGTTCTGAATGATTGGGCCAGCTTAGGTGGGATTGCGACAATTGATTACCACACAGATCCCAGCAAATTACTTACTTGATAGCCCAATCCACCCCACTCTTCTAACAAATAAGATGTCATGATATTTAGAGATGCTGAAGTCCAAGTTTTTAGCTAGTCAGTGACAAGCCTTGTTTTTGAGATTGACTTAGGATTCAACAATGGCTGAAGGCAGGTGTGGCAAGTTAGCCAGAACTACCACATAGGGGCTACTTTCAGGAGGAAGATTAATATGGGTGGGATTGGAAGGGCCAGTATGGGAGGGCACACTTTCGGAGTTGGGGCCAGATTTTACACTGGTCATATCAGCCTGATGGTGGATAGAGATCTGATGAGGCTGAGGATCTCCTGCAGTAATGAACAGGGGAAATATCACATTTGCGGATAAAGGGAAATGCCTGTCATGACTTTCCAAGCCAAAGGTAGTATCCGCCCTGGGTGCGTTAATTGGCTCCGCTGCCATGGAAGGGGTGGATTTTGGGGGGGGGTAATTAGAGCTGGAGAGCTTTTACACAGTGAATTCTAAACTCTTGATTTTTTTCCACTAAAGGAGTAATGCTATAGTGAACCAGGACCTTAAACTTCTCGAAGATCCAATCCCAGTTGGCATTCCCATTATTCACTGGACAGGGGCAGGAGGCTGGGCCTGTATGGTTACTGGTGCAGGCTACAGTGCCTGTGTAGTTGACTTTGGCCTTAGCCTTCTTAGCAGTTGCCCCAGGCGTGAGGAAACCTGCACTCTTGATCTGGTGCTTCCATTTTGGCGGATGGCCGCCATCTTAAATCAGCAAGGGGTCATGGTCCTGGTCATGGTAGTTGGAGGCTGACATCAGGGGCTCTGCGCTCCCTTTAGCATTTCCCTTCAGAAGCACAGTGGGAGTTACGGTTCCTGTTCTGGCACCAGCTGAGATTAGGAAGGAAGAACTGGACTACAGTCTGGTGGATAAGTCGCCATGCTCCAGTGAGAGGCGCCTCTTGGGCAGGTTGATTTCTTTCAAGATAACTCCAACTGCTCTAGCTAGAAAGCTGTCCAAAGTGGTGCTTGCACTTGTAGGGGGTGTTGCACTTTTCACCTTCTGGTAGTTTGCGTTTTCCCATCCTGATAGTTAGAAAGAGTAATTGTAGCACCCAGTAAAAGACCAGGTTTAAATGGCAACAAATGAATGAAGAACAAGGCCTTCAAAGAAAAACTGGCGACGAGACTCTCAATGTGCTGCTTCTTCAAGCAGAACTCACCGCAATGAGGATGGGTCTGTCCCAGCCGCTAATAGGCGATGACGGGCAAAGATGGGCCCTGCTGCAGGCTCAAGGATGCCGGAGGAGTCAGCTGGGGGATGTAGTCCCATCCCAGTGTCGTTGCAAACAAGCACGTCCGGCGCTGTGGTTCACCCTGCGCCCTGTATATAGCACCAAAGTCAGCAGTAGCCCCATCTCCTTGCTGCGGGCTCAAGGGTGCCAGAGACATCAGCTGGGGAATGTAGTCCCACCCAAGCGTCCCCGCAAACAAGTACTTCACTTGTATTAGTAGGCTTAGTGCCTGCAACAGGAGAGGGCCCAAAACGCAACATAGTCACATAAAATGTTTGCACTGAATAGTGACCCTCTTTTTGCAATGTGGGTAGCTATGGAATTTGGAACCTAGCTCAGCTGGCACCTAGAGAAACCTAGCAAACCTGCACATTTTTAAAAACTAGACAATCAGGGGAGTCCAAGGGTGCATGACTTGTGGGACTCTCTCTGGGTAATTGTACCCAGAAACCTTTGCAAATCTCAAACCTTGACTGAAAACATACATTTTCCTCACATTGCTGTGAGGAAATCATCTGGAATCCGTGTGGAGCCACCAATTTCCTACCACCCAGCATTTCCCTAAGTCTCATTATAAAAATGGTACCTTACTTTTCTGGGTAGGCCCAGGGTCCGTTACAGGTAAGGGCCCAAAACGCAGCATAGACACAGCACATTTTCCCACTGAAAATCAACCCTTTTTTTGCAATGTGGTTAGCTATATATTTTGGGACCAAGCTCAGCCGGCACCTAGGCAAACCTTGCAAACCCAGAATGTAAACACAATGTAAATAAATGAGTGATCTTAGCCATCTATACACTTTCAAGTTATGAAGGGCCTTATGGGAAAGTGAGCAGAATCAGTGCAAGTTATACCACCCTGGACACCTCTGAGTGTTTAATTTGCAAAAAAGTGAGAGGTTGTTATATAACAGGCCAGATTAAAATTTTTGCTGATGGAGTATTGTCCGTTGGGCTGGCAGAGGACCTAATGTCCACAAGGCCGAAACTACCCCGCCTGCCAAATTGGTTGTCATTTCAAAAGAATTGTCAGAAACTGCCGTCAAAATGGCTCCTGTCAACGCTTTTTAAGTTTCACACACAGCTCCATCAAAATCACGGAGTCATCCATCAAACCAATTTTTTTAGTTTCAAAATGACATTTTTCACTGCCCCTTACCACCAGGGTTTTCCTAGCGGTGATGGGCAGTGAAAATTCACCTGAATGCCTGCCCATCTAAATTAGGTGGGTGGACATAGAGGTAAGTCTGTGATGGACCAAACTCAGTTGGGCTGTCCGAGGAATGGGTGAAACCATTGCAGAGATGAAGTATTCTCCACCATGGTTACACAAATGTTTCACATCTATAGGAAGATAACCACGCTGTCACCAGCGACATCGCTGCCCACTGTTTTTTTCAGTGTCACACTGGGTGCATCGGGAAATTGGCAAGGTTAGTTTCAGCAGGCATTTAATTTTCCTTCGTTTCCCTCAACGTTATAGGCCTAAAGACTGTACCTATAACCACGGTCTGTCTGGAGCAAAGTGTGCTCACTGCCGAAGACGGGTGAGTGCTTCCACTCACTAATAACACAGTATGCGGGAAGCTCTGCAGTATAAGGCCTCCATATATATTTTTTTGGTCCTGACGAAGGCCATAGACCTGTAGGGGCAGTTCCAGGCCGAAACATGTCGACCTGACCACTAGGTGTTGTGGACCAGTGAATCATCCACTAAACATCGCTTTTGTTTTTAGACTTATCCCTATCCTACCCTTTTCCCTGAATAAATATTCACCTAAAGGATAGGAGATAATTTTAATCCACTCACCACTGTCAACATCCAGATTGTCTCCCTCCTGATGGAGGTTTTATTGTCACTTGTAGAACGGGACATTCAAGTAACAATACCCGATGATGACGCTATCCACAGAACCACACTGAACAAAGATTACATACAGCGCAGTCTGTGAACGTGTGGTTGAGAGTCTCCGAGACAAAAAGTTCTGAGACTCTGGCGTTGAGACTAATGTGGTTCATTCCCTCCCTTTCTGATAGAAAACCTACACCAATGTTTCGCCTGCATATACATCGGGTAGTCGGACCATTATCTTGGTTTTAAGGATACTCCATCGTCATTGTGACATAGACTCCTGACTGCCAAGATATAAATATGGCCCTAAGGTTTTGAACTTAACCCACCACTTACACTGGTTGGTTTTGGAACCACCAGAAGTGCTAGCTTCAAGAGAACAAATACTAATCACAGTTTCTGACTATTGAAACCAAGACTATTGAAGGTGAACTATAAAGCCACATCAGTGTACCAATTGCTTTATGGGCCATTTACACGCCATTCACACACCACACACAAGACTTTCATATTGCTAGCCACAGGCCCAAACCAACACATCAGTGCACTCACATTAACATACCGCCACCAATCAAGGGCCTATCACATTCGTAGGCCAAAGGATGGACTCCCCAATCAACTCACCTCTCACCCAGTCGCCAACTTGCATGCAAAACACCGCAAGCAAAGCTGTACACCCATATGGCCAGACATGTTGAAAGTTGGTGCATCCACAACCTTAACAAATGAAAATTAATTTAAATAAGTGTTTGCTACCTGTCAAGTGTCTGCCTCAGTCGACGTTCTGCAAAAAGAACAATTGATGGACAGAATGTTGAACAATGTCAAACATTCACCCCAGTACAGAGATCTGGGCCTAAATCCATCGTTTTCTTTCTTCCCATGCCATTCCAGTTTGAACCCAGCCATATGCAAATCAGTCTTGACCCTGCTCCCAATGGGAACAGTCCAGCCCGAACTGCCAGGCAAGGTCCTCCCTGGACTGGAAACAAGCATCCTATGACCGTTTTTTTTTTTTTTATCCCTCATCATCTAGGCTAGCTTGACTCCAGTGGCATAGAGAGCACGGGACCCACTTCTGGGCATACCCATCCCACTCGGTGTGACAAATGCAAAAAATACAATTGATGGCCATTCTAAGCACTACCAAACTCATGCCTAGTGAACCTTTACTTATGACTCCCATCAGAGCCACATGAGGCTCAAGAGCATGTCTTGCATGCACCTTTAGCACACTTACTGTGCTTAATCCAACTCCTTCCAGATTGTGCACATGAGTTAGGATGTATCTGAGGATGCATAGATGCCTAGATTCTGCAAATCAAGTGAATATATCTACCTTTGAAACTAAGGAAAACATGCTGGGGAAGACTGTCTTACGTTCCATAAAGAGCATGTCCTAAACTACTAAGGAAGTTAGATTTTGGAACTCAGAGTACTCAGTGAGAATGTCGCATATATCCCATCCACCGTTATGTGAAGTGCTGTGACTGTAATGCATTTGTGATAGGGTGAACTGAACACCTCCTGTGTTCTAAAGGAGGATGAACATAGTGAGTAAGTCACATATATGACCAAAACGTGCAGTGATGGGTGCAGTGTGCTGTGTAATATTATGTGTATTTGTAAAGCACGCTATCACCCAGGAGGGTAGCCTGCCGTAGACACAGGAGCAGTCAGTACAGATACATAGACTCACGTAGTTAAAGAGCCAAGTCTTCAGCTTCGTGTGAAATGCAAGAATTTTAAAACCGGAGCAGATATGTGGGGCAGGTGATTCCAAGCTTTCGGAACAGAAGTCACTGCTGCCTGCTCTGGTGCTGCGCATGCATAGAATGTGTAAAAATAGCAGGCTGGCTGAGCAGAGGTGTCTGGAAGGTTTCTGAAATCTGAGGTGGTTCTGAGGAATGCCTGGCCAGGTTTGTGTAAGGCTTTGAATATGTGTGTCAGGATTTTGAAAAGAGCTGTGGATGGGAAGCCAATGAAGCTCTTTCTGGTGCATGGTGTATGTGTGGTGGGAGGTTGAGGGGGAGCCTGGCTTCTGCGTCCTGTATGGTTTGGAGTTATCTGCTTAGTTGAGTGAGGGAGAAATTGAGTATCGGGGTGAGTTCGGTGCTGATGGGGTTGAGTCCTTTGGTGAAAATGAAGCGACTGCTTGTGTATCTCTACTACGGTGACTACCTGCCTTTCACCTATGTAACATCCTTGTGAAAGCACACTTTCCCAAAAATTTTTCTGCCTGATCATGTCTCTGTCTCCTTCAGAATCCTGACTAATCCTGTGTACTTGCCAAGTGAACCTTTACTAATGCCTTCCATTGCTGAAGAAGTGAGGACTATTGGTTCTTCAGCAGCATGACTTTCAATGACGGTCAACTGAACATCAATGAAAGACACCGGTTAGCCTGTGATGGTCGGACGTTAAAGAACATATGCATTGTATGGTGCTAACTGGATCAGGTGGGTAAAAAACTTCTTATACCGTGTGCAAGTTTTATGACTTGCTTTGTGTGGCTGAAGTAACTGGTCATTCTTACCCACTCCACCAATGTACTTGTTTTGATCAGGTACACAGGTGGGCTTGTGAACTTCAGTCAACTGACCCCAAACCATGACCAGGAAGTGCTCTCTTAATTAATTGTGGTGAGCACAGACACATCATATCTATCGGAGAAGTTGACTATCAGCAGTTCATTGGAACGCAACACATTACTCTGGGATTTCTTGAGCTTCTTTCAAACAAGCTCCTGGGTGAATCATTCGCTGCAACATCAAACTGAACCTCCTGCCACAGTGGCAGCTTTGAACAGCTCGCTGAACAGCTCTACTCCTATATAGAAGCTGCCCACATAAATGTTATTACCTTAATGAAGAAGTGGTTGAACAAGCTCCCATACATTCTTTGCTGTGACTCCAAGCATGGAAAGGCAACCTACAGGATTTAGAGCAGAATCCTTCCCTGTACACACTCTCAGGCTGTATAAGTAACCAGTAGGGGTCTCACACAGCGTGTGCATTTTGATTTCATAACAAGATCTTTTGCTCTGTATGTACTGCCTGAACAGCAGCTGCCCTTTGTAAAGGATGAGGGACTTAGCAATGGTTATATTCTTTCCAGGAGTATACATCTCCCGAAACTTGGCAGACAAATGTTCCACAAAAGGCTACATTTTTAACAACCTGTCATGGTCTGGATGGTCCAGGGGCAATGCAGTATAATTATCATTGAATGCAGCATACACTGCAACAGAAATAAATGATCTCTGCTCATGACTGAGGCAAAGCTGGTTGTTACCCAAACCGTGCGAGTAGACCAGTAGGACTGTACCCTTGGTTTGTACACTACCCCCATTTGAGCATAAGGCCCAGAAATGTTTTCAACTCCCCAAGTGAAGTGGGAGTTCACCGGTGTGCCTGGAAAGATAGTCTCCATGCTCTCTCAGAAACAATTCGGCATGCAAATTTGTTTGGTGCACAAGTTTGTCAAGGATGTCAAAATCCAAAAAGGGATGGACGGTCAATACGCAAACAATTTGCTTTATCGACTTTACATCTAGAGTCCGCAGTGAATGGAGGAATGTGAGGCTGCACTAAATTGGGGGCTGCCAAGACAGCACTCGGTCTGTGCTTGCCACCCCATGTACTTGCCCTCTGGGCTGATCTACCTTGCTACTGTATCTCTGCTGCACAGATTGTCATACAAAGGGACATCATGAGTCCTGTGACCATGATCCTCCCCTCTACTAGAAGACAAATCATCGGATGGAACTCCATCGACTGAAAAATCACTTTCAGATTCTGCCTAATTTTCTTCTCCATCAGATGCTGTCTCAGTATTTGATCCTACCTCAGAGCTGTCCTCCATAACTCGAGTTAGGGCTGTGTGGCATGCTAATGTCACAGATGGGCAGGAGGGGGATTTTGAGCTGAAGTGGAAGTGATTCTGCTTTGCCCCAATCCATTTATAAAAAAAAAAGGAATCCTCTGGTGCAAGCACCGGAGCTTTCTTTTAAAGCCTACCCAGTAGCTGCAAATGGCCAGAGGTTGCACGTGGGAAGTAGTGTGGGTGTCGGACGATGGCCGATGGCCACTCCAAAGGAGTTAAGGGATCTCACACACCAGCACATCTCATCCAGGAAGAGAAGAAATATGATCACGTCACCTCCATCCTCATGAAACTTGATTGGCTTCTCTTGCCCTCCAGCACCACCTTCAAAACCAGCTCCATCATAAACAAAGCCATTGCAACCATCATCCCCGCTTTTCTTGCAGACAAGCTCATCATCTCTGATGGTTCTCAGCACCCTCATAATCAAGACACCATCAGACTGCAGACTGAGCAGTGTTAAACATAAAAATTTAAGCCAGCAGGCTTTTCCCATCTATACACCCAGGGTCTGAAAGAACATTTTTGTATCCATCAGGACTGTCCCAACGCTGCTTCAATTTTGGAAAGAGTTGAAGGCTCACCTCTTTGAAGAACACTACATCACAATGCATTAACCATCTGTGAGGTACCTATCACTCATTTACTTTATGCTTGTCTTTAACCCTGTACAGTGCTCCACTGCCTTTCGGCTAGGTTGACACAATAGAAATACCATATACATACATACATAGAAACATACATAAATACATGCTCACTGTAAGGAAATGCCTCTTTTTGCATGTTTGCCCCCACATTTTGGACTGATGCTGCTGGATTTTCGACTCTCATAGTGCACTGCTATCCAGACCTCAGTGCAAGTGTTCTAAGTAGAGGTGGGCAGAACTTGCAGAGTTTTACTCTGCAGAATTCCGTGGAGTTGCCTAACAACTCTGCGAAATTCTGAAGAGTTCCGCTAGTGGCGGAATTCTGGTCCGCCGCGCTGCTTGTGCTGATTTTTAGTGCCGACAGCTTGTCCAGCGCTGTAAAACAAGCATGAACAGCACTGCGCTGCACGCCAGAGGGTGCTGCTTCTTTCTGCCGCTCGAGTAGATTTCCTACTCAACTTCCAGCTTTTGCAAAGCAAGTGGCAACTTTCTCAAAGTGAGCGGTAGCAACCTGCCGTGACCACCCGCATTGAGAAAACTCACTGGGGGGGCGGTCTAGCACTCGTCTATGGCGAGCCCCGCTCAAGAAAAACTCCACCACGTGGCAGATGGTGGAGTTTTTGATGAACTCCATGCTCCAAGAGGAGCACAGAGTGGGCAAAACTCTGCAAACACCACCAGAGGAGCGAAATATACCACCCACCCTTAGTTCTAACACTATACCAAAGGTATGTTAAATTGTTTAGTACTTACTTACTTATAAGTCCCTAGTGTATGGCACCCAGGATAACAAGGGCATGGGAGGCAGAGTGTTTATCCAGGGTTGCAGCACTGTTGTGCCACCCTGCATGAGACAGAGACAAGATGGATCCCAGACTGCAACTGCAGACTGAAAGGGCGTTGTTTTACACTGCTAGCTCGACTTTACCATTATATCTGATGGCTAAGCCACCACTTCCTTCAAGGTTATATGTAAGTCTCTCCTAAGGAAGGCCTGTAGAGCGCTATGGCAGGGAGCTTTATATACCTAAGTAAGACATATGATTTTTAATATGTCTTAGCAGCAACACTCTGAATTGTCGTTTTGCTTTGGAAATGTTGGGAGGTCCATTGGCTAACACAAGGTTAGCTGCTGGCATCTCAGCCCGGCTAACTTCTGAATGGGACTGCCTAACAGGGTCAAGTAAGGTATCAAATTAATTGTGGCATTAAATTCAACCTGATGCCCAGGCCAGATTTAAAGCCACTATTAAAGTTAAGTAACTTTTAGAAAGTTACTACTCTGCACTCCAGCTAGTACAGTGGCCTCACAAAGGCCCTGACACATAGACTGGCTTGTGACCAGCTGGGGAGATGTGTGAACGACTCCCAGGCCCTGGAACAAATGCAGTTGCCGCAGACCCACCTTCACCAACAGCAGTGACTCCAAGGATCAGTCGGCTGATCCCCTGTAACATGCTCCATGGCTACAAGAGCTGAAAGAGCCCACACTACCAAGTTAGGAGCCACCACAGACTTTTTTTGCTACCAGTCGCCGGGCACAACAAGAGAAAAATCGGAGATAGGCCAAACTTGCACCCGAGTCTCCTGGACTCAGAAGTGCTCTCAGAGTCCGTATTCATCATACACAAGGGACACCAGCCCCGACCAAAGAGTTTGCATCCAACCACAGAGCACCATGACCAGTAGTCCAGCATCGGCTGTCTGACTACTGAAACCTAGAGGGCTTCGAGGAACCCAGATCTCCATTACCAAAGTCACCCCACGACACCAGTGGTCCAAGGAACCACCACAGAGACACCCCTGTAAACCGCAACCCACCGGGAGCATTCTTTTGAGCATCTTTGTATCCCTCTGTATCAGGACCACTCCATTGACTTCTATCACAGTTGTGCTGTAAAGTTTGGAACTTGCTGTAAAAATTATCTGGTGGCCAGGTAACTATCCAAAGTATCCTTTCAGGCCCCTTAGACCGCTACCCTTCTGGATTTGGTCACCCAACACAGGCTGGAGTACCAGCACTCTTTCAAACTTTTACACAGTTTACAAACTTTTTGTTGACCAATGCTTGTTTGCCGTTGCATTTAAAAGTTATAAAAACATCTAAAATCTCTATCTCCAGAACACACTGGTGGATTTTAATAATCTAGGTCTCTAAAAATTCATAAAAATACACTCTGTTTGTGGTGTGTAATTTTCTTATTTAATTGGTTGGTGCTGTCAAATGCTTCATACTAAGTTCCTTTGCGAAGCCTCACTGCTCACAGCCACAGCTATCCAGGGTTGAGCTAAGGTTGAATAACGATACTGACTGGACCCAAGACGGTGTCTGCGAGTGTACTCCATGATAAGGCCCCACAGCCATATCACATAGTACACCCAAATCCTCACATTGATGCCTAGCGGTGGGATCCAGAACTTGTGTTTAGCTGTACCAGACATCTAATAAGTTGATAACCACTGATAAGAGACTGCCAAGTCAACATTAAGAAAAAGTTGACGAGTTTTCCAAGTTCTGAAAATTCCAAGGGCACCTGTTCTCTAGAAGAAAAGTTTCAGTAGCGAAAAGCCTTTTCAACAAAGTCTTCTAAGATGGAAAGCAGGGAACTTGGCTATCTTGCCCACACTAAATTGTACCTCAGAGAAGTTGCACCAGTATCTGGTAGACTCTAATCTATCTAGCGTTATAAGGAAAGGGCAGGAATGCACTGCATTTATCCCAATACGACGCATTCCTGTCCTTTCCCCCGCGCTAGTGCACAATGGGCTGCCTAGCACCAACGCAGGCACAGTTGCACCATGGTGCAAGGGGACCTGTGTTGTAGGCAGAATTGTTTTTGTGCTGGAAGGGACACCTTCCTCCACAAAAACAATCCCTTGAGGAATTTTCCTCTATGTATGTGTGCTGCAGAATACAGCACAAATAGAAAAAGGAAGTAACCAGGAGAAATTAAAATATTCCTCCCTGTCACTCCTCCTCTCGGAAGGCGAGCATTTTGGCGCATTTCCAGGGGTGTACCACTATTGGTAAATCTGGGAATGTGTCAACATTTATGTGAGTTACATGAGAACACCCACGCAATGCTCATGGAAGTCCTTCCCAGCTCAGAGTTATAACACAATGCAGCAATTTGCGATGAGTTGCGTTACTCCTGGGGAGCCGCTTACAGCCAGATGCCGCCAGCAATCTTAGGGGACTCCAAGCCCCACAACCCTGAGCTCCAGGAGGCACCGACACTGCATTTCCCGTGCCCGGAGGTGCTTAAAGTCACCTTGCGGCTCCCGCAGCGTGGGAGCCGCTTACAGCCAGACGCCGCCAGCAACCTTGGGGGACTCCAAGCCCCACAACCCTCAGCGCCAGGAGGCGCCGCCGCCGCATTTCCTGCGCCTGGAGGCGCTTAAAGTCACCTCGCGGCTCCCGCTTACAGCCAGACGCCGCCAGAAACCTTGGGGGACTCCAAGCCCCACAACCCTCAGTGCCAGGAAGCACTGACGCCGCATTTCCCGCACCCGGAGGCGCTTAAAGTCACCTCATTGCTCCCGCAGCTCGGGATGCCCGCGGGCGTGCCTGGGCCATGCCCGGGCAAAGTCCGGGCCAAGGGCGGGCCCGTCTGCACCCGTCAGCGGCCGGAAGAGGCTGGGCTGGGCCAGGTTTCTTGGCCTGTTCTACAAGAACTTTGCGGTCAGGCCTGGATTTCCCCAGATCACGGTTCTTAAGATTGAGTCCTCAAGGGCAAGAATAAGGTACTTTGCATAATTCGTTTTAATGGTGATCTAGGACTGTGTTCTTCTTAGTTCTATTTTTAGTCCCTATGAATTCAGCCCAGGAAGTGCCCCTCATATTCCCTATTTGATACTTGAAGAGTCCGTAATTCTGTACTGCAGTTTATATAAGTTTAAGTGTCTCCTGACCAAATAGCAATGGGTAAAAGGAAATTGGCTATCGGTCAAGGGGGTCCTCCAGTAAGCAACGTAGCAGGGACAGTAGGGACCATAGACTCCTTTCTAACTAGAGTGGCAAATGTTATCATGAAGGAGATAGCCCTGACTGAGAAAAGGCTCTCCATGGAGACTGAGAAATTAGCACTGGGCTCTGTAAGAAATGGAAAAATGCTGGAGGCAACCAGGGACCCAGCGGGAGAAAGGTCCCCTCTTATGCCTCTACCCTCATCGACGGAAGGCCCAATGGTTGAGCTGGAAACATCTACATGTACTCCTGCAGCCACCCTGACAGTGGGCGACAATCTGGACTGTCCCCCCACTAAGAGAAAGCGAACTGATGGTAATAGAGCCATGCAAAAGTCCCCGCGGACAAAAACAACCCCACCACCAGTTGAACACAATCTGGAACAGCTGCTGGATACTCTACTTGTAAGGCTAGAGATTATGACCAAAGATCTGTTAGCACCCATAATTTCAAAGCTGGAAGGAATTGAGTTGAAATTTTATTATTTTGTTTCCACACATAATAATTGTCTCCCAGGGCCTGATATAGCAGTCGGGGGGAGCGGGGGTTCTTTTCTGGTATCTGGTGGCTCGACCCAAGTCCCCCAGGCGAGTAGTACCCAAGTCCTCCAGGCGAGTAGTACCCAAGAACCAGTGGGTGTGTCTCTGTCCAGTAAAACTAATACTAATTGTACACCAGGGGGGTCGATTATTGTACCACAGGCGGCCCATATGGAAGGGCAGGAAACTGCCAATGAGGGTCCACCACCCACACATTATTTCTTCCACCCCAAAACGGCCACGGCTGAAAATCAATGCATACTCGAACTCCCCCCTCAATCAGCGCCCCTAGTTGCTGTTTTTTTAGGGGTACTGTCACTTACACTAGGTATTAAGGAAACTTCTTTGGACCATATCCACAAGACCACTCACTGGTGCAATAACAACGTGATTAACGGTCCTAATATATCCTCTGACATCATTATGGCCAGAAGAGTGGGTTGGATTGGCCATGGGACTAAGAAAAACGTTGAAGGGGATTGCATAATTGTTAACTTTAAGCATCCCAAGCAGGCTGAAGCACTAGCAGGTTGCCAATATAAGGATGGCACTAAAACTAAAATTAGAACAGTCTCTTTACAGTCTTTTTATCCTTTTAAACAACCCCTAGCAAATCCCCAATGGCAGTTGCCGTTTAAGCTGGTGAAGTCTGTTCAAGACAGAAATGTGAACCCAATATTATCCTTGACTAATCGATACCTACCTCTAAACAACCCCCAGGGCCTTGACGAAAATGACTGACTAATGTCAGCGGCAGAAAAAATACAGGGCAAGAAGTCGCCATCCAAGGCTCAAACTAAGCCAAGTGTACCTGCACTTATATCCCAACTCCCGCTGGATAATCCCCCTAATTTTATCCTTACTTCAGCCATCCCCGCTGACCTCCTCATGAGGGTATTGTCCTGGAATATAGCTGGCCTTAGGTCAAAGAGGGGTAACATATCCTGGGAACACTTTCTTGCTACACATCACATTATTGCCCTACAAGAAACGTGGGAGTCCAAGAACTGCTTTTATTTGGATGGTTTTATTTCATTTTGTAAACAAGCTATCCCCTCAAATATGGGAAGAGCTAGGGGGGGGTCTTCTTTTAATGTTCTCTCTTAAACTTTCTTACCAAGCCAAACTGATTGACTGTCGATCACCCCATGTGCTAGCAGTGGAATTGTCATGTAATAATCTCCCCACCTTGTTAGTAGTTAATTTTTACAATTCCCTCTCCAGAACCCATGAAACTGAACATCTTTTGGCCTTAGAGGATTTTCTTGAAAGTTATGGGGAAGGAAGTCAAGCTTATCAAGACACGTTAATTTTAGGGGACTTTAACATCTGCCTTAATTGCATCTCCATGTTGGAGGAGGAGGAGGATGGCTCTCAGTTGTCAAATCATTTTGAGCACACACCATCAGGCATTTTCTTAGAAGGCCTCCTTTCAGCCCATATTTTCCACTGCCTACAGCAAACAGACGCGTCTGCCCTGGTACCTACCTATGCAGGCAGTGGTACCGCAAGCATAATTGACTATATCATGCTATCTGCACTATTAACGCCGGCTGTAAAAAATCTAAGCGTTATCTGGAACTGCCATAGTGATCACAATCCTCTAATTTTGGATCTTTTCCTCTCGGCCGCCCTAAAAGGGGAAGTGGCGAGTCAAATCTCTAATATTAACATTAGCACTAAAGACCAAGCGCAGAGATTGAAGTGGGAAAGGATTACCCCGGAGAGTTTTCTAGAGAACCTGTATGCAACCTGCGCCCCGGAGTTCCAAGTATGTATGGATCCTGCCCCACATGATAGAGCCATCTTAGAGGCAAATTCTTCGACAAAATCACCAAGCAGGTAGCTTCCGATTTAACTACCAAAACTAGAGCAATATGCCCAAAACTCAAAAGGTGGTTTGACGACACTTGTTCGGCTGACCACAAGGAGCTAATGCAGGCACTTAAGCGAAACCCGAGGGACGCAACATCAATCAGGAGCTGTAGGAAGGCCTATAAATTTGCAGTCCAGGAAAGGAAAAAGCAGATAAGGGAGCAGGCTTGGGAGGCGCTCAGCCAAGCTAGTGTCTTGGCTGACAGCTCTAAATTTTGGTCTGTGGTCAATAGTCCTCTTTTTTCTGACAAGCCAAATTCCAGTAGAGACTGTATGATACTTGCTGAGCATTGGGTCCAGCATTTTTGTAACATCTATAGTGATGCAAATCTAGAAGAGCCGGTAGGACAAATAGCTCCCGGCCTAGCAGGCACCCCCCTCCACTTTAGTACAGATGAGGTTTATAAAGCCATCACTTCAACATCTGGAGGAAAGGCACCTGGCTCAGATGGGGTACCAGGGGACCTTATCAAGGCCGATCCCAAAGTCGGGGCTAAGATCTTAACTCATGTTTTCAATACAGCCTACTCCTGTGGCTTCCCCTCATCTTGGGCAAAGGCGGTTATCATCCCCATTTTTAAAAAGGGCGCCCGGGATGACCCCACATGTTACAGACCGATCTCGCTCTTAGATTCAGCTGCTAAAATTATTGGGAAAGTAATATTGGATCGCCTAACAGTTTGGCTTGATCATTTTAACATTATCTCTGACCTACAGTATGGTTTTAGGCAGGGGAAAGGGACACTGGACCAATGCCTTAACCTGCATTTAGTGATAGGGAAGTATACCATTGCCAAGAGGGGAGTTTTGCATCTGGCCTTCATGGATCTAACCACAGCTTTTGACTGTGTAAATAGGTCTAAGCTGTGGTTGATCCTACGTGACATGGGGTTAGATGTAGAACTGGTCTCTTTCTTGCACACTGCCCACGAAAACACCACTGCAGCTGTAAGGTACAATGAAGATGGTAGTCTGACTGATCCCGGGGTAGTAAGAAGGGGGGGTCCGGCAGTGGTGCATTTTGGCCCCCTTGCTGTTTACGCTATACATTAATAAATTGGGAGACTCCCTAATATCCAGCTGTAAAGACATACCCAGAGCTCTTACCAAGATGATCCCCGCATTCCTGTACGCTGATGATGCAGTTCTATAGCTTTTATGGATTCATTAGATTTAACTACAAATTTTAAGAAGTCACACGCTATGACCATAGGTTCCTGAAAGGTGGCCAAGGCCAAGTTTTATTGCAAGGGGGGCGAATTAACCAAAGTGTCCACGTTTCCATACCTAGCGGTACTTTTCGATGAACAAGGATCTTGGTGCACGCAACGAACACTCAAAAAGAATGTTTTAGCTAGAGCAGCAGGGGCCACCCTGGATTTTGCAAAAACGATTGGGGTCAAAGCCCCCTCCCGTGCTACTGAAGGTCTATAATGGAAAATGTATTCCCATGGCTATGTATTGGTGTGATGTCTGGGGCTACAAGGATGTGAAGGGAATTCAGGGGGCTGAGAATAATTTCATGCGTAAACTCCTTGCGGTCCCCACTGCAACCCCTGTTTTTAATTTACATGAGGAATTGGGGGCGGGTTACATTTCGGAGCAGATTGCAGGTGCCCCGCTGTTGCGTTGGCTCAGAATCTGGGCATGTCCGACCCCAAATTTAAACCAACTTATAATTACTGACTGCACTACATTGGACGGGGCCCCTGGGCAAGACTGCTATCAGAGATTTTAAACAGCAGTTTTTGGACAAGCGGCAGAGGCTTAGGGAGGAGACAGAACTAGCCAAGCCCTGTGTGAGAAGGTTTGCCACACTGAGCTTGGGCCCACAGATGCAACCATATTTATTCTATGTTAACAAAGCATCAATCAACCAAAAGGGGACTACAGGGCTTTTACATATAGAGGTCCAGCATACATGCCCTATCAAGCAGTGGGAGAAATAGGTATGCAGTTCCTCGGATAAGTGAGAGAGAGGGAAAACAGAGGAAACACAGCAATAGAGGAAGGGAATTCCTCTTGTCGGAACTAGGGTCCTCACACACCCAGCAAGCTAGGTGTCATGCTTCATCATATGAACCTGCTCCTCGTCGGGTCGGCGCTGCAATACCCGACGGGCACCCATAAAGGGGCTCTTTAGCGGAGATCTTCAGTTCCTGGTTGTATGGTGCGGTGCGTGTGAGGGGCCTAGTGGTGTAGATGTGAGTGAATAGAGGTGATCTAAAACAAGTTGGATAGTCCAAAATATGACTTTATTCAGGCTGGCTATCCACCTGATTAAAAACAAACTAAGAGTGGCAGCTTGCTGTCAGGTTGGTTCAGCTCAGCTATGCTCATCTCTGACGGTCAACATGTTTCATGCCTCGCGGTCCTAGTGATCCTCGGCAATTCTTCAGGACCTATTGTAAATGAACTATCTACACATTGTGGTGGGTGAGACTGCTACCTACCACATTTAGTATTATGAAAACAGTCTCTCCATGAATGTCGGGTAACCTAAGAGAAATATATAAGGTAGCCAAAACTGTATCAGTGAAGAGTACAAAATCCTCTCTCCAGTATTATATTTACAATCCTCTCTCTCAGTGTCGGATCATACAAACTATGGTGGTGATGACAGAGGAGGTATCAAATGATAGCCTCCGTGCAGGTTAGGTAACCTATCTTAAGTGAAGATTAAAAACAAGCAGTGGTTAAAAATATGGCTAAAAACAGAAGACCTGGGGACCACGTGCAACTATTGCACGTTTAGAAATAATTTAAAAGGGAGAGTATGATATAACAATCACACGCAGACGGGTTGCACTAGGCAGGGGAGGCACTCACCTAACTCAGTGCTACCACATGTTCCAATCCGTGTCCAAAGCGGTACCGGGACACCTAAAAACTGGTGTCCTACGGGTGACAAGATTGCACAAAACACCAATTGAGCCATGAACACCATCACGCGGTTAGACAGGTAGTGGTAAACTGCCTTAATACTATTATACCGAGTGCGTAAGGGTAGCAGGGGAGGCGACAATCTGGAACACCTCACCAAGTAGTCCAGAGACCCCGCCACCACTAGAAAGGTCAGTCGTGGTGTGCTTATTGGTGCCACTCAGACTAAGAAGAGGCGTGCACTGCCAACACTTATGCGGGAGTGCGGCCTCAATTAGTATCGTGGATCAACTGCACCCGTTCGTGTATCCAATCAGTAGTGGAGACAGAGATTAGCAGTCAGGTGGTATAGCCAGAGCATAGTCAGGCCCTCCCATAAACTAATCCCTTAATGCCTACAAAGTACACAGAACTTCAGCATACACCCACATCTATTTACTCACGATTTGGTTATCTCCGGAGTGGGCTGGAAGACCTACCCCAAGCCGCTCGAACCGGGAAGGACAACACTGCCATTGACTCGCACTGAAATACTTGCCGGTATGGGCGGGGCTGGTTTCCGGGTTGTCGTCATGCGTGCAGGCACATGATCACACCGTAGATCAGTGCTCAGAGAGGTGACAGCTCGTAAGACTAGGCGGCCATCTTGTAGTATAACTAAACCTATGCTGTACACAGTTAAAACAGCAAGTCAGCCATGTCCTCCGATCGTTATCACAGTGGCAATGCCGAGCAAGATGTTTGTGATATGACAGTCAGTATATAACACAAAGCAGTAAACCGTGTCCTTTGCCAGCGCGTAGATCATAGTTCCACGCTTTGGTTGCTCGTGTAAATCAGCGGCCATCTTGTAGTGTAGTTTCTTCAGTCCTGCTCTATGGTGTTGGAACAGGTCATGATGCCGTCATCAGCTATATCAGTTACTGTGTACTACAGGTGGTGTGCAGAAGGCATTGCCAACATGTGGGTAGTGGCTCATCTATTCGTTAAGGAGGACCATGGGATTTCGTCATTTAACCCATCCCGGTCTGATCCAAGACGGTGAACCCATCTCTGTTCTATTCTGAACAGTGCCCTTTGTGTTATCCTGGGGTGGGTTTCTAGAACCAGCCACCGTAAAGAATCTGGAGTATGGTTGTGTTCCTTGTAGTGTGTATACATTTTCGTAGTAACCCTCTGACATCTTATATTGCTCTTGTGCTCTGTTATGCGTGTTTTTACTGATCTAAGGGTCATCCCCACGTATCTCTTATTGCACGGACAGGTAACCAAGTAAATACAATGTGTTGTGTTGCAATTAGTATGCCTCAGTACTCTCCAGGTAAAGGTGTCAGAGAAGGTAACCTCTTTGGTCACACCCGTCTGGTGACACACTGAACAGGTGCCACACGGGTAATGACCAGTTACCGGGGGAGATCCCATAGTGTTCTTTGCACATTATTACTCACATTCCTAGGTCTTGTGTGTATAAGAATGTCCTTGAGGTTTTGTGTCCGCTTAAAGGCAAATCGTGGTGTAGGGATTTTCAGATCACCTGTTTTCAAAATACCCCAATGCTTTTTAATAATGCCTTTAATGCGTGTCGAATTTGATGTAAAGGACGTTACACAAGTCAATGGATCTATTAGTTCACTTGGGTTAGGCTGTAATAGAGACTTGCGAGGGTTGTTTCTAGCTCTCTTAAGAGAGTTTCTGATCTGGCGGTCAGGGTAGCCTCTTAGTCTCAGATTAGAGCTCAACTGCTGTGCTTCAGTCTTGTAGTCCACAATGGAGCTACAATTTCTCCTAATACTGAAGAAATTGTCCAAAGGTTAGATTATCTTTAAGAGCCCTAGGGTGGTGGCTGCTGTATAAAAGCAAGCTGTTCCTGTCCGTCGGTTTTTTGTACAGAGTTGTACTAAGTCCTGTGTCATTGAGCATAATACTCAGGTCTAGGAATGGTACATTTGTATTGGAGATAGTATAGGTAAATCTCAGATACTGATTTTGTGTATTGATCCACTCACAGAAGGCCAGACAAGTTGTGTGGTCCCCCTTCCAAAAAATCAGTATGTCGTCGATGAACCTCCTCCATAAGGTCAGGTTGTCAATGAAAGGGTTGCTGGGGTGCCTGATGACGTCCTCCTCAAAGGTGGCCATGTAAATACAGGCCACACTAGGGGCGAACGTACTCCCCATCGAAGTACCTTGGGATTGATGAAACAACTGTTTACTATACTCAAAGTAATTCTCAGTTAGTGCCAAAGTGGCACACCCCATAACAAAAGAAATGGGGGTAGGAGAAGTCCATTCCTCTCTCATGAGCGCTGTTTCAACAGCTGTTAGAGTGTCACGTTGGGGGATATTAGTATATAGTGCCTCCACGTCCAAAGTGACCAAAAGGTTGATGTCGCTGGGGTCATGTATTTCCTCTATGATACGGAGAATGTCCGTCGTGTCGCGTACATAAGATGGGGTCTTTTTTACTATAGGTTGTAGAAAGTGGTCAACAAACCTCGATAGGGGTTCCAAGAGTGACCCTATTCCAGAGACAATAGGTCGTCCCGGTACTGGAGACGTGCCCTTGTGAATTTTCGGTAAAGTATAGAAATAGGGTATTCTGGGGTCTTTGGTGATAAGAAAGTCAGCCTCTTTTCTATTAATCCACCCGTTATTCTCTGCTTCAAAGACTATGGTTGCAATCTGCGAAGTTAATCTTGGTGTAGGGTCAATCGAGATAGGAGTATAGTAACTGGTGTTCTCAAGTTGGCGCATGCACTCAAAGTCGTAATCGGTAGTGGTCTGTATCACAGTGGCACCTCCCTTGTCTGCCTGCTTTATGGTGATGCTTGTGTCATTGGCTAAGGACGTCGCAGCCGCCAGTTCCGCGTTTGACATATTATGGAATGCATGCCCTCTAGGAATTGCGTCCAGCTCACGGAGAATGGCTTTTTCAAACGTGAGCACTTCTGGTGGGACCATACTATTGGTAGGGGTAAACATGGAGGGATTGTGTAAGCCAGAATCGTCAGATTCTATCTGAGGTTTATCCTGGAAAAATGCTTTCAAGCCGGATTTTCCTAAGAAATTCTTGGATCTCGTAATTGTCTCTAAACCTATCCACTCGTGGTGTAGGGACATACCCCAGTCCTTTCTCAAGTACTGTCTGTTCCAACCCTGTTAGTGGTCTATGTGATAGGTTGACTACTAATTCTTTCTCCCTCTGCTCCTGCTCCTGGTTTCCACTGGGTATTGTTCTTGGTCCTGCCACTGTACTCCTTTCTGTGTCCCTCTTCTTCGCCCTCTTCCTCTGCCCCAGCCTCTGCCTAAAAGGTTGGTTGCCCATGGGGTAGAACTGAGGTTGCCCCTGAGGGTATACCGGGAACTGCCAAAAGGGGGTTGTGGTGGACCTGCATAAGCCGGTATGCCATTGTAATGGGGGTAGGAAGGTTGAATATTCCTCTTTTGGTTGTTACTCCCCCAACTACCAGTGCTCGAGTCACTATTAGAGGAGCCCCTCCTGGAGTTGTCAGAATTATCATCAGAAGAATAGCTATCCTTGACTGCTTGATAATCTGCCTTCAAGTATGGGTATACTCTCTCCTTATCGAATTTTTGAATATCCTTTTGTAGTTTGGATATCTTTTGCTTAAGCAGATACTCTCTGCTGTCAGCAATCTCGCTGTTTATTTCTGCCAATTTAGACTTAAAAGTGGTGTTCTGGATGGTTGATTTGAGCGCCCCTTCTGCTGCCTGTATCCTGGCCAATAATGCGTCTGCTAACCGTTGGGCAGTATTGATAATGAGTACCAAAAGGTCCCGGGTGCACTTCCAAGATACCAGACACCATTCTTTTTTGAAAGTAGGGTCTTCTAAAAAAAGTCTGGGAAAAATGTTCACTATGAGTCCACTTGGAGCAATATTGGCTCGCAAGTACTCGGTCATCAATGCCCCATGGAGCGTGATCTTGACCCATTCTCTTTTCAATGCTGTTAATGAGGTCCAGTCTTCTGATTGCGTCCCTGAGGCCGCAGAACCCCCTGCCCCAAGGAGGGAGGGTGTTTTCCTTAAAATATCGGCTATCGCTTCATCATCGAAGCTGAGTCCTGGGTTATCCTCCATAACTGGTAGGTAACCTGGCCACCCCTTAAAGATGTAGGGGTAGAATTCAAACTGTGGGCCAGTCAGCGTAAGTAACACCGCTTGGTAACCTATGAACTAGAAGTCAAACGGGAGTGACCCGTGCACAAACTCAATCAACCAAAAGGGGACTACAGGGCTTTTACATATAGAGGTCCAGCATACATGCCCTATCAAGCAGTGGGAGAAATAGGTATGCAGTTCCTCGGATAAGTGAGAGAGAGGGAAAACAGAGGAAACACAGCAATAGAGGAAGGGAATTCCTCTTGTCGGAACTAGGGTCCTCACACACCCAGCAAGCTAGGTGTCATGCTTCATCATATGAACCTGCTCCTCGTCGGGTCGGCGCTGCAATACCCGACGGGCACCCATAAAGGGGCTCTTTAGCGGAGATCTTCAGTTCCTGGCCGTATGGTGCGGTGCGTGTGAGGGGCCTAGTGGTGTAGATGTGAGTGAATAGAGGTGATCTAAAACAAGTTGGATAGTCCAAAATATGACTTTATTCAGGCTGGCTATCCACCTGATTAAAAACAAACTAAGAGTGGCAGCTTGCTGTCAGGTTGGTTCAGCTCAGCTATGCTCATCTCTGACGGTCAACATGTTTCATGCCTCGCGGTCCTAGTGATCCTCGGCAATTCTTCAGGACCTATTGTAAATGAACTATCTACACATTGTGGTGGGTGAGACTGCTACCTACCACATTTAGTATTATGAAAACAGTCTCTCCATGAATGTCGGGTAACCTAAGAGAAATATATAAGGTAGCCAAAACTGTATCAGTGAAGAGTACAAAATCCTCTCTCCAGTATTATATTTACAATCCTCTCTCTCAGTGTCGGATCATACAAACTATGGTGGTGATGACAGAGGAGGTATCAAATGATAGCCTCCGTGCAGGTTAGGTAACCTATCTTAAGTGAAGATTAAAAACAAGCAGTGGTTAAAAATATGGCTAAAAACAGAAGACCTGGGGACCACGTGCAACTATTGCACGTTTAGAAATAATTTAAAAGGGAGAGTATGATATAACAATCACACGCAGACGGGTTGCACTAGGCAGGGGAGGCACTCACCTAACTCAGTGCTACCACATGTTCCAATCCGTGTCCAAAGCGGTACCGGGACACCTAAAAACTGGTGTCCTACGGGTGACAAGATTGCACAAAACACCAATTGAGCCATGAACACCATCACGCGGTTAGACAGGTAGTGGTAAACTGCCTTAATACTATTATACCGAGTGCGTAAGGGTAGCAGGGGAGGCGACAATCTGGAACACCTCACCAAGTAGTCCAGAGACCCCGCCACCACTAGAAAGGTCAGTCGTGGTGTGCTTATTGGTGCCACTCAGACTAAGAAGAGGCGTGCACTGCCAACACTTATGCGGGAGTGCGGCCTCAATTAGTATCGTGGATCAACTGCACCCGTTCGTGTATCCAATCAGTAGTGGAGACAGAGATTAGCAGTCAGGTGGTATAGCCAGAGCATAGTCAGGCCCTCCCATAAACTAATCCCTTAATGCCTACAAAGTACACAGAACTTCAGCATACACCCACATCTATTTACTCACGATTTGGTTATCTCCGGAGTGGGCTGGAAGACCTACCCCAAGCCGCTCGAACCGGGAAGGACAACACTGCCATTGACTCGCACTGAAATACTTGCCGGTATGGGCGGGGCTGGTTTCCGGGTTGTCGTCATGCGTGCAGGCACATGATCACACCGTAGATCAGTGCTCAGAGAGGTGACAGCTCGTAAGACTAGGCGGCCATCTTGTAGTATAACTAAACCTATGCTGTACACAGTTAAAACAGCAAGTCAGCCATGTCCTCCGATCGTTATCACAGTGGCAATGCCGAGCAAGATGTTTGTGATATGACAGTCAGTATATAACACAAAGCAGTAAACCGTGTCCTTGCCAGCGCGTAGATCATAGTTCCACGCTTTGGTTGCTCGTGTAAATCAGCGGCCATCTTGTAGTGTAGTTTCTTCAGTCCTGCTCTATGGTGTTGGAACAGGTCATGATGCCGTCATCAGCTATATCAGTTACTGTGTACTACAGGTGGTGTGCAGAAGGCATTGCCAACATGTGGGTAGTGGCTCATCTATTCGTTAAGGAGGACCATGGGATTTCGTCATTTAACCCATCCCGGTCTGATCCAAGACGGTGAACCCATCTCTGTTCTATTCTGAACAGTGCCCTTTGTGTTATCCTGGGGTGGGTTTCTAGAACCAGCCACCGTAAAGAATCTGGAGTATGGTTGTGTTCCTTGTAGTGTGTATACATTTTCGTAGTAACCCTCTGACATCTTATATTGCTCTTGTGCTCTGTTATGCGTGTTTTTACTGATCTAAGGGTCATCCCCACGTATCTCTTATTGCACGGACAGGTAACCAAGTAAATACAATGTGTTGTGTTGCAATTAGTATGCCTCAGTACTCTCCAGGTAAAGGTGTCAGAGAAGGTAACCTCTTTGGTCACACCCGTCTGGTGACACACTGAACAGGTGCCACACGGGTAATGACCAGTTACCGGGGGAGATCCCATAGTGTTCTTTGCACATTATTACTCACATTCCTAGGTCTTGTGTGTATAAGAATGTCCTTGAGGTTTTGTGTCCGCTTAAAGGCAAATCGTGGTGTAGGGATTTTCAGATCACCTGTTTTCAAAATACCCCAATGCTTTTTAATAATGCCTTTAATGCGTGTCGAATTTGATGTAAAGGACGTTACACAAGTCAATGGATCTATTAGTTCACTTGGGTTAGGCTGTAATAGAGACTTGCGAGGGTTGTTTCTAGCTCTCTTAAGAGAGTTTCTGATCTGGCGGTCAGGGTAGCCTCTTAGTCTCAGATTCGAGCTCAACTGCTGTGCTTCAGTCTTGTAGTCCACAATGGAGCTACAATTTCTCCTAATACGAAGAAATTGTCCAAAGGTTAGATTATCTTTAAGAGCCCTAGGGTGGTGGCTGCTGTATAAAAGCAAGCTGTTCCTGTCCGTCGGTTTTTGTACAGAGTTGTACTAAGTCCTGTGTCATTGAGCATAATACTCAGGTCTAGGAATGGTACATTTGTATTGGAGATAGTATAGGTAAATCTCAGATACTGATTTTGTGTATTGATCCACTCACAGAAGGCCAGACAAGTTGTGTGGTCCCCCTTCCAAAAAATCAGTATGTCGTCAATGAACCTCCTCCATAAGGTCAGGTTGTCAATGAAAGGGTTGCTGGGGTGCCTGATGACGTCCTCCTCAAAGGTGGCCATGTAAATACAGGCCACACTAGGGGCGAACGTACTCCCCATCGAAGTACCTTGGGATTGATGAAACAACTGTTTACTATACTCAAAGTAATTCTCAGTTAGTGCCAAAGTGGCACACCCCATAACAAAAGAAATGGGGGTAGGAGAAGTCCATTCCTCTCTCATGAGCGCTGTTTCAACAGCTGTTAGAGTGTCACGTTGGGGGATATTAGTATATAGTGCCTCCACGTCCAAAGTGACCAAAAGGTTGATGTCGCTGGGGTCATGTATTTCCTCTATGATACGGAGAATGTCCGTCGTGTCGCGTACATAAGATGGGGTCTTTTTTACTATAGGTTGTAGAAAGTGGTCAACAAACCTCGATAGGGGTTCCAAGAGTGACCCTATTCCAGAGACAATAGGTCGTCCCGGTACTGGAGACGTGCCCTTGTGAATTTTCGGTAAAGTATAGAAATAGGGTATTCTGGGGTCTTTGGTGATAAGAAAGTCAGCCTCTTTTCTATTAATCCACCCGTTATTCTCTGCTTCAAAGACTATGGTTGCAATCTGCGAAGTTAATCTTGGTGTAGGGTCAATCGAGATAGGAGTATAGTAACTGGTGTTCTCAAGTTGGCGCATGCACTCAAAGTCGTAATCGGTAGTGGTCTGTATCACAGTGGCACCTCCCTTGTCTGCCTGCTTTATGGTGATGCTTGTGTCATTGGCTAAGGACGTCGCAGCCGCCAGTTCCGCGTTTGACATATTATGGAATGCATGCCCTCTAGGAATTGCGTCCAGCTCACGGAGAATGGCTTTTTCAAACGTGAGCACTTCTGGTGGGACCATACTATTGGTAGGGGTAAACATGGAGGGATTGTGTAAGCCAGAATCGTCAGATTCTATCTGAGGTTTATCCTGGAAAAATGCTTTCAAGCGGATTTTCCTAAGAAATTCTTGGATCTCGCAATTGTCTCTAAACCTATCCACTCGTGGTGTAGGGACATACCCCAGTCCTTTCTCAAGTACTGTCTGTTCCAACCCTGTTAGTGGTCTATGTGATAGGTTGACTACTAATTCTTTCTCCCTCTGCTCCTGCTCCTGGTTTCCACTGGGTATTGTTCTTGGTCCTGCCACTGTACTCCTTTCTGTGTCCCTCTTCTTCGCCCTCTTCCTCTGCCCCAGCCTCTGCCTAAAAAGGTTGGTTGCCCATGGGGTAGAACTGAGGTTGCCCCTGAGGGTATACCGGGAACTGCCAAAAGGGGGTTGTGGTGGACCTGCATAAGCCGGTATGCCATTGTAATGGGGGTAGGAAGGTTGAATATTCCTCTTTTGGTTGTTACTCCCCCAACTACCAGTGCTCGAGTCACTATTAGAGGAGCCCTCCTGGAGTTGTCAGAATTATCATCAGAAGAATAGCTATCCTTGACTGCTTGATAATCTGCCTTCAAGTATGGGTATACTCTCTCCTTATCGAATTTTTGAATATCCTTTTGTAGTTTGGATATCTTTTGCTTAAGCAGATACTCTCTGCTGTCAGCAATCTCGCTGTTTATTTCTGCCAATTTAGACTTAAAAGTGGTGTTCTGGATGGTTGATTTGAGCGCCCCTTCTGCTGCCTGTATCCTGGCCAATAATGCGTCTGCTAACCGTTGGGCAGTATTGATAATGAGTACCAAAGGTCCCGGTGCACTTCCAAGATACCAGACACCATTCTTTTTTGAAAGTAGGGTCTTCTAAAAAAGTCTGGGAAAAATGTTCACTATGAGTCCACTTGGAGCAATATTGGCTCGCAAGTACTCGGTCATCAATGCCCCATGGAGCGTGATCTTGACCCATTCTCTTTTCAATGCTGTTAATGAGGTCCAGTCTTCCGATTGCGTCCCTGAGGCCGCAGAACCCCTGCCCCAAGGAGGGAGGGTGTTTTCCTTAAAATATCGGCTATCGCTTCATCATCGAAGCTGAGTCCTGAGTTATCCTCCATAACTGGTAGGTAACCTGGCCACCCCTTAAAGATGTAGGGGTAGAATTCAAACTGTGGGCCAGTCAGCGTAAGTAACACCGCTTGGTAACCTATGAACTAGAAGTCAAACGGGAGTGACCCGTGCACAAACTCAATCAACCAAAGGGGACTACAGGGCTTTTACATATAGAGGTCCAGCATACATGCCCTATCAAGCAGTGGGAGAAATAGGTATGCAGTTCCTCGGATAAGTGAGAGAGAGGAAAACAGAGGAAACACAGCAATAGAGGAAGGGAATTCCTCTTGTCGGAACTAGGGTCCTCACACACCCAGCAAGCTAGGTGTCATGCTTCATCATATGAACCTGCTCCTCGTTGGGTCGGCGCTGCAATACCCGACGGGCACCCAAAAAGGGGCTCTTTAGCGGAGATCTTCAGTTCCTGGCCGTATGGTGCGGTGCGTGTGAGGGGCCTAGTGGTGTAGATGTGAGTGAATAGAGGTGATCTAAAACAAGTTGGATAGTCCAAAATATGACTTTATTCAGGCTGGCTATCCACCTGATTAAAAACAAACTAAGAGTGGCAGCTTGCTGTCAGGTTGGTTCAGCTCAGCTATGCTCATCTCTGACGGTCAACATGTTTCATGCCTCGCGGTCCTAGTGATCCTCGGCAATTCTTCAGGACCTATTGTAAATGAACTATCTACACATTGTGGTGGGTGCGACTGCTACCTACCACATTTAGTATTATGAAAACAGTCTCTCCATGAATGTCGGGTAACCTAAGAGAAATATATAAGGTAGCCAAAACTGTATCAGTGAAGAGTACAAAATCCTCTCTCCAGTATTATATTTACAATCCTCTCTCTCAGTGTCGGATCATACAAACTATGGTGGTGATGACAGAGGAGGTATCAAATGATAGCCTCCGTGCAGGTTAGGTAACCTATCTTAAGTGAAGATGAAAAACAAGCAGTGGTTAAAAATATGGCTAAAAACAGAAGACCTGGGGACCACGTGCAACTATTGCACGTTTAGAAATAATTTAAAAGAGAGAGTATGATATAACATTCACACGCAGACGGGTTGCACTAGGCAGGGAGGCACTCACCTAACTCAGTGCTACCACATGTTCCAATCCGTGTCCAAAGCGGTACCGGGGCACCTAAAAACTGGTGTCCTACGGGTGACAAGATTGCACAAAACACCAATTGAGCCATGAACACCATCACGCGGTTAGACAGGTAGTGGTAAACTGCCTTAATACTATTATACCGAGTGCGTAAGGGTAGCAGGGGAGGCGACAATCTGGAACACCTCACCAAGTAGTCCAGAGACCCCGCCACCACTAGAAAGGTCAGTCGTGGTGTGCTTATTGGTGCCACTCAGACTAAGAAGAGGCGTGCACTGCCAACACTTATGCGGGAGTGCGGCCTCAATTAGTATCGTGGATCAACTGCACCCGTTCGTGTATCCAATCAGTAGTGGAGACAGAGATTAGCAGTCAGGTGGTATAGCCAGAGCATAGTCAGGCCCTCCCATAAACTAATCCCTTAATGCCTACAAAGTACACAGAACTTCAGCATACACCCACATCTATTTACTCACGATTTGGTTATCTCCGGAGTGGGCTGGAAGACCTACCCCAAGCCGCTCGAACCGGGAAGGACAACACTGCCATTGACTCGCACTGAAATACTTGCCGGTATGGGCGGGGCTGGTTTCCGGGTTGTCGTCATGCGTGCAGGCACATGATCACACCGTAGATCAGTGCTCAGAGAGGTGACAGCTCGTAAGACTAGGCGGCCATCTTGTAGTATAACTAAACCTATGCTGTACACAGTTAAAACAGCAAGTCAGCCATGTCCTCCGATCGTTATCACAGTGGCAATGCCGAGCAAGATGTTTGTGATATGACAGTCAGTATATAACACAAAGCAGTAAACCGTGTCCTTTGCCAGCGCGTAGATCATAGTTCCACGCTTTGGTTGCTCGTGTAAATCAGCGGCCATCTTGTAGTGTAGTTTCTTCAGTCCTGCTCTATGGTGTTGGAACAGGTCATGATGCCGTCATCAGCTATATCAGTTACTGTGTACTACAGGTGGTGTGCAGAAGGCATTGCCAACATGTGGGTAGTGGCTCATCTATTCGTTAAGGAGGACCATGGGATTTCGTCATTTAACCCATCCCGGTCTGATCCAAGACGGTGAACCCATCTCTGTTCTATTCTGAACAGTGCCCTTTGTGTTATCCTGGGGTGGGTTTCTAGAACCAGCCACCGTAAAGAATCTGGAGTATGGTTGTGTTCCTTGTAGTGTGTATACATTTTCGTAGTAACCCTCTGACATCTTATATTGCTCTTGTGCTCTGTTATGCGTGTTTTTACTGATCTAAGGGTCATCCCCACGTATCTCTTATTGCACGGACAGGTAACCAAGTAAATACAATGTGTTGTGTTGCAATTAGTATGCCTCAGTACTCTCCAGGTAAAGGTGTCAGAGAAGGTAACCTCTTTGGTCACACCCGTCTGGTGACACACTGAACAGGTGCCACACGGGTAATGACCAGTTACCGAGGGAGATCCCATAGTGTTCTTTGCACATTATTACTCACATTCCTAGGTCTTGTGTGTATAAGAATGTCCTTGAGGTTTTGTGTCCGCTTAAAGGCAAATCGTGGTGTAGGGATTTTTCAGATCACCTGTTTTCAAAATACCCCAATGCTTTTTAATAATGCCTTTAATGCGTGTCGAATTTGATGTAAAGGACGTTACACAAGTCAATGGATCTATTAGTTCACTTGGGTTAGGCTGTAATAGAGACTTGCGAGGGTTGTTTCTAGCTCTCTTAAGAGAGTTTCTGATCTGGCGGTCAGGGTAGCCTCTTAGTCTCAGATTAGAGCTCAACTGCTGTGCTTCAGTCTTGTAGTCCACAATGGAGCTACAATTTCTCCTAATACGAAGAAATTGTCCAAAGGTTAGATTATCTTTAAGAGCCCTAGGGTGGTGGCTGCTGTATAAAAGCAAGCTGTTCCTGTCCGTCGGTTTTTTGTACAGAGTTGTACTAAGTCCTGTGTCATTGAGCATAATACTCAGGTCTAGGAATGGTACATTTGTATTGGAGATAGTATAGGTAAATCTCAGATACTGATTTTGTGTATTGATCCACTCACAGAAGGCCAGACAAGTTGTGTGGTCCCCCTTCCAAAAAATCAGTATGTCGTCGATGAACCTCCTCCATAAGGTCAGGTTGTCAATGAAAGGGTTGCTGGGGTGCCTGATGACGTCCTCCTCAAAGGTGGCCATGTAAATACAGGCCACACTAGGGGCGAACGTACTCCCCATCGAAGTACCTTGGGATTGATGAAACAACTGTTTACTATACTCAAAGTAATTCTCAGTTAGTGCCAAAGTGGCACACCCCATAACAAAAGAAATGGGGGTAGGAGAAGTCCATTCCTCTCTCATGAGTGCTGTTTCAACAGCTGTTAGAGTGTCACGTTGGGGGATATTAGTATATAGTGCCTCCACGTCCAAAGTGACCAAAAGGTTGATGTCGCTGGGGTCATGTATTTCCTCTATGATACGGAGAATGTCCGTCGTGTCGCGTACATAAGATGGGGTCTTTTTACTATAGGTTGTAGAAAGTGGTCAACAAACCTCGATAGGGGTTCCAAGAGTGACCCTATTCCAGAGACAATAGGTCGTCCCGGTACTGGAGACGTGCCCTTGTGAATTTTCGGTAAAGTATAGAAATAGGGTATTCTGGGGTCTTTGGTGATAAGAAAGTCAGCCTCTTTTCTATTAATCCACCCGTTATTCTCTGCTTCAAAGACTATGGTTGCAATCTGCGAAGTTAATCTTGGTGTAGGGTCAATCGAGATAGGAGTATAGTAACTGGTGTTCTCAAGTTGGCGCATGCACTCAAAGTCGTAATCGGTAGTGGTCTGTATCACAGTGGCACCTCCCTTGTCTGCCTGCTTTATGGTGATGCTTGTGTCATTGGCTAAGGACGTCGCAGCCGCCAGTTCCGCGTTTGACATATTATGGAATGCATGCCCTCTAGGAATTGCGTCCAGCTCACGGAGAATGGCTTTTTCAAACGTGAGCACTTCTGGTGGGACCATACTATTGGTAGGGGTAAACATGGAGGGATTGTGTAAGCCAGAATCGTCAGATTCTATCTGAGGTTTATCCTGGAAAAATGCTTTCAGCGGATTTTCCTAAGAAATTCTTGGATCTCGCAATTGTCTCTAAACCTATCCACTCGTGGTGTAGGGACATACCCCAGTCCTTTCTCAAGTACTGTCTGTTCCAACCCTGTTAGTGGTCTATGTGATAGGTTGACTACTAATTCTTTCTCCCTCTGCTCCTGCTCCTGGTTTCCACTGGGTATTGTTCTTGGTCCTGCCACTGTACTCCTTTCTGTGTCCCTCTTCTTCGCCCTCTTCCTCTGCCCCAGCCTCTGCCTAAAAAGGTTGGTTGCCCATGGGGTAGAACTGAGGTTGCCCCTGAGGGTATACCGGGAACTGCCAAAAGGGGGTTGTGGTGGACCTGCATAAGCCGGTATGCCATTGTAATGGGGGTAGGAAGGTTGAATATTCCTCTTTTGGTTGTTACTCCCCCAACTACCAGTGCTCGAGTCACTATTAGAGGAGCCCCTCCTGGAGTTGTCAGAATTATCATCAGAAGAATAGCTATCCTTGACTGCTTGATAATCTGCCTTCAAGTATGGGTATACTCTCTCCTTATCGAATTTTTGAATATCCTTTTGTAGTTTGGATATCTTTTGCTTAAGCAGATACTCTCTGCTGTCAGCAATCTCGCTGTTTATTTCTGCCAATTTAGACTTAAAAGTGGTGTTCTGGATGGTTGATTTGAGCGCCCCTTCTGCTGCCTGTATCCTGGCCAATAATGCGTCTGCTAACCGTTGGGCAGTATTGATAATGAGTACCAAAAGGTCCCGGTGCACTTCCAAGATACCAGACACCATTCTTTTTTGAAAGTAGGGTCTTCTAAAAAGTCTGGGAAAAATGTTCACTATGAGTCCACTTGGAGCAATATTGGCTCGCAAGTACTCGGTCATCAATGCCCCATGGAGCGTGATCTTGACCCATTCTCTTTTCAATGCTGTTAATGAGGTCCAGTCTTCCGATTGCGTCCCTGAGGCCGCAGAACCCCTGCCCCAAGGAGGGAGGGTGTTTTCCTTAAAATATCGGCTATCGCTTCATCATCGAAGCTGAGTCCTGAGTTATCCTCCATAACTGGTAGGTAACCTGGCCACCCCTTAAAGATGTAGGGGTAGAATTCAAACTGTGGGCCAGTCAGCGTAAGTAACACCGCTTGGTAACCTATGAACTAGAAGTCAAACGGGAGTGACCCGTGCACAAACTCAATCAACCAAAAGGGGACTACAGGGCTTTTACATATAGAGGTCCAGCATACATGCCCTATCAAGCAGTGGGAGAAATAGGTATGCAGTTCCTCGGATAAGTGAGAGAGAGGAAAACAGAGGAAACACAGCAATAGAGGAAGGGAATTCCTCTTGTCGGAACTAGGGTCCTCACACACCCAGCAAGCTAGGTGTCATGCTTCATCATATGAACCTGCTCCTCGTTGGGTCGGCGCTGCAATACCCGACGGGCACCCAAAAGGGCTCTTTAGCGGAGATCTTCAGTTCCTGGCCGTATGGGGCGGTGCGTGTGAGGGGCCTAGTGGTGTAGATGTGAGTGAATAGAGGTGATCTAAAACAAGTTGGATAGTCCAAAATATGACTTTATTCAGGCTGGCTATCCACCTGATTAAAAACAAACTAAGAGTGGCAGCTTGCAGGCAGGTTGGTTCAGCTCAGCTATGCTCATCTCTGACGGTCAACATGTTTCATGCCTCGCGGTCCTAGTGATCCTCGGCAATTCTTCAGGACCTATTGTAAATGAACTATCTACACATTGTGGTGGGTGCGACTGCTACCTACCACATTTAGTATTATGAAAACAGTCTCTCCATGAATGTCGGGTAACCTAAGAGAAATATATAAGGTAGCCAAAACTGTATCAGTGAAGAGTACAAAATCCTCTCTCCAGTATTATATTTACAATCCTCTCTCTCAGTGTCGGATCATACAAACTATGGTGGTGATGACAGAGGAGGTATCAAATGATAGCCTCCGTGCAGGTTAGGTAACCTATCTTAAGTGAAGATGAAAAACAAGCAGTGGTTAAAAATATGGCTAAAAACAGAAGACCTGGGGACCACGTGCAACTATTGCACGTTTAGAAATAATTTAAAAAGAGAGAGTATGATATAACATTCACACGCAGACGGGTTGCACTAGGCAGGGGAGGCACTCACCTAACTCAGTGCTACCACATGTTCCAATCCGTGTCCAAAGCGGTACCGGGGCACCTAAAAACTGGTGTCCTACGGGTGACAAGATTGCACAAAACACCAATTGAGCCATGAACACCATCACGCGGTTAGACAGGTAGTGGTAAACTGCCTTAATACTATTATACCGAGTGCGTAAGGGTAGCAGGGGAGGCGACAATCTGGAACACCTCACCAAGTAGTCCAGAGACCCCGCCACAACTAGAAAGGTCAGTCGTGGTGTGCTTATTGGTGCCACTCAGACTAAGAAGAGGCGTGCACTGCCAACACTTATGCGGGAGTGCGGCCTCAATTAGTATCGTGGATCAACTGCACCCGTTCGTGTATCCAATCAGTAGTGGAGACAGAGATTAGCAGTCAGGTGGTATAGCCAGAGCATAGTCAGGCCCTTCCATAAACTAATCCCTTAATGCCTACAAAGTACACAGAACTTCAGCATACACCCACGTCTATTTACTCACGATTTGGTTATCTCCGGAGTGGGCTGGAAGACCTACCCCAAGCCGCTCGAACCGGGAAGGACAACGCTGCCATTGACTCGCGCTGAAATACTTGCCGGTATGGGCGGGGTGGGGCTGGTTTCCGGGTTGTCGTCATGCGTGCAGGCACATGATCACACCGTAGATCAGTGCTCAGAGAGGTGACAGCTCGTAAGACTAGGCGGCCATCTTGTAGTATAACTAAACCTATGCTGTACACAGTTAAAACAGCAAGTCAGCCATGTCCTCCGATCGTTATCACAGTGGCAATGCCGAGCAAGATGTTTGTGATATGACAGTCAGTATATAACACAAAGCAGTAAACCGTGTCCGTTGCCAGCGCGTAGATCATAGTTCCACGCTTTGGTTGCTCGTGTAAATCAGCGGCCATCTTGTAGTGTAGTTTCTTCAGTCCTGCTCTATGGTGTTGGAACAGGTCATGATGCCGTCATCAGCTATATCAGTTACTGTGTACTACAGGTGGTGTGCAGAAGGCATTGCCAACATGTGGGTAGTGGCTCATCTATTCGTTAAGGAGGACCATGGGATTTCGTCATTTAACCCATCCCGGTCTGATCCAAGACGGTGAACCCATCTCTGTTCTATTCTGAACAGTGCCCTTTGTGTTATCCTGGGGTGGGTTTCTAGAACCAGCCACCGTAAAGAATCTGGAGTATGGTTGTGTTCCTTGTAGTGTGTATACATTTTCGTAGTAACCCTCTGACATCTTATATTGCTCTTGTGCTCTGTTATGCGTGTTTTTACTGATCTAAGGGTCATCCCCACGTATCTCTTATTGCACGGACAGGTAACCAAGTAAATACAATGTGTTGTGTTGCAATTAGTATGCCTCAGTACTCTCCAGGTAAAGGTGTCAGAGAAGGTAACCTCTTTGGTCACACCCGTCTGGTGTCACACTGAACAGGTGCCACACGGGTAATGACCAGTTACCGGGGGGAGATCCCATAGTGTTCTTTGCACATTATTACTCACATTCCTAGGTCTTGTGTGTATAAGAATGTCCTTGAGAAGCATATCATCGTTTTGTTTTGACTAGATTTCGTTTGAACCTGGTTCCCTGGATTTTGGCATTTCCTCAAGATTACTCGATACATGGCTCACTAAAACCCTGCCCTTGTGACAATTTTTCAGAGCAGGACACTCCATTTTATGTTCTTCTGCGCTTACTATGATACCTTGCGCAGAAAACATATTCTTCCACTACTTAGAGATTGTCATTTTGTCCAAGTCAGGCCGGCTCTGTTTTAACTTCAAATGCTATCCTCTCCCATGGTCTGCTTTGGGGTGGCAAGTTTTCTAACAGGGGCCATTAGACATAGGAAAAAGTTGCCGCTGCAGTAGCCACCTTGCTTTATCAGTCAGTGCAAATATGCTTTCCCAAACTATACAATGTGCACTTAACGAGACAATACCTATAGCCCCTGGTCCAATGCCTAGCACTGTTGCACCTTATATGATGTATTTTCTGTAGGTTTTTATATGTGACCACTGAAACAGCAATGATGGAGGTCCTTTATTGCCCTGTAAAGCTAGTTTTAAATACTTCTATGTGACCTAAGTTTTAAATATAAAATGTATTCCGATGAAATGTGCTTTTTTAAAAAAAAACTGTTTCCTTTTATGGCTCTTGGCTGCCGAATAAAGTACTATTGACTTGACTTGACTACTCCTGATTTATCATGCCACTCAGGGCTTTTTGCTTTTGTCGCCCTAAGTGGGAAAGGTATGCCCAGATGTGGGTCCTGTGCTCACTGCACCACTGGATCCAAGCTAGCCTGGCTGATGAGGGGTGATGCCCCGAAACCGGTCTTAGGATGCTTGTTTCCGGTCCAGGGAGGACCTGGCTTGGCAGTTCGGGCTGGACTGTTCCCATGAGGAACAGGCTCAAGAGTGATTTGCATATGGCTGGGTCCAAACTGGAGTGGCGTGGTGAGCAAAAGAACAATGGATTGAACCCAGATCTTTGTGACTGGGGAAGAATGTTTGCATTGTTCAGCATTCCGTCCATAATTTGTTCCTTTTGTCGCCCTAAGTGGAAAGGCTATGCCCAGACGTGAATCCTTTGCTCACTGTGCCACTGGATTCAAGTTAGCCTGGCTGATATGGGGTGATGCCCCGAAACTGGTCCCAGGATGCTTGTTTCCAGTCCAGGGAGGGCCTGACTTGGCAATTCGGGCTGGACTGTTCACATGAGGAACAGGGTCAAGACTGATTTGCATATGGCTGGGTCCAAACTGGGGTGGCATGGTGAGCAAAAGAACGATGGATTAAACCCAGATCTTTGTGACTGGGAGTGAATCTTTGCATTGTTCAGCATCCCGTCCATCATTTGTTCCTTTAACTTTTTAAAAGTGTCATTTTCAAAATTGTAATTTAAATCCGACTGAATGATGAGAGAGGATTTTTCATCAAAATTCCAAAGACACCACACATTAACTGGTTACCTGCTCCCATTTGGAAGTTATCACATATTAAGGGGCCGATTCCGATCTCGGCCGGTAGGGCTCCGAATCGGATTCGGCTTTACCGGATCCGATTCGGAGCCCTGTTTCCCGACCGAATCGTACGCGGGTCCGGCCGGCTGAGTACGATGCGGGTCGCCGACCGACTCGTCCGGGCGTCCCGACCGCTCCGACCGACTCGCTCCCGGCTCGAACCGCTCCGACCGACTCGCTCGGACTCGACTCCGCACCGCGCAATGGAGACGTTCCCCGGCCGGGTAAGTACGATGCGCGCCGCGAGCAGTCCGACCGAGCCGCGCACTCCGGCTCGAAAGAGCAGTCGGAGCCATACTTTGGGGGTCCGTGTCGGACCCCCTGTACGCGTAGCCGCGCGAGAGTCGCACACAGGGGGACCCATGGGTCCCCCTACCTGTGCGTGTACGGCGCGATCGCTTCGCCGCGTACCCGCTGTAGGGGGCGCCCTTGTCCGACTCGCACCCATTGAGTCAATGGGAGCCCGCGTACGCGTTGTACGACAGGCTCCCATTGACTTCAATGGGAGTCCGACCGACTCGTGTCCGATGGCATACGTGCGCATCGTACTCGTTCGGTCGGACTGCACGAGTCCGATTCGGTCGGAAATCTCTCCGGGTCCGGCTCGGTCGGAGAGATTTCCGGCCCGAATCGGAATCGACCCCCCAATGTAATAAGGCAACTCTAATGTTATCCTAAGGGAGAGGTGGGCCTTGCAGTGTTGAAAAACTAATGTAAGAGTTTTTCACTACCAGGACACGTAAAATTAAAAAGTAAATGTCCAACTTTAAATACACTGTACCCTGCCCTCTGGGCTCTCCAGTGTCATGCACTCACCTGGTCCCAACGGCGGAGATGATGCTGGAGCCTATACTGGACCTCTGAGCCCTCTCAGGGCCTGGCCCATTCAAGCAATGGCAACTTCTTAATTAAAGTGGACTCTTGGGGTTGAAATAAAATAAAAAATAGAGATTTGCAGTATTGGATCTGCTCTGCGGCTGTGCGATGCTGCGTAACAGATGTACCTGGGACCAGAACCTCTGTTTTTGTGATGATGCAATGCACTGGAAAAAACAAGAGGAGGCAGTTACTATCTGTACATTAATTGGTCTCTACATACATGAAAAATGCCTTAAGTTCAGTGACACAAACTTACATGAGAGCAGAATAACCAGAATCACAGATTGGAGTGAGTAACTCCTAGGAATAACTTGAAATACAGATTTTGGTACAAGAAACATACATATATCAAAGATTTTGAAGTGCTGTCTCTAGGCACTACTGTTTTTCAGACAAACAGAGAGCTCAAGTCCTCATCCTTGTGTGATATAGCTCTAGCATCAAGATTGTAGGGAGGGTCTGGAGGATAAACACACAAGATGTGCTAGTTTATATCACAGAGAAGAAATGGAGGAAAAGTCTATAATCTTTGAAGATGGGGATACTCAATCCTGTCTACTACTGTAGGAGGTTCAGTGCACATTAACCTGACATCAAGTACTTAGCCTAGTTCTTCAACTTGTCTGAAGTTCGAAGAAGATCTCGAAGCCTTGACTCAGGGAAACGCAGGGGTCCGAAGTAGCTGTGCAGGAGGGAGCAATGAGGAATACGTTGAGGGAGCGGATGCCACAGGAACCACCGGCTTGGATGGACTTTAAGGAGACTGGAGTGCTTCTTTGTTCCAGCAAGATTCTTCAGGTGAGTGGGAAGGGTGAAGCTCGTTCTGCAGAGACCGAGGCCAAGCCACAATTTGGTTTTGGGTGGGGGTTATATACCATCTCAAAGGCTCAATGGATGTAGTTAGATCACGTGCAGCACGTGGGGCACATGGCCGTCTGAAAGGTTCTCGAACCTTGGGGAAAACATTTGTTAGTACACTCTATGACCTTACAGAATGGGCAGTTGCAAATTGTTAATCGTAACCAAATAACAGGAAACTAATGTATTGTTTTCGCTCGAACGTGCATAGTCGAAAACTTGACTAAGGCCCAAGTAACAGCAAGAGCAAGACTTGTCATTGGCTGACGGGATTCTGGGGGAAGCTTAATGGAAAACTACACCAAGGCCCTAGGAACAGCAAGAGTAGTTAATCCATTGGTTCACAGGATGTGGGGCATGCTTGCAGGAGTTCAAGCATAATGGAAATTATGGGTGCTGGGCAAGCATCAATCATGAGGGTGCTGGGGGAAAATCGCTCATGACTATCATAGCGGGTCATAAAGCGCCTTAGGGGTAAAGCAACATGATCCCTGCACGCTAGGCCCACTACACAGAGGGTGCATGAGGGAATCATGACATCCAGGGCCTGGCCTAGAGGTGACTTATATGTATTAAAATGGAAGGTATGGGCAATGCAGAAAGTTTATTTTGCCAGGTCAAAATGTCAGTTTACAACTGCATACATAGGCTGCAATAGCAGACCTGATACATGTTTAAAGTGCTACTTAAGTGGTGTTGTGTAGTTTCCACTAATCAGTAGGAACTGCGCGTTTGTGGACGACTTAAACGTTGGGATGGTGCCAGACTGATTTCGTGCACCACCGCAGGATATGTTGTCCTTTAGGCCAGCGAGCTCACAGTGCCACCTTAATCCCCCACCTAGATAGGGAGCTAACGGTTCTGGCAACCACAGAGTATGACAACCCAGACCCCTCAGGGATCGTGGTGACAGACCTAGAGCCTTTCACTCATACACTTGTGCCCTCGTTTGCTCAGAGAAAGTATACAATGAATACACAAAGGGACGTTTTTCAATATTTATTGAACCAAAGTGATTCTTGTATAGAATATATGTGCTGCAATGATCAATAGACAGAAGCAGATGAAAGTTATAATGATCATCAACAGTGAATAGAACGAACAGTTCAGTTCCACCATCTTTCTAAAGCAGATATATATATATATATATATATATATATATATATATATATATATATATATATATATATATATATATATATATATATATATATATATATATATATATCCTTTACAGAAATCCTCCCGCTGGAGAACAGATGGAACACACTCAGTGGGAAGCTTTTCAACGATTATTTAATCCAAAAATACACAGGTAATTTAATCCGTTACAGCATCTAAAACCAACGCGTTTCGGGCTCCATGAGCCCTTGGTCACGGTTAGTTTTCAAAGCATTTACCCGACATACTTATTCTTTAAAAGAACAATCACATGATTTCCTGCCTCTAAGAACGCAGGCATTCTGGTACATGTAGTTTCATTAGCAATCAGTGAACATTAAATAAATCTTGTTTAACTTCACAAGTTTTAGTATTCATTAACATGGTCATTACCATTGCTTCATGATCACAAATCGTATTATTTCACAATTTCATGATACTTTTAAATATCATTTCCTCTGCCCATAACACAAACGCACTTTTCTTATCGTGCGTTATGGAAAATATATAACTTCATGCATACCAGCCGGTTAAAGATTTTTCCTCAAGTAGGATTCTGCACCTTATGGCGTTATTCACGATTAACAATTCATCAATAAATTAACCCTTTGGTACCATTTATGCCATTTTGTAATTAATCCCTCAAGTGGGAAGTGTTATTGCTTCTTAACATTTTATCATAGCAATTCATCGTTGCTGATCATCCAGTTATGCCACTATATACACAAGAATTAAAACTAATCAAAATAATAAAGAATGGGTTAAAAATATGATTTTCAGGAACTCAAAATTTGTGGTTTACAATGTTCATAAGTGTACAAACAGTTCCTCGTCCTGGTTTAGGCCATATGTGGTGTAAGTTCTCAATGCTAATATTTGTCTTGATTCTCTTTGGCGCAATCTCTTTTCCTTGTTTCCTCCTCGTACATTTGTTTCTGCTGTTTCTATGCCATAGACCTTTAGTTGTTTCCAGTCACTGTTATGTTTCAACTCCATATGCTTTGCTAAGGCATTGCTTCGGTCTTTTGCTATTGTTGCTCTGACATGTTCGAGGATCCTTTTTTTTAATTCACAAATTGTGCTTCCAACATACTTTAGGTAGCACGGACACTCTATTACATATACTACAAACTGTGTTTTACAGGTTATCAATTTTTGGATTTTCCATTTCTTTTTGTTTGCCCGTGTAATTTCCTTGGTGTTCCGGGCAATTTTACAAACCTTACAATTGTAGCATTTTACGAAGCCAGTTGTTTGTAACCAATGTGGTGTCTTGTTCTTACTTTTGTTTTGCCAGTGGTGGCTTTGAACCAGTGTGTCTTTTAAATTTCTTGCCCTCCTAAAGGTTATGTTGGGATGATTTCCAATTAGATCTGCTACCATGGGATCCAGACGTAAAATTTTCCAATGCCTTTTTAGAATGGCTTTGATTTGTTTTGACTCCTGCGAGTATGTTGTTATTAAGCGGATCACATCTGGGTTTTTTACAGGTATCTTGGCCTGAATGATTTCATCTCTTTCTTTAGTTTCTGATCTTTCTCTGCATTTGTTTATTATCCCTTCCGTGTATCCTCTCTGTTTAAATCTATTACTCGTCCTGTCTCGATGTTTTTGCCATTCTTCCTTTTCAGAGCAAATCCTTTTGATTCTCAAAAATTCCCCATATGGAATATTTTGAATCAGTGTTGTTTGATGGAAACTTTGGGCATGTAATACTGCATTCGTGGCTGTCTTTTTTCGATGCAGAGTGGTCTCAATCTTTTTTTCTTTCACATAGATTTCGGTATCAAGGAAAATGACTCTGTCCTGGCTGATTTCATAAGTGAACCTGAAATTTGCTTCAGTATTATTCAGAATCGAAAAATATCTCTCAAATTCCTCCTCCGTGCCATCCCAGATAATCAGCAGATCGTCAATAAATCTGAACCAGCTCACAATTTTGGTCACGTATTCGTCGTGATCCGGGTGCCAGGCAAGGTGTTGCTCCCACCAACCCATTGCCATGCACGCGTAGCTTGGGCTAAATGAAAAACCCATTGCAGTCCCCTTTGTTTGGATATATATCTCCTCTCCAAAGAGAAATACATTTTTTGTTAAGCAAGATTGAATCATTTGTAATAGCATTTGATTATGTTGAGCATATTGAATATTACGCTTTTTCAGGAAGTACTCGCACTCTGTTATTCCAATCTGGTTTTCAATATTGGTGTAAACTGAAATCACATCCATTGTTATTAATTTATAGGAATCCTGCCATGGTGTATTTTGTAAGTGCCTCAAAAGGTCACCCGTGTCCTTCATGTAAGACGATAAATTTTGTACGAATGGTAATAAGAAAAAATCCACATAGTTGGCCGTGGGTTCAAATAGAGAGCCATTGGCTGCAATTATTGGACGCCCTGGTGGTTTGGTGGCATGTTTATGTATTTTCGGTAGAAAATACATTGTTGCCATTCTTGGGTGTTCAATTTTTAGGTACTTGACCTCATCATCGTCCAAGAGATTCATACTGAGCCACACCTGTAGTTGTTTATCCCATTGCTCTTTAAATTCCATTGTTGGATTCCCTTTCAATTTTGCATAATATTCCAGATTGTTCAGCTGAGAGTGGGCTTCTTTCTCGTAATCCTTCTTGTCCCATATAATGATGTTACCACCCTTATCGGCAATTCTGATTACTATTTTCTCATCCTGGGTTAGATTCTTCACTGCCTCTCTTTCTTCTTTGTTCAAGTTATCTTTGAATTTTGATGGTCTGATTTTGTAAATGTCCTGTATTACTGCTTCATGAAAAGCATCAATTTTATTGCCTGGAGGAAGTTGTGGATAAAATTTTTATTTTGGTTTCATTTCCCACTTGAGGGATTAATTACAAAATGGCATAAATGGTACCAAAGGGTTAATTTATAGATGAATTGTTAATCGTGAATTACGCCATAAGGTGCAGAATCCTACTTGAGGAAAAATCTTTAACCTGCTTGTATGTATGAAGTTATGTATTTTCCATAACGCACGATAAGAAAAGTGCGTTTGTGTTATGGGCAGAGGAAATGATATTTAAAAGTATCATGAAATTGTGAAATAATACGATTTGTGATCATGAAGCAATGGTAATGACCATGTTAATGAATACTAAAACTTGTGAAGTTAAACAAGATTTATTTAATGTTCATCGATTGCTAATGAAACTACATGTACCAGAATGCCTGGGTTTTTAGAGGCAGGAAATCATGTGATTGTTCTTTTGAAGAATAAGTATGTCAGGTAAATGCTTTGAAAACTAACCGTGACCAAGGGCTCATGGAGCCCGAAACGCGTTGGTTTTAAATGCTGTAACGGATGAAATTGCCTGTGTATTTTTGGATTAAATAATCGTTGAAAAGCTTCCCACTGCGTGCGTTCCATCTGTTCTCCAGCAGGAGGATTTCTGTAAAGGATTAATCACGGCATGGTTCAGCCGAGGAATATCGCACCATCTGTAAAAGTAAGCGCCACATTGAAAGCGAAAGCGAGCCCTGTTTGGAAGTATATATATATATATATATATCCAACAAAGAAGTTTGCACCATATGGAAAAGGCCACTCGCATTGATTGATTATCCTGGGTTGTGGGTGCAGTGGGTTCGGATGAAACAAAGCGGCAACAATCTTGTACGCCGTACGCGTTTCGGGCTCCATGCCCTTGTTCACCGGCAATAAAAGCTCAGAGGACACCGTGAAAAGCAAACATCCTTTATTTAAATTATGCCCCGCCCCTCTGGCCTCAAGGCATTCTGTGAAATGGAGTTTTGCATAAGTATTACCCCTGTGGGTTTCACGATGTTCTCCAAATTGCAGCATTTAAAATCCCAAGTGGGTTTGGCATCTAAGTTCATACAGTCCCATTGCCAATACCAAAGCCCTCAACAGGAAAACAATGCGTCACAAAGTCCCACAGGTTCGTGGACTCTCGATCCGCCGTTCCGCGGTGGGCCTTCTCCCCAACCGGGCCAGCCATAAATATCCAACAAAGAAGTTTGCACCATATTGAAAAGGCCACTCGCATTGATTGATTATCCTGGGTTGTGGGTGCAGTGGGTTCAGATGAAACAAAGCGCCAACAATCTTGTATGCCGTACGCGTTTCGGGCTACATGCCCTTGTTCACCGACAATAAAAGCTCAGAGGACACCGTGAAAAGCAAACATCCTTTATTTAAATTATACCCCCGCCCCTCTGGCCTCAAGGCATTCTGTGAAATGGAGTTTTGCATAAGTATTACCCCTGTGGGTTTCACGATGTTCTCCAAATTGCAGCGTTTAAAATCCCAAGTGGGTTTGGCACCTAAGTTCATACAGTCCCATTGCCAATACCAAAGCCCTCAAAAGGAAAACAATGCGTCACAAAGTGCCACGGGTTCGTGGACTCTCGATCCGCTGTTCCGCGGTGGGCCTTCTCCCCGACCAGGCCAGCCGTAAGTATCCAACAAAGAAGTTTGCACCATATGGAAAAGGCCACTCGCATTGATTGATTATCCTGGGTTGTGGGTGCAGTGGGTTCAGATGAAACAAAGCGCCAACAATCTTGTACGCCGTATGCGTTTCGGGCTCCATGCCCATGTTCACCGGCAATAAAAGCTCAGAGGACACCGTGAAAAGCAAACATCCTTTATTTAAATTATGCCCCGCCCCTCTGGCCTCAAGGCATTCTGTGAAATGGAGTTTTGCATAAGAATTGTTGCGGGGATTCTGCTCATACACAGAACTATGCACAAGAAAACAGGACCTCAGTAAATAGGGGTGTACCTCCTATCACCTTAGTACCCAAAATCCCAACCGACTAGCAATAGTGTCTCATTCGGTCTCCTACAAATATCAAGAAGCTACGAATGTTTAGACAACCCAGAACACGAGCACTCCTGACTCACCTCAGAGTTGCGGGAACAAGACACTCTTTCACTCTCACGTACTTGTCCACAATAAAAATAATCAGAGTCACTAAATAAGTTCAAAATGTTTATTTTGACTATAGTGATCCATGATACAGTATGCAAACCACAACTAGCAGCAAAATGCATAAAGCAAGAATCATTAGCATTGTTACAATACCATAGAATATAAAAGGAGTCGTCATTTTATAAAGACTGTGAAAAGGCTTAATAATTGGGCCTAATCACCCTCCCCAAGGCAGTAAGAAGTTATTTTATATAACAGAAGATCTCTAGGCGTTATTAGCAGACCCCTACCTGAAAGCCTAAACCCAAGGGTTTACATCATAGGAACAGCAGCGCTCAGCTCCATGGAACAGCTTTCTTCGAGTGTTTTTCAAAAACATGCAACAACGTTATATCAAAGCACGATTCTTCCGCATTACAGCTGTTAGTTACATGTTTTGTCTAGGTAATAGGGACTGACCAGAACAGAATAACAAGAGACATTGTTGACCGACCTTGCACATTATGTTCAGACAGAATTGAAGGGAAGGCTGAGAACGTGAAAAACAATCTGTTATCATGTACAGGGCAGAGGCAAAGTGTCGCGAAAACAAACGCTTAGCAGAGGCGTGCGCAAAAGCAGCAGTATAGGGCAAGCAAAACTCATGCTAACTTAGCAATGTCGACAATGTGTCTTAGGGCTATATAACCATATAACAGTATTACCCCTGTGGGTTTCACGATGTTCTCCAAATTGCAGCGTTTAAAATCCCAAGTGGGTTTGGCATCTAAGTTCATACAGTCCCATTGCCAATACCAAAGCCCTCAACAGGAAAACAATGCATCACAAAGTCCCACGGGTTCGTGGACTCTCGATCCACCGTTCCGCGGCGGGCCTTCTCCCCAACCGGGCCAGCCGTAAATATCCAACAAAGAAGTTTGCACCATATGGAAAAGGCCACTCGCATTGATTGATTATCCTGGGATGTTTAACGGCTATGCTCAGCCGTGGAGGAGCCCCGCTGTGCCAGAACAGACCCGGTGACGCCACGGGTGTACACCATGAGGGACAGGTGCTGTAAAGGGGGACTGTGAGTCAGCGGCTGCACAGGGGTGAGATGCCATAACAACCCACTGTGGTTTTTACTGACTTTATTTGCCAAAATGCACGCCACCTCACTCGAGGAATACTACAGTGAACTTCAAGTACCAGAAGGCCATGTGAGTGGCCACGCCCACCCGGGCAGGTACTTTGCTTAAAAATGGGAGCACTTTATGGTTGTGCGATTTTGCTGAACAGAGCCTGTGATGAAGGGCAGGAGCCCGAAAAGCGTCGGCCATTAAGAACTGTTTTTAGCATCTTTCCTGTGCATGCTGCAGTCCGCATTTGAATAAAGGAACAGCATTACTTACCTGAGTGGGCTCCTTCGTTTGAGGGCAACTTCTTTGTTTGGATGTTCAACGGCTATGCTCAGCCGTGGAGGAGCCCCGCTGTGCCAGAACAGACCCGGTCACGCCACGGGGTGTACACCACGAGGGACAGGTGCTGTAAAGGGGGACTGTGAGTCAGCGGCTGCACAGGGGTGAGATGCCATAATAACTCACTGTGGTTTTTACTGACTTTATTTGCCAAAATGCACGCCACCTCACTCGAGGTATACTACAGTGAACTTCAAGTACCAGAAGGCCATGTGAGTGGCCCCGCCCACTGGGGCAGGTACTTTGCTTAAATATGGGAGCACTTTATGGTTGTGCGATTTTGCTGAACAGAGCCTGTGATGAAGGGCAGGAGGCCGAAACGCATCGGCCATTAAGAACTGTTTTTAGCATCTTTCCTGTGCATGCTGCAGTCCGCATTTGAATAAAGGAACAGCATTACTTACCTGAGTGGGCTCCTTCGTTTGAGGGCAACTTCTTTGTTTGGATGTTTAACGGCTATGCTCAGCCATGGAGGAGCCCCGCTGTGCCAGAACAGACCCGGTGACGCCACGGGGTGTACACCACGAGGGACAGGTGCTGTAAAGGGGGACTGTGAGTCAGCGGCTGCACAGGGGTGAGATGCCATAACAACCCACTGTGGTTTTTACTGACTTTATTTGCCAAAATGCACGCCACCTCACTCAAGGAATACTACAGTGAACTTCAAGTACCAGAAGGCCATGTGAGTGGCCACGCCCACTGGGGCAGGTACTTTGCTTAAATATGGGAGCACTTTATGGTTGTGCGATTTTGCTGAACAGAGCCTGTGATGAAGGGCAGGAGCCCGAAACGCATCGGCCATTAAGAACTGTTTTTAGTATCTTTCCTGTGCATGCTACAGTCCGCATTTGAATAAAGGAACAGCATTACTTACCTGAGTGGGCTCCTTCGTTTGACGGCAACTTCTTTGTTTGGATGTTTAACGGCTATGCTCAGCCGTGGAGGAGCCCCGCTGTGCCAGAACAGACCCGGTGACGCCACGGGTGTACACCACGAGGACAGGTGCTGTAAGGGGGACTGTGAGTCAGCGGCTGCACAGGGGTGAGATGCCATAACAACCCACTGTGGTTTTTACTGACTTTATTTGCCAAAATGCACGCCACCTCACTCGAGGAATACTACAGTGAACTTCAAGTACCAGAAGGCCATGTGAGTGGCCACGTCCACTGGGGCAGGTACTTTGCTTAAATATGGGAGCACTTTATGGTTGTGCGATTTTGCTGAACAGAGCCTGTGATGAAGGGCAGGAGCCCGAAACGCGTCGGCCATTAAGAACTGTTTTTAGCATCTTTCCTGTGCATGCTGCAGTCCGCATTTGAATAAAGGCACAGCATTACTTACCTGAGTGGGCTCCTTCGTTTGAGGGCAACTTTTTTGTTTGGATGTTTAACGGCTATGCTCAGCCGTGGAGGAGCCTCGCTGTGCCAGAACAGACCCGGTGACGCCACGGGGTGTACACCACGAGGGACAGGTGCTGTAAAGGGGGACTGTGAGTCAGCGGCTGCACAGGGGTGAGATGCCATAACAACCCACTGTGGTTTTTACTGACTTTATTTGCCAAAATGCACACCACCTCACTCGAGGAATACTACAGTGAACTTCAAGTACCAGAAGGCCATGTGAGTGGCCACGTCCACTGGGGCAGGTACTTTGCTTAAATATGGGAGCACTTTATGGTTGTGCGATTTTGCTGAACAGAGCCTGTGATGAAGGGCAGGAGCCCGAAACGCGTCAGCCATTAAGAACTGTTTTAAGCATCTTTCCTGTGCATGCTGCAGTCCGCATTTGAATAAAGGCACAGCATTACTTACCTGAGTGGGCTCCTTCGTTTGAGGGCAACTTTTTTGTTTGGATGTTTAACGGCTGTGCTCAGCCGTGGAGGAGCCCGCTGTGCCAGAACAGACCCGGTGCCGCCACGGGGTGTACACCACGAGGGACAGGTGCTGTAAAGTGGGACTGTGAGTCAGCGGCTGCACAGGGGTGAGATGCCATAACAACCCACTGTGGTTTTTACTGACTTTATTTGCCAAAATGCACGCCACCTCACTCGAGGAATACTACAGTGAACTTCAAGTACCAGAAGGCCATGTGAGTGGCCACGCCCACTGGGGCAGGTACTTTGCTTAAATATGGGAGCACTTTATGGTTGTGCGATTTTGCTGAACAGAGCCTTTGATGAAGGGCAGGAGCCCGAAACGCATCGGCCATTAAGAACTGTTTTTAGCATCTTTCCTGTGCATGCTGCAGTCCGCATTTGAATAAAGGAACAGCATTACTTACCTGAGTGGGCTCCTTCGTTTGAGGGCAACTTCTTTGTTTGGATGTTTAACAGCTATGCTCAGCCGTGGAGGAGCCCCGCTGTGCCAGAACAGACGCGGTGACGCCACGGGGTGTTCACCACGAGGGACAGGTGCTGTAAAGGGGGACTGTGAGTCAGCGGCTGCACAGAGGTGAGATGCCATAACAACCCACTGTGGTTTTTACTGACTTTATTTGCCAAAATGCACGCCACCTCACTCGAGGAATACAACAGTGAACTTCAAGTACCAGAAGGCCATGTGAGTGGCCACGCCCACTGGGGCAGGTACTTTGCTTAAATATGGGAGCACTTTATGGTTGTGCGATTTTGCTGAACAGGGCCTGTGATGAAGGGCAGGAGCCCGAAACGCGTCGGCCATTAAGAACTGTTTTTAGCATCTTTCCTGTGCATGCTGCAGTCCGCATTTGAATAAAGGAACAGCATTACTTACCTGAGTGGACTCCTTCGTTTGAGGGCAACTTCTTTGTTTGGATGTTTAACGGCTATGCTCAGCCGTGGAGGAGCCCCGCTGTGCCAGAACAGACCCGGTGACGCCACGGGGTGTACACCACGAGGGACAGGTGCTGTAAAGGGGGACTGTGAGTCAGCGGCTGCACAGGGGTGAGATGCCATAACAACCCACTGTGGTTTTTACTGACTTTATTTGCCAAAATGCACACCACCTCACTGGAGGAATACTACAGTGAACTTCAAGTACCAGAAGGCCATGTGAGTGGCCACGTCCACTGGGGCAGGTACTTTGCTTAAATATGGGAGCACTTTATGGTTGTGCGATTTTGCTGAACAGAGCCTGTGATGAAGGGCAGGAGCCCGAAACGCGTCAGCCATTAAGAACTGTTTTTAGCATCTTTCCTGTGCATGCTGCAGTCCGCATTTGAATAAAGGCACAGCATTACTTACCTGAGTGGGCTCCTTCGTTTGAGGGCAACTTTTTTGTTTGGATGTTTAACGGCTATGCTCAGCCGTGGAGGAGCCCCGCTGTGCCAGAACAGACCCGGTGCCGCCACGGGGTGTACACCACGAGGGACAGGTGCTGTAAAGTGGGACTGTGAGTCAGCGGCTGCACAGGGGTGAGATGCCATAACAACCCACTGTGGTTTTTACTGACTTTATTTGCCAAAATGCACGCCACCTCACTCGAGGAATACTACAGTGAACTTCAAGTACCAGAAGGCCATGTGAGTGGCCACGCCCACTGGGGCAGGTACTTTGCTTAAATATGGGAGCACTTTATGGTTGTGCGATTTTGCTGAACAGAGCCTGTGATGAAGGGCAGGAGCCCGAAACGCATCGGCCATTAAGTTTTTAGCATCTTTCCTGTGCATGCTGCAGTCCGCATTTGAATAAAGGAACAGCATTACTTACCTGAGTGGGCTCCTTCGTTTGAGGGTAACTTCTTTGTTTGGATGTTTAACAGCTATGCTCAGCCGTGGAGGAGCCCCGCTGTGCCAGAACAGACCCGGTGACGCCACGGGGTGTTCACCACGAGGGACAGGTGCTGTAAAGGGGGACTGTGAGTCAGCGGCTGCACAGGGGTGAGATGCCATAACAACCCACTGTGGTTTTTACTGACTTTATTTGCCAAAATGCACGCCACCTCACTCGAGGAATACTACAGTGAACTTCAAGTACCAGAAGGCCATGTGAGTGGCCACGCCCACTGGGGCAGGTACTTTGCTTAAATATGGGAGCACTTTATGGTTGTGCGATTTTGCTGAACAGAGCCTGTGATGAAGGGCAGGAGCCAGAAACGCGTCGGCCATTAAGAACTGTTTTTAGCATATTTACTGTGCATGCTGCAGTCTGCATTTGAATAAAGGAACAGCATTACTTACCTGAGTGGGCTCCTTCGTTTGAGGGCAACTTCTTTGTTTGGATATATAAGGAATTGCAGCTCTGATTTTAATTATCAGAGAAACAAAAAAGAGATGAAAGCTAGATTTCAAACCAGAGGTTACTCTCCTAAAATGCTAAAATTGGGCGAAAATAGAGCTGATTCCATAAAGAGAAATGAAGCCCTATACCAAGCACCAAAAATCAAACAAAGTGGAGATGGATCTCCCATTAGGTTGATTACAACATACAATACCCAATCCGCATTGTTTAGTAGAATAATCAAAAGAAGGTGGGATATTCTCACACAAGATCAGATGTTGAGAGAAAAATTGGGAAATCATCCATCTATAACATACAGAAAGGGTCCCTCTCTTAAAGATATGTTAGTCAGGAGTCACATGGAACACCGTAAATCCACCTGGCTTGAAAAAACTGGTGGTTTCCACAAGTGTGGGAAATGCAAAGCGTGTACTAATAGCCAGAATGTCAGTGAAGTGAAATTACAGAGAACAAGTAGACAGTGGATTATAAGGAAAAACATCAGTTGTGGGACGGATTTTGTAATTTATGTGATCACTTCCCCTTGTGGCAAGTGGTACATTGGATCCACCACTTTTCCCGTGAAGAAGAGAATCTTAGAGCATTGGCGAGCTATTACGAACAAAGATTTCAGTTACAGCACTGCTAGGCATTTCAATCAGGTGCACAATGGGGATTGGACTACTGCCAAATATTTTGCTTTAGATACCATCCCCAAGAATCCAAGGGAGGCAATCGAGTACAATCACTTAGGAGATCTGAATCTAGGTTTATCTTGCAAGCAGGAAGTGTTTTTCCGTTTGGAATGAATAATGATGAGGAGATGCATGTGCATCTGTAATTCTGCACTGTACAAACAATGAATTCAGGAACTCTAGATTACACATTGTATAGAAAATTTACCTTTTTTAAACAATTTCACTGTAAATATTCACTGTTTAAACCCATCCCTACGTTTTCTTTTTGTATCCTTCATTTTGATATGTGTTTAACCAAATTAAAAATGATAGCAATGTGAGAAAAAATATGTTGAGATATAATTAACTAATTTTAGAATCAGAAAGGGGTTTTCTATGAGTGCATATTTTCATTCCCACTAATAATTTTTAAACATGTAATATAGAGTGCCATATATTGTATAGAGTATGTAGAACATGTTATTAATTGAATTGTTCATTGTCTTTTTCAGACCCGATATGGATTTACCTGACCATTTTCTTCACAACTAAATATAGAAAGTATGAGCACGGGGAACCGGATGTTTCTATAAACAACCGCTCTCTTCTCTTTTTAGGTACAAATTGAGTAACTGATCAAATCAGTAGAATAGAATATTTTTGTCAGAATATTTTTGTCAGGAGGTACTATACCGTGATTGTATGTTTAATTGATTAAGGGTCCAATAATGTAGATAAATCATTTTGCAAAGTTATAAACCAATTGATAGAAATTTAGGCAATGTGACTTGTAAATAAGGGGTACTATACCCTTAAAAAATTAAGTGGAAACATGTAGCACCAAATATATGTGAAATAGTGGTTATTCTATGAATTTAAATTAGTTTGAAAATGAAGACACTCATATTATGAAAATTTAGAAAATTTAGAAAATTTAGTTAAATTGTATATAACAATTTGGTTTAGAAAACACATGAATCAAATGTATTATAATTTAGTAATTTTGTATAAAGTGTGTTATGTAAATGTCTTTCACTTTTGGGAACTGGGAAATTGGGTATTTACATAGTCTTTTTTCTATGTTTGCGTCATGTAGGACGCTAGTGATATTATAAAAAAAAAAAAAAAAAAAAAATTGGATCGGCGTGGCTCGTTGCTTGCTTGACAGTGCAAGTGTGGTGGTGAATATATATATATATATATATATATATATATACACACACTCAGGATCTTGGTTGAGGGAACTCCCGGGGTTTTATCAATGTGGAAAATGTAAGGCATGTGCCAACAGTCCCAATGTGACAACCTACAGCCTCCCCACAGGTGAAACAGCGAAGGTACACAAATTCATCAACTGCAACAGTGACTTTGTTGTATATGTTCTGGTGTGTGTGTGTGGCTTGTGCTATGTGGGTAGCACAATCTTTCCGGTGAAGAAGAGGGTCTTGGAGCACCTTTGTGCAATCAGGAACAAAGATATGAGCTATACTTTGGTGAAACATTGTGCTCAGGTACATGGTACAAATGCAGATATAGCCTCTAAAATCTCGTTTTTTCGCTTTGACAGGATTCCAATTCATGCAAGAGGGGAGACAGAGAACGCAAGTTGAGACAAATGGAATCAGAGTACATCATCTGACTTAGCAGCAGACACCCTGGTGGCCTCAATTACGATGAGGAGCTCCACGTGCACCTAGGATAGTCCTCTATGGAACACCCCACTTTTGTTTTTTTTGACTAAAAATGGACAACACATAATCTCTGTATCATGAAGTATGAAAGGGAGGAAATGCACCCAGATTAGCGCTTGTGTTTTATTTTCAATGAGTAATAGGTTGGTTTTCTTTTTTCACCTTTTATTTGGGTTCTTGCAAAGAATTTTTTTTATTTTTTATGTCTTTCTTGGTAAAGACCATGGACTTTCGGGAATATATTATGTTGGAAGAGAGGGATTTAGCCACCTGGCGGCTATTATCGAGAACTGTATCAAGTACCACAACATGTTTCTAGATAAAAAGTACCTCTTGTCTATTTAGATTGGAATAGAATATTACGATTTCTGGCACTGGCCAGTAACACCAAGTTAGGTTTGCTAGCCATATAGTATGAATTTATTGCCCTTTTTGTGCTATAATTATGTGCACATCTTACAGGGGTATATCAATTAACTTTCCAAGTATTATTGTGAAATAATTACATGCACTTTTTGTAGATATATATATGCCCTTTTTGGACATTAATTTCTATTGTCTAACATAAGTCTTCCCTCCCACCAGGAACTGTATCTCGTGAATGATGTATTCCCACAAGTCTGTCTTTCATGTTCATTATTGTTTTCCCATTGTTTTTGTAGAAAATAGAGCACTTCCATGTTGGGAGAGTGACTCTGACAAAGACCGCATAGGTCGAAATGCGTCAGTCCATTAAATTTTCTTCTTCAAAATCCTGGAGTGTGGTTTTCTTTTGCGCGGCAGGGCGAGGCTTATTGTATAGATATATATATATATATTTCTCTGCAATTTGAAAAAATACGTGGCACTCTCCTTGGATGGTTCAACTCTTTATTCATACCATCACTCTCCTCCTCCTACGCGTTTCGACCATCACAGTCTTGATCACGGCAGTAAACCCAGTCCTTTGTTGCTTTTCACTATTTATACTGAATCTCCACTCCACCCATAATGAGGTATTGTGGGATTCGTAGTTTACGTTTTTAAAAATTCAATAATACCTTCATTGAACTATACACATTTGATGGATTAGAGCAATACAGTGCAAAGCCCCAGTAGTTACTAAGACAAAATTGTAGACTGTCACTGATAAACACATGTATTCTAATATATCTTCCATCATTTGTTGCTAGCATCCTGTCGGGCATCGCATAATATAACATATAGTATGTTATTATTACAGGTAATGTTTGGTGACAACTACCTGACTAACAAATGATTATTCCCTTCCGGTCTCTTTATATATGGAATTTAAGGATTGCATTGTTCGCATATTATTATTATTATTATTATTGTTATAACAGAATAGGACACTCAGTCAAAATTTGTTTGATAAATATGCACGGAGCTCACGAAATGGTGGGAGAAAAAATCCCTGGAGAAGTACAAAGAAGTGGGCAGGATTCCGCGAGAATTAAGAGTGATGATAGCACCATCTTTTGAGAACCCCAACCCACTTATGTTAAAGGAGTGGGCCACAAATAATTTGGAAGCGTCGATGAATATGGTGTCTATACTGATAAAATATGCGGAAATAGACAGGATTGAAGTTCTTAAGGAAATTGATGAGATTAATCACTTGCTGGAAGCACATGACCAAAAAGACTTAATCAAAAAAAGCCGTGAGGAGATTGATGTACGGTTAAATAAACATGAAGAGACAATAAAGGGCACGCAAAAAATATTTAAATTCGCCCGCGATAAAAAGGACTATGAAACGGGCAGAGTTTTTACTTTTGCGAAGAAGTTCGATACTGTTAAGAGGCAAGCGTTGGCTACTAAAACCTCTGCCACAGTCGCACCGGCACAATTAGGTTTGGAATCATCTTGCACTGATATTAGCTCTGCCGGTAGCAGCAGTGATTCTGACAACAGCAGAGACAGTAGCTTGCAGGCACAACTGCCCACAAATTTCACGCCAGGAGAAGAATTGGGTTTTTTATTGGAAGACCGACGCCAAACACTGAGGCCTCGCAATCCTGTGAAGAGAACAGGAGATGGAGAAATAAACGCAGGAAACAGAGGCGCAAACTCAGGAGGCGGCAACAGGGGCAGAGGGGTGAGAGCCAAGAAGTGGTCCTAGAAACAACATCAACAACAATAAATAATCCTGATAACACTGTCATCAATCTCTTAGACACTGAGCTAACAACAGCAGAAATACAATTGCTTACACTTGGACTGTCTTTTTGTCCTACAAATAGTTTTAAATATGTGCAATCCAGAGTGGATGTGTTTAAATTTATCCGCAAACTCAAGCTCCTCAAACATTTCAAATTGAACAAAGCAACAGAGGCTGCCTCCCGTATCACACAACCTGGCATGTCTCGCTCCACCCTCCAGGTATCGGACATCAATGTACTCAGATCAATGCATTCTTTGGACCAAAACGATGACAACACTATAAGCACCATACAAGAGGAGTTACAAGAACTGGGTATCAGGTGGAACAGTCCATCTGTTAGCCCCTTTCGTCCGCCTTCAACTTTTATTCCGATCATGCCTAAAGATGCTATTGACATATTCAGTGACTGTGTCATTGAGGACCTCAAGAAACTGAATAAAAGTTTCTTGCATAAACAGAAGCAAAGGAGGCATTTGGATGTGCAATATTCTATTCTTATGCGCAAGCTACAAAATAACTGCAATGTGATCATTAATAAGGCGGACAAAGGGGGCAATATAGTGTTGTGGCCAAAAGTCCTTTACATGGAGGAAGCTTCACGTCACCTCAACGATGCTGCTTGCTATAAAAAAGCTACATTTAATGATCTCCGGCAAGTCAAAGACACTGTGTTTAAAGATCTTGCTCAATGGAAGCGTATGGGCCTGTTAAGTAAAAATGAACATTGCTTTTTAAAGAATGATCATCCGACAACACCGGTACTGTATTTCATCCCAAAAGTTCACAAAAATAGTACACCAGTACCAGAGAGACCAATAATATCGGCTCAGAAAAGTCTCTTAGAGCCCCTGTCTAAATATGTTGACTATTTTTACATGACTTTGTTGAACATCTCCCATCTTTTATTAAAGACACTGGCCATTTCCTTTCCAAACTGCAAACCATCAAATGTGAGGAGGATTGTTTATTTATTGTAATGGACATTTGCTCCTTGTATACAAGCATTCACCATTTAGATGGTCTTGAAGCGGTTAAGCATTTCTTATCTAAACGCAGAATTCATTTTTATCAACACAATGTTATGATTTTAAAAATGATAGAGACTTGCCTTATGAAAAACTATTTTCTGTTCAACAAAGAGATCTATCAACAGGTACGTGGTTGGCGATGGGGGCATGCTTCTCTCCCAGCTATGCGTGTCTTCACGTTGGCTGGTGGGAGGAGCATGTCCTCAGGAGTACTCACAAGACAATTTATGATACACATGTACTCCATTGGTGGAGATATATAGACGATGTCTGTGTAATTTGGAAAGGATCTATAGAATCTGCCAACCATTTTGTTGAAACCATCAACACCAATTTGCTCAATTTGAATTTCACCGCCCACATCAGCGATAAATGTGTACAGTTTTTGGATGTGGAGTTATATATTGAGAATAATACTATACACACTAAGCTCCACAGGAAAAGTACAGCTGGAAACTCTGTACTTCATGCCAGCAGCTCCCACCCTAACCATCTGATCAGGAGCATTCCATATGGCGAGTTTTTGAGAATTAGGAGAATCTGCAGTTCTGATGCTGATCTCAAACTCTGTCAGTTGGAAGCTTTACAACGTTTTAGTGCTCGGGGCTACAAAATTAATGATTTGAAAACATCTATGTCCAGGGCCAACAGTCATAGTAGAGAGGTATGTTTACAGAACACCACTGCTAAGACCATTTCAAACATTTCTGAGACTTTTAATAATCAATCTGAAGCTATTGACTCAGTCAGACTGATAACCACCTATAGTTGCCAGGAAAAGCAAATAAGGAAGATTATCTATAAAAATTGGCCTATAGTGTTGACAGACCTAACATTGTCTCTAATTGTGCCAGATCTTCCTTCCCTAACCTTTAGACGTGCACTCTCTATGAGGGATGCACTTGTGAAAACTAGTCCAGAGGTTAGTGTTTCAAGCACTTGGTTATCTAATAGGACAGGTTTCTTTAAATGCAGCTCGTGCGGTGCCTGTAAATTCGGCATAAATACTACACAATATAGTATGGCATTTGAGTCAAAACTAACCAAAATCCAGGGACATTTTACGTGTAGAACGGATTTTGCAGTTTACGTACTAGAATGTACATGGCATCTTCAATACATCGGCAGTACAAAATTGCAGGTGTTTAATCGGATCCTCCAACACCTCCGAGCTATACTTAATTCAGATCCGAGTTATCCTGTCGCTCGTCATTTTAAATTAGTACATAACAACAATCCTAATGATTTGAGCTATTTTGTGATAGGTTCAGTGCCCAAGTCAATTAGAGGTGGCAACAGAGAGAAGAAACTCCGTCAGTTAGAATCACATTTTATCCTGTTATTAGACACTAAGATGCCCAATGGCCTTAATACAGGAGAAGATCTGCACAATTTTTTATAAACTGTTGTCAATATGATTCTATGATGTTAGTTGGTGTTCTGTATGTTCCTGATCTGAACAGGTCCTGATAATTCAGTTTCTTAGCTCATTTTTTAACTTGGTTTTAACCTGGTTTTACCCAGTTTTACCTGGTTTTAGATGGGTTTTAATCAATTCTTTTTTAGGCCCCTTCTGATTTCTGATTTGTGTTTTTGTATTGTACCTGTTAATATTTTCCATGATGAGCAGCATTGACATCTACTGATTTGCACTAGTGATATGTTTCAGTACTGCATTTGCACTTTATTTGTGTATATATATTACTGGTGGCATTATCTAGTTAGGTATAATAGTATCTGCCATGAGTTTGCACTTTGTCATATGTTTACAGTGCACTTGCACTTTACTTTCATATAAAATAGGCATGCCTTTGGCTTCGGCTATTTTCTGGTTACAAACTATGATGGACAATAGTTGGCAATATTGGATGAATTGTACTATCTTGCACTTGCACTTTACTTTTTAGCACTTCCCTCATGAGCTAACAATCAAGACATCGACATGGGCATATGAACTTTATATGTGGTTATATCATCTCAACATTAAGTTATCACATAGTCTGCTTAAGATGGAACCTCAATTACAACTGGGTTATATATTGTATACATTGTTTTTACAGGTATATATATATAATTATTTGTTGGTTTTATCATAATATTATGACTATGTTGAATTGTTTTACTAATTTTAATGCATTAGAAAAATGTTGGGGTTGAAATACTTTCTTTTAATGCATAAGTATATCTATAGAAACAGATTGCTCAGTATGTCTTTTAGCTCTATGATTCCTCAGGGGGTGGTCGATTTATTTTCACTTTTGTCAATATTTAAGGGTTTCTATTGGTCCAGCGCGTCATGTGATCAAAACCGTGGTAACGCGGTCGAAACGCGTCATGCTGGGCACTAGCTGATATATCTGATGCTAAGGATTTCTGCAACAAAGCACTAAATTTTGGAAATACTACGCTGTGGTCCGTACCTGTGTATCGCCGTTGGTGAATCAGGATTGTGGCTCTTCATATATATATATATATATATATATATATATATATATATATATATATATATATATATATATATATATATATATGCATTACCTACTGGCAGTTGCCAGTAGGTAGTTTTAGTTAGGACCTCGTTTCTATTCAAAAAGCGTTTGTTCTTTTGCCAATATCTCTGGCGCCGTTTGACGAATCTTAGCGAAATTTTCAAAACTAATGGGGCGCTCCGGTCAGCTCCTGTCTTGAAACTTTCGGGGTCATTCGTGAAGCGGGGGTCGAGAAAAAGGGGGGGTCCCAAAACATGTTTTCTCCATGTTAATTTCTAAAGGAAACTTTAGACACGGCTACAGCCCGAACTGCTGAATGGAATTACACCAAATTTGGCAAAAAGGTAGCTTTTGGTCCAGAAATCACTCTTTTTGTTAAATGGTGTAAATCCATTCAGTAGTTCTTGAGCAATTCATATTAAAAAAAATGTTGATATCTGGTGACCACAGTGAATCCGTGTACCCTCCCGATCACGAGCTTGACTCTGATTGGCTGTTAACAGTTCAAACTAGAAAGTGTTGGCAGCCATCTTGTGACTCGGTTGAACCAAGATGCAAGAAAAAATGTGAAAAAAGAAGAAAAGGGGCAGGGTAGGAATGCTCTGACCCCCTAGGGCTGCCTCAGGAACCCCGAAAGGCCCAAAAAATCATATTTTTTAAATATTTTCTGAGGGAGTCGCGTATGGTCTCCAAATCACGCCGATTTTTTTTTTTTTAAATGAAGCACGGTGTCGCGTCCTTTGTTTAATTAAGCTCCCGGGTTGGCCAGGTCCCAGGAGAAATGCTCAGTTATGATATTGGGGCTACTTCTGTCGCGGGGACCGCCACCTCCCTGGGGCAAATATAATGATATGCGGGGGCATGCTGCCCCCCTCAGCCCCGGAGAGGACCAGCTCCCCGGGGCTATACGTAAAATGTAAGTGTGGAGGGGCTCAAGGCTCCCCCACACTGCCCCGGGGATCACTACCTCCCCAGGGCATTCATCAATTAAAATGGACTGCTGGTCCCGGGGAGCAAGATCTTCCAGGGGCTTTAAATTTGATGGAGGCAGATCACACAGTCTCCCTTGAGGAGCTTTCCATGGCCCTGGGGACCGCCACCCCCGAGGGCCGGTTCCAACAATGTCCCGTGGTGTGTACCCCTGGGACATTGCAGTTTGCTATGGCAGGGCAGGAGCTCTGCAACTGCCCTGCCTTAGCAAACTTCTGCTTCGCTTTATGGAAGCGAGAGGAGGAAATTTGCTCTCGCTTCCATGAAGCGAAGCAGATTTGATTTGGGCAAAGGGAGCTGCATGTCAGCAGCTGCCTTTGTACAAAAGCAATGCCGGCTCCCACAGGAGGCGGGGAGCCAGCAGGGACCGCGGGGGCATTAGGGCTCCCCCGTGGTCCCCAATGTTAAGGCCAGGCCCCGGGGGATGGGGTACCCGGGGCCTAAAATGGCCCGGGAGGGGGGCCACGCGACCTCCCTTACTTGTTTTAAAAAAAATTGAAATGGCCGGGCCCCGGGGGATGGAGTTCCCGGGTCCGATATCGGACAATGGAACTAGGGGGTATTAATTAATATATTTTTTTCTTTCGTGATAGGAGTAGAGACCCCATCGCGGCTCACAGCGCGGCCTTGTGTAATGTCGCGACGGGTTCGCGAATCCAAAAAATATTTAAACAGAGTATGTATGTTAAAAAATAAATAAGATTTAGTTGTGGGTTACAGGGTGGCTCTAAAAATTGTTTTCATTATGACTTTGTTGGAGCTACATGTAAGTTCAGATGCACAGCTTGAGGTTGTTGAGAAAAACTCTGTTTCCTTCATTGTGAAATGAACTCCATCACTTCTGTAGATGTCATCCATATCAAAATGTAGATTGTTGTTATAGATGGACCCCATTCTATGATCTCTGCGGTAAGCAGAAACAGCTTTATTGACATTCTTCCTAGCTTTCACAATCTGAGGACAGAATTAATTTGACCACTTCCATTTTTGTCTTTGGCATATATTAGAGTATACAAAGACAGTTTGAGGCAAAAGCAATATCAGCTGTGCAAAGGTATCCTTCATTAGCATTTCCAGCCCAACCCCAGTCAATGTGCCTAGCTCATTGCCACCACAGTGCACAGTCATGAGGTCAGGGGGTTGGAGATGCAAAAGGTTTTCAACCAAAGGCATCAATTGGTGCCACTTTAATCCTCTCTGTGCAAACCATTTAATATCCACATTTTGCAAACCTAGGTCTTTGTCAATACCTCTGTGTTCAGCATACCTTTTGCACCAGAAAACATAGCTGTGCCCTACGATCCATACTGTAAGCATTTTGAAGGGATGTCTGGAAGGAATAAAAAGATGTCTGCAGCTGATTTAGCCCGTTGGTAGAATGAGAGATGTGTAAAAAGGTGGACAACAAGCTTTTTTTGAGAAAACCGATAACTGATACGCTGATGATCAACATTGTGCACTAAAAAATAGGATACATGTTACTTTCATGAAAAAGCATGTTTCTGATCGGTTAATAAAAAATACAGTAGATAGGAGAAGATAACATGTTGCAGAAGTCAACCACACCTGCTATTTGCATTTGGAAGCTACTGTTCTGAACTTAAAAATATGGTGAACTTTCGACCTGCCACTGCAGTTGAATGTTGCAGAAACTGTTACTATGGATACTGGCATTAAGGAGAGTGGGGGAAGAGTTGAAACAAATGTGGTATTAACATATGAAATGCAGATTTAAATGCAAGTGGAAAGCTATTAAAGTTAGTTTTTCTAAATCAGTAGTATGTTTAGAAGAAGTGTGTTGTTCAAAATTACCAGTAGTATTATTAGAAATAGGTTTTCGAACTCTCGTAAGGGCTTGCGGCTCCATGGCAATGCGGCAGTGTGGTGGAGTCGTGACTCCACAAAACTACAGAACCAGTTTGGGCACTTTTAGAAGAGAGTTAGAAAGGGTTAATATGAGTAACCAATAGAAATGTGTTTTACAATTTGAAATAATGAAGGAACAAATTTGATTTGTTAGTTACATGTATTTGTGTGCAGAAAGAGAGGGAAAGTTTGCCATTACTGGTTTTACCTTGTTGAGAGTGCTGCATTACATTTATTGTGTGAGAAAGAACATTTTTCATGCTTTTCTGATATTTGATATTCTGCAATACTATTACAGAGGTGAGTTACAAATTTGTAAGGTGTGTTATGTATTGTTTAAATAGTTGATAGAGGACTGTGCCGTCTTAATGAGTTTTTCATAAGTGGAATAATTTCCAGAATTCAACGATCGTTTCCAAACATGGTGTGTTTATTCCAAATTATCACACATAGAACAAAGGACAGCCGACATGTGTTTCGCCCGTTTGGCCCGACGGCCGTGGGCTTTCTCAAGGCTGTAGCGACATCATGTAGACATAAGACAGTGGATAGTGAGAATGTTTAGACAATGATTAAGGTGTGCGAAGCAGTGAGAATATAACACCGTAAGGTGTTAGTGATTGAGGGAGAGAGACCGGAGAAAGGGAGAAGGTAAAGAAAAAACCAGGAAAAACCAGGAAAGAAACCCAGAAAGCCAAAGAGGGAGAGAATAGAAGAGAGGAAAGAACAAAGATAAGGAAAAGTAAAAGCAAAAAGGACAAAAGCATGAGAGATAAACCAGCGAATTATTCATATTTCATAATTCACACTGACCCTTCAAATCATGAGGACTGAATGGTCTAACACGTTATAATATCATCGTTATAATCGCATCATAAATGGCGTACATTCAAAGACAAATACATGGCGTATATTCAAAGAAAGAATACACTTTTACAAAGACAAATGCATGGCATACATTCAAAGAGAAAATACATTTGATGTAAAGCATTGAAAAGTGCATAGCAGTTTTTAAGTGTTATTGTGCATCTTAGGAATAAGGAGTGTTACTTCAAAGGAGAGAGCAAAGCATTACAATGTTTAGTTCTTGACGTATGTGGCAGGAGCCAGTCGTAAGAGTTGCCTATTGGTCTAGCGGTCTTACATCACTATACCGAGGGTCATAAATAAGACAGGCAAGCGTGAAAGAAAATATGCATGTCCTATTGCAATAGACTGTTGCAAACAATTAGTGCTGTGTGCAAGTGTTATATGACCGCCTGAAGGGTTGACGAAACATCCCTTAGCTTTGCAATGATGTGCACCTATCATTAAATGGTGTGAAGGAAAGTTATATAGAGAAAATGAAGGGCATCATGCTTACCAGGTAGTCATCGCTGGTAATCCAGTCCCTAGAACATAAACATGGTAGGACAGATATAAGGAACAGATATGAATCTCGACGATTGGTCATGTATGCATGTTAAAGTAGGTGGAGGGAGGAATAGTCGCGCTGAAATTGCCACTAAGAGAAACTAATAATGAGTGAAGAAACGCGAGTCAGACGATCCTCAAGGCCAAACAATGGCATAAATCAAAATACCAGCAACAACTCTTGTAATGTGGTGCATGTCTCACGTTATGGGAAAATAAATGCTTAAAATATGGTGCGAGTGTTCAGGCTCTAATTCAGGACCGAAAAGGAAAAGGAGCGTTTAAAAAAGTCAAACGCAGGTGGGAGTGAGGAGGGAGGAGGTCAAGAGTTAATAAACCACGTGGACGTTTCTTCCTGCTGTAGCAGAGAAGTTACGTCTAGACGATTTCAGCCATGCTCGATTAAACCGGGAGATCGGTAACTGATTAGAGCTGTCCGCCTTACCGTGAATAGAATGTGTGGCAGTCTCTGCGGTCCCAGGAATGAAGTGAATTCCGAGACGGGCCGCAGTCAAATAAATCGATTCATGTTCTCACGTGAGGATTGTGCTCTGTCACTGCGTGATGTTGCGTGTAGAGCAACAGAAGAGTTACTAGCTTCAGATTACGCCGAAATAATGTAGAGGAAAGAGTGTTAGGATGGGGATTAGGGTCATGTAAAGAAATGGAAGTATATAAAAGGGGGGGGCTCATATTGTGAACTAAAAAGGTAGGGCCTTACTCGGAGTGAGAAATAGGCACTTGCTAAAAACTGTGGCAATGAGAGCATGCATATTAAAAAGCGGAAAGCACCTAAAAAGACGGTGGCAATGGGAGCGTGCATATTGAGAAGCTCATATTGTAAAATACAAATGTAGGGCCTTCTTGGGAGTGAATTGGTCACTTGCTGAAAAACGGTGGCAATGCGGGCGTGCATATTAAAAAGAGGAAAGTACTTAAAAAAGATGGTGGCAATGGGAGCGTGCATGTTAAAGTTGATAATCTCTAAAAAGTGAAAACATGAGTGTGATGCTGTGATGGCCAACTAGAGGTCGAGGTGAGTACTAAAGGTGAGCCTGAAACAGGCAGAGAAAATGTAATTGGAGCTCGCCAGAGAGGGATGGGAAAACGGCCTCAGGAAAAGACACAAAATAAGTCATCAAAGGCTGGCAGGAAATTATTTTATTTAAATGTAAGAGGACGCTCGTGAGACACTCGTACGACACTCTTAAGACCCTCGTAAGTCCAGAATATGGAGTAAGAAGGAGGATGTGTGATGGTTTTTACTATAAAGAATAGGGCATCAGAAAACTATCGATCAGATTGATACGAGCTTGATAAAGGAAGAGTTGAAAAGCAGTTATTAGAAAAATTTGTCATCTTGTTATCCCTAGCATAACTCACAGCAATACTCATCTTATGTTCATATGGTCATGGGGTCACTTGGATGAGGTTCAACCTAGATGGAATAAGTAAAGGGTGAGGATAATGGTAAGAGGTCAAAGACACCAAGGTTGTCAAAAAGACATGTCATCCTTTCTCAATATGGTGTGTGAGATAGATGTCATAGTGTTAGGAGAGTCAGGTGTTCCAGGAGCAAGGAAGACTAAGCTAGTTTCACCGTGTACAGAATAGGGCTAGTGTACTGATTGTCCAATTGCATGCTCTAAATATTGGACTTCCAAGCATAACTCATGTGGTAACTTGTATTCAGTACAGCCAATAATGCATTTCTGCATCTTTGTTTAGTCCCTTTGTCACGGTGTTCAGGCGCATTATATATTCGCTTTCTTTTTGCCTCATGATGAGTTCTTGGTTGCCACCCCGAGTTGATGGTTTCACAGTTTCCAGACCAAAGAATTTGAAATTCTTTCTGTGGGGGTGGAATTCCTGGAAATGTTCGGTTAGTGGTGGTCCTACCTCTTCTTTGTTGATGTTGCGGTAGTGTTCCAGAATCCTTATTTTCAATGCTCTAATAGTACTGCCTACGTAGATTTTATTGCAAGGGCAGATTATGATGTAGATGGTGTATGTTGTGGAGCAGGTGATCCAATCCCTTATTTTCAGGGTAGTTTGTGAGTCATGCTTATATTCCACTTGTTTGTTGGCCCCCAATTTGCATGCGTTACAGTCATGACAAATATAGAAGCCACAGGGATTCGTCAAGAAATTGATTTTGGGTTTATTCCGTTTGTCGACAAATTCCGATTTGCACAGGATTTGTTTTAGATTTTTGGCTCTCCTGAAACCCATTTGTGGGAAATGGTCCATCTGGTTAGATAGTGATGAATTGTTAGTTAGGAGATACCAGTGTCTTTTTAGAGTTTTACAGATGCAGTGGTGACCATTGTGGTAGTCTGTTAAAAATCTGATTTTATTAGATTTCTCTATTTTGGTGACGTCATTAGATTGTAGTAGGCCATCTCGTGACAGTTTTTCACAGTCTTTATAGGTTTGTTCCAAGAGTTTTCTGGGATAACCACGATTGAGTAATCTCTTTGTAAGCTGTTCTGAACTTTCTTTGTAGGTCTCGAGATTGCTACGGTTTCTTCTCATCCATTGGAATTCCCCTTTCGGGATGTTTTCGATGGTCTTGTGAGGGTGACAGCTGTCTGCCCGGAGAATTGAGTTGACTGACGTTGGTTTCCGGAAGTTCTTTGTTTGTAATTTATTATCCTCCACATAGATGGTTATATCCAGAAAGTCAATTTGGCTAGGGGAAATGTTACTGGTTGTTCGAATGTTCCACCTGTTCGTGTTGATGTTATGTAGGAATTCCTTAAGTGCAGTTTCTGTGCCCTGCCAGATGCACAGAATATCGTCGATATAGCGCCCCCAGTAGAGTATATGAGGAGTATATTCGGCGAATTTGTCGTCCCATAGCCAGTATTTTTCCACAATTCCCATTAGGATGCAAGCATATGGTGGAGTAAATTTGGCTCCCATAGCGCTCCCCTGTGTTTGTAGATAGTACTTGGAATTGAAAGTGAAGACATTATTTGTGAGACAGAAATGTAGCATCTCTAGAATCATCTTGTTTGATTCTAGAAAGTGTACTGATTTGGTGGCTAGCGATCTTCGTACTGCTTCCATCCCATCTTCGTGACGAATTGATGTGTAGAGGCTTACTACATCAATGGTGGCAAGTAGGCACTCTTTGTTCCAAGGGGTATCATTCAATTTGTGCAGGATATCTTTTGTATCTTAGATGTAGGACGGAAGGTCTTTCATCAGAGGTTGTAGCTGGAAATCGATGTATTCTCCTAATTTTGAGCAGGCAGAGTTGATGCCTGCGATGATAGGTCTTCCTGGTGGGCTGGACTTACATTTGTGTATTTTTGGCAGGAGATACAACGTTGGCATGGTTGGATGTTCTATGTATAGTTCATTCCGTTCCTCCAGAGTTATTAAATTCTTTGTGTACCAGGAATCAAGTTTCTTTTTCAGGTCCTGGAGTATTTTGGTGGTAGGATTGGCTGCTAGTTCCATATAGCAGGTTGTGTCGTTCAGCTGTATAGTCATCAGAGTGTATTAGCACTACATTACCCCCCTTGTTGGCTTCTTTGATTACCACTTCTGGAAGGTCCCTTGGTTCAATGAGGGCTTCGAGTTCGGCATTCGGGACGTTCTTTGGAAGGTAATGTTTTCTTTTTTGATATTTTTGATATTCGGCAGTGAGATTGTTGGAGATTGCTGTATAGAATAGATCTATGGTATTGCCCGGAGGCAATTGAGGACAGAAATTAGATTTGTGACTAATGCTACTTGTGACGGAGTATGTTGTGTCAATTCCCAATTCATGTGCTAATGTGAGAGAAGTTGATTGGTCATCTGGGTCTTCGGCTAAGGTAGTCAGTAGATGTATGTTTTCCAAGTCCTGGACTGATAGGGGACTGGTAATTGGTACTCTTCCTTCTTTCCGGATGGGTGGTTTATTGTGAAAGAATGCCATCAGCTTCAATTTCCTTGTACATTTGTACAAGTCTATCATCGTCTTAGTGAGATCCCAATATGCAGTGGGGCAGAATGATAGGCCTCTATTAAGAATCTCTGCCTGTGCAGTGGTGTTTATGTGGCCCGAGATATTGACCATCAAGTCATTCGCTCTTTCGGTTCTGTTTCCTGTTGCTTTCTTGCTATGGTCGTTACTCCTGCAGTTGGTCTTGGTGTTGATGTACTTGGGGTATTTTCGGATGGGGTTCTGGTATCTTGGTTTTGTTGATTCCGGAAACCCAAGCGATGTTTGAGGACCTCCTCTAAAAAATTCACTCCTACTTTGTTTGTTGTGGCTATAGTGTCAGATCCCGGTGATTCAGCTTCCGAGCTGGTAACTGTGTCGTATGCCTGTCTGATCTGTGACACTGGTGCTCCTTTCGGGATATTGTCGTAACGTTTTGCGAACGTGTAAACTCTTCCAAGTTGATAGTCGATTTGGTCACGTCGAAATTTTCTGTTTTTCCTTTGGATCAGGTCTTCTTCATATTCGTCGATTATTCTGTTGAGTATCTCGTAGTTTTTAGCGGTGATGTCCCCCCAATTTGATTCTTCAATTTTCTGTGTGAGATCATCTACTTCTGTTTTATGTTTGATGTGTTCTCCCTCTGCAATATCTATGAGTTGGCGTATCATGTTATTAGATGCCTCCCTCAGATTTTCTTCCCATCTTGCAATCTGATCTGGTCTTGTTGTCTCAACAGGAGGGAAAATCAGGATCCGAAGTCCCCTAGGTATTCTTTCGGCTTCCAGATATTTTTTAAGACTCGCCGCTTCCCACCACTTTGTTGTTTCTTTTTTTACAGCTCTCTCCAAGGCTTGAAAGGTGGATTTGGCCGATTGTGGATTCAATCTGGCGGGTTGTGTAGGTGTTCCGGATGTAGAGAAAATTTCCTCTATTTGTCGGCTGCGGTGTTCTCTCCGGTCTCTACAGGTTGCCATGTGGTCTGAATCACTTGTTAGGTGAGGAAATGATATTCTCAGTATAGCGGGCAACGTAGCATATAGAGTCCCAGATAACTTTTTTGCAGGTTACTGAGATGGGTGGCAGACTCTGGGCTTTAGTGCTACAGTGGTCAGGGCCCAATGTTGAGAGTGGTACGTGCCTCATAGATGGCTACACCCAAAGGTCATTAAGAAGTACAAGTTTAAATAGTTGATAGAGGACTGTGTCTTCTTAATGAGTTTTTCATAAGTGGAATAACTTCCAGAATTCAACGATCGTTTCCAAACATGGTGTGTTTATTCCAAATTATCACACATAGAACAAAGGACAGCCGACACGTGTTTCGCCCGTTTGGCCCGACGGCCGTGGGCTTTCTCAAGGCTGTAGCGACATCATGTAGACATAAAACAGTGGATAGTGAGAATGTTTAGACAATGATTAAGGTGTGCGAAGCAGTGAGAATATAACACCGTAAGGTGTTAGTGATTGAGGGAGAGAGACCGGAGAAAGGGAGAAGGTAAAGAAAAAACCAGGAAAAACCAGGAAAGAAACCCAGAAAGCCAAAGAGGGAGAGAATAGAAGAGAGGAAAGAACAAAGATAAGGAAAAGTAAAAGCAAAAAGGACAAAAGCATGAGAGATAAACCAGCGAATTATTCATATTTCATAATTCACACTGACCCTTCAAATCATGAGGACTGAATGGTCTAACACGTTATAATATCATCGTTATAATCGCATCATAAATGGCGTACATTCAAAGACAAATACATGGCGTATATTCAAAGAAAGAATACACTTTTACAAAGATAAATGCATGGCATACATTCAAAGAGAAAATACATTTGATGTTATGTATTGTGTAGTACTGATGGAGCCAGATTTCATCAAGATTAAGCATCACTCTGTTTTGTGTTTCAGACAGACTGCATTTAAAATGGCACACAGATTTTGGTGCAAGTGAAAACACATGGCACATGAAACATGAAATGAGGCCTAGTCAAATGCTTTTTAAAGGGGCACTTTTGGTGCATGCAAAGTGAAAGACATGAAATGAGGCCTGGTCAAAATGCTTTCAGTCTGAAATGCTTGTGCTAAATTAACATGTGTTTTTGCAGTGTAGAGAAACTCGTGATTTCAGTTTCCTCTTAGCTTTGAAGATAAGCATGGAATGTGTTCTCTCCTCCCAGCTCCTTTTCCTTGTAATCAACACTCCCTGTTCCCGTCTCAAGAGACTTTGGCTTTGTTGCATATTTAGACAATGCATATTCAGTTCATAATACATCTTTCTCATAATGTTTATTAATTAATCAACCATGCACCAACACTACACATGGGGCAAACGCATTTTGCATGAAAAGCTATTTAAAACATTAGAGCATGTTGCTATGAGTATGTATTAACTGTTTGTGCTTTGAAAATTTGCACTGGTACATGTTTATGCTATGTTGTACATTCCACATTTTGCATGTGGTGCACAAATAATAGAAAAGCTGCTTTAAATTAATAGCTTTTGCTAGGTAATAATTAATACAGGGTATTAGAATGGTGGGAGGTGAACATAATGGGCTTTACTTCATGAATTAATATTCTTTTGTGTTTGTTTTTACTTTAGTATACATTTGGGCCCACAATAAAAATGGCTGCCTAAGAATCCAGCATGGCTGAGAATTGTTAGCAGTGTGCTGAATGGGAGACGCATGCGCAGAACCAGCTACATGAACTGCCACGTGCCTCAAGTGAAGACACATGGGTCAAGGCCACAATGATCTGCACACTCTTGTCACTGTGTCAATGTAACAGTGTTTGTGGGAGAGTGTCATCCCTGCGTGCGATGTGAAAGCAAGGCGGAAATAGACTGATACATTTTTGACGCTTAGATGTTGCAGTATTGTATAATTATTGATGGTGATACATATGACTGTATTAAGCCTTAACGCTTCCTTTGTTAAAACCGGTATGGGTTGGATTTGCAATGAGAACAGGATGATGAGACCCTCATGTCACCTATGCTAACCAATCACAGTGCGAGTTTCTACTGAAACTGCAACATTATTAGTATAGTCAGCCAAGAATTAGAGTATAAAAAATTACCCCATAGGAGGCGTGTCAGTCTTAGGAGGGAGTCTTAGAGGAGAGAAGAGGAGGGAGCAGATCTGACCAGACATCATATGGGTTAGGTACGTGAACGACGCGGGTGCAGCCTGGGAGGTGTTTGCGTCTGAGGAGAGACAGAGGGAGGTGGGGGTCTTGCTCATATTTTTTTCAGAGAGTCCTTGCCCGTCATATTTTTGGCAAGTCAGATCACATTCCTCTGTGATCTTGTGAAGGAGGGGCATTTTCAAGGAGCAGCCTCTCTGTCAGACAATGGAGAGGGAGAGAGACATATGAACAGACCAGCGAAGAGAGAGCAGCTGAGAGATCAGGACAGGTTTTTGTCTTATGCATTTATTTCTCTTTATGGGAGATTTTTGCTAATTAGTAATTATTGATTAGCCTTGCAAAACTCACTCTTGAATTATATTTTTCCTGAAACTCTTTAAAGAGTTCTGACTGACATAGAATTAGGGGTTTTCCCTCCTTTATGGAGTGCTTTGTATGCAACATATAATATGTTCTGTATTAATTCTATTTTTCCTATTTTCCAATTCTGTAACCTGATTGATATTTGACTAATGAATAAAGGGTCCGAGAAACTTAAATTTTGACTAGAAAATAAAACCCTTTAAAAATACTCACAACTCTCTTTATTGGCTTAAATTTAATTGTATTTTTGATTTTTCATGTTTATGTAAAGTCTCCTGAAGGTGATAACATGGTGGCAAAGGTCCTTCACCTTTAAAAGCGGTAAACTAGAGGTAAATGATGTTTTGCATTGAGAAATTACCGTGAAATTACCGCTGGATCAGTTTCTGGTAGCAGAGGTAAGGTTAACACCATCACCAAAAGGAGCATAGTTTAGTTTAAAGCCTAAATAGCGCTAGAAAATAATTGCCCAAGTTAGATAAATGTCCAGATTCTCAAAAAAGTCCTGATTCCTGATTCCAATGCTCAGAACCTGAAGACTGGCAAAGCAGTACTGGAAGGTAATGCAAGAAGGCGATTGCTGGAGTGGTGTGAGTATCAATAGGGTTGTGAAATGTTGTTAATGTGCTAGAAGGTATGTTTTTTTTTTTTGAAGTGTTGAAAAAAAAATAGTAAGGGTTTTGACTGTTGGTGAAATTTTGCTCATTTTGACTTGATGTTTTTATTGATTATATTGGTAATTTCATAGGACAGAATTATTGATTATTGATTTATGTTTAACAAAAAGAGTTAGCGTCTTGTTTTATGTTGTCTGGAAAAATTCCCGGGGAATGAATAGCGGGTGGCGATAGAAACCACACTGCAGTGAGGTTACTCGTCTGTTGGAATAACACTGAGAAGCTATGCAGGGCTGGCAGTGTTAAAGTAGGGACTATTTTCGGTGTAAAAGTGAGAGTGATTGATAGCAAAGAGTTCGCTGGTGAAACTTTGGTGTTATATCACCTAGAAAGGGTAACACTGAAGGAGTAGCAGGTTCTTCGGAGCTTGAGCAACAGCAAAAGAGTTCGCTGGTGAAACTTTGGTCTTACATAACCTAGAAAGGGTAACACCGAAGGAGTAGCAGGTTCTTTCAGGCTTGAGTGAAGGGTAAGCGGAAGGGATTTACTCGCAGTGTTTGAAGAGTAAACGGAAGATCTTACTTTGTGAAGAGTAAGCGGAATGTGTTACTCGCAGTGAAAATAAATCTATCCTTTATTTAGTTGAACAGACAGAGTAGCGAATGTTTTTATGTTGTTACTAACAGAATTTTGATTAAGAAAACTCAGAAAAATATTGCAGTAAGATTTTGTTTTAGAGGGTCAGTAGTAGGAGTTAAACTGACTGAAATTGAAACTGACAGCATTGGAGAAAAGAAATTGCATTGAGCTATTGCAGAACTGAAAATGTTTGAAAGTTTAAAGAAACTGTTGGGAGGTAAAGTTAAAAATTTGTTTTTAATTGGTGATGCTCCTGAAGGAACACCCGTGCATTTTATGTCTACCAATTTTGGACAAAATTCATGTATGTGGGTTCACCAATGGTGCAAGATTACTGAAAAAAGAGGGTACTTTGAGATTTTCAAAAGATGGTACTTTTGAATTGAAAATTATTGACAAATTAAGGGAAGTGTTATGTGAAATAAAGACACCATCTAGAGCTGCACAATTTGAGGCTTTAAGCATGTGGGAAAAGTCAGCAAGAGACAAAGCAAGTGAGGATAAAAAGGTAAAGCACCAGATACAGGAGAAGGAAATTAAAGATGACAAAAAGCTTCAAATAAATAGTGATTCAGGGGATGAAATAATGGTGCATTGTTAACTAAGTGTTCACCAACTTATGTGGTTCCCATTAAAAATACTGAAAATAATGTACCAGTAAGTACTACAGTGGCTACTGCTTCTGTTAAACAGAGAGAAACACAGATTGAGAGAACTGTGCAGAGATTTCAGATTGACCCACTATCTGTTGATTCAGCCCTGACAGTGATATCTCCAGGTGTTACTGCTTCAAATGTGACTGATTCAGTCTGAATATTACAAACTACAGATGCACAGGCAGTGCCTAGAAAAATTGTGACTGTCCCAATTAATATGGTCCCTACTCAAAAAGTTCAAAGAGCTGCAGAAGGAGTAATTATGTCAGAGTTTATTTCAGAAACTCAGAATTCACAGATTATTGAACAGAAACTACCCCAGACAGTTCAAGCACTGAAAGGTGGGGGAAAAATGGTCTTTACAACATCTGCAGCCCAGGATAAAATGAATATATTTGAAGATGGGATTTTTCAAACCTGCTTTGAGGAAGCAGCAGTGATTAAAAAGATTGAGAGTATGGGGGAACAAATTAACTCAGACCCTGAAAAAGAGAAGCAGCTTAGTGTTTTAAATTCAACATTTGAACATGAAGAAATTAACAGTACCTGCTGTTTAAATCATGAAAATGTGAACCAGTGTCAGGAGAAAGAATTAATTTGCCTGAGTAAGGAAACAGCTACATGTGCAGTAACTACACATGATAGACTGACTGATTTGGCTAAAAAATATGAAATTGGTGTTTCAGGAAGTTTTCCATTCCAGAAAAGGTTCAGGGGACATATGAATGATGAAGCAAATGAGAAAATGTGTTCTTCAAGAATGCAATTGCACATTGCAGAAATAATAAAATATATTTTCAAATGCAATGGGTTTGAGAAATTTGGAGACAAGTGGGCAAGAAAACATGAGAAGAAAAAGAAACCACCAGACCTAGCAAGGAAACTGGATAAGAAAAAGAAACCACCAGACCTTGTTAGGGAAAATAATAAACACGATGAGGGAGAAGCTTTTGCTTACTCATTGAGAGAAAAGGTGGGAGAAGTGCATGTTCATGTGCCACGGAACAAAAGTGAACTTGCAGCATTTCTGAACACATTCCCACAATTGAGAGACAAACTTATGCTGTGGTACCCACAAGTTGATGGATTTGTTGAAATTTTAAAAGAGTTGTGTATTAATTTGAAAATGATTTTTGACACTGCCATGCAAACTGAATTGTGGTTTGAATCTAAAGTTGTTGTGCAAAGGCCAGGTGAGGAGACAATGAAAAAGGTTTGCATGAATGCACCATCATTTTCTGTTGTTATGGAGAAAAACGTAGCAGTGATTACTTTCCTGAAGGGCAGAGTGCCAGCAAAGGATGTTAATTTGGTACAGATTAAAAGATCACAGGATGGAAGTAAAGGTATTTTGGTTCGTGCAAATTCAGGTATGGATGTTGCACTGCTGGAAAGAGTATACTTTTGCCATCTTTATAACAGATTTGAGCATTGGAAGAAGAAATATAAATTTAAACATGATGCAGCAATTGGAAATGTGCAAAAACAGAGAGAAATGCAGGTGCAAAATGTGCCAGCCAAGCAAATGCATATGTCAGTTCAGAAACAGGTACCAACGGCAGGAGTTTTTCAAGCTCAGATGCTCCCACAAAATATGGAAAATGCTAAAATTAATTTAAATAAGTTGTCCAGAGCAAATGTGAATTCTTTCCAGAAACAAAATCAGAACCCAGTTCAACAGGTTGCTGTATTTGAAAATGAGAGTCTTAACCCTAACAATTCTGAATTTACCAAGTCCATTGTGAAAGCAGTGGAAGGTCCAGACTTAGGGGCCGATTCCGATTTCGGCCGGAAGGGCACCGAACGATGGTCGGAGCCCTTCCAACCGAATCGGAACGTGCCGCTCGAATTCCTTTCCGACCGAGCCATTCTGATGGGCTCGGTCGGAAAAGAATCCGACTCGGATTTCCGGATGGCTCACGACGGGTTCGGAGAGCCCGTCAACCATCCGGAAATCCCTCTGTACTCCCCCGGCTGCCTCTTTGCGACCGAGGGAGTACGATGGCAGTTTTTCACTGCTTTTTTGTGCCGGTCATTCCGGCACGAAAAGGCAGTCGGTCACTGTCTTTGGGGGCCCCCAGTGGGACCCCCATGGGTGCAAGGTCGCCGAATGGCGGCCTGGTGGCACCTCTGGTGCCCCTCTATTGAACCCTGCACCCGGTGGCAGGCACCTTGGGGTGCCGGCCACAGGGTGCAGGGTTGAACTGCACCCCTGCTTTCTCCAATGCCAGCATGCATTCCGTCCGGAATGCATGCTCCCATTGTGGGAGATACGAGTGCGACCGAACAGGGTTCGGTCGCATCGTCACAGCCTGGGCCGTAACCGACGACAGCAGGTCGGTCGGTTACGGCTCCGGACCGATGTCGGACGGACCTGAGTCCGTCCGACATAGGAATCGGCCCCTTAGTTGTAGGAGTTTTAAACAAAGAAATTACAAACCCAGTTTTAGAAAAGGTTGGAGCAAAAATAGGCCCATTTGATAAAAATTGCCAAGTTGTTGTTTGTGACTCAGGCCTGGCAGGAAAACAATTGTTTTGCAAATTAAACAGCACAGATTACTGTACACCAGATGATGTTAATTTTCAGATTCCTGATGAGGATGTACATTTTAAAATGGCCCACCAAGAGACAGCTGTAGCATTGTTTTCAGAGAGAACAGTTGAAAAATTACCTTCTGATTTAAAAGAAATAATAAACACAGAAATAAGAGAGTTCACAGAGAAGGATGTCAGATTAATAAAATGTGCAGAACATGTCTTATTCAAATTAGAACCAGATGACATGTATTCAAGAACACCATCAGTTGCAGAAATGTTACCCATAATTGGAGATAAACTGAGTAAAGGATTTTTGATGGAATTGATTGGAAGTTTATGCAACTTTCTGATCACAGGTTCACAGAAACTAAAGGAAAAGAACAGATTAGTGCAGGAGATTAATAGCATAACTTTTCCATGTTGTCCTGTGGTACCGAATCCAGCCAACATATTTTTTCACATTCCATGTGCTGAAGAATGGCTTACTCTTATTGATTTTTGTCAAGTTCATGTCACAGTGCCATTGCATGAAAATAGTCAGGAGTACTGTCAAAAGAAGATGAATGTCTGGGACACATAATTGGAAAGGGAGTTAGAAAGGTGTCACCAGAGAGAGTGGAGATAATTCACCAGATGAATCCACCTCAAATTCAGAAAGAAGTCAGGAAATTTTTGGGAATGGTTAGCTGCTGTAGAGAGTGGTTACTAAACCTTTCCCCAGTGGCTAAGCCTTTACTGAGGCTGACACACAAGGATGTGTCTGATCCGCTTCCATTGGACAACAATTGCACAAAAGCATTCCTAGAGTTGAAAGAGAAAAAGTGTTGCTCCCCGGCACTAGGAATGCAAGTTTATTTAAAAGAAAATACACCAATTTGCATTGAGAGGGAGGGCTGCGCTCTCTCAGTGCCTGTGCAAAAACATGAATGCGCTCAAAGGTCTGTGATGTATTTCCCAATGACCTTTGACCCTAACATCACAGAAATGCCAGCAAATGAATTGGTTTGTTATGAAACTGAATATGAGTGTCTAGATGTCATGAATATATGCATGAAGCCAAGATCAGACTTTAAGGATGAACGTCTGATTCAGCCCAACAATGTCCATTTTGTAGATGGCCCATATTTGAAAGGTAACAATGACACATTAGGAGCAACACATGCTGTGCTTCCCATACTTTATGTTGTCAAAGCTTCATGGCTTTCAGTAGTTACCTCAGCCCAAAATTCGAAATGGATTGCCCTTACCATAACATGCAGTATATCTGCTCAAATGGGAGTCACTGTTGTCATGGGAGAGAGAAATGCTAATTCTGTTGCACAAAATTGTGTTCTGTTAGCATATACATTCAATGGAACTTTCACAGGTGAATTAATAGAGGCTCAAGAAATTGTTTCAGAAGCAGAACAACAGGGTTGTATCAGAACTGTTTTTGAGAAAAGTGACAACTGCATAGTATCAAATGTGTTATTGCAAAAACTGATGCCCGGGTATAGATTGCCAGTTTCTCTGAAATCAGATCATAATGAGGTTTCAAAGATGATGTGCGCAGAACCACAGATTGGACAAATATTGGATTGTAACTTTCTGCATGAAGTTTCAAGCATAATAAAGCAACACAAAGACAGCACAGAGTTACACTTTGCAAAATACTGTGTTTCAGCATCACTGAAGTGGCTTGCATATATAAATGCAAATGCACTTGTGAAAAACACTGATGAAAAGACTAGCCATTGCTGTGAAGGTCTGGCTGATGTGGAGCGTGCAGTTTCTCACCAGATTGCAGCTGCTACACAAGATCTGCATAATGGATGGTGCCAAAACCTTGATCTGAGAGATGCTGTGAAATGGAAAGGCCTGTTCCAAATGATCCTGGCAAAGACTGTTGTGAAATGTAGTGGCCTTCCAAATAGGGTGCATGCCTCTCACACATGTATGGGCCTGTGTCCCCCTGATAAAGCAGCTCCTCTTCAAGAAGAGATGCCAGCAGTGGTTAAAAGTCCACAGAAGAGGGTCAGTCAAGCTGTAAGGGAACACACAGAGCGTGAAGCAGCACTAGAGAAAACTGAAGTTGCACTGGAAAAGCAAAAAGTGGAAACTGACACAGATGAAAGCGGTGCCAAAGGGGTGAATGAGTCAGGTGCAGCCTCTGAAGAAGAAATTAGTGCTGTGGGCCTACGAGTGGAGGTAGGAAAAAGCTGGCTGAAAGGGTATCCAAAACGTCTGCAGTGGTCCCTTGAAAAATCATTTGCACCAATAACTGAAACATCTGAATCTGATCAAAGTGAAAATAAAAGTGAAAGGCTTGGATTGAAAAAGTGCAAAGAATTGATGGTGCTCTGTCAGAGTTTCTCAGCACCTGAGTGGTCAAATTGCATGGAAAAAGTACAGAATGCCACACTGTTTGAGCCACCCTGATGGCAAGCTGATGACAAAGAGCAAAGAAATGCTGAAACAATAACTGAGAATTGTCAAGAGCTGAAGGGAATAGAATCTTTGAATGATGAAAGAAAAAGAAGAAAAGAAGAAAAGAGAACTGTTCTGTTGAATTTTCCTTTTATTATTTTAGTTACTTAATTTTAAGAAGACTAACTGTTCCAGGAAGCTACTTACAGAACTCTGCACTAAAATTTTGAGCTTGGATATATATGATCTGATTACAGACAAAACTTGTGTTGCCTTAGAAATAGAGGTAAAATTGTTATATGCTCAGCTTTTGCAATAAAAATGTCACCTGTGAAATTAAATAAGTGTGATAAAGAACAAATCAATGGAGGTATCATGATTTGACATTATCAAAGGGAGGATTGATGTAGCTCAGATTTCATCTGGATTCAGGCATTGCTTTATTTTTGTGTTTCAGACAGACTGCATTTTAAAATGGCACTTTTGGTGCATGCAAAGTGAAAAACATGAAAGAGGCCTGCAAATGAAATCATGTAAAACCATTCTTAATTAATTAATCATGGATGTTTAATGTGTTTAGTTTAGATTTAACCTCACTATAGAATGTACATTTAATTTAGAGAATGTTTTTTTTAACTTTTAAAGTAGCACATAATTGTGCTGAATTAACATGTGTTTTTGCAGTGTAGAAAAACTCGTGATTTCAGTTTCCTCTTTAGCTTTGAAGATTAGAATGGAATGTGTGTTCTCTCCTCTCAGCTCTTTTCCTTGTAATCTACACCCCCTGTTCCCGTCTCAAGAGACCCTGGCTTTGTTGCATTTTTAGACAATGCATATTCAGTTCATAACACATCTTCTTATAATGTGTATTAATTAATCAACCATGCACCAACACTACATGTGGGGCAAACGCATTTTGCATGAAAAGCTATTTAAAACATTAGAGCATGTTGCTATGAGTATGTATTAATTGTTTGCGCTTTGAAAATTTGCACTAGAGCATGTTTATGCTATGTTGTACATTGCACATTTTGCATATTGTGCACAAATAATAGAAAAGCTGCTTTAAATTAATAGCTTTTGCTAGGTGATAACTAATACAGGGTACTAGTATGGGGGAGGTAAACATAATGGGTTTTATTTCATAAATTTATATTCTTTTGTGTTTGTTTTTTGTTTTGGGCCCACTATAAAATTGCTGCCTAGGAATCCAGCATGGCTGAGAATTGTTAACAGTGTGCTGAATGAGAGACGCATGCGCAGAAGATTGTGCCAGCTGCATGAACTGCCACGTGCCTCAAGTGAAGACACATGGGTCAAGGCCACAATGATCTGCACACTCTTGTCACCGTGTCAAAGTAACAGTGTTTGTGGGAGAGCGTCATCCCTGCGTGCGATGTGAAAGCAAGGCGGAAATAGACTGATACATTTTTGACGCTTAGATGTTGCAGTATTGTATAATTATTGATGGTGATACATATGACTGTATTAAGCCTTAACGCTTCCTTTGTTAAAACCGGTATGGGTTGGATTTGCAATGAGAACAGGATGATGAAACCCTCATGTCACCTATGCTAACCAATCACAGTGCGAGTTTCTACTGAAACTGCAACATTATTAGTATAGTCAGCCAAGAATTAGAGTATAAATAATGACCCCTTAGGGGGCGTGTCAGACTTAGATTAGTCTTAGAAGAGAGATGAGGAGGGAGCAGATCTGACCAGACATCATATGGGTTAGGTACGTGAACGTCGCGGGTGCAGCCTGGGAGGAGATTGCATCCGAGGAGAGACAGAGGGAGGTGGGGGTCTTGCTCATATTTTGTTTCAGAGAGTCCTTGCACGTCATATTTTTGGCAAGGCAGATCACATTCCTCTGTGGTCTTGTGAAGGAGGGGCATTTTCAAGGAGCAGCCTCTCTGTCAGACAATGGAGAGGGAGAGAGACAGATGAACAGACCAGCGAAGAGAGAGCAGCGGAGAGATCAGGACAGGTTTTTGTCTTATGCATTTATTTCTCTTTATGGGAGATTTTTGCTAATTATTAATTATTGATTAGCCTTGCAAAACTCACTCTTTAATTATATTTTTCCTGAAACTCTTTAAAGAGTTCTGATTGACATAGAATTAGGGGTTTTCCCTCCTTTATGGAGTGCTTTGTATGCAACCTATAATTTGTTCTGTATTAATTCTATTTTTCCTATTTTCCAATTCTGTAACCTGATTGATATTTGACTAATGAATAAAGGGTCCGAGAAACGTAACTTTTGACTAGAAAATAAAACCCTTTAAAAATACTCACAACTCTCTATATTGGCTTAAATTTAATTGTATTTTTCATTTTTCATGTTTATGTAAAGTCTCCTGAAGGTGATAACACGGTGGCAAAGGTCCATCACCTTTAAAGCGGTAAACTAGAGGTAAATGATGCTTTGCATTGAGAAATTACTGTGAAATAACCGCTGGATCAGTACTGGTTCAGTCTTTGTAGTGATATTTTTAAGTTTGAAAAGATTATTTTTTAAAGTTTACAAATTATTACAGAAGTGTGCTGTTTGAAATATGTTACGAAATGTACAAAGACTCTGAGTAGTTGCTGAATAGTCAAGCTGCAAGACAAAAGTGAGGTTAAAGACATGCTGGCAGAGGGATTAGTGATTACGGTACTTGGTATGAGTCTCTGGAAAGGTATAGTTGAAGTACGCCGTATATATTTAGGTGTCTTCGTGAAATGAGGAGTGCAGTCTGTCATGTTGAAAGGACTGCATGGTCTTGTGACTGATGTACAGGGTTGAATTGGGATCCAAAATCGGCCTGAGCAACGTAAAAGAAATGGCCCACATTTGCAGATTGCGGCTTGTCCCAAAATACTGGGGGGGGGGGGGGCTTTGAAAGAGCCATGTTTTATTAAGTTCAGGGAGATAAAAAAGAAATGCAAAATTTGCATGCCCACTTTGTGCACAGATTTGTTCACACTGGTGAACCACACCTGAATATAAGCAAAGGTAATTCTCAGGCTCCCTGCCCCTGGTCAATCTGTGTACATTACAGGGCCGGCACATCGAGAGACTGGGAATGACAGCTCCCTCGCCCCCCACTCCTCCCCCCAATGCTTCCTCCCCCCGTTTGTAAAAGGAAGGTAACAGAGACCCATCTGCGTCGAAAAATACCACTTAGGCCCTCACTGGGCTGCTGGCGGCATCTGAACAGCACAGACAAAGTTCCAATCGGCTTCCATGCTACACAAAAGAGCAGCACACAGTTGCAACTTACATACCGGCCCATTGTACATTGTCTGAGTGTCCGTCTTACCAATTCGACTTTGCTGAGGTATGTCTATACTTCTACATGTATTTTTACACGTGTTATGCATTGGAAGGTCCGACACCTATAAAACACAGGTATACATCTATTTGTATGTTTTGTTTATGTATGATGCCACTAGCAAAAGGCACAGACACATGCATGCATGTTTTCAGTAATATGGTGAGACTTACAACTGTGACATGTGAAGGGTTGCTGCTTTATATTTGGCTAGGCCCAACACTCTTAGTAGTTGCTGAGTAGTGAAGCTGCAAGACAAAAGTGAGGTTAAAGACATGCTGGCAGAGGGATTAGTGATTACGGTACTTGGTATGAGTCTCTAGAATGGTGTAGTTGAAGTACGCTGTATACATTTAGGTGTCTTCGTGAAATGAGGAGTGCAGTCTGTCATGTTGAAAGGACTGCATGGTCTTGTGACTGAGGTACAGGTTTGAATTGGGATCCAAAATCGGCTTGGGCAATGTAAAAGCAATGGCCCACATTTGCAGATGGCGCCTTGTCGCAAAATACTGGGGGGTCTTTAAAAGAACCATGTTTTATTAACTTCAGGGAGATAAAAAAGAAATGCAAATGTTGCCTGCACACTTTGTGCACGGATTTGTTCACACTAGTGAACCACACCTGAATATAAGTGAAGGTAATTCTCAGGCTCCCTGCCCCTGGTCAATCTGCATACATTACAGAGCCGGCACATCGAGAGACTGGGAATCACAGCTCCCTCGACCCCCCCCTCCTCCCTCCCAACGCTTCCTCCCCCGTTTGTAAAAGGAAGGTAACAGAGGCCCATCTGCATCGAAAAATACCACTTAGGCCCTTACTGGGCTGCTGGCGGCATCCTAACAGCACAGACAAAGTCCCAATTGGTTTCCATGCTACACAAAAAAGCGGCACACAGTTGCAACTTAAATACCGGCCCATTGTACATTGCCCGAGTGTCCGTCTTACCAATTCGACTTTGCTGAGGTATGTCTATACTTCTACATGTATTTTCACACGTGTTATGCATCGGAAGATCCGACACCTATAAAACACAGGTATACATCTATTTGTATGTTTCTTTTATGTATGATGCCACTAGCAAAAGGCACTGACACATGCATGCATGGTTTCGGTAATATGGTGAGACCTACAACTGTGACATGTGAAGGGTTGGTGCTTTATATTTGGCTAGGCCCAACACTCTTAGTAGTTGCTGAGTAGTGAAGCTGCAAGACAAAAGTGAGGTTAAAGACATGCTGGCAGAGGGATTAGTGATTACGGTACTTGGTATGAGTCTCTAGAATGGTATAGTTGAAGTACGCTGTATACATTTAGGTGTCTTCGTGATATGAGGAGTGCAGTCTGTAATGTTGAAAGGACTGCATGGTCTTGTGACAGGGTATGCCCAGACGTGGGTCCCTTGCTCACTTTGCCACTGGATTCAATCCAACTCGGCGATGCAGCGAGCGCAAGGTAAATAATTTTATTTATTTATTTACGTACTTTACTCCTGCCCTTCGTATGTCTAACTCCACTACCCCCCACCCAGCCCCTTCCCCGCCCCGCCCTACCGCCCCGCGGCCCTCCCTCTGCGAGCCGCCACTGGTCTACTTTGTTGAATTGTTAGTGACATCCTATATGAAAGAAGGATACAAAGACCTACCATCTTTAGATGCATAACACTTGTGAAAATAGATGTACAAGAAGAGATATAACTCAGTCGCAAGAGCATGCACTCTTTTCAACTAGAGAAACTGCACTTTCCATTTCAAGAACACACCAAAATTTATACGGCGTACTTCAAGTGCACCTTTCCACAGACTCGTACAAATTAGCCTAATCACTAATCCCTCTGTCAGCATGTTTTAAACCTCAGTTTTCTCTTGTAGCTTCACTATTCAGTGACTACTCAGAGTGTTTGGCCTAGCGAAATATAAAGCATCCACCCTTCACATGTCACTGTTGTAAGTTTCTCCATATTCCTGAATGCATGCATATGTCTGTGCCTTTTGCTAGTGGCATCATACCTAGAAAATACATACAAATAGATGTATGATGGCACTAGCAAAAGGCACAAACACATGCATGCATGCTTTGAGGAGTATGGTGAGATTTACAATAGTAACATTGCAAAGATTGCTATTTTGAATTTCTGGAGTTCTCTTGCTTGTTTTTGCACTTGTCTGGACTGTTTCTGCATGTGAGTTCCTTGTTTCTGCACTTGTCTGGTTTCTTTCTGCATCCTTCTTGTGTGTTGCTGGACCTCTGCTGCTTGTTTTTGTACTTCTCTTCTTTGTTTCTGAACCTTTTTTGCTACTTTTTGCAGGCCTCTTTCCTGTTTTTGCAGCTCTTTTGCCTCCTTCTACACCTCTCTTCAGTGTTTCTCCACTTCTGTTCCATCTTTCTGCACTACACTTTTCTTTCTGCACATCTCTTGATTCTTTATGCACTTGCCTTGGCACTTTAACCATGTCTGCTGCTTCTTTCTGGACTTGTTTTGCCTCTATCTGCACCTCTATTGGTTCTTTTGGCTGTCATCTTGCCTCTTTTTGCACCCATGCTGTATGTTTCTGCAACCCTTTTCTCTCTTTCTGCACCTTTGTTGCGTCTTTAAGCATCTTTGTTAGCCTGTTTCTGTACCTGTCTTGCTTCTTTTTGCACCCTCTTGCCTATTTCTGTACCTGTGTTCCCTGTTTTGCAATATTCTTGCCTCTTTCTGCATCTCTCTTGCATCTTTGTGCACTTCTCTTGCATGTTTGGGCACCTCTGTTGTTTCTTTGTTCACCGCTATTGCTCTTTGTGCAGCTGTGCTGCCTCTTTCTGAATTTCTCACATTTTTTAGTAGCTGTGTTGTTCTTTGTGTATTTCTTTTAGGTGTTTCTAAACATTTTTTTATCTTTCTGTACATTTTTCTCTCTTTCAGTACATTTTTTCCTCTTTCTTCAGTTCTCTTGCTTGTTTCTACACTTGAGTTTTTTATTTGTAATAAAGAGAATAGCAATGTAATTGCAATTAATTGCTTACTAGTTAATATCACTATTCATATGTAATTAATTTAAAATAGTTAATTCATGTAACAAACTTTTGAAACTGTTCTTTGTTTTTTAGAAAATTATTTTGTTTGGATGACAAATTCAAGATGGCAAGAAAATACGAAAAGAGAAGACAACAAAAAAAACAGATCTATTTAAAGAAAAGTAAAAAGACTGCGTTAGAAAAAGATGAAAATGTTACGAAGGATAAAGTTTGTTCTGGTAAGAGCACTAAAAACATTCTTAAAACAGTTGTAGAGAAATTAAAGAAAAACAATAGCAATGAAATGAAAAAGAAGAGTTTTACAACAAAGCAGAAGGAGAACGACATTTCTAAAAGTAAAAAAAACATTAGTTTTTGGAAAAACAGCACATGTTAGAAGAAGAGAAAAACAGTTTAAATAGATACGTGTACGAATCTTTCGAAGTAGACTAATTCAAAATTTATTGAAACATTGTAAAAAGTATAAAAGAAGATCAGCAGTGTATAAGATGAAGCAACACATTGAAAGTGTAGTAGATACTGCTTTTGATTTGAAACGAAAATTATTTATTTTAATATTGAAGAGAATGAGAACATTGGATAAAACAAAGGAATTTATGAAAGACAAAAGCAAAAGAAAAAGACTTATTAAAAGAAGTAAGTTTTGTACTTTCACTGGTGAAAAGGAAGCACATTTCTACTACTGAGCCTTTCTTTAATGAAGAAAGCTACTTTCAACAGAACACATTAGTGTATTCAGTTGATACTAGTGGTCGATGCTATGATATGAAAAATGGTTGTCCCATTCCAAAAGAAGAAATGGTTGTTAGTAGGGTGGAAGAAGTAATAGCTGAAGAAGTGCAAGGGAAGCGTACACAAGCTCCTGTATGTAAGTGGGATTGTAGCAGTATTTGCAGTATTCGACAGGAATCTATTGGCATATTGCGAATTTTTTTACGAGAGTATGCAAAATAAAGTCTTAAACTGAAGATTAGGATAATACAAGGACTAGATCCATGTAAAATAAGAAAATATACTATGCTGCACGGACATTCTCTGACTTGTCTTTCAAGAAAAGTGTGTAAAAGTACTTTTCAATACTTAAGAATGTTAGCAGTACACCACTCAGGAATGCAGAAGTTAGTAAGGAAAGTGTACTATATAAAAACTCCTCCATTATGTTTCAGTGAAATGAACACAGCTCTTTTACACGGTTCTTTATCAGATGTACAAAACATTTGAGATGATGTACAGTTTCGTTTTTTTGGTTCACAACAGGAGTGTGGAGAAAGTGAGAGCTTGATAAGTGTAGATGTTGAAGAACACGGGAAAGAGATTAGTATTGATGAGTTTGTAGAAGAAATTACAAAGTTTAAGAGAGTCTCCTCTGAAAAACTAAACTATGTTTGTATTTGTTGTTGACGTACTCATTATAGAAGTCAAACTAGGAATGTTAATTTATATTTAAAAAGTGAAAAGGAAAACAATGATAAGTGGCAGCAATTTTGTGCTTATTTGTTGGTGGAAGGTCGATTTGAGTTGGGTACTGATCAACGTATTTGTAAATATTGTTACAACAAATTAGAAGAGAACAAAATGCCAGCTAGAGCAGTACATTACAACTTAGAGTTAGTAGCTATTCCAGAGGAACTGGAAGATTTGAATACATATGAGTCAATTCTTATTCAATCTGTACACCCATTTCAAGCCATAATTTGTATGGAGCCTAAAACAGATAAGCTGCCACCAACAGATTTACAAAGAGGTCTGAAAGGAAGAGTTGTGTATTTACCTTTTGATTTAAAAAAAAATATTGAAACTGTTGGTGGAGATGGAGAGGAAAATGGGCCAGTAGTTATTCTAGTAAATGGCGTCGCAACAAAGAGTCAAAAAATGTGGCAAGAGTTTGTAGATGTTAATAAACTTCAAAAGGCTACATTATATCTGGTAGAGAACAATATTTATTATAAAACTGTAAATGTTGATGAACAGGTAATATGTTTAGAAGATGAATCAGAAATTTCAAGTGGCCAAATAGAAAAAGTGAAGAGATATATGAACATTACACGATACATCCTCTACATTCAAAAGAAGTGATAGGAAACAGCATTGAATTATTTCCAATGAAAAAAGCAAAGGGAACTCTTATGAGTGCATGGGAAAAAAGGTTAGAAGCTCGTTGTTTTCCACAGCTGTTCCCCACTGGAGAAGGTGGACGATTTGATGAGCGACCTGTATGGATTCCAGCTTCAGAATACCGCTCGGCAAGATTGTACTCTGAAGATCAAAGATTTCGACAGTGCATTCCATATATATTTAATCTTCTGTTTGAAAGTGATTTGTCTGCTCTTTCATATGCAGTGAACCACATATTAAAAACAGGAGTTCATCTTTCACATGCTTCTCCAAAAGAATTCATGGACAAAGTTCAACAAAGAGATGAAAATTTTGAATCACAGTTAATTAATTTGATGGCATGTCAACGTGGTACCAATGAACATTGGTTTCGTTGTCATGGTGAACTTAAATGTATGTTAAGAAACTTAGGTACACCAACATGGTTTGTAACACTTAGATGTGCTGAATATGCGTGGGAAGATTTACTTGAATTTCTACGAGAAGCAAATTCAAATATAAAAAATATTGAAATGAAGACACCTGGAGAACTCTGTTCTACGGATCCTGTAAATGTGTGCAGGTATTTTAACCATAGGTTTCAAACTATGATGTCATTTATCTGCAATAAAAATAATTGTCCTCTTGGAGAAGTTACTGATTTTTGGGGCGAAAAGAGTAGCAAGCCAGAGGTGCTCCTCATATACACATGCTATTATGGATAAAGAATGCTCCAAAATTTGGAACTGATACTGATGAAACTGTATTGTCTTTCATCGAACTCGATGTTACCTGTGACATTGCAAGAGAAGGAGGAAAAAAGAGCTTGAGACAACAAGTTTTACATTTTCAAAGTCACCGCTGTGGAAAGTACTTTCGACGAAAATACTAGTCTAAAGGGAAATTTTAGACAAATTGTCGTTTTGGATTCCCACGTCCAATAATTTCTAAAGGAAGAGTAAATAGTTTTTTTCAGCAGTAAGGCATACAGTAACTCGGAAATCTCCTAATAATACATACAACTTAAAAAGAACAGAACAGTCAAAGTATATTAATGACTACAATCAAGTTATTTTTAAAATGTGGAATGCAAACATGGATATTCAATATGTTGCAGATAATTCAATTGCCATTGCATGCTATGTTACATCATATATAACCAAATCAGAAAAGACAGAGATAAAAGAAATGTGGGAAGAAATTTCACAAGAGAAGAGTCTTAGCAAGATATTGTACAGCTTTAGTTTGAAAATGCTTTCCCACCGAGAGATTGGATCCTATGAATGTTTGGATCGCTTGTGCTCTTCTAGTTTATATTCAAAGTCAAGAGGAATCATTTGTAGGTCTTGCCTCCACACTAAACAGAGTATCGAAAACATTTCAAGAAATCGAATACTTAGCACTGAATGAACCAGAAAGTACAGAAATTGTTAAAACTAATATGTTGGATACATACTATCCCAGAAGGAGTCCACATCTGGAAAAGCTATGTCTGTATGAAATACTTTAACATTACAGCTTTAAAAGAAATGTTACACAAAATATAAAACAAGGAAAATATGCAGCCCATCATTGCAATCAGCCCGTATTTTGCACCAGCACTTTGGTTGGGGGGACCACAGTCCCCACCGGACACCGTGGTAGGAGCCGCCCACGCCTTTACGTCACACCAGGAGGCGCTGAAAAGCTGCTCGGGGCTCCCGCAGCTCAGATTGTATTGTGATCAAATTCCGTAGACCATCCATGGTAAGATCTTTATTGAGAGCTCACGAGACCACAACAAACAACAGCACCAACATTTGGCCACTACCGTTGGGCTACTTTTATAAACCGAACCCTGGTCCTTCCATAAATGAGCCTCCCTTCCCGACTGCATATAACAGGTTTTTGGCTCTGTCTGACCTGGACACCCAGGATTGACTACTGACACAATTGGAGTCTCATGGCGCTGACCAAATGTTTGTATCTCCTCCATCTGCAATTGAGATTCATGACCATGACGCTCCAACTAAGGTTCCTTCCAATTCAGATCTGAGCATACTAAGCTGGAACGTGGCCGGCTTACAGTAAAAAATACACCAACCTGACTGGCTAAAACTGGTGAGACAGCAGGACATTCTCATGTGTCAAGTGACCTGGGCCACCCAAGATTTATACATCGATGGTTTTGAATGTTGCAACATTGTAGCCCCTAGCCCTAAACTTGGCCGACCTTCGGGCGGCCTCTCGATCTGGGTAAACATTGCTGCAGGAGGTAGCGTTAAGATCTTATGTACCAAAAGTGACAAATTCCAACTCTTATTATATAAAAGGGGTGTTTCTATTTATTTAATTATTTTTACAACAATGGCTTTCAGTCCACACCAAACGGAAATTGTATTAACTTATTTGAATTTGTCTCCAACCTACAGCATTGTAATGGATTCAATAAAATAGCTGGTATCTGTCTGGGAGGAGACTTCAATGCTAAGCTACCCTGTACGAGGACCAGTAAATGGTCAAGCAGCAAAGGGAAAATTTGCCACAAGGGTGAGGAATTAATGGAACACTTGAATAAGCATAACCTAACCAATGTTATGGATATTGCTGCCGTAACAATTGATAATAACCCCCTGAGCTGACACTAAGGGGCCGATTCTGATGCGGGTTGGAAAAGCTTCCCGAACGAGGGCCTGATTCTGATGCGGTTAGGAAGGCCTCCTAACGGCATTTGCTCCTTCCAAATTGGATCGGGATCGTGTCTTCCCGACGAGGGCCCAATTCTGATGCGGTTAGGAATAAATGTTCCCATTGAAGTCAATGGGAGTTCAACCAAATCGTATCTGGAAGCATCCGGATGCATCCTACTCCGCCGGTCGGACTTTCCCGATCCGAGTGGGTCGGAAACCATTTCCCAACCGATTCGGTCGGGAAGCTTTTCCAACCCGCATCAGAATCGGGCCCTTAGAGGGAGGGGTAGTGCTTCTACCATTTATTATATTTTCATTTCCCCTGCCCTTGAGGACTGTTTACTGAGAGCCGAAGATGTCACTACTACTTATGGTGATCACAATCCGATTAAAACAGTGCTGAGACTGTCCCCCAGGCCAACATATAATACTGAATGTGGTGCCAGGAACCTAACACCATCCACAGACAACTTAAGATTGGTCTGGTGGGGTGTCAATAATACTGACCTGTTCTGTACAATGGCAAAGGATAATCTGAGTCTCATCGACTCTTGTCTGTCAGCACAGGACCCTAATCCTGAGGTAATCAGTGCTTTTATTAAACTCTGTGAGGCCATTAAATCCATTTTATCAAAACCCACTACTGTTCTGCAACGCGGACCTAGATGGTTTAACCGCGAGTGTTCAGAGACTAACAGACAGCTACGCAAGGACCTGTCGACTTATCTGAGGTGTCACTCACTTGTTAAATTGCTATGGCAGAAGTATAAGCTAGCTACTTCTAAAAGAAAGGAAGAATTACTATAAGATCACTGGGATGCTCTTGTCAATGCCGCCAGCCTAAAGAACGGGAATACATTCTGGGCTGCCGTCAAGGATTTGAGGTCAATGGGACAGTTACTGACCCCGATAAGCAGTAACATAACCAGTGAAGCATGGGGAACCCATTTCTACATGATCTATACAGCTCCAGTACAAGATGTAGATCTCCTTGTGCATAGGGCCCCAACTGGAATTTTAATATTGCTGTCTGAAGTCGAGGAAGCCATCCACCAGAGCCTGGGTAACAAAGCCCCAGGTCCTGATGGGTTACCCATTGATCTTATCAAGCACAAGCCTGATTTTTGGGCGCCACTTTTGTTAAATGTTTTTAATAATCTAACCACTGCTCCGCTACCAAGCTCATGGTCAACAAGTATTATTGTCCCAATTTTTAAAAAGGGTGATCGCTCCCAACCCAGCTGCTATAGACCGATTTCCTTGATAGACAACACTCTGAAAATTTTAGGCAGAGTCTTATATAATAAGATTAAATTGTGGACCGAGGAAAACCACATTTTAGAATCATGTCAACTGGGGTTTAGGGGCAAAGTAGGCACAAATGAACAATGCCTAAATCTTAATTTAATCATTGGGAAATATACCATAGCACAGCGATCCCCAATATACCTGGCTTTATGGACCTGACCTCTGCTTTTGATTTTGTTAACCGGTCATGTTTATGGTCCATTCTTTTAGAATACGGTTTAGACGAGGCATTAGTGCATATTTTGGCCTACTTACATAAAGATCTGAAGGCCCGGGTTAGAATCAACAGTGGAGGCGAGGTTTCCAATGACATTAAAGTTTGTAGAGTGGTCAGGCAGGGATGCATCCTGGCCCCTCTCCTTTTTATTATTTATATTAATAATTTGCATAAATCATTGACCGCGCTCACTAATGATGTTCCTAGAGTCAATGGCAACATACTCCCCGTGTTATTATACGCTGATGATGTGGTCTTAATAGGCTGCACACCTAACGCCTTACGCACCCTAGTGCGGGGGTTTGTTGATTTTATGGCAGTTTAGACCTGTGCACCAATTTCAAAAAATCATTTATAATGTCTTGTGGGCCGAGAAAATATTCCCTAAATTCTATATCTGTGGGTCACTAAAAGTTACAATGCACTAGCACTTTTCCTTATCTTAGGTTGGTCTTTGCCGCGAACGGCACCTGGTCTGATCATGTGGTGTTTTGTAAGAACAAGTTCTCAAAGGCCACCAATTCAATTCTAAGCCTTCCCCGGCCAAAGAGGACAGGGGCCATTTTAGCGTTTTTAAAATGTTTTAAATCTCAATGCGTACCTACAGCTACCTATGGTGCAGAGGTTTGGGGCACCGTAAAAAGCTACAGTATCCAGTGCGAGGAAAACAGTTTTTGTCAGAAACGATTGGGTGTACCGATTTCCACTTCTCAGTACGTTTGCCATAGTGAATTGAAACTACACTACATTGAGGATTTTATAAGTGCTCGCCCCGCATTATTTTGGCAAGCTACATGGAAAAATCCAGCAACGTCCCTCACAAGCGAGATAATAGGAGACTGCCTCAATTGTGAGAAGGGGATGGATATTCCGTGGCTTGCCGCGGCTAGCCAGAGTCTAAGTAGTGTTAATTATGGCCTGCTCTTTTTAAGTCCAAACGGATCTGAGACTGTACATAAAAAAGCCCGTAGGACGGCATTATACACACTTTATAGCAAGGCAAGACTGGTGAGGGAGTCTAAGAAACCAACCATTGCAAATTTTATGACCATCGAGCACACCTCGTACTTGCCGCCTAGTTATCTTATAAAACCTATATGCCACTGGGACAGGGGACTCCTTTTCCATCTAAGGGCTGGTACCGTAAAATTCCTCCTCTGTTTTCCCCTTGGGTACAACGCCAACCTAGACTCTTTGCCATGTCCGTGCGATGGTCGGAGTGGTCAAACAACTTTACATTTTTTATTCTTCTGTAAGTTTTATACAAAATATGCCAAATGGCTCTTAATACCGGTTTTTAAAAAAACTTTGCCTATCCACTTAGAAGATGCATATAGGAACATACTTAAACTGGAAGACGATTAATTAGTTTTTTGAGTTGGCACTTTTTTGAGAGCTGCTGTACGGGCTCGCAAAACGATGTGTAACTTATGAAGAATGCGTTTTTGCTTTGTTTTTTAAATGGTTACTTTGAAATGTGTGGGCTCCTTTTAGAAACGTTATGTAGGTGTTTTTAACATATTTTGCACCCATGACTAATGTTATTGAAACTGTTTTAATTTGAGTATGAAGTTATGCATTTTTCAACTTGTTGTAATGTGATTGTGCTTTTATGGATATGGTTTTATCCGAATAAAGTAATGTTGAACTTGAAAATATGCAGTAATTGGATGTGACGGATGTTTAGTAAAACATGCCAAAGGAAATCTTATTAACCACAGAAAACTCAGTTGCGAAACTCCAGATAAGAGAGAATTTTTCTTTTTAGCACTTCTGCAACTGTTCAAGCCATGGCGTACTAAAACAGAATTACTTGGAGATTTTGACTGCTACGAAGATTCTTTTAATGCATGTAAAGATAGCATTCAATGCACAATTTTCCCTCCATATCTACAAATGTTAAATGATGAGATTGAACAAGAAAATATTATTGCAGCTGAAATAGCTAAAGACAGTTCTCAAGATAGTCAAAATTCTGGTCCACTGAGTCAAGATCCACTGGGATAACCAATTATCGAAAATGAAGCAGCAATAGCCATGAATGAGGTAGAAACTGCAATGCAACAAGCACAACAGGATAATATTATGTTGGAAAACTTAGAAGAACAACTAAGTATTGAACCAAAAGGAATATATGTACAAGTGACACAACAGATACAACCTGGTTTGTTGCATGAAAAAAAAGAATGCCTATGTTCATCATTTAAACCTATTCTTATGTACATCAGTGGTCAAGCTGTAACAGGTAAAAGTTTTTTAATTAAAGTTTTGACCAGTTATCTACAAAAAACTACAGATTCACATTTAACTTGTGTTGTAAAAGCTCCAACTAGATTAGCAGCACACAGTATTAAAGGTATTACTTTACATAGATTACTTATGCTACCAGTTGAACATGATAATAAATTGGAATATCAGAAGCTGTCTGGAGAAGCTTTTTATGAAGTGTCAAGAGTACTGAAGAAAATGAAACTTTTAATCATTGATGAGGTGAGCATGGTCTCAAACGTAATGCTTGCCTTTGTACACTTGAGAATGCAACAGATTTTAAAAACAGAATACAATGTTCTGTTTTGAGGAAAACATTTAATTGTATTTGGAGATCTACTACAACTAACTCCTGTAAAAGGACAACCAGTTTTTAAAACACTTGTCCATGAAGACACTAGAACATCTTTGGGAAGTATTGGAAATGTGAACATTTGGTTAAATTTTGAATATGAAGAACTTATAAAGAATATGCGACAAGCAAGTGATGAAGATCATGGAAATATTCTTAAAGATATAAGAATTGGTGTCTTGACTAAACATGGTAAACAAGCTTTAGAAATTCGGCTACTAAGTAACTTGTTTACAACTGAAAACACAGCGGCAGAAGTAATGTACAAGAAGATAGGAAAAAGAAGTCTATAGTTGGTCTAATGCCTACACTGCAAGAGTGTTCTACATTCAATCAAGAGCTTTTGAAACTGAAAGAACAAGAAATAGTTGAAATTGAAGCTATTGATAAAATTGAACACCAGGGAGTGACTATTCTTTTACAGAGAAACTACAGACTAAATTGCACTCTTTGGAAAAGACTGTATCTAAAACTGCAGGCTTAGAATTTTTTTTACATGTATGTATAAACTGTTGGGTAATTTTAAGGCGCAATTTGAATGTAGAAGAAGGTTTAGTATATGGAGCAATGGGAAAAGTTGTTGATTTAGTAAAATTTCAGAACAGAAATGGAATAGAATTTTTGAAAATAAAGTTTGTTCAGATTAAAGAGGTAAGACAGATTGGGCATTGTGTCGTACGTTTTTTGCTTGTAAAAGACTTGTACGTTTGCAGAAAACAGTTTCCTCTGTCTTTAGCATATGCAGTAACTTTTACCACCCCAGAGATGGGATGGTAAAAGCTTCATTAGTATTACACTCAGATGGTGGAACAAGCTACCTTTTCAATTAAAGAATTCTTCTGATCTACTGTCCTTTAGGAAAGGACTCAAGACATGGCTTTATACTCTATAATCTTATTCAAGGACTGGAAATCTAACATCTTCTTGGTGTTCTGTGTGCCAATTCTGCAAGGGCCTAGACGCCCTTGGGTAGTAGTGCGCTATATAAATATATAAATAAACAAATAAATAACTATTCATAAATCTCAAGGTTTAAGTATAGGCAGTGCTTTGGTAAATATTGGAGGTACAGTATTCAAAGAGGGAATGGCATTCGTTGCATTATCTTGAGTAAGAACATTGTCTGGTTTGAATTTGTTTAATTTCGATGAGAAAAAGGTTAGTGCTGATGTAAATTGTGTAAGAGAGTATAATCGTTTAAGAAGACTTTATACACCGTATTTAGGTGAATATCCCTTATATGAGAAACGTGTAGTGTGTCCAAAATGGAAATATGTCAAAGATTCAAGTGAGGTTGAAAAAGAAAAAAAAATTGAAGAGAAAGTAGAAGGTGTAAAGAAACAGAAAATGGAAACTGTTGATGACATTGTAGGATACCAGTTGGAAAATAGTTCAGGTATCAACTGTTATGCTAATGTGATTCTGAATGTTGTGTTTTATCTACAAGAACTTCATCATGAAATCATGGGAAATCATGAAAAAAGATTCTGTTCTTTACTATGTCATGTATTTCAACAGTTGGTAACTGACAGAAGTAAAATCCATACTGCTTCTGGCATTCAGCATCTTTTAGATATTTGTACCGGTTCTTTGACATTTACTCCTAATATACAACAAGATGCACAAGAATTTCTAATTGTTATGCTTGGTGTATTAGAACATGAAGGAATAGAGATTGAAAACTTATTTGGAGTAAGTTACAGATGGGATCACAAATGTGAAAAGTGTTCATTCACTTCCAGCACTGAAATAGACACAGAACGATTCAAATACTTAATGATACCAGGCTGCAAATCAGTACCTTTTCACAAATTAATAAAAAGAGCCAATCATGATATGAAATGTTCGCATTGTAAATCAGAAATGTCGTCTATATTAGATATAGAAAGATATGGAAAATATCTCATTTTAATGCTAAAACATTGTAGAGCAAATGGAAGAAAACTGGAAAGCAAAATTAAAAATGTTGTTGCAAGTCAAATATCTATTTCTGGAAGATCTTTTACAACAGTGGCTATTATTTTCCCTGCTGGACCTACTACCACATCTGGACACTATACTGTGTATTTAAAGTGTAATAAAGGATGGAAACATTGCAATGATGCCCACTTGGAACTTAAACCTAGATTGCCTTACGAATTACCAAATTCATATTTGATATTTTTGAAGCCAAAGTTTTGAATACATAATTCGGCCTATTGGGAAGATGTGAACACGAATTCATGAATTCATGTTTGATATTTTGGAAGCCAAAGTTATGAATACATCATTCGGCCTATTGGGAAGATGTGAACAGAAAGTAGACAGCACTGCAAACAATTAATAATTATAATTAGTGTTTGGATTATTATTTGTGCTAATTGGTATTGCATTTGGAAAATTGTGTTGAAAAGCAAATAGTTTATATATTTGTTGTGTATATTGTACCAGATGTAAATGAGAGTGTACATTTCGGCAAATGTCCTTCAGATAAATAATAGATGTAATGTACAAGAAGGATGTAATTAAGAAACTGTAGTTAAGAAAACACATAGCTACACATATTGAAAATAATGTCTATGCTGATTTGTTTTTTTTTTCGACAATCTAGGTGATTGTTTTTTTCCCCGATGTTCCATGATGATACTACATTGAAATCACTGTGTATGGTGAAGTTAAGTGGAATCTGAGAACAGCAAAAAAGGGAAAACGGAAAATGTTATGTAATTCTAAAATTATGTTGTCCTCTTAAAAATGTAATAGTATAATTTCTGTAATACATTACATTACATAACAGTTTTTCTTCTTCTTCTTTATAGTAGATAGTGGTGAACTTGGAAAAGAGTTTTAATCCTGTTTAGGACAATACTACTCTAAGATAGTTCAACAGAGTCATGTTTCTAAATTACTTAAAAGGTAAGAATACATAACATAATATGTATGATAACGTGAAACAATGTTTGAAGTTCATTTATATGTTATTTATTTGTAATAAAAATATTCTTGATCCTTTATACTATTTGAAAACTTTCATAGTGTTGCTGATGTCATCAACCAGGTAGTCATTCTTTTACACAAACACTACCTATGCTCTCATCAAATCTCTGTACCACAACTTTAGCATTAATAGGATCACCCAGGCATTATCCTTGCATTTTTCCTTTCACACAGGTACAACCTATGCACTCATGCTATCACCCAGACACTACCCCTGCACTTATGCAATCACCAACGGACTACCCATGTACCCATACAATCACCCAGGCACTACTCATGCACTCATCCATTCACTCAGATACTATCCACGCACTCATCTATTCCCTCATGCACTAAACACGCACTTATCCAATGACCAAGACATTACCCTTGTACTCATACTGTCACTCAAATAGTTCCCATGCAGCCATACAATCACCCAGGCACTACTCCTGGACTGATGGAATCACCAAGACAGTATGCATGTATTCATGCAATCACTAAGGCACTAGTGTTGCCCTCAACTATTTACTCAGGCACTACCCATGCACTCATCCATTCTCTGAGGTACTACCCATGCACACATACAATCACCCAGGGATTACTCTTGCAGTTATCTTTAAACTTTGGCACTACCTATGCAGTGATCTAAGCACCCAGACATTACTCTTGCACTCATGAATTCACTCAGGCACTCCAATACACTAATACAATCAACCAGGCACTAGTCTTGCACTCAACGATTCACTCAGGCACTACCCATGGAGTAATGCATTCACTCAGGCTGTTGCAGGGATTCTTCCTAAGATCACAACTATGCATACGATTATGGGACCTTAGTAGGTAGGGACTGAGTCATTCTACCACCTGAGAGCCCATAATCCCCGAAACCGGTCCTAGGATGCTTGTTTCCGGTCCAGGGAGGACCTGGCTTGGCAGTTCGGGCTGGACTGTTCCCATGAGGCACAGGGTCAAGACTGATTTGCATATGGCCAGGTCTAAACTGGGGTGGCATGGTGAGCAAAAGAATGATGGATTTAACCCAGATCTCTTGACTGGGGGTGAATGTTTTGATTTGTTCTGCATTCCGTCCATCAATTGTGTGTCTTTTGCTTTCTTGCCCTAAGTGCGCCAGGTATGCCCAGACGTGGGTCCTGGGCTCACTGTGCCACTGGAATCAAGCTATCCTGGCTGAAGAGGGGTGACACCCCGAAACCGGTCCTAGGATGCTTGTTTCCGGTCCAGGGAGGACCTGGCTTGGCAGTTCGGGCTGGACTGTTCCCATGAGGCACAGGGTCAAGACTGATTTGCATATGGTCAGGTCTAAACTGGGGTGGCATGGTGAGCAAAAGAATGATGGATTTAACCCAGATCTCTTGACTGGGGGTGAATGTTTTGATTTGTTCTGCCTTCCGTCCATCAATTGTGTGTCTTTTGCTTTCTTGCCCTAAGTGCGCCAGGTATGCCCAGACGTGGGCCCTGGGCTCACTGTGCCACTGGAATCAAGCTATCCTGGCTGAAGAGGGGTGAAACCCCGAAACCGGTCCTAGGATGCTTGTTTCCGGTCCAGGAGGACCTGGCTTGGCAGTTCGGGCTGGACTGTTCCCATGAGGCACAGGGTCAAGACTGATTTGCATATGGCCAGGTCTAAACTGGGGTGGCATGGTGAGCAAAAGAATGATGGATTTAACCCAGATCTCTTGACTGGGGGTGAATGTATTGATTTGTTCTGCATTCCGTCCATCAATTGTGTGTCTTTTGCTTTCTCACCCTAAGTGCGCCAGGTATGCCCAGACGTGGGTCCTGGGCTCACTGTGCCACTGGAATCAAGCTATCCTGGCTGAAGAGGGGTGAAACCCCGAAACCGGTCCTAGGATGCTTGTTTCCGGTCCAGGGAGGACCTGGCTTGGCAGTTCGGGCTGGACTGTTCCCATGAGGCACAGGGTCAAGACTGATTTGCATATGGCCAGGTCTAAACTGGGGTGGCATGGTGAGCAAAAATGATGGATTTAACCCAGATCTCTTGACTGGGGGTGAATGTTTTGATTTGTTCTGCATTCCGTCCATCAATTGTCTGTCTTTTGCTTTCTCGCCCTAAGTGCGCCAGGTATGCCCAGACGTGGGTCCTGGGCTCACTGTGCCACTGGAATCAAGCTATCCTGGCTGAAGAGGGTGAAACCCTGAAACCGGTCCTAGGATGCTTGTTTCCGGTCCAGGGAGGACCTGGCTTGGCAGTTCGGGCTGGACTGTTCCCATGAGGCACAGGGTCAAGACTGATTTGCATATGGCCAGGTCTAAACTGGGGTGGCATGGTGAGCCAAAGAATGATGGATTTAACCCAGATCTCTTGACTGGGGGTGAATGTTTTGATTTGTTCTGCATTCCGTCCATCAATTGTGTGTCTTTTGCTTTCTCGCCCTAAGTGCGCCGGGTATGCCCAGACGTGGGTCCTGGGCTCACTGTGCCACTGGAATCAAGCTATCCTGGCTGAAGAGGGGTGAAACCCCGAAACCGGTCCTAGGATGCTTGTTTCCGGTCCAGGGAGGACCTGGCTTGGCAGTTCGGGCTGGACTGTTCCCATGAGGCACAGGGTCAAGACTGATTTGCATATGGCCAGGTCTAAACTGGGGTGGCATGGTGAGCAAAAGAATGATGGATTTAACCCAGATCTCTTGACTGGGGGTGAATGTTTTGATTTGTTCTGCATTCCATCCATCAATTGTGTGTCTTTTGCTTTCTCGCCCTAAGTGCGCCAGGTATGCCCAGACGTGGGTCCTGGGCTCACTGTGCCACTGGAATCAAGCTATCCTGGCTGAAGAGGGGTGAAACCCTGAAACCGGTCCTAGGATGCATGTTTCCGGTCCAGGGAGGACCTGGCTTGGCAGTTCGGGCTGGACTGTTCCCATGAGGCACAGGGTCAAGACTGATTTGCATATGGCCAGGTCTAAACTGGGGTGGCATGGTGAGCAAAAGAATGATGGATTTAACCCAGATCTCTTGACTGGGGGTGAATGTTTTGATTTGTTCTGCATTCCGTACATCAATTGTGTGTCTTTTGCTTTCTCGCCCTAAGTGCGCCAGGTATGCCCAGACGTGGGTCCTGGGCTCACTGTGCCACTGGAATCAAGCTATCCTGGCTGAAGAGGGGTGAAACCCCGAAACCGGTCCTAGGATGCTTGTTTCCGGTCCAGGGAGGACCTGGCTTGGCAGTTCGAGCTGGACTGTTCCCATGAGGCACAGGGTCAAGACTGATTTGCATATGGCCAGGTCTAAACTGGGGTGGCATGGTGAGCAAAAGAATGATGGATTTAACCCAGATCTCTTGACTGGGGGTGAATGTTTTGATTTGTTCTGCATTCCGTCCATCAATTGTGTGTCTTTTACCTATTCATGTATGCCAATTGTATGACAGTATGGGTGTTCAATAACAACTGCATTGGTATGTTTTGTAGAGGAGCTAGGGCCTGACCAGAGCAGAATAACAAGGGACATTGTTTATCGGCTTTGTCCACAATGTTGAATTTAAAGTCCCGAAAGATGCTGAGAACAAACACAACAGACAAATCTCATGTGAAAAGTACGAACAAGGTATTTTGCAAAAATAAAGCCTTGTGTTATTGTGCGCAAATGCTGGATAATGGCTGCAGGGCTCATGCTAAGTTAGTGAAGTCGATAATGTCCCCAATGGCCAGGTCGCACCCTCCCCTTGGCCAGCTCTGTAGCACCCAGGTAAATATAACGCAAAGATAAGCAGAGCCTAACCGAATCTGTAAAGGTGAAATCGTAGAAAAAGTCAATATCTGAAAGTTTGCAAGGAACGAAAAAGGAAATGGCAAAAAGGAAAAAAACAGTGCTTTGAAGTGTAGAAATAACAGGCCATCAAATTGGGTTCCCATGCGCACTTATGGAGATCCATCGAAATGCAAGAATTCACAAGCACCGCGGAATGCAATCAGCTCCAAAAGGTCATCCGCACCTCTTCAAGCAAAGAGGGTCTCCATCCAATTAAGCAAGCCGAAAGAACAGACATGGCCATCGTAATCTCGTGCAACCAGGAGCATGTCAGGGCAACCCGCGTGATATTCGATGATACTCTGCTGCAAGAGGCACTGCGCATAAGCGCACGTACTCCAGCTGGCTCTTATTGCATGATTAAACTCATCCATCAAGCGTGTGTCTCCGGAACAGTCGTGGTCATAAGCCAGCAATGGACTCACCAACAGTTCATAATCCAGGTCAGCGCGTGAAGTAGTGGAGAGGCAGACATCCAGGTCGCACTCAAAGGGGCACCGGAGACTGTAGAACACAGGTTGCATGCAGGTGAAATAGACGTAGTGGAAGTTCAGCCTATAGCTGATGCCAAGAGTCGCCAATGGCAAGCATCCAAAAAGTTGCAGCATTCATTCACGGTACAGCCGCAATTGGCCTGGATGGGGCTCAACCACAGGACGGGCAGTAGGAGCAGAAGAACGAGCACTTCCCAAACCAGCAAGAGCACCAGGGGAAACCCACCAAAGGCGCTGGGAAAATTAAAATGAATAAAAGCTGGTATTACTCCAAAAATAGTCAGAAAAGAGATAACGAAGCCGGAGTCGACTAGTTTTAAAAAATGTGGTAGGCCTTCGGTTTCAGACGCATTAAATATTTGGTGTATTAATTCTGCAAAATGTAGTGGGAGATTGGTTTTGAGCAGTGACTCAATGTCACTTGGTGTTTTAGCCACCTGCTATTTGAGGTTCTCACAAGCTGATGTGAGCGCCACTTCTTGTTGAAACAATAGCGCTTTGAGTCAGCATACGTTATTAAAATCTGTTTTCAAAGTGGGAATGGAAGGCCATAGCAAACTATCTACAATCCCATGTGGGGGAGGACAAAAGACATTGCTGCAACATGTAACACGTTGTGAAAGAGTTGCTATATTCGGGACGCCTGCTCGTAAGCCACAGCAGTTGTGGTTATTTGGGATAAGATAACTGCTGTTCGAAAGCCCAATGATTGTGGGAATAACAGCAGACACTGGAGTTTCTTTAAAAAAAACAGTACAAATTACGGGCCAAAACGTTTAAATCCCTGTGTACTTTAATTTGTTTATACATGAAAGAATGCTCTACAGAACAATCACAGTCCTTCCCTGTTAGGAAAACTTATTTATCTTCATGCTGACAGCGAAATGCAAAAGCAACTAATACAATTCATGATTAAAAGTACTTCAAAGGGACTTAAATGTACTAACGGGGTAATGTTTCATGCAATCACGGACGCACTACCTATACACTCATCCAATCGATCACACATTACCAACGCAATCATGCAATCACCCAGGTACTACTCTTGCACTCAATTATTCACTCAGGCACTACCCATGCAGTCATCCATTTCCTCAGGTACTACCCATGCACTCATAAAATGACCCAGGAATGACTCTTGAAGTCATTCTTTTACTGAGACAGTACCCATGCACTGTTCTAAGCAGCTAGATATTAGTCTTGCACTCATATATTGACTGAGGCACTACCCATGCACTCATAGAATCAAGGAGGCACTACCTATACACACATCCAATCAATCACGCATTACCTATGCAGTCATGGAATCACCCAGGCACTACTCTTGCACTCAACCATTCACTCAGGTACTACCTATGCACTCATGCATTCCCTCAAGCACAATCTATGCACTTATCCATTCACTGAGGTACTACGCAAGCATTTATCCAATCATCGAGGCAATCCACCAGCACTCATAGAAACTGTCAGGCAGTACTGTTGCACTCATTCTTTCACTCCAGCAGTACGCATGCATTTATGCAATTCCCAAGACAGTTGACATATACTCATACAATGACCCACGCACAACAAATGCACTCATGCAATCAATCAAACACTAGTCTTACACTCAACCATTTACACAGGTATTATGGATACAGTCATCCATTCACTCTACTACTAATTATGCACATATGAAATCACCCATGCACTATTCTTTCAGTTATTCATTCATTTACATACTATGCATCCACTCATGCACTCAGTGAGACACTACTTATATACAACTGTAACATTGATCATACACAGATTCATAGAAGCAATCACTTTTTCTCCATACAATTTTTCTATTTTTAACCGGTGTAGGTGGTTCCATGAGAACCTTTTTTTTGTTTTTTTGGGAACAAGTTTGTATTCTTTTTGTATTTTTTAAATTTTTTATATTTTTTTGGGTGTTTTTCAATTTAAAAAAAATAAAAATGAAAGTTGAACAGTCCAACTGTGGTGTTTCTTTTAAACGAAGAAACACAAGTAACAAAACTAAATACAAAAAATAATTAACACTTATGTGCTCTCAGGAGAGTCTTGATAGCATCAATGGACAGCTCTCCCACGCAAAGAGTTGTCAAGCATTTCCTACAGTGGATGGCAGCATCCGCCAACTCTGGAACAATAAGAGGTTGTGGAGTGGTCAAAACAACCCCTGCAGATGTAGATGGTTGGGTTCCATCATCACTGGCTGCTTCATCTCTTTATTGGCACTCTATCTCTTGTGCAAGATGAGCAGGGTGGATGGTTTCACGGTGTTTCTTCATTGAAGAAGTACCACATGAGTACTTCTTCTGTGATCCTCTGGAGAGGACTTTCTGGCAGATTGTGCATGTTACCTTACAAGCATTCACCTTTTTCTCTCCCTCCGGGTCAGTGAAAAAAGCTCACACGATACTCTCCTTCCGTTTTTTTACAGGCTCTTCCACCTCTTCCATCTCCTCCTCCTGCTCTTCAGGAAACACTGATGCCATTTTATATTTTGAAATATGAAGAACACCAAAAAAAAATCAGATTTAGAGAGCCTACAAAAAGCTAGTCTTTAAGGCAGACACACCCAAAAAGAAAGGACTGGAACAGTTTTTGGTTCCACCCACCAAGAGAATGAAAAGCTCTTTAACCAATGAGAAGCTTTCTTTGTATGTCACATGGAGTCGCGTACTGGATGCGTACCGATCGCATATGCGTAGCGTACTCGTAAAATATAATAAATGTAATATAAAACTGTAAATTGGTATTAGGATATTGTGTTTCAAAGTATTTCAATGCAAAGTGTTTATGCAAAACAGATATTTAAACTTGAAACATGCATATTTTAAACTTTAAAAAATTGAGCCGCGGTTGCGTCCCCTATGCGAACCCGGAAATACGTAACGGCAGAAACCGCGACCCCCTACGCATCTGCTGTGCGATGGGGCCGCGTACATTCAAATGTGCTTTAAAGATCTTAAAAATATTGCAGAAGCACACTAATACTAATTTTTACTATTGATTAACAAACCTCTTTGTAAAAAACATATATTGTTTCAGTGTAAGTATGTATTTTAGAATTACATTCGTGTAACGGTTTCGCACACGCAACACGTAGATCCGCAACTGGTAGGCAAAACCATAGCGTCCACAAAAAACTGTTTAAAACATTTTGAAACAAAAGTATAAGTTCTTTATTAATATTTTTATGTACTCAGTAATAAAGCTCTACATCAAAAAAATATATTAATTCATTCTAAATATGTGTTTTGGAGTGATATTTCTATATAACGGACCTACGCATCCATCGTGTAAGTTTGTGTACGGTACACAACCCTTTTATTTCAGTGGCATACCTAGAGGGCGGGGGAGGGGGTGAAAATGCTCTCCAGCACCCCCCCAATAACGCCCCTTCAACTTTCATACTATTAAAAGTAACTATACTAAGTATAATTTGTCAAAAACTAGTTAAAAAAATAAGTAATTTTTTTTTAAAAATTTTCTTTTTCATTTCAAAATTCTGTAATATAATATCACACTGTACATAATTGCAAACAAGAAAACAATGTTAATTCAAAGAAATAAGAATATAAATGTTAGCTCAGCTATGTTATATGTTTTCTAAAAACTGCTTATAAATATTTGAAAACTTTTTTAAAATATTTAAAAAATGATAGACGGAAAAGAAAAAAAAATCAACATCTTTTTAAAAAGAGTAGAAAATCATACATAAAACCATAGGTTTTAGGGACGTTACAATTAGGAGTTTGCAGTTAAAAAACCTTAGAAATTCACTGAAAAAACAATAGGTTTCAGGGACGTTATAGTTAGGAATTAGCATTTAAAAAACCTTAGAAATTCACTGAAAAAAACCAAAGGTTTCCGGGACGTTATAGTTAGGAATTAGCATTTAAAAAACCTTAGAAATTCACTGAAAAAACCATAGGTTTCAGGGACGTTATATTTAGGAATCAGCATTTACAAAACCTTAGAAATTCACTGAAAAAAAACACAGGTTTCAGAGACGTTATAGTTAAGCTAACATTTAACTCATACAAAACCTGAGAAATTCAGATGTTATAGGTAGCTCAGCTGCTGAAGACGCCACATATTACATCACTCATGACATGGTCAGTGACATCACTGATGACATCACTGATGACATCTCAAATGACATCACTGATGACATCATCCACTTAATATCTGATGCACCTCTTCACATCATAACATAACCTTTGATATACTCACTCTAAAATATAGACAACCATTCTCGAAGTCAATAACACACCAACACCAGTTAGTACATACCCACTCATTGATCCATAGGTGTACACACATCCACTCACTCACCCATACAGTCACTCATTCACGCAGTCACTCATCTATACAGCCACTGATATATGCAATCATATACCCATACAGACACTCACACACCGCCACTCACCCATAGATTTATTCACACGCCTAGTAAGTCACGCAAAGAATCAACCACATTGCCATTTACTCACCTACACAGTTATACACACACCAGCTCACTTATTCATACAGATACTAAGACATGCTTACTCTCTTATACAATCACTGACACAAGCACACACTCATCCATACAGTCACTCTCAGAATTGTCACTCTCACATATAGTCAATTATATACTCCAACATTTACATATACTGCGTTTCACATATGTAGTTACTCACTCATATACCACTGTGATATGTACTCACTCACGAACACAGCCATACGCACAATCACTCACCCATACAGCCCCTCACACACGCAGTCATGAACCCATACACCCAGTGAATCTCTCACACACATCCATGCAGGGAGTCACACCACCCCCACCCACCCACACAGACACTCAGGTACCAATACAGATACTCAGACAACCAATCATTAACCCATATAGACTCTCATGTAGCTACTCACGAACCCATGCAGCCACTTACACACCAACTGACAGACTGATAGACATTCACACAGATTATTCATTCACCCATGTATTCACTAAGACACGTTTAATCACTCACTTATGCAGTCAGTCACGCACCCACTAAATCATCCATTCAGACACTCATACACCCACTCATTCTTCAATACACCTTGGCGTATATATATATATATATATATATATATATATATATATACATAAAACATTCTTAAACTTTTTAGAAACACTCAGTCACTGGATGATGTCATCAGTGATGCCATTTGAGATGTCATCAGTGATGTCACTGACCATGTCATGAGTGATGTTATATGTGATGTCATGTTATAGTAGCACAATAGTCCCTGACTAGGGAGATCAACAAAGCAAACAATGAATATAGGCCTGAAATCAGCGCTATATTAAGGCTGTCAGGCCGAATAGAGAATTTTAATGATGTTCAAAATCACAAGAACAAGACTAGTGGAACACAGTCCTGCGTCCAACGCAACACATATAGCAGAAGACAAAAAATAATAAACAAAAATACTGAACAAGGCTCAGGCAGGGAAAAAGACGTACTTGTACTTATAAATGAAAATATAACAAGTAAACAATAAGTAGTGACACCATTACACGCCAGTAGTTAATTCAATTGTGTTTCTGGTGTACATAAGGTCGACGACGTTTCGGTCCCATAACAACAATATTGGGATCATCATCAGGACGTAATTATTACATGCCTGAGATAAATTAAGCTGTGCATAATAGCATAAGGCAAGCACAGAGGCACCAGTGGTAGAGCCTGGGACGAGATAACCTAATCCGAAGGTCAGGCACGGGCGTCTTGCCGCACAATTAGGGGCATGGATAGATTGCGGCCCGGGATAGGTGGAGGTAGGTAGAGGCACAATGACCTAAAATAAGAAACTTCAGACGGGGTCCCGGAGATTAAGTGAGTAGCGCATAGGATAAGCGCTCACTCAGCAGATTGGTGCAGTGACCTGTCCTTGGCAGCCTTCTAGATTCTGACGATATGGATGTCATCAGCAGTGCGTTGCGGTCGAGCGAGTTATAGTTAGCTTAGCTAACTATTATGTCCGAATATCTCTGGTTTTGTATGAGTAAAATCTTAGCTTAACTATAATGTCCCTGAAGCCTGTGGTTTTTTCAGTGAATTTCTAAGGTTTTGTAAATGCCAATTCCTAACTATAATGTCCCTGAAACCTATGGTTTTTTCAGTCTATATATATATATATATATATATATATATATATATAGCAAACAGTCCAGGATCTGCACGCTCTCAGTGAAGCACGACAACGAGCAAATATTCAAAGTTGTTTATTCACTACGTGTTTCAGAGTAAAGACTCCTTGTTCACGTGAACAAGGAGTCTTTACTCTGAAACGCGTAGTGAATAAACAACTTTGAATATTTGCTCGTTGTCGTGCTTCACTGAGAGCGTGCAGATCCTGGACTGTTTGCAATTCGACTACCGGCTTGCTCCGCCGGCATGCACGCCACCCCTCTTGGGTCTGTGTCAGCCAGAAGGAGTGTTTTCGCTGTGGATATATATAGATATATATATATATATATATATATATATTGGCATATAGAAATGATATAATGATATAACAATCTAGTGTACCTCTACTATGCCAACCCTAACCTATGTGTCTAGGGTTTAGGTGTATGTTCTGCCAAGAATCCCCTTACTGGATGATCCGACCCCATTACCTGGTGGGTAACAATGTAGGACCACGTCTTGGTCATGAACTGGACACCCCTCGCAGAGATGTTAGTCAGCTGTTTGGCAAAGCTTCAGCATGCAGGGACCTCTCGAAGACAGCAGAAGTGCCTCCTCTGACTATACCCAGAAACAGATGTTTATATATAGAAAATGACATTGTTGCTTTGGGCTGAGATAGTGATCAGGCTGCCAGTGTTTACATTCCGCAGATAGCTGTGTCACCATATGGACATAAATAACAAACACATTTGCACAATTGTATGTGTCAGCCTTCTACACAATGCCAAGGCAGTATGATAGTGTTCCTGCAAAGTTTGTTCGTGTAAGCAATGTCTGTGTTTCCAAGAAACTAACCCAAGTGTCACAAATGGAAATGTGTTTCAAAAGTCGATGTGAAATAAGTGAAGGCAACTTTAGGAAAGGTACGTGTACAGGTAGAAATGGCAATGTTTCCGACTCGGCCTTACTGGGACACATGACAGTGGGTGGCACAATCAGTGCTGCAGGCCCACTAGTAGCATTTAATTTACAGGCCCTGGGCACAGGTAGTGCCACTTTACTAGGTACTTACAAGTAAATTAAATATGCCAACTGGGTATGAGCCAATCTTACCGTGTTTTAATAACAGAGCACTTGAGCACTGGTTAGCAGTGATAAAGTGTGCGGAGTCCTAAATCCAGCCAAAACTAAGTTAGCAAAACAGGTGGTCTGAAGGCAAAATGTTAGGGGGAAAACCACACAAAGGATGCCAGGTCTAACACATATGTACTAATAGTGCGGTTTGCAAGACACCAAATATAGTGGGCTGCAGAACGACCTACCAAATGGCTATTAATTAGGCAGGTCACAACATGTGACTCCCTACATTTGACTTCAAAGACAGTGATAACTACCTGCAAGGGAAAGCAGACAACCATACCTGTCTTAGCATTTCAAAACTAAAAACTTTTTTCAAGCAGCCTAATTTCCTTAATGGAGATGGGACTGCTAAAAAAAAAGGCTTTCAGATTTGGAAAACTTCAGTGAGAGTTGGCAGTGGTCCTCTGGACCTCTTACTACTGCCTTTGAAGCTGCCAAACCAATTTGAAAAGGGGAAGGGCTTTCACTTTTGCCAATGAGTTCCCACCCCAACGTGGAAGATTGGAATTCATCAACAGTTTGCAATCAGAACAGTCAAAAACCATTGCTAAATATTGTACTGATTTGATATTTAGGGGGATATGTACAAGGAAGTGGTGCAGCGTGTCATTAGCCTCCTTGGCTTAACGACACGCTCCGCCACTTCTGAAACGCAAGGCTGCAGCATAATTACAAGAATGTGGTGCAGCCTTGCATTTCCCCCTGCGATGGCGCTAAGTTTAGCAACTTAGCGCCAAAGCAGGCACCCTTGCACCAGAGTGCAAGGGTGTCTGCGTGCAGGGAGGATTGTTTATGTGTAGGAAGGTGTCTCTTCCTGCACATAAACAATCCTGAAATGCAATTCTGTCACTTTCATGTGTGCTGCTTCATGCAGCAAACATGAAAGTGACAAATGGCATTTTTTTTAAAGGTTTGTTTATGTCCAGGAAGGGACACCTTCCTGTACATAAACAAAGCATGGCATTTTGCTTTTTCCATGTGATGCAGCACACATGGAAAAAACAAAAACGAGGAGAAATAATGCATTTCTCCTCGTTTCGCCAACTTAAGACCAGGGTTTTCCTTGTCTTAATTTTGGCGCTGCCTCCTATGTATGTACATAGGGGGCAGCGTCAAATACAATGGGTGTTGCCGTGGAACGTCCACCACATCACCCATTGCACGCCCCTTTCACGCTAACCATAGCGTGAAAGGGGGCCTTATGTACAAGGGAGCGTTAAGCCACATTAAGGCCCTCATTTATGAGAAGTGGCGCATCGCTGTGTGAAAGCAGCGATGCGACACTTCTCACTGCGCCTTCCTTGCGACACCAATGGTGCATCATATTTACTGTATGACGCATCATGTCGCAAGGAATGACAGATACGTCAGTTTTACTGACGTATCTGTCAGCGCAAAAGTGGCGCATTGCTGGAGTTGTGTCGGAAGCGTGACGCAACTCCAGCAATGTTCCTTTCACATGGGGCAAGCCCCATGTGAAAGGGCCTGCGTCACCCTTACGCCTGCCATGAGGCAGGCGTAAGGTTTTGACACATTGGCATCCTAGAAGTGGCGCAGCGAAATCTCATAGATTTCACTGCGCCACTCCTACGACCCTTTCACGCGGGGGAACGCCCACCCTGCATACATTGTACCTGACGCAGGTATAATGTAGCGCAGGGGTTTACGAAGTGATGCATCTACCTAGATGCGTCACTTCGTAAATATGGCGCAACATGGCGCATTATTTACGCCGCTGGTGCGTCACAAATAGTTACGCACCGGCGGTGCAAAAGTGACGTAAGGGCTCATAAATAAGCTCCTAAGTGGCTTAACGCTGCCTTGTACATAAGGCGCAGCCCCTATCGCCACCACAACGTCGGTAAAAGTGACGTTGTGGTGGCGATAGAGGCTTGTACATATGCTCCTTAGAAGGGACATCCAGAAAACGCCCTTTCAAATATCGACTCCTAAAATTGTTTTAGTGCATGTGAAATAACTTTTTAGTTGATCCATCCTAAACTGTTTAGTACATCTAGCCCTAAATGTATACAATATTAATGAACACACGCCCTTAAAATTGGCTTATCACTGCACGTGCTTTTGTGAAGGCAGCCTTGAAAAGTTTCTAAGATGACGGCTTTGAAGCGTCTCAAAGCTCTAATGTAGCGAATTGTGCCCTCATTTCAATTCCGTGAGCTCTAAAATATTCCAGTTGCTGAAACCCTATTAAAAAGCAATTCTTTGCTTTTTTTATATTATGACATCTGAGCAACAGCACTGTGGTGTGACTGCCGTGGGCCCTGAAATGCTAATCCGCGGGTAACAATCAGTCCAAAAAACGTTAATACAAAGAACCTTATGGTACGTGTTCCACTTTCTCCCTTTTAAAAATTCCCAGCTTTCAGGAAGAGGACTGTGGTACTTAAAGTGCAAATGAGACACATTTCGAAAAATTATAAATAGATCAAAGTGCTGCTCTTCAGACGTGACAGGTGGGGCCACTTTGCATTTCAAATGACGCAATTATCAAGTATAAATGCTCTAAGAAATGAAGAAAACAACCAGTCGAATTCATCATAAAACTATGGCAAATTGTGCGAAACAACTGCTAATAATAAAGATGTTAAAAGAGTCATTGTGAATGAAGAATTGCTTAGGTTTCAATACTATGTCCAAAATTAAAATTCTGAGTATGTATTCCTTTTGCTCAAGGTAGCGAAGCCTCGGCTTGTAAACTCAATTAAACACATGCAAGCATCCACAAACGCTAAACTGTAAGCCAAGAAAATGACCTCGGGAACTAGTATGATTTAAAAAAAAAAAAAAAATGGCCCCAGATAGACTGCCTTTCTGGCCAGGGTAGGAAAGCTGCAGCACAATTTCTCGGAGCATCCTTTCGTATTAGCTGCAAAGATTCCCAATAGACACTTGAAGGATGCTCACGATTTCTGCTTACAGTATCTTAATTAAGCACACTCGTTAAGAAGCAAAAAGAAACGCCCGACTTCAAAGTGATTGTCTGTGTGAAGCTGCGAATGATACTTACAGCACTGCGAGCTTAGAGGCTTATGATGAAAAAACACAGGGGCATATTAGCAAGAAGAGGCGATAATCATCGCTAACCCTGCTTAGCGTGATTTTTTTATCGCCGGCTATTGCTGGAATATATCGCCACGCTAACACTGTATTAGCAACGATTAGCGCTATGGCGATGAATATTCCAGCGATAGCGGGGAAATGAGCCAACATCGCTGAAAAACCAGCGATGTTGCATGGAGAAGGGAGAACACCTTGCTGATACGACCCTGTGGTCGTATCAGCATAATCCACCCCCCATGTTAGGTATGGCTAACACCTGCTAATTGCAGGTGTTAAATAAATGGCGATGACCCCGGTTAGCGCGACTTTTCACGTCGCTAACTGGGGCCATGGCCACCTTGCTAATAGGCGATAGGCCTGTTAGCGAGTGTTTCCCAGGTTTGTTCGTCGGGAACGCCCACTTTGCATGTCATTAGCGATAAATATCGCTGACATGCAAAGCGGTAAAAAAACGGGCGCTAATGCCCGCAAACTGTCGCTAACTGCTGTTAGTGACAGTTTGCTGATAGGGCGATATAAATATCGCCGCTTTAGCGGCAAAAAGTGCCGCTAAAGCGGCAATAGTGCCCTTGCTAATATGCCCCACAGAGGTCTAGAATAGAGGCTTAACTCCGGTCCGCAGAAATCACTGACGTTTAAAATGAGCCGTGGACGTCCACCATGTCAAGGAATACCACTTAAGTGCAAATATGAGATGTCGCCTGCCTGACGGTCTTCCAGAGCTGTCTGTTTAACCTGCTGACCAAAGCCGCTCAACCGGAAAGCCGTCGCTTTCGTCTGCTTTGCCGTCGGCCATTTAGTAGTCGTCGTCATGCGACAGGAGCAGCAACAAAACTACATGCATGAGAAATTGTTTGTGTGCAGCCAGGGCACAAGCCCCAAAAAACAGAAGGAAGGGAATTAACCAAGTTAGGCAGTAGGCAAGTGACATCACGGTGCGTGACATAAGAGCGTGTGACATCACAGTGCATGACATCGCAAATGGCATCACAGAATATGACACCAAGGGAAGTGGTATCACAGCCCATGTCCTCACAGGCAGTGAGATCACAAGAAGTGATATCAGATCTTAGGACCTCCCACATATGTTTAGTGGGTCTATCATGAGCACATATCAACGTATTACACGATTAAACAAATGTGATTTTGCCTCCGGTTGTGTCATAAAAGTGGCACAACCCTAACACAAAACCTGGGCCTCAACGTATACATTTATATTATAAATAATCTGCCACAAATAAATTGGCAACAAGGTGAAATGTGACAGTAAATCTGTTCTGTTGAATTGGTTGCAAAGTCTGTATTTTAAAATATCTTATGGACTTGAGGCACCTGCTGCAGAGATCTTAGTCCCAGACTTACAAAAAAGTCACATAACGCAGCGTAGCAGCCAGAAATGCTGGGCTGTATTGAATGACAGGGAGGGCGCAGGAGATCACCATATCTACAGAGATACGGCTCTCTCCTCCCCTCTCCCTAGCACCAGCGCTGAATTTAGCTGCTGTGCGCCACACCCATACCTTAGTGCCATAGTGCTAGGGTGTGTGCCTGTGTCTACCATAGGTTTTGTACTGGAAGGGTTCCCTTCCAGTTCAAAATGCAATACTAATGCAAACTTTAAAACTTTTCCAACTTTGCATGAGAAATAAAAACTTTTCTCCTCTTCACGCCTCCTTTCAAATGCCGTTATCTTTTGGCGCTAAACCCTGTCTACTATTGTTTGTAGATAGGGTTTTGCGTCAATAGGCATGGGTGGTAGCATGGGAACTCCCATGTAACGTAACCTTGGTGCTAAGTAACAGAAAACAGTGCTTCGCTCTGCTTTGTGTTACTTTAAGGGTACTTTCTAACGGTGCACAGACATAATATCGAGTTTTTAATCTCGAAGTACAAAAATATCGAGTTGCAAATATCGAAGGGACAGAATATCGACATCAAGAATATCGGTGACCAGAATATCGACATGAAGGTAAGAAATATAGTTTTTATAAATATCAGTAATATCGTTTGTAAAAATATCGTTGTTAATAATATCGATGTTTATATTAGTGTTATGTATTTTAGTATGTATTTTAAATGTATGTGTTCTATATTTTTGGTTAAGTATTGTATTTTTTTTTAATATATGTATTAAATTTTTAGAAGTTATTAATTTTTTTTAAAGTAAATTTTGCGTTTTAGTTCTGTAGCGGGTTGTGGGTTTATAGGGGAATAGGTTGGGAAGTAATTTAATTATAGTAAATTTAATAATAATTTTTAGAAATTATTAATTATTTTTAATTGAATTTTGCGTTTTTATTCCATAGCGGGTTGTGGGTTTATAGGGGAATAGGGTGGGAAGTAATTTAATTATAGTAAATTTAATAATAATTTTTGAAATTATTAATAATTTTTAATTGAATGTTGCGTTTTTATTCCGTAGCGGGTTGTGAGTTTATAGGGGAATAGGGTGGGAAGTAATTGAATTATATTTAATTAATTAATATGTTTTATTAATTCATATTTATATATTTAATATTTTATATTATTAATTGTGGTAATTAATTTATTATCAATTAGTTGTTAATTGGTTGTTAATTATTCTTAATTATTTAGTAAATATCTTAATTGTGTTCTTTTTTTAGGAGCGGGTTGTGGGTTTATAGGGGTTACATGGCACCTCTCGCCCACGTCGCCCGACAGCACGACCTCAACATCATCTCCTACGCCGATGACACCCAGCTGATCATCTCCCTCACCAAAGACCCTCACACCGCCAAAACCAACCTCCACGAAGGAATGAAGGCCGTCGCCGAATGGATGAGGAACAGCCGACTGAAGCTTAACTCGGACAAGTCGGAGGTCCTCATCCTCGGCTCCACCCCTTCGGTCTGGGACGACTCCTGGTGGCCGATCACACTGGGAACAGCTCCAACACCCACCGACTTCGCGGGTCATCCTCGACTCCACCCTCTCCATGACTAAGCAGGTCAATGCCATCTCCTCCTCCTGCTTCAACACCCTCTGCATGCTCCGCAGGATCTACAAGTGGATCCCCACCGAAACGAGAAGAACGGTCACCCAGGCCCTCATCAGCAGCAGGTTGGACTACGGAAACGCCCTCTATGCAGGAACTTCGGCCAAACTCCTGAGACGGCTGCAACGCATCCAGAACGCCTCTGCACGTCTGATCCTCGACATCCCCCGCCGCAGCCACATCACACCCCACCTGAGAGACCTGCACTGGCTCCCCGTCAACAAGAGGATAACCTTCAAGCTCCTCACCCACGCACACAAAGCACTCCACAACACCGGACCAGCATATCTCAATGGACGACTCAGCTTCTACACCCCCACCCGCCAGCTCCGCTCCACCGGCCTCGCCCTCGCCGCAGTCCCCCGCATCCAAAGAACGACTGCCGGCGGCAGATCTTTCTCCCACCTTGCCGCCAAGACCTGGAACACACTCCCCACCCACCTACGGCAGACCCAAGACCTACTGACCTTCAGAAGACTCCTCAAGACCTGGCTCTTCGAGCAGTAGCAGCACCCACCAACCCCCAGCGCCTTGAGACCCTCACGGGTAAGTAGTGCGCTTTACAAGTGATATGATTGATTGATTAATTGATCAATTATAATTAATTAATAATTTATATTAATTAATAATTACGTTTTTATTATTTTATATTGTTAATTGTGGTAAATAAATTATTATTAATTAGTTATTAATTGTTTGTTAATTATTAATAATTAATTGGTAAATATGTAAATTGTGTTATTTTTCTAGGAGTGTGTTGTGGGTTTATAGGGGAGTAGGGTGGGAAGTGATTTAATAATAATTATTTTATTTATATTTTTAATTATTTAATATTTATGTTTTTACAAATTTATGTTGTAAATTGTGGTAAATAATATATTGTTAATTACTTATTAATTGGTTATTAATAATTATTGATTAATTATTAATTATGTTATTTGTGTGGTTTTTTAAGAGCGGGTTGTGTGTTGATAGGGGAGTAGGCTGGCAAGTAATTTAATTTCTATATTATTTTAAATGTTTTTTATTATAAAAATTATTTTAAAATGATTTATACTGTTAATTGTGCGAATTAAATTATTCATTGTTGTTAAATTGTTTGTTAATTTTAAATAATTAATTAATTAATTATTAATTCATTATGTTAATGGTGTTATGTTTTACAACATTGGTGGTGTTATTTATAGGGGAATATGGTGGGAGGTAAATTTTTTTAATTAATTAATTGTTTGTTAATTATTTTTTATTATTTTACTGGAGTGGGAATAGTAAATTATTCCTGTCCGCTATCCAACACTTTACCTACTGTTGCACTCTTTTGAGTGGGAATAGTAATTTTTACCTCTACACTATCCAACACTTTCCCTACTGTTGCACTCTCTGGAGTGGGAATAGTAATTTTAACCCCTACGCTATCCAACACTTTCCATACTGTTGCACTCACTGGAGTGGGAATAGTAATTTTTACCTCTCCGATATCCAACACTTTCCCTACTGTTGCACTCTCTGGAGTGGGAATAGTAATTGTTACCCCTACGCTATTCAACACTTTCCCTACTGTTGCACTCTCTGGAGTAGGAATAGTAATTTTAACCCCTACGCTTTCCAACACTTTCCATACTGTTGCACTCACTGGAGTGGGAATAGTAATTTTTACCTCTCCGCTATCCAACACTTTCCCTACTGTTGCACTCTCTGGAGTGGGAATAGTAATTTTTATCCCTACGCTATCCAACACTTTCCCTACTGTTGCACTCTCTGGAGTGGGAATAGTAATTTTAACCCCTACGCTTTCCAACACTTTCCATACTGTTGCACTCACTGGAGTGGGAATAGTAATTTTTACCCCTCCGCTATCCAACACTTTCCCTACTGTTGCACTCTCTGGAGTGGGAATATTGATTTTAACCCCTACGCTATCCAACATTTTCCCTACTGTTGCACTCTCTGGAGTGGGAATAGTAATTTTTACCCCTCCGCTATCCAACACTTTCCCTACTGTTGTACCAACTTCGGTCGATGGGGCAGCATTTGGCAGCTATCCCTCGGGTGAGAAGGGTCCGTTCCGGGGGGCGTTCCTTCCGTGCTCTGGCGCCAAAACTCTGGAATGCGCTCCCTATTTCCATTCGCAGCCTTAAGAATTATTTGGCATTTCGTAAAGCAATCAAAACGTTCCTCTTCCCACCGTTGTAGGCCTTTTTTCTGTTAGAGGCTGTGCAGTTTTCTGCCATCAGCGCCGGGACGCACCTTTGCTGGGGCAGCTGAGCGCTTTATAAAACCGCATAACATAACTCTCTGGAGTGGGAATAGTAATTTTAACCCCTACGCTATCCAACACTTTCCCTACTGTTGCACTCTCTGAAGTGGGAATAGTAATTTTTACCTCTACCCTATCCAACACTTTCCCTACTGTTGCACTCACTGGAGTTGGAATAGTAATTTTTACCACTACGCTATCCAACACTTTCCCTACTGTTGCACTCACTGCAGTGGGAATAGTAATTTTTACCCCTCCGTTATCCACACTTTCCCTACTGTTGCACTCACTGGAGTGGGAATAGTAATTTTTACCTCTCCACTATCCAACTCTTTCCCTACTGTTGCACTCACTGGAGTGGGAATAGTCATTTTTACCCCTACGCTATCCAACACTTTCCCTACTGTTGCACTCACTGGAGTTGGAATAGTAATTTTTACCACTATGCTATCCAACACTTTACCTACTGTTGCACTCACTGGAGTGGGAATAGTAATTTTTACCCCTACGCTATCCAACAGTTTCCCTACTGTTGCACTCACTGGAGTGGGAATAGTAATTTTTACCCCTCTGCTATCCAGTATTTTCTATACTGTTTCAGTTAATGTAGTGTAAAATATATTTTAAAAAGATTAAAAATATTTTAATATTTTAATTTATTATATATTTATTTTATTTTTATGTTATTGGTGTATGTGTATATATATGTATTTATAATTTTTAATATGTTTCTAACAATTTATAATTAAATAAAATAATTATTTATTAATATCAAGTAAATATATATATTAAATCTTATATATATGTATGTTTAATAGTTTTTTACATTACATGTAATACTTATAATTTTAAACATTTTCTAATAATTCTAACTATTTTTTTAATTAGATATATTATTTCCTTTATTTTACATTATTTTTTAAACATAAAAAAATGATATTTTTAACAACGATATTTTAGACATTGATATTTTTTTTCTCGATATTTTTGTACTTACCATTATGTAGATAGGACTTCGATATTCTGGACATCAATATTTTTGCATCGATATTTTTGTTCCTCGATATTTTCGATGTCGATATTCTGTCAGTGATCCCTTTCTAACGTATAACAAGTTTTGCACTGGAAAGTAAATTAGAAAAAAAACATTTTGTGCTGGTTAGCATCCCTTTTGTCATTTTTGTGATGCTAACCCAGTGCAAAATGTAAGTAAATCGTCCACAAGTACGCCCAGTAAATCTCAGGTAATAATGATAATGGTGAGATAACTCTGGAGGTTAACACATTTGCTGGAGAGATCTATGTTTTTTTTCCTTGTTTTTTTTTGGCCTTCATATGTGACAAACCAGTGAAAAGTATATGATCAGTTTCTGGAGTCATATGCCCACAGCCTGCTAGGCATTTCCTCCCCTGATACACCTTCCTTCAATCATTTTGAGAGGTTATGGGATAACCCCAACCCTACCTGTCTATGGATGAGGATGTCTTAATCCTTGGACCTTTATCCCGGAACAGAATGATGGTTTGAGGTGCAGACTACCAGAGGTTCTCAGGTGCTGACTCTATTTTTGTGCCCATTTATGCAGTCCAGTCTTGCTATACGGCTTGCTGATTTTAACCACCCTGCACAAGACGGTAGTGTGCTGGAGACCCAGTTAATGCAGATTTCCCTAAGTGCTATTATTATCAGGGTTAATAAAAGCTGCTCTTGCAGTTTCCTATTCCTCCCTTTAAAACCACCTCCCTCTAAGACCCCAAATGTAATCAAAGACAGGCTTACCTCTATTCCCTTTTTTATGAGAGCTGTTAAGACCTTACCCACATCTTGCCAATACGCTTGAATTCCTGGACATTGCCAAAGCATGTGCACATCATCTGCTTTCTCCAGTTTATACTTTGGGCAGCACTTAATTATTTCTCCCATTTTAGTTAATTTCTTAGGGGACCAGTAAGCCCTGTGTAAAGTAAACAGAGGATTTCTTCTTAAAGGCACATATCTAACAAAAGACCAAAGTGTAGACATATATACTTGCCAAAGGGATGGTAGATAAGCTACTGGTAATGCTTCTTTCAGCTTTTCTTCCGGCAACGTGTTGGGGCCGTCTTCTTCTTGGACCAACACCCAATACCACATAGTCACCTCTTTCTTTTGCGAGTTAGTGCCGAAGTTTTTTTCCTCCCAGTGAGTGGAGAGTCCTACATTCAATTGGTCTCGAACCCAGCTTGCTAATTGCGAATATTTAAACCTAGACAGTGTGTTGTTTATTTTATTTGCTAGGAAGTTCCACGAAATTGAATTGGCCTCATCCGTCAGCTGTCCCCATTTCTCTATCCCTGCATCCATTAATGGGGTAGCTAACGAGTCTAGAAAGCATGGAGGAGTTCCAAGGGATTTACAAATTGGGGCCATTTGGCTATAGTAGGACGTACCTAGGATTCTCCTAACCTGTATCCATAGCTTACATGCCGCGTTCAACACTCTTAACCGGACCTTTTTGAAGATTTTGGGCTGACCAAATTTAAAGAGGAAATAGCTTCCTTGTTCTGCCAAATCATTAGTTAAGGCTCCATAGCAAGGCCGCACCAGTTGGTAGTTCTTCGTTAACAAAATTCTAAAGTTTTTTAATTGAAAGGCCCAACAATACAATTGAAAGTCTGGGACGGCTACTCCACCATTCATTTTTTTCTTATGTAGCTTCTTCCAGGCTATTCTTATTCCTTTATTAGCCCATATAAAGTTGCTCAATTCCCCCTGTACTTTCCTAAACCACTTAGCCTCGAAGTGTAAGGGTAGCGCATTGAATATGAAAGCAAACTTTGGGAGGATCATCAATTTGATTTGGTTGGTTCTACCTACGATGGATAAGGGGAGATGAGACCAAAGTTGTAGTAACCTCTTAGTTTCCTTCATGAGTTTTGAGCAATTTGTCTGGACCATGTCTTCCGAATTTTTCGCCACCTCACTCCTAAGTACCTGACTTTTTTTTTTTCATTTTTTTCCAGGGTAGCGTCTAAAGATGCATTCCAGGCCATAATCGCAGTTTTTTCCTTGTTAAACAGGTATCCTGCTACTCTCCCAAAGTCTTTCAACATATGCAGAATAATAGGGTAGGCGCCTATAAGACCTTTTGTATAGATCAATAAATTATCAGCATAAAGGGCCTCTTTCTTCACCCAATCTTGATATTGGAAATGCAGGATTCCCTGTTCTCCCCTAATTCTTCTTGCCAAGGGCTCAATATATAAATTGATCAGTAACATGGATAGGGGGCAGCCTTGCCGAGTACCTCTACCTATTTTCAGTTGAGGGGTAAGGGATCCATTTACTAAAATCCTTGCCGAAGGGGATCTGTATATTTTTTTGATTCATGCTGAAACTTGTTTCCTAACCCATTAAGCCTTATGACTGCATGTAGAAAGGGCCAACTCACCCTATCGAACGCCTTAGCGGCGTCCATTGTCATGATAACTAAGGGAAGATCTTTATCCTTAGCCAAGTCAATAGCACACACCAAATCATGGACAAGGTCATGTAACTGTATATTCTTCATAAACCCTTTTAGAGATATGTTGATTTGCTCTCCTATTACACTATCCAATCTTTTGGCCAGAATATTTGTGTATAACTTATAATTGAGTTTCTGACCAGATCACCCCTTGCCTTCCAGGCCAGTAATTTCCCACAGCCTTCACCATATTCATAGTATGCGAGTTGGCTAGCATTCTATTTTTTTGGTATTATCTCCTCCAGGTGCTTTGTTAGCTCTCTTTTTGCTTCATCCATCTGCATTTGTATTATTGTTATTATATCAGGATCAACCGCTTCATGCAGCTCTTTATGCCAGGCTGTTATTTTCCTTTCTATCCCCCTTATTTTATAGTTATTTTCCCTCTTCCTATGCGCAGCATAATTAATTAATCTCCCTCAAATGAAGGCTTTGTAAGTGTCCCAAATTATTCGTAAGGGGGCAGAGTCCCTATTTAGCTCAAAAAATTCTAAGGTATCCTGCTTCAGTTTAATTAGTATCTCCTGTTCCTCTAGTAGGGACCTATCCATTGTCCATCTGGACATGATTACACCACAATCCATGGATAACTCTTGCTTCACGGCAGAGTGGTCTGATAAATGTTCTGGTTGATGGGTGACTGCCATTGCTTTATTCCTTAATCTAGTATCGATCAAGAAATAATCTACGCGGGAGGCATGGCCGTATTTTTTGTTATGATATGTATAGCCTTTATTCCTACCCACCTTATATCTCCAGGGATCTATCAAGCACAAATTCTTCATTAGATTCTGGATAAAATCCCTCATTTTGGGTGTATTGACCTTAGGCCCGGGGAGGATTTATCTAATACAGGGTCAAGTAATACATTAAAATCTCCCGCCATTATAATGAGATTTTCATTGTCTAAAAGTTGTTGAAAAAGTTTGTGAAGCAGGATGGGTCATCTATATTTGGACCATAATAAGTTATCAGAGAATATTTTATGCCATTAATTCTAACTATGGCAATTAACCATCTCCGTTTGGGGTCTGTAATAACATTTATTAATTTGGCTGGGGCTGAGTTTTTTTAATCAAAATTGCCACTCCTTTCACATTGCAATTTTGATTTGTACATGCAAACTGATTAATCCATCTATGACCCTTAATAATTCCTTCGCATTCTACCTGCCGCAAGTGTGTCTCTTGTAGCATTATGATGTCATTATTTGATTGTTTTAAAAATTGAAGAATTCTCCTTCTTTTGCCTGGTACTCTTAAACCATTTATGTTCCAGCTTAAAACCCTCAATCTGTGCATCTTTTTAGAAGGAGCTGTCTTCTGTGATCCACCAGACTCCAGCACTCCCTATTCCAGTTTTGTCTGTCACATATGAGAACCTTATTTTTTTCATTTTCTCCCACTGCTCCCCACCCAGTGTAATATTTACATCAGTTGTGAGGTGCTTGCCCCCCTTAAACCCCACCCCCCCACCCAGAGGAAGCCTCCCTTTGACCAAACTGGGCATTTCATCATGCCCTTCAGCCCTCACCTCTCCGGATAATATATATGTCCCTTATTTATCTGAGACCATTAACCTAGTGCTGAGTTTTTATTTGCTTAATTAAATTCTGAACTTCCTCAGGCTCCTTCAAATTGTACATCTTATTATTCCACATTATTCTTAAAGTGGCTGGGAATTTTAATTTGGCCGTGGCGCCTAAACATTTGACCTCTTGTATATGTTTACCTAGCTCCCATTGTCGACTTTGTGTCTCTTTAGCTATATCTGAACGAATGCGTGTAAACCTACTTTTAACGCCTCAGAGAGAATCATTTCTTTAGTTGAGTAAGTGTTGAAGTTTATGAGGATCTTCCTGGGCTTATCTCTGTTAGGGTTTCTTTTAAAAGGATCCCTATGTACTCGCTGTATGTCCTGTTGAAGATCTAACGCCCTGACTGTTGGTATGAATTCTTTTATCAAGTTTATGATGAATTCCTTCAGGTTCCCTACTTCTTTTCCCTCAGGGATATTAAGGATTCTTAAATTATTCCTTCTGGAATTATTCTCTAGGGCTTCAATCTTTTCCTGCAGTGATTTCTCGCCCAGCTTAAGATTTTTAATCTCTTTACTGTCACCTGCTACTTCCTCTTTCATAGTCTCAAAAGATACTTCCAGATTCCCGATTCTTTTAGACAGGTCCGTTAATTTAATTTCAAGACTTTCACAAGCATCGCATAGTTTTGCTTGATTTGCTTCGGACATTGCGAATCAGTTTTTAATCTCCTCTGAGAGTGTGTGCAGCAGTCCCCCGACATTCTCCTGAATCATGGGGTGTGGCTGTGTGCCCTTGTCTACTAGAGGTGAAGTCACCCCTAGTTCTGTTGCAGTTGTAGTTTCAGAGCATACTGTATCTTCTGCCAAAGCCTGGAATCTGTTTATTAAAGGCAGCTCCTCAGTTATTCCAACTTGGTGGGGCTCCATACTATCAGTACTATGTAAGGGGCCTGAGCCACTAACCCGAATGGTGGGTATGTTTTTTCCACCCCCTGCAACTTAAAAAAAGACCTCAGTGAAGGTGGGATTTTAATTTTTCCCCCGAAAGGATCTAGTGTGTTTTCAGACTTTCCCCCTCTTTTTTTCTTAAATATATATTCAGGAAGAAAATCTTTAGTAGGCAGGACTATCACTGGGATGGGAGCCTGTGGCATAGGAGTAATTATTGGGGGGGGCCCACTCACCCTTCTCAAATCCTCCCCCTTAGGCTGTACAGAAGCAAAATCAATTCGGGAGTTCCCTAATGTATACCAACTCATACCTTGTGGTCTTGCCTCTGTGGTTGATGCAGCTTCAGTACTTTCCTTCTTCCTCAGCGTCCTTTTTGAATTAGAAAGGAACTTCCCCTGCGCTTTCACTTTCCCTTCCAGAGCAGGTGTCCTTTTGGGGCTCATATGTTGGGCGGAGCTGTGGACATCTGACGTTGTTGGCTGTGCTGCAGACCGTGGCCTCACGCTTCTGCTGGCACTGCCGCTTGCACCCCGGAGGTGAATCCGCACTGCAGCCCGCCTATCCCGGCCTAGCTGTAGAGCAGCCAGAAACCACGGGCTCCCATGAGTAACTGGCTGGGTCTCGGGGATCGCCGAACCGTGCAGCTTCAATGGCGTTCTTCACCCCCTTGTCTATGAGGTGAAAATCCACACAAGACCCTCGAGTGAAGGGAGTCCACAATTTCTACGAGATCAGCATTGTCAAACAAAGCAAGCGCTCCGGGGAGGTGAGTCGCTCATGGCCCACTTGTTAACCGGCCGCCATGTTTCTGACCCTAGCTCAGAGATCTGGATTTTGTCTTTTCCCAGTTTTCATTCAGTCGCATAGAGGGTTAATGTGTCTCCTACAAAGTACATCATGTAACATGCAGATAACAGATATTTATTTTATTTAGATAGGTCAGTGGGTTACTGCTTTTAACTCAGAGATCTTTTTGATACTTGGAGTTCATAAACTGTGATTCTTCTAATACAGCACAGTGAGCTTGAAGGACTTGTGACTCCTACACCTTGTAACTGTCATTGTCTTATGTAACACATCCTGTACATTGATTTACACACTTATATGATTTATTGTCGGTGTATATGTGTACATGTGATGTAAACCGCTCTGACACCCTGCATTGGGATGAGTAGCGCTATGTAAGAAATAAAACTAAATAAAATAGTCGTATTTAAATTGTTTATTGTGTAAATACTGGGACAGACCAACACATCCAACATTTATCCAGTAGATCACTGACAGCAAATCAGAAACAAAAATATTGTCTGGACAGAATATCGTGTTCAAAATATCAAGCACCAAAATATCGAGAAGGTAAGTGCAAATAGGTAAGCATAGAATTATTATTTTTAGCTCCACATCTATTTACCTCAAAGATATAAGGTACATATATGTGGATTTATGTATAGTAAAACTTTGCTTACATATAAAAACTGACCATCAAACTATATTTGTTCTCGATATTCTTGACACAATGTTTTGTCTAAACACCTCTTACAGTGCATGCAAATCTTATATATACAGGGACTGAACAAAGAGAAAACCATGCCTCTCTTAAGCACTTGTGAAGTAATAACAAGCATGTGCCTTTGTTTCCCTTCCATTGCATTTTCATCTAGGCGTGAGGCTCCAGATAGTTTCCAGCCAAGATGCTTGAACAGAAGGAGGCCTGATGGCCCCTTACATTTGGCCTGTGTTTTGGGCCCAGCTGGAATTTTAAATAATGAAGCCCCCTTTGCCACCTGCATATTGCTTCCTGAAATGAAAGCAGACAATGTGCAAGTGCTGCTGAATGTGTCCCGGTGTTTGAAAATGATGACAAGTTCAGCATGTTTCAGTGGTGCCCAACTTTTTGGCAGAGTGGATGGCATCCACCCTGTAAAATAGTGGGTGGACGCCGTCTACCAGAGTGTAACCCCCCAATTGTGCCCTGCATGCAGCTGTCAAACTGAATAAAACAGTATGGGCACTGCAGGTCGCCAACTCACACACTGCTGTCTTGTGACACTGAGGAGCATATTTACCATTAGAACATTGGAATGTTGAGCACTCCATTGAAGACAATGGAGAGCTCTGGGCTTTTAATGCCTGGTAGAAGCCCTCATCATCAACATTCCAATGTTTGTTCACAGCTGTTGCTGTGAACAAAGGTCTCACGGAGCCCGAGGGGATTTCAACTCCCTCAGGCTCCGTGAGGCCTTTGTTTTACAAATTAGAACATTCTGTCCTCTTGGGCGGAATTTTCTAATAGCCTTAGAGTCTTTCGTAGTGGGCTCTCACAGCCATTAAAGGCCCGCTCCCTTTTTAAAGGCCCTCGCCTTCGGCCTTTAACGCTGGAATGGGCCTTTAGTGGCCAGAAGAGCCCGCTACGGTGGGTTCTAATGCTATATAAGTTCATGCAGCGGGGCAAGTCACCTTGCTGCATTGCGCTGCATGAAAGGGCTGGAATGCTCCATATTCAACATGATACAGTGCATTCCTGTCCTTTCCTTGTGCTGGCGCACTTTTGGTTGCCTAGCGACAACACAAACACCATTGCACCATGGTGCCTTATTTGTAAGCAGGATAGTTTTTGTGCAGGAAGGGACATCTTTCAGCACAAAAACAATCATTAAAGGCATTTTTCTCTTTCTATGTGTGCGGCAGAATGCAGCACACACAGAAAGACGAAAAAACAAGGAGAAATAAAGATATTTCTCCTGGTTACACCTCACCTGGGGAGATGCAGCATTTTGATGTATTCCCAGGTTTACCAGTAATGATAAAATGGGAATGTGCCAAAATCCATAGGTGGATGCATGGGAATGCCCAGGGTCCACGCTTGGAACGTCTCTCTGGGGCAGAATAGCGCAATGCAGCGATTTGTGCTGCATTGCATTACTCTAGATTTATCAAGCCATGGAAGGCCATTAAAGGTGGCCCTGCTTGACTTGATAAATAGTAGGTCTGTCGCCGTTGCGCCGCATTGTGTAGCTCAAGGGTGACTCAATGGCTTGATAACTCTGCCCCACAGTTTTTAAGCTCATTACACTGCCACAAAGTGAGGAGGCCCATCACATGGTGAGCTGGAAACCCTTTAATAAAACAGATTTCCAGTTCAGGTGTGAAAGCTTCGCTGGGCTGCATTTAACACCACTCCAGCATGAGTGGTGGCTCCAGATGAGTTAATTCTTGCTGTGTGTGTGGGGGAGGAGGAGGCTTCCAAAGCAGCACGTGCTGTGTCTTTGTCTCCTTGCTTAGGCCAAGCCCCATTCATCCTGCCAGCATAAGCACATTACAACAAGTTAGTCTAACTGCCTTACCAGGTTCTGCCCGGCTGCTTGCGTGGCATGTAGGGGCAAATTTACAAGCCCCTATCACCGCAGGAATGTCACTTTTTATGATGATCCTGTGGCGATAAACCCTTTGCCTTATTTACAAGGTGGCATTAAGCCACTTAACATGGTTTAACGTCGCCTTGTAAATAAGGCACCCTTTCACGCTACACTTTGGGCCCAATTACGATGTGGTTAGGAAATCTTCCCGATCTAATCGGTTTGGAAATGGTTTGCGTCCGACTCGGATTGGGTGAGTCTGACCGACAGAGTATGATGCATCCGGATGCTTCCAGATACAATTTGATTGGACTCCCATTGACTTCTATGGAAGCCTATGTTCCTAACCGCATCGTAATCTGGCCCTCGGTCGGGAAGACACATTCCCGATCCGATTCAGAAGGAGCAAATGCCATTAGGAGGCCTTCCTAACTGCATCGTAATCAGGCCCTAGGTGGGAATGCTTTCCTAAGCACATCGTAATCGGGCCCTTAGTGTGAAAGGGCCATGCAAGGGGTGTTGCTGTAGGCATTCCGCTGCAAGTCCCATTGAATTTGACGCTGCCCCCAATTTGCAAGGGTGGCGTAAAAAGGAGGCAGCACCAAAATTTAGACCAGAGAAAACCTGGTCTTAATATGACGAAAAGAGGAAAAATGCTTAATTTCTACTCGTTTTTGCAGTACACATAGAAACAGCAAATCGCCATGAATGATTTTTCATGTGCAGGAAGGTATCCCTTCCTGCACATAAACAATCATTTAAAAAATGACGATTTTCAACTTCTATGTGTGCTGCACAATGCAGCACACACAGAAGTTACAATTCACCATTCTGGATTGTTTATGTGCAGGAAGGAACACCTTCCTGCACATAAACAATCATTCGCCCCAACGCAGGTGATGGAGCAAGGTCTCGTAAGAAAGAGACTTGCTCGGAGGCAATCCTCTCGTTTAACTCATTAACAGAGTTACTAAATATGTTTGTGAATAATTAATACGCACCACATAAACACGCGGGTTAGCGAAGCTTGCTTATGTGTGTACTAACGTGGATAACAATGAAAACGGACTAATACCGCTTTAAACGGAGAAACTGTTGTGCGCATGCGTCAACTGCATCTACGCAATATGACGAGCTACCGCTTGGAGGGAAATTCTTGCGCATGAGCAGAAGACACTAAAATGGAGTCTTAAAGACTCGCGGGCATGGCATCTGCTTAGCCGAAACTAAAACAGGCTATTTTACTAATGCTAATGCGGGGAAAATATTAATAAAAGAACGGGAATAGAGTAGAGGTGGGAGGTATACAGTGAGACCATTTATTTTGTGAAAATAACATTTCTCTTTTGACTTTATTATTAGTGCGCATTTGGGCCTTTCTCGTATACCCGGACTAGATGAAATGACGCAACACTTGCGCATCCCTACTGAGTGAAGCTATGGAGGTCAATGACGAAGCATTTGAATGGAGGCCAAATCGTAGCGCCATGTCCTGGGAACGGATGGTGAAAAGTTCAGCGATGTGATGTTCTATTCTTCATAGTGTCATTAATGTTGCAAGTTTGCTACATGTAGTGGATGGGAATACAATTTTGAATAAAAATTAAGGGGATGGGTTTGCGAACAATGGTCTAACAGAGTATAGTGACATGTAAGCATGGTGTGATGATCATCTCCCCTTGCCTGACCAATTAGATTTCGTATTTTTACGATATTGTAACTTTAGTGGGTGGAACATGAGGAAACGAAGGTATAATTAAGGTAGCTTTAGTTAGTTAGTTAGAAGAAGAGACACAGAGAGAGACTGAGATGCTGTCTGGGAGAGATGCTGTGAAATGCGGATGAAGACTTGTATGCAGATGCTGAAGAAGAACTTTCTATCCTAACTTAATTGGGTTAGATCAGAAGATAGCAGAAGAATCTCGAGGAGGAAGAGAGTGTCAGAGAGGGGTGCGACGCAATTCGCTGGTATTCTAGAGAGGTCACCTATCCTGTCCTGAATGCTGTCCTGAAGTCTTTGTCTCCTGAACTATCCTGGGGACCCTTACCAGCCCTTTGGCCAGGGGGTTGGTCTTTCACACCATTCTTGGTAATTATAATTTCATGTTATTTGCAAATGTTCTTTTCTCTCTGTCCTCTCCCTTTCTGAGCATTAATTATTGTATGAGTCCGAAGTATATGTTTGATGTTTAATCAATTGAACTTCTCTCCTAAAAATGAGGGTGACTACACTGTATTTTTTAAATGGTTCACATGCACTTAATTTAGATAAAGATTTAAAACTTTCCTGAGTCTGTGATTATTTTCGTCAAACCAAGAATAGTTAAGGGTTATTTAATTATCACCATCAACTAGTTCAACTAATGGTCCATCGACCAGAGGAAAGAACTTTTGATCAGTGAAAGGTTAGTTAAGAGAATTAAATAACTAATCCTGAGTATTGTGAAGTAGAAATATATAAATTTAAACCACTCCAGCGGTTTACTCAATGTGTGTGTTTTTATGGGCCCAGGTGAGTATATGGTAGTGGAGTATCTGTTGTTGGTTTACCGCTGGATCACAGGCACCCTTGCAATATGGTGCAAGGGTGCCTGCTTTGGTGCTAGGCAGCTAGATTTAGCACCAGGGGAAAAGCAGGGGTGCGCCGCAATCTTGTGAATACGGCGCATCCCTGTGTTTTCAGAATGGCAGAGCATGGCGTTAGCAATGTTTCCTTAATGCTGCACTTTTCCATTCCCTTGTGAATATGCCCCTTAGTGTCTTGTGTTTGTCGGAAATATGTTGAAAGTGCACAAGAAAGTGTTATTTGGGTAGGAGATGACGGGGTAATAGACTGGTAAAGTAGGTAAGAGTGGGGAGGAGTCCAGAGATGAAAAAAGTGTCTGTATGAATTAATGGTTTAGAGTGAGTGGGCTCTAGAAATAATGTGAAAGTGAGGAAGATAGACAGTAGTGCCAGGACCTAAAGCACAGAGACTTGAAGAATGAATGAGTGTTAGAAAGGGGCCCTCTGATCCAGCCTCCCCATCTCTAGCCCCTACGGGTGCACGATCAAAGGTCAGTCAAGCACAAGGGAATATTAGGGTGTGAATGTACAATACCTTTCCTTTCCCTTCAATGAGATCACCTCTAAAAATAACTGAGGGAACCCCTACCTTGTTCTCCACTTTCCCGATACACCCCTCCTTGGGATGAGCTACGGGCAGATGTTTCCCCCTGTTTTCCACCTGCATGTGGGCAGCAAGAAATAGTAATGGGAAATCTGAACCGATTGAGCCCCCACCCAAAGGATAAAAATGGGCTTAGGTAAAAAATGTGTACATAATTACCTTTCAATATTTTGTCCCTCAATATTCTGGTTATGATATTGTGACCCTTCAAAATTCTTTCATCGTTATTTCTGACCCACACCAGATCGATAGCTACAAGCTGCTGCCCCTTCCTTATGATAAGAACCCCTCTCTATCTTTTCCTGATGCTCTTCTTCCATTGAGGGACTAGCCCACGGGCATGGGTAGAGTTACTGTCCATGTCCACTGGGCCTCCTCTTACTTAATGAATATTAAGAAAGAGTTCCACAATGTAAGAGACAACCCGGCCCAGTTCAGTGAAGAGTTTCAGAATGTGTTTGAAGTATATAGACCAAGTTGGGCAGATGTGAATCAGATGTTCCAATTGGTGGTACCTAGTGAGGTGAGAGATCGTTTGGTGTAGAAGTCCTCATGGCCGAGACTACACCCGTAAATGATGGGACTTTGAACATGGAAACAGACTGGACTAAGATCTTGAGTGGCAAATGGAATATGGGTGAGTCACCCTCAGTTTTTCTAGACAGGCTTAAAGTTATGCTTCACAGGTGTTGATTTATTGCCTGTCCAATGGTGTTGGCTCAGGAAAGTGCAGATGTTGCTATTGTTTAGGGGTTTTTAACTGATGTGAAGATTCAGCTGACAACAATATGTACTGAATGACAAACTAAAAAGTTAGCGGAGTTACTAATGGTTGCTAACAATTAAGTGGCTTTGGAAGAAAGAAAGAAAGAAAGAAATAGAACACTGAATAACAGCTGATTTATTTGAAACTATAAACACTCAGCAAACATTAAAGGGAAGAGGGTGTGGATCCTCTCAAAGGGTGGAACAAAGGGGAAAGGAAGAAGAAAAGGGAAGGAGAGCTGGATGGGGCAGAGGAAAGGACCTGGGAACTGGAGGATCTTGCTTTGCTTGCAGTCAAATATGGCATTGGAAATGAGGTTGTCAAATGCTGTGTTTACCCACTCGAATTCCATAAAGTTACACAAAATTCCTATTCTCAGTTTAGGACGGCATGAGAGGTGCAGATTGTGCAATGAATACCCTAATTCCAGTAGATTAGAAAGCTCCCTATGCAGATAGCCTTTCAATTGTAAATACTCTACTTACCTTACTGACACCAGTACTAGTCACTCTGCCCTGAAAACATCAGAATTTCTCTCCTTAAACTCTCTTGGGCTTGTCCATAGACGCAGTCAGTGTTTGTAACCAGTGTGTTCCCCATCACATTTTCTGATCTGGTTTCTATCTCCTCCCGACCCATCACTGTTAAGCATTCTTTCCTACTCAGTGCTAATATGCTGGGCACAATATTTGTTGTAACTTGAATTGTACTGTGTTTTGCACTCGAGGCGGAATTTATCTTAATCTGCCTCAGCAGTGTGAGAATGAGGGCCTAGCCCTTTTATGTAAAAACACTAATTGTCAACCCTCTGTGAGTAATACTGAGATGTCTCCAGATTTAACCAAATTGCTTTCCCAGGTACCACCCACATTGTGGTCCTCAGAAGCCAATGATGTGGGATTCATAGTGTCAATGAAACCAGTGCAAATCAAGATTGACCCACAGAAGAAGCTACCTAAAGTACCACAGTAAACCTCAAAGCTGATTTGCTTAATAAGGGGGGGTTGTGCATATTGTCAGCATGTGTAATACCCAGATTTTGCTGATACGGAAGACGGCTAAAGCACAGGTTAGTGCAGGATTTCTGCTCAATAAATCATGTGTATTGTGTATTGTCATGAACGCAATGGTTTTGCCATTGAGTTCTAGTCCAAGACCCTTGGGACCAGAAAAAGCCTGTAGCCTAATATTTCGCAGCCCTGGACCCAGTTGCGGCTGAGCTGCCACCATGTATTGATTCTGTGGCTGCCGCTGCCCATCTTGGTGATGCCTCTGAAAACACTGGGACATATTTATCAAGGGGATATCGCCAACAGAACGGCACTTTTAGCGACGATCTGGTGGTGATATGCCCTTCTCCACACTATTTGTGGCTTAACATCACCTTGTACATAAGACCCCTTTACATGCATCGCTTAGCGTGAAAGGGGCGTGCAATGGGTGTTGCTGTGGGTATTCCACCACAACACCCATTGCTTTTGACGCTGCTGCAGATTTACAAGGAGATGTACATCTGAGGCAGCGCCAAAAACTAAAGTCATGCAAGAGCAGGCGTTAGAATGGAGAAACAAGGAGAAATACCTTTATTTCTCCTTGCTTTTGCTTTTCTATGTGTGCTGCATTCTGCAGCACAAATAGAAAGAGCAAAATGCCATTAATGATTGTTTATGTGCATGAAGGTGTCCCTTCCTGCACATAAACAATCATTAAATAATGATGATTTGCTACTTCTATGTGTGCTGCATACTGCAGCACACATAGACGTAACAAATCGCCATTAGGGACACCTTCTTGCACATAAACAATCATTCCCTGCAATGCAGGTGCCCTTGCATTTTGGTGCAAGGGTGCCTGCGTTGGTGCTAGGCAGCTAAATTTACAGCCAGAACTAGGGAAAATACAGGGTTGCACCATATTCTTGTAAAATCTGCGCATCCCTGCGTTTTGAAAATGTCACAGCATGGCGCTGCCAAATTTGGCGCAGGTTTGTGCCTCAACATGTGCTCGTAAATATGCCCCACTGTATCTAGCTGCACTTTGATTGCTGCTGTGCCTCATGCTGTTGTTGCTCTTCTTCTCACCAAGACCTAACACCCATCTTCAGCTAGAATCTCTAGACAAGAGATTATATTGTTGTCGTCGTCTCAGATTACTCTTGTCTGTTATCGCACCTTGAACCCAGCATCTCTAATGCCCACACTTGGTGAGGAAGAACCTCATGACTCTTTAATTGTTAGTGTTCATGTCACTTAGCCCTACATTGATTTAACTGACATTCTCATTCTCAATTCCAAACTGATGGACTTTGTTCAAAGATCATGTCTGAGCAATGATGAAGGTGTATTGGTCACAGGTTATGCTGTATGACTTGTATAAGATTTGTAGAGAGTTGTTGATTCCTTAATGTTAACTCTGCACAAGTAGTTGGACTTGTTGCACCTACATGTGACTGTTTCCTGGAAGAGAAACAGATTGTAACAGTGTGCATGACTCAAGGTATGCATGACTTTGGGCTTCTATGGATGCAAAGGCGGTTTCTGACATCTGCCAGGACCCCCATTAAAAGTGGTCAAAATATCCAAAACATACTCACTGCCTAATGTTACCAAAACAGATTGCTGTGGTGAAGGGCCTTGCCCACAAATACCCTCATCGTGAGGTATGTATAGGGAATGCCCTGACTGTTTCGATCTCTAGATTATTTATTTTCTGTATCTTCTATGAAATATTTATCTCTGTTGCAGGAAAGAGCCTCTGAGAATGAGAAACAGTATTTGATCAAGCATAAATGTGAAAGCGACCCTGAGTGCATGAGGAGAGACAGCATTTAGCATGTGGTCACTCCAAAATGTCTACCCCCAACCTTGCACAGTTATATCATGGAGTCACCAACATCGCTAGGGATGGCATGTTAAATGTTGCAGCAACCCACTGGTATGTGCTCTTTCCTCTATGGCCCACATTCATTTCCACTTCTGTGTCACTTGTCTGTCCCATAACACTGGGATAGGGATTAAGATCGCCCCTCTGCTCACCCTGCACCTTGGGGACCCTTTTTACACCTGGAAATGGATTTGATCCAGATGCTGTAGTGTGCCTCATGCTCATATGTTGCAGTGATAGTCTGTGTGTTTTGAGGGTGAGTGGAACTATACAGCTGCAGAAGAGAAAATGCAATCGCAGTTGCAAAATGCCTACTTTCACTGTAGTGCAAGAGATTTGAAAAGGCTTAGGAATAGACCAGCACTTGCAGAGTGCCTATCACCCGGAGTCAGTAGGCAAGGTGGAAAGAAATAACAGTACTCTTAAAAATAGAAAATAGCAAACATATGTTCTGCACACAACTGAAGTGTCATAAAGCATTGCCCTTAGTTTTGTGGTTTATCAGGACTGTACAGACATAAAAGCGTAATTTGGCTCATGTGAAAAAATAATGGGATGGCCTATGATGTTTCCTTCAAAAACTCCCATCTCTGCTGCTAATTTAGACTTACAACTGTATGACGATGTCAGTGGTGGCTGCTGCCAATCTAAAGTAGTGGGCTGGCGCAGGGTGGGGGTTAGGGAAATAAAAATAAATAGAAAGACTTACCTGCCGCTGATGCTGCCGGCAGCCTCAGTTCTCCTCTGCTCCCGGCAGTCCATGGACCACAAAGCACAGACTCCCCACCCAATCCAGACCAGTAGCGGTCGGTGGTGAGAGTGCCACCGGGTGCTGACGTGGGGCGGGGAGGGTCAGGGTGGGGGTAGTAAACTACGGATTACGGGCGATTACAGGTAAGTACACATATAAATAAATAAAACGAATTTCGTTTCTCGCGCTGCATCGCGAAATGTGATGCAGCGCGAGAAACGAAATTCGTTTTATTTATTTATATGTGTATTTACCTGTAATCGCCCGTAATCCGTAGTTTACTACACCCCACCCTGCCCCTCCCCCGCCCCACGTCAGCGCCCGGCGGCACTCCCACCACCGACCGCTACTGATCCAGACGCTGCTCTCGTGTTATACCTTACAGTATCAGACTACAGGAGGTAGCCTGTAAACCCTATAGAGACAGGGCCAACATGTGTAACATAGAACAACGTCTCTAAGGGTGTAAGTAACAGGTCAATTTTATTTTAAAGCATAGAAATACCCAAACAATAAATGTAATTATATACAGAAGGTTCTCATCAACAGCACAGTCATGTAAATAATTGTAACCTGGTCCTGATGATGGCCTAACATCCCTACAGGCCGAAATGCTGTCGACTCTGACAGCATAATTTACAGCGCCAATTCTTCAAGGATACCCACCTAAACCTTCTGTATATAATTACATTTATTGTTTGGGTATTTCTATGCTTAAATTCTGTACACTATTTGTTTTGTTTTTTGCGCCCCTCCTTGTCGCTGTTCCTACTTTCTCACGTGTCACTTGCGCCATTCACTATTTCACGAGCACTTGTACACAGTATCACACAGGTTACATGCCATTAAATGTAACGCAGTGCTTTTTCATGTCCTTCTAAATATATATAAAGTAATATATACAACAAAACTGTGTTGTCATTCTTAATCATTTGTCTCCCTGTTCACCCCTTGTGCTCCGAGCAAATAATTGCGCTCCAGATAAAATTGACCTGTTACTTACACCCTTAGAAACATTGTTCTATGTTACACTTGTGTTATACCTAGCATGAGAGAAGCATCAGGATTGGTCGGACGCTCGCTCAGGCAGAGGGAGCCTGTGCCTTGTTTCCACCCGGCTGTGCAACACAGCTGGTTTGGAGAAATATAAGTGCACATGTCGGTTTGTCCATCCTAAGATGGCTGGTCAAACTGACATGTGCACTTACAGTGCCCACCACTCCTCCTCCCTGCCATGGCCTGGCCCCGCCCTAGACTCCATCGGCATAGGTTCAGTCAGACAGCGATAAATAAAATGATGATAACATTGTTTTATTATCATTTTATTTATCATCTGTTGCCTCTGAGCTCTGAGCAGTGGGGCGATGCTCCTCCACCCGGATGATGCAGTCATAAAATCTGGCAGAAAGCCTATGTTCAGCTTCCGTTCTCACGTCCTAGCTGCCTTACCCGACTGCCCAACTGAGCCTTGCCATTCCCTCCATCCAACGACAGCGTCTTCACCAAGGTCGTGAAGATATATACCTATCGATGGCCTCATTGGCGGGAACCCTACCAAGTCTTGCTCATCACCAACACAAACATTAAATTTATTGGCCTTACGAAGTGGCTCAACTTCTGCAAGAACGATACACTTCCATGAGACAAGAGCCCTCAATAACCAGCCTCTAGATCTGCAACCAGTCATTGACTGGGGCCCTCTGACAGATGCTCCTGCTGATGCTACTTCCTCTGCCAGTGGGCCCCTTCACGTCATACAATTTTGCACCCATCCCCCTTTATCATTACCACCTCCACCCGAGGTAAAAATCAGTCTCCTGGATATTGGGCCCCACTGTGGTCCTGGATTGCTATACTTGCCACTGCCCTTAGTATATGGTGTTTAGTGGGATACATCATTGCTGTGGAGGGTGAAAATATCAACAAAAATATACTGAACCTGTCATTGAGCAAGGGCGTTGCTCTGTGTATGTGAACAACTCATCTGTACCATTGCTTGAGAAATGTTGTGAAACAATTAATCTTTCTTCCTGCTGGATTTGCATTCACTTGCCTGTTGATGTGGGGGTAAGAGTGCCCTTGACTGGAGTGCCCTTCAACAAAAATGAAATTTGCCTTCATTTATTCTATCATGGGCACAGACGGCCAAAATGTGCCAGCATCTCCCCAAGTCTTATCAGAACTCAAAAGGTGCAACAACAGCTATAGCCGTTGCAGATCCAATGTTACTCACCCACCATGTCAGAGCGGGGGTTGGTTTGTGAGGACTGCAAGGAGACAATCAATATGTCTTTGTGGCCTGAAGTAAGTATGACACTGCTGTAGAGACCATACTCTTTGAATTACCCCCTACTGAGTACTGACTCTACACTGGTATGGTGTTTAAATGTCAACATACAAAAGGATACGCTCATTTCATTTAGGTAACTCAAGTTTATCCCTGGCTGCCGCAAGAGACGGCTGGGGCCTATTACTCTGGCTAAGTCATCTCTGGTATTAGGCATTCTGTTGTTCACCCTCTGCATAGATTGCCGGTTGCCGTGAGAATTCTGAAACAAACAGATTCTTCCCCTTTATTTTTACCCATGTATAGTGTAGGACAGGCTATTCGTGAACCTGGACACAATTCCTAAATGCTAGAAAAGGTAGCCAATGCGGCCACTAATTCTTTAGGGTTTACTACAGATCAGTTAGATGCCTGGAAAATCCAATAGAATCACTCTATATTACCTACTGGCAGCAAAAGGGGAGGGAGTCTGCATTCTTGCAGGTTTCTGAGTGCTGTACAGATCTCCTCAACGCCTTACTTAGCATACATTAACAAATAGACTACATTAAGGATAGTGTTAAAAAGTTACAAGAAATTCAAAATGGACTTGATTTCAACCTGAGTGGCATCTGGTCTTGATTGGCAGGGATATTGGGGAATTAGGAAACAAAGATCTTTGAAATTGTGATTGCAAAAATTATTTTTGTGGTAAACTTGTATGCAGTAGTCAATGTAATGATGTCCTTATCCATCACTCCTGCATTAACCAAGGCTCAGACCAGGAGTGGCTCCTCCGCTAAGGTGGAGGAGCGTTGCCCCACAGTTCTTTGAGCAGGAAAAATAAAATGATAATGACATAGTTATTATCATTTTATTTTTCTTAGGTTCAGGGCTCGGTTAGGGTGGGGCAGAGCTGGTGGCCTTGGGGGAGGAGTGGTTTGCTCGCTCCAAGTGTGCATGACTGCTTGGCTGGCCAAACAGTCATGCACACTTTGCATGTTCCCCACCTGGCTGCATTACTCAGCCTGGTGGGGAACATGCCCAGGCCCCAAGTCCGCATCTGAGCGCTGGTCCACGGCACTCAGACTAATCACAACGTTGCATTGCAGAGTTGTGATTGGCTATGGGAAGTCTGGGTGCTTCCAGGTTCTGGGATTCACCAGAGAAGCGGAGGTGAAACGCAGCTGGTGGAAGAGGTAAGTGGTATACCTATTGTTGGGCGGTTCCTTCCTCGCAGCGGTGTCGGGCAGACGCAAGTCTGCCCAACATCGTAATGAGGGCCATAGTGTATTAAAAATACACCAATGCTCATATGTGCTTTAACATGTACTGTTACATTTTATTATTGCATTCCTATGTCATTTTTATGCCCACTTAAAGACAACTAAAATCTGAATATTCAGGCTAAGTTACACACATTTCTAATGCAAAGCAGTCATTGAAATTAATTATGTGATGTGCACATTTCTGCACTATGTAGTAAGTATTGCCTCATTCTGAGGATTTACACAATGAAGCAAGAATGTTAGTAAATAATGTAGTCAGCTACAGTCTGTGCCTTCTGTATGTATCAGTTGTAAAGATCTTCTTACATTCTTTCTCGTGAGCAAATCTTGGCACCTGCTCACTAGTGGATACCAGCTAGGTTCCATCTCTGCTCTGTCAGGTGTTCCTTCTTCCATTTGGCGGTATGCTGAAAATACCTGTTAATATGGCATTTTATACTCCAAGGGGCATCTTTATGAAAAAGTAACGTAGCGCAACAACTCAACTTGTTGCGCTGCGTTACAGGGAAAGGGCAGGATTGCACTGTATTTATCACAATACGGCGCATTCCTTTCCTTTCCCCTGCAATGGTGCGCAATGGGTTGCCTAGTGCCAGCGCAGGCACCCTTGCACCATGGTGCAAGGGTGCCTCCACTGCATGCAGGATTGCTTTCCTACAGGAATCGGCACATTCCTGCACAAAAACAATCTCCTGTGGCATTTTCCTCTTTCTATGTGTGCTGCAGAATGCCTTATCTTTATTTCTCCTCGTATCGCCTACCTGGGAAGGCGTAGCATTTTGACACATTCCCAGGTCTACCAGTAATGGTAAATGTGGGAATGCATCAAAATCCATGGGAGTTTTGTGGGAACACCCACGCAATGCCCATAGAACGCCTCTCTGGTGCAGAGTAACGCACAGCAGTGATTTGTGCTGCATTGCATTAATCCTGATTTATCAAGTCCCTCAGGGCCATGCAAAGTGGCCTTGCGTGGCTAGATAAATTGCATTTTAGGGTTGCGCCGCGCATACACCATGTTGTGTGGTGCAAAAGCGATGCAACCCTCTTGATAAATATGGCCCCAGATGTTTAAGGGTGGAAATTCTGGTCCAATGAAATGGGAATTGCATTGCATTATTTTTGCTCGCTGGTTGGCAATTTGGCATTAAACACGTGCTAGATTTGAAAAGTTATCCTGGGTTATGTTTTTTTCTTTTACTTTCAACAATAATGAAGCTTCGGATGATTCTATCAATTGAAGGCTATACTGGCTCCCAACCAGCCTTTAGATTTGCTGCTTAACCAATTGTACAAACATATTACTTTCAGATAATAGGTACTCTGGAGAGAAGGTCTGTTTCTCCTTTAGATGGTTGGCAATTTGGGGCCCTATTTATGGAATTGCCCTGTATCTCAGCTTGCCCCACTATGTCATTAGAAAGTTGCAGACTGTACAGAATGCTGCTGCCCGACTTTTCATGAAAATTCCTAAACACCGGTCTGCTAAGACGGCTCTTAGGGATCTCCACTGGTTACCTGTGGAACGCTGAGTGTAGTTTAAGATACTCTGCATTATGCATAGGGCAATCAACAATAAAGGGCCCTCTCTGTTGAGACCGTTAACCTCTCCTTATGTGCCAGGGATCACGCTCAGATCCTCTTCAGCTTGCACACTGAGGGTTCCTAGGATCTAAAGACCTCGATGGGGTGGGCGTTCCACCTTGTTTCTGGCTCCTAAACTTTGGAACGCCCTGCCTCTGGATCTGTGCTCAGTAGAGCTCGAACTCCCTTTCCACAAGGCCCTGAAGATATGACTTTTCCGTGACTGATCCCCTTGCAGTCTTATATTATTAAGGTGTCTGTTGCAGCGCTGGGAGGCTGACGGGTAGTCATGCGCTATACAAAAACACTGGACTAGACTAGATGTCTGTGCCTCTTCACCTTTCACAATATAGGTAAACACTCCTCCCTTTCGGCCTGAGACAACCCAAGGCCTGCATTAACCATGAAGTAAAAGGTTTGAGAACTGTTAAGTGAAAATTAAAAAAAGCATGGTAACTTCGTTTCCTGAAATCTCGACCTCTGTTTGCATGACTTGTTTTAGACATAGAAATAGCCTCACAGAGCAGCATAAATGAGAATGGACAAGTCTAGTACTTGAATCAAGAAATAGGCACCTTGTACTATCCATTCAACCACCGGGCAATGGAGGATTGCCAGGGTAACGTTGGAGACTTTAGAATAGAACAAACTAAGAAAAATAATTATGTGACTCAATTATCGAAACGTGTGCATTCTGGACGGACAGTCAGTAGGTGGAGCCAACAATAGACACAAGGCCAGTTTCGAAGGCTGTTTTACAATATTTTTAGTATTGAAACGTAAATAAATCTAGTGCTAAACAATGAAAGTCACATTAAAACGGAGGATGCCTCAGCAAGTCAAGGAATCACTACTGATATTGGGTGACTCCTGCAGGCCATGAGTACAAGTCCCACACAAAGCCAATTCAGTCTCTTATCTTTCTGAGGTTATAATATTACAAACCTTTCAATTAGCTAATAGTAGTTGCAGTTAGTTGCAGTGAATAAATGACAAAAATAACAACTGCGATCACTTCATAAAAGAGAAAAATATGAGGACACCTAACATACATTTGTACGTCTCTGTTTATTTAATATTAACTGAACAGCAATATGCCCTACTGGTAATTTGCAATAGATTAGTGCACGGCGGGGGTGGGTGTGGACTGGAGTGCGAGTGCTGCGCACCGCATGCTACCTCAGAGCTGCCGGGTTGCACGGTAGTTCACCGTGGCAGTGCAATCCGGGCCCACTGACTCACTGCTGCACAGATTCCGGACTGGCTGCTCATCAGCACGATGATCCCGCGGGAGGGACCTGACCGACCCTCCCCAGCCCACCAGGCCGCGACGCCTCCTACATCAAGTAAGTGAGCGGCGGTCATTTTTACTAAAGCACTTCTTGCATGATGGTAAACCATATTTTGATTGCTTGGGGAGCCATGCACACTCTCACTCAGCCTTGTTAATAATAGCGGGCGGCATCGCAAGCTGGACGACACATGGGGGCGGTGTGCTCAGCTAATCGCTTTTAATTATAATACTGCTCATTACTGTCACGTAACTGAGCTGCGGTATTTGTCCTAAAGCAGTGCACTTGTGTCATGCTAACTTTAACCGTAATTGCATAGAGAGAGCTGGCCCGTGCAACATGAAGTTTGAACACTCTCACTCACCCTCGTTAATAATAGTGGAAGGTGCCGCATGCCGGGCGGACCCCGAGCCGGTGTGCTCACTGCTAATTGATTTTAATTATTTATATTACTGCTCAGTACTGTGACTTCACTTTTGAAGTAATACAGCCTCCGGCCTGACTATCTGCTGCGCAGTCCTTAAATCAGCTGAGATTCAGATTGTATAATTAAAGGCTGACTGGCAGCTGTGAGTTCCGTGTTGGGGCCTCTCACATCCTGTTTGACTCCTCGGCCCCGGGTGTCCCATGTGGGATAGAGCAGCCTCAACGATGTTCCTTTGCATGATTGATTGCCACTGCCAAGGAGGAGCCCGGGGCCCAGCAGTAGGTGTTACTTACCTGGTTAAACAGTACAGGTTACAAGGGCACTAGGTTAGTGAATTGTCCTTCCGTCTCTGGTGCTTTGTAGCGTTTAAAGATCTTCTTAGAGTTTCTCATTGCTCAAATGGGTGTAATTTCTGATATTTATATGTTTCCCTCGTCTTCATTGCTTGATTTTGTTTGCAAGGAAGTGTCACTCACAGATCGTTCAAATGTCACTCATAATTACACTGAAACTATGAAAATGTCACACATAGCAATCTGAAACCTTGGCAGCTATGGATTATGTTGATGAAACTGTATGGGAGACTGTGGCAGGAAACTGTTTCTAAATCACAGCAAGTGAGAATACATGGTCCTATATTTGGGTAACTTGAACACGCTGCTTCTTCGAAACAGGCAAAAAGAGAACCGATTATGGATGGTATATACAAAATCAATATATTGCATGGAGTGAAAAATATTTATCAGTACTTTTTTTAGATTCTAAAGTGTATAGCCTCACAAACAGGAGGACGTCCTAACATAGCTCACCCCACTGAGCCATAAAAAGTCTTAGAATTACAGGGCCCAGTTCACAAGGGTAAACTTCGACCTGAAGTCCAAGTTTAGACCTGAAGTCTAAGGGCCCAAATCACAAATGTAAACTTACACTTCAGGTTTAAGTTTACCTTTCTGAATTGGGCCCTGAGACTTCAGGTCTAAACTTAGAAGATCTAAAGTCTTTAAAACTCTCAGCTATGACTACGCTTGGCACTGCAGCACTAGAACAAATCCTATGGTTCTGTCAATTTATAGGAGTATACGCACTGTAAACATAAAAGAGGCAGACGCTGCCCACAGTGAAGAGACAGAGGGCCTGATTAAGAGTTAGTTTGGCATATAGGTTGGCCTATCATAAACACGACAGAGTACCCGGCCTGCCAAACCCTCGGTCTTTGGAAATGGGGTAGACCTTAACTTTTCCATCAACCAGAGGCCCAGTTAGCTCTGTCAATGGAAAACTTCTTCCAACTGGCCGAGGGAGTAGGGGCCATAGGAGGAAGGGCATTACACTGCCCACCCAATTTAGGGTGGATTGTGTAATGTTTTTGTTTTTCTGTCACCACCAGGAAAAACCTGGCAGGGAGGCACAGAAAAAAATAATAATGCCCCCCACACTCTGGGAGAGAACTCTTGGGGTCCGGGGTCATTCTTTTTTTTGTTTTCAAAAAGCATCCTGTAAGAAATTGGGTCGGTGGTTGACTTAGTGTTTGCCCATGTCAAGCAACTACCACAATCCTTGTCAGGGTAAGGCACAAGTAAACCCCAAATTAACCTGTGCTCAACCTCCTGGTAACTTGGCGCAGAGAAGTCAGGCTTAACTTAGATGCAATGTGTAAAGTATTTGTGCCACACTGCAAATAGTAACACAGTGAACACACCATAAAAGGAGCCCACAACAGAATTAGAGTAAATCAAATGAGACTAAAGTCTCAAAAATCCAATTAGTAGAACCGGAGATAATGAATTTTAAAGTTTCTAGACAAAATAGCGCTAAAAGACGTAAAGCTCCACTGTGGATATCTGGTCGTGCCGGACCCGGACAAAGACACAAGTTCAGGCCGACAGCGATGGAGCACAGGCTGGTTACAGGGACCCAGCTAGGCCCGCTGAGCAGAGTCCTATAAATTCTGGTTTGTTTGGCGTTGCATGGATCCGCGCCGAAGTGATGCACATTTTTAGAGATGCAGCAAAGCCGCGCTGCAAGATTCTATTGCATCGCCATCGATGATCACGTCGACGTGGCTTGCGATGGGAAGTCCGGCAAATTATACTTATAAAATGTAATAAGGCATCTCCAACGTTATTCTATGGGAGAGAAAGGCCTTGCAGTAGTGAAAAACAAATTAAGAGTTTTTCACTACCAGGACATGTAAAAATAAAGTACATGTCCTACTTTTAAAATGCATTGCACCCTGCCCTCTGGGCTTTCCAGGGCCTTCCTTAGGGGTGACGTATATGCATTAAAAAGGAAGGTTTGGGACTGGCAAAAGGTTTTTGTTTTCCAGACCAAAATGGCAGTTTAAAATTGCACACACAGGCTCTGCAATGGCACGCCTGAAACATGTTTAAAGGGATACTTAAGTGGGTGGCACAGTCAGTGCTGCAGGCCAACTAGTACCATTTAATTTTCATGCCCTGGTCACATAGAGCATTTTACTACGAACTTATAAGGAAATGAAATGTGCCAATTTGGTATAAGCCAATGTTACCATGTTTTAGGAAGAGGGCACAAGCATTTCAGCACAGGTTAGCAGTCGTAAAGTGCACTGAGTCCTAAGGCAAACAAAAACGAATTCAGCAAAAAGTAGTAGGAGGAAGGCTAACAGTTTAAGGATGATCCTACAGAAAAGGTCAGGTCCAACACATCCACTAAACTTTTTCTACATTGGAAGGAAACAACTTAATGGCGGTTTCTTTGAATTTACAGAGATGACCGCAGAGCCAGCGGTCCTCTCTAAATCTGACGAACAGTAGTCTGTCAGGATGGCAACGATAATGTCCTACGACACCTTGTCAGACACAGTACTGTCAATCAAACTAACAATCAGGATAGGCTCAAACTCATGATATATCATATCCTGTGAGAGCAAGAGTAATAAAACCTTCTATGGCATGGACAGTTCAGGTCCATGACCACATTGCAAAGATGAAATAGCTGGATCTGTCTGAGTTACCTATGATATAATGCTCTTTTTAACCTGGAAATACTACAGTTTAAAAAGTCCCAGGATCCAAGAAAATATTTACATGCCTATATATTGTTGTAGCCTCACCAGCAAGCCTATGTCTGCACTTAGGCAAATGACAGTACTACAAACCACATCAAGGTGTCCCAAAATGGCAGATTTACCAACTTTTCATGCAACACAGTGCAGCAATCAAAGTTGCTGTGCTGCATTGCGTGAAAGGGAGAGAGCTGAAATGTACCATATCTACTAAGATATGCCAATTTGTCATCTCTCTCTGCTCTCATACACTTGAGCCTGAATCACACACACTTGCACAATAGTGCGTGTGTGATGTCAAGCATAAGTTTTGAACTGGAAGGGTAACATTCCAGTACAAAAGATTATGCTTAGACATAGTTTAATACTTTTTCTACTTTGTATGTGTGCATAGAATGCACACACATACAAAGTTTGAAAAGTTTTCACCTTGCATCAAATTCAATTTGTTGTTGACTGGGAATGCATACGCACCACCCACGGAGCCCCCTCTTCATGCAAAGTAGCTCAAAGTACAACTTTGTGTTACTTTAAGGCTATTTCCCAACACAAATCAGGATTTGCCCTGGAAAATAAATCCGAAAAACAACACTTTGTTACATTACAGCACTTTTGTGATTTAGCCCCTCCAAGTGTTTTAGCCTAGTTTTCAAATTTAAAACATAAAAGAATCTGCAATGAGTTCTAGCAGTCAATACGTTAAGACATTTTAATCTGTCTTCATGGCATTCTAAATTGACTAAGATACTCAAGTGACATAGTTGGGACATAAATCCTAGCAATACTTCGGCCATGAAGAGTGTTAGACATATATTCTGTTAACATCTGAAGGTTGATGGCTCATCCAGGTGGCCATTCAAATGTTTTTGTCACCGCAACATTTTGTAGCATAATGGCTCCAACTAATGTAGACTCAGAAAATGGGTGATGTGGAGACAAGACCACTGAAAGTCATTCATAATGATATATTTTTATATAGTTCTTCATAGTACACTTTGGCTATGTCTAAGTGCTTTAAAGTTACTATTACTCAAGTTATAGTCTTCAATTTACTGACTCCGGATGAACAGAACACTGACTCTGCCTTGCCAGGATGAAAACACCTGACTTTCCGTCACTGGGCCTGATTCGCAAAGGTAAACTTACACTTTTGTGTAAGTTTACGATTGTTTGCTATTCACAAAAGGATTTACAAGTAGTATCTTTACAAGTGCAGAGTCTTCGCACATAAAAAGATAGGCGATCACTGATGTCATCAATGATGACACTAGAGATGTCATCAGGGATGTCATAAATGATGTCATAGAACATATCTTGAGTAATGTCACATGTGAAGTGATAAGTAGTTGATGGCGGGTTGCAAGTTATAGTGAACGCTGCAAACTACATCTGGTGAATTTCTGTGTTTTTGTAGTTCAAAACGTTAATGTTATCATTGAGAAATTCTCCTACCTATAACATTACTTTAACATTTGTTTTTTCAGTACATTCTAAGGTTTCTTTTAACAAAAACAAATCATTGTAATACACCTAACTATAACTTTACTTTAACACTGTCTTTTTCAGTGAATTTCTTATGTATTCCTCTCCTTTCAGACCCCTCTCTCAGATGATGGGTATGCGTAGTAGGGTGTGGGGAGGGGTTGGCCTCTCCTTTCAGACCCCTCTCTCATATCATGTGTATGCGTAGTAGGGTGTGCGGAGGGGTTGGCCTCTCCTTTCAGACCTCTCTCTAACATGACAGGTGTGAGTAGTGGGGAGTGGGCAGGGATTGGGCTCTCCTTTCACACCCCTTACTCAGATAACAGGTGTGCATAGTAGGGTGTGGGAAGGGACTGGCCTCTCCTTTTAGACTCCTCTATCAGATGCCAGGTGTGCATAGTAGGGAGTGGGGATGGGCTGGCCTCTCCTGTCATAGGGTTTCTGCACATACAGAGCTATGCACAGGATAATAGGACCTCGGAATATAGTGGTGATCCAACCATATGCCTTAGCACCCAAAACCCCAACCCAACTAGCCTTTTTTTTTTATTTTTTTTTTTTAAACACTTTATTTTCCATTTTTCAAAATACGAAGATATTATACATATGAAGTCGTTCACCATCATTTCAGAATACATTGTCAACCACACTTCTGTCAATGAGTATCCTAATTGGTAATCCGTGAGATAATTACCAGGCAATATTAAACCACAACATTTACAGTTTGACATGCAGAGAGAAAGAGAACAATAGTTGGATCCCAATGGAAAACCCCACTCCCAGTCCGGAACAGCCGTACTCGTGATCTGCACCTGCTAGACATCTGTACATAGTAATGACACACAGCAGCACTAAGGCCCTGTAACAGAGCCAGTTGCGGAACATCTCATCCCACTCCTTCTGGGACAAAGCCTTTCTCCACTTGTGAATTCGCGTCTTGGCGCTGTTTCTCAATGTAGAATCGATACGGGCCCCATATATCTTTGGGGCGGGAAGTGCTGGGCATAACACTTATGTATACTTCACTATTGACGTTACAGTACGCCAGACTGTGTAGCCAGTTCTGGACAGTTGGGGCTGACTTGCGCCCCCAATGGATGGCCACTTCTCGCTTTGCCAACAGAAGGCACAGTGATGCAAATCGCCGAATCTTTTTAGGGAAGTTTACTGTATAACCCAGCAAGGCTACTTCGGGGGTAGGGATCAGAGAAAGATCAATCATTTCCCCTAGCATGTGGTGTATGCCTTCCCAATATTGTTGCAGTTTCGGACACGTCCAAGTGAGATGTGCAAAATCGGCATGGGGGGCCGAGCATTTGCGACAGTTGTGTGATTTGGAGGGGTCTATCCTATGTGCCAATGTCGGGGTGAAATACGTACGGCGTAAGAATTTAAAGTGTATGAGTTTGTGTCTGCTATTGAGTGAGATGTCACGTGTAACCGAACAACAGTCGGCCCATTGCTCATCTGTTATTGTCGTGCCCAGATCCATTTCCCATGCCTTGCGGATCTTGCTGTCATCAACCGGCTTCAGTGTTGCACATGTTTTGTATAGTTTGGAAGTGAGATGTATGCTGTCTGTGTTTTCTATCACCATAGTAAGGGGGTGAAAGGAGGTGGGCTCAATTGGAAAAGTAGAGAAGGTAGAGCGTAGGGTGGAGCGGATGCGGCCCATGATGAACCTATCCATTATGGTGCTTGTGTGGAACCGTGCGTCCTCCATTAAGGAAAATATGTGGCCATCTGGGTAGAGGTCCCCTATCCGTGAAATTTCAAATTTGGCAAGTGTGCGCTGGACCAATCGTTCCTCTGTGATTGGAATCAAGCGAGGGTTCACGATGGGCAGGGCCGACGAATAAAGTATATCAGTACCCATGGCCCGGCAAAGCTTCTTCCACGCCCAGCTTGTTGAGGAAACAGTTTGGATATCCCTTGGGTCTCTAGGGAACCCTACTGGTAGAATGGCCGAAAGCTGGCCAGGCAAGACGAGATCGGACTCCGGCCGTAGATATGGGATTCGAGCGTCAGGGTGGTACCATGAATGAGCATAGCTACATTGGGCAACTAAGTAGTACAATTTTAAATCTGGAACACTGTATCCCCCTCTTTCATAAGGTAGCGTGAGGACATCCCAGCGGACTCGCGCGGGCTTCCCACCCCAAATCAATCTAGATAATAGAGTACGCACTGTTTGAAAAAAGCCATTGGTAAGAGGAATGGGTATATTATTAAAAAGGTACAAAAATCTGGGGAGTACGACCATTTTTAGAATTGACACTCGACCCGCAAGTGACAAAGGAGTCTCAGCCATCTCTCAATCTGAGTCGTAAGCGCGTGGACTGCTTGTCCATAATTCAGACGTAGGATTTGGGCGGTATCTAAGTGAATATGTATTCCTAAATATTTAACTGAGTCTGTGCACCATTCTAAGGGAAATTCGCAATCCCATTGTTGAGTTGAGGCTGTCAGCGGAAATATGATGGATTTGTGCCAATTTATGCCCAGTCCCGAGAAACGACCAAAGCGGAGGATTTCTCTGATTAGTGCATGCAAGTTAGTGTGAGGGTGTCTAACATAAAGGATCGTGTCGTCAGCATACAAGGAGACCAGGAGGGGGCCAGTGTTGAATTGTAGGCCCCTGTGTAGGTGACGCTCCTGAAAGTGACGAATCAAGGGGTCCATAGCCAGAATGAATAGTAATGGAGACAGTGGGCAACCCTGTCTGGTTCCTCGGGATAAAGAGAAAGGACCCGAGAGTGTACCGTTGAGGCGCAGCCGAGCGGTCGGTTTATTATATAATAGTGTGGTCGCAGCAATGAAACCCAAAGGCATACCCATGCGCCGCATCACAGACAAAAAGAAAGGCCACTCTAAGGAATCGAAGGCTTTCTCCGTGTCGAGAAGAATGGCGGCTGCTGGGGTGTTTGGGTTTATCCGATGAATGACCGAAAAAAGTGTTCTGAGGTTCAGCGAGGTGGAACGATGTGGTACAAAACCGGATTGAGCCGGAGAGATGACGAATTCCATCAGTTGGGACAATCGATTTGAGAGAATTTTAGCTAGGATTTTGTAATCTAAGTTGAGGAGGGACAGCGGTCGGTATGAACCGCAGTGTGCGGGGTCCTTACCGGGTTTGGGCAGGAGAATTATGACTGCCTCTCTAAAGGTGGGGGGTAGAATTTGTGACTCCAATGCCTCTGCATATACCTCTATGAGTCGCGGAGCTAATAGTTCTTTGTATTCCTTATAGAAATCGCCGGAAAATCCGTCGAGCCCAGGTGCCGATGAGCCACGAATGGTCTCAATGGCCAACAAAACATCTGCAACCGAGATGGGCTCCGCCAAGAAATCCTGCATGTGCTTCTCAAGGTACACTAAGGCTATCTCGTCTAGATATCCTTCTTGGGCTGTACAGTCGCTCCCTATAGTGGTGGAGTATAGAATAGAGAAATATTTCAAAAATGTGTTTCGAATGTCTACAGTGGAGGTGTATGTGTGCGCGTCCGGAGAATGTATTTCAGTGATGTAGGTTTTGTGATATGGGGGCCGGAGTAGCTGGGCCAGAACCCTGCCCGGTCGTTCACCCTCACCATACCGTCGGGCCGTCTGGTATTTCCCTAGGTATAGAATTTCCCGGTCCGCTGCTTCCCTATAGTCCTCCAGGAGCACCAGTCTCCTCCCTCATAGGTGGATTGGGTGTGATCTGTGGAGGCTTCGTCCAAAGTCTTAAGGTCACGTTCTAGGTGTGAGAGTGTGTTGCGCAGATCCCTAAGGACACCTGCGTGTTTAGCTATGCATGTGCCCCTGATGACTGCCTTAAAGCCCTCCCACAATACCGCCCAAGTGTCCACCGAACCAGTATTGACAGCAAAATATTCCTCTATGGCGTCTCGTATTTCCTCTTTGAACACCTCATCGTGTAAGGCACGACTAGGGAAACGCCACTGACGTTCAAAGCCCTCTGGGCGTGGTACCCTAAGATGTAGCGTCACTGGGGAGTGGTCTGAATAAGTCCTAGGGAGGGTCCCTACTGATGTGCACCAACCATAAATGTCCGGGGAAAGTAGCCAGTAGTCTATCCTCGTCCGAGTGTTGTGCTGGCCTGAATAATGGGTATATTCTGTGGTGTTCGGGTTACGCTTGCGCCAAACATCCAACAACGCGAATCGGTCGCACAGCTCCTGGAGTGCTCTGCGGGCGCGCGGCTTGGTGTCAGCAGACTTGGAGGTACAATCCATGTCAGGGTTAAGTAATAGGTTAAAATCTCCACCTACAATCAACGTCTGCGGCTGTAGCTGAATGAGGCGTGTGTGGAGGGAATGAAAAAAGTCAGGGGCATCTGTGTTGGGGGCATAGACACAAAGCAGTGTAATGTTCCGGCCCAGTACAGTCCCGGTAACCGCTAGGTATCGTCCCTCTTCATCACTAATCATGGAGCCAAATCGGAAGGGGACTCTTTTGTGTATTAAAATGGCAGTTCCTCTTGCGTAGTTACTGTAATTAGCAAAGTACCTATGTGCTCCCCAGCTGGAGCCGAAGTGTGCCTTGTCTGTTTTGGGAAGGTGAGTCTCTTGTAAATAAGCGACATCTACTTTGTGTCGTAGCAAATAATGAAGCACTTGTCTACGCTTTCTATTATCATTAAGGCCCCGTACATTCCAAGAGATTAGGGAAAGGTCCAAGGGACCCTCCATGTTACCAACCCCTGCCATCTATCCAGGAGATCAATGCCAACTGCGCGATGTGGTGACTGTTAACTAGTAGCATTAACTGTGAACGACCAAACATGTCCCTGGATACAAATTGCTTGAAGTTAACCCCCCCCCCTCCCAGCCGCACCCCGTCCGAGACGCGGCCAATCCCAACAAAAAGAATAACGTGAGGTACCATATCATTGCACAGCAAAATGAAAAATTCAAACAACAGTACCCCAGAGTTAACCAAACCATTCTCAAAGGATACACCATGAGGGGCGGCAACGGCCCGGTGAGCAACCAGCTAAATGCAATGCCAATGTAAGGAGATCTGAGAACATATTCCTAGAGTCACAGTGAAATTAGTCCCATGAAAGTGGATGCAGAGTCAACCTGTGCCTGCACTCGAAAACAGTTCGGCGCTCGCTTCAGATCCGCTGTGTGGGGGGGAAGGGCCCGATCTCGCCCTGCCAGAGGGATGACTGGTCTGTTTATAAACACGGCAAAATTCCTGTGCCTCCGTCGGGTTTTCGAAGATTCGAGCTCTGCCATCCACGTCGACCTTTAATCTTGCAGGGTACAACATGCCATACCGTAGTCCCAAGTTTCGTAAAGCAGCCTTGACTCCATTAAATTTACGCGGTGCGTCCTGTACCATGGCCGTGAAATCTGGGTAGAAGGACAGTTTTGCGCCCTGCCAGGAGATGTCCCTTTTGTCTCTAGCCAGGCGGAGCGCCGTGTCCCGGTCCCGAAAGTTCATGACTCGTGCCACAATAGGCCTGGGAGGAAGGCCTGGGTTGGGGCGAGGGCCCAAAGACCTGTGCGCTCTTTCTATGATGAAACCAGCGGTGAAGGAGTCTTTGCCAAATAGCTCGATTAACAAGGTTTCCACGAAGAGGTCCATACGGCCAGCGGGGGTCGTCTCCGGAACGCCAAGAATGCGTATATTGTTGTGGCGGCTGCAGGCTTCGAGATCCTCATTTTTGATGGCCACGTCCTTCAAAATACGCTTGACTCTTTCTAGACGCTTGGCGGATTGCGCAGTCCCATCCTCGATGTCGGAGATGCGCGCCTCAGCCACATCAAGCCGTCTGTCGTGTACTTGGATCTTGGCACCCAGATTCGAAATGGTTTTGTCCAAGGAATCAAAGCGAGTGTCTAATGCCTTAAAGCCCGCGCGCATCTCCCGGAGCAGGGAAGCCGCCGTGTCCGATAAGGTATCGTCTTGCCCCGCTGTTTGTACAGATTCAGCCATAGTAGGGTCTTGTTGCGGAGCTGTTGCACCCAGTTTCTCGAATGGCAAAGTCCTTTGCTTCGGGTCTTTACGGCCCATGCCGTGCCAGAGAGTCTTTAACTCGGCTTCCCAAGCCTTAGAAGGTGTAGCACGTATCGGACACCCTCTCCCTTGGTGCTATATGATGAGGCACTCAAGAAGAAGATGTAGGTTAAAGAGGGACCCCAGCGTCGCTGAGCGGTATGTGACGCAGGCAGGAGAATTGTCTAGCCATATGGGGGTCATCAGGCATTGCGTGCAATAGCTGCGATGGCAATAATTCTGTGGAGACGGGGTGGGGCCCCACGCATGAAGCCAGCCGCCATCAGTGCAGATCAAGGACAGATTGTGCTGTAATGTAGAGGGGACTGCCCTCGCGGAGGCAGCAGACCCCCAATATTGTCATAGAGTTTTGCCTCCATACATGAGGATATTGGATTTTCCAGGCCCCCCCAGCAGCGCCCCTAGGCCGATGCGATCCAGAAGGCGGGCCGCGGGAGTCCCGCCGCAGCAGGAAGAGTGCCGCGAGGCCCAGCGTGCCCCGGCTCGGACCTCCGACACGCGTTACAGCGCGTCGCAGCCGGCCCTCCAGGTACGAGCCAGTCCACGGCCAATGGCGCGTCGCAGAGGGAGGCCGTCGTCAATCAGGGCTGAGCACAGGTCCCGGGAGGGGTGCAGCGCCGCTCACCTCATTTGCGGCCGACGCGAGTCACGGGCCCCAACAGCATCCCCGGCCTCAGGTGGTTTTTCGAGTCCCGCCCGTCCAGAGGGGGGCCGGTCCAGCCGTCGCCCCACGCCGCCACTCCCGAACGCGGGCACCCAGCGGGGTCGTAGTCAGCCCCGGGGACTCAGCATGTCTTCCGCCACAGCGTGCAGTAAAGTTCTGGGCTCATTGATGGTGTTTAGTGTAGGAATATGCCAGTGGGCCGGAAAGCTCAACGGAGCTTCAGAGCCAGGTGGCCATGTTCGTCGCCGGCTTGGCCACGCCCCCAACCCAACTAGCCTTAGCATCCCATTAGCACCAATGTGCCAATGATTAGACAACCCAGAACACGGTATCTCTCTCAGGACTCGCAGAGGCAAGAACACTCTTTCGTCACACTCGTACCTGTCCACAATGTGCGTAAGAAGAGACACAGTATAGGTTAAAATGTTTATTTCAACTTACGTGCTCTAAGATACAGTACACGTGTCAGTACTATTAGCATAATGCATAGAAATAATATAATCAGCATGGTTACAACTCCATAGAATACAAACGGGGAAAGCATCTCATAAAGCAGTGGATATATGTATCTAACATTACCACCCTCCCCGTGCTGGAAGCTAGTTTATTATAAAAATAGAAGACCTCTGGGCTTTGCCTAGCGAACCCCCATACCTCAGTCTCTAGATGCAAAACTACATCAGCAGACAATCACAGCTCTTCTCCCTGGAAAGGTTTTCTCCAAGTGTGTCTAGCGCGCGCGAACCGCAATATTAAAAGCACACTAATTTCTCCATGGCAGCTGTACATGGTGTTATGTCTAGGTGCGAGGGATAGGCCAAATCAGTAAGAACCAGGGACGTGTTGTTCGACCTTGTAACTGTTGTTCAGACGGAGCCCAAAGGGAACAGGAGAAAAGGTGAGCAACAGAAAATGCAGACAGTTGTAAAATAACTTGGCAGGAGCAGAGGGCAACAGAACAATGGCTAAGAGTAACGTGTGCAAAAGTCATCATGGCTGCCAGGCCTGCGCCAACATATCCAGGCAGGCCAGGAGGCCACAAACCACAAGACACCCTCCCCTGGACAGTCCATCGGCCAAGACTAAAGACGAAGACAGAGTTCTAAAAACCTGAGCAGAACAGAGGCAGTCCACGGACAGTGAACGGCAAATCAATCCAAAAACGTGGAAGTGCAGAAAAACGCTATACCGTCCAAGAGGACATCATTGGAATCGTCAAAAAATGTAGACGCCATCCAGTCCAACAGGTCAAAGCTGCAGGAATGTTCCTCAGAGGATGGAGCATCCAAAAGCAATGCGGGACAGCTTGCGTGATATTCAATATAGCTTTGTTGTAGGAGATCCTGAGCAGCCGCCCAGATATCCCATTGTGCCAAAATCCCCAGTGCAGCCGCACGCATCATAAAGCCAGCAACGGAACAGTCCCGTTCATGGGCCTCTAAGGGACCCACCAACTGAACAAAATCCGGAACAGACAAAGACGAATTGGAGAGGCAATAATCGATGGTCCATGTGAAAGGACAGCGGATGCAAGACATCACGGGTTGCACGCAAGTGAAATACGCAAAGCGAAGGGAAAGGGTGTAGGACACACTGATGGTCGCCAAGGGCAGAACATCGAAGCCAACCAGAAGTCACTCACGGAGCAGCTGGAGGCGTTCGGGATCGAGAAGGGCCCAGTGGGGAGCAGCCATTGCGCAGAAAACAGACCAACAGTAAGACACCAGCCGCCAAGGCGAGGAGTAAAGGGAAACCACCAAAGATGCTAGAAAAAATAGAATGAATGAACGCCGGTATCACACCAAAAATAGTTTGGAATGTGGACACCAGGCCGGACCCCACAATCTTAAAAAAATGTACTAGACCTTCAGTGTTTGATGCGTTAAAAATACGATGAATTAACTCCCCGAAATGTTGGGGGAGGTTGGTGTTCAAAAGGGCCTGTATTTCACTGTGGGTACTCGCCACCTGGAGAACGAATGTCTCCCGGGCGGACGTGAGCGTAACCTCCTCGTTCAATAATAGGGCCTTTATTCTGCTCAACTTATTGAAATCTGCCTCCATGGTAGGAATGGAAGGCCAAATAGAGCTATCAACAATGTCATGAGGGGGAGGAAAAAGCACATTCTTGCAGCAGACAATTCTGTGCGAAACCGTAACAATATACGGAATGCCGGCCTGTAGGCCACAACAGTTTTCGTTATTTAAAAGCAAATAGCTACCGTTAGTAAGCAAAGTAAAAGTAGGAGAAATAGCAGGAGCAGGAATACCCTTTAGCACACATGCAAGATTCGGAACTGAAACACTACAAGCCCCGTGCAATTTAATATGTTTACAAATAAGCGAATGACCCATAGTTGAATCACAAGACTCCCCCGTGAGAAACACTTCCTTTCCGTCTCTAAGGCATTTATACATGAAAGGCAAGGACCAGAGTTCATGCAGGAAAGCACTACCCAAAGGCTGGAAACGGCCCACAGGATAATGTTTCATGCACGAGGTAAATTCAAACAGGGAAAAAGGTAAAGCGATAACCCCATGAACTAGCCACACTGCAGAATCTAGTTCCGCTACAGAGAATGGTAAAGGATCCACTTTCTCGATATGCAACAAAGTGTAAGATGCATCTTTCATGGACATGAACTGCTGTTTTTCAGTCAAATTAAAAGGCAGAAAAAGGGCAGTGGTGTTCAAGAAATTCCAAGGAACTTTACCTAACTTAAGGGTTTGCAAAGTCCACGCAAACTGCATTACTGAACGCAATTGATTCTGACCATGATACAAAATAGAAACATCATCTTGTACAATATCAACAACAGAGGACACAATATTCTCTAATGTGTAAATGCGGGAAGACAGGGTATTTATACTATTGTCAACAACAGCAAGCACCTTTTCCAAATTTGCTTGGTCTATTTCCCGAGGACGGGAAGCAGCTTCCATTTGTGACAACTTCCAGAGTTCATTATACGCTTCATAAATGAATCTCTTCGGTCGGGGACCACGAGGTCCCAAGATAAAGTCGGACAGATCAATAGTGCCTGATAGGAGGGACAAATGTTTTTTAACAGAGTCTAAGGACGAATGTTGTAACCATTGTTTACATAATTTACCAACTGAATACGTTGTGACAGTACGAGACTCAGCAAACCTTGGATCAGGCTTGTCCTGTCTATAGCCAGGAACTGTGCCATGAAAACGCAGTTGGCATGCATTGGATGATATAGGCCACGACAACCAGGGTGACTGTACCATTGCAGAAACGTTAAAGGAGTTGTTTTGAAACAGAGCCTGCAAAGTTGCAAGGGACTTATTAAAACGCAAGCTATCATTGGGAGAGCTCGACAAGAATGGGAAGTCTGGTGCATTTAATTGTTTAGTGGTAGCTAACCCCCAACACGTAGTTTGATAAATGGAAGCATTCAGAAACACAATTTGGGCTGGGATAAGGCAGGCGCGGTGCAAAGCCTCGGTGCCCTGCACCTGCCATGGCCTTGAACCCCAGATTGATTTTAAGTCGACTGTGTCTTTCCAGTACTCATAACCACCCACCGCCAAGGCGCTCAAAAAGGAACCTGAATAAAGTAATTTGGTGTGGGTCAACATTATTTTATGAGTCAATGGGGCACCTATTTTAAAATAATAGGACCCAGGGTTCGATCTATTAAAATCAGTGAAATAGGTGAATTTATTTCGAAGAGTCTGGGAACTACCTGGTAAGGGGTTTGGGCAATGTTCCCATTGGGTGTAGGTAACAGGGCTGCGTAGTGCACTCGGTTTGTGAAGAAAATGGTTGCCCCAATGCTGGTAACAATACAAATCGGCATAATTCGCAGAATTCATATACAAATCCTCAGCATTAAAGGAAGCATAATATTTCAAATCAGCAAACAATGCTTCAACGGCATGCACATCCCAATCGTCAGAATGAATATTAGTTTTTACTACATCACCCATCGAAACTCGAAGGACATTTGGTACATTAATAATTTCTGTCGGGCCATGGATTTGAAAATTTACCGCATCCCATACGATGCCATCAGCAACTGGAAACGCTGAAATGTTTACAAATGTGTGGTCACGCTTCATGATGTGTGAAGAAGAATGTGGAGCCAAAGTTCCAGCAACACTGTTCACAGCAGAGCGTTCAGGTAAATAGTGACCATTGATGAGTAGAAAAAACACTGTGACAAAGCCAATGGACATGAACAAAAAAATCAAGAAAAGCACCATCCAGATGTATGTCCAAGGTGGAATCAAAAAATTGTCTCTAAACCAGGATACAAAAAGACTGAACTTGGACGGGACCTTTGATGAGTTGGTATCCGAGTCAAAGGAATAACGTGTCGGGCTCAGTGGCGTTGTTGGTTGGTGTGCCACCGACTCAGTTGCGGGATAAGTATATTCATCCTCGTCGATGCAGGGGGAAACAGGGGGTTCAAATATATTGTCAGGCAAATCAACCATCTCCATGGTAACATCAGTGACCGTTCGTGCAGGTGTGCCACGAACATATGTCCGATAAATGGCAGGACAAGAGACCGCTGGTGTGACACTATTCAGGATCGGCCAGATGTTGTAACTTGACATTTTCCACTGAGATGTATCTGTTTTCCTTGCGACCGGGAAGCGGTGGTAAGATGACTGTACGTGTTCCCTTCAAGCCCAGAACTGGAACTGGTGCACGAAAAGAGGGGCCAAATTATTTTTTGTTCTCCACCTTCTCTCGAACCAGGTCGCCAATCTTCGGAAGCCAGCCAGCAACCGGAATCTGCAGAGCAGGGTCTGTGGCTGAAGGCAAATGTGCAATTGCAAGTTTGTCTCAGGCTTCTTGTAAGTCCTGTAACATAGTAGAATGGTTATCTACATCAAACTTGGCGGATTGCGCCGCCATGTCTAGACCATCAAGGTCAGGCACAAACATTCGTATGCCAAAGAGCATTTCGTAAGGGGTCCGCCCACCCAGAGGTCTTCTAGGAAGATTATTAAGTGCACGCTGAACGGTATACAAGTGGGCCAGCCAGTTCCTGCCAGTACCTATAACTCTAGCTGTCAAGGATTGCTTTAAGTCACGGTTCATTCGTTCAATGATAGAGTTGCCCTCAGGCCTATACGGAGACGAAAATTTCACCCGCACCCCCAAGGAACCCATTGCGTCCTTGTAAGCCTTAGAGGCAAACGCCGGACCTTGGTCCGAATGGAAGGTGCTGCATGCAAAAATTCCCACAAAGACACGCAAATCCCTGATGACATTTCGAGCGTCAGCACTCCGTTGTGGCCAGACCCAGATGAACCGTGTGCACGAGTCCACTGCCACTAAAATATATTTATAGGCAGTGTCTGAAGAAAATGGACCGCAGTGATCCAGGTAAACACACCCAAAGGGTCTGTTGGAAATGCCTAGCCTTACCTTCATTGTTGAGCTCGTAGCCCAAGAACAAAACGGTAAATTCAGCAATGTGAGATTTAGCAAAGTTAATCTTGTAACCTTGAACCGCGAATTCAAGAATAATGCGGTCTACCCGGGTCAGATGCGGGAACAATTCGTCATCTGTCAGATAAATGTCATCTACGTACGAACATGCGTCTGGGTCTATTCCGTCTAACAAAGAGACAACACGAGCGGCAAATACGCCCGGACTATTTTCGTAGCCCATAGGAAGACGCCTGAATTTGAACATTTTACCACCGGATGTAAAAGCGCACCATTGTCCACTCTCCGGGGCTAAGTTGTGCGTGTAGAATCCATTTGAAAGGTCAAGGGTCGTTTTATATTTTTTACGAACCAGACTGTCTACAAGCGCAGAACTATGGGTGTTTTGCACCGCAAAGGTCCGACAATGAGAGTTCAAATGTCGGTAATCCAAAACTAAGCGGTACGATCCATCGGGTTTAGAAACCGCGAAAAGGGGATTGTTCATAGGTGATACGCAGGTATCGATTACTCCCTGATATTCCAACTGAGTTAGAATTTCGGAAACGGGGCCTTTGGCCTCACGTTTTATGGGATATTGGGGTTGTGGCTGCAGTAGTGACCGCAAAGGTATTTCATGGGGGGGAGATTCCTCATCCCAACCCACGTGGTTGCGGTATAACGCAGGAGCCAGGGACACTGCCCATTCAGCTGCTAGAGCCTCCGCTTTGTCCTTTGGGACATGTCGAGAAAAGCTCGGAAGGATTACCTCCTCCCCTTTACGCGCAGCAAGAACAAATGGGGGTGGCCAATCCACCTCTGCTAACAAAATATCATAGGAAGAGGTCAGATTCTCCCAAAAAATCCCTTTAATTACACGCTGTATATCACCTTCAATTTGGATGACAATATTAAATAGTCTGTCAGGGGGTGCCACTCTGGTGTCTGCTGTTTCAACAGTAATGAATGTTTCAGTTGCTGTCGCCTCCATATGAGGACGTAGCGCCTCCCGCACTATGGTAACTTCCGCGGCGCTGTCTAGGAGGGTTACTGCCCACGTCCAATTCAGGAGCCTCGTTCTCACCGTCTGTGGCATATTTCGCTGTTACAGCGGCAACTTTCTTCTTCTGAAATTGTGGTCGAAAACGTTGAGAGTCTTCCGCTTTTCCTCTGACTTGTTGTCGAGGTTGATCTCGTCCCTGGGGAACCTCTCGGTTCCTTCCTCTATCCTGGCGGTCTCCTCCACCGGCCTGTGACGAAGTCTGTGCCTGTGAAGAACGAGGAGAACGTGCATCAGGGATCTGAAACCTATCCGGTGACTTAATTCTCGCTCTATCGCGTAAATCATAAGTGCGCTCAGAAGAAACTGAAACCGGGGATGCGCCTCTCGACCCCGGCTTCTTTTGTTGCTTACCCTGTTTTTTCAGCCTCCAGCTCTTTTTAGTGAAGACTAGTTTCTCATCTTTCTCAGATTGAGATTTGGTTTGTTGCTGTTGTGGTTGCGATTGTGTTTGCTGTTTTGCAAAAGGCTTGTTACCCAGGCTATTTCTACCAATAGTTTTATAAGCCTGGGTAATAATTTTCGGTAATTCGCGAGGCCTGTCCAATTCTGGGACCAGTGCCAAAGCGTTAGCTACTTGAAAGTTCACTGCATCGCCCTTGACATTCGCAAGGATCAGCTCAGCTACTACTTCAAACACTCCCACCAGTCTCATCCCTAATTCCACAGCCGCTTCAGGGCCATGTTCATCCTGTACTTTTTTAATTACGGAGGGGAGAACTGTCATGGAAGGAGTACCAAAACATTTAGAATATACTGCTGCGAATACCTTACCCCAGTTGTCACATGCTGTCAACTCGGGAATTAAGTATTTTGGCAAACTAATCGTTAAAATACGGTGTTTATCCACTGGGGTTGTGTGTGGAAAAACTGCCTCCAACTGATCAAATTTTTCTGCAAGCCAATAAGGAAAATCATCCTTATTTTGTGGACATTTGCCCATCACCGAATTCACCATGACAGGACTTCTGGTCACTCCGCCTGCAGCAGCTGGTTGGCCGGCAACTCCAGGAGCGGCCCCATGGATGCTGCCTGTAACATATCGCACTAAAGCTCGATGCACTTGCACCAAAGCCGCATACATAGTGCGCAGTTCCGCGACTGGTATAGTCATATAGCGCGGATGTGGGGTGTTCCCGGCCAAAACAGGCCAAGTGGCCCCCTCAATAGATAAGGGGCCTAAACGAACCGTGGTAGTCGGTTGTGGGAGGGCGCCATTAAACCAAACACAGTGCTGCCAAGCCGTGAGCGGTACTTCAAGAGTAGTATAAGGTCGATAGACAGCAGGAACAGCAGTGGGTTCATATTCATGGAACAGATTATCGGTCGCGTCCACCGCTGGAAAAGTGATCCAAGAGTAGAACACCTCAAAGTGGAAAGCCGGGTCGGCTTGAACCACAAAGACTAGTTCGACTCCCGTGTCTGGCACTCCATACACCCGTAAGTGATCCCGGAGTGCTGTGCGGCTATGCGCCGCTATGTCTATACCCGCCATTACTAACGGGATTTTTCGACAACCTAACCCGAGGCAACACAAAAAGGGTTATGATTAAGAAACCTTTTTTAACAACTTCAAGCTTGAAAGAACCTACAAAAACTTCAATATAGGAGGTATCGCCATCACACACGCTTCCGGAAGCGTACGTGAGGGGATTGTGGACAAGCACAAGTACTACTCAAGCGTCTCGCAGATAAGCTGCCCCACGTTGGGCGCCATGTCATAGGGTTTCTGCACATACAGAGCTATGCACAGGATAATAGGACCTCGGAATATAGTGGTGAGCCAACCATATGCCTTAGCACCCAAAACCCCAACCCAACTAGCCTTAGCATCCCATTAGCACCAATGTGCCAATGATTAGACAACCCAGAACACAGTATCTCTCTCAGGACTCGCAGAGGCAAGAACACTCTTTCGTCACACTCGTACCTGTCCACAATGTGCGTAAGAAGAGACACAGTATAGGTTAAAATGTTTATTTCAACTTACGTGCTCTAAGATACAGTACACTAGTCAGTACTATTAGCATAATGCATAGAAATAATATAATCAGCATGGTTACAACTCCATAGAATACAAACGGGGAAAGCATCTCATAAAGCAGTGGATATATGTATCTAACATTACCACCCTCCCCGTGCTGGAAGCTAGTTTATTATAAAAATAGAAGACCTCTGGGCTTTGCCTAGCGAACCCCCATACCTCAGTCTCTAGATGCAAAACTACATCAGCAGACAATCACAGCTCTTCTCCCTGGAAAGGTTTTCTCCAAGTGTGTCTAGCGCGCGCGAACCGCAATATTAAAAGCACACTAATTTCTCCATGGCAGCTGTACATGGTGTTATGTCTAGGTGCGAGGGACAGGCCAAATCAGTAAGAACCAGGGACGTGTTGTTCGACCTTGTAACTGTTGTTCAGACGGAGCCCAAAGGGAACAGGAGAAAAGGTGAGCAACAGAAAATGCAGACAGTTGTAAAATAGCTTGGCAGGAGCAGAGGGCAACAGAACAATGGCTAAGAGTAACGTGTGCAAAAGTCATCATGGCTGCCAGGCCTGCGCCAACATATCCAGGCAGGCCAGGAGGCCACAAACCACAAGACACTCCTTTCAGATCTCTCTCTCAGATTACAGGTGTACGCACACAGTAAGGTGTAGGGTAAGACTGGGCTCTCCTTTCACACCCCTCTCTCAGATACCAGGTGTGTGTAGTAGGGTGTGGGGAGGGACTGGCCTCTCCATTTAGACCCCTCTCTCAGATGATGGGTGTGCATAGTAGGGTGTGGGGTGGGACTGGGTTCTCCTTTCACACCTCTCTCTCAGATGACAGGCTGTGTGTAGTAGAGTGTGAGGAGGGACTGGCCTCTCCTTTCAGACCTCCCTCTCACATGACAGGTGTGCATAGTAGGGAGTGGGCATGGACAGGGCTCTCCTTTCACACCCCTCACTCAGATAACAGGTATGCATTGTAGGGTGTGGGGAGGGACTGGCCTCTCCTTTCAGACCCCTCTCTTACATGACTGGTGTGCATAGTAGCATGTTTGGAAGAACTAGCCTCTCCTCGGAGACCCCACACTTGTATGACGGGTGTGCATATTATGGTGTGGGGAGGAACTGCCCTCTGTGCTCAGACCTCTCTCTTAGATGAAGGGTCTGCATAGTACTGAGTGGGAAGGGACTGGCTTCTCCTTTGAGCCCTCTCTCTCACATATCCAACTACGGATAAACAGAATACAGACTCTGCCTTGCCAGGATGCAAATGCCTGGCTTTCAGTCAATGGGCCTGTTTCACAAAGGTAAACTTAACACTTTTGTTTAAGTTTGCGATTGTTTACAATTCACAAATGGATTTACAAGTAGTATCTTTACGAGTGTGGCGTCTTCACACATAAAAGATAGACGATCAGTGATGTCATCAATTATGTCATTTGAAATGTCATCAATGATGTCATAGAATATGCGATAGAACATGTTGTAAGCGATGTTATATGTGATTTCATAAGCAGTGCATGGCAGGGGTGCAAGTTTTAGTTAGTGCTGCTAACTACAATTGGTGAGTTTATGTGTTTTTTTAGTTCAAAACGTTAATGTTGTCTATGAGAAATTCACCTAACTATAACATTACTTTAACCATTGTTTTTTTCAGTGGATTTCAGAGTTTTTTTTAACAAAAACAAATCTTTTTAATACACCTAACTATAACGTTGCTTTAACCTTTGTTTTTTTCAGTGAATTTCTAGTTTTTTTTTAAAGTAAATTAATAATTTTTTGAGTGTTTGTATGCTTCTCCTTTCAGACTCCTTTCAGACCTCCTTTCAGATTAGTCTAGGTGTTGCGCCTGCAATCAATTAGTAGTGTGCATGTGTACACTAAGATATGAGAGGCACATGTTATTTGGGATCACCTCATCCTGAAGAAAGCCATTTGACCCTGAGCAACTGAGACCAGGGCTGAAACATGTAGACCCGAGATGTGGCAGACCATAATATTCTTGTTTCACATCAAATGTTGTTTTTAACCTTACCTAAGGTTCCCAATATTAAATATCACCTCCATTGGTAGGGAGACCTTAAGGTCATTTTAATTATCCTGATCCCTGACAAAATATCAACAACCTGCTCCTCTGTAAATGAGGCATTGAAACACACCCAGATGCACTAGGCATCTTGGGTGGGAACCCTATGATGAAGCATGCCACTAACTAGTGTTAGTGGGTGAGGGTTCTTCTAAAAACCAAATAGGAGTCGCTACTCATGTGAGCAAGGGGTCTTGCAGGAATAAGGTAGCAGGTTCTCTTGTAGTGATTGTCTATTGTATAAACTGACAACTTATGATGAAGATGAAAAGAAACGGGTGCTGGAACACTTTTGTGCCATCACTCAAAAGGGCAAACAATATCTTGTCGCCTTCCATTTCGCAGAGTTCCATGAAAGTAACATTGATGCCCTCTCTTTCTCTGTGGTTAACAGAATACCCTTAAACAAAAGAGAGGGAAACAGAGTCCAGGTGCTCAGATGATAAGAGTCTAGGGGCCATATTTATAACCCTGTTTGTGTCACTCTTTCACCACCAAATGTGGTGCAAGAGTGACGCAAACCTTAAGTCATATTTATGAAGCCACGCAAAGCCACTTTGCGTGGCTTTGATTGGCTTAAAAATCTGGAGTAATGCAACACAGCGCAAATCGCTGCATTGCATTGTTCTGCACAAGGGAGGCATTCCTTGGGCATTGCGTGGGTATTCCCAAGCAACTCCCATGGTTTTTGATGCATTTACAGATTTTCCAAACCTGTAAATGCGCCAAAAAGATATGCCTCCCCAGGAGAGGCGTAATGAGGAAAAATATCTTTATTTCTCCTTGTTGCTTCCTCTCTCTATGTGTGCTGCATTCTGCATCACACATAGATAGAGCAATATGCCTCTAAGGATTGTTTTTGTGCAGGAAGGTGCCCCTTACTGCACAGAAACAATGCTGCATGCAAGGCAGGCACCCTTCCACAATGGAGCAAGGGTGCCTGCATTGGTACTAGGTAGCCCATTGTACGCCAACACAGGGGGAAATGACAGGAATGCGCCATATGCCTTAAACACGGGTCATTCCTGCTTTTTCCCAGTGACGCAGTGCAGCACAGCAAGATCACTTGCTGCACTGCAGTGCACCACTTTGCCATAAATATTTCCCTAGGTACATTGTGAAACTGGATACAAAAACCCCTAATGGGTTAAACAAAGATGAAGAACTAGAGGTACATTTAGGATAGGCATTGTTACAGCCTTTAAGTTAACTTTAGTGTAAAACGCATCTCCCCTGTTTTTTTATACAGGGCAGAGGGGGGTACAGCAAGCCAGTGTTTCCTGAATCACCTAAGGTAAGCAAGAAAGTTATTTGTTATTTACAGTCATAGGAGCATGTAGAGAAAATATATTCCACAGTAGTTGATTATGTAATCCCATTTGGGCTCTAACATAATTCATTTACTTTGTTCATCTAATACTATTCAGTTGTAGCACAAAGAGTGATTCAAAGCAACCCTGTGATATTAATGAGATGCATTAATTATTACAATAAGTTTATAAGATTACATCTTCAGTCATTGCATTACCTATATATATAAGGCATATGAGTACTACTATAATGGTTTAAAATGATAATTACCCACTAGTGCGGATTATGGATGTTATCACTTGTACTTGAAATTTGTGAATACGGTAAATGAACCTTAAGTGCATTCTGGTGAAAACTGTATTCACAATTATTGAGAGTCAAGAGAATTGTGTCTAACCAGGATCAGCTCACAACGAGCATGACAAATATGACTGAACGTTTCAGAGAAAGAAGATACCCTACAAATATACTTACTAAGGCAGAAACCAGAGTATCAGACATTACCCGCATACAATTATTGACTACACAAAAAAAAAAACCTAACAGAATGGTTCTGGTATCGATATTTTCTACAAGAACTTCGGGACTAAGGAAAATAAAACACAAGTATTGGCCAATGCTACAACTCGAGCCTGACTTTAATGGAATATTCATGGATAAACCTCTTTTTGCCTATGAAAGGAGCAGGAACCTCAATGAACTACTGAGAGCGAAGCATGATCACACAAATATTACAACACACATAGGCACAGTCCCTTGTTTTAACTGTAACAATTGTAAAAGTATGATCAAAGGCAACACCATTAACCATCCAACCAAGGGATATAAAATCAAATTATTATTTACCACAGCCACGTGTGATTCGAAAAATGTTGTGTACTTATTAAAATGCCCCTGCGGCCTAGCCTACATAGGCAAAACAGAAAGGAAGATTAAAACTAGACTGAATGAACACAAGAGTAATATCAGGAATAAAAATGTAAAATTCGTCCTAGCTGTGCACTTCATGGCCCAGAACCACAACATCAGCCAACTATGTATTTTGATCCTGGAAAGGGTTGACCTGAAAGAAGGAAGAGACAATCGGAGATTTCTCTTGCAACGAGAGGCGTTTTGGATAAAAAGAATGAACACACTGATTCCCTACGGTCTAAATGAGCGCATTGAATACAGCTGTTTTCTGTAAATCTCAATTAACATTTTTTAAGCACCATCCTTTTTAATTGTTCCTCTTTCTCTCTTTTTCCTTTCTTTCCTTCTTTCCTTTTCTTGTGTCAAACCCTTCTCCCCTTTTTTTGTTTCTTTTTCTTCCTCCACTTATCCTTGTTTTGTTTCTCCATTTTTTTGGTAGTTAAAACTGTGTATACTTTCAGTCAACATTATGTAATCTCACAACCTGTGACATGCATCACTATTATTATTGTTTTTTCGTGTTGTCTAAAATTGGTTTTGCACTTTACAAAATGGCGGCCATATTCGGTGTCCAACTTTCGTAGTCCTTTTTTCTTGACTAACCCTGGTTTGCACATTGCAAGATGGCGGCCAGACTTGGTGTCTAACCGGCATAGTCCTCTTTCTTGACTAATTTATTTATTGACTACTGGCATACACAAATGGAGGCTTACAACAGGATAGAACGCAAGGCTCCGAGACCACAACAGACCGGAAGGTATTTGACACTTTATTAATCCACAATCTCGGTTATTGTACAACAGGATTGTAATGGAGCATGAGGGCTGAAACACTTTTCATATTGCATTTTTAACCCGGCATGCAGAACTTGATTACGGTAGTCTCAGTCTACTATATGGATTCTTATGGTACTAATGGAAATTCAGCCCGAACGAAACACTGGCTATCGGTTAGCTATAACCAATTTGATCCCGTCTAGAGCAATCTTTTTTGCCATCACAGCACTAAGTTTCAGTCACTTTCATTAAAACAACGTACTAATACACAAGGTCTTTTAACCAATACGAGCCGATTAGGTAAGTTTTTTTTGTTGCATGCAATAGCTATACAATAAGTCACATACTTACCTTAGGTGGTGGTTGAGTTCCACACCTTAGCAGTCTTTTCATTTTCGCCTTATTTGATTATTTTTAGGAATGCACCCCCGATGAAGGGCAGAGGCATGCCCGAAATGCATTGGGGACATATGTAGAATCGGTTTGAGCACACTACTGATACATATGGAGTGCCCATCGACAAGGTGATGTGAATCTATTAGAGCATTGATTTTGAAATAAGTCATATTGAAGAGAACAAATTTCATTGAAGTAATTGAACAAATTCTGGCTCTACGATTAAATGATTGAATTTTGATTTCCATTTGGAACCTGGCAGTGCACACAAGGGACGCTTCCATATGCGGATAGTGTGATTTTTTCCAACTTTTAGAAAGTGGCCATTTTCTTGCTTAACCATTCTGTGCCTCTGCCATTCTGTAGAATACATGTCTGGGTTGGCTGACATTTTGACTCTTGTGCATTCACTCTAGACCGTCGTGGCTGTCATTTTCTCAGTTCACCAAGAGAGGGGCAGGTTGTAAATTGTTATCCTTTCAGCGAGTGACCCCTCATTCAGAATCATTAGGGCCACCCCGATCCCATCTCTTTCACAGAAGCTAGTGACCTATTTTAATTTATTCATTTATGGGGGTCTTATATTTGGAAATCATATCTATTTTGGCACAAACAGGAGATACCCTTGGATTTTACTACTTGATCGGATCTCCCGCCCGCATGCAAGGCTAGACAAGGAGCCCCACTACATACCCTGGTTGTGCCTGAACCTTCCTACACCACTGTAGGTTGCTCATGGTCCCACACACCCTGATGAGGGCTCGCCCGTTAGGTCTTTGATTGCCACAACTATCATTTGTGTCGAAACATCAATGACACAACATTACAAGCCTGGATTGCTTTTTTAGTATACCAACTGCAGATGTGCTTTGATTAATCAGCCTCCTCTTGACTATTTGGATATATTTGTGAATATGGTAGTCCTTCCTGACAGGCTTACCACAGTGACACGTCTCTCGCCACTGCTCTCATTTCTGTTTATGTCTTTCAAATCTATTTTTCTGTTTTCTTTCATGTCACTTGAGCACTCCTATGAACACTTTCCCTTTTTTATTTAAAGGAGCAACCTAAAAGCATTGATTGTATTCTAATGCAGCTTTAGTCAAAAGAAATATAAAGAATTGAATTTATCTTCATCGTACAGTGTCTAATTGTTTTTCGTCCCTCTCTCTCTCTCTCTTGTATACCAATTGTGGTTGATATATATACAATATTGAGTATTGTTACTTATCCTTGTCAATAGGACTAATTGTTTTCTGCATTATTCACTCTAGACAGTCACGCAAAGGGAGCTGAGGTGTGCCTTGCATATCCTGATGGCCCATCACCAGGCTGATGGCACTTCCTGAGCTAGAGTGGTGGGAGGAGTTGTCACTGGTACCTGAATATGGCTGTGACTGTTCTCACACAAAGCTGTCTCCACCCCCCCCTGTAGTGTATCTTGTGCCAGGTCGGGGAAAGGAAGGTTCCTGTGCACTACAGAGACTTTCCTTTGATGCTTGCCTACTTCAAAGGCAGAAAGAGGGATATGTATTTGACCCCTGAGACCCCAAAATCAGAACACTTCTGGACAGAGGATATTCTGCCAGGAAGAAGAGCTGGAGAAGCTGTCAGGGGGGACTGCCACTTTGCTGTTTGCATTTCTTTTTTGGCCTGCTACTTTGCTGCGTCTGTCCTGAGGGTAAAAGGACTAGACTTTGCTTTCTGTATCCTGCTTCCAAGGTTCTCCAAGGGCATGAGTGGAGCTTGCTTCCTGTTAAGAAGTCTCAGGGCGATCAAAGACTTCACCTGCCACTGCCTGGGCTCTTTGCCTGAGGGACCTGACTTGCCAATTGGTGCCAAATCTAGTTCCTGAGCCCCTGGAATGCAACCTGGTGATCTTAAGGAGAAAATCCACGCATTGACTCCCAGTGCCTGTTTTATCGAGGCATCACTGAAAAAGATCAACACATCACCACTGCCTGCCCTGTAACATGGTTCCCGCTTGACGCATCGACCATGGCTTTCACCACAAGCCCTAGTTTGCCATCACAGCGCATCAGGAAAATTGCTGCAGCATGAGTTCCGAACGCCATATCACAGACATCTGTGGCACCCGCTCTGACCCAGCATCTGCTTCGCGGCTGTGAAATAGACACAGCACCTGCTTCAAGGCTGGTAAATTGACACAGCGCTTGCTTCGCTGCTGTCCTACCAACGTAGTGCATCTTCATTTTCTATGCAGCGTCCATGGGCACTGATTCTTAGTAAGGAACCAAGACTTCTTGTTCGGAAACCGATGCACCACCTCCCATGCCAATTAGGAACCAAAACATAGCCTCCCCTGCCATTAAGGAACCAATGCATCACCTTCCCTGCCTAGCAGTAAGGAACCGACGCATCATCTCCCCTGCCAGTAAGGAACCGATGCATCACCTTCCCTGTGTAGTAGTTACCGACACATCTCTTTGCTTTTCCGGTGCCTCACCTCCCCTGTGCCTTGCACCGTCTTTGATTTTTGACGCATCTAAGGTACTTTGTGCTAAAACTAACAAATCCCTGAACCTTTTAAAAGTGATACCTTGATATGTGTATGTTGGATTTTTGTTGTTTTGATCAGATAAATATTGACTATTTTGTCTAAACTAGTGTGAAGTCCTTTTGTGGTGTTTTCACTGTGTTAGTGTGTGTGTCTGTGCAAATACTTTACACATTGCCTCTGAGATAGGCCTGTCTACTCGTGCCAAGCTACCAAGGGGGTGAGCAGGGGTTATCTTAGCTGTGTGACTCCCTTACCCTGACTAGAGTGAGGGTCCCTACTTGGACAGGGTGCAAGCCACCCCATTTCTAACAGAGATCATCTAGACAGAGGAGTGGCCAAGGAGCTGAGGTCAGGCATGCTTGGAGGCAGCTGGGTTCTGCCATTCTTGAAATAGGGCTCCTGGATAATTTTACAGTAATGCAAAGAGTAAATGCTGTAAAAGGAGTCGAATGGACTGCGAGAAAACTGTTACGATTAGGTGGTAGAATTTTCCAATCACCGGCTATTGTACAGGATAAAGATGGAATCTCAAGCATTATCTGCTCAGAACACTCATTGATACTGGAAGATTCTTCCTGAAGAAGAAGACCTGCTGTAAGAAGGCTCCTGCCTTCTGCTGGAAGAAGAGAACTCACACACTTAAGGACTCTTGTGTTCTGCTGTCACCCAGGGAGTGGACCTGTTCTCTAATGACCAAGTGGTCAACTTCCTGTTTACCTACTTCAGGAACATAAAAAACAGAATGATTCCTGATAAGTCCAATTGGCCAGATACCTTGCTGGATAGAGACCTGGTGCTCAGAAGGTGCCCTAGGTAGATGTGGTCTGCAGGATTGAGAAGAAGGAACTTTCCCAGCAGCTGAATATTGAGAAGTAATTTCACAAACTACATTTTGTAATGCGACAGTAGCACTACACGCAAACTTCAAAATATAATTAACCTATTTGCCAAGGTTTCTGCCTTTGCCTCTCCTATCTTTTCTATGCAAAGATCACCACCATGAGGGCAGAGATCTCTGCACAAGTAGGTCTACTTTTAGTAGCAAATATGTGAGGAACAGGTGAGTAGTGTGAAAATGGGTAATACTTACAACTCAATAGGAGGGGTAGAGGGTGGGATTGAGGGGGGTTTGCGGAGGGACATTTAAAATATAGAACCCACCTACATAAGAGTAAGCTCATTTCTATTCACAAACTAAACTTATAAAGTTACTACAGCCAAAAGGGGCCAAAACAGTCATAAATGTACTCCAGCCTACCCTTGGCGTAGGTCCAGCACCACACATGGTCACTCATAGGTACTGCAAAATACTCCCATATAAACAATGAAGGCAGGCACTTATAATAACATTCCTCAGGAAATAATGTTAAAATAAGTAATTTATTTCGACTTTGAAATATATTACTTGTGTTTAATTTGAAAAATTAAATATGTAAATAATACAAAATGATTGTATCATTTGAAAATGTAGTAATTAATTTATTTCAGTATTCAAATTATAATAAACTTCAAAACTTTGGTTAAATAATTATTCACTTTGAAAATGAATCATCCATACAACTTTAATACATTATCAAAAATACATAAAATTAAAGGGCCCGATTCACAGAACTAACTTAAGACAAAATCCTAAACTTACTACCATTTTGGTATTCACAGAAGGCACTTACTCATTTTGGTATTCACAGAAGGCACTTACTTACTCATTTTGAGTAACTTACTCATTTTGAGTAACTTACTCATTTTGTGTAACTTACTCATTTTGGTATTCACAGAAGGCACTTACTCATCAATGAGTTCTGTGAATACCAAAAGTTAGTTCTGTGAATCTGGCCCAAAATTTTTATGTAGGTGGATTTTTGAAATTATTCTTTAGGGATTATAATCTTAAAATAAATATTGTTTTAATGTTTTACATAAACTAGCCGTCTAAATTATCTCAGTCTGACGATGGTCTGACGTGACATGCTACTCTTTTTTACCATGTTGTGGCAAACAATAATGTAAATGATTTTTGCACTTTAAAGACAATCCTCCAGTGTCTGTGATTTTTAGACGTCTCCTGCATGGAGTCTGTTTTCTGCATTTTCAAATCGCTGTTCTGCAACACACGCCAGACACCAACTCATTAGATTCGCAACTGAATCAAAGGACTGTATTTCTCTGGAATATATGTATCTACAAGTGGTTGCCTGCTGTTTATGTCATAGGTGCAGGAGTTGAGCAGGGATTCTATCAGAATTGTGTTTTGACCTAACAAAAATGAGTTCATTGAGTCAACAGGGACACCTCTGCCCAAATTATTAACCACATTCCTGTAAAAGGACAAAAAGTATAATGTCTGACAGAGTTTATATAGTGTTTAATATTACATTGTGATTGTCATTTAAATAGTGCACAACTGCCCCTTGTGTGTTGTTTCTAAGCTTTTATCTTGTCTGGGTAGTCTGCAATCAATAGCTTGTGTGAGCATAAGCAATGCACCTGTCAAGTGTAGCCTGTAGGGTAGTGATTTCATTTTGGCATGCTGTCCTGGGATGTGCTGTGATCAAGCCATAGAAAACCTGGTACATCAGCTTAACAAAGATTGCATTAAAGAGTATAGGTTGCACTTTACTCTATGGATTTTGGTGTGCATGATTTCTGGTTTTCAATATGGGAAGAGATAGTTACTGTATGTGAGGTTCCATCATAAATTCTGATTATGCTGCATTGAACTTGTGAACTGTGGGAAGAAGTGCTTGTGTATGTCAACTCCGTCCATCATCCCCTTTGGTTTTGCTTTGTTCGCCCTAAGTTGGCAGGGTATGCCCAGACGTGGGTCCCTTGCTCCCTTTCCACTGGATTCAAGATAGCCTGGCTGATGAGGGCTGTGAGCCCGAAACCTGTCCCAGGATGCTTGTTTCCGGTCCAGGGAAGACATGGCTTGGCAGTTCGGGCTGGACTGTTCCCATGAGGCACAGGGTCAGACTGATTTGCATATGGCCATGTCTGAACTGGGGTGGCGGAGTGAGCTAAAGAATGATGATGGATTAATCCCAGATCAGTTGACTGGGGGTGAGTGCTTGTAATGTCAACACTCCGTCCATCATCCCCTTTGGTTTTGCTTTGTTCGCCCTAAGTTGGCAGGGTATGCCCAGACGTGGGTCCCTTGCTCACTTTGCCACTGGATTCAAGATAGCCTGGCTGATGAGGGCTGTGAGCCCGAAACCGGTCCCAGGAGGCTTTTTTCCGGTCCAGGTAAGACATGGCTTGGCAGTTCGGGCTGGATTGTTCCCATGAGGCACAGGGTCAGACTGATTTGCATATGGCCATGTCTGAACTGGGGTGGCGGAGTGAGCTAAAGAATGATGATGGATTAAACCCAGATCAGTTGACTGGGGGTGAGTGCTTGTAATGTCAACACTCCGTCCATCATCCCCTTTGGTTTTGCTTTGTTCGCCCTAAGTTGGCAGGGTATGCCCAGACGTGGGTCCCTTGCTCACTTTGCCACTGGATTCAAGATAGCCTGGCTGATGAGGACTGTGAGCCCGAAACCGGTCCCAGGATGCTTGTTTCCGGTCCAGTGAAGACATGGCTTGGCAGTTCGGGCTGGAGTGTTCCCATGAGGCACAGGGTCAGACTGATTTGCATATGGCCATGTCTGAACTGGGGTGGCAGAGTGAGCTAAAGAATGATGATGGATTAAACCCAGATCAGTTGACTGGTGGTAAGTACTTGTAATGTCAACACTCCGTCCATCATCCCCTTTGGTTTTGCTTTGTTCGCCCTAAGTTGGCAGGGTATGCCCAGACGTGGGTCCCTTGCTCACTTTGCCACTGGATTCAAGATAGCCTGGCTGATGAGGGCTGTGAGCCCGAAACCGGTCCCAGGATGCTTGTTTCCGGTCCAGGGAAGACATGACTTGGCAGTTCGGGCTGGACTGTTCCCATGAGGCACAGGGTCAGACTGATTTGCATATGGCCATGTCTGAACTGGGGTGGCGGAGTGAGCTAAAGAATGATGATGGATTAAACCCAGATCAGTTGACTGGGGGTGAGTGGTTGTAATGTCAACACTCCGTCCATCATCCCCTTTGGTTTTGCTTTGTTCGCCCTAAGTTGGCATGGTATGCCCAGACGTGGGTCCCTTGCTCACTTTGCCACTGGATTCAAGATAGCCTGGCTGATGAGGGCTGTGAGCCCGAAATCGGTCCCAGGATGCTTGTTTCCGGTCCAGGGAAGACATGGCTTGGCAGTTCGGGCTGGACTGTTCCCATGAGGCACAAGGTCAGACTGATTTGCATATGGCCATGTCTGAACTGGGGTGGCGGAGTGAGCTAAAGAATGATGATGGATTAAACCCAGATCAGTTGACTGGGGGTGAGTGCTTGTAATCTCAACACTCCGTCCATCATCCCCTTTGGTTTTGCTTTGTTCGCCCTAAGTTGGCAGGGTATGCCCAGACGTGGGTCCCTTGCTCACTTTGCCACTGGATTCAAGATAGCCTGGCTGATGAGGGCTGTGAGCCCGAAACCGGTCCCAGGATGCTTGTTTCCGGTCCAGGGAAGACATGGCTTGGCAGTTCGGGCTGGACTGTTCCCATGAGGCACAGGGTCAGACTGATTTGCATATGTCCATGTCTGAACTGGGGTGGCGGAGTGAGCAAAAGAATGATGATGGATTAAACCCAGATCAGTTGACTGGGGGTGAGTGCTTGTAATGTCAACACTCCGTCCATCATCCCCTTTGGTTTTGCCTTGTGTATACCTAGCCATAAACCATTTTTGTTAGATTAGAGATTTGGCTCATGAGTCATTCCTCTTTCACATCAGGATAGACTCTGAACAATAGACAGGGATGCAGTTAGAATAATATTTCAGTAGGTGAAAAGAAAAATCCAAGTATTAAATCCCTCAGGGGTAAAACGTTATCATCCCCTTCTCAAATTCATGCACGTAGCTAGCTCCATAATTTAGCAGATTGACATGAGAACGATGATTCCAACAGACAAGCCATAGTAAGAAGGGGGGACTTCTATCTGCTCCTGGCTTTTTAAAGAAATACTCCCCCTTAAAACAGTAGCAGTTTGCCTGGTGGAACCTTTTATGTCATGCCTGGTGGAACCTTTTATGTCATGCCTGGTGGAACCTTTTATGTTATGCCTGGTGGAACCTTTTATGTCATCATCACAGATTAGATCGTGCACACGCCACCTCTACCTTTATTGATTAAAAAAGATTTACTCTGGTCACCACTCTCGACATTTCTATCTAGGATAGTTGTTCACCCTATTTCTTAGGTAATAAGTTATGTTCACCCTTAATGGTTATTATCTTTAGTAAGTTGCTATTGCTATTTTCTCTATGCTGTTCTGCTTTTTACTCGCTTCTTATATTTCCCCCTCTCTCACCCTCTTTCCCCTTTTGACCCTTATTTCAAATGCTAAATTGCATGTGCTTATGTATATTGTTTATATTGTTCAAATTGGTTTAGATCCTGTACTTATTAATACTGCTCACACCCCATTGTTTTCTCTTATTTATTCACTGTAATTAATTAGATGTTTGGCAATTGTTTGAACATTACATGTTTACCTTGTACTTATGTTTTACTTTGAATAATATCTTAATAAAGCATTCTAAACTTAAGTAGCAGTGTGGATTCCATGGTAGAAATATCAGTCCTGGTCCAATACAATCATGGTGGACAATACACAGGGTCTTGACGTTTCTTGACTAAAGGGATTTGGTGCATGAGAGGTACTGATTCACTTAAAGAAGCATCAAATCTTACATGCTCATTTCTAAGAGCTCTCTCTGAGGATACAGAGTTGACATAGGCTGAGAGAGCAGAGCCATCTCACTGGTTACAAGTTTTTGAGGCAAGGGATGCCTTATCTATCACATAGAGCTCATACAGCCTTATCTGTCGCATAGAGCTCCTACAGGGTTAGGTCTCAGACCGGAAAAAACAACAATCAGTTTGCACAGTTCAATCAGTTTGCACAGATCTGGGCTCTGCCTGTAACACATTGTTTTGTTATGATAGCACTATTTGTATAGCACACATTTCTCTTTTGTGTGGCCTCATAGTACTCTCAGTAGTGTGGTGGTGACTTTTTGTATTGCTATAGGCTTTCCTACTGACCAAAGTTACAGCCATCAATCAATCAATCAATCATAGCATTTGTAGAGCGCACTACATACCCATGAGGGTCTCAAGGCGCTGAGGGGGTGGGGGGAGGGGTGCTACTACTGCTCGAAGAGCCAGGTCTTCAGGAGTCTTCTGAAGGTCAGCAGGTCTTGGGTCTGGGGTAGGCGGATGGGGAGGGTGTTCCAGGTTTTGGCGGCGAGGTGGGAGAAGGATCTTCCGCCGGAGGTCGCTCTTCGGATGCGGGGTATTGTGGCGAGGGCGAGGTCGGCGGAGCGAAGCTGGCGGGCGGGGGTGTAGAGGCTGAGTCGTCTGTTGAGGTATGCAGGTCCGGTGTTGTGCAGGGCCTTGTGTGCGTGGGTGAGGAGCTTGAAGGTTATCCTCTTGTTGACGGGGAGCCAGTGCAGGTTTCTCAGGTGAGGGGTGATGTGGCTGCGGCGAGGGATGTCGAGGATCAGGCGTGCAGAGGCGTTCTGGATGCGTTGCAGCCGTTTCAGGAGTTTGGCAGAGGCTCCAGCGTAGAGGGCGTTTCCGTAGTCCAGCCTGCTGCTGACGAGGGCCTGGGTGACCGTTCTTCTTGTTTCGGTGGGGATCCACTTGTAGATCTTGCGGAGCATGTGGAGGGTGTTGAAGCAGGCGGAAGAGATGGCGTTGACCTGCTTAGTCATGGAGAGGGTGGAGTCGAGGATGACTCCTAGGTTGCGTGCGTGGTCGGTGGGTATTGGGGCTGCTCCCTGTGTGGTTGGCCACCAGGAGTCGTCCCAGGCCGAGGGGGTGGATCCGAGGATGAGTACCTCCGTCTTGTCAGAGTTCAGCTTCAGTCGGCTGTTCCTCATCCATTCGGCGACGGCCTTCATTCCTTCGTGGAGGTTTGTTTTGGCGGTGTGGGGGTCTTTGGTGAGGGAGAGAATCAGCTGGGTGTCATCGGCGTAAGAGATGATGTTGAGGTCGTGCAGTCGGGCGACGTGGGCGAGTGGTGCCATGTAGATGTTGAACAGCGTTGGGCTGAGGGATGAGCCCTGGGGTACGCCGCAGATGATCTCGGTGGCCTCGGAGCGGAAGGGGGGGAGGCGGACGCTCTGTGTTCTGCCGGAGAGGAAGGAGGTGGTCCAGTCCAGGGCCTTCTCTTGGATTCCGGCATCGTGGAGGCGTGTGCGTAGTGTGTGGTGGCATACCATGTCGAAGGCGGCTGACAGGTCCAGGAGGATGAGGGCCGCGGTCTCTCCGTTGTCTAGCAGGGTCCTGATGTCATCTGTGGTGGCAATGAGGGCAGTTTCGCTGCTGTGGTTGCTACGAAACCCGGACTGGGACGGGTCCAGGATGCTGTTCTCCTCGAGGTAGCAGGTCAGTTGTTTGTTGACCGTCTTCTCGATGACCTTCGACGGGAACGGGAGTAGGGAGATGGGCCGGAAGTTCTTGAGGTCCTTGGGGTCCGCCTTAGGTTTCTTGAGTAAGGCGTTGATCTCGGCGTGCTTCCAGCTATCCGGGAAGGTTGCTGTCTCGAAGGAGATGTTGATGGCTTTCCGGAGATGGGGTGCGATGGTGGTGCTGGCTTTGTTGAAGATGTGGTGTGGGCATGGGTCTGACGGAGATCCGGAGTGGATGGTGTTCATGATCTTGATGGTGTCGTCGTCGTTTATGTTGGTCCAGGAGAGCAGGCAGTTGGTGCGGATGTTGGTCGTGGGAGTGGGGATCTCAGTGGTTGTCAGGGTGATCGTGGTGTTGAAGCTGTCGTGGATGTCAGCGATCTTGCGATGGAAGAAGGCGGCCAACGAGTTGCATAGGTCTTGCGAATGTGGGATGTCGTTGGTGTTGGAGCTGGGGTTAGAGAGTTCCTTCACGATGTTGAAGAGCTCTTTGCTGTTGTGTGCGTTGTTGTCTAGGCGGACTTTGAAGGAGGCCCTTTTGGCGGATCTAATGAGGTGATGGTGTCTGCGGGTGGCGTTCTTGTGGGCTGCGTAGCTGTCCGGTGTTTGTTCGCGGTGCCAGTTCTTCTCTAGCTTTCGGCAGGTTTGCTTGGAGGCCCGGAGGTCTTCAGTGAACCAGCTGGCTTTCTTGCTGGTGTGGCTGTTGGGGGGTTTCTTGAGCGGGGCGAGGGTGTTGGCGCAGTCATCGATCCACTGTCTGAGGTTGCAGGCGGCGGTGTCGGGGTCGGTGGGGTCGGCTGGTGGGCACCGGGCTAGGGTGGTGGTTAGCTGGTCTTCGGTGACTTTGCTCCAGCAGCGGCGAGGCATCTTTTGGGTGCGGTGGTGCGTGGTGGCTTTCTGGAAGGTGAAGTGGATGCAGCGATGGTCGGTCCAGTGGAGTTCGGTGGTGTGACTGAAGGTGACGTGGGAGCTTGCGGAGAAGATGGGGTCAAGCGTGTGGCCGGCGGAGTGGGTGGGAGTTGTGACGAGTTGTCTGAGTCCGAGGTTGGTGAGGTTGTCGATCAGGGTGGTAGAGTTGGTGTCGTTGTTGTTCTCGAGGTAGAAGTTCAGGTCCCCGAGGAGGATGTAGTCCGTGGAGGCGAGGGCGTGAGGGCTGACGTAGTCGGTGATGGAGTTGCTGAACTGTGGTCGAGGTCCGGGGGGTCTGTAGACGAGGGTTCCTCTGAGGGTGGTGTTGGGGTCGGTGTGGATCTGGAAGTGCAGGTGTTCGGCGGTGCTGAGGCTGTCGTCGTTGTTGGTCGAGACTCTGAGAGTGTTCCTGTGGACGATGGCGATTCCTCCTCCTACTCCGTTGGTGCGGTCCCTGCGGGAGATCTTGTAGCCTTCCGGGATGGCAATGGTGATGTCGGGTGCCGAGGAGGGGTTCAGCCAGGTCTCCGTCAGGAATGCGATGTCAGGGGAGGTTGAGTCGAGTAGGTCCCAGAGTTTGACGGCGTGTTTGCGGGCGGAGCGGGTGTTGAGAAGAATGCAACTGAGGTGGTTGGGTTTGTTCCTGGTCGGCGGGTTGGCGGGCTGGGTGCTGGTGAGGCTGCAGTTCCGGCAGGAGAAGGGCCCTTGGGTGCTCTTCGGGGCAGCCAGGAAGCAGGTGCGTGATCGTCGTCCGGTGTTGAGTGCTTTTAGGGTGCTGGAGTCGTAGCGGAGCAGGGGCATCGTGGCGGGCGCGGGGACCAGGGGTTCTGGCGCTGGGCACGGTCCAGGCGCGGACGGGTGCAGACGGGCTTGCCTTAGGCGTGCCTTTGGCGCGCCAGCGGCGCGGCCGCACAGCGGCTGCCATATATGGGGAGGTGGGAGGGAGGAGCAGCTGGGAGGCAGGGCAGGGGGAGCGAATGGGCGGTCAGGGGGGCGGGGACGCAGGGGACGCAGCGGCTGGAGCGGGAGCGGTGAGGGGCAACGAGGGGAACAGAAGGCAAAAATGGGCTCAAAAACACGGGGGCAACGAGGGGTACGGAAGGCAAAAATGGGCTCAAAAACACGGGGGCAACGAGGGGTACAGAAGGCAAGAATGGGCTCAAAAATACGGGGACAACGAGGGGTACAGAAGGCAAAAATGGGCTCAAAAACACGGGGGCAATGAGGGGTACAGAAGGCAAATATGGGCACAGAAGGCACAGAAATACAGGGGCAACGAGGGGAACAGAAGGCAAAACGGGCTCAAAAACACGGGGGCAACGAGGGGAACAGAAGGCAAACAGTAAAGGCAAAAAAGGCAAACAAGGATACAATAGGAGGCAAGCAAGGATACAATAAGGCAGACAATAACGGCAAGCAAAGAAATACAACCTACGGCCTACCTCTGGCCACCAGGGATGAGGCGCAGGTGGTAGCCTGCGGGTGGAGGAGGGCCTCGAACTTCCTCAGCAGCGGCAGCTGGGGCAGGGACACACAGGCGGAGCTGTGCAGAGGGGGAGCAACCTACCAAGCAGGGTCAAGGGTCGCTCTCCTCACCGCGCAGCGGCCGCCATATATGGGGAGGTGGGAGGGAGGAACAGCTGGGAGGCGGGAGGCAGGGCAGGGGCAGCGAATGGGCGGTCAGGGGGGCGGGGCCGCAGGGGACGCAGCGGCTGGAAGGGAGCGGTGAGGGGCAACGAGGGGAACAGAAGGCAAAACGGGCTCAAAAACACGGGGGCAACGAGGGGAACAGAAGGCAAACAGTAAAGGCAAAAAAGGCAAACAAGGATACAATAGGAGGCAAACAAGGATACAATAAGGCAGACAATAACGGCAAGCAAAGAAATACAAACCTACGGCCTACCACTGGCCACCAGGGATGAGGCGCAGGTGGTAGCCTGCGGGTGGAGGAGGGCCTCGAACTTCCTCAGCAGCGGCAGCTGGGGCAGGGACACACAGGCGGAGCTGTGCGGAGGGGGAGCGACCTACCAAGCAGGGTCAAGGGTCGCTCAGAGTAGTCTATTCAGCCGTGTGCTTAGTGACAGTTCCTACTGGTACGAAGGAGGATCCCAGCTGGGCCTGGCCTATCCATATTAATACTGCCCCCCACCTAAAAGCAAGTAGTAGCAGGCCAGGCTCAAGAAGAAGATTTCTAAACAAAAAACAAACTCTTTAGCTCATAACAAGTTCATCATGTAAGCAAATTTTAAAGACCTGCACTGTGAAACTATCCTCAAAACATGTATTTATTTTTCAAAAGATAAGTAAATTGCCCACATTGTCATCTTTAAAAATGTGTGTAATATGGAGGGTAATCATATAGCTGCATGAATTATTGTAACGTTAGTATTATTAAAATATGTGTTTTGCTTATCAAACCTGCCTTCTTTCTAAACTGGTTCTCTGGCCCTCTAACTAAAATGCTATTTCACAAACATTTTTAAAGTTATCATTACTAAAGTTTCTCTGATCCATTTTTAACATCATCAGATCTGCCATCAATTTGTAACTTGATGCATCTAGACTCTTCCATCTGCCTGGAGCTTTGAAGTCGCTTGAGATGGTATGGCTATTTGATAAGCAAATAATAACGCAGGGCCACCAACAATGACACAGACCACCACCACATGAGTGCCAGCAGGCCCAATGGAACACTGACACAGGAGCACCAACAATCACACGGGGACAGAAACCTGGTTAAAGTGTCAAAGAGTCATTGGCAAATGAACAGTATCACTAGGATACTGACACAGAGGAATGAATACTGATATTAAGAAACAGGCAAAAGAAAACAACAATGACAAAGGAATGTCATCACATTGCGCTCATCACAGACACTGGGACTGAGACACAGATATGGACCCTGATTCACAAAGTGCATTTTGTAGCACGTAAAGTAGTACTACAGTAGAACGACTTAATGGGTACAAAATGCAATTTACAAAGTTACAAGTGCAAATTTCCACCTTGCCTATCTTTTCTATTGGGAGATCCTCACGCAGGCAGGATTACTTCTTAGAAGTAAATGTGGGAGGGACTAGGGGAGTGGCTTGAAAGGTTTGCATCCTTACTACTGAATGGAAGGGTTTTTGAGAGGAGTAAGGGGCGGTTTAGGGAGGATTAGGGAGGTGTTCAATGAGGGACATGCACTCACCCACAAAAAAGTAAGCCCACAGAAATTCACAAAAACCCCTTCTAATGTTCCTACAGTCAAAAGGGATCCAAAATAATAATAAATGTACTCCAGATCAGAGGTAGATCTCCACCATCAGAGCAGAGATCTCATTATGGTAAATTATAGGGAAAAGTAAAAAAGGTTATTGAACTTTAAAAAGTAAAATATTTCTATGTTGAATAATAACGTAAATTAAAGTTATATAGTTATTGTTAGAACTGGGGGTCTCTAGTTGGCAGAGGTAGGTACCTTTGTCCAAATAGGGACCCTTGCTTCTAGTCAGGATAAGGGGGATACACACTTTAGATAACCCCTGCTCACCCCCTTGGTAGCTTGGCACGAGCAGACAGGCTTATCCCAAAGACAATGTGTAAACTATTTGTACTAAAAACACACAGTAATACAGTGAGAACACCACAAATGGACACCACACCAGTTTAGAAAAATAAAGTATCTTTATCTAAACTCAACAAGACCAAAATGACAAAAATCCAACATACATATAGTAAAATAGCACTCAAAAACGTTTATTTCCAAAATAAAGCTTGAAGAAAACAAATAGCTCCATTTGGGGCCATTACAACATCGTGACAGCAATAAATCCAAAGTATGGCGCTAACTGTGACGTGCGGGGCGTAGGGCACGAACGCACACGGACCCCCAAACAAACAGTACCTTTAGATAATAAAGTCTATGACAATGCATGCCGTTGTGGAGGCGAGGAGTCGGTGGCGGCACCTTGGCTGCTACGGGGCGGAAAGGCGTTGTGTTCTCGAGGAGGCGATGCACTGACGGCATCGGAGATTGCCTTTTCTTGCTTCTTTCAAGTTGCTTCCAGCTCCCAACAGCAGGAACAACCTCCAGAGGCCCAAAACTGGAACAGGCAGCTCCTGGCAGGTCAGAACTCTCAGCAGTAGAGTTCAGGGGTCTGGGTGTGAAATCTTTGTGTCCCTGAGACTTCAGAACAGGAGGCCAGCACACACAGGCCCTTGGAGATTCTTCTTCAAGCAGGTTCACAGCAAAGATCCAGTCTTTGTCCTTTCTTTGACAAGAGCAGCAACTGCAGGCCAACCTCACACAGCACCCAGCAAAAGGGCAGTACACCCCCTCACAGCTCTCCAGATCTTCTCCTTGGCAAAGGTTCCTCTTTAGTCCAGAAGTGATCTAAAGTTCTGGGGTTTAAGGTCCACTACTTATACCCCATTTGGTCTTTGTTTTTCTTTGTGCAAGGGTCTCTGAGCCCAGTCCAAACTAGTTCTGCCCTCACTGGTGCAGGATGACCACAGGGGGGGAGACAGCATGGTGCAAGGGAGACAGGCCCTATTCAGGTCCAAGGAAAACTCCTCCCACTACTCTAAATGCTGTCAAGGTCTATTCTGCTCAGCTCTGAGTCATCCAGGAAGGGCTAGGCACACCTCAACCCCCCAGTGGCTGTCAACAGTGAATGCACATCCCCTGCCCCTGTCACTTCAAAACCAGACAGTCAATCCACAAACAGGCAGAGGCACACAGAATGGTTAAACAAGAAAATGGCTACTTTCTAAAAATTGCATTTTCAAACACACAATTTAAAAACCATCTTTACTAAAAGATATGTAATTAAATTGCTGGGATGCTGACACAAGGGTCAAAGCTTTGGGACACAGAAACAGGGATGCTACAAGACATGGACACTGATAATAAAGCTAAGAATTAACATGAGACATATACACCAGCATGGGGTAAATGGCATTGGGTCATTTGCACTAGAACCCTACAAAGGGTACAGGAAAACTGAAAGGAAACCCAGACACAAGCAGATGAATACTGATAGGAGAGCCATGAATACAGTAACAATGACATGGGTTATCAATACTAACATAGGGATGTTGGCAGGCAGGGCCTGATTCACAAATCGCACTTTGTAGTATGTTTTGTACAAAACGTACGACAAAGTGCATGTTTTGCCTATACTTATATGTGCAGAGTTTTCCGCACCGACTGAGGATTCTCCGCATGTGTAAGTATAGATTTTAGTAGTACATGTGGGAGGGATACAGGTGCATGGATAGGAAAAGGTCCAGACTTATTACTAAAGGGGATGGGATTAGGGAGCAGTACAAAAGGTTTAGGGATGGCCAGGGAGGAGTTTAGGGAGGGTCGCCATCCATCCACACAAGAGTAAGCCAATTGCATTACTCTGGGGTGGAGACATGCATATTACACTTTTGTTGTAAGTTTACATTCAGAGTCCCAGGTTTACAAAGTGTCATGCAACACAAAACAGCAGCCAAAAATGCTGCGCTGCTTTGGGTGACAGGGAGAGAGCAGGACAGTGCATTTTCTACAGAGATATGGCACTCTTCTCCCCCCTCTCTAGCGCCTGCGCAGACTTTTGCTGCCGCGTGCCACGCACACACCTTTGTGCCATAGTACAAGGGTGTGACTGTGAGTCTCGCATAGGTTTTGTACTGGAAACGTTCCCTTTCAGTACAAAATACTAAAGGTCTGATTATGAGTTTGGCAGTCTTCCTGCAGGCCGCCACGCCAGCGCCCCGCAGGAAGACTGCCAAACTCGTAGTTAGACCACCCGACAGATTACGAATTTAATCCTGTGCTATGCTGCAGCAGTCGAACGGTGGTGCCTTTCTAAGGCTCAAAGGAGAGCCTTAGAAAGGCACCGCAATGGGAGAGCCGCAGCACATTCCTGCACAGGAAGAAATGCACCATGTTCTGCATTTCTTCCTGTGCAGGAACAAGGGGTGCAGGAATACAGGGGGGCACACCATGTGCCCCCCCTGCATGTACCCCCATGCAGTGAGGCACCAGCGGGCCCTGTAAGGGCCCCATTAGTTTGCTCACCACCACCCTTTTCATGGCAGGCTCACCACCATGAAAAGAAGGGCAGTAAGGAAACACGTAATATGCTTGGTGGTGCCACAGTGGCACCACCAGCATATTACTTCCTCCTACCGCTGTGCCACCACTGCGAAATCACGGATCCCCAGCGGTTGCAGCGGTCCTGTGGCAGTCCCACCGGCTGTCGGATCATCAGTGCGGCGGTGATCACACCACCACTGCGACTGCGGCAGGCCAATGGACCGCCATAGTCCTTATTAAGCCCAAAATTTAGACCAATTTAAAAAAACTTTTCCTTCTTTGTATGTGTGCTGTACAGTGCAGCACACACGCAAAGTCGAAAGAGAAAGGAGAAATGAAAACATTCTACTTTTAAAGCCTGCTTAGAATTTTTAACACAAAGCCCTGTCTACTATTGTAGTAGATAGGGTTTTGTATCAAAAGCATGGGTGGTTTCATGAGAATGCCCATGTACCACCCATGATACACTCCCATGAAGTAATGCAAAGCTGTGCTTTGTGCTGCTTTGTGTTACTTTTAGGCAAAATCCCAGCACAAAATAAGTTTTGCTCAGGAAAGTAAATAAAAAAATCCACACCATAGTTTGTGACTACCAAAAGTAGTAGACTTACTTAAAAGTGTAACTTACCTTTGTGAATCAGGCCCTTGACTATGTACAAAATGGTATTGATATGAATACATTGACACAGGAACACAGGAATAATGAAATTAAAACTAAAACACTAGCACGGACATTGCGGAGTCCATCTCTGTCACCTGGTCACAAAAAAGATCCAATGAGATACTGTCTCTGGGCACTTTAACTGACATGGGGATATTGACATTGAATTGAGACACTGGGACATTGACACAGACGTTGATGTAGGGATATTGATATTGGTACACTACCACAGAAACATTAAAACCTCAAAGAGAGACACACAGCCATGGAAACAGTGGCACTTATACTGGGGCATTGACATTTGGACACTGGCATGGGCACACTGACAAAGAGACATGTGGGCTGAGACTGACATTGGGAGCCCAAAACAAGGACACAGAACATTGGGATATGGAGAGACATATGATCTGTTGACCCCAATAGGCCACCATCCCTGACAATCGGCCACTGACACTGGAACACAAAGACTTAAGGAAAAAAATGCATGAAGAGAAAGACTAGTCCACAGAGACAGACTGAGAGGCCACAGAGAAGCAGAAGCCAAGTACATAATAAGAAGCATGTTTGCAGTCCTGACTAAATCACAATATTGATTAATAATCCTCAGCACCAAGGGGGCACAATATTGGCAAATGTTACTTATCAGCAATACTTCCTAAACTTTTATTCTTGAGATAAGCACTGCCACCTGAGAGTTTTGTGATCAATCATATCATATAGTTCACGTCCTGACAAGCAGAAAGTCAGTATGTACTAAGATTGTAATGGGAACTATGGCTGACATGGTGTCTGGCATGTTCTAGCTCCTGTGACTAGAGATAGAAGTGTGTCTTTCACCTCATAACTGTTCAATGCTCGCTCTATGAGCTGTATGCATGCTCCCCTGATATGCCATGACTAACTTGTCTATCTGTCCTCCTGACTACTCTACTGAGGTGTCTCCCATAGGAGCCAGTTCAGGCATTGCAGTGATCATTGACAATGGGACCATGCCTCTGTATGCACTATGGGCGTCATGTACGAAGAATGCTTTAGGTAGAAGGGGTCACAATGTGTGCACTGACTTTTACCAAATGCATTCATATTTTGATTACTGACCTATGTAATGATAGGTTAAAAAAATACTGAATCGCAATTGGTCGCAATTCAACCTACCTCATAAATATTAATGAGGCAGGTTGCAAATTGCAACCCATCACGATTGGCTACAATCACAGGGAAGGTGGCTTACTGAGGTGAGCAGACCACCATGACTGTGATTGCTTTTAAGTAAACCAATCTTTTTTTTCAATGTAGTCAGTTTTGCGAAAAGTGTTAGATGGCCTTTGGTGACTCCATCCCGTTTGCAAAGGGGTTTGAGTTGAGGGTAAAATATTGATGCTTTGTGACAGGATTTCGGTCACAAAACATTAATACATACATTAACCCCTTCCGTGCTTCCGTCGGCCAACGGCCGTCGCGAGCACTATCTCGCTAGTGCTGCGCACGTCCGTTGGCCGACGCGGCCCCGCCCACTCTTTTAAACTGCCGCACCGCGGCGGAATTCGCGCCGCGGTTAAAGGGTTAAGGAATCGATATTTGGAAGGGACTCCGTAAACATGTATCCTCCAAATGGCAATTTCCTAATATTTCCTAAACCCATACAACCATTTGGAAAAACCTTTCTCAATCGTTAAATGAGTTTAGAACATGTAAAAAATGGTTTTGATTTACTGAAACAGAGGGTTTGCGAAGGCTAAAATGCTTTGTTGATAGAGACGTAATGTCTTTCTACTAATAATTGTGTTTAGAAATGACTATATATTATTGCTTTAGTTGTTACTAATGGTTGTTAATAAAACATGCCAAGGAATGCATCACTTGCCACTCATTTCCCCAGAAGTGTTTTGAGAGAGAAAGCACAATCCAATGTATATTGGTATTTATTTTATATTATACTCATTTTTCACCACTTTTAATGGTCAGAGCCACTTTCAAAACTTTGACACACATTTCTTTAAAATTTCTAATGTACCTTGCTTATTGTGCTTTAGAATGAACCTTTTCTTTTTTTTTTATTAAACTGTTTTTATTATAAAACGAAAAGTGCATTGGTTCATTTACAGTACAGTCATAATTACTTGGCCATTGCAGAAAACCCCACTCCGGTATCGAAAGAGCATACACCGTGTACCCAACTCCATCCCCGTATCCCACCCCAGGGGAGCCCCCAAGGGAGCCCAACACATTCAGTCGGCTAAAGGTCCCACTCATCCCAGTGCATTGCCCATTGGGGTCAAGCCCCATTCTACCCCTATACCACCAATGGAGGGGTTCCATCATCTACCGCACTGCGGGTCGTTAGGTCTTGTCTCTCCCGCCTCATCTCCACTACCGGGGAGATACAGATGTCCCCGCGGTATTTGTTCCACTTTCCCCATTTATGGTCCCATTTCTTGGGGCACCCCCTCCCTTTGAAAACAGTTTTCTCCGCTATCATCGCCCCATCCATGTCCCTTGCCCAGTCCACTACCCCCGGGCTGGCCTCCTGACCCCACTTCTGCGCTATGTTACGCTTTGCAAGCAGCCATCCCATTGCTGCCCACGCCTGATCCATCTGGGAAAGGTCGGTAGCTTCCCATATGTTAAGGAGACAGAGCCTGGGAGAGGGACTCAGGGGTTTGCCACATGCTCTAGATAGTTGCCGTGTCACCCTGTCCCAATAGTGTTGTATGCGTGGACATTCCCATAATATATGTATGAAGGTGCCAATTTGGTTACAGTGTCGGAGACATAGCGAATCTGGTCGTCTCTTAAGTCGGAGCAGTAACGTAGCGTCAAAATATACCCTGTGGAGTACCTTGATTTGTATAAGGCGCAGGCGCATGGGGATCGCTACTTCTCTGGGAGAGGCAAGAGCGTCTCTCCAATCTTCCTCTTCTATAGCCCCCAGATCTAATTCCCATTTAGCACGTGTTTTTTCCATGGGGTCCTTGCGGTTATTAACTAGTTTTTTATATGTTAAGGAGATAGCCTTGTGCTCCATCCGATCTACTATCAACCGATCCTCCAGTGGGGAGGTGTCAGGGAGAGGAGTCCCCCCAGTCAAGGCCGCGGAAATGGCGTGTCTGATTTGGAGATATCTAAACGTCTCTGAGGGCTCCAGGTGGTATTTAGTCTGGAGATCCGTAAAGGAGGCTAATTTCCCCCCCACCCACATGTCCCCTACCGTGGAGATCCCGATAGTGTCCCATTTATCGAATCCAGGGCATTGACTTAGGCGGCCCAGCATATCTGGTTCCCATAACGGCGTTGCTTTCGTGAGCCGATTTTGCCACCCCATTCTCTTCGTAGTTCCGTGCCATATTTCAACCGTGCGGGCCGTGGGGCCCGTCAGGTGGAGTTTGCGGGGATTGGTATATAGCGCCCTGTTGTAGCCCCTCTTCCCATGAGCCAATGGTCAGTGCGGAAGTTGGGATCGTCATGCTGGCCGAATACCCAGCTGTTAATTGCCGTCAATTGGGATGCCTGGTAGTATAGCCGAATATCAGGCAAACCTATCCCCCCATCGTACCATCCCAGGACTAGTTTACTCATAGCAATTCGAGGCGGACGGTCTTCCCAAAGTAGCCCGCGCAGCACCGCGTCGATTTGTGCAAAATACGAGCCCGGGATTGGAAATGGAGCGTTCTGCAGTGCATAGAGGAATCGAGGGAGCGCTAACATTTTAAATAGTGACGCACGTCCCAATAGAGTGAGAGGTAGAGAACGCCAGTGTCGGGCGTCTGACTTTAGTCGTTGAAGCGGCCCCACGAGGTTCCGCTCGAAAAGAGCTGAGCATCCGCGGTCACAAATATACCCAGATATCGAAATCCCTGAGTGGCAACTGGTATTTCGTACCCCCTCGGACTGGGTGGGGGCTCGCCCCACAATGCATACATCTGGGACTTGGACCAATTTATCCGATACCCCGAGTGCGCTCCGAAAATATGAAATATGTGCAGTACTCGTCTCAGCGAGCGCGCTGGAGAGGCAAGGTAGAGAAGGATATCGTCCGCATAGAGGAAATTCGATCTTCGTGCCCGTGTGTCCATTTGAAGCCACGTATCACCGGATCTCCCCTGATCCACACTGCGAGTGGCTCCAATACCAGGGCAAAAAGAAGCGGGGACAGCGGACAGCCTTGTCTCGTGCCCCGATGAAGCGGAAAGGTGTCAGAGCGGTGATTGTTGACTGTGACGTATGCAGTGGGTTGCGTGTATAATAGTTTGATCCAGCCAATCAGCCGGGGGCCGAAACCCACCCGACTCAAAACAGCAAAGAGGAAGTCCCATTCGATAGTATCGAACGCCATAGTGGCATCAAGGGACAATAGGATTGCGTCCTCTTCTATAGTGCTTATTCTCCCCAGGGCACCGTGTACGCGCCGTAGGTTTCTGGCCGTATTCCTGCCCGGCATAAAGCCGGATTGGTCTGGGTGAATTAACTCAGCAATGCAAGGGATGAGCCGATTAGCCAGGAGCTTAGCAAGGATTTTGGCTTCTACTGTGAGCAGGGATATTGGGCGGTACGATTTACATTCATCCGCCGGTTTGTTCGGCTTATGAACTACCACTATGGCTGCGGTTCGAATATCCGCCGGAAGGAGTCCCGTCTGGTAGCATTCGTTGTAGAGACCCAAAAGATGAGGGGCTATTTTTGCGGACATGGGTTTAAAAAGTTCAATTGGGAGTCCGTTTGGGCCCATTGCTTTACCAGAGCGCACCCCCTTTATGGCCTTCTGGATCTCCGTCACGGTAATGTCTGCTTCCAAGGCTTCCCTATCTGGTGGGGATAGGCATGACATTCCAATTGTGGCAAGTAAATCGGCAGACAATGGGGCCCGGGAAGAATCAGGTACCCTATAGACGTCTTCAAAATAGGATGCAAACAGCTGTGCTATCTGTTGAGGATCCGTGATAGGCGCCCCATCTGGACCAGCTAGAGCTTGGACCCAACGTGTCGCCTGCTCTTTACGCTCCAACCATGCTAGGAGTTTGCCTGTACGCTCACCCTGTTCATAGATTAAATGTCTGGTAGATAAAGAGCGCATCGTGGCTTCCTCCATTAGGAGTTGTTTGTAATCTTGTCGCTTGATATTAAGATTGTGCTGTGTGTCAGGAGCAGGGGCCCGCGATAGGATCGTCTCCAAGGCCAGTATCTCTGTTTCCAGGTCAGTCACCCTCCGGGAGCGCTCAGCCCGGTGTCCCACCGTCAAGGATAACGCCCTACCCTTAATTACTGCGCCAAACGCACCCCATAGCGTCACTGCCAAGGGCACGGACCCCACGTTCTCTTCGAAAAAGTAATCAGTTTCCTTCAAGAGGGTCTCCCGAATGTGAGGAATTTTGAGCGCCCATGGCTGTACCTTGATATATCCTGGTTGCCTGGGCCGTAACCGACCAAACGTCGTCAATAGGGGCGAGTGATCGGATATCCCGCGCGCAGAATGAACCTTTTCTTACTAATTATCAAAAAGATTTGAACAGGAAAAACATTAGCAATACTTTTAAGTACAATGGGGCATATTATCAAGAAACGGCGTTAAAATTATCGCCGCTTTAGCGACAGAAAACTGCCGCTAAAGCGGCGATAATGGGCTTGATAATATGCCCTTGAGAATTCAATAGAAGCCCATGTTCTGGTGTCAACATGGGCTTCTATTGAAATTCTCAAGTTCATATTATCAAGCCCATTATCGCCGCTTTAGCGGCAGTTTTCTGCCGCTAAAGCGGCGATAATTTTAACGCCGTTCTTGATAATATGCCCCTAAATAACTTGGGCGCATATCAACAAGCGGCAGTGATAATTATCGCTGGCCGCTCTTAGCGTGAGGAATTTTATCGCCGGCTATCGCAGATAATTATCGCCATGCTAGCGCTGTATTAACAACGGATAGCGCAATGGCGATAATTATTCCAGTGATAGCGATGTTTTCCATGGAACATCGCTGGTTTTCCAGCGATGTTCCATGGAAAACGGCGATATCCTTGGTGATAGGGCCTGTGGTCTTAGCCACACAATCCACCCCCCATGTTAGGTATGCCTTAGTCAGGAATTTAACAGACGTTAAATTCCTGCGTTAAGGCATACTTAACATGATTTTAAATATCGCTAACCCTCGTTGTTAATATGAGGAAGCTGGGTTAGCGATATTTACCTAAGGGAGTCTGGTCAGGCACGCCTCCTTTGCATCTCATTAGCGATGCGATGGGAGGCGTGCTGACAAGGGGTGCTAATGCAAGGATACACGAGCTAGCGTGTCCTTGTTGATAATGCGATAATATTATCGCTGCTTTTCGCCCGAAAACGGGCTCTAAAGCGGCGATAATATTATCGCCGCACCTTGTTAATATGCCCCTTGTTCTCTACCTATGGTCTAATTTTCTAAATCACATTGTGGTACGGAGCAACACAAGGCAAATTAAATGCAGTAATTATTCATGGGGCCAAGCAGGCACACATCTATTCTTAACTATTGGCCTTTCTGTAAACATACACGTTTAAACTGTTTTGAACCGCTGACATCTCCACCTACTAATGACGAGACAGAGTTGCTACCTGGAACAAGTGACTCAGATACGGGCCGATGGAGAAAGGCGAATACCTCGGACCTCGATGCACACGAGGGACAAAACTAGGCCTCCCCTGAAATCCTGACTCCATGGGCGGTATCCAAGATCCCCGCCCTCAACGACCACCCACATGGACAGTACTAAGGGGAGTCCATCTTCTTGCCTATTGTTCGCCCTTGGTTACTGTTGACGCCTTACCACTGCCTTGTCTCTCCACACCCACCCGCGTGTATAAGACGCAGTCCTATGCATACAGAATAGCCCTGTCACTGACAGGTAGGAAGTACATTTTCGCCGTTTTACTGTTGTATCGGATTTTCTTCTGATTCTAAGGTTGTAAAGCTCTCTGTACATGTCTGCATGAGATGATTCGCCCCCTTGTTTTCAGCTCTTGCATGTATTCATTGCCTCCAGGCACTGGGACAGATATTTACACGTGTATCCTATAGGTTTGGTTAGTGGGCTTGACTTCCCCCTAGAACACAGTTGTGTAGTGATTAGGGTGTAGGGGTCTGTGCTCTCACACTTCCTTTGATGCCTCTTTCCCAATATCTCCCTTTAACCTACCCCTCTCCTCAGGTGGCTCTAATAAGTTGAAAGTTCGCACCCCATGTTTACCTGCACTCACTGTCAGTAGTTATGCCCCCACCTACCGCCAAATGTGGTAAGAACGGTTTCTCTCAACACCAATGGCCGGACTCACTTTACAAACCGTAAAATGATCCTCCCTTGCCTGTGCATTCACAAGTCAGACATAGCCTTACTCCAGGAGATGCACCTAACGGCAGTAGAATATGAAAAACCTGACCTTCTCCTGTATTTCTTAATGAATTACTTAAGCTAAGCAGGATCTTAATGAAATTTATACCACACAGGGGATCCTGCCCACTTTCACCGAAAACACCATCATTATGAAAAGGGGAATAAGGCTGGCAGGATGTCGGCAGCACTGCGGAAACACCTTGAATCTAGTAGGATGATCCCCGCCTTCGTACTGAGAGGGGCTGCCTCCTGAAGAGCCTCATGATATCCAGCAGGAATTTATAACGTTTTATGAAGCCTTATATACCTTGGGTATGCTGGAAATGCGACCTGGGGCTCACACATTCCATAGTCAACTTAAACTTCTGACGCTCCTACCAGAACACTCAGAGGTGCTGGGAGGGGAGATTACTCCTGACAAAATAGCACAAGCCATCGATGGAATGGCGACTCTCAATGCCCCGGGTGGGGCTGGATTACCGATAGGTAATGGTAATGGTAAATTTATTGTTTAGTTAATTAAAACCATAACAAATTTCGAATAAAAGATCAAATAAAATTACAATGTAAAAAATGTCATAGTTTAAAAACAAAATTTCATATTTTGAACAGTGCACATTTGACCGTGCGATCAGTGGAGTTCATCTGCATCAGAATGTTCTTGATTTTGCATCATAGAGCCCTAGAACATCGGGCAAAAGTCCGGCAAACTTCCTTCTTAGTATAGGATGATTTAATGAATTTGGATAACGTTTATTTTGATTATTCAAAGAACTCTTTTTAAACCATCAAGCTCCACATAGTCAGGTAGATCATAGATACAGTGTACACGTCATGGCCACGAATGATGGCTGGGGCTTCGGAGGGCATGCTCCAAGCATGACTTAATGTGAGTCAGTTAGTTAATGTGCAAGAAAGAATGATTAGCTTCGTCGACTTCACTTTTAACTATACTTTGTGTTAAAAATAAGAATTATGGCAGCAAGTTATTTTGGAGGTAGGGTACCTTGAGTGATCATTTGTTCTGCTAACAAAAAACGTGACTCCACTTACTACAATGACTTGTACTGTATAAAAAATGTCCAAATAAAATAACTAAATGCTCCTATTGGGCTGCGGATTTCAAAGCCTGGTCGTGAAGTCTGAGAAATTTTAACAGCTCGCAGTTCATTTGGGGATCTGACTGTTCTAGCCCTTGCGTTATAGCAGCTCTACAGATCCTTTATTCCACTGTCGATGAGGGCTTTTCTTAACAAAGTAGCCCGTGCTAAATGCAGTTTCGGGCAGATACACATTAGATGGATGAGGTCTTCTCTTTTACTACCGCAAAGTCGGGATGCTGTGGGCCCTTTATGTATCCAGCTTGGATGCTCTGCTATTGATGGTAGCTTTCCGAAGCGGAGTGCCATCAATTGTTTATTTAGATGTACCTCAAATGTGAGGTTTAGGAAAGCCGCTGGTATGAGGGCTTTATAATTATTGATCACCATCCAGGAATGAGATCAATGGCTAAATATGTTTTTGTCAAGTAGCAGGGTATGACATTTAGCAGCTTTGTTTATAACTTGTTTAAAACTTGTAAAGGGCACATTTTTATTCCACAGCTCAGCAGCATATGTAGTTGTTAGCGCTTTGTAAAGGTATTGGTTGTACGCCGATTTATTTTCATTTTCAAGTTCTGTCTATAATGCTTTAGTAAGTGCAGAGCACCTAAATTTTGTTTCAGTCGGTACCAAACCTTAATTGTGGTGAACATCCTCCCTATTGTTTCGTTCATGTGCCCAAATTCAAGTCGCACCTGCGCCGGCGAAGCTGACTGTGGCAGTTATAAAACATTTTTATATGTGGTTGCTAGCAGCTTATTCAATAGGGTGGACTCTTTCCCGTGTAGGGCGATGCTGGCATATGATATAGTTGGTAGCATTTTTGCCGCTATTACGGAGAGCAGTGGGTTGTAGGATGGGCCCTCCAATTATTTTGCCAGGGCCCTAAAAACAAATGTTAGTGCGCTGGTTCTCTGTGACATATACATTTTCTGCTCTTGATGGTTTAGACTGTTGTCAATGTAAAAGCCCAGGGGGCATATTATCAAGACCGGCGTTAAAAATTATCGCCGGTTTAGCGGCAGAAAACTGCCGCTAAAGCGGCGATAATGGGCTTGATAATATGCCCTTGAGAATTCCAATAGAAGTCCATGTTCTGGTGTGAACATGGGCTTCTATTGGAATTCTCCAGGGCATATTATCAAGCCCATTATCGCCACTTTAGTGGCAGTTTTCTGCCGCTAAACCGGCGATAATTTTAACGCCGTTCTTGATAATATGCCCCCAGGTATTTGTAGCAGAATTACCGTCTACCCTGATATTCTGATGGGGGCTAGGATGATTGCTGATTGGTTTTAGATGCATTGATTTCTAATTTATTAGCTGTTATGAATTCCAACATTTCAGAAAATGACCTTCGGAGGCCAACCTTGGTTAAGCTCATTAAAACCACATCGTCTGCATAAGAATGATGCGATAGAGGTAGCGTTCCCAGCTGCGGTGGGTGGGAGTAGGTCTTGTTAAGCCTTTGGGTCAAATCAGACATAAACAGATTAAAAAGATGCGGTGCCAGCACACATCCTTGTTTCAGGCCCTTGTTTGTGCTAAATTTTCTTGAGACTCTGGAGCCATCGCCCAGCTTTACTCTTAACCAGGTTTGGGAGTAGAATAACATTATACATCTTAGTATTCTTTTGGGTATATTCCAAGCTCTGAGCTTGTTCCACAGGAGCTGCCAATTCATGCTGTCAAAGGCTGCTTTTAGATCAATAAAACAGAGACGCAGTTTTTGTTTTTTTTGCTTTTATTTTTCTGCTATTAGGGAGAGTGATAAGATGTTGGTGATCGTTCCGATCCCCTTTCTAAAACCTGGCTGATTTATTGGGATCAAGCTAAGTTTATCCAACCAGATAATCAGGTCTGTCAAATCAAAGAGGCGTGGTATTTTGCTTCTACATCTAGTAGCGTAAAGAGCCTGTAATTTGTTGGATTAGTTCTAGCTCCAGTTTTATATATTGGTGTAATGATTGAGCCTTGACAGCTGGATGGTATTCGGTTTAGTATTTCTACTTCTTTGAAAAGTATGGCCAGATGGTTGCTCCAGAAAGCTGGGTCATGTTTAGAAATGGCTTGAGGGATGCGATTTGGCCCAGGTGCCTCATCACCTCTGCATTTTCTTACTACGTTAATTATTTTGTCTGCTGAATAAGATCACAAGTCTGTTTTATTTTCCTTTAGTGTAGATGTACCATAATTTCCGCAGTACGGTTTTGCTATTATTCTACTCGACATTCCTTGATCTTGTTGATTTAAGCCGTCTAGGTGCTTAGGAGGCAATTGTGCAGGAATTATGTTCTCCGTAAATGTCTTTGTTAGAAATTCAGCCCAGTCGTGTTCTTGTACGTTTGAGGATATGGCATTCACTGGCCTACCATAGAATTCTACAAGATAACTAAGTCCCTGGTACTCCCCATCCTAGAGCAACTAGTTGAAGAAATTACAAACCCTCATATTCAAACATCTGCATTCCATAGGGCACTAAACTCGTTACTTCCAAAGCCTGGAAATGATCAAATTGTGTATCAATTATAGACCTATATGATTGATAAACAATGATGTGGAGACCATGGAAAACATTCTGGCCGATTGATTGAAACTATATCTCTCCTCTTTGATTGACCCCTCGCAGGTAGGATTTGTGCCTAGACAGTCCTCCACAAATCATCTATGGACAATCTCACACCTATTATGGCAGACAAGAGATGGCACATATGAAAAGATACTGGTCTCCTTGGATGCAGAGAAGGCCTTTCACCGAATAGAATTGCCTTATTTATTTAGGGTCATGGAGATCATGGGTTTCTGTAAATCTTATATTGACAAAGTACGATGGCTCTACTTCATACTCATGGTTTCTGTGTCATGAGACAGCTATGTGTCTCCATATTTTGCTTTTAACCAGGGCACGAGGCAGGGTTGCCCATTCTCCCTTCTGTTATTCCTCTTGGCACTGGAACCCCTAGCAGCAACCAATAGGGCAGCTCCAGCCATCCAGGGCTTAGACACTGCTGTTGGAACGCCTAAAGCCATGCTTTATGCTGATGACAGCTTAGATACCCTCTCACACCCTCACTCCTCAATTCAAGCCCTCATATGCGTAATAAACTCTTTCTCAGAATTCTCGGGCTACAAAATTAATTGGAGTAAGTGTGAGGGTACAAGAGCTTCTTTGAGTGCCATCACACCTCAAGTATCAAGCAATTTTCCTCAGTCCAGGCCTTTGCAATATGGTTAAAGACAATGTACTTCCTGTCCTAGATAGAGTAAGGTTGGACTTCATCATCTGGTCTAAATTACAGCTGTCTCTGTGGGGTAGGACCCAGATAGTGTAAATGAATGTGATACCCAAGTTCACATATACATTTGGTATGCTTCCCATGCTAGTGCCATTCCCTACACTCCGAGAGATCGACGGGACCATACGGAAATTTGTCTGGGGGTAATGCTAACCGCGACTCAAAGTGTCCAAACCCTATGCCTCAACAGCTGCCGGTGGCCTCTGGCTCCTCCATGCTGAATCCTACTCGCTAACTTTACAATTGGCACCGACAGTTTACATGTTCAAAACAAAGAGGGAAATGCTGATGTGGAGGTGAATAGAAAGTAACCTCCCCGTATCCTCCTCTGACCTGGTTCTTCTACACACAGATTTTACCAGCAAATTTCATGCCGACAACCCCATTTTGAAATGCACCCAATATGCTTGGTACAGAGGAAATACCTTAATGAAAACTTCAACATGGATCCACTTACATGCTCCTATATGCAGGAATAAATGGATCCACATTGGGGTGGTTTAAATGGATTGTCACTGTGGCTGTCCAAGAGGACTCGTTCTCTGGATGACTTGACATAGAACGGGTAAATGAACCCATTCCGAACCCTTTGCTCAAACACATGGGGGTATATTTCCAATCGCCACCAGGGTGCCTCTTTATATGACACTCTGGTGGCATAGCTGCATTCCCCATATTTACAAAGTGGAGCTATGCCACTTAACATGGCTTAACACCACCTTGTAAATATGCCCCTTTCCGCCGCAGTCCTTTGTGGCAAAGGGGCGTGCAATGGGTTTTTCAGTGGGCGTTACAACGAAACACCCACTGCTTTTTGATGCTGCCCCAGATTTACAAGGCTGGGGCAGCGCCAAAAACTAAGGCCAAGGAATAGCTGGTCTTAGAATGGCGAGACGAACATTTGCTCTATGTGTGCTGCAAAATCTTTCTTTGTGTGCTGCATTCTGCAACACACATAGAAAGAGCACATCACCATTATTTATTGTTTATGTGCAGAAAGGTGTCCCTTCCTGCACATAAACAATCGCCCCTTGCACAGGCACGCTTGCAACATGGTGGCAGGGTGCTTGCGCTGGCGCTAGGCAGCTTTTTTAGCGCCAGCGCTAGGGAAAATATGGGGGTGCTCCGTATTTTTGTAAATACAGCACATCCTTGCGTTTTGAAAATGTCGTAGCCCGGCATTGCCAAATTTGCAGTAACGTCGCACTCCTGCATTTTCTTGTATATATGCCCCATAGCCTACCGCCTTCCCAACACTGGCGCCACAGACAGCTAGCTCACAGCCTCAGAGCGACCCCCAGACTTAAACCGCACACTCTCCGTAAGGACGACATGCTGCAGAACATCACGAGATCGAAAGACTATCGGGAGGAGGGGGTTCTGTCGGGGCCATACTTAACAGTGATTGACACCCTCTTCTCAAACTCTACTGTAGCTTCCTTGTGTCATCGAATGTAGCTAGCTGTGATATGTATGCAGCGGTCGCTTATGAAAAGATAATTTACAATTTGGATGCCCGTATGCAACAATTTAATGAAGTGTGGGGCCCATCCGACCCGACCTGTTCCGAAAGGCCACTCCACAGTTGAGATATGTCTGAGGAGTCGTTAGTTCCGCAACTTTTCTGTACCTTTGATACCTATAATCTTTGCCGTTTGAATCGAACCCCATTTAAGAGTATAGACACGGAGAGTTTGTTTCACACTGTACCCGAAGTGCATACTTCTTTTTAGGTCTCGGCTAGACAGCGCATGCGCTGTCTCGTCGAGAGATGCTGTATACAGTATAGTGAGGGAGGCTCCGCCTCCGTTTTCCGATTCGTTCTTCACTTATTTTTTTTAAATTGGCTTCTTGCTATTTGTTATGCGTGTGTTACGTCCCTCCTTTTCCTTCTTGGACACACCTTTGGCTATTGGCCCCTTTACATGGGATTCTTGCATTCTTTTCGTGTTTTTTTTTCTGCGTGGATCTCTTTTTTTATGGGGACTTGAAGGGAAGCTTGGTTGACTTCCGCTGTACCAACAGCTTCGCTTTCTTTTTCGCTACGGCATTTGTCAAAGTGCAATATTAGTATTCCGTGCCTCCTCATCAACCTCTTAGCAGTTTTTGTTTTAGATTCCGTTTCCGCTATCGCATTTATCAGCCCGCATTATTAGTGTTTTTTGTTCCGATGTAGCAACTGCTTTGTTTTTGGCGTGTTTTTCATTCGGTTTCGCTACGCCATTTCTCAACCCGCATTATTAGTGTTTTCTCATTTATCAGTCCGCATTATTAGTGCTTTTTGCACCGCTGTAGCAACTGATTTGCTTTTGTCGTGTTTTTCAGTCGGTTTTCGCTACGCCATTTCTCAACCTGCATTATTAGTGTTTTTTCATTTCTAAGCCCGTATTATTAGTGCTTTTTGCTCCGCTGTAGCAACTGCTTTGCTTTTCTCGTGTTTTAGATTCGGTTTTCGCAACAGCATTTATCAGCCCGCATTATTAGTACTTTTTGCTCTGCTGTAGCAACTGCTTTGCTTTTCTCGTGTTTTAAATTCGGTTTTCGCTATCGCATTTATCAGCCCGCATTATTAGTGCTTTTTGTTCTGCAGTAGCAACAGCTTTGCTTTCGTTTTTGCTACGGCATTTCTCAAAGTGCAATAGTAGTGCTCCGTGCCTCCTCATCGACCCCTTAGCCGTTTTTGTGTGGCAATTTTTTTTTTACTTTGCCATTTTTTTCTGCTGTAGCAACTGCTTTGCTTTTGTCGTGTTTTTGAATCGGTTTTCGCTACAGCATTTCTCAGCCCGCATTATTAGTGCTCCATGCCTCTGCATCAACCCCTTAGCGTTTCTTGTGAGGCGATGCTTCTTTTTTCGTTTTAGCTACAGCCCTCCACCAGACTTACACAGAAGCTTGCTTTACTTTGGTATTTCGTTCGATACAATTTTTTCGTTTCCCAGCTAGAGCTCCCTTGCCCTTTACATTGGTGCTTGCTTATAACACCTACACACTCTGCATCACTTGGTGCGGTCAGCAAAAAAAAAAAAACAGTTACTAAACTTATATTGTAGCAAACTATATGAACATCTAACTGCGTTCCCTTTTATAGTGTTGTACTCAATGTGCTGTTACTGTAAGCAAACCAAAAAAACCACAGCAGTTTGTGCGCTCAGCAAACACGCCAAAAAGTTAATAAGCAGCTATTGTAACCAGCTATATAAACTTCTAACTGCGCTCCTTTTCACACTGTTATAATCAATATGTTCTCAGCGCAAACTTACCTAATAATTATTAGGTGAGGCAGGTTAAGGGCCGGATTACAAACAACAAGTTGCTGTTGCACAAATGTTAAAAGCATCCTCATACTCTTCCTTTTCTTTCTTTGCCTCTGTTTTTATCTCCTTATTCCACTACCCATCCACTTAACAAACCATTCCATCCCATTAGCCAGCTAGACAGTAACCCACCCACCCACCCATCTACCTACTCATCCATGCATACATCCACCCATAATCCTCTCTCTTTCATGCTTTCTCTTCTGCTTTTTGGTCTCTTTCTCTTTCACACACACTCAGCCTTCTCTGTGCCATGTTCAGTAAACGATAATAAGCTTTAATAAAAAAACAACGGCACAGAGTTAATTAGCAGGTATTGTAACTAGCTATATCTACATCTAACTGCACTCCTTTTTATATTGTTGTAATAAATATGTTCTTAGCTCAAACTTGCCTAATAATTCTTAGGTTAGGCAGGTTTACAGCGGGATTACAAACTAAATGTGTTATATTGTGCTTAGACTCTTCTGGCCAGGCTGGAACTGCACATCTCCACGAGGTACCTAAGGTTCTATTGTGATGTCATGGGCTGGGGGGTGACCGTTGACAGTTGGCGTCAGCTGTGTCTGGCAAAGCTGTCGTGTGGGGTTTCTCTCCTGACAATTAAACTCCAGTTCAAAGGAATCCTTCGTTGTGTCTTGATCTAAATTCACAACAATTTTGGCGACGATCGGCCAGACACAAGGCTGTGTCAGAGAGAGGAAAAACCCCAACGAGGAACCCAACTCGTCGAGTGAAGCAGCGGACGCGAGAAGCGACGGGCAGGGAAAGGTTGAAACGCGATGTCACCAAAGGAGAAGAAGACACGCGGAACACCCTGCAAGCTGTGAGAAGGGAGAAGCAGACGGAGGAGTCGTGCCGAGAGGGAACGCGTGAGTCACCAAGAGCATGGAGTGCACTGCATCGTGAACAGAGGAAAGCTGCAGCGGTAAGGAGAGTACAGCGGGGCAGCAAGCAGTGCAGAGAGGAGGCGTAAGTGACAGCGCAGAGTGAGCAGCGCAGTGAAGAGAGCGCTGCGGGCGTGGAAGAGACGCCGTGACACTGAGGAGCGCGTAAGGCATGAGAAGAAGTGCTGCGCATAGAGAAAAGCCGTACTGGTAAGGAGTGAACGGCGGGGCAGCGAGCAGGACAGTGGGCACAGAGGAGGTGTTCATTTCTTAGGAGTGTGAAGAGAGTGGACGGAGGCGTAGGGCAAGAGACGGAGTGCAGTGCTGAAAACAACGAAAGAAGCCGTACTGGTAAGGAGAGAACGGCGGGGGCAACAAGCAGGGCAGAGAGGAGGTGCGGAGGACGCAGCAGCAGGAAAGGAACTGCCGGTGTAAACAGTGCAGTGAGCAGAGCGATACTAGAAGGATCAAACAGTCAAGGCATGCACAAGAACTTTACCGCGTAAGGTGCGCAGCAGATAATCAGGACTTGGTGTGGCAGGGCAGTATCGGAGTCCTCGTATGCTGTGTGGCAGGGCTGCTGAGTCGAGGAAGATCATTCGTAGATGGGTGTTGCACAGTGATTGGTTGCAATACGTTTAAGGAAAAGTTTCGCATTGACAGGGTGACCTATTTGTGTTTGCTGCCATCTAGTGGAGAAAGATAAAATAGGAAAAAAATCTTAAAAACATGGATGTAAGCACTGCCATAGTAACACCACCTCCGTTCCTTATGTCACCTGGGGAACCTACAATAGAGTGGGAGGACTGGATACATTGCTTTGAGAATTATCTCATAGCTTTAGATGGCGAAACGTTTCCAGCGATAAGGAAAAAAGCATTGCTATTGGGTTCATTAGGTAAGGAAGGTCAACATATTTTCAAATATCTTCCACCTGTAGGGAATACACAAAGTGGAGAGATGGAGGATGTATATAAGGAGGCTGTCCTGAAACTTCAAATAAGGTTTGCCAAGCAAGTCAATGTGGTCATGAGGCGGCATAAATTCTATACACAACCTCAACGCTCAAATGAGGGCATAGATGACTTTGTGGCAAGATTGAGGGAACTCTCTGCAAAATGTGAATTTGGAGGCATGCAGGAGGAAATGATAAGAGACCAATTGATTGTGCAGTGTAGCAGCAAGAAGATTCAAGAGAGGTTGTGGTCGTCAAGCAACCCCACTCTTAAAGATGCCATAGCTATCGTAAAGGTAGTGGAGGAATCGGAGAGGTGCATGCGCGAAATGAAGAGCAATACTAGCTGCAATAAAGAGAGTGAAGTGGCACTTCTGGATGACGACTCTGAGGGAGTCAATGTGGTCAAAAAAAAAGTGCAGCCGACGGCAGGCGGAGGGAATAGAAACAAATACCAAAAGGGGATAAGCAGCTCACAAGGGAAGTTTGGTGGTCGCCATTGCCTCAGGTGTGGGAGCAGCTACCACATGGCAGATTCAAAACAGTGTTACGCTGTTGCTAAAGACTGTCTCAAGTGTGGTAAGAGGGGGCATTTGGCACGCATGTGCAAACAACAAGAGAAGAAAGTGGGTTGCGTGGAGGATGAACAGACAAGCTACCGAGTAGTAGTTGTAGAGGATAACGCTGAAATAGCGGAAGTGGAAGGGAATGAAAAGAGATGGATATGACCCAAAGCAGACTTTGAAATCAATGGTCGACAAGTCTCATTAATGGTCGATACTGGATCACTTTATACAATCATTCCTTTGAATGTATTTGAGAAAACTTGGCCTGGAGAGATTTTGACTAAGTCAGATGTCCTACTAAAGGGTTATCAAGGAGGCAACATCAGTGTAGTGGGGTGCATGGCAGCCAAGATAGAATTTGAAGGAAGACACACAGTTGGGAAGGTATATGTGGCCAAGGAAGGTCCACCCATTCTAGGTTGGACACACCAATATGACTTAGATATCAGGGTAAATCCCAGGGCTGATGTGCCAGTCATGGTTGTAGATACATTGGATTTGAAGGAACTGCTTGAGGAGCATCGTAGCGTGTTCGAGACAAGGCTGGGGGAATTCAAGAACTATGAGCATGAAATAAAACTTAAAAAAAACTCAATACCGATAACGCATGTGGCAAGAAGGGTTCCCATGGCAGCCAGGGCAAAGGTGAAAGAGATCATTCAACAACTATTGGACGACAAGGTGATAGAACCTGTTGAGGCGAGCGAATGGTTATCTCCGGTCGTGATAACCAAGAAGGCTGACGGGTCTCTCAGGTTCTGTGTGGACTTGAGAAGTTTGAATGGAAATGTAATAATGGACACATTTCCCTTGCCAAATATAAATGAACTGGTACTAATGTTGGATGGTGCAAAAGTTTTCTCGAAGTTGGATATGAGGAGTGCATATCACCAAGTTAAGCTTAGTGCAAAGTCCAAACATCTCACGTCCTTTATTACTGGTGAAGGCACCTTTCAGTTCAGCAGACTTCCTTTTGGGTTATGTTCTGCTGCAAGTGTTTTTCAGCGCTTAATGTCATCAGTTCTTTCAGGGGTGGAAAAGGCTGTTGTGTTTCAAGACGACATCCTGGTGTTTGGAAAGGATGTGTGTGAGCATAATCAAACGTTAGATAAAGTGTTGACTCGCATTGCTAAAGCAGGTTTGACCTTGCGTAGAGAAAAGTGCAAATTCATGACGCAAGAGGTGGAGTATTTGGGGCATCTTGTTACAAGGGATGGTGTCAAACCAAAAGCCAATTTAGTTAGTGCCATTGTGAATGCACAAGTGCCACACGATAGAGACACCCTGAGATCCTTTATGGGTCTTGTAGAGTATTATTCAAAATTTGTATATGATTTTGCTCACAAAACTGAACCTTTAAGAGTGTTACTAAGACGTGGGAAAAGGTTTGTGTGGGATGAATCACAACAGTCTGCCTTCAACATGATCAAGGAAGATATTGCACACGCAGAGGTGCTAACTCCGTTTCAACAAGGGGTTAATACCACAGTTACTGTTGATGCCAGTGCGGTTGGCATTGGTGCTGTCCTAGCGCAGATGCATGGGAAGCAAGAGAAAACAGTTGCATTCGCATCACGCTCCTTGAGTGAAGCGGAGCGTAACTACTCTGTAATTGAGAGGGAGGCCTTGGCGGCGGCATGGGCTACAAATCATTTCAGAGTGTTTTTGTGGGGCAGTGGATTTAACTTGCGCACTGACCACAAGCCACTATTGAAAGTACTGGGCCCGGGTGGTATAAAAAACTGTTCGGGGAGGCTGGCTAGACTTGCGGTCAGATTGCAAGAGTTTGACTGTAAGGTCGAATATATTCCTGGGTGGAGGAATAGGGTTGCAGACTGTTTGTCAAGGCTTCCGGATAAAGCAGCAGTTGTGTCAGACTTACCCACTGAGGAGGTGGTGGCAAATATTGATGACGCCATGGAAGGGTTTGCCAATGCCATTCCAAGACAAACCTGGGTCAAGGAAATGGAAGAGGATGCAGCTTTGACTGGTGTTGTGCGATTGATGAAAGGCAGTATGAGGAGAGAAAGCAGTCTTCCGGAAGGGGTGAGACCGTTTTTGAAGGTGGTGGATGAACTATCCATAACTGATGATGGGATGATCATGCGGCAGGACAGATTTGTGCCACCTTCTGGTTTACATGCAAGACTGATTGGTTTGGCGCATGAAGGGCATTTGGGGCAAACCATCACCATAAAGAGATTGAGGGGGAACTATTGGTGGCCTTGCATGGATCGACAGGTCAAGGATTGGGTAGAGAGGTGTGAAGCATGTAAGGAATCAGAAAAATGATTGAGGGTTGGTCTGGGATCCTCTAAGGAGTCTCAGCATGTATCCTTAGCGGAGGAGGTTTGGGAGAAGGTGTGTTTGGATTTTATTGGGCCATTTGCATTTCTGCCGGAAAAAGAGAGGTATGCAGTTGTGTTAGTTGATGCAAAGTCCAAGTGGGTTGAGGTTGCGTTCATGAGTAGTATTACCACTGCCGCCACCATTGGTGTCTTGCTTGAGGTGTTCAAGAGGGAAGGCCTTCCATCTGTACTCCTTACCGATAATGGTACTCAATTGACTTCTGGTGAAATGAAATGCTTCTTGGAATCTGTGGGAGTCAAGCATTCTTGTTGCTCATTGTATAACCCGCAGGGAAATGGATTGGTTGAGAGAATCAACAGAATGGTGAAAGGCACGATGCAATTAGCACATAGTGCAGGTTTGTCTGTGCAGGCTGCGGTTAGTGAAATGCTTTGGGCCTATCGCTTGACCTGCAATGGTAACTTGGGTAAGAGTCCATTTGAGTTGATGCGTGGAAGGGCAGCTGGTACTAAATTAGTGCCATCATGGATGCGTGGAACCTCGGTGTTGGGTAGTTTGGCCAAGGGTACGAATACTAAACAGGACAGGCGATTCATTGATGTAGGAGATTGGGTTAAAGTTAGGCCTGGAGGCAACAGCAAGTTTTTGAGTAAGTTTAAGGGACCTTTCAAAGTCAAGGCTGTAGGAGGCAATTGGGTCAAGTTAGTAAATGGCCAAACATGGAATTTGAGGCGTGTTGCATTATATCAAAGGCAGGGTTGTAATCAGGAAAAGAATTTAGAGCAGGAGAGTGAAGCTGGTGTGTGTTCACCGTGGTTGATGATGAGCGATGGTGAATTTTCAAGGGGGCAGTCTGATGTTTGTTTGCCATCTGGTGAGGGTGCTGGGAATGATGGCGAATTTGTGACTGCCAGAGAGGGAGATGAGTTGGTGGGCTCATCTCGGGGCTTGAGGGAGGCCAGGGAAAGAAGAGCTCCGGCATATTTGGGTGACTATGTTGTTTGATTTGTTCATGTCTTCTTCTTTCGGTTCCTATTTCTTCTTTTCTTTCTTCTTTTCTTTCTTCTTTTCATTTTCTGTTTTTACCTTTCATTTGTGTTCTCACTTTGAATTAGAGTAAGATGGGGAGATGTGTTATATTGTGCTTAGACTCTTCTGGCCAGGCTGGAACTGCACATCTCCACGAGGTACCTAAGGTTCTATTGTGATGTCATGGGCTGGGGGGTGACCATTGACAGTTGGCGTCAGCTGTGTCTGGCAAAGCTGTCGTGTGGGGTTTCTCTCCTGACAATTAAACTCCAGTTCAAAGGAATCCTTCGTTGTGTCTTGATCTAAATTCACAACAAAATGTTACTAAACAACAAATGTTAAAACCATCCTCATACTCTCCCTCTTCTTTCTTTGGCTCTGTTTTTATCTCCTCATTCTACTACCCATCCACTTACCGAACCATTCCATCCCATTAGCCAGCTAGCCAGTAACTCACCCACCCATCTATCTACCCACTCATCCATACATGGGTTTACCCATAACCCTCTCTCTTTTTCATGCTTTCTCTTCTTTATTTATCTCTTTCTCTCTGTCACACACTCTTATTCTAATTCTATATCCTATATCTCCCTCTGTATCTCACTATTTTTCTGAGCCTTCTCTGTGCCATATTCAATAAACGTTAAGGAGCTTCAATAAAAAAACTGCGGCGCCAGCAGTAACCTTTGGGCTTCCATAGCCAGCGGCACATATGCGGCATTTTGTTCGAGGCAATCTTTTTATTTGAGCTACAGCTCCCCCGTGGTTTACATTGCTGCTGTGTGTTTGCCCATAGTATTTCTATATTTATGGACCTAGCCAGCGGACTTACACAGAAGCTTGCTTTACTTTCCCATTTCATTGAAAGCAATGTTTCGGTTTCAGCTACAGCTCCACCGCCGTTTTCCGTTTAATTCAATATTATATTTCCTAATACTGTGTTATTTGTTAGCCAAACACGTCATATTGCTAATGTCTCAAATGTTTCTGCCTGGAATAATAGTGTTTCAATTACAATTTTTTGGGGTAATCTAGTCTGTTGCTGCTAAGCGCATAATGTTTATAAATGTAAAATAGTTTTCGCGTATAGCTATCATGTGATTCCTCGGCACACAAAAGTTTTTTTTTTTTTAAACTAAGTTGGTGTCTGTCCTAACATCCGTTTTGTTGTAGCCACAGCCTAAAAATTCACAAGCCTCCTTTTCATTCTGTGCTTCTCTTTTACAATACAAACACATCATTGCACCCTTGCTGCTTGGCTTGGTGTTAAAGCCGCACCCAAGTACTTCCTAGGTCTTCTTCACATTGTGTGCTTTAGCGCCATAGGAGAAACAAATAACTTCAAAGTAGCAGCGTAACTTGGTGCCCGTCTTCTTGGAGCCCAAGTTAACTACTTCACAGGTTTATAAAACCAAATAAAAGAAAATTTAATTACTGTTAAAATAAAAGTTGGATTCAAAAAACTAAAGCAGTCAGTCCTTTATTTAAAATAATATATCAAACATTATGTCTTATTACAATTATATTTTCAGAAAACACTAATATGGCGAGACCGATTGGCATGGCCAATGCTTGTTTTATATAATGCTTGAATATTTCGGACTTTGAGATTTTTTTAATGATACTCTCTTTACCCTGCGTTCAACCTTCCTTTCACCTTCGAATTCTCTTCTTCCATCACTAGATCTCAATGTATGTGTAAATGTGCAGCAAACCGATCTGTAGCTGTAATCAGGTTAGTTTCAAATTGCTAATGAAGAACAGGAATGCAAAAAAAAATAAACTATTGAATTTTTTTGTAAGTTGGTTGTGGCTGTGCGAATATGTTTTTTCTTGAGATTTGTTTCCTTGTGGTGAGGCAGCAGACATAATAATGGCTTTTTACTGTAAATAAAATTGTAAATAGCTCATCACCTTGAATGATGTAACCTTGAAAAGAAGTACAATGTACAATTGTCGAAGTTGTATTATTCGTGTTTATCAAGTTCAAACAAAAAAAGAAAGAACCACACATTTGCAAAAGAACTGCAATACACACAGGACAGTGGAGATTTAAAATTCGAATGACGTCTCAACAAATGATGTATTAACAGTACTTTTATTCAGTGTAGTGCAAAAAAAATTCCATTACTGTCCTATTCTAATTCGATTCAATAGAACAAAAATTAAAATAATGATTACAATAACGATCGGCTGATTGGGCAAATTAGTTCTATTTTAATAGTCCCAGCAGCACACTTTGGAAAGTTTGCAGGGAAAGCAAGCTTATTATCGCCTTGTCTATATTTATATTTATGAGGACAGCTTCACATGGCAAGGAGGCAGGAACTTTCTTGCTCCTTGAAAAAGAGAAAAACCTTTGCTCACCTAAAATGTCCAAATTTCAAGGTCGATTAATTGAAGGCTCATAATGACTCCAAGGCAATTGTGCATCAGCTGCTGTTCATGTTCTGTAAGGGAATATTCACGATACACAGAGCAGCAACTCTTACTCTACTAAAGGGTGCATTTGTGTGTGGGCCCGTGCCGCCACTCTCCTTTATATTTGTGGACTTTTTCAAAGGTTATGGACACCATCGGCCACTCACTGGTGTGGGGTAAATTGATAAAGTTAGGATGTTCTGTCCCACATGTATACCAATTAGACAAACTCTACTTAACTGGGACACAAAGAGATCAGCTACCACAAAGGCAACAAGCATTGGCATAGCCAATAGGTCTCGCTTTTGGGACCTTATAAGTATTTAGTTATGCAGCACAATATCCTTGGTGCAACAACATCAACTGTTGCATGGCTAAACACTTATAAGGTCCCAAAGGCGAGACCTATTGGCTAATTGCCTTTTAGTATCAAGTACATATCGTTCAAGTTGCCCTATGTGCCTAATGACATGTGCACTTATACTGCTGAGCGGTGTTTGGTAATGCAAAGTCTTTCATGACGTTCAAGGGGCGAAGTCAGAGTATGGTCGGCAATGAAAGATGTCACAGATAGAAATCCCACAGAGAAGGGAAGTAATCCATGAGAGATCTCAGGAGAGGTTATCCTATCCAATTAATTTTAGACCCTCTTCCCTTTATTTATTATGGAACTTTGTAAAGCGTTACGTGTCTATTTTGTGTTATCGGTGCACCGTCTTGTGTTGCCAAGGCCGCAGGTGAGGACAGTAGTAGTGGTATAATTTTCAGAGTGGGTATGCTGTCATCAACGTTACAGCACCCAAGTCATAGTGGTTGTGAAAAATCCAAACGTCACACCAACATCAAGGTACCAAATGAGCCACACCCATTACGCAAAAGAATGATATGGGTGCTGTATGCAACCGGTGGTGCACCGTGGAGCACTGTATACCAAATATATTAATGAAGCATGGTGTAGTAGGGCAAGGTCATTGACAGATAGTACATTTTGCACTGAAATAGCCACTAAATGTGCATACATGCAGTTCTACTGGTAAAACGACAGTGTGTGGAAATTGGTTTTTATTATTTCCACATAACCAGAGGTGTAACACAAGCCCCTACCCTACAGCACCTGCGGCAGAGGGAACCCCAACCCTTCAGGGGCCCCAAGACAAAGGTTTCCGTGAGAACATCAGGTGCTAGTTCACGGGTTTACAAGTGCGGGGTAGATCAGGTAACCTGTGCTCAGATAAATCTGTGGGGCAGTGTGCCACTCCGGAAACTACCGCTCTTACCTTCATCTTGTTCATCTCCCAGACACACAACGGGATGGCAACAAGCAGACCCAGCACATAAAGAAGCACCACAAGCCGCCAGTTTCTGCAGGTGCACGCCATAATCGACAGCGGCACGGGAGACCCGAGCGGGTTGGTGAGTGGTAAAAACTAACACTTACTGGTGGTGTGATTCTCGTGTGAAAATACGGGCAAACCACAACACCAACAGCACCGCTCCCTTCCCTCTACCACTCAAGCACAACCTAGCAATAATAACAACAACAAGCGGCTTCCGGCTTCAACGGCATCCCTATTGGTCTGCTGAACAAACGTCACTCAGCCCGGAAGAAATCTTCCCAAAGTGATTGGCTGGAAATGAAGTCTCTGCCTATTACGTCTTTTTACTCCGCCTTCTCTGGTGATACCAGGTATGATTTGCTTTCAGTGAATGTCGTAATTAGCTGAGGTATTCTAGAGGTCTGTCATGTGACTGACTAAAGATGTGTTTTTTCAGAGATTTTCACGTAAGTAATGAATGGAGTGCAGGTAAAGAAGTGCGAATTTGATCAGGGATGCAACTTGACCCGAATTTCGGGGGAGGGGCACAGGTCAACCAATGGAGGTGGGGCTAGCACTTAAAACAAGCGCCTCGCGCTGACGAGGCAGCAGGGGGAGGGGAGAGAGGAGGTGGCCTGCGCCTGTTTCCCTTGCGGGAGCGAGCTTTGAAACCATCTGTGAAATTAAAACAGATGGTTTCAAAGCTCGCTCCCGCAAGGGAATCGCCAAACGTGCACGCGTTGCCATTCAAAGCAATGCAATGCGTGCACGTTTTTGGCCTGAAAACCGAATTGATTTCTAAAGGTCTCCTCCTATGAAGCGCATGCGTGCTGCGTAGGCGAGACCTAAAAAGGGATCAGGAGTGGTATGAGGCAGGTATGTATGTATATTGTCACTCGGAACTAAACTAGGATGCGGCTTATTAAAGTTACAGTTCTAACTGAGGCAAAGGTGCAAAGATATTTATTGATTCAATTTTTTGTAAGAATGGTATGTGCTCAAAGCTTGATACTTCAGATAAAACTCCTTCAAGTTGCTGAGCAATGTTTTGTCCAATTCTAGAAAGTTATGATGTTCGTTGCTCCTCCATCTGACACAAGCCTGCGAGGCCAATGTAACTTTAATAATGGCCCCAGGCTCAGAGCTATGGTTCCCAAGATTTCCACGAGACTTTGAAATGTAGGAAACTATTGGCTGCCGTTGTTTATAAAATCAAATGATCCACTTGACATTGTGAGATAAGAGGTTGGGGTCAGGAGACCCTGCGTTCTGGTGCTGGTAGCCATGGGCGTAACACAGAGACAGTCCCGGTGGTGCATGGTGTGCACAAACCCTTCAGGATGGCCCCCTTCAGCCGAAGGCTAATTAATATCTGTGAGATAGGTAAGGCTCGGGGGGCCCACATCACATTCTGCAGGGAGGCCTGTAATTTTGTGTTACCCTACTGCTGGTAACTTTAGTATAATGGGGGCCTCATTTACGGGGTTTTTGCCATAGGGCAGGTCAGCAGGCATGGCTGCTGTGCTGCCCTACGGCAAAAGAAAGGGCAGGAATGGGCCATATCTATTAGATACGGCATACTCCTGTCCTTTTCCACTGCGCCTGTGCACAATGACCTGCTGTGTGCCAACGCAGGCACCTTTGCACCATGGTGCAAGGGTGCCCACGTTGCGGAGATGATTATTTTTGCACAGGAAGGGGAACCATCTTGCTGCATCATCTACGGGGACTCCAGGTTCTATTGCTGCCTTTTTCGGCCTGAGGAGGAGGGGCCGCAATGTCACGGTCAGGCACCGGAGTGCCATAAAACTATGGGAGCCACTCCGCTGCGCGGGACGTGCCCGGGCTCAGCCAGGGCCAAGACGTGCCCGGGCTCAGCCAGGGCCAAGACGAGCGCGTCCCAGTTATTCAAGTGGGAAGTATCTTTAGGGTCATTATTGGAGACGAAGTCCTTGATCGTCCTCCTCAGTTCGTCACGAAGAAGCCAGTCTCTGCTAAGAATACTAGGGAAGTACCACCTCTTAAGTTTAGAGCGAAGTGCAGGCCAGTTGACCAATATTTTAAGTTGAGCGTGGTCCGAAAGACATATCGGATGCAATTTAGCCATCAGAATCACCTGGCGGAGAGCCTGGCTAAGAAAAATGTGGTCTATCCTGGAATATGATCTGTGAGAGTGGGAAAAAAGGAGTAATCACGAGTTGAGGGGTTGATGGCCCTACAGATGTCTATCAGCCCCAACCGCTGCAAAGCGGATTTAAGCGTCTTAGTAAAGACCCCAGCAGCTGACGTGTGTAGATGGGTAGTGTCCACTGATGGATCCCAAATAAGATTGAAATCCCCCATTAAAATGATGTCCCCTGTAGCAAACACCCCCAGTGTTGTGAGAAATGTGAGGAGAAAATCTGACTGTCCAGAGTTAGGTGCATAGACCGTGGCAATAGTGCATGGGTGACCCATCAGAACCCCCTTAACCATAAGGAATCTCCCAGATTTGTCTGTTTTCGTGTCGTGGGGCTGGAAGTGAACCGAGGAGTGAAAAAGGAGTGTGACTCCATTTTGTTTCATTGTAGCAGAGGATCGAAAGATCAATGGATAGGATTTATGTCGCAATCGGAGGTCCTCGCCTTTCTTTAGGTGAGTTTCCTGTAGTTCTACTAAATGAGCATGATGGTCCCCTAAGAATTTCTAAAGGCGTTGTCTCTTTTTGGGGGAGTTCAGCCCACTAACGTTCCAGGACATGCAGTGAAATGACATTAGACTGAATGATGGAGTCTCCCCAGCAGCTTTAGATATCTTCACTCATGTCCTGGCACCACACCCCCTCCAGCGCCCCCCTGCCCGCCTCCACCCCACGCCCCCTCCATTTGATCTGTAGAACCACATTACAAATACCACGGTAAAAACAAAACAATGAAACATGAAAAAAAACTTCCAAATGGGAAGTTTCCAAGGTGATGAGGGGTCCTCACTATTGGTGACTCCAGGGGCGAGTCCGGCACTGCGCCTGGTGCCCCGCATGTATGAATCACTGGACACCAGTCTTCGTATGATTTTCCTCACCCGGACTAGAGTGGGCGGAAAGTCCCTGAGTATGTGGAAGAGGAAGACCCAAGCTCATTGCAGTCTTGTCCCACAGTTCCCGGTCCAGAGTCCCAACCGCATTATGATACCCAGACAATGGTAACTTCCCAGACTGCCCCTCTGGCCCGCGGGTACAAACCAAACTTTGTCCAAAAAAGTCCAACGCTCTTTAGCATTTCGACGATTCCTTCTTGGGCGTCTGCCAGGGTCTCGGCGGGCGCTGCTCCAGCGGTTCTAACAAGCGCTCTTGTCCAGGAGTCGTGGTCTGTTGCTGTGGAGTTATTTCTAGGCCGATCAAAGCTGCTGCCCCCTCTAATTCGGAGAAGTGACATTACTTGTTGCCAAACGAGAAGGCAATGCTAAAAGGATAGGTCCATCTGTATTTGATCTGGCGCTCCCTCAATGTCACGGTTAGTGGTCAAAACTGCTGCCTGTGGGCCAACGTGACTTGAGCTACATCCTGGAACAGCGAGCACATCGCCCCCTGAAAAGTGATAGAGTCACTGTTTCCAGCTTTCTGTAGAACATGTTCCTTAGTTTTGAATGAGCTAAGTTTGGTTAGAATGTCTCTTGGACACTTGCTATTGCCCGGCAGTCGCTGGCCCACCCTTTTGACCCGTTCCAACCTGACGTCAAAGCAGTCATCCCCCTGGAAACGGAAGTAGAGGCCCACCAGGAATGCCTCCAGGTCTGGCCCCTCACTTCCCTCCTCCAGGCCCCTCACTCCTATGTTGTCTCTGCGGGCGCGATCTCCAAGTCTTCAAATTTCAATAAGGCAGAGTGCAGCTGTTTGCTAGGGTTGGATGATCCCTCCTCCAGGGGCTTCAGTCACTCCTCAAGTTCTTGGTATTTCGTCTCCAAATCCAGGGTGCGGGTGCCCACCGAATCCACATCTGCTAGGATCGAGACCAGCTTCGACCTCATCTCTGATCTGAACGCGTCAAAAGAGGCGCCAATGTCCGCCATGATGTCCTCCCTAAGCTCCTTCGTGAACTCACGCAACGTCACCAGAAGGTCCTCCCTGGTGAACGCCATGCCGCCTTCTGTGTGGGTGTCCGCTTCCTTCTCCACCTAAGACTCAGTTGGTGCAAAATAGCTGGAGACTCTATTGGTCTGGGCCTTTTTTTGTGGCATAGGGGCGAGGGCCTCGGTCAGCGCAATGCTGCCCCTGGTCAGTGCAGGCACTCAGCTAGGGCATTGCAAGTTGAAGCAGAGGAAGCTGCACACCTATAGTGTCAGTGCGTCAAAGTGGCCCTAGGGTCAACTTCGGATGAGCCGTTATAGCATGCTTCAAGGCTCCCCTACTGTGGTGCCCCGCAACCTTCCACATGCTGGCTGCATCAATCTCAAGACCGGGCCACCTCCAAATCACCTCCAAATCACCACTCCTATGCGGGAACTCGCTGGAACAGGCTGTCTCCCCCGCAGAATTAGCCACAGACCAGCCTCAGCTGCTGCAGGTAAGTGCGGTGGGGCCAGCTGAGGGGGATTCCAAGAGACGACCACAAGGGAGAATTAAATAAATAATTCATTTTCCCTCCACTCTTACCTGCAGCGGCTGCCACAGACAGCTCGGGAACTGGGGCAGCTCGGCTCGCTTTGGGCCCACCGGGTGCCATCTTTGGGTCAGGCAACATCAGGCAACAACCGGTGGGTTCGACCGACTCACCACTCGCAGGGCCCCGTAATGAGTCGGGAGGGGGGACCCCAGGGTCTCCCCTCTCCCCGCAGGCTCAAGTGCGCGCTCCCATCTGACCAGCGGCGACCCCGAGTGGGCACTTCTGTGTAGTGCTTTGCAGGTTGGGGCCGCCCTCCACGTCACTGAAAGTGAGGGCGGTGCGGCGAATCACCAAGCGAGCATCTGCCAGCACTGGGGTTCTTGGGCAGCTCGGACCACTTGGGCAGATCATACCATGAGGTGTGCGGCCGCCATCTTGCAGGCCCCGCCGCAGCTCCACTGTGGCCCGGGACTCTCTAAGAGCGCTGCTCCTCTAGCTGGTCATCTCCGACTACTAGGTGTTCTCCGGTTACAGCGCACTCCGCACCTGTGTTTTAGGCGGTACAGGTGTCATTTTGCGTGCCATATGGCCCATGATTGTGGGGTGAGGAGCCTATCCTAGCCGGAGCACATTCGCACAGCCATGATGGTTGGTTTCTCCCTATCATCGATCGCCTCACCCATATTGAGGCGGAACTGTCTGAGTCATCCGCTGCCAGGGTAACAACTTGCTCCCAGGGAACTCAGTACTATCCAGTGTCTCCATTGTCCCAAGCCCCTGTTAATATGGACAGTTGGTCCGTTGTAAACCAAAACTTCGCTCCTGTCAATGGTCTGGATTTAAATGGAGCCTCATGGCAAAATGAAGAGCAACCTCTAATAGCCAAGCAAGTTGCTAATCAGGCTGAAAGTTGTCAATCTAGTCCGGTTCCCATCCCGGTGATTGATCTCCATCCTGCATCTTCTCCCTATGTAATTGTGTTAACTAATGGTCTCCCTGCTGATAGCTCCCTTTTGGGACTTTTCTAAAGAGATTTTGCTGTCAAAATGTGTGGGTGGATTGGTGAGTTGAGCAAATGGTACAATGGTGATGACATTGCGATTAACGTCTGTAATCCTTTCGTTGTAAAATATATATTGGGCTTAGCGAGGGCTGGAATGGTTAAAACTAGACCTGTAAAGATCCTGCCACTTGGTTTTTTCTACAGGCATCTGGCAACCCCCAATGTCAGCACAGAGGGACCTATAGCATCATATAGAGAATTTCCTAGATCCTTGCTACATTCACCAGTACCCCTGAAGAATAGATAAATGGCACTGGCAGGGTTGGAGGATAATGATTGACTGCATTGCAAGGAGCGCATCTGTATAGGCGCTCTGGATAATGGAGGTGCGCTTAGTAGTGAGACACCCGGTCCTCACCTGTCTATTTCCCCCTTCTTTATCAAGCCTTGGTAATCCGGATAGGGTGCATGTCCATGTCTATCGCCCGACTTTACAAGAAAGGTCTGAAGTTAGAATACCGGAGACTGAAGGTGGTGAATATTCTCCCTGTCTTAACCTTTTAAGCTGGAAAATTGCTGGCCAAGCCTTAAAAAAATCCTAATTGAAGGCTAGCAATCCCTTATCCTTGATTATGATATAGTTTTTATGCAAGAAACATGGGAACTGAAAGAGGTAGCCTTCAATGGATGCATGTGCTTCACTCTGCCAGTGGTCTCGTCGCCAGCTGGACGAGCTAAAGGGGGGCTATCAGCCTGGTTTAAAGTCAATATTGGTTGAACTATTTCTCCCCTTCTTTTAGATCAGTGGGAGGCGCAGGTTTTCTGCCTTTGCTGGAATGGTAATCAAAGGGTTTATATGATGAATTTCTATAATAACAATTTTTCCAGCAAAGGCGATTGTAATTTTCTGGGTTTGTTCTCTGTAATTGACCTGTTAGTAGAAAAGGAGGTCCGGGCTGATTGTCCCTTTAACCTGCTGGTGGCAGGAGATTTTAATGCCAAACTAGGGCATTTGCCCCCTCTATCATCAACTGTTTTTGATCCATCTGCCAGAGAAGTTGATCACAAGGATATGGACGCTAGGGGACGTGTCCTGTCTTCCCTGCTGGCTGAGCGCGATTTTGTGAACAAGGTCCATAATTCTGCTGGTTCAAAACTCCCAACTTTTATAGGAAGGGGCGCATGCGAGTACAATAGACTATGTATTTACCTCCCGATGTATGTCATCAACTATTTTAAGTAGTAAGGTGCTTGCACAGATCTATAGCGACCACAATCCCAAGGTTGTGCGAATAGAAGTCCCGCAAAAGCGAAATAAGCCTAAGGCTTTTGTGGATTTGTCGAGCGCTTTCGACTGTGTATGTAGAACCAAGTTGTGATCCATTTTAGAGAGTATGGGTGTCTATGGGGGTTTGGTTTCTTTCCTGAGACTCCTACATTATGATCTCACTGCACCTGTAAGATTTGGTAATGCTGGTGGATGCACAGAAAACCCTTTAGAGCAAAAAAGGAGTATCGGAGCAAGGACACATCCCAGACGCACCCAAGGGTATGGGGTGCGTCTTGGATGTGTCCTTGCCCCGATCCTCTTTTTGCTCTATACAAATGAACTGGAAAGAGCATTGGTATCTGTTGGGGCGTATATTCCATATGTTGAGCAAAAGGCCATGCCTGCGCTCTTATACGCAGATGATGCAGTTCTTCTGGCAAGGACGGCCAATGGCCTCAAGAGTTTAATTTTCAGTTATGTCAGTTTTATGAGAGGATTGGATTTGGAGACAAAACAGAAGCAAACATTTACAATGGTATGAAGCCCCAGAAATACTAAAACCCGTATTCTAAATATTGATGGTAAGAAATAAGATAGGGTATGTTTGTTTTCTTATCTGGGCATGGAGTTCGATCATAGGTGTACCTGGTCAACTTCCTTCAACAATAGAATTACTCACTATACTCGAGCTGTAGGCACTACCTTTTCGCTCGCCATGACTATTGGTAAAAAACCTATTGCTCCAATCATGGACATATATAATCGGAAATGTCTGCAAATTTTAACTTACGAAATGGGTATTTGGGGATGCATTGACGTGGGTGTTATGCAGTTGGAGAATAGAGTTTGTCGTCGGCTACTCTGCATCCCCCCTTCGTCCCCGCGTTTTTGCTTGCACCAGGAGTTAGGCATAGAGTATATGCAGGACACCATTAATGCTGCCCCTTTGGTTCTCTGGTGCTCATTATGGTCAAATAAGGAAGTGGACCTTAATCAGGTAGTTATTAGAGATCATCCGTCTTGTGAGGGTGGGCTGGCCATTTCGTGGCTAAAATATACCAATGATTGCTTTCTAGCTCTTGATTGTGCATATTTGTTTGAGCACCCAGAGACTATCATGAAAAAGGACAAATATTGGGTCCAGTATAGCTTTGTTAAGCATTGACAGGCCCCTAGGGAACTAACGAAAGTGGCCAAACCCATGGTTAGGGATTATTGTATCATTCAGACTGTGCCAACAATTTCCCCTTATGTATTATATGTGGTAAATGTGCATGAGAGAACTCCACTGGCTAGATTCGGGGTAGGTTCCTTTCGTTGGATAATATGCTTCCCGCTACAATTGGTATTTGCCCATGCGACAAGCAATCTAGCCAAACTTTACTGCAGTTTATATATTTTTGTCGATATCTGCCGTTCACAAGGAGGTTTTTATTACCATTGCTGCGTAGACATTAATTTTCAAAGTGTAAGGCTGCCCTATTCTTTTTATTACAACTATACGATCGAGACACATGTTACTCGGTTGCGAGCTTTTTGAATGCACTTTAGCACAAAGAAGGAGAATGATGTTTTACATTTATATTGTACGGAGAGCCGTATTTATTATTAATTGTTGGTTCTTCATTATGATGCTATTTCTGAATTAATGCACTTTATTTCCCTTAAAGCGCTTGTCAGGGGTTGCAAGCTCATCTGAATAATACATTGCTATTCTAATATTGATTTTTAGGTTTTTTTTCACTCCTCTGAATGTATGTCATTTATGAATTTTATTGCAGATGTTTTTAATATTCCTACTCTTTTTTCTTCATCCGTTTGACTTTTCTATGTATCTTTTATGATCTACTTTTGGTTGATTGAATAAAGATAAAGACTAAGACGATACTTTTTGGGCCTACTTTCAAACTTCAGTTTACATGATTTGATGAGAAAGTAACAGATATCCCACATACTTTTCTCAGACTAAAACTACTGTTTCTGCTCCTTCAGATATATTATTTATATACCTTACTTACATTGAGTGGAGAAGTGAGGTGCAAATTAACCGTTTATACTTCTTTGTTAAGCCAAATCTCATCACTTCAATAGCTATACCATTAGCTACCATTTTATACACATTCTTAACTGCAAGAAGTTCAATGTGGCTTCAACTCAAATTTCTTTCTCAAGCTCTTATAGAGGAAAATAAAGATTATGAGGTCAGGCACACAATGCATGGTTGTTTTTAACATTTTTAAACCCTTGGGATCTCTCTAGGTGCCTAGCAAAACCAAAGGGGATGATGGACGGAGTGTTGAACATTGCAAGCACTCACCCCCAGTCAACTGATCTGGGTTTAATCCATCATCATTCTTTAGCTCACTCCGCCACCCCAGTTCAGACATGGCCATATGCAAATCAGTCTGACCCTGTGGGAACAGTCCAGCCCGAACTGCCAAGCCATGTCTTCCCTGGACCGGAAACAAGCATCCTGGGACCGGTTTCTGGCTTACAGCCGTCATCAGCCAGGCTATCTTGAATCCAGTGGCAAAGTGAGCAAGGGACCCACGTCTGGGCATACCATGCCAACTTAGGGCGAACATAGCAAAACCAAAGGGGATGATGGACGGAGTGTTGAACCAGAAACCGGTCCCAGGATGCTTGTTTCCGGTCCAGGGAAGACATGGCTTGGCAGTTCGGGCTGGACTGTTCCCATGAGGCACAGGGTCAGACTGATTTGCATATGGCCATGTCTGAACTGGGGTGGCGGAGTGAGCTAAAGAATGATGATGGATTAAACCCAGATCAGTTGACTGGGGGTGAGTGCTTGCAATGTTCAACACTCCGTCCATCATCTCCTTTGGTTTTGCTATGTTCGCCCCTAAGTTGGCAGGGTATGCCCAGACGTGGGTCCCTTGCTCACTTTGCCACTGGAATCAAGATAGCCTGGCTGATGACGGCTGTAAGCCAGAAACCGGTCCCAGGATGCTTGTTTCCGGTCCAGGGAAGACATGGCTTGGCAGTTCGGGCTGGACTGTTCCCATGAGGCACAGGGTCAGACTGAGTTGCATATGGCCATGTCTGAACTGGGGTGGCGGAGTGAGCTAAAGAATGATGATGGATTAAACCCAGATCAGTTGACTGGGGGTGAGTGCTTGCAATGTTCAACACTCCGTCCATCATCCCCTTTGGTTTTGCTATGTTCTCCCTAAGTTGGCAGGGTATGCCCAGACGTGGGTCCCTTGCTCACTTTGCCACTGGAATCAAGATAGCCTGGCTGATGACGGCTGTAAGCCAGAAACCGGTCCCAGGATGCTTGTTTCCGGTCCAGGGAAGACATGGCTTGGCAGTTCGGGCTGGACTGTTCCCATGAGGCACAGGGTCAGACTGATTTGCATATGGCCATGTCTGAACAGGGGTGGCGGAGTGAGCTAAAGAATGATGATGGATTAAACCCAGATCAGTTGACTGGGGGTGAGTGCTTGCAATGTTCAACACTCCGTCCATCATCCCCTTTGGTTTTGCTATGTTCGCCCTAAGTTGGCAGGGTATGCCCAGACGTGGGTCCCTTGCTCACTTTGCCACTGGAATCAAGATAGCCTGGCTGATGACGGCTGTAAGCCAGAAACTGGTCCCAGGATGCTTGTTTCCGGTCCAAGGAAGACATGGCTTGGCAGTTCGGGCTGGACTGTTCCCATGAGGCACAGGGTCAGACTGATTTGCATATGGCCATGTCTGAACTGGGGTGGCAGAGTGAGCTAAAGAATGATGATGGATTAAACCCAGATCAGTTGACTGGGGGTGAGTGCTTGCAATGTTCAACACTCCGTCCATCATCCCCTTTGGTTTTGCTATCTCTCTAGGTGCCTCCATAAGTATAAAGGGGTCAGGGTGTCCCCACACTGCCCTCAAAATAAAAGTGGGCGAGATAACAAATTAAGAGGGATAACTAAACCAGAACTGAGCCAAGTGTCGGCTCCAGTTCCACGAGACCGTGCACGAGCCAAGCCTTTAAAGTATTTTACATGTAAATCATGAAACAAAGATCATGTCTTCAAAACTAAAAATAGTGTATTTGTTTAACATTCAGAAACATTTCACCTTAATACATAAGATTATCTGAGAAGTGTTTATTAAAAGTGAGAGTTTTTAAAATGAAACTGAGAAATATCATTGCCCCCACCCTAATGGCAATGCTATTAGCGTAATTAAGAGGCAAGTCAGAGGTCAGGCGTACTCTGTATGTGGCCTAGTTTATCGTTATGGATGGACCAACCATATAAGCTAGTAAATCAAACGCTAGACGTTGTTCTACAGCACACATCTTGAACTCGTGTTTGAAGGTGCTCTCATACATGTTAATGAGCAAAAATGAGATTTTGTGAAATAAAGTATTTGCCATGTATTACACAATTCGGTCAAGCAGGAAAGCGGGATTAGATCTAAAGTTTTCCTGTTTCACATTGTGCAATTCAGCCGTTATATGGACATCTCTTTTTCACATCTCAGTTTAATGCTTGGTCTTTTTTCTTGGAGGATGAGAACAGAGAGTGGGTGGCAAGCAGAATTTACATTTTATTTTTGCAGTTTCACAAAGGGCGAACTTTAGCCGAGGATATAAGAGTGGGTCACAACAGCCGCCGACTGGGTTACACAGCATGTTTATTGGCACAGGGAGATCTGATAGAATTTCCAAGATGCTTAGCAGTGTCCGGGATTCGAACTTGGTTCCACAGGTTATGTGACAGGGAGCACTAACTACTAGGTCACATCATCTGCTAAGAAAGCTCGCCTCACTTTGGGCTGACTCGAGTTTCTAATAGGACTTGAGCTGAGTCAGAGCCAGACGTTTGGCTTGAGCCTCAATTGAGCTTTAATAGCTCACCCACCTCTACCCATTATATGTGTTTTTTTTAACAAATTCAGGACACGGGAACTGAGACTGCCTGTCCTGTAATGAGTGCCCCAACATTTCTCTCCTAGTTGTGGCCAGCCAGCCAGATTCTTCTCTGGCTTCACCTACCCCCTCCCTCCTCGCTATCCATGTGGCATGCTTCTGCCACAGTACAATACAATGAAAAAAACACACACTTATTGCACCCTTTCCTGTCCTGTTAAGACAGACAATATAAAACCACATTGACCATATAGTGCTCCCATGCTACTTCACTACATGAGTTGCACTTTCAGATAGATCTACAAAAGAGTCTCTCTGCTTCACTCAATTCTTTTTCTTCTCTTATGCTATATTTTCACCAACTTTTTCCACTCATTCTATAACCTTCATTTGATTTTCCAACTTTAATTGTATATATCTAGTTAAACAATTCTTTATGGTGCAATCATACTTGAATGCAAAACTAAATGTTAAAGTGCACAAAAGTTTCACATTTAACCTAGAGTAAACCCTTTGTCCCACTACCTTACACCTGTTTCCTAGGCAATGAAGTAAGATCAGCATAAAAGCGTGGCTCCACTCCAAACGTTTGGAAAACATGAACAAATTATCCTGAGCACCACTATGTGTGTGTTAAAAAATTATAGTCCAATTCGTCTTCTTTCCAGTCCGATGTTTATTTTCAAGATTCTTTCTTCAACGGTCACAATTAATCCCCTTCTGACATGTTACAATGTTCTTCATATAGCCTTGATGAAGAACATTGTAACATGTCAGAAGGGGATTAATTGTGACCGTTGAAGAAAGAATCTTGAAAATGAACATCTGACCCCTTTATACTTATGGCGGCACCTAGAGAGATCCCAAGGGTTTCTGTTGAAGGACTGGATTTGTCTAGTCCATATGTGTGGGCACTAGTGGCTGCCCTCTTCCTTGGAGCACACAACTTGAGACCTTTTGTATTTGACTGTGGGGAATATTGATAAATTTGCGCAACGAGCCTTGCCACATTCAGGGGCATATTTACGTTCTCTGGCGCATCCCTGCATATCAGCAGGGATGCGCCAGGGAAAATGCGTCACGCAAGTTTACCCTTGCGCACGTCCGATGCGCCGCATTTACAATGCGGCGCATCGTGGCGCAGGGATAAGCAGATGCGTGACGCATCTGCCGGCGGAAGGTTGGCGCAGTGCTGAAGTTGTGTCGCAAGCGCAACGCAACTCCAGCACTGTTCCAACCTTCCCTATCCCTAACATGGTGCGACAATCCTTACGCCTGCTTGAAGCAGGCGTAAGGATTTGACGCACCAGCGTCGGAAAAGTGACTGCGTGAAATCTTGTAGATTTCACTACGTCACTTTGCCGAGGCGTTCCTGCGCCGGAACGCCCCCCCCCCTGCACCGGTACGCCCACATGAAACCTGACGCAGGTTTCATGTGGTGCAGGGGTTTACTACGTGACGCATCTCCCTAGATGCGTCACGTTGTAAATATAGCGCAACGCGGCGCATGGTTTGCGTCGCCGCTGCGTCACATGCGTGACGCAACGGCGGCGCAAAAGTGGCGCAAGGGGCTTGTAAATATGCCCCTCAGTTTTTTATCTCGTTTGGAAAACATGGTTTGCTCTACAGAAGGCTCCAAATGTTACAATTGGCAGTCGTCTTGCTCTCCTAATGGCTTTAAACCAACAACACAGCGTATTTAGGACTCCCTCTCTTCCAATCAGAAGTCACAAAAGAAATGGCAATTACGAACCTACTGTTTTACCTCACTAACAACAACCAGTCACGAATAGGACTCTATAAAGTGATTTTTTTCCTCTTCAAACTTCAGAACATTACTCATCCTCTGTTTTCCATGAGTATATCAGAATCACGGTCTATGTCTGTATTGTGGGACATTCCTTTATTTTTTGGACTCGTAAGTATGCTCTAGGATGACCCCAAGTGGACGTTACTTGGATTGGTCACAGAACAATGAAATGCCATGAACTCCTACCTATAGTGGTTAGCATTTTGGAATGAGAGCACCCTGATCTCATGATTGTGCACTGTGGTGGAAACGATTTGTGCATCCTCAAAGGGGTAGGTCTGTCAATTCAAATGAAAGAAACCTTGGCAGAGTTGATTAATCTATTCCCCTGCACTGCTTTTGTATATTGAAACATTTGTCAAAGGCAAAAATGGCAGTGGTCCAGTCAATTTCGTCTAAACATTGAAAAATCCTGCAAATAAATCAACAAAGTAATTTCAGTAAATTTCTGCATTACTATTTGTCCATGACTTCGACTCCATCTATCACAATAATATCTGCTTTGACATGCCTGGTATCTTCAGAAGGGATGGAGTGCATTACTCAGCAAAGTGAACGGATTTACACCAAATCACAAAAGCACGATTTCTGGCACAAGATCTAGTTTCCTTACAAATTTGGTGTTATTCTGTTCAGCAGTTTTTGCGGTAGGGGTGTTAAGAAAGTCTATGGGAAATGCATGGGGATTTTGTGTTTTGAGACCTATCCTTTTTCTCAGACCCAGACTTGACGGATCACCCTGAAACTTTCCATACAGAAATTAGGTACAACGGGCCAATTTTTGGAAAAGTTTTGTGAAGATACTTCAAAAAGTGATAAAGTTATTAGCAAACCAAAAAAGACATTTCCTATGGAAACACAGATCAAATTATAACTACCTAGTGGCCACCGCCACTGGGTAACATAGACAGAGAGACAGATAGATAAATAGATGGATAGATAGATAGGTAGATAGATAGATAGATAGATAAACAGATAGACAGCTAGATAGAGATTGCCAGATAGATAGATTGATAGATAGATAGATAGATAGATAGATAGATAGATAGATAGATAGATAATTTTAATCCATCTTGGAATTTTTTCAGTATATCAAGTGTGCAGCGTGAAGTGAAAATATCATTTTGGTCCAAAATGATAGTCATGTCTCTGTGTAGGAAAAGGAATCTTTTTATCATCCAACTTTCACATGGAATATCTAGTGATTTAAGAACTTTGGTGATGAGACGCATAGTGGATATGTAAGGTCCAGTCTCCTAATGATCTTCTGCAGGTCCAGTAAGTGTTCTAAGGATGGTGTCTGTGGATGCTACTTTTATGGCCGGCCCCAGCTAGTGGGGGGGGGGGGCTACTGGGCACTCCCTAACCAATGGGGTAAAGGTTTCTGGGGCAACCCTATCTGCTTTTCAGCAGTTCCTGTTTGCCCTACAACAGACAGTCCCACAGCCTCCTCACTCTCAAAATCCAAGATGGGGAGCATGTTTGCCTACTCAGAGGTGTAACCATGGTAATGAGCAGACTCCTCCTCTGCAGTTACTCACAATCAGTTCTGGGGGTGGCTTTTCTCCAACGATGTTGTGAAACACACAAGAGTCTACAATAATGTTGTACACAGCTTCTGGGGAGCATTGGATTACCAGCTACCCATACATTCAATACATCCGAAGTGTGACTTGAGCCAACTAAAGTGAGTTAAGTAATGGTTCATGTGCATTTGTGTGCCTTACTGTACCTCAGTTGAGGATGTGTGATTAAATGTCAGAAAGTGATGATGACATGGAAAGAGAGGGTATGCCAAGCATTGAATGAAACAAAGGCGTAATATTTGTTTGTGCTTTGGTGGCATACAAAAATAAGTACATAATCTATACATGCATGCTTTCAAAGTCATTATTATGGCATCTACTGTGATATATTGAAATTATGATTTGCTATATTTGTAATGGAATTCTCTACATATGCATGCAGTTCTATACCAATGTGGTTTGGTGAAACTGACCTGGTAGCCATATGTAAGGAAAAGTCCCAGCAACCAACTAACATGCAGGAGGTACCTATCCAAAATGTAGTGTTCCTGTGTGCACCAAGAGAAAGCAGCTACACGCCAGTGAAGCAGACTCTGGCTTTGCAGACACCAGGCATATTGATGGCATCTGTTGCGGAAATTCCTTTGCAATTGATGGCACTAAATACATTAGGGAAGTGAGCAATGGCATACAATTATCTTAAGATCCATTACCTTTCTGCCATTTACTGTGATATTTTGAGAAAGTAGTGGCGATGCAGCTCAGTATATGTAACAAGCATTTTGAATGGCTTTCTTGTGGGTTGCCCAAGCTGTTCCCACTGACTTGTAGGAAAGATCCAGTGGCCAGGTAGTCGAACACAGCCAGTATTTTGGCACATGTAGGAATGGCCTAGGAGTGCGCTGTAGGTTAATTGAGCTCCTGCTCCTAATGTGCAACCATGTCAAGGATCAAGTCTTATGAGACACAGTATCTAACAATGATTGCTTTCTTGAAGAGCCACAAATATGGATCCCCTCGCTGCATGGGTGCCCTCTTTCTCCTTCTCCAATAACATTTCTTCACTGTGAAAAGGCAACAATGATATAAACTGACATTGTGAGTATGTTTTTTGGTCTGTATCTTGCTCTCTTAAGTGGGCACAGTGTCTGTGATTTGATAATATTGTAATGATTTTCACCTACTGATGAGTGAGATCGAGTCCTTGCTGCTCACTCTGCCCCATGCATAAGCACTGACTGTCAGAGAAGCTTTGTTGCAATAGTATTCTTGATTGCAAAAATGGGGGCGACAGAGAGCTCACAGCAAGATGGCCAAACTTTAGTGCAGCTCTGCTGACCGGGGCCAATAATTCATCATTAATCCTGCCATCCGATATCCTGAAAGCTGCAACTCGACTCCTAAAGCACTAAGGCTGCAGTGCAGACATCTGTGGCACCATTTTGACCAATAGTAGCCCACATACAGGGCAACAATGGCCTGTGTCTGCTTACCACACAGTCCGTACCAGGAAAGGAGAGAACAGGCCATACTGCGCGGCGTGCGTGAGCGGTGGAGACGAGAAGGCGCTTGTATCCCTGGTGCCTCGGCAGCGTCAGGGCTCTATGTGTACACTGAGCCTGCTGCATAGTTGGTCCCCGGGGATTGGGAGGAACTGCCCAGTGGGCGGCAGGCAGTGAGGTGCCGTGGGAGACACGCTGCAAAGACTCAGGCAGGAGAAAAGGGGAGGCTGTCCTACGTCTGCAGTGAGTAGCGTTGTGACGCTCCCCGTGGTAAGGGACAGCCCGTGAGTGTGGGAGGAGGATGGGTGACTGCCACAGAATAGGTGGTGGGCTCTGCTAACACAGAGACGCCCACCCGAAGGTAAACTGGTCCGGGCGGCAAATCACAGCCAAGAAACAAGGCGGTGGGCCCCAATGCCGATGGGCCATGCAGCGTTTAACATTGTGCATAAATAGGTGTAAGACGTAAGAGGGAAGGACGACCATCTTAATCCCAGTACGAGGAAATCCCTGACACACATCTGTTTCCCAGGCAGGGGATAACGGATCTCCCCCACAGAGTAAGGACACCGAGTGGTAAGCACAATTAAACCGGGTGCATGAGTGGGGGATGGGTGTGCGGTGCACCCTGGGTTTGGTCTCGGTGGAGTGAACTCCGCACTAACTTGCAAATAGACTGCGATGTCAGGTTTATGGGCTGCACTTTCCCCTCTCCTATTTTGCAGCTCGATACTGAGGCCTGAGGAAAAGTAATTGGTGAGCGCACACAAGAGCGTACTGTGATTAAACTCCAAAGAGACTGCAGTGGTGGTGTGCTGCTTGCTTGCCTACACATTGCGAATGGCCTCGCTAGTAGCACTCTGAGATCACCGAATCTCAGCTGCATACTACATACGTGAGGTTGAGGCCAACCATAAGTTCATGGAAATGGCAAAGACCAACAGAAGTCTAACACGCCTTACGTTTGAGTTCAGGCGGGCCGCCAAAACTTCATATGACCCACATTACCATCTTGAATAAGATGCAGACACACAGGGTGCTGCTGCTTTGGAAACCACTCTACTGGCTATGCAACAAAACCTCCAATCGATTGACAGAGAAATAGTTTAAATAAATGAATGGATTGTATGTTTGCCAAACTAGACAAGCAGTCGTCGCGACCCACAGAGGCAGAGCAGTGGATCTCAACAGTGGAGGACAAACTCCATACTGTGAGTGTGAAATGTTTAGACATGGAGAAAGTCCTAGCAGTGAACCAGGCAAAAAATTAGGATTTGGAGGCTCGCTCAAGACGAAACAATTTGCGCATCACTGTTGTTCCAGAATCGACCAACAAAGGGAAAATGGAAATATTTGTTGAACAGATGATCACCACAATGTTTAGCCACGAGAATATGTCTAACATGCTACCCAGACTTCATGGCCACGGTGCAGGCAATCTAGTGCGAATACCTACCCATCAAGCATCAACTCCAGAAAGCCGACATCTCGTATGCCGTGCTTTACCTAGCATGCCTGCGTGTCGAACATTGTGGGTGACAAAAAATCTGTGCAAACCCGAAAGCCGCTAACAATTACCTGAAAACCCTTACACCATGGAAGCGTGGCCTACCGGCATTGGACAGTGAAGAAGAGGAAATATAACACTGAGCTGGAATATTCTTTTCTATTATTTGTAGACAAGCTCTGCAATGCAGCAAACAGGAGTGAAAGAGTGAGGAAAACTGCAGTAGTGTACGATTCACCCAACTGCCGATATAACTTAAGCTGGAAAGCATAGACCTGTATGCCTGACCACCTCCATACCATCAGATGGAACTGGGACCCTGGCAGCCCCCAAGAGGGTGCACCCCGAATGACTTTGATAAGAATACAAATTGCAACAGATTGTGCATTAGGGGATGTGTCTGTAGAATGATTGGGATGCTGAAGTTGGTTTGGAGAAGGTCTCATGTTATGTGTCTTAGACACAACCAGTGTATTGCCTCACACATACCCAGCACTATGTCCTATACAATGACTCCCTGGTTGCATGAAGGTACAAACCACTACATGATAATGCCATGGGTCAGCAGGGGAGACATAAAACACTAGTGTCATGGAATGTTAGGAGACATAATAATCCGGGGAAAACCTGATTGGTAATCTCATATGTGGACAGGCACAAACTCTAGATAGATTTCATACAGGAGACACACCTGGCACGTAGTACTGAACAGGCCATAGGCGGACAACATATAGACTGGCATCCTCCTAATCGTCGTATGCCAGAGGGATATTAATACTGGTGAAGAGAGGAGTGCTGTTCACAATAAACCGCTCCGTTGTAGATGACCAGGACCGGTTAGTGGTAGCGCAGGGAAGCATATGTTGAAACCTCATAACACTATTCAACACTTATGGCCCTAGTGTGAATGGCCTAGAGTTTTTCACAAATGTTTGGTGCCAAATCCATACCCTCTCACCTATGACTATTGTGGGGGGGGGGAAACCTCAATACATATCTAGACCCTGAACTGGAAAGATTGGCTGCAATGGGGTGGCATGTTAAGCAGGCAGCTGGTGTCGTGAGGGCGGGACTGGAACAGTATGGGCTAGAGGACATTTGGAGGCTATGCCACCCGGGCCAACTGGAGGGCACATTTACTTCCTTGGTGCACGGCTCGTGGTCCAGACTAGATTACTGGTTGTTGTTCCGAGACCTGTGCATGTGGGTGGAGGAGATCACACATATGCCTAAGACAATCTCAGACCATGCACCAGTACTGCTGTGGCTAGCACTTCCAACGATGAGCAAGGCCTCATTTACATGGAGATTTCATGTGACAGCACTGCTTGACATGGTATTCCGAGACGAGTTAAAGTCTGTTTTAATAGACTGTTTTTCGACTAATGAGGGGAGTCAGTAGAAAGCAGTGGGACTCTATGGAAAGCATTTAAAGTAAAAATTAGGGAAATATACATCAGTAGGCAGGCTGGGGTCCTAAAATCCATCCGCACACAATTGGCTAAAACCGAAGACACCGTACGGGAACTCAGAAGGAAGTATGAGCTTACACCTGAACATGCAGTTCTGGCCCACATTAGAGAATGCCTCACTGAATTTCACGATCTAGCAACGCAAGAAGTGCAGTTTTTGTCTAAACAGCATGTAGCCTGGGCTTATGGGAAAGGGAGGACCCCCCAGCCGCAGTCTGGCTGAGAGACTAGGTATATCAAAAGATAGAGACCACAAAGTGAAGATAACCTTTCTAGAGGAAGCTGAACACGAGGATACGTGCTCCATAGTGGCGACATTTAAGTGATTTTATGCTGGTCTATATAGCAGTTGCATGTCAGTTACAGTAGAGGAAGTTAGGTCATACTTGAAAGACATAGCACTGGCGTGGCTATCCAATGGACAGCAGGAATAAATAATACAACCCATAACAGTTGAAGAAGTCAAAGACATAATACTCAGGCTACCTAATGGGAAGACGCCGAGTATAGATGGTCTATTTGGAGAATTCTATAAAGAATATGCAGAACTTCTGGCCCCACATCTACACGCAGTGCACGAAGAAACATACCATAAAAAACAATTACCTCCCTCACTGCGCAAGGTGTTGATAGTAACCTTGTTAAAACCAGACAAAACATGTGTCTTATAGGCCTCTTTCCCTCATTAATATAGACAGAAAAATCTTTGCTAAGATAATTGAGACCAGGCTCCAGCCCCTGCTTCTTGACTTGGTCTTGCCCGACCAGTCAGGGTTCATCCCGTCCCGATCGACCGCACATAACCTGTGCACCTTATTCGCCTTACAACATCTATTAAACCCATCCCTGCCAGCAACGGCAGTTCTATTAGATGTCGTGACGACATTTGTCTCCATTGAATGGGGATATATGTTTGCGACCATAGAAAGGATGGGGATCCCAGGGGCCTTTCTGCGCTGGATCCGACTCCGATATACAAACCCTGTAGCTAATGTACCATATCAATGGACACACGTCGGATGTGTTCCCCACTGGCAGAGGCACAAGGCAGGGATGCCCACTGTTGCCCTATTAATTGCCCTCACGTTGAAGCCACTTGCATGTGTCATACATCAGAGACATGCTGCATCAGCATTAAGCTTTAGACTACGACAGCTTAACATATCATTATATGTATATAACGTGCTATTGTATATTAGTGATTCTGCCACACACCTGACAGCCGTTATTCGGAATATGTGTGGTTTGAGAGCTTTCGGGCCTGACTATAAACTGGGCGAAGCCCGTCATATTTCCTCTAGCACCCGGCACCTCGGAGTGCCCTCTTGAGTTCCCATTGGTGTGGAACACAGACCTGGTCAAATACTTGGGGATATGGATTTAAAGGGAACCTGATCTGGTAGTCCGATATAACTATTGCAGGGCCATTGCAACACTAAAAGAGCGTGTCGGAAGGTGGGTGAGGCTACCACTAGCACTGGCGTATAGGATTGCAATTCTAAAAATGGTGGTCTTGTCCAAATTTCTCTATCCATTTATCAATATAACCATAGTGTTGCCATTATATGTTTTCAAGACACACTTGTTAAAACTGGTATGGGCCAGGAAACAGCCAAGAATTTGTTGGGACATCCTCACAATGTCATATGCATCTGGTGGATTTAATGCAAAGGATTTTCATCTTTGGAGTGGAGAGGTGTGGGGCAGCGGCCAGGGCAGCTGACTTCGGAGCACAGGGTTCACAGTTCGATCCCCGGCTCTGGCGGCAGCTCAGCTCAGCACCATGTGACTCTGGGCAATAGCTCACTTAATTTCCACTACGGCCCCCAGCGCCTTGAGACCCGTAAGGGTGAGTAGCTGCGCTATATAAAAACGTACTTAATTTTTTTTTACTTACTTACTATTCATGCATGCAAGCCCACTTCACGCTTTATTGGTATGCACCACCTGAATATGTGCCCCATGTCGCAGTGGAACACAATGACGCATATCCCACTTCATTTATGGCCCTATTGCCCTATGAGAGGGAGGGTCTAGCATGCTCGGAGATTAATACAGTACACACCACAACAACAGCCTGGTGTGCCCTGGGTGACCAAGCCGGGAAACCCCCCCTATATGCACCGGCGCTTCCCTTGCTCCATCATCCTGCAATATTAGTTGGCAAGGAAGATACGGCGACGTGCTTTCTCACACGTGCAGGCATCTCAGCTATGGGGGAAGTGTTCAGTAGTGGCAATTTGTGACATTAGAGGACATTACACAAACTCAAAGACACACACCATTGCTGACCTTCACAGATTACCAGGTCCGGGATTCCTTGCGTGACTTCTACACACAATTTCCAGGGGAATCACCAACATTAAAGGCCCTACAGGTCCTACTCACTGCTGACTCACTCCAACATTTAATCACTAAATTGTATAATGCGGCGCAGTCAGACAAACCACAGACTCAAAACAAGGCGCTAAACGGCTGGAACGCCATACTGGAGTAACCCATTGAGGAGACGGAGTGGCAGTTTTGCTGCACACAACTCACTTCCCTCACATCAAACTGTAACCTGTGCATCATACACTTTAAATGCATACACCAAATGTATCATACACCTGCTAAATTACATAAATTTGGGCTAGGGGCAGATGCAAGGTGAGTAAGATGTGGGGTACCAGAGGTGGACTTTCTCCATCTTTCCCGGCAGTGTGACTCTGTTAGACGCTACTGGGCCCAAATCACCGACACATTAACTGATATGGTGTTAGAACGAATGGATTGTGTTCCAAAAGTGTGCCTTTTGGGATGGTTAAAGAATCTACAACCTGCCAGTCGAAAATTCTTGTCAGTGGCCCTCCTGCTGGCAAAAAGAAGAATAGCGCTTCATTGGGATGCTCGTGTAAGTCCAACCACTAAGAACTGGTTGCTGAATATGACACACTGTAGAACTTCATTGGAACTCTGTGGTGAAGAGCTATCAAGGGCCTCACGGCCTAAAGACTTTTGAAATCCTTTAACAACATACCTCCGTACAGTCCCAGATGGGCCGTAGTCAATGCAGACTTTACAAAACTGGTAGAGTGCTATGTCATTTATTAAAATACATGCTATAGCTTTAGAATGCTGATGTGGATGTATTTCTTCCACAAGATGGGGGCATTGATGACCAAACTGTTGTTGTAATTTGTTCTGGTGTTTTTTGTACTTGTACATTGATAAAATACCATAAATAAAATTAAAAACATTGATTACAAAAATCATTTTTCCATGAAAAAAAATCTATGTTTGGTTACTATTTTCCCTATGTGGGGTAAGTGTTATTCCCTGCTTCCATGGATTTATGTGTGAGCGCCTTGCAGTGCCAATGATTGGCCTTGTGTGTTGCTTGACTTACTCCATGGCTTGGCTTAAGTAGTTTTGATTCTATTTTGTCAGTGCTACCACCAGAGTACATGAGGGTGTAACTTTGGTGAATAGAATTGTCATACTCTTTAGGGAGTGTTTTTTTAGCATATGCCTGTGCCTCACTAAACCCCTTCTCAATTCTCCCTTAACGCAATCCGTTTATTAGAATACATTCCCCATTTCCCTACCACTCTCCCTTACCCCTCTCCCATTTAAACTGAAACAGAGTACTCTGCATGTGGAGTTCTTCACACTCATGACAGAGAACTCCACACAGGCGGAGATCTCCAGCTGGAGTTTCATGAATAGAATATGTGATGGCCTAAAGTAATACTAATGTAGTGATATTTAAGGTACTCAAATATATTTTTGTGAATAGGCCCCTTGTCCCAATTCACAAATGGGCCAAATCACAGTCAGTCAAACCACTTTATTCGGTTAATAAAAACCATAAAAGTACAACACATATCACAATACATCATACAATAAAACAACAAAAGATCAATTCATCAGTAAATATAGGCATACTAATAAAAAGGGAGAGTGACATAAAATCAGAATACATTGAGTTACTTGAAGATCAAGGCTGCCAATAATAATACATATCAAAAAACCGTCACAGTAAAAATAGTTCAGGATAAAAATACTAAATAGTGGCTCAGTGGGATATCGAAGGAAGCCGTGCTTTCCTAAGTCTCACAGCTGCGACTAGAAAACTAGCAATATTGAAAATTTCCCACGGGTCATTCAACAACTGGAGATAGAGTAAGGCGGGTTTCGCCTGTGTAAAACCTTTTCCCCTCAGAATTGGGATTAAAAAACTCCTGCGAATAACACTGTAAAAGTCACAAAACATCATAAAGTGCATGGTGTCCTGGGTCGAGAAATCGTCACAGGTACAAGGACCCAGATCACACCACCTGCTCCAGCCTTGCAGGTTACCTAGGGAGAAATGAATTAAATTAAAACGAAACCTGGTTAAAAGCGAATGATGGGCAGGCTTCGTGACTAGTCTCAGATAAGTTTCGATCTCGAGGGAGGTTTTCAGCAAGAAATAAGCTTTAACTGAGGGTTTCATTAGCTCAGTTTCCTCCCGCTCCGCCACCAACAGGTTCAGAAAGTATGTTTTTACCCATACCAAGTCCTCTTTCCTTATTTTATCGGGGTAATCAAATAATTCCTGGCGGCCTAGTTTGGTTAAAATAGACTTGACATAGGAAAGCCATGGGATCTTATTAACTCGTTCCATGGTGACACAATCCCTTATAATCGTGCGATTCAGAGTTAATTCTGGGTTAAGCCAAGTCTTAAGCCAGCAGACCACCGGGGCCAGCCTCAACCGATCTGCCACGTAGCCGGCACCTAACTCTTGGTGTATTATAAAAGTTGGGGTGGATTGGGGGACCGACAGAAGGGTACTCCACACAGGCGGAGATCTCCAGCTGGAGTTTCATGAATAGAATATGTGATGGCCTAAAGTAATACTAATGTAGTGATATTTAAGGTACTCAAATATATTTTTGTGAATAGGCCCCTTGTCCCAATTGACAAATGGGCCAAATCACAGTCATTTTTGAGTATTTGAAGTAGTACTGCAGTATTACTATTTCATGCACTACTAACTGTAATTTACTAAGGTGTAGCCAGAAATCTTTGGTTATGCCTGCTTATCCCTTGTACAGCTTGGTGTATAGCTGTCTGGCATGTCCAAAAAAGTGATTTTCTTTCTTTCATTTACTTTTATTTTTAGGCACTGGGCTTTGTTGGGCTACATTCTGTTAAAGTTATTCCGTGCCCCAACTGATTTGTATGTAATTCATTGTGAGTGGCAATAGGTTTTCTTTGGGGATACTCCAATGCGTGCCTAGAGTAGATTTGCTCCTGTTTGGGCTGATGTACTTTTGGAGTAGATGTAGGAGTAACATGCAAAGTAGTACTAAAGCTGTACTACTTCATGCACCCTTAAATGCTTTTATGAATTGGCCCCAAATGCCCAATTCTCTATATTTTATATATTTTGGGGGCAATTCATAAAGGCATTTAAGAGGATTTGAAGTAAGACTGCAAGAGACAAACACATTTCCAAAGCTCCTGATATTGTAAACATAAACCTTACATTTAGAAAAGTCATTGTTGAGAAGAAAGAGGCCTTGGCCTTATGACCCTGCTGTGAATCTGCCCCCTCATGACTGGTAGATTTTTTAGACGATACACAAATTTCCCTCTGGGTTTCTGAGAAGCTCCAGATTGAGCTTGTAAACTAAACTGAGTGCTGCATTGTAAATTCAGAAAGATCCGTATCAGTTCTGGAATAAATTATGGCCACTATATCACTAAATAGGCAAGTTATCAGCAGTCCATATATTGATTAATTGTCAAATAAATGTAACCTAAACCTCTTCATTTAATATCCTCAAGTCAGTAACTATGGTGGGTGATAATACAGCGATGGTGGTTGAAGTAACTGCCCCCACCATCCTGCCAGTTGGTACGCAGCCTGCCATACTGTAAATGAGGACCCAAAGATCTAATGCAAATGGTCTTTTTTTAACTTAAAATAGTAGTTGGATTGGAATTAGTCGAAACTTAAAGAGGATAAGACAAAGTTCATATTTTTACCTAAAAATCATTTTGAGGATAAAGTAAAAAATTCTAGGTACCGTAGTTAGACTTATACACAAATGTTTCATTTATTTGTGCAAAAACACTTGCACTTGTAAGGGAGGCACAACGAGGAGAAATATCTTTATTTCTCCTTGTTTTTCCTCTTTCTATGTGTGTTGCATTCTGCAGCACGCATAGAAAGAGGAAAAAGCCTCCTGTTATTGTTTTTGTGCAGGAAGGTTTCCCTTCCTGCACAAAAATAATTATCCCCGCAACTCAGGCACCCTTGCACCATGGTGCAAAGGTGCCTGCGTTGGCACACGGCAGCCCAATTGGCTCCGGCACAGGAGAAAAGGACAGGAATGCTCTGTATCTAACAGATAAAGTGCGTTCCTGCCCTTTTCTTTTGCCGTAGGGTGCTGCGCTGCCCTAAGGCAAAAAAAAAAACATAAATGAGGCCCGGGGTTTCTCTAGGTGGGGGATATTTATTCCCACAGTGAAAAACTATGTCACATGTGCACTTGTATTAGTAACAACCAGACAGAGGCCAGTCAGCAATGCAGTGCAAGGGGATAGTATGGAGTGGTATTTTGGGCCCTAATAATGAATGGACATCTACATGTGGAGATCTCTGTGTATAATCATTTTCACCTACCTTCAGGAGTACCCCTGTAGGGGTAGTTTTTCATAGCAGAAGCAGAGATCTCCACCTATGTCACAGTAAACTACAAATGTAAAATAACAGGAGAACATCCTAAAGTAACACACAGGCCACAAGCATTAACTCTTGAAACACAGAGTGGCCTACTGATGAAGACATTTTGGACTATGTAAAGTAGTACTCTTTTACATACTCTTACATGTCTTGCGAATTGGCTCCAAAATATCTCAAAATAGGAATAACATAGAAACATTCAGGGATAATCATATACAAATAGTACAAATAGAAATAGCTCTCTCCTTTACTACTACGGAGTTAGAATTTTCTGGGCTAATTCACAAAGTCATGTAGGTTAGATAGTCGAGTACTCCTGTAGTTCTACTTCCCAAACGCATGAATTCTTTTTGTGAATTTACCCCTGGAAGGCGTAGCATTTTGACGCATTCCCAGGTCTACCAGTAATGGTAAATCTGGGTATGTGTCACAATCCATGGGTTTTGCGTGGGAACACCCCCGCACCACCCATGGAACTTCTCCCCAAGGCAGAGTAACGCAACACAATTTATTTGTGCTACGTTGTGTTACTGTGGATTTATCAAGCCACTCAGGGCCACACAAGGAGGCCTTGCGTGGCTTGATAAATCACATCTTAGGGGTTGTGTCAATTTTGCATAACATTGAGTGGTGAAAAAGTGATGCAACTCCTTGATAAATATGGTCCCTTATTTGCGTTTCTCTTTTTAGGAAGATCCCAGTCAGTCAGACAGAGGTCATTTTAGTCTAATCCTAGTTCTGTTTGTTGTTGAGATCCTCAGTGGTAGCATTTTCCACATTATTGAACCAAATAACAAACTTTCAATTTTGTTTTTATTTAAAAAAATAAAGCGGGATTTTGTTTTTGACAATAAAAAGAGCAATGACCCCCTCACCATGGGAGTTTTCTCCCATGGCGTGGGGATCAGTTTGCAGTGTTCACTGCCCCTTAATGTTAATTTTTTAGCCCACTCTAAATCGGGTGGGCGGACAAATAGCAAAACCTCTGACAGCCCTTTCTCCATCTACATCCCGAATCTCCATAAAGCCCTAAATGAGGCAGGCGGACCCTCAGTTTGGCGGTGGAGTACCATCTCCACCAAAGTCTAAATTGGGCTGATAGCAAGCAAATCAATTGGGTTCTCATCATTGTCTTTGTCAATGTTAGTGTCTGTGTCAAAAATGGCTCCATGAAATAGCAAAATGAATAATTTATTTATAGTCATGAAGTGCAAATATGCCAGTAAGAATTGGCTGTAATCTAGAAACAGAGGAGGCGTTTTTTTTATATTTTATATGCAGATTGGTACACCATTCACATGAATATAAACTTACATATTAGTTTCTATTGAAGTTATAGCTATGTCAACAATTACAATCATGCATTCACTTTTTAGCGAACAGTGGGCCAATTTGAATATAAGCAATATTCTCACCCAGTGCCCGATTAATTATGGGTTCTATTTATTGTGAGACATTCTTTACCAAAACAAGGTCCAGATTTACTAAGAATTCACACAACGCAGTGCAGCAAGTAAAATTGCTGTGCTGCATTGCTTAAATGGGAGAGAGCAGAACAGCACCATATCTACTAAGATGTGTTGCTGTTCTGCTCTTTCCCTGTGCTGCCGCACAATATGCTGCTTTGCACCTATGCAGACACCCATGTGCCATAGTGAAAGGGTTTCTGTAATGTTGTATGCATTGCTTTGTACAGGAAAGGGGTCAGTTTCTGGAAATAAACTATGCTTTAAGATGTTTACCCCTTTAATGTGTGCTGTTCAATGTATCACACATGCAAATAGGAAAAAACTAGGATGAATTAAACATTTCACCTGTTACACCTGCCTCAAGGAGGCACAGGATTTTGGTGGAGCAAATCCCTGTCCACAATTCTTTGTAGCTAGGTATTTCAGTTAAAACCCATATGTGATTGCATGGGAATGCAAATGCACCCCCCATGGAATTTCTCTTTGATGGAAAGGAAAAGCAAGGCAGTGCATTGCACAGCTTTGCGTTACTTTTGGTTTCAATCCAATACAATTTGTGATTTGCATTGGATTGTACATACCAACACAACACTTTGCATCAGGTTTGCCTTATAAAAGTAATGCAAACCTGACACAAAGTCTTTGAAAATCTGTGCCCTAAGCTATGGTTCTGTCTTTTCAATTGGCATTGTTATGGACAGCCATGGCTGGCATTAGCCATACTGGGGGCATGTTAGCCTTGGTATTTTGATAGCCATTTCTGACAAGATGGCAGCAATCCAGGACACATTAGGACCTTTTCTGGTATACTAGTGTGCCCTCTGCCAATAGTATGATACTTTTTTTCTGGAACTATGGTGGTCAACCCCGCATTATGGTGACCAGATATGGTATGATGGAAGCAAACCTTAGCATAATGTTGTCCATCGATGACATTATGTTGGTTGCATCTAGCATGTAGCACGACTTAAATGTATATTTTTGCAAAGTGTTCTTTTAGTAGAGAAAATGCAAAAAAACTGCACTTACCCCCTATTGGTGTTCCTCTAGGGGAAAAATGTACAATGAAGTGTCAAACGAGTGTGATACTCCCTGATCTTTTCCTTTAACTATTGACACCAATAACTAATTACCCATACACTCGATGCCCGTGTAGGGTCTCCGGTGGGAACTTTTGCTAATGGGATAGAATCAAACATTTAATGGAATGGCGATAGGAAATATTTCATTTAATTTTTTCACTACTCTTTTTGTTATTGGTGCAGCCTGCTCACAACAAGCACCTGCCACAACGGTAGCAATCACAGCACCATCGCATGCTTTTGTAACAAGCTGCTCCCTCCTGCATTTCATAGATATGAAAGGTTTCTAGATAACTTAACACCATGCAAGTTCTTTGCCTCCCCCAAAAAAACGTGGGGCAGATTTACAAGCCCCTTGCGTGACTTTTGCGCTGCAGTTGAGTCACTTTTTTGATGCAACAGCGGCACAAACAATGCGGCCTATTTACAACGTGACGCATCTAGGGAGATGCGTCACGTTGTAAAGCCCTGCGTCACATTATACCTGCGTCAGGTATAATGTATGCAGGGTGGGCGTTCCCACGCAGGAAGGCCTCATAAAAGTGACTCAGTGAAATCTACAAGATTTCACTGCGTCACTTCTAGGACGCCACTGCGTCAAAACCTTACGCCTGCTTGAAGCAGGCGTAAGGAGTGACGCAATGTAGTGGGAATAGGCCTCAAAAAGCATTGCTGGAGTTGCGTCGTGCTTGCGACACAACTCCAGCAATGCGTGACTTTTGCCCCAACAGATGCGTCAGAATTTCTGACGCATCTGTCAATCCTTGCGCCATGGTGCGCCGTATTGTAAATACGGTGCATCCATGGTGGCGCAAGGGTTTCTCAGTGTGGCGCAGGGAAAGTGACGCATCTCTACAGATGCGTCACTTTCTTGTAAATCTGCCCCCTAGAGTCCCTACCTGTCGTTTGTCAGGCATGCCTTCTGTGCCCCACGACTGAAAAGGAAAAGCTTTCCTATAGTATTACTCTATTTACACACCACCTCCTGCAGTGCCTTGCCTATTCACAGAGTGAAAATCACTACAACTTGCCATCTATTTATGTATTTATCTTATACTGAACATTTGAAGCAAATATAATTTTTGAGACCGTTGCGAATAGTTAAATATTTTTTTATTCTTTAACCTTGATTCAGAAAATCCAATCAAGCTGTGGCTGGAGGCTCATGTCTGTCCAGGTCTTGCTGCTTTAGAAACCATCTCCTTTTGCTCTCAGTTACACCTCTGATCACTTACTTCTTTGCGAAATGTAGCCGTCTTTCTAATTAACTTCTCCAGGGATTTGTCGATTTCCATGGTCAATTCTCAGATCAATGCATTCTCGGGATATTCAATGAATGTCCCGTTAAAGTTCCTCCATATGAAACCTAAAAGTGGATATCGTAAATCTACTATTTGTATATAATGAACGAGTTCTCATTCGAAAATAAAGTCATCTTCTAGAGACCTGACATTTAATGCTAAGCAGAGATATCCTATTTTAAAATATCGAAATAAAAAGGGCTTAGGTTCAATGGACAATTCAGCGTCCGCGCTGGGAAGTCTCCAAGTGATGGGTAACTATCTTTATTGAGTCGAACAAACTTTTCTGGTGCTGTGAAAGAGATTTTAAATGTAATAATGCTAAGCTAAATGAACTGTGGTTTCCTTTAAATTATTTAACTGGCTCGCTAGATACAACTGTTATATGGATAATAGATAATAGCATCTGAAGGGTAGGTTAAGGGGATAAAATTATAAAAGCAGTGACTTTTAGTTAAGATAATTAGAGGCGAGCTGTCTTATAGTGCATGCAGTATGGCTTTCCATTAAGCACTTATCAGAAGCTGCTCTTGTAAGATACAAATTTAATAATGACACAGCACTTCCCCTGAAGTCATCAATTAGTTTAGTATCTATATTGCCAAGCAATAATGATTGCTTTGTTAAATAGTTTTACTGTTAGTAGCTTATTGAACTCTATAACCGGAATATCTAGTATCATGTTGTCAGCAAGAACACTCATTTATTCTATGTGTTGTGAATTATGGGACCACATTATTAACCTTAGCACTTTTCCTTCTGTTCCATTTGCATTGGTGCAAAATGGTAATGTGCACCAGGGATAAACCTGTATAGTCTGTTCTACTAGTTCAAATCAATTTATCACATATGCGTACATTCGATAAATTCAAAATATAATCTCTGGACAAATCTATTGAGGCTATTTGTGAAATACAGTGTATACCTTGATTATAAAGTGATTGTTTAAACTTGGACAGTGAATCAGTTAAATCAGTGCTAATATCGTCATGTGGTACTTCTTTCTAGATCTAAAGAGTTCCATCACCTTTCTTCCACATTACTTCAAAAGAAAATTGAATATCTCCAGGCAGTCACATGTTCAAAAATTGGGTATAGTATTAATACATTTCAATAATGTGGTAACATCATTTCTCGATCTGGGTGAACCTGTTAAACAATAGCAATACATCACTGCATATGTAACATGCTTACGTGGGTATCTATATGAAGCCCACTATGTGGTAAGTAAATATATAAATTCAAAACAACTGTACAGTGTACCACTGTCCAGGGGTATGTGAAAATGGCAGCCCAGATTTACTAATATTTGATGCAACACAGCACAGCAATCAAAGTTGCTGTGCTGCACTGTCTTGCATCAAAGGTAAAGAGAAAAATGCACCATATATACCTTGATACGGTTCATTTTTTCTCCCGCACGAGCGCTGGCACACTTTTGGCTGCTAACCGCCAACGCACACACCCTTGTGCCATAGTACTAGGGTGTGTGCATTCTCTAAAGCATAGGTTTTGTATTGGAAAGGGAGCCTTCCAGTACAAAAGCTATGCTTTAAGACGTTTCCTACTTTGTACGTGTGCTTTGAATGCAGCACACATGCAAAGCAGGAAAAATAAGGAGAAATTAAAACATTACTCCTTGTTTTGCCTGTCTCAAAGAGATGTAAGGTTTTGGTGCAAATCCCTGTCTACGAATGTTAGTAGATAGGGATTTGAGTCAAAACCAATGGATGTTTGAATGGGAACGCCTATGTCCCACCCATGGAACCCCCTCGATGAAAAGTGGTGCAACGTAGCACATAGAGCTACTTTGCGTTATTTTGAGATACATTCCAATGCGAATCGTGGTTTGGATTGGATAGTAAATGCCACCCAAGTACTTTGCGCGGGGTTTGCTTTACAAAAGAAAAGTAAAACTGGTGAAAAGCGTCAGTAAATCTGGGCCTCAATGATTTATCACATTAACTTTCAGTAATCCTAATGAATAGTATGTTTATTGCACATAGTTCGTAAATTTGTTCTGCATTTAGATTTTCACTCAAAAATCAGGAATTTGGCTCCATTAAACTGTTTTGAGAAAAAAAAGATTAACAATGGATATCAGTTTTTGGGGTTAAAAGGAAAACAATTTGAAAGTTAGCCTGCGAGAAAAGAGTACATCAATTTTCAGCAGTAACTAGAGCTCATAAACAAACTTTTGCTAGTTTACTGTGCAAAACTACTCATGTGTAGATGCATGGCCGTCAATCAGGGGTCACCAGGGGTCATAACTGCGACACCTAGGGAACCCGTTGCGACCCCTGCCACCTTGCTTGCAACCCCTTGGCCACCACAATCATCACTCACTTCTCACTCTTGTTTCCAGCCTCCCAGGCCAGCCAGCCAGTGCTTACGTGGACTCAACTGTTATTTAATAAAAAAAAAAATTTACACCATGTGATCTCCCCCTAGTGGTGAGTTGGCACACCACATGACCACCCCAGTTGGTGTGTTTGCTCACAGGACCGTCAATCTGTAGGAGCATGTGAAAGCGCTACCAATGATGGCCCTTGTATAATATCACACCAACCTTATCACTTTGTGCTGCCCCTGTGCTCTCCACCTACTCTCCCTCACCTCATCACACACCACAGCCTCTCCTCCTTCTGAGTTATCAGAAGACCTCATAGTGCTGCTCTCTCTCAGAGGCTGTGCAATGCATGTGCATTGTGCAGGCATCCCCCGCCCAATGTCAGCATCCAAGTCAAGCCCAGGCCCAGGTGGAATCCGATAGCAACCAACCGCCATTGGTAGTAAATGATGGCCCTGGCTGCCTGGCATCATTTTTTGTTCTGCCCCACCACTCACTTTTGTCCCTCTCCTTCTGCGGTAGTTTCCCTCACTTTGGCCAACATCACGTCGGATGAACAGTGTTGAGTGAAGGTAAGAAACAGGACCCCATTAACAGTTTTCCTGACACCCAGGGTCGGATTTGTAATCCAGATATTCAGGCAACGGGTGAAGGGTGAAGGGCCAGTTCCTGAGGCCCAGTAGTGGGCTGTTTTTTTCATCCATTGGTGTGCCCATTTTGAAAGATTTCACGGTGAGCTGTCCTGCATTGTCTGGCGTTGCCAGTGGCTATGTGGGGCAAAAGCACACTCTCTCAAAGCTTGCAACAGGAACAGACAAAATCTTGTAATCTCACCACCTGTTAGGTGAGGCTGGCAGCGTCCTTACATGACCCCTGCTGGGCCAGACCATTCATGTATGGGTTTGGCTTGGGCCACCCATGGAAACAATAATGTGTGCAGTTTGAGGCCAGCCAAGGGAGGGGAATGAATAGGACCAGCTTCGGAAAAGCCCAGCTGTGAAGAGCCTATAGACTGATTTATACACGCATGATTCATTGACTCTTCATTGTGTGTGATGTAAAGTGCTCTGACACCCTACACTACTGGTATGAGATGCGCTATTAAACAATGAAATGCACGTGAGAGAGGGGCCAACAAAGATTGTTGCATTGGGCACCACCAGCGCTAAAATCGGGCAAGCCTCAAACATCACGAACATTATACATACATTTAGTCGATCATGCATATACTATCCAGCAGACCAAACGAAATAATGTCTCTTCTGAATAATTATTTTTAAATGTATGTTAACCTTCTGCTCTTCCTTTGAATGCACAAATGCATTTAGAGCTGGTACCAGTGAGAGATGCAGTAGCGAGAATCTACAAAAAACACTTTTGACATACATCAATGTCTTTTGGCTTAAAACTCTCACCGCACCCATCTGCGGCCCATATCATTTAATTAGAATTAGTTTAGTTAAAACAAATATATTTTTTATTTTCAAAACATTTAATAATTAAACACCCAAACATTCTGCATTTTAAAGTCCATGCCTGAGATGCCTCCCATCGGGGTGTTTCAGGAGAAACATTTGCACTTCTACCAGGTTTCAAAGGAGCATACGACTAAAAAACCCAGAAATTGCTAAGAGCCATTTTCACCCCATTCCTCACTGTATGAGGCCAGCAGTGTCATTCATCTGACCCCACCCCTGCCCCGCCAACACATAATAGATGTGGATTGGGATCCTGAGCAGCCTCGCTGGAGCCCAGGTGTGGTGGGCCATTTCACAATTTCACCTTCTTGCCAGAACCGGCTTTATGTTGCCCTTGTCCCTGCCCCGTCAGGCTCTCTGCACATGTCCTGCAGCAGTGCTGTCCCTGCAAGCCCATGGACCTTGGGAGTACCTGAGGAGGAAGCAAAGAGGGAGAACTAGGAGAAAAGTTAACGAGTGAGGGGGCAGAGAAAGGGCAGAGGAGATCGTGCAGAAGAAGAGATAGAGCAAGTAAGTTGTGGGATAAGAGGTAGGAAAAGACAGAGATAAGGCAGTGGAGAGGTGTGGTGCAGCGGCCAGGGCAGCTGACTTCGGAGCACAGGGCTCACGGTTCAATCCCCGGCTCCGGCGGCAGCTCAGCACCATGTGACTCTGGGCAACAGCTCACTTAATTTCCACAACGGCCCCCAGCGCCTTGAGACCCGTAAGGGTGAGTAGCTCGCGCTTTACAAATACAGACTTACATTTTTTGCTATGAAAAGAGTAAGAATCAAAGAAAGACATGACGATTAGAAAGAAAGTGCTGGATGGAAAGAGTGCAATTGTGGTAAAGGAGCGGGCAAGAGAAAGGAGTACTATTAGTGAGTGGAAGAGAGATCAAGAAAATAGAGACAGTAAAAAAGTGAACAAAAAGAATGAGAAGTAGTGAGATCAAGGGTGGTTAAAAGGTGGTGAGAAGTAAAGAATGTTGTGTGTGCATGCACATAAAAGAGGGAGAGTGAGAAATAAGAAAAGGAGGAGCAAGGCCATGTGCCTCACTTGCTGTGCTTCCTGGGGGTATGCAACTGGTCTGATTCAATTGTTGGTGATGCAGGCTCTGCTGCTGGGACTAGACTTGATACTCTTACCTGTTTATCTGTAGTGTGTATTTGTAGAGGACGGCCACATGCTTTCATATAGCACTCTACTTTGCATTTTTTTAAGTACTTTCTGTAGGAGTGTCACTTTCACCCGGTTGAAAGGTACTCAATATTCCAACCTCAGAAGAATGCTTTAGTTTTGCCTTTATTAGAACACTTAACCTGCAGGTCACAGCTGATGTCATCAGCAGTCACAACTCATTGAGCACTTTTGCAGGAGCACATCACTATTAAGAGAGCCAATGTATCATTGGAGCCTTCGTGGGGCTGTTGGCATGGCCTCTACACTCACGGCTGCTTATGCCCTAGAGTTCAGTAGTGAACCAAGTTAAGCATGCCCTTCCCCAAACTTTGGAGCACTCTAGGTTGTTTGTAAAACATATAATACATTCAATGAGTACTGTCACTTTTAAGGAGGGAGCACTGGCTGCCACTTTAAAGGGACTTTTAATAGGACTGATACGGTACTTCTAAACACATTGGTAATACTTTAATGGGGGAGTACCTGGATTTCTAATAAGGCTCCTAATAATGTTGGGTGATGCTTGTGGTTCACATCCCATCCCCAGCAGTAAGGGACATTCAAGCTTCCTGCCTCACCTCACTACACTGGACCACCTTCCTCACTCTCCAGCCTGCCAGAGAAAGAAAACAGCCGGAGACACTTTAGGGAATGAGCTATATGGACAATTGCAAAGGCCCCCACCTTCCAAGATCCCTTCTGATAAAATTATCTCTCAAGCTCTTTTTTCTCACCCCTGACTCTTTAAAAAATATCTCTCTCTCACTCTCTGGCTATCTCTGACTGTGCCTCTCTTAAGGGCAAAAGCAGAGCATGGCGAGGGTGCAAGTAATAGTTACTTTAGGGTGAATTTCTGTGGTTTTGTTAGTTTCAAATGGTATGTTTTACGTGACATTTTCACCTAACTATAGCGTCCCTTTAACCTTTGTTTTTTCCAATTAATTTCTAAGGTTTTGTTAACATAAAGTTAAATATTCTTACAATTCCTTACTATAATGTCACTATTAACTTTTTTTCAGTGAATTTTTAAGGTTTTTGTAATGTAAAGAAAGATGTCCATCGTAATGCATGGCAGGGGGGTTGGATGCAGGGTCTGGCCTGGCATTGTCATTGTGCTGTCCCGTCCAAACTTGCTGCCCCTAACCACCCCTCATTCTTGCCCTCCATTGTCCAAGTCCATACCCTTTTCACCACATATCCAGCCCTGTGTGGCCGTTTTTCTGCCACTGTCCTTACCGCCTGCCCTGCACAGTTAGCTTGTAGCCCCTACTCACTGCCTCCCTGCCCTCTGTTGCCCGAGTCCATGCACCTACCCCTTCCCTCCTGCCCTGCATGGTCCGATGTTTCCTCACGGTCCTGTGTCCGATGTTTCCTCACTGTTATGTGAAGTGTACCATGCCATGCCCAACCCTTTTTCTGTTCTGTTTGTCTGACATTTTAGCAGTGGAATTGCTGAGTTCAGCTGCAAACAAAGGAACACAGAAAAATGTCTTTCCCTACTACAAAACCCAAATATCCAAAACAAAGATCAATATTGGATTTGTTCACTATAAAAAGGACTACCGAAGACCATCCTACAGGTTCTAATGAAGACAAGAGAACAAAAGAGTTGCCTGATGCTGCTCTGTCCAACAGTGAAGGCATATGCTCACATTCTTACGACATCCCTGAAACATCATCTGCTGCCAATGCAGCTGCTTCTCCCTGTGCTGATGATAGTTCTGCCATTGTTGACATTACTGGTATTTCTACACATGCTGACAGTGCCGAGTGTTCATTTCACACTGAGGTTGAAGATTCATCTTCTTATGTTGGCAGCTTAGATGACAGTACCTCCCTGGCTGGCCTTGTTGACTGTTCATCATTGTGTGATGACATTATAACCAGCTTTTTTTTGAGGAGTGACATTATAGAGGCACCACGAATGAAAGAAACTAGTCAGACATCAACATCAAAATCCTACTCGGCAAGTGAATTCTTGGCAGACGACTTGTCACTGAATCATTACACTGACCCAGTGCAACCAACACTTAAAACATTTCCCTTAACTTCATGCCATAGGTTTAATTGAGATTATAAAACCCATCCTTGGGTCGAGTATTCAGTCCTTAAAGATGCTGTTTACTGTTTTGCATGCAGGCATTTTAGTGCAGGTTCTGTGGGAGGAGGAGGACATGAATCTGGCAATGTTGCATTCATTGAAATTGGCTTCAGTAAGTGGGAAAAGCTTACTCGTTCTTTGTCCAAACGTTCACAGTTAGAGAAGTATAAATTGTCACTTATTGCTTTGACCAACTTCAAAAGATTACAGCAGCCTACAAACCATCAGCAGTCAGTTTCTTCCTTGATAGCAAGAGGTGCAGAGCAGGAAATTGAGGAGAATAGACAACATGTGGAGCAGCTGCTTAAGGTAGTATGTTTCTTGGGTCATCAAGGGCTTGCATTCCATGCCATGAATGAAAATGAGTATTCTCAGAATAGGGGAAATGTCATTGACTTGACATGATTTCAGATAAATATGAGAGGTTAAAAGAAAGAATGTCCAGGTGTTATGGGCACTATACCTCTCCTGAGTACCAAAATGACATGATATCTGTGGTTGTAGTTTTTGTCCGTGAGCGTATTGACAAAAAGTGACAAAATATTTTGCGGTGCTATTTGATGAAACCAAAGATGTCTCACATAAAGGGCAGCTGAGTTTTACTATCTGCTTTGTTTATGGTGATGGAAATGTTCAGGAGAATGCACTAGGGTGTTACCATATGGAGAAGTTAGATGCCTCCAGCCTTGCTGCAGCCATTATTGAAGCAGCACAGAAAACTGGACTTGACTTGAAGAAATGTTTTGCGCAGTGCTACGATGGAGCATCCATTATGAGTGGCTGTTTGAATAGTGTCCAAGCAAAAATAAGAGAGATCACATCACAAGCAATTTATATACACTGCCATGCCCATCGTCTAAACCTTGCACTAGTGCAAACAGTAACTAACATATAATCAGTAAAACAGTTCCGTTTTTCTTTCACAATGTTCACCAAAGCATGAGCTCTTTGTGAAAGCTCAGAAAGAGAGTAATCTATATGTAATGGAGCTAGGAAGACTCCCAGGTACGAGGTGGTTTTACTGTTACTCCTGTGCAATAAAGTACAGATGCGATTTGACTCTATTATTGGTGTTCCCCATGTATTAGAATCACAACAGCACAAAAAGAAGACTAATTCAGAAGCCAAAGGACTTCTTAAGAACATTGAAAGCTTTGGTTTTATGTTATATTGCAGTGTATGGAACTCATTCTAGGAAAGATTCACAGTCTATACAAAGTACTACAGAGCAAAGACATTGACTTGCTGAGAGCATGTGATCTAATTAAGTCAACAAGACGTGATTTAGTGAAACTCCATCAAAACAGTCAGTTGACCGAATCATTAAGTCAGGCTAAGGACTTAGTAGAGCCCTACAAGAAAGTATCAATGCCAACGCACTCAACAGCAAGGAACTTTTTCCTGTGGTCAAAGAATTCACCAGACCTAGCACAGAGACAGCAGACGTCCCCCCTCCCAAGACATCTTCAACAACTGCAGCACCTTCTTCCACCACAAGATCAAGAAGATATAAGACAGCTTCGACAGCCTCTCACCCTCCCACCCCACCTGCCACCACCACACCCTACGATGCCAGACCCCAAAAGACCCTACTCAGCTGGAACCCCTAACCATGGACAACACCCTCAAGATCATGAAGAGCATCCACTCTGGAGCACCCTCGGACCCCTGCCAGCATCACATCTTCAACAGAACAGGCACCACCATCGCCCCAGAACTCTGCCACCCCCTCATTAACTGCTCCATCAACTCTGCCACATTACCGAAAGACTGGAAACACACAGAGATCAACCCCTTGCTGAACAAACCCTCTGCTGACCCGACGGAATTCAAGAACTTCAGACCCATCTCTCTTCTCCCCTTCCCAGCCAAGGTCATCGAGAAGGTCATCAATGACCAACTTTCTGAGTTCATCGAAACGAACCACAACCTGGACCTCTCTCAATCCGGCTTCTGAAGCACCCACAGCACAGAGACTGCCCTCCTTGCTGCCACTGACGACATCCGCACCCTCCTCAACCGAGGCAAAACTGCAGCCCTCATCCTCCTGGACCTCTCAGCCGCCTTTGATATCAACTCTCACTGCACGCTATGCACAAGACTCCATGATGAGGCATCCGCAACAAAGCCCTGCAATAGCTCTGCTCCTTGCTCACTAGCCGAATAGAGAGAGTCAGACTACCTCTGTTCCCCTCGGAACCCACAGATATAAGCTGCAGAGTACTTTAGGGCTCCTCCCTGAGCCACACGCTTTTCAACATCTACATGGCCTCGCTTGCAGCCATCTTCAGAAACCACGGACTCCACATCATCTCCTACGCTGATAACGCCCAGCTGATTCTCTCCCTAATCCAACGAACCCACAGTGGCCAAGAACAACTTTCATGATGGGATGAAGGCTGTTGCCGCCTGGATGAAGAACAGCTGCCTCAAGCTCAGCTCCGAGAAGACCGAAGTCCTCATAATGGGCTTCACCCACTCCGCCTGGGATGACTCCTGGTGGCCCTCAGCACTTGGAACTTCTCCCACACCCACAGACCATGCGCGGAACCTCAGCATCATCCCGGACTCCTCGCTCACCATGAACCACCATATCAACGCCGTCTCATCATCCTGCTTCCACACACTACGCCTGCTCCGAAGGATCTTCCTGTCTCTCCACCTCAGGCAATCACAGTCACTGCCTCAATTCAGAAAGGACCTCAAAGACCTGGCTCTTTGACTGAACCAAAGCACCTTTGATGGACCAGCAGCTCTCCTCCCCTTACAGGTGAGTAGTAACACTTTGCAAGCCATTGATTGATTGATTTATTGAGCAGTGTGGAATTGAGGTTCAAGAAAAATCCAATCCCAGGGCTCCACCTTTGAGATACCATAAATTGAGTAAAAAACTGACAGATAATTTTTTCAGTACATCTGTAGGCAAAAGATCCAGCCATTTGGATGTCTCAGAAAGTCAAACTCCACTGTCTGAGAGCTTAAAGCAGGAAGTTTATTTCTCTACTTTGGATAGGTTTGTAAATTAGTTTGATGCTCATTTTACAGACAACATGGGCCTTATGTCTGCTGTTGGAATGTTAAATCCCAAAAGTGCACATTTTTGGGACATTTCATCTGCACTAGTTATTGTTGACAAATATCCAGAGGCTGCAGTGCAGTAGACCGAAGTCTTCTACAATCCGAACTGGAAACTGCAAAATTGTACCTTTCAGACAAAAATGTACCAGGTTTTCACTCTGCCAGGCAGTATCTCATGAATCTACCAGGAGAATTTCTCAGGTTTTGTATCTTTTACATCTAGTTCTTACATTACCTATTAACTACTGCTGCAAATGAAAGATTCTTCTCCTGTATGAAAAGGGTAAAAAATTATTTGCGCAATAAATGTGGAGACAAGAGACTCCATGAATTAATGATAATGGCATGTGAACCTAATGAGGTTAAGAAGCTAAATTTGAATGAAGTCATCAACAGATTAGATGACATGCGCCACCAATGGTATGCTCTTAAAATTAGCTGGTCCTTTCCCTCATTCAGAAAAGCAACCTCAGAGAAGCAGCCTCACACTTTGCCAGGCAAACAACCGTTACTCCTCAATCAGTCTCTATTCCCCTTGAGGCCTATGATACCTGAAGAAATCTGCCAGTGATCACAGAAGCCAATAGGCTATGGAGGAGCACGAAGACAGCAGTTATCACACAGCCATGCGGTACCGGCCTTCTCCTGATGGCCAGGCAAACAGCAGTTACTCCTTAATCAGTCTCTATTCCACTTGAGGCCTATGCCACCTGAAGATATGTGCCAGTGATTGCAGAAGTCAGTAACCTCTGCAGGGGCAAGAAGAGAGCAGCCACCACACTTTCAAGCACTATTGGCAAAGTACCAACTAGCTGTCCATTTCGTTTCTTTCTGTCACAGTGGATATGCATCCTCGTCACATCAGCTTGCCATGTGTAGAAACATGGAACTATTATACAAAGCACTGTTAGCCACCTTGATTTTCTGTTGCCAAACACTATCTGTCCACCTATTTGTTCTCTCATCAAGACTGGCAATTCTCAGTACAGCAACTATTCTTTGTACCAGCCAATATCCTAATCAGAGATCTGTATGCAGTATCTGTGGTACTGTTAGCCTAATTTGGATTTCATATTAGCTGAGCATCAATTTACCCTCAAGTCAGTCTCCACAGAGGAGGATGCCCCAATCATCACTAGAACCAACTGCTGCTCATACCAGCAGATACAATTCTAGATGGGGATATGTGAACTGTTGGTCTATGTCTCTCCACCCAGTCAGTGCCTTCTTCTTTTCCAAGGAAACTGAGCAGCAGCATCTCTTCTTATCAGTGATGCAGTATCAACATGACAGCAAGTATCTCCATCCATGTGAGTAAAATCTGCCCACGGTTTCGTAACACTCTTAAAATTGCTAATGTAGATATAATAATCAACACAAGTGGACTGTACCAGTGATGTGCATGTTTTCTGTAAGCAAAATGAATGATAGCAAACCTGGAAAGGTTCAATGGCTCCAGAGGTTTAGAATTATGTATGTCATGTCATGGAAAGGAAGTTTGCTGGGGTAACTTGACCTGCATTAAATAGCATTGTTATCTACGTTCCAAGACTTAGATTTAATTACATGGTACTCTTAGTTTCTAAAACAAATGATAAAGTGAACTTGTTTTCAACATTATAGACACATCAACCTTCCCATATTATAAGTTGTTTGATATTGATAATGGCTGATTTCAACTTGACTAGTGTATTCTCCATTGTTGTACACTATTTGATAGGTTCTTAATCGATGCTACATTATCTTAATTGTATATCTGAAGAAACTTCCTGAAACAATGTATGCAGCTGCATTTTCAATAGGATTTGAAGTATTTCTGTTTATAGGGTACGTATTTGTATCTGTAGAGATATTCCAGCCTCTGTGTGTGATGTAAGTAACCAAAAGTTAGATGCTTCACTTTCTTTGATAGCACCAAGTCAAAGGTCATTCAATGTCGCATCCTTTGATTTCATGGGGGTCCAAGGGCAGATGATGTCACTTCCAAGATTTCACCAGGTCAAACTTTGTGTGATGTCACTTCCTGTGACATCATCGGGGTGTGTCAAAGGGCAGGTGATGTCACTTCCTGTGATGTCATCAGGTCAAAGTTCATTTGATGTCACTTCCTGTGACATCAGGCCGGGTTCACATGGCATGTGATGTAATTTCCGCTACCCCAGGCATATTAGTGAATCGACGTCCATGTGTAGCTGTTGGAAAAGAAAGAAACTCCATGAACAACAGGTTGGCCAATGATCAGGTTCAAAATAAATATTTGCTTGATAACAATTTTGCACACCCCCTAAGTCAGACCCTGATTTGTTGGGGAAAGCACACTCTCATATTCCCACCATTCTGCAGCATCCTAAATTCTCTATTCTGCTTACACATTCTGCTAGATTTATTATATTCCAGGTATCTACCTTAAAATTATAATCTTAACTGACAATCTGTATATCATTTGAGCTACAATTTCAGTCACCCTTCACTGTTGTTATACTTTATTTGATTTTTGTGATTTTCTGTAGCACAAACATAGCCAAAGGGCCTTCGAGCACTTTATAAGAGGTCAATTTCCAACAATCATCAGGTTTATACTTCTGCAATAATACAAATGACAACAGGACAACAGACATCATGATCCCCAATTGTCTTTCGAGATTGTGTGGGAAATCATGGTTTTAAACTTACCATGACAGGTGGTTATATAGAGGGTCAAGAGAAAGGGAGTTCCAGATTCTTGCTGCTGTTCCAGAGAGTGATTGGTTCATGTATCATTCTCATTTGAATGTGGGAAGTTTCAGGAGGAGGGATTGTGTGTTTCTCGAAACCCTGGTGTATGCCCTAGATTTTCAATTTCCCAGTCAGGTAGGTGGGCTCATAGGAATGCAAGGCTTTGCTTGTGATTTAAGCATTTTTAAATTGAGTTCTTGCCTCAACTGGAAGCCACTGGAGGGATAGCAGGATTGGTTTGATGTGGTCATATTTCTTGTGCCCAGTAACAAAATGGGCTTCTGCATGCAGAACTGCTCTAAGGAGATCTAAATGTGCTTTAGGGCTGTCAAAGAGGAACAAGTTCCTGTAGTTTCATCTGAAGAAAACCAATGCCTGAACAACAGATTTTAATTTCTGTATCTAAATAAGCTGATTTATCCCTCAAAGAATACTGACATCAAACTGAGTGCTCCTGGCCCTGGCAAAAGATTTGACTCTGAAGGGTAAGCCGACTGTTGAGGATGAAACCAAGAGCCATATTTATCAAATGCTATGTAATGCAAAGCAGCAAGACAACCTGTTGCGCGCCCTGCATGACAGGGATGGAGCAGAATGCACCATATCTATTAACATATGACTCATTCCTGCTCTCTCCCTGTGCTGGTGCACTGAGTACCGTTGAGCGCCAATGCAGGCACCCTTGCTCCATGGTGCAAGGGTGCCTGCATTATAGGCCGGATTGTTTATCTGCACAAAAATAATCCTTGGAGGCATTTTCCTATTTCTATGTGTGTTGCAGAATGCAGTAGAAGTAGAAAGAGGAAATAACAAGGAGCAATGATGATATGTCTCCTCATTTCGTCTCTGTTGGGAAGATATACCATTTTGATGCAATCCCATGTTTACTACCCTTAAAAAATCTGGGGTTCCGTCAAAATCCATAGGAACAGCCATGCTCCACCCATGGAATGCCTTCCCAATGCAGAGTAACGCATGGTAGCGATTTGCGTTACATTGCGTTACTCTGGATTCACTGAGCCACACAGAGGCACGCAAGGTGGCTTTGCCTGGCTTAGTAACTCCCAGTTAAGCCCTTGCATCATCTTGCATGATGCAAGGGTAGTGCAAGGATTAGTAAATCTAGCCCCAAGTGACTTGACGTTTCCAACAATGGCAGCTTTACAATCCAGGGGAGAGAGAGATTCTATTCACTATTGTACATGTAGATTAAAGTTCTTAGGAGAGATTAAAAGGAATTCTGATTTTGAAGCTTTACGTTTAAGCTGGTAAACTCACGTTCACATTTGAATTCTTGCCAAGGTATAAGAGAGAAGGAGTACATCTCTCATGGAGGAGCCATCCAATTTTATCCGGAACAGCATACAGGTGGAAGAGGTTTGCAGAACTCCTAATGATCTCACATAGGAGTTCAAGACAGGTTAAACAGAGTCGGTAAGAGTATCAAGCCTTGAAGGCCTCCTTGTTGCAGGCTGACTTGGTTGGAGACAAACCTCCAAATTCTTACTGCTTGTGAATGGGCCATTAGACAGGTGGTGAACCAGTCAAGAACTACCCCTTCTATGACCATTTGATTCCTCAGGAATCTAATCAAAGCATGTTGGTTGGCTGTATCATTAGTGTGTTTTTATGAATAACTATCAATCATCTACCATGTCTGTCTTCATAGTTGCAGTGGAAAATGGAGTAGAGAGAAGGCAGAAGAAGGTTCAGCATCTTATTTGTTTAATTGTTGATCTAGCTTTCAGTAAGAAACATGGGGCCATATTATCAAGAACCTCGCAAACATTATCGCCGCTTTAGCAGCAGGAAACTGCTGCTAAAGCGGCGATAAGGCTTGATAATATGCCCTAGAGAATTCCAATAGAAGCCCAGGTTCTGGTGTCAAGGACATCAAACCTGGGCTTCTATTGGAATTGACTAGGGCATATTATCAAGCCCCTTATGGCCGCTTTAGCGGCAGTTTCCTGCCGCTAAAGCGGCGATAATGTTTGCGAGGTTTTTGATAATATGGCCCATAATGTACTGGTTGGAGATTGTAATCATTTCTGAGATCTGAGGGCACAGTTTAGTACCATAGAAGCAGGTATAGAGGATGCATCTGAGAGAAGAGGTTGTGGGTTTGGGTGCAGGATGTTCAGGGAGTGTGAGGGGCACCTGGAGGAGTTTAGTGTGATCTTGTTTCATTGTGAGAAGTGGGCCAGGGGGTCTGCGGCATGTGATTATGGTGATGATCAATAAGTTGCCTTGATCCTGGTTTTGTGGCTGTTTGTAGTGGATTTGAGATTTCCGCAGCTTTAAATGAGAATACTGAGGTTGTCATCATCAAGGGAGGAATACACCCACTTACAACTAGGGGCACAGTTGTCTCTAAAAGTACTGAGCCCCCAGGCATTGCTATTCAGAGAAAGTTGTTGATCCAGTTGCAGGCAACATAAACAAATCAATAAACAGAATATTCCTGTGTGAAAACATCAATTTGTCAGTCAGATAGGATAATGATGAGAGGAGGTCCAAGATGGGTGGAATCTGAGACTCAGTGGGAGGGGGAATCTTGTGCTAGACTTCTTTGTCAGGTCTTGGGCTAGGCTTGTAGTTCAAAAGCCTAGGTGATTGGAAAAGGAAGGAGAGACATCAAACCAGAACTAACACTGTCTAAATGTAAGGGCAAAGATCTACTAATGGGAGATGCATTTTCAAAATCTTGTTCAGTGGAATTGTCACTGATTCTTTAACGGCCTGTGCATGTTTATTGATAAAGATACTTTTTTCTCTTCCTCTAGAGAGGCATAGGTGCATGTTATTCTCTGAAATATGTTTCTCCTGAATGTGTTCTACAGTCAAGTCCTTCTTAATTCCTTGGGGGTCTGCCTACTTCATCCAAATATGTCTCCTTGATAGGAGTTACTTCCTGTACTTGTCAAAGGAACAAATGCCTCCAAGTCCCTGGGCTAAAGAATTTAAGTTTGCTATGTACACAAATGTACCTTGAATCACAAATCTAAAATGTATTCTCTATTATATCACTCATGCTAGAACTATACCTGAACTGAAGCATGAGATCATGGAGACGGGTCATGCTCTAAGGACTATTAGTAATAACTCCAACATTTTTGCGTGCTAGAGGTTTCATCATCTCTTCTCTTCTGCCAGAAGCCACACTAGGGGGCATATTCACATGGACTTATCGCCGAGTTATCGCCACCTTAACGCATCAAAAGTGGAGATAGATTTAACGCCCCATTCAGAAGCGGGTGCAAACTGCAGACAACGCCAGTATTTCCGCGATAACTGCCGCAAAATTTACCTCCACGGGTGACACCACCAACTAACCCTAATGAGATGCAGAGTAGGCGATCCCGTGCAAAAACACACAAAAACACCACTACACCACATTCACAACGAACTGCCAGATCTGCGATGTGAACCAAAAACAGGCGATAAGCCGCGGTAGCAGCAGGGAATTAACACATGCCGTTTGCTGGTGTTAAGCAGGACGACTACCTGCAGCATGAAAAGGAGCCCAGCCAAGAGCCACATCTGAAGACCCACAGATGCCATGGAGACAATGATCATGCAGCTCGGAGACCCATGAGGGCCACAACACCCACCGCCACCACTCCCAGGCCCCCCCCAGACCCTCCCCCCTGGACAAACACATACCGTGCACGACACAAGACACACAAAAAGCACATGATGTCGCACAATGAAAAAAAGAAACACACATGTGTGGTCAGAAGAACGAGAAACAGTCACTCATCATTGAAGTAACACCAAAAACTTTATTGAAATACAACACAAAACACCAATGCGGAAGACTCCTGTCGGGTCCGTCCGGGACAACCTTTATGTCACAGCCTGGGAAAAAAAGCACCAAATCAGAACGTGTGTCATGCGCACATCAAAGTAGCGAGACATAGAGAAACAGAGAAGGAAAGAAAGGCAGAGAGAGAAAGAGAGAGAAGGAAAGGAAGGGAGAGAGAGAGAGAGAGAAGGAAAGGAAGGGAGAGAGAGAGAGAGAAGGAAAGGAAGGGAGAGAGAGAGAGAGAGGGAGGGACACTGCCGCCCCGCGCACCAAGGCACCACTGCTCACCTGCTGCCACCGGTGTGTCTCCAACCACGTGCCGGTATACACTGCAAGCCACCAGGTCTGCAATGTGTAATCGAGGCCAGAGTCAATCATGGCAGAGTCCATCTCACTGCACATGGCAACAACGCCTGTCCGTCCCTGCGCACACATGCAGCTGCACCCTACCCCCTCCCGCCGGCCAGCGCTGGCTGTCCGCACTTGCGCACCCAGGCCCCACTGCTCACCTGCCGCCAACGGTGTGTCCACCAGTGGGCACACCACGTGTCCGTGCAAGCTCCAGGCCCTGGTCCCTCCACCCTGGCATGCTCCACATCATGCGGACCCGCACCGCGGCCCAGCAGGTCCCACACATGACGCTGAGTCCTGATGCATCAATGGCAGAGACCACATCAGTGCACACGTCATCATCGCAGGCCGCACACCCGCTCAGCAATTTCGGTGCCACTAACCCTGTGCAACCCCAGTCAGCACCACGTGGTGGTAGGCCCGTGACGGCCGCATGGCCTCAGGTGCCACTAACCCTGTGCGCAACAACTCATGGGCCCTTTATGATTGAGAATCGTGGAACGTCCGTCATCCAGTCACCACCGGCAGTGGGGAATGTGACGTTGTCGGCCCCTTATATTGGTGGGGTCACATGGTCTGTGATGCCTGTGCCGGATGGGTGTGGTGTGTGTGCAAACCTGCCCTCAGGGAGTGGCCGTGACATGCTAATAACTAGACCAGTGACCTGCAGACCACTAGCGTGTAAACCTGAGACATGTAGCTATGTGACCCCCCTCGGAGCGTAAGCGGAGTGGTCTGGCCTGGCATACGCCGGACCAGCGCAGGGCTTGCAACAATGACTCGGGGGCTCTGGGCGTGGTTCAGTCCATGTCCGGACAAGGAAGTGACTAATGCGTGTGTCCCTGTTGTAGTGTCTACGGAACCCGGAACGCAATCGGCAATGTAGCACACTGTGACTGGAAACCCACTAGATGAGCATCATTGACGTTAGGGGGAATCACTGACCCTACATTCATCCACACATTCATACATGAATGATGAAAGACATGACACAGCAGTGCGTTTCTGAATGTTTAATGCACATCCAGTGGAGTTTTGCAGCTGGAGCAGTACAGGGCCATGCCAACCCCACTTCACAATATGGGCCCGTGGAGGGCCAGCCAGAGTCCATCAGGGAATGACAAGTACAGTGGAAGAGGAAGGGTACAGTCCACAGTCTGGTCGCCGTGTCATTGGTCACCATACAGGATATGGCAGTCCATGTTGCGGTCCAAGGTGAGTGCAGCAGAGTGTATCGGGGGTCAGTGGAAGGTCATGGGGCCATGTGCGGCAGCAACAGGCCAGGTGGCGGACATGAATGCTAGTGCCTCCTTCTGATCTCAAGCCCATCCACGTCCTCGTCCTCGGATGTGTGCTCTGCCCCACCTGTGGGTGGTGCAGTTCCGGCTGCGGCACTGTGTGCCACTGACACATCAGGGGCCGGAGGTGGATTGTCGGCCGCACTGTGTGGCAGTGACACATCAGGTGCGGGAGTGGAAATGCCTACCGCACTGTGAGGCACTGACACACCAGGGGGCGGAGATATGGATGGTGTAGGAGCAGCAGCATACATCTGCACCACGCCTTGTGGCAGCAATGCCATGATGAGGATTTGCAGGGCATGGTAGATCCCAGCTACATTTTGCTGATGTGCAGCGGTGGCTGCCATCCTTTCCGCCTCCATCCGCACCATGTCCTCCATGAGTCTCCGCATGTGTTCCAGCTCATGGTTGAGATCGCTGGAGCCACTCTGAGCGGACAGGTGTTCTTGTCTCCGAGTCATGACTCCAGCGATGTCAGCCAGGGCTCGTTGGAGATCATGGAGCGGCCTGTGGGTGTCTGTTAGGGACTGGAGGTGGTCCCTGATGGGACTCAGACACCCATGGATGGCGTCAAGTTTGGTAGCCATGAGGTCGAACCCCACCCGCACCTACTCAGCCATCTCCCTCTGGCCCTCCAACACACGGCGTTGGAAGGCCATGTGTTGTTCGGGGGGGTCTTGGGAGACAGCCAGGGTTGTGGGTGCCTCCTGCTGGGTGGTTAGTGGAGTGGGTGGGGTCTCCTTGATGCAGCTGGGCTGCCCTGGTCCTGGAGGTGATTGGCGGATGAGTTCAATGATGTCTTGGAGGGCTTGGGTGTCGATGCTGGGGGTGTCCTCCTCATCATCAGTGAAGAGTGGCTGGGACTGCTCTGCAGGAGGTGTTGACGGTGCCACTGCAATGTGAAGGGGAGATGCTGTATTACAATGTGTCCACATGTATGTAGCCGCAGCATGGTACATTTTCACATTCAGACAGCATGGCAATGTACATTGTGACAGTCTGTAGATCAGGGCCATGATCCAGAGTCATTGTGGGTGTGCACTGTGCTCTGCTTGATTGTGCATGTGTGCCATTGTGGCCATCTCCCCCCGTCCCCCCAGTACCTGGTGGTTACTCACCCTGTTGCTGTTGTGTTGTGTCATGTCGAGCAGTGTCCGCTCCCCCAACTCCTGCCACGGTCTCCACACTGATGACTGTCGACACCAGCTCCTCCATGTCATCCAGCTCCAGCTGTGGCGCTGGGCTCCCACCTCCAGTCTGCATTGCTGCCTTCTGGTTGCCTGCGAGTTTCTCCTTGGTTTTGCGCTTGATGTCAATCCATCGCCTCTTGACCTCGTCCATTGACCTCTTGTGCTCTCCGACGGCATTCACCTTGTCCACGATGGACCGCCATTTTCCATTTTTGGTGCCCAATGACATGTTGGAGGTGATGAACAGTTCTTGATGGTGTTCCATCACCTCCGTGACCAGGATCCTATTCTCCTGTGGACCGAACCGCCTCTTCCTCTTCTTCTTGTCCTTGACCTTCCCTGTCCCCGATGTCCCAGGCTGGTCGTCCGGGGTGCTTGTGGGGTTGCGCTCGTCCTCTGCGCCTGCTCCGGCTGCCTCCATGGTGCTTCGGTGTTGGTCATTTTGTGTTTGTGTGTTTTTTCCTACTTTTATAGTGATTTTACCGCCTGCCGTGTGTGTATAGCAGGCCTGGCGCTGCTTATCACTGATTTCCTCATCGCGGTTTGGCCCATCGCATGTTTTTTTGCGTTGGGGTTTGGGTTTTTATCACCATCGCGGTTGTTGTATCGCGGATATTGTCCGCGTTTTCGGGAGACTATCACATTGTACCGCTGTGTTGTGAATTCCACGTTAACACGAGGTTATTTTCCCGCGATAGACTGCGATGTGTAAAGTTGCGTTAACATTTTTTGGAGATGTTTAGCGCACGTTCTTGTGGATATCCCCCTAGAACTGGTTGAAGGTTAGCCTGGAAATAGTAAGAAAAATATTGGATTCTTGCTCTACCCAACCGTATCACCAATACTACTGAGAAAAACAAGCAAGTCAGTCGGGGCGTGGCTTCCCAAAATAGTGTTACAATCCAAATCGGCCACAGAGATCTTTTTAAAACTTTTTACAGTTGTTTTACTTGTTCTGATACATTTCATACTCACACACACACACACACACACACACACACACACACATAATGGTTCCTTGAAGCTCTGTGGATCAGTGTAATCATCCACTGTTGAGCCGATGTGCTTGTCCATGCAATCGTCAAATATCTCTTGTTAACTTGTTATTGTTGGTGTGAGATGGACAACATTGGCAATCATTAGACAATGAAATTGTTGTAATTTCATGTTCGAATAGTGCACTCCCTTCTTTTGGTAATCAAGTCTCAACTAAACACAATGATGTACCCTTGCTCTTTGTACATAACTGGTTGTTTGAAGTGCCAATGCTACCATACAAATTGTCTTTCAGAAAGTGCTCTTCAATTCATGGGAGTTAGAAAAAAGCTATCTCAGGCAGCTCAAAGAATTAAATAAAATAAATATGATGGTGATCATTACAAATGACCTAGGCTTTTAGGATTCTTTTCTTACCAGAGGATCACAATAGATCCCCTACACTTACCTATGCCTGCCTACAGCCAAAGGTAGTCCACAGAGCTCTGCCTGTACTGGTATTTTCTTGACTTGATTGTCAGATTTGCTCTCAGCTGTGACTGCAGGACTCTCCTCAGGTAGCTCAGGTGGTGTTCAAGCTGCCAATAAGAGTCCTATCTTATTTAAATAGGCAAACAGTAACCCTAATGCCAAGTACTCCATTTACCAACTGTTGAAAGCTAGGAGGTGTTCTTCAGCCTAAATGTCATTACCTAGAACAGCTATAACTCCACAAAGGTTTTACAGCCTGATTTTCTCTTTGTAACAGGGATCAGTAAGTTATGCTAGCAGTCATTGGTCAGAACAAACTGTGCAAAAACGTTTCAGCAGTGGACTTCTCCACATGCTCATGCACTCATGCACTGGGTGGGCATGACTGTCATGATTTATTAGAGTCTACAATAGTCTCAAAGAAGTCTCTGTTATGTTGCTTAAACAGTAATACCTCTAGGCTTGTCTATGTACTACAGGACTTCTCAATGACTTTGCATCCAATGTCTTGGCCACCTATGCCTTGATGTAGTCCTGGACTTTATCGGACATTCCTTAGAAGCAACTCTTCAAACATAGACTGTTCTCAGTATTGATGTTGAACAGAAGCATCACACCAAGGTCAGTGTAAAAAGGCCTGAGAATTATCTCAGGGCAGCCTTGCTCTGTTTTTACTGTGCAGGTATCTAGTTTAGAGAGAGATATTTTGGTACTACGTAACTAATTTACACATTCCCTCTACGTAAAAGCCTTTTTGCTCTATGCCATAGCTACCAGTCAGTTGAGCTCAGGTTAATTTAGCAACTTTATTGATTCACCCTAACAAGGATTGTAGTTATTGGTTGTATGACTGAACAACGAGTTCCACAACCCCACATTCCTAAACCACGCGGTCTGAATAATGACTGCGTCTTAACCACTCATTGCTTTACCACGCATGCCTTTACCACGAATTTCTGTGGTAAAGCATGATTGGTAAAGGGGTATGAGTGGCTAAGGTTGCTGCCCCCCTCCCCACTGACCTAGGGTACAAACTCCCCCCACCCACCTCCCGCCCTGAGCTGCAAATACCCCTACCCCCTCCCAACCCCCATGTTGTGTCCTCCCCCTGCCCTAATGCCTAAAACCCTGTCCCTTAACCCTGTCCTTTAACCTGACCCTGGCCAGCCCTGACCCAGCCCTAAAAACTGCCCTGCCCTCCCCTAAGCCCTAAAAGCCACCCCGACTACCCATTCCCCTCCCCCTGCTCTGAGGCCTAATACCCTAACCCCTAATTTAAAAAACTATTTCATCATTCCCCCAGGCCTAAAAACGACTCTGACCCCCCAGTCCTGAAAACTACCCCTGACCCCCCAAGCCCTGAAAACTACCCCTGATCCCCCAGCCCTGAAATCTTGCCCCTCCTCCAGCCCTAAAAACTAGCCCCACCCCAACCCTGAAAACTAGCCCCAATCCACCCAGCCCTGAAAACTACCAAAACTACCTCCAACCCCCAGCCCTAAAAACTACCTCCAACCCCCCAGCCCTGAAGATTAGCCCCGATATCCCAATCCCAGAAACCTACCCCTGACCCCCCAGGCCACAAAACTACCCCGACCAACCCTAGCCCACAAAACTACCCCCTATCCCCCAGCCCACAAATGTACCTCGACCCACCCCCCAGCCCCACTCACCTCACCACGGATCTCTTCCTGCTTCCTACTTCCATCTGTCCGTAGGTACACTATCGCCGACACACCCCCCCAGCTCACAAAACATTCCCGGCACACCTCCCAGCCCACAAAACAACCCCGACCCTCCCAGCCCACAAAAGTACCTCGACCCACCCCCAGGCCCACTTTAAATAACCCCGACTCACCCCTCAGCCCAGAAAACATCCCGACCTCCCCAGCCTAAAAAAGTACAAAGACCCATCCCCCCAGCCAAACTCAAAACAACCCTGACCCACCCCCAGCCCACAAAACAACCCCGACCCTCCAGCCCCACTTAACCACGTGGTGCGTGGTTAAGGCATATGCGTGGTTAAGGCATGCGTAGTAGGGCTTGCGGAATCAGAACACTTGTTGTTCAGACCGCGGTGTTCCGACTGTTCTCCGTGGTTATTACTTGCGGACGAGAGGTATCCTCTCAACTAATGCTCCCAATTTCTTACAGTATGCATCTATAGGGTATTTCTAAAGCAGAAACCTAGTCAATCATGATCTGTGTGCATGAATAGTCATTGGCCACCGCTAAAAACCTACTGGATCGGGCTTATCAGGGCCCTCCAGCCATCTATCCTTTGATGGAAAAATACTGTATTTACTGCCACATAAGATTTCCTCGACTTCATGATTTCACCTGTCCCAGTACTTACATGAGGTAGGCTGATATAGAGAGGCATCGGAGCTAGCACTCCACTTTTTGAACCATAGTCTCGCAATACACTGTCATACTGTAGCCTTTAAAAAGTTGCAAAGATGAAACACGTGTCAGCTGCCTGTGCATTCTGATGCTGCATACTTCTTCAATACAAGCTATGAATATGAAAAATAAAAATTGAATGATGCACCATTGGACTCTTTGAATACTACGTTGACTCTATAGGACAGCAATTTATGGACTTTGTTTTGTGTGTTCCAGTATTCTTTATGTTCTGTAAAACATTAAATATACATGTCCTGCTTTTTATGTACCATGCACCCTGCCCTATGGGCAATTAGGGCCTGCCCTGCGAATGGAGAGGAGGATTTTTTGTCACAGTAAATGTGCCCTGCACCTGAGTCACTGCGCATGCATGGTGTTAATAGGCATGTCTTGAGTCATGAATGGAGAGATGTAGACAAATGCCAGCAAGTTGGGGTGGGCAGCTGTATTGGGGTCCAGTACAGCACAGGGCAGGAGGTCACATCAAGAGGCTCGGTCCTCATCCAACTGGAGGGAATTGGCTGCTGTCAAAGCACTGCTACTATCTTTTCTTCCCCAGATCAGGCACCATCCAGTATGCATTCAGTCAGACAATCAAGAGGTGGTGGCATATCTCAACCACTGGGGAGGATGGTTATTTCCTCTATCACCTTTCCATGGAGATTTGTATATGTGTGGAATCCAGTCTCCAGTCTCTGAGAGCAGTTTATCTACTGGGGAGGGAGAATGGACCTGCAGACCAACTCAGCAGGAAGTTTTCTTCCCTGGTAGGTATTTTTTGTTTCAGACACCATGTTTCATCAGTCTTGTGCCAGGTTTGGCCATCCATGGTTAGACCTATTGCAACCAAGTACAATGATCTCCTGCGTCAGTTCTGCTCCCTTCTTCCAACCAGGGATGCATGGGCTATAGATGCACTCTCAATGAAGTGACCAACGGGTCTTTTGTATTGTTTCCCACTAATTCCTTTGATTCCGCAGGTGTTACAGAAGATTCAAGAAGACCAGGTTCAGGTTCTCTTAGTGGCCCATACTGGGTGCAGAGACTTTGGTTTCAGTGCTGTTGACAATATCTGTGGTTCCTCCATGGATATTCCCTCTCCAACCTTCCCTGCTGAGCCATCCTCAGTTATCTTTCTCATGTCTCTGTCGGTTGAATCTGGAGGTTTGGCTGTTAAACTAGAATTCTTATTAGCAAAGGCTGTCCTTTAGAAGTAACAAACGCTATTCAACAGTCTAATAGACCATCCAGACGAAAGTCATACGGTCAACTCAGGCAGAATTATGAGAAATGGTGCCTAGGAAAGGGTTTACAGGCCTGTTTGTTGTGATCCAGTTTGGATTTTAGACTTCCTGTAGGATGGTTTCAGGTTGGATCTGGTGGTCTCCACTATTCGTGCTCAGTGGATAGCAATTCTGGCATTCAGGAATGAAGTTACGGTAGCAGTGGCCGCTTTAGCTTCTCTCCTCTTGCGGAGATTCTTTCTTCAACGGCCTTCAGTGCATTCCCCGGCCCCCCCTTGGGACTTGCCTTTGGTTTTATGAGTTCTTTCTTTTCCTCCTTTTGAACCATTGGAGTCAGTAGATCTCAAACTTTAAACACAAAAAGGTGGTGTTTTAGTGGCTGATTGCTCAGGACGAAGAATGGGCAAAATAGGTGCTTTGCGCTCGTTTTTCCCTTTTATTCGTTTTTTCCCAGACAAAGTGGTGGTACATTCCAGTCCTACTTTTTTGCCGAAAGTCCCTTCCTCTTTTCATTGTTCCGAGGGTATTGTTCTTCCTGTGTTTTTCTAGAACCCTCCTTGGCTGAGTACGAATACTTCATACCTATGATTTACATAGAGCCCTTTCTATATATTTGCAAAGAAGAGCTCCTTTTCGAAAAGTAGAGGCAATATTTGGCACCTTTGGTTTGCCAAATAAGGGATCCCTTCCTTCTACATCAACTCTGTCTAGATGGATCAATTCTACCATCTTAGGGGCCGATTCCGATGCGGTTGGAAACAGCCAACCACATCGGAATCGGCTGTTCGGATTCCTTTCTGACCGACCCATTTTGTTGGGGTCAGTCGGAAAGAAATCCGAACCGGATTTCCGAATGGCCTCCGACCGGTTCGGAGAGCCCGACTGCAATTCAGAAATCCTCCATCAATACCTAGGCCAGCTCTTTCCGACGAGGGATTACAATGGAAGATTCCCACTGCCTTTCTGTGCCGACCTTTCTGACACAGAAAGGCTGTGGGAATCTGACTTTGGGGTCCCCCAGCAGGGCCCCCATGGGTGCAAGGCCTCCGGATGGTGCCCCCCTGTTGATCCCTGGACCCTGTGGCAGGCACCTTGAGGTGCCTGCCATGGGGTGCAAGGATGAACTGCACCTCTTCACTTTACACTGAGAGCATGCATTCCGGTCGGAATGCATGCTCCCAATGTAAAGAATAGGAATGCGACTGAACAGTGTTCGGTCACATCCTAATGCCTGGGCTGGAACTGACGACAGGAGGTCATTCGGTTCCTGTTCCCAAACAATGTTGGACAGACTCCAGTCTATCCGACATCATAATCAGGCCCTTAATATGTAATGAAATGTCTCAGGTTCCTCTTCCATCTGTCATTGAGGGGATATCCACTAGGGGAACGTCAGCCTCTGGGCCATCTTCTCTGGGAACTTGTTTGAGATACATTTGCTGTGCTGCTACATGGCAATCCCCCCACACTTTCCGTTCTCATTACAAAGTTCAGTTATGACAGAGGTTTTTTACTTCTTTTGGAGATTGTGTATTATCTGTTGTATCAGACTTCTAATTTGAATGTTCACCTTTAGTAAATTATTGATTTTGGCATTCATATGGTGTACTTGGTGGTATTTCTTAAATCAATCCCATTCTGCTTGAGTATTCTGTCGCAGGCAAGGACTGTAGTGGGGAAGATGAGTAGGTAATGGCCCAGTTAGTTACTTCATTACTCCAAGTCCGGGTTTTCCTGATACAGTACTGTTTTTTCCACCCACCTGCCCAGTTGGGGTTGGGATTGATTATATAAAAATATGGAATTCGCTTAATGTGCTTGTACATGTACAGGATATGATGTAATGGTTCCTCTCTTTTCTACTGCTTGATGGGTAGTGGCAGCTATATTGGAAGGATTTTTTGGGACGTCAGCTAGGGAACAGGTTCTGCAGGACTGAGAGATGAAATCTTGCAGGCAAGGACCATATCAGGGAAGACTTGGAGTACTGAAGATTATCAGTAAGTAACCGGGCCATTACATGTTTGTGGAAGTTCATGCATGATTTGGTGTTTTGACACTAATTCCTCTGGTGCTTCACCTAGAGGTTTTGGCTATTTCCAGTACCGGGGGTCCCTGGGTAAAACCTGGAAACTTTTAATCCTTATGGAGCCAGTAACTATTGTTGCCAGACTCAGTCAAATTCCAAGGGACACTCAGAACTACGGGGCTGATTACGATGACGGTGGGACAGCCACCGACAGCCTGACAGTGGCGGTCCCACCACCATTGCAGTAAAGATTTCCACCCGCCACATTTGAATGGCAGGCGGATGGTCTGGGGCGGAAAGACCGTCCGACACTAGTCCGACGGGCTCCTTGAGCCAGTCGGACTGTCAGATGGTCTGTAATGCCCACAGTGGTGGCGGTGCCTGCTCAGGCACCGCCATAGGCATTACAATGTCAGTTTCTGCCGGCCCTTTCATGGTGGTGAGCCATGAAAAGGCTGGTGGAAAGGGACATTGGGGGCCCCTAGCGGGCCCCTTTACCCCCTGGGGCCCAGACACGCAACCTCTGGGACACCTATGGTGCCCCCCTACAAATCCCTGCACCATGTGGCAGGCACCGCATGGTGCCTACCACATAGTGCAGAGATATGCAAAATGTGCGTTTTTGGACTGCTGCTTGTGCTGCAGCCTGCAGCACATGCTGCAAAACAAAAAATACACTTTGAAGGCGGTCGCATCGTAACACAGGGTGCGGGACTGCTGACAGCTTGTCAGGCGGTCCCATCCCTGATACGATGGTGGTTGGACGTGAGTGCGACTGCCATCGTAATCAGCCCCTAGATTCTTAGTGAGCACCAGCCATAACCCTCGAATATTATAGCACAACTGCTCACTATCTATGGAGCTCCTATGAAACATATTTAGAAAGCTGAGAATATTTCAAAGCGCATTCAGTTTGCAAAAAACACGGCTGGTGCCAGACCAAAATAAGACAAAAGGACAATTAAAAGGTATTTCCAATCCAACACTGTAAAATAATTACAAGACAAAAAAAATATCTAATTAACTGACAAGAACCAAAATGACGAGATACTATAACCAGAAAAATCTTCAGATGGAGCCATTGATGCTATCAAGCATCCAGGTGCTGTAGCTAATGACAACCTGCATGGACAGACAAGAGCAACAGATGTGTTTCAGTGAAATTTCAAGATATAAATAGAGCCAAGAGGAAAAGCTTAGGAAATGCTAAAGGGAAAAGAAATAAATTGAGAACAAATAAAAGCTTTCAACATGGTGGTCTGAATTCTCTAACAGAGCACCCAGTGAAAACCAATGCAAATGTGACAAAGATCATGCGGAAAATGGAATCTCAGACAGACAGCTCGGCTTGGCTGCATGAAAACCAGTAGGGAAGGTTGGTGCGAAATATAATTGGGAAACCAATATGAGATCAGAATCTTTCTGAATATTTCTTCGTGAGTTAGCCAGATGGCAAAGAAACATAGGAAAATTAGTACTGACTGTAATACAGGTGAAATGTATAAGCCCTGATTATGAGTGCACTGAAAAGTAGGTAATTTTATGGCACATAATAAAAGTAAAATCCCTGGGGCTTGGAAGTTATTTGCTGTGTTAAATTGCACCTATTCCGAGTTTTTCGGGGAATAACTTTCGGATCTAACCGTTTAAGGTTTAATACTGTGCTCTTTCCCTTTTTTAATTTACAGCAGGCTTGGCTTGCTGAAATTTACTGAATGGAGCATACTTTATCAAAACCGGTAGCATGATAAGTTCCACATCACTCAGAATTCCGAGCCTTACTCAAGCAGTGGCGTGCTCATAATCAGGGCTTCGGACCACTCATAATCAGGGCATAAGTGTCATAGCACTGGATCTGGCAAATCAGTTTCAATTTGGCTCACATAAGATTTCAAATAAGCCTGTGCTGGAAACAAAACCCTGCCTGTGTATAAAGGAGACATCAATACCCCCTTCTCAGCAGTTCAGTGTTTCTCTTACGCTACTCTGTCAACATATGCGCAGTGATTGGAGCAAACTAGGTGGCATATTTATTAGAAAGTCACGCTGCAAGTCACCTTGCTGTGCTGCACTGCGTCTCAGGATAGGGAAAGGGCAGGAATGCACTGTTTCTAAAAGAATACAGCACATTCCTGCATCTGTCTTTGCGCTGGTGCTGTTTTTGCTGACTAGCGCCAACTCATGCATCCTTGCACCATGGTGCACGAGTGCCTGTGTTGCATGTAAGATTGTTTTTTTGTAGGAATAGGTACCCTCCTGCACAAAAACAATCCTGAGCAGCATATTCCTCTTTCTATGTGTGCTGCAGAATGCACCACACAAAGAAAGAGGAAGTAACGAGAAGAAATAAAGATATTTCTCCTCATTCCACCTCCCTTGAGAAGGCTTATCTTTTTGGCACATTCCCAGGTCTTCCACTTTTGGTGAATCTGGGAATTTGTCAAAAACCATGGGAGTTGCATAGGAACACCCACGCCACGCCCATGGAACACCTTCCTGGGGCAGAGTAACGCAGCACAGTGATTTGCGCTGCGTTGCCTCACTCCGGATTTATGAAGCCACTCAGGGCCAAGCAAGGTGATCTTGTGTGGCTTCATAAATCACAATTTGGGTTAGCATCGTGTATGTACCACGCTGAGTGGTGAAAACGCGATGCAAATCCCCTTCATAAATATGCTCCTAAATTATTCTTGTGTGACTCATGTGCACTACTTTAAATCTGCCTTATCTACTTAAATGGCTCTCAATACTGGTACTTCTCATTCTGCACATGATGAACTCTGGAAACTCTCCTTGTAAGCAAGGAATACTGGTATTCACCGTACAAGAGAACATGCACGATTTTATTTATTTATTTATTCATTTGAGTTTTATATAGCGCTGGCTAGACCCGGAGGTATCAGAGCGCTTTACATAAGGAAACAGCGTGTTACAAATTACAAAAATAATCACATTTATTACAGAAAGGATACAAATTCAATACAGGAGTTATTAGCGACCATGAAAAACAAGATCCATAAAAAAGAAAAAAGAAAAATGCCAGGGAGAGCAGGGAGTCCACGGGAGGGAGTCAGCAGCGGAGAAAGAGACGAGACATAAGTCCGAGGTCCGGCTGGGTAGGTGACGGCCATAGCGGTGTGCCAGAGCCTGTCTCCCCTATAGCTGTCGGAGCAGCTCCACTGGGAGTCGGTCACACATTTCGGACTCCGCCGGATAAAAATGAGGATCAGGAAGGGACCAAAAGTCTAGAGTCCAGAGACGGGCTGGTGGAGCTGACAAGGGTGGCAGGATAGGAAGGGGAGTGTAGCTTGGCATCTACGATGATGATGATAATGAAAGCAATTTGTATTGCACACAGCTACTCCAAGGAGTGTCTGTCGCATGACATAGGTCGAGAAAAGGTGGAACACTTTACATTTAATCCTGCACAAAAAGCCTGGTTTTGAGCCTTTTTTAAAACACTGCAACATTACTCAATGTGCGAAGCTCCAGGGGTAGCTGATGCCATGCTACTGAGCCTAGCGGGGTAAGAGACCTTCCACCCACTCTAGCACAACACATTCTGGGAGTCACTGCTAATAATTTGTTAGCAGACCTCAGGTTTCTAGATGGAGCATAGAACCAGAACCTGTTTCTAAGATCAAATTCCCCAGTCTGGTAGAGAGCTCCATGCACTAGAACAAGAGCCGTGGCACCTTGAACAAGATTATTTTCCTAATAGGTAGCCAGTGAAGAGCACGCAGATGAGGAGAAATCTGCGTTTTAACTGCCAGATTCAGAAGAAGGTGAGCTGGTGCATTTTAGACCACTTGAAGCCTGTCCACTAGATGTTCTGGTAGCCCATAGTGAAGGGCATTTCCGTAGTGCAGCCTGGAGGTTATTAAGGCTTGAATAACCTTTTTTTGCTGAAAAGAACAGTTAGTGTAAGAAAATGTTTTAGGAGAGCAATATACCGAAACAAGTGCCTACCACTGACCTAATTTGAGGCTTAAAAGACAAACTGTCATTAAATTTGATCCCCCAATGTTTTACTATGCTGCCATGTGGGCCTGGAGGGGGCTCATCTTTGGGCCATAAACCCTGCCAAAATTCTGTAGGAATATTGCCAAAAAACAAAGAATTTCTGTTTTATCCGCATTGCACTTGAGTTGATGTACTGTCATCCAGTAGAAGACTGCAGTTAGGCATGATTTGATCTGTAGTCCTGAGATCTCTTATCCCTTGTCCCAAGAAAACAGTAGCTGAGTATCATCAGCCTAAGAAATAACCTTGGCCCCAAAGGCTTCAGGTATACGGGCCAAGGGAGTGAGATAAATATTGAATAGAGTTGGACTTAGGACAGAGTCCTGGGGAATTCCCACTGTCAGCTTGCTCGGTTTTGCAGAAAAAGGGAGAATCCACACTTTTTGGCTTCTATCTGCCAGAAAAGAGGTGAGCCAGTCCAGGGCTAGCCCCGTTAGCCCAATAGACTGGAGACATGTCAGAAGTCGGGAATTGGGGACTGTATCAAAAGTTGCTGATAGGCCTAACATGATCAGCACAGCCGTTCCCCAAGTATCAAGGATACTTTTGATGTATTCAGAGACATCTATAAGTGCTGTTTTGGTTCTAAAATGGGCTCTAAAGCCAGACTGGTTCGGGTGCAACAAGTTATTGGATTCCAGATAAAGGGAAAGCTGTTGATTGACGTATTTTTTCAAGTATCTTGGATAATGCAAGCAGCAGAGGGATCAGCCTGTAAATAGATGGAATACTTGGATCCACAGATGGTTTTCTCACCAAAGGCAAGATCTTCACTTGTTTCCAGGAACAGCAAACCATAGCTGTCACTAGCAACGTGTTGAGTACCATGGTCACCAGATGATTGATGATAGAGTCCACTAAGGCTAGCAAATTAGATGGGCAAGGGTCCAATGGAGAGCTTGAATTAGGAGTGTTCAGGGATGTCAACGAACTCTCCATAAAGGCTGGTTATGCATTATTGCATTGCTGGTTACTCTTTACCTGCTATTGGGGATACAATTCAGGTGTTAAAACCCCTCTATTCTCATCCGCCTGAAGAAAACCTTTACTTGGGTTTTTTTGCGGGCCTACCGGATCAAGTCTCTGTAATACAGTTTAGAGCAGTATTTGAAAAATTTCTATCCATATTGTTTTAGTTCAAATTCCCGATTAGAGGAAGAGTAGTGTTACCATATTTACATACATATATGCTGTTGAATTAGAAGGATGAAATGCTGAACTGGTCCTACGTGGATGCAAACCCATGATCTTCAGGTTATACACAGATTTCTGCAGCAAGATAAGATTCTAAGTGCCCCTGTGGGTCTGAAACCTGTTACCTACAAGTAACTAGTAGAAAAGTAGAAGTCCCAATTACCTCAAGCTATGTAGTGGGGACTAGAATCCGAGAACTAGAAGTAAACATATTTTGCAATAGACACGTTAACGGCTTCTGTTTTCCTACTTTGATGGGGATATGTAATGTGTAGATTGCTCACATCTTGGCTCAAGATGGGAAATTAATCCTCCGTGCTACCCTACACAAATGAGAACTGATCAATGGCAGGTTACACAAAATGCCTTTGCTGTGGAGGAGTACCACCACATAGCATTTCACTGGTATAGAAAAGTGAAATTCACACGTTATACTCAGAAATGATAGCAGGTGCAGTAACCCGACTTGCTGTTGTACTATGATTGGAGTATGTAGACTTCAGGTTATATATCTATACAGCAGGTACTCGTCACTAATCATAAGTGATATTGAGACCAGTGAATTGCAGGATACACATCGATTTTTGTAGCAGGTGATCACCGCTTGCTATCTAATTGGGATAGAAATCATTACCACACAGATAACAGCTTTCTGAGGCAAGGGCTCAACATAGACATAATGAGCTCACTTTATCCTCTGGTTATAAAACAAAAAATATGATGAAATGCTTGCATAAGCTTCATTTATTTACTTTATACTTAATTTAACCAACCTCTAAACAAAGGTTTGTATAGGTACTTGAGATACACCCATAAAATGGTATTTATATATTATCCTGTAAGTTAAACTCCTGATTTTTTTTGTTCATTTTTATATAGCGCGAACTCGAACGGAAGCATGTATTGGAGCACTTCACATGAGCACTGGTTACATTACACAAGGACACATTCATGTTTATTTCATTTGCTTTTAGGCACAGGGAGTTTAAGGCCCTAATTAGGATGTCGGTCGGTAAGCCTCCGACAGCTCATCGGAGGCTTACCGACCGACATCCTTGGTTTGAATTGCGACCGCTGTATTATGATTACGGCGGTCGGAATTCAAACTGGCCGGTCAATACGGCTGGCTTCTGATGGGCTCAAGGAGTCCATTGGCCAGTCCGAAACTGAACATAATACCTTAAGGATGGCGTTTCCGCCGTCGGGATTATGATGTTGGTTTCCTACAGGCTTTCTATGTTGGGCTTTCCGACATGGAAAGCCTATCAGAAAGTGACTTTGGGGGCCCCTAACAGGGCTCCCTTTCTTCCCCGGCCTCCGGTTGGGGGCCGAGGGGGCACCTATGGTCCCACCCTGTAAACCCCTACACCATGTGGTAGGCACCACGAGGTGCCTGCCACATGGTGAAGGGATTTACAGTGACTCCCATTTCTCTAAGGGAGCTTCTGATGCAGCCGGCTTCCGACCGCCGCACAAGCTCCCATAGGGAAATGGGAGTCTGAGACCGCACCATATGCAGTCGCATTGTAATTGTGGTTTCGGACCGCCGACCCAAGGTCGGTCTGTAGTGTAGTTCCTATTTCCCTAATAGTCTCTGCGCATTGGAATAATATACCCTATAGATTCGACATAGGACTGAGGTCAGTATGTCCCTATCGAGTATATTAAACTTAATTACTTTGTGCCAGCTAACTCAGAGGCCACTAGAAACTCCTTGTAAACAAGAAGGGAGTAGTTTCTGGCAACCGCATAAACATGACAACTTTGTTTCCCTTTAGAATCGGAACACTCTCAGAATCGTGGAAACAATAGATAACAGTTTCACTCAGCTAATCATGCATGCTTAGTTTCTTCAGAGTTACACAGAAAGAATAGACGGGCGTTTCAATAAAAGGATTTATTGAACAGTCTTGTTTCTCGTGTAAGAGATCTGAGCTGTTATGATCACAAGACAGTATGCAAGATATATAATGTACAGCGTAAGCAGTAGAAAGAAATAATACTGCGCTAGCATTATCTTTTAGTTATGACACATATATTCATATACATAAATAACATAAGCTAAAAATGCGAGTACTCATACGATGCTGCTCTAAGCTAGTTCTACCCCAGTGTACCTAACCTAAGTGTAGTGCAAGGTAAGAAGTAGTTGAAGTATTCTACAGTATGGTATGCTATGGTCTAGTATGCCAAGTGTCCCTCTAGGTTCTAGTCAGCTCCATACCTTGAGAATGAGAGAGGTGGGAATCTCCTTCCGGGTCTCGAACTCTAACACCCCACCAAGGGAGTCAGAACACTGGAAGCTGGATTCTCTGCGAGCAGGGATGACAGCGTCTCTTCTCAGTGCGTCAGGCCGGAACACGGGCTCCTCTAAAGTCGAGGTCTCCTCCTACTTGCTTGGGCAAGGGAAGGTATATTTATACCCGGTAGGTGCCTTGGAATGTTAGCATTGACGTAAAGTCGGGCAGAGGAAGACGTCAGGAATGAACCCTTAAGGTATAGCGGTTCATGCATAATAAATGAGTTCTTGGAGAAATCAATAATCCTATGCTAGGGGAAGTCCCAAGAGCTTAAGGGTCTGGTTTCTAAGAACTCGTTGTGACGTTAGGATGGACGGATGTAAGTGACCATGCCTGTATTTGGATTGCATGGCTAATGCCTAAATAAGGACTTGGATCTTATGCCTATATAAGGGCAATGCGAATTGTGCCTATATAAGGACATGTTTCTGGAAAACCTATATACGGACACCTAAAGCGGAATACAACACCCACTCCACTTTCGAATGAACGACAGTACTAAATGCTATACATTAAATGCTAAACATTAAACTGAGTACCACATGTTGCTAAAAACATTTCTAAAAGCATATTAAAAGAAGTTTTTAAAAGAAAACTGTTGCTAAACATGTAATGCAATAGGTACTGTACATTTTAAAGCATTTTTTTCATTCTAAGCATATATTGGAAATAAATGCAACATGAATGAATAAACAGAAATATATACATATGACGAAATGGTTGACAAGTTTTCAAAAATCAAAGCCATTGCATATCATGGTACTAAATGAAATTGTGGTAAATAAGGTGACAATGTGTCCCTGGAAGTATTCAAAGAAGTCCGTTTTATATGAATAGTTCTACTGTAAGCAGATTGAATTGCCATGTATTTTCAAAAAATAGAGAAAAAGAAAAAAGTCAATTTTTTGGAAGAGTTCCAAGTTTTGTCTTGTTTTGAAAATATGGAGGCCAAATTTCATTGCTTCCCTGGTACACTGTGAGCCGAATCAATGTCAGTGTATGGGTCTGGTGTAAACATGAAATCATCTATTTCTGTAGACAAAAGATCGTCTACCGATGTCGGTGACAGTTGGACTACCTCATTTAGAAGGTTAACTGCACAGAGATGTGAAGCATCGCCTTCAGCATAGGATGCCGCAGCAATGTTCGCGTCCGTTGTTACCTGTGTGCCTGTTGATCCATCTCGTACCTCAGCAGCAGCAGGAAGCGTCTGTGAGATCTCAACGAATGCCGTCATCAGGATTGGTAGCCTCTGGGGACAACACAGAGCATGGGCCGTTATCGGGTCCAGCAGAGTATCGATATCCGTTGGCATGACTGATGGGAGTGTTAGACAGATGTCTAGCACGCATTCTTCACCGCAAAGCAGGCAGCGTAGAACAGGTAAGATGCAATCTTGCCAGATTGGTCTAAATGACAGAAACCATGTTGTATTAAGTTCCCGTAGACGAGGTATGCCCAAAAGTTGCACTATGCACTCACGGCACTTCCGTTCTAGGAGAGCCTTCTCCAAATTGCTGGGAGTGACGCTGGTTGATAGGCTTGCCATAGCGTAGTAGTAGGAATAGAAACAGGATTCCCGCAACTAGTGCTAGAATTAATGGCACACCACCAAACACTGAATGTGCGAAGTTTGGAATGATTCCGAGGACTGCCCGAAAAGGTGTTAACAGTCCTGAACAGATAGTCTTAAATACATGTACAATCCCGCTCGTATCAGACATGTTTAAGATACGTCCCATCATTTCTACGAAATGTATAGGGCAGTTTGTACGAATTAAAGCCTGTATCTCAGCCGAAGTCCTTGCAATTTGTAAATCATAGATTTCTTTGGCCGAGGTCAAAGGCACGGTCTGTTGCAAAAGCATGGCTTTCATTCTGCTTAAAGTATCAAAACGTATAAAAGAAACATTCAATGAAGGCCATAGAGGCGGCTCCCTGACTGCGTCTATTGGGGGGAACAATACTTGCATACAACAAGTAACCCTGGAGTCGACCGTTACCAGATATGGGATGCCTGGCAACATGCCACAGCAACTCTGATCATTCAACATGAGGTAACTCCCGTTAGAAAGTTGGCCAAACGTTGGATTAATCACAGTAGCTGGTGTACCCTGCTGGTGGCAGGACAAGTTTGCCACAGAACCATTACAAGCCCCGTGTAAAGAAATGTCCTGACATATGAGTGAACCGCTTAGTGCATTTTCACAGTGTGTACCGCTTAGAAACACTTCACGATCCCCACTCCAACATCTGTATTCGTAAGGTAAATCCCAGGATGTCTTAATGTATTCTTTACCCAACCTTTCATATTTGCCTGCTTGCATTTGTTTGAGGCAATACTGAAAATGAAAAGTAGTGACAGGCAGAGTTATTTTGCCATGGATAAGCCATTCTGTAGCTGGTTTTTCTGCTACCGTAAATGGTCATTTTTCCAGTTTTTCAATGCTCAGCACTGTATACTTTGCTCCCCTTTGTGCCAGTTCGATCTGTTTATCTGTTAGATTGTATTCTGCAAACAGAGAAGACGTGTTGATAAAACGCCAAGGCACATAGCCTGCACGCAAAGATTGCAGCGTCCAGCCTAATAACATAATAGAACGTAACTGAGATTGGCCTTGTTGTAACATGGCTAAATCTTGTTCCAGTATGTCTATAGCAGAGGATACAATGTTGTCCAATGAATAAATTCTGGATGACAAGGTTGTTAACCCATTGTCGACCACAGTGAGAGATTTCTCTAAGTTAATACGATCAAGCTCACGTAATCGTTCTGCGGCCTCTGCCTGTGAAACCTTCCATACTTCATTATAAGCAGCATAAATGCCGGCATATATGAAACGTTTTTGACGCAGTTTTATTGGTCCTAGCAAGAATTCCCTAAGGTCTGCGTCTTCTTTAAGTAAAGATAAGTGTTGTTTCACATCCTCGAGTGTAGATTTTTGTAACCAGTCGAGGCACAATTTTCCTACACTGTATGTTGTTACAACCCCTGGATGTTGTCGTTGAACATATCGTGGGTCTGGCCTATGGATAGTAAAGCCCTGTATTCTATTCAGGAATCTTTCTTGACAGATGTTTGTGTCTGTGGGCCAGAGTAACCATTTTTTCCAATCAGGATCAGTTCTGTTGTTTTGTAGTATTGTGTCTACTGTGACCGCTCCCTGTGTAGTGCTATTACTTGCAGGTGTTGGTACAGAAGGTGTGTTCATGTCTTTGATCTTGGCTAAACCAAGGCAAGACGTTTGTTGCACAGTGTCATTCAAAAACATTATTTTATGTGGGATGATACATGCTCTAAACAAAGCTTCTATCCCCTGCACTTGCCAATCTTTAGAACCCCAGACAGATTTTGTGTCGATTGTGTCTTTCCAAAAGTCAAATCCATGTCTAGGCAGTTGGGTAATAAAGGCTGCAGAATAAATCTGTTTTGTATTGGTTATCATAATTTTCTGTCCTGTTTTGTTTACATTTTTATAGTAAAACGTTTCTGGATCAGATGTATTGTACCCTGAAAAATATGGAAACTTTTTAGCAAACGTTTTTGAACTACCCCTTGGTGGTGTAGGACAATGTTCCCATTGGTTAAACATAAACACATTTCTAGGTGTTGCAGATTTATGCAAGAAATGATGACCATAGTAGTTGTAACAATAAAGCTGTTCATAGTCTGATGAACCCTCTAAATATTCATTGTTAGAGAATGCAGCAGACCTTTCTAGATCAGACATCATGTCATTTACAGTCTCAAAGTCCCAATCATCAGAATAGGTACTGGAGGTAATAAAATCACTTAATGAAATTTTAAATAAATGTGGAATGTTCAAAAGTTCCGTTGGGCCGAATATATCGAAATCGATTTTGTCCCACACTATACCATCCTGTATAGGAACGGCTGTGATGTTCACTGCTGACAAGTCTCTTGCTTCACGATGGGATGATTTGTGTGGTTTCAAAACTAAGTTCACATTTTTACTTTCAGTGTCCATATGGATGTATCTGCCATTTATAAGCACGCTGATTGTCATAACCAAAGCTAGCCAAAGCACAAAGAAAAAAATTCCAGAAATAATCCATAGTTCAATCCATGGTGAAACCAGATAAGTCTCTTTCAGGAAATGAAAAAGGTCTTGTACTTGTTTTTAGGGCTGGCGTCGTTTCAGGTTCACTCGGATCCTCAGAAAACGTATCAAAGTTAATGAAATAGCCAGAAGCAGTTCTGTCAATTGTTGGAATTGCATCAGGATTTGTTGAAATCGCTCGAACCAGTTGATCACTTGTTACGTTGGTGTAGACAGGTGTATCTGGATGAACTGTTACTTGAGTTTCAAGAGGGATGAGTTCCATAGCATTGTTGCTTAGTCCTTCATCTGTTACCGCTGAATTCTCGATGGTTATGAGTCTTTCAGTCTGAACCTCTTGGATAGTAGCGAGAGGAGTGTGTCTGCTACTAGGTCGGAGTCCATGAGGCCTACTATTTAGTATTGGCCACATACTGTGGTTTGATGAGGTCGATTGACACAAATCTTTTCTCCTTTTTTCCAGCAAGGGGCGGCAGAAGTACTGTTCTTGTTCCGTGGACGGCTATTACAGGTACTGGTTGTCTGTAAGAAGGTCCAAATTCCTTCTTGTCCGCAATCTTCTCTCTGACTAGATCCCCAACTTTTGGGATCCAGACAGGCCTTGCTGGGACTGCCGGTGTTTCCCCAGTGGTGGTTGGCTTCAGGAACACGTTGCTTTGTTTCGATCTTAGTTCATTTAGATCCTGTAAAACAGCCAAACGATCTTTGATATCAAAGGGTTTATTTTCCACCACTGTGCCTTTACATTCGAGATCAGGAACCCACATTCTTGTCCCAAATAGGACCTCATATGGAGTGACCCCCCCATGAGAACTTCTTGGCAAATTATTTAATGAGCGTTGGACCCCATAAAGATGTTTGACCCAGCCATCACCCGAACCTAATACGCTAGCTGTTATAGACTGCTTTATGTCCCGCTTTTTCCTTTCCACAACAGAATTTCCCTCAGGATGAAACGGAGAAGAGTACCGCAATGCTACGCCCAAACCGGCCATGGCTTCTTTGTAAGCCCAAGAGCTAAACGCAGGGTCCTGGTCAGAATGTAGTGTGCCAATTGCGTATGTGCCGATAAAGACTCGCAAATCTTTTATAACAGTTCGAGCGTCAGCCGATCGCTGAGGCCATATCCATAGGAACCTTGAGCACGAATCCACTGCGACCATTATATATTTATAGTTACCGTCCCTTTGCAAGGGACCGCAGTGGTCCAGGTAAACACAAGCTAATGGTTTGTCTGAAATCAACAGGGGTGTCTGCGCAGGACGTTTCACTGTGGAGACTTTCATCTGTTGGCATATTTCACATTCCAAAACATAGTTCTTGGTCTGTTTCCTAATGCCAGGCCACCAATATCTTTGTTTAAGCAAATATACTGTTGCAGAAACACCTGCATGGGCAGAGACTATCCCTTCATGTGCTGCTAGGATCAGTCCTAATCTACGTTCCATGTTTGGAATTACCCTATCCCCCACTCCAGGGATTCGAGAAAAAGGAACGTTGTTCGCATCAATTACATAAGAGTACTTGAGTGGAAATTTCTTTGGTAACGCTGCACCACTGCCTTTGCTTGAAGCATTGACAGCCAACAATATCTCACTGTCTATTCTCGTTTTTGAAAGAGTGATCGCAGCTACGGAAGCCGTCTGAACAGCCCCTTTGCGGCTTCGTCAGCCAATGAATTCCCTGCAACGTGAACGCCATCACGTTGATGACTCAGCGTGTGTATCACGTGAGCTTTTGGTAGTTCGTTTCTTAACTGAACTACTTGTTCCCAAAGCGTTTTATGCTTTATTGTGCCACCTTTTGCATCTTTGAACCCATTTTCAAGCCAATTTTGTATATATTCATTATACGACTGAACACAGTAAAAAGAATCGCACACTATGAGTGTGGGGAATTCGCGATCTGTATTTTCAAGTGCCAGTTTGAAAGCTTGTAGTTCAGCTCGCTGAGCTGTACAATCTCCTAGAGATTGAGTTTTAGTGACCATTGGTCTGAAGTTACCATCTTGCATGTGACCTTTAACGATTGCGCACGCTGCACTGTAAGCTTACTTACTCCCTGTAGCGGGTTGTGCTGATCCGTCCGTATAAATTATAAATTCGTACTGATCTATAGGCAAAATTTCAGTGGGCAGAGGACATTCATGTTCATATTGCAGGAACGCTTCTGTTTTTAAATCAGGATCAAAAACATATTCAACATCTGTTGCAGAAAGAGAATTAACCCATTGTATCTATCTAGGATGTAAAGCTTTTGCATTTGGAATGCTCACTTTTGTGACCGCCTCTAAGGCTGGTACTGGAGTTACGACAATAATGCGTTTTCCTTGAGCTAGAGCTCTTTCTTTTGCTACAGCGGTTTGAACTGCTGTCAGTATTTTTTCTGTTGAAGTGAAGCGCATTTCTGCTTGTGTATACAAATGTGATGTGTATGCTATTCGTACTTTTTCACCCTCATTAAATGTTAATCCGCATTGTCCCGAAATTATTCGGATCACTAAATTGCGTGTATTTACGCGTGTTTGTAAGTGATTTGTTGCTAACATGTTAGCTTGGAGTGAACGCAGGATTTCTGTGTGTTCCTGTGTCCAATGTTTTGTTGAAAAATCAGGTTTGATTAATTCGTAGAGAGGTTTAACCCTTTCTGCGTAATTTAGAATGTAAGTTCTTCCAAAATTTAGGAAACCCAAGATGGATTGTAAATTTTTCAGCGTTTTTGGAGGTTGGAGCAGCGCGCACTTTTCTAAAAGTTAGCTGCCAGGCTCTTGCCTTCACTTGAAAGCTCATATCCTAGGAAAAGGACATTGAGATGGGCAATTCTGGATTTTTTAAAGTTGAACTTATATCCCTCTGAGTTGAAGCCCAATATAATGGCACTCACCCTGTTCAAGTGCCTATCTAGGTCATCGTCTGTCAGATAGATGTCATCGACATATGACAATGCCTCATTATCATAAATTTGTAGTAACTCTGTCACCCTCGCTGAGAATAATCCCGGGCTGTTCTTGAACCTTTGTGGGAGTCTACAAAATTGATGCTGGGTCCCCATTATTGAGAAAGCTGTTAAGTACCTGCTTTCAGGTGCTATGTTTTGACAAAAGAAACCATTTGAAATGTCCAATGTGGTTTTATATTTTTTGCGCACAATGTTATTCATTAATGCTGTACTATGTGCATTTTGCACTGCAAATGTTTTTGAACAAGTGTTCAAGTGTCTGTACTCCAAAACTAGACGATATGTATTATCTGGTTTGGATACAGGAAACAAAGGATTATTCATTGAGGAGGTGCATGTTTCAATCACCCCTTGGTATTCAAGTTGATCTAAGATCTCCCTGACCTGTTTTTTAGCTTCTTGCTTTATTGGGTACTGCCTTTGAGCAGTAGATTCATTTTTTAGATGTATTTTGTGGTGAGGTGAATCCTCATCCAATCCTACATGATTTTTGTATAATGCTGGGGCCTGGGCAACTGCCCATTTCCTGGCATAAGTATGTTTTAGATTAATTGGAATATGGTTGGAGAAGGCTGGCATAATGATGTCCTCGCCATGTGGGCACTCCCTGACAAAGTTTGGTGGCCAGTCCTTTTCTGCTAGAAGTATATCATAACCCCTTGAAAGTTTCTCCCAAAAGAGTGTTTTCACTTTTCTTGGTATGTCTCCTCCATTCCGAGTGTTATTTCATATAACTTTTGTGGAGTACTAACCCTGGTGTCTACAGTCTCTACTGTGATGTACTCATTTAAGTCCACTATCTCCAGAAGTTCCTTCAGGTTCTGGCGAGCTATTGTGACTTCTGCTGCACTGTCCAGCATTGTCTGAGCCCATTCTCCGCTCTTGAGCTGTGTTCTCAGTATTCTCGGCATGTCTGATCTTCAGACCTGCTACCTTCTTTTTTGTGAATTGAGGTTTTGATTCATTTTTCTGAACGTGTTTATCGTCTTTAGATTTCACGCGTTCTTCTCTATGTTCTGACCGTCCTCTTCTTTCTGATGTCTGTGACGATATCTGAAAGGTACGAGAGGAACGTGTATCAGTATCTTGATACCTGTCAGGCTTTCTTAAATTATCCCTATTCCTGAGGTTATACCTCCTTTCAGAGGACTCCTTTTGAGGAGACCTACCTCGGGATTGAGAACGTCTCTCTTTTGAATTTTGTTTATTAGTTTCCCACTTCTTTTTATAAGATGTAGGATTTTGTTTAATAGAGTCCGTCTCAGGACTTTCAGATAGTTTTGGCTTCAAAGGTTTACCACCCAAACTATCTCTGCCTAATTCTGCATAAGATTGTTCTATTATTCTGGGTAGTTCATGTTGATGTTCTGTAACATCAAATTCCCTTAAGCGTTGGCGGATCGCCACTGATGCTGCCTCCCCTTTAATATTAGATAATATTATTGTTGAGACCTGGTCGAAGTTTTTCAGTAATTTCATACCTAAATTCAGAGCAGGTTCTGCCCCGTATTCGTTTTGAATTTGTTTCAGGACATCTGGTATTACTGCAATTGATGGAACACCATGTGTTTTAGTATAGATGGCAGCAAAGACTGCGCCCCAAGTGGTGCAATCTTCCAGTTGTGGTGTGATCCCCATTGGTAAACAGATTGTTAGAATTCTGTGTTTCTCATAAGGGCTAGTATTAGGAAATACTGCTTCGATTTGAGTAATTTTTTGAGGTATCCAGAATGGAATTTGCTCACGTTTTGTGGGCATTTTACCCATGACTGCATGTAAAGTCTGTGGAGTAATTTTTAGTGTATTCCCCTGTTGAGGTGTTTGATTTGGAATGGTCATTGGTGGTTGGACTGTGAAAGTCTGCATGACAAATTTTTATTAACTCTTGTAGTTGAGTAAGAAATTCCTCGTCTGACATTACATCGATGTCAGGATGAGGTGTGTAGCCGGCTAGAATCGGCCATGTTGCTCCTGGTCTACCTAGTGGACTGAGCCTGGTAATGTTTTTGTGATGTTTTAGGGCGCCTTTAAACCAGAGATTATGCTCCTGGTATGTGAGTGGAATTTCAATATCCTCGAAAGGAATATATTCCTCTGGTGGTTCATCTTCTTTAAAGAAGTGAAACACTCTTGTTACTGGATTTGATTCTGGGAATACTATCCATGAATAGAATACCTCTGTCTGAAATGATTCGTGTGCCTCTATCACGAAAACTGCTCTACCACCTCTTGGTGATAGGCCGTGTTTTATAAGTTTTAGAGTGATGGCTCTCCTTAAGTTTGGAGGGATGTTTATAACACCCTCATCGGCTTCATTTAAACCTGGAAAATTAAAAGCTGTTACGACTGGGTCAGCCGCAGCTACACCGTTCTCGGTGTCAGACATTGTTTTTTGAAAAATGTAGAACAAGTTTCAAGGAAACAAAAGATAAGGTGCACAATATTTTGGAACACTGTACCCTTCAACGTTGAACAAACCAAACAGCTAATCTATAGGTTTTTTTGTCCTGTTTAGCTTTGGCGGATATTTAACCCTACCCACTCCAGGCGTCTTATGGATTATGTGAGTAGGGGTCTCTGAGAGAAAAGCACGACTGAGTTACTCAGTATCTAGCGTTAAATTAGTGCCTTACCAAACCGTTGGACGCCATGTAGTGTAGTTCCTATTTCCCTAATAGGCTCTGCGCATTGGAATAATATACCTTATAGATTCGACATAGGACTGAGGTCAGTATGTCCCTATCGAGTATATTAAACTTAATTACTTTGTGCCAGCTAACTCAGAGGCCACTAGAAACTCCTTGTAAACAAGAAGGGAGTAGTTTCTGGCAATCGCATAAACATGGCAACTTTGTTTCCCTTTAGAATCGGAACACTCTCAGAATCGTGGAAACAATAGATAACAGTTTCACTCAGCTAATCGTGCATGCTTAGTTTCTTCAGAGTTACACAGAAAGAATAGACGGGCGTTTCAATAAAAGGATTTATTGAACAGTCTTGTTTCTCGTGTAAGAGATATGAGCTGTTATGATCACAAGACAGTATGCAAGATATATAATGTACAGCGTAAGCAGTAGAAAGAAATAATACTGCGCTAGCATTATCTTTTAGCTATGACACATATATTCATATACATAAATAACATAAGCTAAAAATGCGAGTACTCATACGATGCTTCTCTAAGCTAGTTCTACCCCATTGTACCTAACCTAAGTGTAGTGCAAGGTAAGAAGTAGGTGAAGTATTCTATAGTATGGTATGCTATGGTCTAGTATGCCAAGAGTCCCTCTAGGTTCTAGTCAGCTCCATACCTTGAGAATGAGAGAGGTGGGAATCTCCTTCCGGGTCTCGAACTCTAACACCCCGCGAAGGGAGTCAGAACACTGGAAGCTGGATTCTCTGCGAGCAGGGATGACAGCGTCTCTTCTCAGTGCGTCAGGCCGGGACACGGGCTCCTCTAAAGTCGAGGTCTCCTCCTACTTGATTGGGCAAGGGAAGGTATATTTATACCCGGTAGGTGCCTTGGAATGTTAGCATTGACGTAAAGTCGGGCAGAGGAAGACGTCAGGAATGAACCCTTAAGGTATAGCGGTTCATGCATAATAAATGAGTTCTTGGTGAAATCAATAATCCTGTGCTAGGGGAAGTCCCAAGAGCTTAAGGGTTTGGTTTCTAAGAATTCGTTGTGATGTTAGGGTGGACGGATGTAAGTGACCGTGCCTGTATTTGGATTGCATGGTTAATGCCTAAATAAGGACTGGGATCTTATGCCTATATAAGGGCAATGCGAATTGTGCCTATATAAGGACATGTTTCTGGAAAACCTATATACGGACACCTAAAGCGGAATACAACAGGTCAGTTCCTAAACCGTAGGGATGTCGGTTGGAGGCAACTCTGACCATCATCCTAATTAGGGCCTATGTGATTTGGCCAGGATCACGGGATGTTTAACTGATGCCTAACTCGAACCTGGTTCCCCAGCTCCAAAGTCGGCAGTCAGTTATTAACACGTGCTAATATTACAGCTGTGGCATACTGAGAGGTACTCATTTTAATGATTATGATAGGAAAAATAAATGAGTTTACAATGTATGATTCGAAAAGGTGAACCACGGGTGTTCCAATACTGAGATCTCAGTAGGCACTGCAAGCCAGTGAAGAGTTGCTTGGTGAAAGTTGAGCAGGGCATAACGCAAGCCAGAATAGAGCAGCATGTAAAAGCTTTGTGGATATTTTAGTATTGTGATGCCAGCAAATTACGGTAAAAGGTGCACATTGATGACTCTGTAGAAGACTCAATAGTGCTTTTAAAAACGGAAATTCTGGAACTGAGTAAAGTTGCTTTATACTAAGCATGGATGCCTTGGTTCTCGAAGACTAGTGAATGATATAATTCATGTGAGATATTTGCAGCTCTGTAGATGTCTTTGCTCAAGAGGGAGCGATGTTAAGTACTTCTTCCAGTCCTGTTTTTCCCTATACCTTCTGATAATTGTGAGTTTGTTTTATCCATAATAAATTCAAAAGTGGAGGTGTACAAACGCAAAGAAAGAAATAGGGTCTGATCGAGTTACTCATCAATTATTTTTTTCCAGAAACGTTTGGTGGAGAGCATTTCCACTTTTTTAATCTTTTTATTGTTAGGTCACATATTCTGTATACATATATGAATCTTATAACATTCTATACATGTCTTCTAGTGCAAAAATACAAACGTATTGAAATCACAATTACGACATATCTATAAGAAGATTACTCTCTTTTTCCCTTATCCCTATCAAGAGCCTTAATGGTGCTGGTTGAATATGAGAAACAGCGTAAGGTGTAGCCTGACAGCTGGTCTTACTGGATCACAGGCTTGAGGCATTTCCAGATCCTCCTAAATTTAGCAGTCGCACAGTGGCATAATGAAACTTGTGGGTCCCCCCTGCAAAGTGCGTGGAGGGTGCCCCCACGCTCCAGACTCAGTCAAGGGCTCTCAGGCCTGCCTGTGCACGATGCTGGAGGGGGCCCCCTGGTGCTCGGGGACCCCCCCACTGCAGGAACTGCAGCGGCTGCAGGGGCTATCGTTATGCCACGGTAGTCGCACTACTCTGTGCTGCATAAGTAAACTCTATTGTGTACATATTGTCTTCCACCATTTTGTGAAAGTTAGAGGATTTGTTTCCTCCCAATTTTTACTGATAACAGACTACTCCACCATCACAAAAATGAATATTTAGCTTTGGCCAACGTCATGCCAGGTATGTGAGTGGAACTATCCAACAGTGTGGTGACAGGGAGGTGTGGGAGGAAGGACCTCTTTACTAACAACCTGTCCTATATAAAAAAAGATCTAGTTCTAAAAATGAATGAGTTGAAATTGTCAGGGCCATATGCTATGAGTTACCCACGGTATTATTGTGACAACGTACACACAATGGGTCAACACAGACACCTATTTTTTGCAAGTAGGCTTGGGTTAAAACCACAATGCTTGTCAGGGTGAACCACAAAAAGTCACAAAATTAACCTGTGCTCAACACTCTGGTAGCTTGGCATAAAAGCAGTCAGGCTTAACTTAGAGGCAATGTGAAAAGTATTTATGCAGCACACAACCAGTAATAAAATCAAAACACAACCTAAAAAAAATCCCGAACCAATTTAGACAAATAGAGTACAATTTAATAAATAAAATGACATCAGGATGCCAGAAATCCAATCAGTAGGATTGGAGATCTGGAATTTCAAAGTTTTAGGTAGCTATAGCACCTAAAAGCATAAAGCGCTACTCAAGTCATGCTAGACCGGTGGAAAATCACAAGTTCAGGCTGACTGAACTTGATTGTATGCCAGAAACAGGGAACAGGTTAGTCCCACTGAAAAAGTTACCTTCTCAAAGTTCGGCGTGAAGAGTGCCATTTGCAGTGGAGGAGGCCGGGAGGAGGAGGATGAGCGTGGCGGAGGGTCTTCGCTGTAGCAGCAAGAGCAAGTCAGGCATCTTAGATGGCAGTCATGCAGTACAGAGAGTCGATCAAGCACAGTGGATGGTCACTGCTGTAGGTCGCTATCGTGGTCGTTGCGGCCTGCCTTTGTTGCAGTTCGAAGTGGAGCTCCCTCATTGCCGGTCATCACTGGTGGTTGTTGTTGGCATGAAGAGTTGGTCTCTATGGAACTTTGTGTCGGCAGTGGTTGCATTCCACAGAGTTTTAGTGTGAACAGGCCTGTTTACTGTTGCAAAGGTCCTAAACTTCAGAATTTTCGCCTTTTCTTGAGGAGGAGTGGACTTTGTTGCCAGCCAAGGGTCCAGGACCTGGGGAGACACCTCTTGGGGAGCAGTGTAGGATTCCCTGCACTACCCCTACATCTGGTTTTAGAAAGTGTTTGCCCTTCCCCTGTCAAGGTTACAAACTGTCAGGGGGTTACAAAAGGCAGGGAAAGCCTGATGTTATGTTTCATTGTGTGTGCAGAAGGCAAAACCCTTTGAAGTGCAAGTGGGGCTGGATAAGGTCCCTCTCGATTCATCCTGTCAGGATGGCTCATCCTGCCCACACCAAGCCTCCTCAACTGCAGACCCATTCACAGTCATGTGACCCAGGACACTAGCAGAATGCACAGAAGGTTAGGAAAAGAAAATGGCAGCTTTCTAAAGTTGAATTTTCAGAAATGTAACTTAATATCCAACTTCACAATCAAGGGGGGATTTAAATTACATTTCATCTGAGTGTAAAATGCATATCTCTATCTGCCCCCAATCCAAAGTTGGAGCTATTTAAATGTAGTAATGTATCCCAGTGTTAGTCAATGGGATAGAAAGGCCTTACAACAGTGAAAAATGACTTTAGGAATTTTTCAGTGCCAGGATATTTAAAACCAAGGTGTGTGCTTGGCTTTAGGCAAAATATTTGTGCGCCACACTGGAGATGATGGAGGCAATTCCACTATTTAGCAAATATTGTGCTGCCCTTTTCTCTCCTCCTACTGCAACGCAACACAGCAACTTGGGCTGCTGCACTTTATTGTGTTAAAATTTAGGAAGCTACCCTTAAGTGTTTTTCTCACTTGCAGTGCTTTAATTAGAACATAATATAATCCTAGTTGACAGGTTACTGACTTTGACCACTGAGCAGAAAAAAGTATTTCAAAGCAGCGCCAAAGACAACTGGCTGGAATTCCCTCACTGGTGGATTCCACCTAGTTGTGCCTGCAGCTCCCTGCACTGTGCTCTGCAGTCCCAGGTGACAGCATGTTAAACCTCAAAATGACAACCGGCACAATCATACATGGTATGGGTATGGTCAGGAAGGTGGTTAAGTGAAGCTTCATTCTCCTGCACTCCAGTCCTCACACCTCTGAACAGTTCAAGGCTGATTTGCATATGGCTGGGTCCAAACTGAGGTGGCATGGTGGGCAAAAACCGATGGATTGGGATGTGGCCCGAGCGATTGGCAGTGACTGCGATTAATTCAAGAATTCCATCCATCACCTTGTTGTTGTTCTAGAAGACAAGGTCAACTCCATTCAGTGAAACTGAATCACAGAATAAGAGGTAGAACAAGCAGGACTCACAGCTTCCAAATTCCTCGAAAATCCGTGAATTACTCATCACTACTCTCATGAGCCATCTTAGAAGGGCATGGGGAACCTTTTTCTGCAGTCAGCAAGTGGGTGACAGACAGTGAGAGAAAGATGGAAGACCTTATACAAAATTCTGACTGTACAGGTCATGCGTATGTTAAGTAAAATTGCCTAATTCATGCCTGAACTCAATTTTGCATTCTGGTAGTTTTTATTTGTTTTACGAAACATTAAGTGCCAGAATGCAAAGAAAAGTGATGAGTGGATGCAGTACCAATTTCTTAGCTTGAGTACAATATAATATTTCATGGGGAATTTTGTATTGGTGAAGGGTGGCAGGCAGGGAAAAGAGAGAATGCTCTCCTGAGCAGTCTCTGTGCTGCAGAAAAGTATGGCTTCATGGCAGGTAGAAACGTGTCAGATTCTGGGTGTGGAAGCCCCTGTAATGAGAAGCAGATAAAAATAGTAATATTTTGCTTTTGATAACTCACAATCAAAAGCAAAACAGAGATTCAGGCACAAGTGGCAGAAATAAGCAGGCATGCCTAGAAAATCTTGCAAATACAGTACACATTCAGATACTGAGGTTCACCTTTGAACCTTTCTGGTCCCATCTGCTTAATTCTTACCTCAACTACATAAAACGTTCCCCACTCAGTTTGGCATGTCCCAACATTTATTACTGTGCACCAAAAATGCTGCTTACAAGCAGGATTCTATATTGTTCTTAACTATTTTGCTCGTCTAAACCCAAGTTCATATTGATGTGAATAGTGTTTGTAGAAACTAAACATTGGCTAAGTCATTGAGACCGATAAATGCCATTTGAATATATCCAAGGCATAGTTAACTGTAGCCTCCCAAGAGGTTTGGATGCTGGTGATTCTACTCAGTCAATGACCCTTCCTGCATAGCAAGAGATTGATCACTGGTGCCTTTGAAATTGTTGATTGACAGGGGAAGTCCTTATTGAGAAAACCACTGGTAGAAGAGATTCAACCTATTCTTAAGCCCTGATGGCAACTTAACTCCCTTCTTGACTGTTCAACAACTTCTATCACATCCGTCTTTCTCTCCATCTATAGTGGTAGAGGAAAAATTGATCATCTAATTTGTTTCACCGGACAAAACGTCTCACTGTGCCTGCTGATAGCCAATGGTATTCTGTGTTTAACATTACAAGGTGGGACTAGTTCTCTTCATGTTGCAGCAGATTTCTATTAATTTGATGGATCTCAGTTAACGTATTTTGTTATAGAAAAAGTTGAAGGTGATTGAACTTAGTGATTTGAATCAGAAAGGCAACCACAAAACAACTGGCAATATATTGTGAACAACTAAGTGGGAGAGCAGCTTACTAGGGATAATTACTTTCATAATGTGAATTATGAAGTTGCAATAAATATGTATGCAAGGTCCGCCAACCAAATGAATGCCTCTGATTTATTCAAAGGGTACTGTTCTATTCACACGTGATATAATTCAGAAAATCTACACTCGCTAGAACATTCAATATGTGGATGAGCTAACCGAAAGCATGAATTGTAATGTGATGGATCTTATCATTTTAATACATGAAACAAATTGACCTCCGGCAGCCTATAGGTCTGAATTGGTTCTCTATCTCTCTCTCTCTCTCTCTCTCTCTCTTCCTCACTTGATCCCTCTCTCTATCTCTCTCTTATTGCAGCTTGTATTGGCAAATCTATCTAAACTCTATCAAATTCAGGATAAATTTGTGGCACAACATGTGCAACAGCTCTTTCCTGGCAAATCGCTATCAATAATATATAGGACAATCCAAATCAGTTTGAACATTCAGTACTTGAGGAAACTAGACTTAGGGGCATATTATCAAGCCCCAGCGATAATTATCGCTGAGCGCGCTTAGCGCGCTTTTAATTATCGCCGGCTATCGCTGGAATATATCGCCAAGCTAGCGCTGTATTATCAACGCTTAGCGCTATGGCGATAAATATTCCAGCGATAGCGGGGTTTTCCATGGAACATTGCTGGTTTTCCAGCGATGTTCCATGGAAAACAGCGATAAGCTTGATGATAGGCCCTGTGGCCTTAGCCCCACAATCCACCTCCCATGTTAGGTATGCCTTAGTCAGGAATTTAACAGACGTTAAATTCCTGAGTTAAGGCAGAGTTAGAGCGATTTCAATTATCGCTACGCCTCGTTGTTAATATCGCAAAGCTGCCTTCGCGATATTTTCCCATGTTGTTTTCACAGCCATGCCTACTTTGCACCTCATTATCGATGCGAGGCGAGGCGTGTGAAAAACGGGAGCTAAGTCAAGGAAACACGCGCTAGCGTGTCCTTGTAAATAATGCGATATAATTATCGCCGCTTTGCGCCCGAAAAACTGACGCTAAAGCGGCGATAATTGTATCGGCGGCCCTTGGTAATATGCCCCTGTCTTTTTGATCAATATGTGCGGTAATACTTCTTCCCCCTATTATGTCTAACATGAATTTTCAAGATAGTATGGGTTACTCTAAAAGGACGTTTGAGAATGTCGATTTCCAAGAGATATGCAGCAAACAGTTGGGTTATCAACGAAAGTAGATAAAGCGAAAGGGACAAAGGAAATTGAATCTCCAGAATGGAATAAATCCATAGTTTATCTCTATACAGAAGTTACAAATAGCTCTAAAAATATGAAAAACCATTTGAAAAATTTCAAGGCATTTGAAAAATAGGGCAACTGGCAAACAACATATGTGACCTGCACACATGAAGAGGCAATCAGAGTGAAATCTGATTACAAGATAAAGATTCTTCTAGCACTCAGAAAAAATATTGCACCCCTTCTTAAGGATGGAAATGATCCTGGTGTGTTTCAGGGGACCTGGAAGAACTCCAAGTTGAAAGGAGGCACTGCCCATCAATGAGAGGAATTATTTCATTAATGTGACAGGGAATTGTTCTACTGAAAATGTTTGACTCTTTGAGTTGTTGTCCAACACTCTTGTCCTCTTTGAACATTGGACTAAAGCAGGTGAAGAAGAATAGGATCTGTGGTGGGGAAGTAGGGCTGAAAATGAAGGGTATGATATTGAAGGAGGTAGTGCTCTGGATTTTGGAATTTGTTTATTCTAGAAATAGTAGGAGACCCTTGAACAGCAGACAAATCACACATGGAGTATTTATCAGGCCATTCGCATTTGTCAATATGTGGCTTTTATTATAAATCCTTCCAGCTTTGGTTGGTGCCTCCCTGATGTGCTTCTCAAAGTAATCTGAATTGTTTCTCTCAACATATTTTTGAAAGCATTTACATTGTTTCAGTTCCAAGATAAGCAGTTCTAGTCACTAGACCATAGCTTCTCCCATAAAAAATGTTCACAACATTGACTCTCAAGAGCTCTTCAGGTTAATTTCCACTAAGAGTTTCAATATGTATACTTTTAACTGTTTTGTTTAAGGCTATACTCTTGAAGTTAGATGTTTTGGTTCTTAGTTGATGAACGTGGATGAGATGTTAAGATAACAAGTTTCAACAAGTCTTCAGGGTATTGGCATAAATCAATGGTATTGAAGGTTGATACATGTTTGCCATCTTACAGCAATGGATTGTAAGTTAAAAAAATTATATCATACCCTTCAAATGAATCTCAAACAACAGCAGATCAGAGAACGCATATTATATCTTCAATCAGAATCCATGACTGACGTTAACGTTGAATTCTTCACCATGATACAATCCTGGATGAACAAAAAACATCATTTACATCCTAGTTCCCCAAGAATAAAGAATTCTCAGAGCTAACAGTGACAAATGTCATGGTGGAAAACTATCATTCTTCCTCTCCTTGATGAAGACCACTTAGTTTGCTTCATTTAGAATATTAAAAGTGGTCTGGGCCATGTCTCTAATAAAACAATATACCTGTACATCATTTACCATTCTACTGGAAAGAACTAAATATTTATTGTAAAAATGTACAGACTATCTGACTTCCCAGTAGACATTATCCAACAAAAGCATCTACATGGGTGTCTTTAGTATTCATTGGGACAATCACAATAGTATCTACGCCCTCTCTTTAGCGAAACGCCTCACAATTCACCGTCTTGAGCAACTTTCTAACCTCCCTACACACAATAGGGAAAATGTAGTTCAATGCAAATTAGAATGTCTTAAAGCTGTAGAAGTTGATTGGTTTGATCATTTCATAATCCCAATATGTATCTTACTAAGCGAAAAGCCCAAGTAAGCACAACCGTAACCCTAAATCATTTCAAGATAATCTTGCCTGAGCAAGAATTATCCCTACCAAGTAATGAAGTCACAGTCAACATGCCTTTCTCTAGCATTGCAAATCATTTATTCACCAATTACAACAATGTTTCACTAAAGTTCATTAATAAAATAGCTCCTCTAAAGCAAAAGAGATTAATCATTAACCCATTCAAGTCTTAGTTTTTGGGCAAACTCTTCATTTTAAGAAAGACATTTTGCATACTGGAACAAAGCTAGAGCTCAAACAAAAATTAATTGACTTTATCCACCATGAAAGCAGCCAGGAAAAAATACACATCAGTCATATAAAAGCACAACTCACAACTCCATCAACAGAGCAAAAATGGTTTCAAATTGCTTAACTGAATACTAAAAATATCACATGAACCTCTCTCCACATTCTCCAAGTTGATCTGTAAAGGATTTAAGAATAGCTTGTCCCATAAATGTGTATGCCTTAGAGACTCCATCAGTTCTTCTATCAGCTCACCAACTGTAAATCAACTGGCACCAATTTCTTTTGACTCCTGGGATATGTTTGAATTAGGCTCTGAAGGAAACCTGTATAAAGTAGTCAAAAATTGGAGGCTTACATTCTACCATGAAGACATCATCTCAAATACCATATTAAAATGCATTTCCACTATTTCAACAAACTCTGGGGTTTACTGAGGAAGCAACTACATTAGACTTCTGCCCACCTTTTGGTTCTTTGCACCACTAGTGTGCGTTTTGGGAGATGCCTGGCTCCCGTTTCCCTGTATAACCAGTATCTTACTTGGAGCGGTTATCCTCATTATTGCTTACTTTCATGTCTTTTTGGCTTTCACATTATTATTTTAATTTGCTTTATTTTTGCCAGTAGCTGCACTTAACAAGGGAGCTTGTGGATGGCAGTGGGGGTTGCTGGACCCTCGTTCACTGTTTATTTTGCCCACAGTGTTCAAATTTTAGCGCACTGAATAGTGCTCCTCAAAACCATGCCTCTTGTCACACACTCCGAGGCCTGGCTTCAAAGCCAGCTTGATAGTGTGTCCGTACAGTGGGTGCACCGCTGGCGCACTGAAGGCGTGCCAAAGGCAACCCCGTCTGCATGCATCTGTGCTCACACTGCACTCAGCGCCTTCCCCCCTGCCGATTTCACCACCCAAGGGGAGGCCTCTATTCGCTACTCATAGTACAAGCAGCTTAAACTCAATCTTCCAGTTAAGCAATGTCCCGCCCCAATTTGGAGCTTTCTAGCACCGAGGATACGCTGACATGTACTACCTGAAAGCCCACCCTAACCAACATTAAAGTTAAGGCCCTTCATTCACACACTACAGTTGAGGAAAGATACGGGCTGACCGCTAGCTGCCAGTGTACTCTTACTAACATCAGATCCTTGGTAAAAAATGCAATTGTATTTGCCGATTTTATATACATCCAATCCCTTGATCTGGCTTTTATAATGGATAGCTGGGCTGATGACACCTTAAGCCCCGACCTGATTCTGGCTCTATCACCCGGATTCCTAATTTTCAGGCTCGATCAAGTGGGTAAAAGGGGAGGAGGTCTTGCTATAGTTCACTGTGAGCATTTTAAAATTTTACCTCAAGCGCTTCGCATCGTTCGGGATTGTGAAGAGCTATTTTATTAAATAGAACCCAACAAGTATCATTCATTAAATTAACTACTGATATACCATCCCTCTAGCCCCAGAGCAGCTTTTATTAACAATGTCAGCCTATTACTCGAAAAATAAGCTGACCTTCCAGACCTCACGATTCTTGGGGAATTTAATTTCAATCTAGAAAATACTCTTGATAAGGACACAGCCCATCTCTACGATCTTATGGCTAGTTTTGGCCTGGCCCAATTAGTTAATGGACCGACCGATACGGCAGGCCATTTACTAAATGGAATTCTTTTCAGACAACCTCCATCTTCAAACAGCATCTTCTCTTCTGCTTGATTGGTCTGACCACCTAGCGCTGATGTTTGAGCTTAAATGGAAGACTAGAGATCCAGACATTATTACTACCAAATCTATCAGCGCCCCTGGCACAAGCTTAATACCGACATTTTCAATAAGACTTTAACTCAGACCCTGCCTATAGCTCCAGAAGATCCAGACTCTGCTGCTAGTAATTACCACCAATGGATCAAATCTACTCTTACGCAGCTGATCCTTCCTAAAGTACATCATAGCCATAGAACCACCCCCTCTGAACCTTGGTTCACTCATAAACTTAGGTGCCAAAAACAGAAGTGCCTCAGGAACGAAAGAAAATGGAGAAGTAATTAGTATCCTAAAGAAAAAGAAATTAATAAATAAACTGTCCAAGTTTACAAAGTAATGATATATGAGGAAGAAATGTGTTACTTTATTCATAAAATCCATTCAGCAAAAAATTCCTCTAAAGAATTATTTGCGGCAATGTAAAAAAACTGGCAAAACTCCCAGAAAAATATAATAATATGGTCAATCAGGAGTTTGTTAATAGTCTGTCCACTTTCTTTCAAGATAAGGCAAAAGTAGTTTACAATTCCTTCTTAGCCAACACCTAACCCTTTCCGTTCAATGGTTGATGATGCCTCAGTAAACAATCCAACTCTAGCGTGCAAATCCTCTGCGAGAGATGCTTCCCATGATCTGACAGCAGCTAGAGATGTTTTTCCTAATCCCACAGCAGACCTCCATTCTACGTCTTCTGCTGCCCCTCCATATAGGGATTTATGCATGATTCTGACCTCTTTTACTTCTCTTACCATGGACCAAACCCTGGGTCTACTAAAGACAATAAAATCTGATGTCTCCAGTGAACCTTGCCCTCCTAAGATCATGCAGTTAGCACCAGAAATCATGGCCACTTCTAATGACATCTTTAAAAAGATGTTCAACACTGGCTATTTTTCCACAGAATGGAAAAAAGAGTCTCTTCTTCTGCTCCTCACAAAGCCCAGCTTGGATCTCACAGATCCGAATAACTATTGGCCAATTTCACGGCTGCGCTTTATGGCAACAATTGTCGAAAAAGTTGTCAACCTAGAACTAACCTCCTTCATTATTGAAAACCATCTGTCAGATCCAAAGAAGTTAGTTTGACTTTAGAAGCCATCATAGCATAGAATTTCCCCTTATCACTGTCTCATAAGAAATTTGACATACTCTTGATGTTGGTGGAAATGCTGCATTGATTTTATTAGACCTCTCAGCTGCATTTGACACAGATGACCACACTCTGATCATTGACTGTCTTGCCTCCTTGGGTATCAGGGGCAAAGCCCTCTCCCTCTTGAAATCCTTTCTCATGGGATGAGAGCAAACAGTTGCATTAGAAGATTTCAGTTCACCTCCTTTCTCTCTGCCATGTGGGGTCCCACTATGATCATCTTTGAGTCCTACTCTTTTTAACCTTTACATCGCCTCACTGGTGAATCTGAACTAGTCTTTTGGCTTTGCGCTGGTGTCCTATGCAGATGACACCCAAATTGTGGTGTTGGTGGCTAGTAACAAAGAGGTTACTGCTTCTAGATTCTATAACTGCATCCTGCAAATCGGGAGATGAATGAGTGAAAATTGTTTAAACTCCACCAAAACAGAGGTCCTGTTTTTTGGCAGAAACTAATCCTTTTGGCCTCAAAGCTGGTGGCCTCAGGAACTTGGCACTCTCACCGCCCCAGTCACAAAGGTTAAAAACCTCAGGGTTCTCTTTGATAGTAAACTGTCCTTTGAAGGCTAGATCAACCCCATTACTTTCTCCTCCTTTTTATTAAAATTGCTCAGGAAAGTTCTTCCTTTCATCCCACAGGAACTGCAGAAAACAGTGGTTTCCATTCTTATTGTCTCTAAATTGGTCTACTGTAACACACCTTTCACTAACATTCAGAAAAGATTTTTAAACCAGCTACAGACTTTACAAAATGCAGCGGCACACTTGCTTTTAGGCATACCTAATCACAAATCCGTGTCACAAGCCTTGACACAGCTTCAGTGGATTCATATAAAGAAATGCATTGACTTCCAAGCACTTTGTATTGCCTTCAAGTCTTTGCACAATCTAGGTCCTGAATATCTTAAACAACAGTTTCAGCGTTACACTGTAGTCAGACCTCTTAAATCAGCGTCTGCTTACAACCTAGCGATTCCCTAATTCAAGAGATCAAACTCAGGTGGTAGGAGTTTTGTGATTTGCACAGTCAGGTTGTGGAACTCCATGCCCCTCAATCTTAAAATGAAGACTCATCTGCTAGTTTTCAGAAAGGCATTTAAAACACAGCTTTTTAATCAATAGACTCAGGACTTGGGCTTATCCACCACTCCATCTGCAGGCTTTCTCTTTTTTTTTAGGTTAGCGCCTAGACAACCCGGTTATTAGAGCGCTTTATAAATTCTATTTTCTTTTCATTATTAGTAATGGTGTTTCACAGAGATGAACTAAAACATGACACATTACATATCTTGTAAAGAAACCCATGGCGGACACCAATGATCACACTAATTTCAGACTAGTCTCCAAACTACTGTGCTTTAAAAAGTGATTGAAAAATGTGTTGCATGCCACATTATTGCCTTTTTAGACTAGAACAACCTGGGTGCCCCCTTCAATTAGGCCTAGGTTCTAAAAAGGTTATAGCACTGAAACTGCAACAATAAAAATACTTGATGACATCTTTGCTATAACTGACAAAAGGGATAACTACTTTCTCGGCTTACTTGATAAACTGGCACAATTTGACACCATTAACCACCAAGCGTGATCTGCATTCTTAAAACTCAGATTCAATTTAATGAAGCGGTCCTCAGCTGCTTCACTTCTTTTGGGCCAATAAAAGGCAACTAGTTAGACCCAGCAACACTGCTTCTGGCTTCACTTCCATTCATTGTGGTGTCCCTCAAGATTTCATCTTGGGTTAACCCTGCTAAATATTTATAGGGAACTAATGAGAATCCTGCTTAAGAAAGATTGTATTCTATTTCACCAATAAGCACATTATACACAACTCTATCTAAAATTGTGCTCTTTCAAAGAAATCTATACACTGAAAAACTGTCAGACATATAAAAAACCTGGATGTTCTCTGTTTCTTCAGAAGAAACTTTGAAAAAACAGAATTGATCATTGATCACAAGCAAAACAATTTTTATTATGATATAAAGTATCTATTTTAACTTCATTGGATTGGATTTACTCCTTCTCATGCAACAGAATTTAAATTTCTATCTTTCTGGCACGATCATCAATTAGCCATACCTTTGTACTTAAATCATATTGTGAAAACCTCTAGAACAATGCTGCACTATTTTAATAAAAAAATAGCCCCCCCATCACATCCATCCTATTTCAGACTTGCTGTACAAGCACTTCTAATCTCCCTGATTGACTACAAGAAAGCCACATTCGTGAGAGCAACAAAAGCCAACCTTGAAAACACTAGGTGCCAGATTTACAAATATTTTGGGGTGGGTTTGCATCACAAAAGGGACGCAAACTTGCACAAAATGTTTTTGGGATTTACTGTCCAGCACAAAACTTATTTTGAACTGGAAATTTGCCTGATAGTAACACAAAGGAATGCAAAGTGCTGCTTTGTTTTACTCTGAGTCAAGGGGGTGTTACATGGGCGGTACATGGGTGTTCCTGTGCAACCACTCATGGTTTCTGATGCTAAACCCTATCCACTAACAATAATAGACAGGGTTTTGCACCAAAATAGGACAGCGCCTCAAAGTAGGCGTTAAAAAGAAGAAATGCTTTTATTTCTCCTAACTTTTCCCACTTTCCCTGTGTTCTGCACTGTACAACACACACTTAACATGAGGACATTTTTAAAGTTTAGCTAGGCATAGTATTTTGTACTGGAAGGATATCTTTCCAGTACAAAACCTATGCTAGACTTATGCAGACACCTTTGTACTATAGCGCAAAGGTGTGTATGAGGCACTTGGCAGCTTAATTGTGCACCAGCGCTAGGGAGAGAGCAGGATAGTGCCATAGCTCTGTAAATATGGTGCTTGCCTGCCTATGACACAATGCAGTGCAGCAACTTTGGGTGCTGCACTGCGTTGCGTGACAGTACAGTAAATTTGTCCAAAGGATTTCTTCACTCTTAAGCCGGAGTAGTATCCAGCATGAAAAAACTATGATCACATGCACCCTCCCTCCAAATGGAAGATGGTGCGTAGTTGGAACAAAATTGAGGAAAAGAGCTTGGGGGATACTCTGCGTGGCGACTCACCAAGGAATACTGGGCCAGAGGACCTTGAAGAGAGGAGTGAATCTATCTCCAACCAACTGTGAGCAGCCATCAACAGGCTAGCGCCAGCCCGTAAAGTTAGAGTGGAAAACAAGGGGAAGGGAGCCCCCTGGTTTACGGAAGAGCTAAGGGGACGGAAATGGACCCTCCGTCAGTACGAAAGACAGTGGCGGAAAGCCTATGAGCCGCAGGCACTCATAGAGTATAGGTCCAGACTGACTACCTATAAAAAATGTATCCTTAGAAGAAAGGCCGAATTTTATGAATCTAGGATTATGGAGGCAGATAATAAACAAAAAGAAACCTTCAAAATCCTGAAGGAGCTTAGCCAAAAGCAGATGCAAGAAGCTCCCACCAGCCAGAAACACTGTAACAGGTTCCTGACCTTCTTCCTAGACAAAGTAAAAGACATCCTAGCAGGCATACACAATACCCCCATTAACCAGCACGCCTTAGCCAGGGCAGAGCCACACAGTGACATGGTAGAATCGATCACCTCCTTCCCAAAGCTGGACCATGAGTCTTTGCTGCACATTGTCAAGTCAGGCTCACTCGCTGATCCTTGCCCACCAAGGACTTTTAAGCTAGCCCTCCCTGCGATTGAGGGAGAAGTCCTCTCCCTGATTAACCTTTCGCTAGAAACAGGGAAGGCCCCCAGGAATTTTAAAGAAGCCAGAGTAATCCCCCTACTCAAAAAAATGGGAGCAGACACCACCAACATGAAAAACTTCAGGCCTATCTCCCAATTTCCTTTTCTGGCTAAAATAATGGAACAGCATGTCCTCAAAACTATATCGATGTTTATGGAAGAACATCAACTACTTGGGGACAGGCAGACAGGCTTTAGAGTCCACCACAGTACCAAGCTGGTGATGCTGTCAGTACTGGATGAAATCAGGCTCACAGCTGACAGCAAGAAGCCGTGCGCCCTGGTCCTCCTGGACCTGTTGGCGGCGTTCGACACGGTCAACCACTGTCAACTCTTGACAAGAATCAGGGACATTGGTATCTGTGGGACGATACATCAATGGATTACCTCCTTCCTGACAGACCGTACCCTAAGAATTCAGATTGGTGATTGTGTATCCAACAGAGGGTCAATAACCTGTGGAGTCCCTCAAAGGTCAACACTGTCCCCACTTCTGTTTAACATCTATCTCAGACCACTAGTGAGGGACTTGCCAGGTGTTTAACTTCGCCGACGACAGGCAAATTATTTTACAAATTGACAACACCCCAAAAGCCCACAAATGAATACAAGACACACTCAGATATGTGGTGAACTGGATGAAGGCCAACTCACTTAAGGTTAAACCAGATAAAACAGAGGTACTGGCCATCACTACGGGCAGCAACCCGTGGACCGACCAATTCTGGCCACAGGAGCTGGGAGACACACCGTCTCCAGCCCCAGTGGTAAAGAGCCTGGGTATTAAAATAGACGCTAAACTCTCACTGACCAAACAAGTGTCCACCGCGATTGGGACCTGCGTGGGCCTGCTGAGGCAGTTAAGGAAACTGTCACCCCATCTTTCATTTTCCACCATGCGGACGGTGGTGACCGCATTGATCATGTCGCGACTAGATTATGGTAATGCGCTTTACATTGGGCTACCGGATAAGCTGCTAGGCAAGCTACAGGTTGTGATGAATGATGCAGCCAGGCTGATCTGAAGGCTCCCCAGACGCACACGGGCCACTCCCCTGCTGCAAAAACTTAATTGGCTCCCCGTCAAACAGAGGTATAGATTCAAGGGCCTATGTATCGCCCACAAGGCCATGTATGGACAGGCCCCAAGATACATCAAAGAGCGCCTGGGGAAATACATCCTCGGCCGCACCCTAAGTTCATCCGTGGGTGGCCAGCTAGCCTGCCCATGGTTCAACCACACGACTAAAGGAGGGCGAGCCTTCTCTGTCCTCATCCCGCAACTTTGGAATAAGTTGCCGGGCCACCTCCGGTTCGAACAAGCCCTGCTCCCTTTCAGGAAGAAACTGAAAACCCTCCTCTTCACTGAGGCCTGGGCCTAACGCAGACTGATCAGTGGTTAACATTCACTCGGGGTGGGCTGTGGCTATTCTCTCTCAGTGCTTTGAGACCTGCCGGTATTAAGCGCTCTACAAATCACAATTAACCTTAACATTAACATTACACCTATCCTTAGAAAAGCTGTATTGGCTCTCCCTGAAGATGAGAATTACATTTAAATCATCATGGATAATATTTAAAGCCCTTCAACACCAATAACCCAGAATATCTTCATCACACACTAAAGTTTTCTGATGGAACAAAGACACTTTCAAACTCGAGAAAAAATATTTCAAACACCTTTGCTCAGTTTTTCTCCGGAGCATCCCCAGTCCTGTGACACTTGTTTTTCTGAGGAACTAAGATGTCTTAAGGGCTACACCGGGGCGTGGTTTCACCGAGCAGCAAGATGGCTGAGCCTTAGGCAAGCTCTGCCGGCCGAGCATTACATTCAACATAATCCGCTCATTACAGGGTGCCCTGGCATCATCGATATTGCTAGCTGAGCCACGGAGCAGACTGCCTTGTATCTGGGACCCTGTGGCTGCGCTGCGGAGGCGATCGGGGGCTGGTTGCAGGGTGGCCTACCTGTGGCGTGGTCGCGACCCCGCCGGCTGCTGCTCTCCGGGCGTATTCCTGGTCTGGGTGTGCTGCTCTGGCCCCGACTGTCTGGGACTGCTCTGTGGCCGCCCTCCCATCTCCTGTCGGCAGGCCTGGACTGCGGAGCTGGTGAGAGGGGGCTGCTGCAGCTGCGGGAGGCGGAGCGGAGTGTGAGTGGGACACAGCCGATCCTGTGCCGCACACCGTGAGGAATCTCTGCGGGCCCCACCCTCCTGGGGTGGGAGAAAAGTATCCATTCAGTGGGAGGCCCGATCGGTGAGGACTGGGGGGCCGCCTCCCGATCTCCTGTGTAAGGGATCCCGGTGGTGGTCCATGAACTGCTCCGTGCCTGGCTGCTGTTTGGCTGCAATCCCGATGGATTGCTGCAGTTGAGGCTCCTTGGGGGAAGAAGAGACATTTCCATTGTGCGCAGTTGCGCTTGTCTTGCCCCAGCAGCGTGTGTGCTGTCGCTGCAGTGTGGGAGGCCTGCAGTGCAGTGTCTGTGACCGGCATCACTGCTTGCTTTCTGAGGTGGTCCTTGGTTGGGCCTTCACTCTGCCCGGAGACGGATTCAGACGTTGGGGCTGTTACTGTGTCAATTGCTCTCCCCCCTCGACATTACTACCAGCAGGTGCCTCCACTGTTGGGCCTTCGTTCTCCCTCGCCCGACCCTGCGGCCTGCAGCTAGCCCACATCTCCATAGAACTTGAAGGTGCCAAGGATCTACTACTGACCTTCCTCTCCTTCACGTGAAGTAGACGCAGTTTCCTCTCTTCTTCTGTGGCTGCTGGACGCGGCCTGTGCCTGCGGAATGCTGAGGCTTGTCTAGGGTGGTGGGGGTGCCAGTCGGCAGCCTTGTTTCTTCTCCCCCTGCCTGCTGCGAAGCCGCCCTTTTGTACAGTCCCCCCGGCGGGGCTGACAGTGGCCCGGGGCGCAAGGTGTTTGCTGTTGCCGTGACGAGGGCTCTGAGGGCCGCTGCTGGAAGTTACTGGTGCATCATGGGCAAGCATGATGGGAGGCAGACCAAGCTCACCTTCGAGAAGCGCCGCGCTTCTTGTCAGGCTGACCCCGCGGGGGCGCAGCTGGTGGGGTGCTGGACCCTAGTGAGCCCGACGAACAGGATTTGGACCTTCGTGAGATAGTAATGGAGGTAAAATCCAGCTTGAAGACCATAGATACCAAGTTGGATGTGCTCACAGCGTGTTTGGACCATGTAAAACAGCGCCTCGACACACATGACGCGGGAATTGAGCAGCTGGAGACCCGGGTATCGGATGTTGATGATGGCCAGGCTGTATCCAAGGAGCAAATGCTATGCATGGACAGAGTCTTGGAGTTGATAAGGGTCAAGAATGAAGACCTCGAAGCCTGTTCGAGGCGCAATAATATCCGTATCGTGGGGGTGCCTGAGACCACGGCAATGACCAAAATGGAGGACTATGTGGAAACTTTACTCAAAGAAATCTTTGGCGCCGACCTGTCCTCGGTGTTCCTGGTTGAAAGAGCCCACAGGTCGCTTGGCCCTAAACCTCCGGTCGGAGCGGCCCGCGCACCATCATTGCCCGGTTGCTGAACTGCCTTGACCGGGACGCAGTCCTCAGGCTGGCCCAGGAAAAAGGGAAGCTGCAGCACCAGGGTAATTCTGTGACTTTTTATCCTAATTTCACGTGGCTGTGCAAGCCGCCCACCGTGAATTACTACCAGTTAAACGCCTGCTGAAACAACTGGACATATCGTATGACCTCTTATACCCAGCAAAGCTAAAGGTCACGCGTGAAGGCAAATCACAGAATTTCACGGATGCCAAGCTGGCATTGAAATTCGCCAAGCAACAGGCCAGATCTACTCGGTCCTCAAAGGATTCTCTGCATTCCTCGACTGAGACGCAGCTAAGTGATAATGACTGAACTTTCACCATCCCCTTTGTTTTATGGGAGAATCATGTATATTCTTTGATGTTTTTTCTCTTTTTTTCTCTCCTGGGTTGTCTTTAGGCATGCCGACTTATTTCAGATGCTTGCCTGTTATACAGACTTTCAATTGTTGATGTTTTAATGTCTACCTGAAACTACAGATTCCCCTGTATCTTGCTGTCTGCCGAGATGGGCTACCTTGATACCTCTCTGTACTCAGCCACCCAGCCTCTCTGGTGGGTTGTCAGCTCGGCGCATCCATTGCCCCGTGGGATAATTCCCAGTTCCAAATGTTATTGGGTGGGTTAACACAGCCTAATTGAGGGGTTAGTGTGGGTCGGAGGCGGGATAAGGCATGCATAGTTCCTGTTTGGGTCTGGGTTGGGGGGTTTAAAAAAGTTAAAAAGTTGCTGGCTCTTAATAATGCATGGGCAAACTGTCCTACAATACTCACGGACGATTGACTCTGGTATACTGTACTTTTTTGGTACATTGCCTGGCATCCTGATTATGTATGTTTACAGACATTATAGCCCAGAATAAGATGTCCACAGTCACCTGAATCACGTGAAATGTACGCGGCCTAAATAATGGCCGCAAGGTGCGGCTGATACACTCTTATCTAGTCAGACACAAGATCGTCATTTGCTACCTGCAGGAAACTCACCTGGCCAAGACACCGCTTCCCAGTCTCATTACCAGAGGCTGGGGCGGCCTTCTCCTCCACTTACTCAAATTATGCTAGGGGGGTCAGCATCCTCATATGCAGGGGCCTAGCGTGGCACACCACTAACTGCATTAGCGATCAGGAGGGTCGCTACATTATCTTGACGGGTACCCTGCACAACACTCCTGTCACCTTGGCTGCCATATACGGGCCTAATACTGATGACCCTGACTTTTTTGTTCGGATTTGGCAGCTGATCACTGATAATGGTCGCGGGCGGTGCTCTGGGGGGTGACTTCAATGTCCCTTTAGATGACGCCCTTGATAGAGCGGGCAGCTCCCGACTTCCACACCCCACGCGGCCCAAACCCTCCATAAATTAATGACTGACAATCACCTTGTCGACCTATGGCGATGCGCGTACGGAATGACTAGCGCAGGCACTTGCTTCTCGATGCAGCACAAGACCTGGTCCAGAATCGACTATTGGTCTCACCACTAGGGATGCACAGCTATGGACAAAGTCCAACACATATCTCCCCCACACCCTTTCCGATCATGCCCCGGTCCAATTGACCACACAACTGTCTCTTGCTTTGCCGCGTCCATTCTTCTGGCGACTCCCCACGGGCGCCCTGCGCGATGCGGATTTTCACGACGAGGATCGGGCAGCAATTGAAGACTACTTTGAGCTAAACACTGACTCGGTCAGCTCGCCTGATATTCTGTGGGATGCCTTTGAGGTCGTTGTGCGTGGTGTATATATATAACCTCAAAGCGATCCGAGGCATGCTCACAAGACTGGAAGCTGATATTGCGGCATGGGAGTCAGACTTCTCTCAGTCGGGTGACCCGGCCATGTTGGCAGGTATTCGGGATAAAATGTCGGAATACCAAGATGAGGCGCTACGTGAAACACATTACCTGGGCCGTGAGTCCTAGGCCCGTAGATACGGTGAGGGCAACTGCCCTGGCAGGACCTTGGCTCACCTACTTCAAAAGCTGCACGCTATGTCGCATGTGGCTGAGCTGCTGGATGCGGAAGGGCATGCATGCACCTCCCCCAATGACCTCCTGCAAACAATGGCAGCGTTCTTTGCTCACCTTTACTCCACCACCCCCATTGCGGGCACTGAGGCCCTACAAAAGTACTTAGACGACATACAACTTGTCTGGTTATCTGATGCCCAACGTGAATTCTTGAATTCTCCCATTGCAATCAAAGAGGTGCACCAGGCAATCTCCAGCCTTCCACATGAAAAAGCCCCGGGAGTGGACGGACTACATGCTGCCCTCTACAAAGAATATTCTCAGATCCTTGCTCCCAAACTCCTAGAGATGTATGAGGATGCTCTGGAGACGGGGCGCCTTCCCCCGTCCCTGCGGGAAGCTGTGATAGTCACTATCCTCAAGCCTGATAAGTCGCCGAATCAGTGCGACTCCTACCATCCCTTATCTTTGATGAATAAAGACACTAAAATATACGCCAAAATATTAGCTAACCGACTGCAATTGCTCCTACCCGTTATAGTGCGACCCGATCTATCTGGCTTCATACCGAGTAGATCGACATCCCACAACATGCGAACCATCTTTGCGATATTGCATTACCTGCACCCGCAGTTCCCAGCGCCGCATGCTCTATTGGACGCTACAAAAGCGTTTGATTCGCTAGAATGGGATTATCTCTTTCCCCTGTTGGGGAGGATGGGTTTGGGTGCCCAATTTCTCGCACTAATCTGTCTCTTGTACACTTCACCCACTGCGCGGGTGCACTTAAACGGGCACATCTCCAGCCCATTTCCAGTTACGCGGGGTACAAGGCAGGGCTGCCCGCTGTCCCCCTTATTATTTGCTATTGCAATGGAACCACTTTCTTCACACTTGCGCCAACACCATGCGGAGAGGGGCTTGGGGTTTACATCTCGGGGATTAGTAGTATCCTCATACGCAGATGATATCACTCTCTATATGAGAGACCCGGAGGTCAACCTGTCGCCTTTAATCCGTGAAGTTGTCTGGTTCGGCGCACACTCTGGGGTACAGATAAATTGGACTAAATCAGTTCTCTAACCCCTGAATAAAACAACTTCCCCCCCACCTCAGAGCATTTGTTGCAGTGGGCGGGTGGTCCAAAAAAGTATTTGGGTGTGTGGATTTGTGAAGACGGCGAGCAACTTTGACGTGGTAATTATGGCAGGGCTATAGAGTGGTTAGAAAATCGCATCCCAATGTGGTCCAAATTGCCCCTATTACTGGCGGGACGCATCACAATCGCGAAAATGATCGTGCTGCCCAAATTCCTTTAATTATTTGTGAATGTCCCAATTCCACTCACGGTCAGTTTTTTCAGGTGCCTACGATCCTGTTTGATATCGTTGGTATGGGCGGGTCAGCTGGCCTGAGTCACATACGAGTTGCTCATGCTACCGCAATCACAGGGCGGAATGGGAGCTCCAGGATTTCATTTATATGCACTCTGCGCCCAGGCCCAGTTTCTCCATTATTGGACGCACCCTACGCCTTTCCAACCCCATGGTGCCATTGAACTAGACAAGGTCACTCCCTGGCCACTTTCTACGGCCTTGTTCCTCCCTTACAAGCCACCTCAGGCGGAAATTGATACAACACAGTGTTTGCGGTGGACGTGGACTGGACTCATGAGACGCTCTGGCAGCGCACAGCTGCATGCTCCATCCATTCCCGTGGCCAATCACCCCCTTCTGCCATCGCTCCAGAACAGAGGCGCGGCTGTACGCGCTGAGAGGTTGGACATTCAGACCTTCGCTGATCTCTATCCCTCGGATCAATTTCCCAAGCCTCCGAGTTCTACTGACACCATTACTGTCACGCTACTGGATACCTTCTTGTACTTTCAGGTGTGGGCTGTGTGCCGCGTGCTTCATGACACTTTTCCTGCTCCCCCAAAGACATTCCCAGCACTAGAACATATATATGTAACCCCTTCACAGCACAAGCTGATCACGCGCCTCTACCGCGTCATGCAGCAGACTGCTCCAGTGCTCGCCCCAAGGGCGTGGCAGGAATGGAACACAGATCTCTCTAGTCCTCTGACGGATGTGCAGTGGACCTACTGCTGCGCTCAGCTCGAAATGTTGTCCCCTAACTATAGACTTCGTCTTATACATTTCAAATTTCTACACCGACTGTTTTGCACGCCAACCCAATTATTTCAGATGGGACTCTTCCCTGACTCTCACTGCCACCGTTGCCATGCGCCCCACTCGGGTTTCCTGCACTTAGCTTGGCATTGCCCAGCGGTTGCCACTTTTTGTACCGAGGTCTTCAATACGATTGCAGAGATTATAGACATGCCAATCCCCCTCTCCCCACTCATTGGTCTGCTGGGATATGTTAAAGATGTGCCCCGAGATTACCTTAAATTGACGGACTTGTTGCTCCTCCTTGAGAAGTGCAGAGTTGCATTCCACTGAGGCGGAATGAGGGCTCCTAAGCTGCGAGATTGCGTTACAGATGTCACCTACTGTCATGAGCAGTTATCAGCATACGGGGAGCTGTTGCCCCCTAGAGCCCGCCCCGAGACATATGGGAACGCTTTACCTCCTTTCTCCTTAGCAGAGAGGCGATCCCAGAAGCTGTCCCTCACCGTACACTGCACACGCAAGGAGACGCTTGAAACATATCTTCCATTGCAACTCGCTGTTTAGTTTGCTCTGTGTAGGGTGCCCACTTGCTTGTATGTGATCTGGGTTACTAGTCTGATGTAGAGTCGCTATCGGCTGAATGCCCTATGCACTGTGGTTGGAAATTTAACTAGGAGAACTCTTTTGTATGCAATGCGCATCTTTGTCAATACTGTCATTCTGTATACCATGCAATGTCAGATACTGTCTTATGTCATGCGACTATGCATTGTATAGCCAGCTGGTTATAAATAAAATAAAAAAAAAAAGGGCTAAACCAATTCGATTGGAAGCAAAAACACACCTATTTATTATTTACTTTGAAGTAAGGTACTCCTCTTACTTTCCCACCCACATACCTCTGTTATGATGACTACTCTAGCTTTTTCTTACTAGTTATGGTGCTGTATGTATAGCATATCTGTTTGCTTGTAACAGATGTCTGTCCTGAAGCTGTTTTTTTGTTCACTGAGTTGATAAACTTTTGGTTGAATTATTTTATAAAAATATAAAATAAAATAATGAAAATAGTCGAGTGGGATCTAATAAAGAACTTTTCTGGCATAAGGAGCATTTTCCGTGATATCAGAGTGTATCCTCCATTCATAATGAATTCCAACTCAGATATCAAAAGTAGATATGCAGAACTACACTGATTTTGACCCTAACTTCATCCTTTCATTTGCTGAAGGTACACCCATTTTCTTCTCAAATATCTGCTTATTGTAAAATGTAAAACAATCCCAAAACATTGCCTTACCATTTTCTGAAAATTAGCAAATGACTCCCTAAAATGCTACCTTCTAAACATTTTTGCATATAAACTCCCTTTTCCTTAAGCAAAAGCTTATCATTTTGAGAAAAACCCATATTTTTCCCCAAAAACACGGATTTTAAAAGACGCCAAATAATCTTCTTTGGCAATCCATCAGGCTTTCCAATTTTGAAGAATATACTATATTCATCCTCACATACTAGATATTAATTTTCAAACATCTACTCACCTCTGCCCACCCTTGCACCGGTATAAAAAGAGCTAGTATTTTTTAATGCAGTACATGCTGTTTTATCCCCAGCTATCAGTTTCTCATCTTTAGTAAACAATTACTTTGTCGCCCATCTTTAGCGTGTTATTGCTTAAAATTCTAATATTGTGTCCTAAAATGCTATGGTTGAATAACATCAATTAAAGACAAAAGACACAAGCAGTGATACAGACAATCGAACTTAAAACACCAAAAAATAACTGATGAATTGCATTAATTTGAAGGTTGATGAAATAGTCCAGGTACTTCAAATGTTTGGAGAGGGAGGTGAATCTTACATACACTGGCTATTTTAGCAAGTTGAAATCTGGCATCTAAACCTCTTGTGAGTCTGAATGCCAAAAAGGCAAATTCTGTTGTTTATCCTTCCGAGGTCGATAAATTGAGTATCGCAGGGGCGGTTTCTCAATTAGAGCTCTGGGGCTCTGCCACCCTGAAATTCCTACACATTCCTGTACAAATATTAAATAGATTGATTTATTCAGAGATACGATTGTATCTCTAAACAAATTGATGTAATTAAGTGTGCCTGTCTGTCCCACGCTGACAGGCCCACCTCGCTCTGAAGCAGGAGATGGAAGCCAGAGAATAAATAAACTTTCTGAACTGTGAAGCACGATGCAGGTCTTACTGTTTAAAAGGCCTTTATTGCCATTGTAGTCTATGGCAGTATCCACTATAGACCAGTGACGCTTTCAGTAACGTGGTTTTGGGTGTTGGAGTCCCTGCATGAGAGCAGCCGTCCATCATTCAGAGGCATAGATCTCACCCTTTCCCATTCGTCACACATAGGAATGGATGCAAGCATGTGTGTTTTGGTGTGTTCTCAGTAATGGTAAATGTTAGAATGCTAATCTTCTGTTATGTGTATTGTGCTGACACTCCTCCTCACACTAACCTTCCCCACTGTGACACCCCAGGCCCTGGTTTTACATCGTTGGCCCCGTTAGAAGTGGAACTGCTGTATTTGTTCCCCCGCTAAATTGATTCAAAAGACGAGCAGGCCAGGGTTCTTGTTGCCTTGTGAAGTTGATCCAAAAATCCAAGTCAAGTGCAAATCGAGAGATATGTGCTTACAGCAGGCAGTAATCTGCTGTATGACATTAAAACTGGCCCTAACTTCATGCCCTTAACAACATTAATGCCAAAAACATGGATTGATTTACGAACAATTAGTATTAAAAACGTTGCTCCCCTCTTATTTCACGCTTTGCTTAATATTGCCTTCCTCAAGAGCTAGCTATATAATCATGTTGTGTTTCTGTACTTTTTTTCCTTGCACACTTTGGGGCATATTCTCAAGCCCCCATCGCCACCACAACGTCACTTTCAGTGACGTTGTTTTGGCGATAGGGGGTTCGCCCTATTCACAAGGTAGCGTTAAGCCACGTTAAGTGACTTAACGCTGCTTAACGCTGCCTTGTGAATAGGGCCCCCTTCACGCTGTTTTTAGCGTGAAGGGGGCGTGCAGTGGGTGTTGCGGTGGGCGTTCCACCGCAACACCCATTGAGTTTGACGCTACCTCATATTCACAAGGGCAGCGTAAATAGGAGGTAGCGCCAAACTTCAGACCAGGAAAAATCTGGTCTTAAGGTGGCGAAATGAGGAGAAATGCTTTATTTCTCCTCGTTTCTGCTTTTTCCATGTGTGCTGCCTTGTGCAGCACACATGATAGTTACAAAATGGCATTTAAGGTTTGTTTATGTGCAGGAAGGGGCACCTTCCTGTACATAAACAAACCTCCCTGCTTGCAGACACCCTTGCACTATGATGCAAGGGTGCCTGTGCTGGCGCTAAGTTGTGGAACTTAGCGCCATCGCAGGGGGAAACGTGAGGCTGCACCGTATCCTTGAGAATAGGGTGCAGCCTCGCGTTTTCGAAGTGGCAGAGAGAGGCGTTAAGCCAAGAAGGCTAACGGCTCTCTCCGGCACTTCCTTGAGAATATGGCCTTTTGAGCCATGCCAGTTGTTTATGAGGGGGTTTGATTGAGAGTTCTGACGCTGAAGCCCAAGCAAAGTGCCTGTCAGTGGGTTGACCTCTCTGCAGATCACACAGAACAATGGTCATGTATTCCAGTTGCAATTGCAATTCTGTGGAAATGTGTGAGAATGGGGTGCACAGATGGCAAAATATTTACAGGGCAAAAGGAAATAAATTGCTTAAATGTGAGTGAGTGCAGTGTATGTTTGGAAGTGGTGAAGTGAGGGAGATGCGAGGAAGTGCATTTGGGGAAGAGTGAAAAGAGGGTGCTGAAGAGGGAAGAGAGGTGGTCGAAGACGTGCAGATGGACGAGATGGGCATACATATCTAACATAAAGTGCACAAAACTGAAGGCCAAAACTCCTTCCACAGACTATTGAAATTTCAGAATTGAAACATTTTCAAGGTTAATTATTTATAACAAATCCTTGTTGTTACTCATTTACCTACAGCTAACAACCAGTGGCAAAGCCAATCTACTGACAGATTTCAGGTGTAGGTCAGTTGTAGTATTATATATCTGGATGCAATTACATCTCAGAGAGAAACCGGTCGGGTAGCACACTATGGGAATCACAGCAATGTATTTTACATGTTCCCTTTTAGAGAACCCCCACATTATTCATCCCACTTAAAGACCTGTCTTCACATATTTCTATATGACTGATTGCAGTCAGCAGCTGTGTGTCCTTCCTGAAGCCTGGTTAGAGCATTTTCTTCCAAAGTTGATGCTGCATGCAGTGTAAGACACTGGGCAAGCACACACTTTAAAAGGCTGAAGCTGTTGCATTGTACAATCTGCACATTACAGTAACCATTGAACATATTAATGCAGTAAGAAATAGGGCAGTATTTAATGTGTTCAATATTTCAAGACTATACATTCCCACTGCCTTAAAAACCTTGCTTTATCATGAATTAATTTGCTTTAAAATGCACCATTTGCCAATCTTTTTTCAATTTTTTCTCTGGAGGAGGGCCCATCCTGGACCCCAAGTTTGTCCATTAAGCTCATTCGCGTCGCTCACTGAATAAAAGTCATACCAAACTTTTACACCTCACCACTTTCAAATGTCACCTGCTGCCACTGGAGTACAGTTTAATTGGAAGCAGTAAGGCATAGCATTTATAGAGCATAGAAATGAAAATGCTTAGTAAAAGCACGGTATAACTTGTCCTGCAGTTTTTGCTCTCCTGATCAATGACAACATGGTCTGTATTGAACAAATTGCAAATATTCAAAATAATCTACTACAACAATGTTCTCTCTGTCTCCATTGTAAAACTAGTCAGTGGACATTTTATCATGATGCAAAGTACTTTGATGTCAGAATGAAGCGAGCTATTAAGAAGGAGGGGGTGGCAGGTGTCAGTGTTGTGGTTCAGTGTAAGCCCGAGGACTGTCTCAAGATGTAGATTTTTCCAAAACTGTGCAGACATTCCTCAAAAACATGAAAACTCGTGTTTGGATAGAACATTAAAAGTTGCTGAGCTTTCAGACTAGAATCTTGCCAGCTTGTCTTGCTTTAGTGACCCATACATCATCAGAGTGATGGAGAACTGATGATGTATTGCACTAATGCATCATCACAGTGGAAGTGTTCATATGATAGATGGTTGCTTCAACCTTAAGGCAAAGCTCTCAAATTACTGTCTGTCTGGTAAGACCTATATTTTTTTTTACAATGTATCCATTTTCAACTGTACACACAAGTTAAGAAAGTTGAATTTAATAATTTTGTGAAGAAAGATAATGACATAGGGGCAGATTTACAAGCCCCTTGCGCCACTTTTGCGTCACTTTTAACATGGGAAAAGTGACGCAAAAGTGGCGCAAGGGGCTTGTAAATCTGCCCCATAGTATATAGTGCGCAGCGTTGAAAGCTTGGAATACTTTTACAATGTGTGACTGTTTTTATTTTTTTTTAATTTTAAACGTTTTAGTCCGAGTCTGATAGCCCCATACCTAACGAGACATTACTTAAAAATAATTTGATTTTAAGACTGCTGCCGTGCCCAAATTGTAGAAAAAAGATTTGCAGAAGTCCTTATGTCATTTAGGAATAATGAGGCATAAAAGCATTTTTTAAACAAAAACATTTACTAAGGTCCCGGGTCTTAGACGGCTTCCTTGTTTATATCATTGTTTTTTTTCCCTCTGACGTAAACATTTACTAAGTTCCCGGATCTTAGACAGTTTCCTTGTATATATCATTGTTTTTTTTCCTATGACGTAAGTGAACCTATAGTCTTGAACTATTCTGAATATATAAGCTAGGTACAGTTACAAATTACAGTAACGAACTGTAAAGCTCGTGAAGGTGATGGCAAGAAAGCACAGCAAGTCAAGCATTTGCTGCTGAAATTGTTTATGTGCAACCTTTGGGTCACATGTTTGTACAAACGGGCTCACAAACTCTACTTCCTTCTGAGGAATATCAAGGGGCAGATTTACAAGCCCCCTGCGCCACCAGTACGTCACTTTTCGTGACGTACTGGTGGCGCAGAGGCTCCTCGATATTTACAAGGAGAGGAAAAGCCACCATGCGTGACTTTTCCTCTCCTTGTAAATACCGTCCCTTCACACGCAGCACTTTGCGTTGAAGGGGCGTTCCATGGGTGTTGCTGTGGGTGTTCCCACGCAACACCCATGGAACAAGACACATCTCCAGATTTACGAGAAATCGTAAATCTGGAGATGCGTCTGAAAGCTACGCCACCCTAGAGGTGGCGTAGCAAGAGCGCACCGAGGATTTCTCCTCGTTTTTCCTCTTTCAATGCGTGCTGCATTCTGCAGCACGCATTGAAAGAGGAAAAGCCTGTACTGATTGTTTTTGTGCAGAAAGGTGCCCCTTCCTACACAGAAACAATCTCCCCATGGCGCAGGCATCCTTGCACCATGGTGCAAGGGTGCCTGCGCCGGCGCTTGGCAGCTGTTTGTGCGCCAGCGCAGGGGAGAGCACAGGAATGTGACATATTCTTGTAAATATGTCGCATTCCTGTGCTCTGAAAGTGCCGCAGCGTGGCGCAGCCAAAGGGCTTGCAGCGCCACGCTGCGGCACTTTCTTGTAGATCTGCCCCCAAGTATTTTAGCAATAACTCGATTATCTCTTCATAGCACAATGAAGGGACATTTGCAGTTTCAAGCGCTATAAAAAGTTAATTTTAGAGATAATGATAGAGATGATTCCATCAAGTAAGATTCACTCTACATATTAACAGCACTTGCTCTTTAGAACATTTAGGGGGATATTCAAAATAACGGGCGATAACTATCTCCGTCATTTATCGGCAGAAAAGTTAGCGCCGCCTAACCCTGAATATTATCGCCATGTTAGCGGGGTATTAAAAAGCCCACGCTACATGGCGATAATAACAGGGAACAGCGGAGAAAACAGCCGATAACAACATCGCGATGGCGATAGTGATTCCGGCGTTAGCCGGTGATAGTGATTCCAGCGTTAGCCGGCGATACCTTTACGATTGGCCTATTAGCGCAAGAAAAGTCTCATCTTCCCTCCTGGCGATAACTGCGTGAGATTATAGCCCAAAGAAACATAAATATGCCGTACGAGTGTAATTAAGATGGCGCAACGTCAGCATGAGAATTCTCTTAGAAACAAATGCAGAACTTAATTCAAGGGATGCTATGAATAGGAGGCTGAACGATTTCTGCCCCTTCCTGAAAAAGCTAGATGGGAGTTGGGGAGTCAGAGCTCCCAGGCCCTGGAACAGAGAGATCATACGGGATTCTCAGCTGTGCAAACACAATGCAGTGCAAAGCGTCAATCGCATTGCTATCAGTAGAGCTTTGGGGGCATATTATCAAGCGGCAGCGAAAATTATCGCTGGCCGCGCTTAGCGTGAGATTAGTTATCGCCGGCTATCGCTGGAAATTATCGCCATGCTAGCGCTGTATTAACAACGTTTAGCGCAATGGTGATAATTATTCCAGCGATAGCGATGTTTTCCATGGAACATCGCTGGTTTTCCAGCGATGTTCCATGGAAAACAGCGATATCCTTGATGATAGGGCCTGTGGTCTTAGCCACACAATCCACCCCCCATGTTAGGTATGCCTTAGTCTGGAATTTAACAGACGTTAAAGGCATAGTTAACGCGATTTCAAATATCGCTACCCCTCGTTGATAATATCGCGAAGCTGGGTTAGCGATATTTTCACGTGGGGTTTTGTCAGGCACGCCTCCTTTGCATCTCATTAGCGATGCAATGCGAGGCGTGTTGACAACGGGCGCTAAGGCAAGGAAACACGTGCTAGCGTGTCCTTGTTAATATAGCGATAATATTATCGCCGCTTTTCGCCCGAAAACGGACGCTAAAGCGGCGATAATCTTATCGCGGCCCCTTGATAATATGCCCCGTGGTCACTGCAGTCTTGTGGCTGCTGGAGGAGTAGGTAAGACTTCGAGCAACACTCTGGCGACGAAAGAGAAGTGAGAGGAGATAATGAGGGAAACGGGAGAACCAGAAAGGAGGGGAGGGAGCATTGCAGAAAATAAGATAGCAGAAAAAATGGTTAAGGTGAAGGGAGAGGTGCAAATAACTGAAAGGGAGGAAGAGAAGAGCTGAGAGATATAGAGCAGATGGCAGTCAGAGAGAGGAAGAGAGGAAATGGGTAGCAATGATCTACTTACACCTCAAATATTTTAATTTTAAAAGAACCTGAGCAAAGAGGACAGTAGGAGAGAATGGAGGAGGGTGAGAGAAGAATGCGGATGTGTGGATTGAGAGGGGAGTCAGAGAGTGGAAGTGGGAGCGGAGGAAAATGATAGTGTGAATCGAGTGTGACAAAGCGAGGTGAGAAATAATGGGAAAGAAGACAGAGACAGGAGGGGAGGGTGAAGAAGCCAAGAAGTGGACAATTGCTGAAGGAGAGGAGAGAGTAAGTTATAGAGAGGAGGTGGGAATGTATGGAAGAGTAGGAGGAAGAGAAGCAGGGACAGTCTTCTAAACACTTTACCATATCAGTACCAAGTTCCTGCCTCAGTCTACACACCTCCACTAGCAAAGATGGCACATACCAGCCTCAGTGACCTCCCGAGTCCCAACCTAAACCCCACAATACAAGCCTTTATCTATCTCGCACATCCCTCATACCCAGCCTCCCACACCCCACTGCCAACCTCAATGCATGCACCAGCATTCCTATTTACAAGACTATGTGCACATATCTTCCCCCAGTACCTGTTCTCATTACAAACAGCTTCGGCTAGCATGCTCCGTAACTCCCTCCTCCACAGTGCTGGCCCTCCCTCACCAACCTCTATGCACCCCCCTCACCAGGAACCTGCCCCTCACTTCCAGCAGGCTCAGTGCATCCTTCTTTCCTCAGAACTCGAAAGTTTACCACTTGGATGTGTGAGTAACTTATCAAGTACAGGTGTTTTCTTTGCATTCATTGACGTGACCCGACTTTGAGATGTGGAGCTGGCTGGCACCTTTGACTAAATATCTACGGTAGAGAGACAGAAGGAACAGGAAAGCTGTGGTAGAACTATTACTGTGAATACGGTAGATGGTGTGAGCATGTTTCAGCAGATGTGCCATGTGTGCTTCTAGAACTCTGGGGTATAAACCGAAGAGTTACAAAAAGAAGAAGGGTTAAAAGTCCCTCTGACGTCCTTGCAGGAGAGGAGATGGAAAAATCAGTAATGATATATAATACAGGGGAGTTATAGGAGCAAAGACAGAGCTGGGTCCAGTGAAGTGTACAGTGTTGGCGCAGGGGGGGAAACGGGCAGGCTAGATGGATCTTGTTTGTGTCATTCGCCATCTGTATCCGTAGCATACATGTAGTTGCATGGAGGGGCCAATGAGGAACGTAGGCCATCACCAGGTCTCTGATGGCCAAAGAGGAAAACATCTCCCCTACAGCTAATAACGCAATCCTTAATCCCAAATGGTCCGGTAATTCCGAACCAGGCACTGACAGGTTTTTACGCATGAATTTGTATTTCACATCGTGTGGCATTACTGCATAACCAAGTATATTTCAGGGCAGATCTTGACAGGAATAAAATGTCAGTAAAATGGCAAAATTTGAATGGGGTAAACATAACATGCAGAATGTAGCAGACAGGGACAAGTGCAGCACACATCAACAACCCCTGCAAGCCAGCCAACATCCAGGATGACCAGGATAAGAGCCATGATGCCTTCGCTGGACCTGCGTCTGGATTCTGGAGTGGGATGTTGAGGAGCTGTGTAGTCGATGAGCCGTGGCAGTAGACATTGATGTGCGACGATCGCCCGTACCTGGTGGTGAAGTCTGGCAGGACGCATGGAGATACGTTGCTGACCTGTGTGAGAAGACCGCCTTGTGACCCTTGGAGCTGTTAATGCCAGAGGCGCTCCTGCGCACCAATGTAGTGTGGCCCGCATCACATACTACGATCCACCACTGCACCGGGGTGCACGGAGGGGATTACCAACGTTGTCTGCTGTCTCCCTGCATCACAGGCCGGATGATGTTGGGCTGGCCGTACGCTGTGGAGGGTGAGGCCCCTGTGCTATGCTGAACTTGTGTTGCGTGAGCACTGCGACGTCACGCCTAAGGTGGCCCTGCTGCATCAACTGCATCTTGAGGCCCACCAGCGGACTAGCCTGCGACTGCTGTACCCAGCCTAGTGAAATCACACCTGGCTGATGCTCCTGCTGGCTGAGTCACAGATTTGGAGAGAGTGCATTGGATTGCGCCACGGTGTCAATGTCCAGGTAAGGAGAAGGTGGGACGCGCAGGAGGGCCATGGGGCAAGTCGCTCAGGCCTATCACACGTAGATGATGCACCCCCAGTGGCGTCTCTTCTGCTATGGTGGAAGAGAGTCGCCCCACTGCCTCAAGCAGTGCAGAAGAGGAACAATCATCACATGATGATAACTAACTGTTGTAATCATGCTATGTATCCTCAGGGGGTGGGAGGGTGGGTAGGAGTGCTCCAAACATGGAGCAGGGCATGGCCGTATTGTCATGCCCACTCAAGTGCGCAATGACTGTTTGTTCGGCCCACTCAGGCCGCACAAAACAGTCATGTGCACTTCCCTGTTTACAATGCAGGCTGCATTACAGCCTGCATGTAGAACATGCCCCCCCAGCACTTCTCAATGTTTTCTGCTGTGCGCCCATGCACAGCGGGAGTACCACTCGTGTGCCAAAGGCACATACGTATTTGCAACGCATGCCATAACATCACATTCAATTCCAATGCATACTAATACTAGGCACATTGCAACAGTAGAGTAGGTGTTGCATAGCGGAGACATAAATATCACTATTCCCACTTCAGTGAGTGCAACACAAAACTAACCTTTGCACCCCACACCCAACCGTGAATCCAGTAATACCTTTTTTAGCCCCCAAAACACACCCCAATTTTCATATTATACCCCAAAACACACCCCAAGTTTCATATTATACCCCAAAACACACCCCAATTTTCATATTATACCCCAAAACACACCCCAATTTTCATAATTTACACCATAAGACACACCACACATTTCATATTTTACATCTGGAACATATACCCACCCATAATAATTTAATTTACACCATTACTGACCTCACAATGCGTTGTAATCAAATGCAATGTGAAGGCACATGCGTTGTCGGAGTTGCGTTGTTAATGATGTACTGCCTGCGTTGGAATGGTCGTCTCACGTGACAAAGGCAACCCATAGGCTATGCCGTTTGACTCCATCTGCCCCTGGACCGCGCTCAGCACCAAGGAGCATTCCTCTTGGAGACTCCACCGCTACGACGCCAGCACCCTCCTCGCCATCAACCCTGGACGCCACCTCACCTGTCAGGCCCAACCTCTGCTCCGGACCGGACATCGCCATCACCAGCTCTGACGGCTGCAGTATCACCCACAAGGAGCACCACAACCGTCAAGGAGGAGGCATTGCCATCACCTACAGAGGCTCACTCCGACTGACCACGCACTCTAATGACCCTAGGGTGACCATGGACCACCTCACCTCCCAGATCCGGACCAAGCACAAGCACCTCCTCTGTGGCACCCTCATGTGCAGGCCCACCGGGCCATGGCCCCCCATTCTCCAATACCATTGTAGACATAATTGCACCACAGGGTCTCCCATCCACCGACGACATCCTACTCGGTGTACTCAAGTTCCACATGGACAACCCCAGTGACAAGGACACCACCCACTCCTGTGGAAGGTCACCTACATCAGACGCAAGCAGCAAGTCACCGCAACAACCACATAGCAGGACACACGGTCGAGCACGTCACCTCCACCAGCGGGGACTTCAACTACAGCCACAACACTGGACTCTCCTGGACCGACCATCATTGGTAACATCACGTCTTCACCTTGCCCACCGGATGCCACCGCCATCATCGCACACCCTCGCAGCTGGATCAAGGCCAACGAAGAACATCTCGTCAACTCCCTCCGCACCAATACTCCACCAATGCTTGCACACGATGACACTGCAGCGCACAACCAACACCGATGGATCTCCAACAGCGCCGACATTCGGGCACCCCTCATGAACTGCACTGCTTCAGTACCTGCCGCCTGCCTGATGGCAGGCGTGAGGGTGACGCAGTGCCACAGAAATAGGCTGGCCCCATGCATTGCTGGAGTTGCGTCATGGTTGTGACACAACTGCAGCAATGCGTGACTTTAGCGCAGACAGATACGTCAGGATTCCTGACGTAACTGTCATTACTTGCGTCATGGAGCGTTGTCCAGCGCATCCATGCTGTCGCAAGAAGGGCGTAGTGAGAAGTGTTGCAATGCTGTCTTGTCGCAGCGCTGCAACACTTTTCATGACTGGGGCACAGGAATGCGCACTATCTTATTTATGGTGCGCAGTCGTGCCCTGTAATTTTCTAGCAGGGCAGCAAAGCAACATTGCTTGCAGCGCGGTCCAGCAACAAAACCTGCTGAAATGAGGCCCCAATGGCTATCTCCATTTTAAGACCAGATATTTTCTGGTCTTAACAAACAGTCTCTAGTTGCAGTTAGAGCCACTTTTTTTGGTCCTCTGGAATTAAGGAATCCCCTTGTGAATAGGCAAATCTTGGTTTAACGTCAGATTTTGCAAGGGAACGCCTCCCTTGCATGTCATTAGCGATAATTATCGCTGACAGAAGTTGCGATCTTTCAAATGGTCTATTTCGCCTAAAATCTGTCACTAAAGGATTTTAACGTCAGCTTGAGAATATTGCGATGAAAATATCGCCGCTTTATCGGCAGAAAAGTGCCACTAAAGCGGCGATATTTCCTTGAGAATATGCCACTTAGTCCAGTGATGATTATCGCTGATGTACATGGTGGAGTTATTTCTGCAGAAATCCAAATTTATCCTAGTTTAATTCTAACACAGGCCCCAATTATCTAAAAGCAGGCGTACTATACAGAAATGTGCATTACCTGTGCTCAGGGTATATTTACAAAGTAGTCATCGATTGGAAAAATTGATTGCAACACGGGACACTGTAAGTATTTTAAATTAGTATAAAATACAAAGAGACCAGTATCAGACTATCTCATGAAATAACACAACAGGTGTTTCTGTGTGCTATCACATCAATGGGTCAGTATGTAGGTACAACCTAAAGCTTAAAATCCTAGTATGATAACTCAATGGGTTAATGTGCCTGCTACATTGAACTTTATATAACTCAGTTGTGGAAGATGAAAGAACTAAGGGGGGGTGAGAGGAAGTGATTTGTTCAGGATCTTACATTTTGTTCAAGTGTGGGACTCTTCACAATCACCGTATTGAACAGTGAATGGGGCTTGATCTTCAGTTCCAGCTGAGTGGCAAAAATCACATGTGGTAAAGTTTGGCCCACCAAAAATTATAAAATTTACAGCAGAAGGTCACCATATTAGCCAGGTTAATAGATTTCGTTATTTAGGCGTTCAATTAGACTCTGTCCTTAATTGGCACTTGCTTATAACCCATAACGTGACGACTTTCCACAGGGCCAAATTTAGCACTGGAGATTTTTCTCGCCGGCTTGGGCACACCCAAATAAAAACAGTCTTGGAAATTTTCAAGGCTAAGTGCATCCCAATAGGATGTGTTATTTGGGGATACGGGCCTGTCACCCCTATTCAAACAGCCAAAAATAAATTCGTTAGGGGGTTATTGTGGGTTTCACAAACCACAGTGTTCGAAATTGTGCACGAAGAGTTGGATTTGGGTTATATTATTGACCTGCTCCGACTTTGTCCCCTGAAGCTCTGGCTCTCAGTTTGGACAAAAAAGGAGTTATGCCTTAACAGATTGATCATGCTAAACTGCATGAACATGGATAACTCTCTCTTGAATCCATGGCTGGCCTATATCTCCTCTAATATGAAATCTCTAGGGAGACCTGAGCCATACACCAATCCAAGTGGCATAGTCAAATCCGATCATAGATGGTTCAAAGATGTTTTTAAAAACAAGATGGCCGCAGATTGCGAGGCCACAGAACTACATAAACACTCAGTGCGTCATGCGATACTGGTGAAAACTGTCAGCGGAATGGAGCCCTATTTGACTTGGAATCTGTCCCTCCCGCCAACAGCGGCATCTACTAGCATGTTTTAGGTTTAATTTATTTCCACGACTATTGCCTTCCAATCATGGCTGTTTTAAGGACCCGATGATGCCCCTGTGTAACTGTGACAATGGCTCTGCTAATGACACCTTACACATTGTCATGATTTGCCCAAAATACCATCACTTGCCATTTAAACTTATACGCTCACTTTTAAAGCCCATGAATTTTATTCAAGTTAGACCTGCATTACTGTATTTACAGTTTTTAAATACACTCACAGTTTTTTTTTTCTTTTGCGCTATTTTTCTGGGGTTTTACTGCAATCATAATTTTAACTTGTGTTGATGCTGATTTCTGTGTTTTGTCTTCATTGTTTCTGTCTTTTATGATTTTATTTGTAAAATCGAATAAAGAATATTGATGATGATGATGAGTGGCAAACTGTCTCTTGACCCATAATTGCAATTAATTTACTAGCGAATTGGAGGAAAACAATTTGCAGTCTTTTCTCCTTGGCCAAAAATAATGGTGAGTAAAGTATGAAAATACATTCAAGTGTTATTCTACAGATAAAGATGCAGCCCAATTGTTTGCGTCATTAGAATAATATTCAGTGTAAACAAGCTTGTAGTTCCTACTTCAGGTCACATTTTAGCCTTCAGGTTTCTATAAAATGAGTGGTAGCTACTTAACACCAGTATTTCAATAAAATAATAATAATAACAACAATAATAATAATAATAATTCTAAGTACTGTAAATAACTAGAGTGAATATGGTTATTTTAAGATGGGAAGACATGGCGGAGTGAGGCCATCAACATTCCTTGCAGGGGGCCCACTCAAGCTTTGTTACACCCCTTTGCATGTTAAAAGGAAAACAGACTTTCACAGTAGCCTTATAGACCTGCATAGAGAAGCGGCAGGCTCTTTCTCTTAATGCTATGCAGCTTCTGCTAATGGCAGCTGTTGCTTCCGGGTGCCCAAGCACGATATTAGTAAGTCAGCTATGAGGGATGACAGGGAAATGTAGAGGAGCAATTGTGCAAGGGACACTAATGATAAGTTGAGGACTAACTGATCAACATGGGTTTCTTCACATAGTGAAAATGGGGGATCAGGAACATAACCTTTCCAGTCTATGAGATAACAGTAGTTCGAGTGGCGTATCGTTGCATCCAATACGTCCCATACTTCAGTTTCACAGCTTTCAGTGACAGGTGGAGGTGGTGGTTTCAGTTTGGGTGACAGGTGCAATTGTTTGATTAGTGATATGTGGAATACAGTCGACGGAGGTTCCTAGGGGGCAACAAAATGCAGTCCTCTTTATGGAGAGATGGAGCAATGCATTGTTTAGTATCTACACACTTGTGGCACAACCTCTACGCTGTCTTTAAGTTTTCATGGACCTGCCCAATTGTTTCTTGCAAAAGTGGGTGTTCTCCTTTGCCATTTCCTCTTGTTGTTTTTAAGTATAGCAGAAGCATTTAATTACACTACAATGTTTAACTGTTTTATCCCACACTGAATACAACCCCCTGAATTTTGCAATCCAAAAGATGCCTCTACTTTATCCGAAGTTACCTGTTTAAACATTCCCCATATGAGAGTTTACCCTCTATCTGCTTTTATCCAATATCAGGATGCTCTGAATTATGTTATGGTGGCTATTACTGATTATTGTCCAAAATGTTTTTCTGTGTGAAAAATAAATCTATTGTACAGTGTTCTGTAATGCTTGGGAAAATTAGAAGTGTTATATAAGAAATCTCTAAACAAATATTAAAATAACCGAAATATCTGTAATGTCTGCAATCTGCATGAATTTATATATAGAGTTCAGTCTGCCACAATGTCTAAAGATGAAAGCTTGAAAACGGATGTGTTCTGAGTCCAGGTAAAGTAATCCTGAAATAAGGTGATACCCTCTATTCAAGAAAATCACTTCAGGACTAACACAATGTTTAATGATATGTTGCAAAAGAAGATTGGCCTATAGAAAATTGTAACTAAACTGTTCATAGTAATATAAAATTATTGTATCCTTTATCCTGGCAGTTTTACTATATGATATATACTGATAACAGGAATAAGGCAGATTATTTAATAGACACAATAGCTCTTGAGATGCTTTTGTTGCAATGCAAGCGTGGTAAACATTTATGATACGCTTACTCTCCTTAGTACTCTAACCATACTGGGCCCCATTACCATTAGACAATCGGCAGCATCTCCATATATCACAGATGCAATGATCCTCTGTTGAATTATTCTCCGCCGATACAAGGGGTGGAAATTAGGTTGGCCAATACACCGCATTAGCTATCCAATGAGGACCATTAATTGACAGCCAACCCACAAATTTGAGATCAAATTTAAGTACACCACTCTCAATACCATGCTGTAAAAATAAAGAATAGCAATGGGAAGACCCAACCTCCTGAAGAGGTTAATTCGGACTAGAATTATGCAGACCAAAAGTTCTGCAACAGCAAGCCAGAACAAAAAAGTAATACCTGATGTTCTGACAGTGCTCGATGATTCTCCCTACAACACAATAAAATCATTTGTAAAATAGCACAGTTTAAATGGAAGAACCAACAAGACTCAATAATAGACTCATGCAGGTATTAGATTAATTTGGTTATTGTAGTACGGATTCAAAATTTAGAGCAATAAACAATATTTTGAGAATTTAAGTTGAGAATATCACAGCTTGTATTAAAGCACCAAACATTTAGGCAAGACTTTATCGCATGGTTATTATAAAAATCAGTTTACAGAGTTACAGTGCCCCACTACCATTAGAGGCAGAATGATAGTTTGTTTGTCTAACAGTTCAAATCCTATGAGAAAGGAGAAAGGCTTGAAATTTAAAGTCCATAAAGGCTGAGTCCATTAGCATAGAACAAAAGAAATAAAGGAAAATTAAATTAAATCGAATGGTTCGGCAAAGAAGGTTTCAATCCATCGGCTACTGACTATAGCATCAGCAAAGCAGTCCAATAGTCACACGATAGTTCCTCAGCAATCATCAAAAATCGATCAGCATAGCGTCCTCTTCCAAGGGGAAAAGAAAAAGAAAGTCATTGCCCCTCCTTTGGGGTTTCTTCTTTTATAAAGTTTCTATCGGACTTCCAGTGATGTAGCATCACACCACCATCGAAAAACTGTCATATGTTCAGACTCACATGTCACTTAGGACACTCACAACAGTAAGCTGCTTTCCCATGCTCGTCATGAGCAAAGAAAGATTTGAAAGCCTACATAGGCCTAATGTCAGATGAAAAGGAAATATAGCAACAGTAGCAACAGCTGAAATCCTGTTCCCAAAGGAGTATTTCACTGTGAACTAATGCCGAACGTTATACATGTACAGAACAAATAAAGCAACATTTCACTAGTTGTAAATGGACTATTGTATTGGGTCAGGAGAAAGGTCAGCATTAGAGGAGAAGCATTTTCGAAAAAAATCTTTCAATCGGCATTACACATTTTAAATGGAAAAAAATCTCAATTTATATCAAATTTAATGCAAAAAATCATTTCAGAAAGGGAATATGTAGAACTTTCACCAGACATTATTACATGGAAATAGCTAACGTTAGAAATACCCTACTACCACAATTTATCTCAATATTCATATAAGTGTATACATTTCTAAGGTCATACTAAAAAATGTTTTTTTCACTTTTCATAAACTATAGCATCTCTAGTATTATTATGCCGAATTTGAAAATCGTATCTAGTTTCTACACATTTTTGCACCGACATTATGAAAGGGTGCGTTCTAACTGAAAGTATTAGAATCACTAGGCCACTTTATTAACTGCACAATTCCATTAGTAAAGATTAATAAATGCCATGTTTATAAGAAACTCTCATTAGTGCAACCTATTTATATGTATTAGTATTGGTTTGTATATATGTTTTCTTTATCTTGTATTTTAAAGCACGCTCTTATGGTGCTTATACTACACTTGTCTCACTTTCATGTGTCACAGTGCCTAATGTGTTCAAAGTGCACTTTCAGCTTTTCCTGTCTTCAATTAGTAAATGTGTTGTGTATTATGGTTTTTAAAATCTTGTGCCATAACTTTCCTATTTGATGCGTTCTTGAGTTTTTTTTGCAACTTTTTTTCTGAAGATAGCAGTTCACTCTTTTGCAATTAAACAGTGGTTAATGAAGGATCTACAGTTATTCCTAACAAGAAAACTGTCAGTGACAGCATTGTGGTGAAGTGAAGTAGGTTTAAGTGGTGTAGTAGAAGTGGGCTTAAAGAATTGGTTTTGTCTTGGAGAAAAAAGTATGAATTCAGTGTTTTTCGGGTTAAGAGCGAGAGATTGCATTTTCATTCATGTCTGAATGTCGAGTAGGACCATTCTTAAAGTGATAATGTCTGATAAGAATTTAGGGGCATATTAGCAAGACCCACGTTAAAATTATCGCCGTTTTAGCGGCAGGAAACTGCCGCTAAAGCGGCGATAATGAGCTTGCTAATATGCGTTATAGAATTCAATAGAAGCCCAGGTTAGATGTGCAGGACATCTAACCTGGGCTTCTATTGGAATTCCATAACGCATATTAGCAAGCCTATTATCGCCGTTTTAGCGGCAGTTTCCTGCCGCTAAAACGGCGATAATTTTAACGTGGGTCTTGCTAATATGCCCCTTAGTTTTCAGGTACATTTGTGTGTCACCTGCAAATTGGTGGATTGAGACCTTTAATCCCTTGCAAATGTCAGCTATTGGTTTTACACAAAGGTTAAAGAGTGTGGAAGATAAAATGATTTCTTGTGGTACCCACTGTTAATAGGGGCTGGGGCTGACATTTTGCCATTTCTTTTCATGATTTGGGAATGCCTGGAGAGGAAGAAATGGAACCATTTTGAGACTGCACATTTAAATACGAACTAGTGTTGAAGAAGGGAGATCAATCTGGAGTGTTAGGTTGTGTCAAAACATCTGTAGTATCTAGTAAAATGAGGGCGCAAGATTCCTCATCATCCAGCATTCGGTGTATGTCATTAAGGATTGGTAATGACGTTGTTTCAATTTCATGCCCTTCTCTGAAACCAGATTTATAGATTGTTAGTAAGCCATCCTTCTTGATGAATTCTAAGAGTTGTAAGGAAACACCGATTTCAATGGTCTTACCTAAACAAGGAAGGCTGGAATTTAATCAGAAGTTTTCAGGTAGATTTAAACTGACGTTTTGTTTTTGAGTTTTTGGCCACATCTAAGAGAGTCAGGAAAGCCACATTAAGATAGGGAGCATTAAGGATTTTTTTCACAAGCCCGGAGAACAGTGAATAGTTTCTTTTAGTGATGTTGGTATGGATACGATCATTTTAATAGGGAGTGGGCTTGTGTTTTTTGGAAATGCTGAAGAGATGCTCATGAGATATTAGTTTGAAGATATTCCAAGAGCTTGTTGATCTGAATTTGAGTAATATAAGAGATTGAGTGGATGAGACTGCAGAATGGAGCACTGCAATTTAATGGAGAAGTAGCCAGGAAGAGTTTTGCGTGTGATGCAAGAGTGCTATGTAGGCTGAAGTGTGCGATCTGTTGCTCATTAAGCACTTACTCAATACAGAAGACTATTTTCTATTCACATATTTCTCTTACATGCACTAAATGATAGGCTCCATTTAGAACCAGCTTGGTATCTACGGTGGCAGATTTATCTTAGTGCCTCAGGTCTGGTACTAATGAAAGGAGACATATATTTTTTGTGATTTAGTTCAGACCCATAGATTCAATACCTGTCCTTATAACGACTACCTTCTTGGAAAGAAAAAAATAAATACCACAAACCTAGGATTGCAAATGCCTTTTAAAACCTTTTTGTCAAGTATTGATTTAAATACCTTTTTGGATTTTAAGATTTTGTTTCCATGAGGTCATACAATGTGGTATACAGATTTGCTGTCCTGGTTGTAAGTATCTGACAATCATAGGGCCCTTGGAGTAGTAGAACATTGGCATCTAGGTGATCAAATATGGCCAGACACTCTGGCATTCAACCAGTAGAAGAGTTCCAGTTCACCCCTTGTGTTCAGTCAATTGGGGATCCGTCATTTTGTGTATGCTTCCCATGCTACCCAGTCCCTAATCATGCAGCAATGCTAACATCAAACTGATAATGAGGATTCAAACAATGTTACTTGTAATACAAAGATGTCCTTTTCTCTCAATCTACTTTAGGCTTGTGTTCTCTCAACCATGGCATGCCCCGGATTCATCTTGAACTGAGCAACATCTGTTACATCCAGACACATGATTTCACAGTCTCCTTCATACGTATCAACATGTAAGGGCATGGTGTTCTAAGTAATAGGACCTGAGGTATGCTTAAAACGGTCAATGGAAGAAATGGGTTCCCTTTGTTTTTATCTAAGAGAGGACAGTAGCAGTTCTTGTATGTAATGATTATCCATTAAATTAATAAGGGTTCTTGAGCCAACATTGGTCCACACATTTGTCTGAGCCTTTGATGTTTTTGCTTAATTTGAGAGGTTTTCTGGATTTCTTCATGCAAAAACTTTGACTTGTTCTACATTCTCTCCTTTTATACCTTTCCTTAGCCTTAAAAAACCCCGCAGTCTCCCAAACTGAATAGGTTCAGATAACTTATTCCTGTGGATGCTCCCTCTGATATAAAGGAACCTATTTCTGAGATTGTTTTAAATGTGAATGCTGGATTTTTTCCTTACCCGTTTTGTCTTTTCTCCCTTTCTCCTTTTTGGTCATCTTCCCAGTGGTAACACAAAATAAATCATTTTACTGAAGGTACTGAACTGAGGTTTTGTGAGGAATCTGGAGTGGAGTGTGATAGGGCAGCCCAAAGATAAGGGGGCCCAATAATAACAACTCTGGTCTTTCACTTCAGATATTGTAAGGCACCCCTACAGCAGACTACCACACTGGGATTCAAGTAGAGCTTTTTAGAATTTAACCTTCAGCGTAGTGAAGCAGAGCAGTCCGACACTTCCTCAGGGGAGGTTCTGAGGGCTAGGTACTTTGAACTCAGTAAAGCAACACACACTTAATGCATCACTGTCCGTCAGAGTGTTTACTGATTAGGACTACATTGCACACAAACTAGATACTGTGCTCCAATTGACAAATATATACAATCTGACAGGCAGGAATGCCTATGGGGAAATCCTCTAAAGGGCCTTGCAATCTACAGAGGAGCACAACAAAGAAAGGACACTCAAGTCCTGTAAGCTTCCTAAATGTATTCTTGACTCCCTATGTTGGAGGCACATCAAACGGTCTGCTTAAAGGCAGGCCCTAATTCTGCTAGCACAGTATAACCCTGTATGTTCAACACAAACATGGGGGAGGCATTGATCAAAAGACAGACCTACTGGATTAATCAAGGTGTCACTCTATTAATCAGTTGCATAGCATAAGCCCTCCATGACAGTGAACAATTTCAACTTTATAAGATATTTCATTTGGCTTTCACTTTATACATAGCATCACTGCAGCATTTCCTGTAAGGGCCATAGTTATCATCGTGGTGCAAAAGCGACCCAGCCCCTAATATGCAATTTATCAGGCCATGGAAGGCCCTTTGCATGCCCCTGAGTGGCTTAATAAATCCAGAGTAACACAACGCATCGCAAATCACTGCTTGCATTACTCTGCCCCAAGGAGAGGTTGTCAACTGTTACACTCTGACCTCAGAGTGTAGTTGATGCAGTGTGATGCTGGCACAGTAGTCTGAGGGTGCGTCTGAGGGCATACGGATTGAAGTTTAAAGGTGGTTGGGTGAAAATGAGTGTGGTCTGTGAAGGGTGGCAGAAAGGGTTTCAGAAACTCAGATGGCTGAAGTCAGGAAAAAAGGTAAAGGGGTCAAAGGGATATGTCAATCAGCAAAGCGAATCTAAGCATCGTAAGAAAGCTCTGCTGAGTAGAAGAGGGGGTGATGGAGGCTCCAGGTAGATCGTCTCAGCTGGCCCAAAGAGGGATTGTGTGACATTCTATATGTGTGTATTAGAGATGGATATGTTGCTATTCTTTTTATCAAAGTGCTGCTGGCTAGTTATTCCTGAGTGATGTCATATGGTACATGAAAGTAGAAGGTAGGTAATAGGTTTCTTTTGTTAAAGGTGTGAATGTTTCTAAGCAGGGCTGCTCTTTTGTTGTGCTTGATGTCTACTCAGAAAAGCTCATGACAGCCAGGCGCAGAGCTCTCATGCTTCATTGCATCCTTGTTTTGAACATTTCTGCTTGGAGCCAGCACTATTGCTACTGCTGCGAGACCCATCACCTAGCACAAAGGCTGTGCCAGCTACAGGCTGAAAATGATAAATGGAAGAGAATCATCCCAAATCAGTTCTGCAACCTCAATAGTGGATCCACATCCCCTTTCTAGAAAATGAATATTAAAGTAGAACTGTGAAATGATCTATTGATAGGTCACAGGAATGGAGGTAAGAAAAGGCCTCTGTTTATTCAGTGTCTTGTTTCTTACAATATTTGTAATAAACTCAATGAATACAAATCTTTATGAATTTCTTTTCGTCTGTATCTTCGATGCCTATAAGTCTTTCTCAAATTTACTAGGAAAATTAATTCATATTCCAATGACATTCAGTTCAGTTAATTATAGTCCCATTGCTTTGCTTGTGGCTCCTCAACAGAATATTCCTCTGATGATCCGACAGAGTAGGGGGACACCGGAGTTAGGACTTTATATCATCTACCCTATTTTGAATAAACCTGGCTGTAAGGGTCAGGAAAAAAATGACCCTATCACCGTGGGAGAAAACTCACAATATGTGGGACCATTAGTTTTTTTTCATTTAAAAAACATACACCTGCTTTGGGAGTTTATTTTTGAAAAACAATTGTTTTTAAAAAATGTTGCTGGTGTGCAATCATGTCTGAGTGTACTGTCCACACATATCACAAAGGGAGAGTTGTAGGTACACAACTGTACGCCCTCTAGAAAAACCACAAAAAACACAAAGAGATTGTGATGGTGAATCCTTTAATGCCACTATACCTAACCATAGGCTGCGAGGGAAGACTCAACCTTGTAAAAGAATACTTGACAGGAAGGGATCCAGACCAACTAGGCCTAATATGGAAGGATCGGCCATTATACCAACCTAACGTATCTTTCTAATTTTAGCAGTACATAGAGTACTTTTGGTTGTTCTGGGTCCCTTCCTCTCCAGTATTCTTTTCTTAAGAAGAGTCTACCCTTGTAGTATCTTCTTACCAGGGTGGAATGAGGTTGCAAAGGATTAAGCATGCCACAATTATTGGGTGAGGGTTCCTCATTCAATCCAGTTGGCACTCTGCAATTAAGTACACCCCATTTGGGATCGCCAGTAGGGCTATCACTGACAAAAGGTTTGCTGGGTGCCTAGTGTGGCAGTCCAGGATTCACCGTCACATTCTTTTTGTGTTATTTTTTTACTGTACTCTCGGGACCAGTGGACAACTCTAAATTTAGCAGGCATAGGTTTCTCAGGATGCCGATAACATTGTCCTCCGCCATCCTGATGGGGTTAACTCCATCCTCGAAACTCTAAATCAGGCCCATAGATTTTCTTCTTTCTGTCATAAGATTGGAATGCCGCCTCTCAATTATACTGTGTTGGTCCTTTTACAAGGGCCCCTATGCATCTATTTCTATTTTGATAAAATGATCCAAAATATTAGATGGGTGTCTGTCACTGGGCTACAACATTTCCAGTTCTGTTTTTGCTAATACCAATCATTCTATACTAGCGTTTTTGTCTGATTTGTTTAATTGAAATGAACCATAATGAATAATTCCAGAATACACTGATGTGCTGCAGAAAAAGACGTGTTCTCATGAAACAGAGCTTTTTGGCAATACTATAGTTGGCCCTTGACCATTCCCATCGCTTTGTGAGTAAGAGAGAGTACATATCTTAAATGAGTAAACAGCCTTAACTTGTCTTGGAAAGGTTCTAATAATCTTTATAATTAGTTACCTCTGCAGGTAAATGTAAAGGAGTAGAAGCATTTGAGGAGTACTAGACAGTTCCATAAACTGCCTCCCAAGTCAATATGTCTTGGCCCACAATGTAGTAGAGTGGCATTCTAGGCCATGTCTGTCAAAATTACTTGAAAACATTCAAACATTTGCGATCTTTAGACTTATAAGTTAAAGCCTGCTTTGGAGCCAGTTTTAGCACTAAGGGTCTCATGTCACAAAATCACACGGTTTGTGACCACCAAAGTACTTATCATTATCTACAAAATTATGAGATGAAAATTTCTTTTGACTAGTAAAAGGACTTTTGCTATAGCTTCCAAACTGCAAATAGGAGGGTTCTTGAAAGGGGATTTGTCCCTCCTCTTTCAATTTGGAAAATAATGTATTGATAGTTTGTGACTGCAACTGCTGTTGCAAACCATTGGAGAGATAACGAACCATGGGTTGGGGTGGTAACTAATTTACAAAGGTGAAGGGGTCCCCTAACAACCCCTGTCCCTTTGGAAACCATGTTGGCAACCATAGGGGGAAGAAGATTTCTAAAATCATTTTTCTTTTCAAACCAGCACTAGTTCCTTTAAGGAACATGGCCTGCTTTTGTGATCGTTTCCGAATTGCAAATAGGAGGGCTCATGAAAGGGGTTTCCTCCCTCCCCTTTCAATTTGGAAGGAATTTATTGATACTTTGTGACTGCAATTGCTATCGCTAACCATTGATGAGCTACCAAACCATGAGTTGTGGTGGTAACTAATTTACAAAGGTGAAGGGGTCCCCTTATGACCCCTGTCCATTTGGAAACCATGTTGGCATCCTCATGGGATGAAGATTTCCAAAAACGATTTTTTTCCTTTAAGGAGCATGGCCAGCTTTGAAATTTTTTTTTCCATTTTGGAATGCATTTATATATGTGCTGTCCTTGCAGGCTACCGTCCCTGTGATTACAGCTAATCACAGAGAGTTGCTAATTGTCTATTGACTAATGAATATTAATTAGGCAGGTCTTTCTGCAATCCCCCCTGCAATTCAGTATTTTGTAAGCCGACCAAACAGTGGAATTTACTATTCCATTTGCACAAAGTATGTGCTGAATTTTCATCCACTTTTGCTAATGAAATAATAATACATCAGGACACTAACTTTCATAAGGAGATGGATGTCAATTGTATTCACACCTTGTTTTCAGTTCTACCAGGCAAAAGTATGTGTTAAATTCTGCATAAATGATAACAAAACAAAATATAAGCTGTCTAGACAACAAACAGTTAAATAGTGCAATTCCTCCAATATTTGCACAGCTACTGGCCAAGTTGTGCATACTATCTACTATTTAGCCAGTCACCTGGAAAATAATACATTTTCTTTTAAATTTATTTGCAAGGCCACCAATAATACAGTACATTGCTTCTGCCATTTAGCCAGCTGCTGGGTAAATATTGAAACTTCTTTGCTATGTGCCAGACTACTGGTCAAATAATATATTATTTCCGCTGTTTAATGAGCAGCCAAATAAATAATTAAGTGTATTTGCTGTTTGCATAGCTGCTGGCCTAATTGTACATATCTGATGTTTTGTCAGTAGCTGGTTAATGAGTGAAGTTCTTTAGTTTGCTTAACTGCTGGCAAAATGGTACAAAACCTCTCCTATTTAGTCAGTAGCAAGGTAAATAGTGAAGTTTCCTTGCTATTTAATTAGCTGCTGGCTAAACAGTGAAGAATCCCTACTATTTATCCAGTGACCTGGGAAAATGATTATTATTTTTACGGAGTTTTATATAGCGCGAACTTGACCCGAAGGTATCGGGTATCAGAGCGCTTTACATAGCACCAGTTGCGTTAGATGAGGACACATTCATTTTTTTTGTTAGGCATGGGGAGATTAAGTGATTTGCCCAGAATCACAGGATGTTCAGCGTCATTGCCGAGACTCGAACCCAGTTCCCCAGATTCAAGGTTGACCGCCCTAGCCATTAGGTCAACTCCTCTCCCTAAAATAGTGAGGTTGTTCTGCTATTTGCATTACTTTCAGTCAAACAGTAGAGAATCTCTACTATTTAGACAGTGGCTGGGTAAATAGAGAAGTTTTTCTGTTATTTGCATGACCACCAGCCGAACAGCATAGAAATTCTACAATTTAGCCAGCAGCCAGGTAAATATTTAAGTTTTCCTGCTATTTGCATGCGGCTGAGGAACAATGCAGAATCAGCTTTATTTAACCAGAGGCTGGGTTAATAATATAGTTTTTCTGCCATCTGCACAGCCGCCAATCAAACAGTGCAGAATCTCTACTGTTTAGTCAGTGGCTGGGCAAATATAGAAGTTTTTTGCAATTTCCATGGCTGCTGGCAAAACAGTGCAGAATCTCTACTTCTTAGCTGGTGGCCAGGTACGTAATGAAGCATTTCTGCTATTTGCATGGCCGCTGGCCAAACAGTGCAGAATCTCTTTTATTTAGCCAGCGGCCAGGTAAATAGCGAAGTTTCTCTGCTATTTCCAAGTTTGCCGGCCAACTAGTAAATAATTTCAACTATTTAGCTAGCGGCCAAGTAAAAAGCAGAGAAAATCCACTATTTACCCGCTGGGTGGGTAAATAACTGCTACCTTTTTCTAAATACAGTAAAAAAGTTGTAGCAAGAACAATGTCGTATTCTGAACAGACATTGTAAAAAGCTCTTTGTCCTGCATCTATACTATATTATCAGAGGTCCAAGCATGATTTTTAAAAATTCAATGGATGGGAACACCACAATCAAGTTGTAAAGCATTTGAACAGAAAGGCTGCTTGCTGCACATGATCCAGAAGGTGATCTCATGCTTCCATTAGCAGTGATAAGTGAAAGATGTGTTAGGGAAATAAAAGCACAGAGGAGTTTGTTTATGAACAGATGAGGTTAGTAAAATTCCTCACCCGTGACGAGAAATGCCCCTACTTTATCGCTCGATTCTTTACTGCTTTTATATGATATTTCACAATTATACTGAGGAAGTCTGTCACTGCTAATGCTACTTCACATAATTATATTTCCATTAGCAAATCAGACCTGTTTGTAGAGTATTGTAGAAATGCTGAAAATTGTGCAGACTGCATTTCCTGAGAATCTACAATTTTTATGCAGCTGTAATCAAGCTAAAACTGCTTACATCGCAGGTCACTCATACTGGACCATCTTCATTTACACTTTCTAGTGGACACTAAACTAAACTTTAAACTCCTAAGTTCATAGGAAATTAATTATGCCTCAAAACATTCTTGTATTCTGACCCATGAGAATATACTTTGTAAATTATAAACCATGGCCCAGATTTACAAAGGGTTTGCGTTGTATTGTATTACGTTTTTAAAGCATACCCGATGCAAAATCATGCTTGCTATTCACAAACCAACGTAAATGGCAATTTGCATTGGTTTGTAACAAAAAGTAATGCAGTGCAGCGCAATGCACGGCCTTGAGTTACTTTGTACAAGGGAGGTGTTCCATGGGTAGTGCATGGGCATTCCCCTGCATCCACAAAAGCTTTTTGACAAATCCATATCTACAAAGTCTTGTAGGATTGAATTTATGCCAAAATTCTAGCATAAACATGTAAAATGCCTTAAAGCACAGGCTACTGGCTATAGAATGTGGACGTTGTTCCAGCGCCCTTCATGTTGTTCCAGTATCTTTCATGTTTTATATGTATACACTCAGCTAAACCATCTACAGAGCAGTGTAGATTCTGACAGCCGCCAGGCCACTGAAGGGGTTAATCACCTTCTCTGCCAACCTTGCAAGCAATCCAGCCGCCGTATCAAGAAATCTCCATTGCATCATTGAGGAATTTCTGCCAAAAATGCATCCATGTAGACGGTTGGAGCAGTTTCATCAGAAATGTATGATTGGTTGGACTGCCATGCCATTACACCTGGTTGGCACTACCTTTTTCCTCTGAGATAACCCCTCAAAGCTGGGGTCTTTTCTTAGGAATACAAAATCAGCTATCGTGATCAGGGGCTTACCGCAGCCCCCTGCAGCCCCTGCAGAGCAGGGGGACGGCCTCCAGGGGACCCACAACCATTCATGAGGGGACCCCATTCAGCTCAAGACTCAAAGTGAATATCTGTGAGATATGGATACTCGGTGGCCCTTCATCACATTCTTCAGGGGGCCCCATCATTTTGTGTCATGCTACTGGTCCTGATGTGCAGGAAGTTGTCTCATTGGCCTTGTGTGCTATTAATTATTCACTCTCTGGGACTGCCTAGCCTTCCTGTGCAGGAACCACCCATGCCTGAAGGCCTTTCCTAAATTGGGTGGGGCTTCCTATGCCTATCCCAGGTTTTCCCGTGGCTGATGGATCAAGGATTTATGCAGTACAGTCAGCTGAGACTCATTCCATGGAGACTAGCAGTTTCCCCAACACTAAATGAGGTGAAGGAAGCACATGTTCAGCGGGGCAGGTGCCTTTCCAATTTACGTCTGGGTTCCCATTCCCCAAGTCTTAAATAGCTCCCCTAGTCTAAAGGTGTTGTTTAGCACTGTGCCAACCTCTAGGGTAGACATTGCCGATAACTTTGCAGTAAGTCTTCCAGCAGGATAATTGAATGCATAGTCCTGTGGACACACTAGTATTTTTGGCACAAATGTATTTATTGTAATCTGTCTTCCTCTGTGTAGACCTAAAGGAAGTACTATCTGGAACTGCAAAGCAACTTAAATGCAGAAAAGATGTCTGTGGGAAAGTGTATGGACTGCCAAAGAAGGGAATGATGGCTGGATTAATGATGTTGTTCAATCAGAAAGTGAAACAAATGAGGTAGAAATGGTGAATAGATTAGCTTTAGGGAGTGATCTTGTCTGATGACTTATTGTTTTCACCACCTTTTAGAGACTGGGGCAGACAAACAGAAACATCCAGGGTTATAAAGGTCATACAGGATATGCAGCATATGGACATGGCATTAAACTTATAGAATTAATATGAACTCTGTTATTTTAGGCAGCATAAGTGTGAATTTCATTGGGTGCCTTATTAAGGTGTAAGTAAAAGCCTTTGGAGGCTTTCAATCGGTTTAAGAGGTGTAAAGCCTCATATTAAGTCAAAGGGGCCATTCTTATATTACATTTTTGTTTGTTTGATTATAACTTTTTCTACAACACCACTTTACCAATTTAGTATTAGAGTGCTTAACAAAGCACAAATGCTTATATTTGAACCAATCATCGATCATGTATTTCTGAGATGGATTCCCGACATGATAGAAGCTAGGCCAGTAAAGAAGAAGCAGATCACAGTCAGCGAGAGCATCTGGAAGGGAAATGGAAGAGAGAGCAACACGTATTTGGAAGTACTGAAAAGAAAAGTATTTGTTCAGGGTTAAGAATGATAATAGAAATGATTGCTTGTCTAAGGATAAGGTTATGATCACCAAGTAAAGGCCATGATTAGGAAGATTATTCTTTACTTAGACCCAATTATACACACGTGTCCTTCACTTTGACCTGATTATACAGATTTATCCGAAATTAAACTTGAAGATTTGGGTCTGCAGACCTCTTCAGAATATCATGATAGCTGGAGATGGCATTAGTTGTGCTGGAAGATCATTCCACATATTTGTAGAAGCACCTGTGAACGACTACTTTAGACCTTGCAACTCTCGGAATCAAACTATTTCCAGATACAGTTTATTTGAGCTCCTCAGCAATCTCAGCACTCATGAAATCATCAGTAATTTTGCTAGGTAGCTCAGTCTCCCTAAGTGGATTGCTTTGAATGTGAGATAGCTGATTTTGAATTGTAAATGACTTCTAGTGGAAAGCACTCTGAATCCATCAGAACTGCAAAGATGTTGCTGAAATTCTGATTCTCAGAAATCAGTCTGCTGAACGGAGGACCGCTTTTCACAAAAACCTATTTTATTGATTTTTCACTTTCAAAACTAAATCATGGAAATGCGCCATTGTGTGACAAGGGTTTAAGTATCAAAAACAAGTGTTACTTCACTAGAACTCAGACTTTTCACACATTCATTATTGAGTCAGACCATTGGAAGTTGAGGAAATCCTGAAGAAACCTGAGATTGAGAGTGATCTTGACTTGTTCACTATATGTTTGCATATTTCCTGGGGTATCCCCTATCCTCATCAATGTGTGTCTCCTCCCTGTGCGAGCAGTATTCCATTCCCCTGATCCATTTCTCCAAGAGTGGGGCCTTAATATCCCTCTTGTGAAGTGCAATGTATCTCCCAGCCAGGATTAGGCCAATGCTTTCCAACATACAAGAGCATCTTGTGCCTCCAACCTCTTCACTAAGTTCAAGGATTGCTTCCAGGTTAAGGTCAAGGGGCCATTATAAGGCTGTCAACAGTGTGAACTGGATGACAATCCTGTGTCATGGGAAATCTCATACCACATGCAGGAGGATCCCATTGATACCATAGCCCATTATGGACTCTGGAGATGAATTCTTTCCCATTCTCCTCAACATTTCTTATGTGAAATAGATTCTATCCATACAGGTAAATTGGATGATCCTTCAGCACATGGAGATTGGTAATTCCCTAGGGGCCGTTTGTGCAACCCTCTATTTTAGCACATCCATTAAGTAGAGGTCCTGCTCCCACCAGTCTCAGAGCTCTATGAAGGGATCAGAGGCATTTATTACCTGGGAACTTTACAGGCACCGTCCCTTTCCTCCCAGGTATTCCAGTGTTATTTTGGCCTCCAAGGGACTGAAGTCCTATACAGTACGTTTCCAAAGCATGACACGATTGCAAACAGTGGTAGAATTATGAATGGTGTAAAGCAAAATCGTCATTCAAGTCAGTGAATGACTTCATGTGGTTCTCTTTCCTATACATCCCCAATCTTCGAGATCCCAATTAAGTTCCAAGCTTTAAATTCGGCCAGTTGCAATACAGAGGCTGAGCGGGGTCTGCCTTGTGGGCTTACAACTTGAGCCCATCCACTTCAGTGCTGAATGCCAGCAGCTGGGAGCACTCCTCTTACAGAGGTCAGCATCAAGGGAATCTTGAAATCATAAGGTTTGCTCAGAAAACTAGGGCTGTCTAGTATATCAAACTCCCTTCCAGGAAGAGCCAACCACAGATCGATATGAGCTGTGATGCTGAATATTGCAGTTGTATGTCCGACACTTCCTGGTCCCCCACCCTTACTAACTGAACACTTTTCCCAAAGGGAACCCTAACCTGCTCGCCCGTCCAAAGATAGGGAGAGATATTAGTATGGATAATCCTGAAAAATGATCCAGGGATTTCAAAGGGTAATGTTGCAGGATGTACAGCATCATCGGGATTAAAATCATTTTAAACAAGACCAAACTACGATGATTGTGAGGGAAAATGTTCTGCAACCCACCTGTAGGTTGCCGTGCAGGCGCCTCTGCAAGAGAAACATTGTTAAGGTTCCAGCATCCCTGAGGGTTTTTATTAACAGGTATTCAAAGTAGTCTGTCTGAACTGTCTGAAACTTGTCCCAGTTGACTGTAAGGATGAAAACATCACTGTATAAATTCTGGATTTCCATCGGCCTCTGATCAGACCATCAGGGAAATTAGAGGAACAGAAGCATGTAGCGATACACCATCCTCGATGCCCCTGCTCCACTTGAAACCCTGCAGAAGCCCACCTATCCTGATCTATTCTGGCAGTGGTTCTATGGCCAATATGAATAACAGAAGTCAGAATAGGCCACCAAGTCTGTGGCCTCTTTCAACTGGGAATGTAGGGAAGAGTGCACCATTCCATTATAGCTGGGCCCATGAGGCATTATATAATACCCGGACGTAAGAAAGCAAATGGAGGTCAAAGTTCATGTTCTGAAGAACCTGTTCCACGAAACTCCAACAGAATAAATCAAAGGCCTACTCAAAGTAAACCAAGATTAGAGCACTGGGGCCCAGAGATCCCATGGGCTCAAGCCAGCGCCAGTGGCAGATGTCTCAAGCACCGTCTGTGCCACAGTTTGTCATAAAAACATCTTGATTTCGGTGGCCCAAGGAAGCTATAACTTTGATGAGACATGGGGGTAATTTTCTGGCTAAAATCTCTGCCTCAATGTTAATAAGGTGATGAAAAGACCATCAATACTACGGTTTATTGGACTTCAGCAGAACTGGGATTAGGGAGCCAGTCTATGTGGCCTACTGTAGTAAATTCAAGAGGTGGGATGCCAGTATTGAGGCAAATTTCTTAACAAGTTTGGGAGGAAGTCCATTTAAGCCTGGGCTCTACCCAGACTGCATTGCTAGTATTGCCTCATAAATTTCCTCCAACAAAATAGGGAGGTCCAAGTCCTACCTTTTAGAGTCTGATAAAGAATGCACTGAGAGTTTCCGCAGCATGACCAATCTTTCATTGATCTGGAACTAAGTAGTCCTCTCTTCCTGCAGGAAGGCTGAAAACTCATTGATGGTGGCTAGGGTAAAGAAATAGTGAAGACAGGAATAGGAACTTTGAGCGCCAGAACAAAATATATATGCCCTTTCTCCATTGTACCAGATCTGCCAGGCATCACAGAGTCCCAGTGAAGTGGCACTGTTCAACAGGAGAGCATTTCTATGGGTGCCAAGAAACCCAAAGCCTCCTACATGTAAGTCCTGATCCATTAGTGCATTGAAGTCTCCTTCTATGATTGTTTTCACCTGTGGCCATTAGGCCGGTATGGGCACGATGGGTGCTCTCTGTGAGTGCAGGCAAGGGTGAAGATTACGCACATAGGCCCTCATTATGAGTTCAGGGTTAAATTCTTACCCCTGTTCAAACTAGTGTTTGCACAGGGATCGGTATTATGACTTCTATAATAATTATTGCACCCGTATAGTTTTACCATGATAAATTCCGACAGGTCAAACCTGCAAAAATATATCCGGGAAAAATTCCCAATATTGACAAATCTGCGTGTTCTTCCACAAAAAATTGTAATCAGGTGATATTTATTGCACCCGATAAATTCCAACTCTACAGAATTACAGAGTCGGGTTTTATCAGGTGTGACAAACATCACCAGACAGGCGAGCAGAGCCAGGGTAGATCTCAAAAGTGCACATCTCTGGACCACTCCTTTTGCAGCAGCACGCATTACTCTGCCGGCGACCCATGGAGCATGAAAAATGTATTACATAGTGTTGGATACAAACAACCTAGAGGTATTCCAATTACTTGTGATAGTACATGTATCCTTCATTTAGGTGTAGGGTTGGGATCATATTGGTCCTGAATAAACGCAGAGGATTTGTCAGGGCCACAAAAGCGTGAAACATGTCGACCCCATGGAATTCCCCACAACAAGGACATTCGAGCTATCCTATTCCATTGAATCCACACAATAGCATTTTCCTCTTTTTAACCCTGTCAGGGGGACCATTATATTAAATGACATTCTGGCCGCTCCTTTGACAGTTTTAATTCACTTAACTTTCCCTCCACCCTATACATCTTACACCCCCACACACACTTCAACCTATACGTCTTGAAAATGAAAACACTCCGATACAGAGCCCTATCGCGGGGCCCGCAGGGCCCTGCAGCCCTGGCCCCACAAGGAGCATGCCCTATGATGAAGCATACCAACCAATCGGGTATGTGAGGGCAACAAGTACTGATCATTAGCATCTCTGCCTTGTTTTGACCCTCTCAAACCTCTCTCTTTAGGAACAGCACCCCCTTTTTGTCTAACATATATTTATGAACATGGGTGCTGGACCTTTATTAGCTCTGTGTCCACCTCTTATGTTTATTTTGTGATAAAAATCACATCATTTATGGGGCTGCTTGTAGGGGGACTTAAGAAATGCTTAGTTGTATTCCACAAGGGAGCCCGTGATCACAACATAGCACCCCAGGTCATCATTCACTACCAAAGAGACTTCACAGTGTGGAGCCAGGGTGCAAAACTGGGTTATTCATTTCTACCTGGTAAATAACATTTAGTTCCATGGGACCACTGCCTGCTCTTAAAAAATATATTTTTTAACATTCTCAAATAGGAAAGGCTTCCTTGGGGCATCCTTCCCGTTTTTGAATGGTTTAACACCTTCTTCGAGATGTTGGTAAAATTTTAATGTTTTGCAGATGGCATTCGGTCACAAAGCATTAATACATACCAATGTAAATTGGTATTTGGAAGAGACACCCTAAACATGCCCCTTCCAAATACCGAATCACAAAACCAAATTGTGATTCGGTAACAAGTTTCAGATTTGCAATTTGGCTTTTCTACATCAAAAAAGCATTATTGCAGTCACAAACAGCACGATTCTGTGAGCTCAAACAAGCTTCATACATGTGGCACTAAAGGCTATATTGTAACATGAAGGCATTGCCAGATATTCACTCACATTACATTAGAGAAGATCACAGAAGGACACACTTCTATACTAATAGGTTCAATGTCAGATATATGCTAATACACAGCATTCATTTAAAAAGTATACCTGCACCAGTTCGCCATCAAAATACTAATTCCTTGGGACATTAGGAACTGGTTTCCCAGATCTGGGCCTTGCCAACCACAAACTAAGAGAAACATTAAAAACAAGAACTTCCACAGCAACATGTCAGCTCCTATGTCTTGGGGTGCATTCACAGTGAATAATAGAGTCTTTTGGCCTGAGTCACAAAGTCAAACTTACACATTTGTGTAAGTTTACAATTGTTTGCTATTCACAAAGGGAAATTACGAGTAGTATCGTTACTAGTGTAGCATCTCCACACTTAAAAAGACCTATCATTTTATGTGCTGAGACTCTGCACTCCTAAAGATATTACTTGTAAATCCCTTTGTGATTAGAAAACAAGCGCAAATGTACACAATAGTGTAATTTGAGCTTTGTGAATCAAGCCCTAAGTGTTTTAGGCGTCAACCATCATGCTGGGGGGCAGTCTGCCCGCAGACATGGGAAAAGGGAGTTGAGTCTTGTCATCATCCTGGCACCTTCTGTCACTCAATATCAACCATTTTCGCTAGTAAGACACAACAGAGAAAGCGTTTAAGTAGATTCAACCAGATTCATTACATAAAGCTTCCAAAGAATACTGAATCAACAGAAATCACCTGCAAGCTAGGTCTTGAGACATTAAAATAGACATCCGATTTCCATATAGGAAAAATAGGGTTTTGGAAGGAAGGTAAAAGGGGTTATGGAAGGAAATGAAGAAAATAAAAGAAAGAGCATCAGGTTTATCAAAGTACAGAAAAGTATTTCTTCAAGATTGAGAAAGATAATGGAAATGGATTTTTGTCTATAGGTAAGGTTATTCTCATCAAGTTAAGGCCATGATTAGATGACATCCTGTAGGGGGATGTCATGAATTAGAGTTTCAGAACTTAACGTTACTCAAATGTTATGTTATGTCATGCCATGTTATGTTATGTTATGCTTTGCTATGGATACTTGATGTAGCGCTTGTACACCAATGGTTAACATGAGTATGCTTGCCTGAAAAGCCAGGTCTTTAAGGAGCATCTAATAGATACAAGTTCAGATTCCAACCCTATTGACAATGGAGGAGAATTCCACAACACAGGTGCAACCTACATGTCAGCACATATGCAGTAATCTGCTTTGTCATGAAAATGGGAGTTAGGCTATGGAGGGCATTAAAAACAATGCATAAGATATAACATTGGATTCTAAATTTAACAGGTAGCCAGTGAAATTGTTTTAACAAGGGACTGGCATAAGATCTTCTTCAAGCCCTTGTGATCGGGTGGACTGCTCTATTTTGAATGATTTGCAGCTGATTAAGATCCTCAGCTGGAAGGTCTAAATATAAAAAATTGCCATTGTCAAGCTGCTGCAACGACTGATTTTCGAACATCTGCTGAAAGAGAGGGCATTAGCTTCCTAATCTGTCTTAGCAAAAATATACATCTTGATATTACTGAGGAGAGTTGAGACTTCTGAAATAATCACCATCAAGATTAGAATTATCTTTAGAAATAGGCAGAGTGCCCATCTCAGGTGGACAACTTATATTTGGCCAAAGATCAGCATTATTGTTAATGACCACCACCTCTGTTTTTTCTTTGTTGAGATTTAGTAGGTTTAAGCTCATCCAGTTCCATATGTGACACATTGCATTTCGGAATGCCAAATGAGAAGGGGGATGATTGTCAAGTTGTAATAAAGGCTGTGAGTCATCAGCATACATCTACACTTTACATCCTTCAGGTGTGAGTTACTTAACCAACTGTTGAACATACATCTTAAAAAGGTGTGGAGACAGGGAAGAATCCTGTGGAACTCCCAGGGTACCTGCAGGCAGTTGACCATCAATGAGGATTAGTGTACAACCTGTGAAAAGTGTGTCAGGATAAATTGCAACCAGGACAGAGCCTGGCCCTTAAACCTGGCCACTTTGTCACTGTTCAACAGGATATTATGGCTATTCTTGTCAATGACAGAAACAAGTCCAGCAGTATATGAGCAGAATTCTGCCTTGAATCACACTCCTGTCTAAGGTCATCCAAAACAAACTTGGCCCAAATCACAAAGCTAAATTTGCACTTTTGTGTACGTATATAATTGTTTGCTATTTACGAATGTTACTGGTTGAGGGCGGGAACCCTACTCAAGCATCAGTCACAATTTTTGTCAGGGTGAAGTGTTATATTCCATATAGGTACCATAATATAGGCCTCTGTAACTTCATTACCCTTCACCTATATTCTTCCCTACATTACACTTGTCACGGTTTACAGGGACTGACCTTTTACCTAGACACTACACTGCATTCAGAACGCAGGTTTTTCCCTAGTTCGAAATCTCATACATTATGCATGAGGATTCTTGGAAGCACAGCAGGACTACCATCTCCTGTATAAAGTCTATGTACAAAGTTCATGCCCAACGTCATCCTTAGGCCTACACAGTAACACAGCAAGGTAGGACCCCTGGGGAGACCTATGGGTATATATACATCACATCTTGCTAAGATATGACAGAGGAGACTGAGACTTCCCGGCCGACACACTGACCAGAGACGCTGAGGTTCCTCCATGCAGATACTCCAGCTCGCAGTGGTCTAACATCCCTCGCGGGGTGTCCAACTCAAGACCAGGACGGGGTCCCACAGTCTCTCACTTCAGTTAATGGGGTTGACTAAATCCTAGAGGGATTCTTGGCTTAACACCGACATACATGCTAGGTACACTTAGGCAAATCTAGTTAGGGAGGCATCGTAGGAGTACGCATCTTTTTATCATGTGTTTTATATACTCTAATGTATTCATGATTATTGCAAGATGGTAGAGCTATACCATTCATTCACCTTTATAGTACTGCTAATCATTTATATCTTATACTGTCTAACGGTTGTTGCAGCCCATTTATTTTACACCAGAATAACAACTGTTCAATAAATGCTTATTGAAAAACGCCCAACCTGTTTATTCAGTGTATCTCTCTGAGACAGACTAAGTAAGCACGAGTGACTGAGCGAAAGGTAGTATATTGTTTCCACGGTCCTGAGGGATCAGGGTTGTCATGTTCGATGGTTGCCAGGAACTATTCTCTCCCTGGTAAGAGGAAATTCTAGTGGCACTGTGAGCTAGTTGGTACAAAAGGGCCAACATACCTGGTGGGCGTGTTCAGAGTCAGTCTGACACCAATCCTACAGTGTATGTTGTCTAAACGCGCTGATCCTGTATACTTTTTTTAGGAACTACACGACATGGCGCCGCTAACGTTGGTTGGGTACCTATTTAACAGTAGAATCTGAGTAATTCAGTCGTGCTATTCTCAGAGACCCCTACTCACAAATCCCCAGAGACGTCTGGAGTGGGAGGGCACACAAACTCCGCCACAGCTGAGTAGGCGAAAAATTCTATTTATTAGCTGTTGGTTAATCAAGCTTGAAGGACACAGTGTTCCTAAAAATTGGGCATAACACCTTATCTTAGTTCCCTTGAAAAGTTATTTCGTGTTCTAAACACAATGACTAACGAGGTCTTAGACCCACTAAACCAGCCATTGCCGCTTTCGGAAGACGAGGAACATGCAAACGCAATACATATTGCGGCAAACATTAGAAACGCAATCACCTTGAAACTGCTTGCGCATGGTTTAACCCTTTCGGTGCTCATGACGGAATGGTTCCGTCATGAGCACCGGTGCTCCTGTGCTCATGACGGAACCATTCCGTCATGAGGACAGGAGCACAAATCCCTCTGCTGCAGACAGCAGAGGGATTTCCCCTTTTATTGGCCTCGGGAGGTTGGGAAGAGCTTCCCCAACCTCCCGAGGCCAATTTGCATTTTTATTGCAATGCCGATCGCGCGCATGGCGCGCTGTCGTCATTGCAATGAAAATGAAACTGAAACTTAGTTTCAGTTTCATTGTTTCGAGTGCTCGTGGGGCTATCTCAGCCCACCGAGCACTGAAACAGATGGGAAAGGTATCGTTGGAAAAGGGAGAATCTCCTTTTCCAATGGTACCCCTCCTAGTGGATCCTGCTCAGGGATCGCCCCAGGGCGATCCCAAGCAGAGATCCACCCACTAGGCACCAGGGAGGGGGAGCGGCCCTTTGGCAAGGGCCTTTGCTCCCCCCATATTTTTGGGCCTAATTCAGTCTTTCTGCCCCCCCTGGGAGGCAGATGGGGGCTACATCCCCCAATCTGCCCCCCCCGGGGGGCAGAAAGCCCACTAGAACCAGGGATTTTTTTCTATATAAATTAGGGGTGGGGGCTGCCCAATATGGGCACGCCAATGCCCCCACCCCCCCTGGACAGTTAGAGTCTTTCTGCCCCCCCTGGGGGGCAGAAAGCCCACTAGACGCCAGGTTTTTTTACATTTAATTTAGGGGTGGGGGCTGCCCAAGATGGGCATGCCAATGCCCCACCCCTCCCCCACAAAATTCCAGTCTTTCTGCCCCGAGTGGAGATAGCCCACTAGAAACCAGGGATTTATTTTATTATGTAAATTAGGGGTGGGGCTGCCCAATATGGGCACGCCAAAGCCCCCAACCCCCCTGCACAATAACAGTCTTTCTGCCCCCCCTGGGTGCAGATGGGGGTGGTAGCCCCCAATCTGCCCCCCCCAGGGGGGCAGAAAGCCCACTAGAACCAGGGATTTTTTTCTATATAAATTAGGGGTGGGGGCTGCCCAATATGGGCACGCCAATGTCCCCCACCCCTGGACAGTTAGAGTCTTTCTGCCCCCTGGGAGCAGAAAGCCCACTAGACGCCAGGTTTTTTACATTTAATTTAGGGGTGGGGGCTGCCCAAGATGGGCATGCCAATGCCCCCACCCCTCCCCCACAAAATTCCAGTCTTTCTGCCCCCGAGTGCAGATAGCCCACTAGAAACCAGGGATTTATTTTATTATGTAAATTAGGGGTGGGGGCTGCCCAATATGGGCACGCCAAAGCCCCCAACCCCCTGCACAATAACAGTCTTTCTGCCCCCTGGGTGCAGATGGGGGTGGTAGCCCCAATCTGCCCCCCTGGGGGCAGAAAGCCCACTAGACATCAGGGTTTTTTTTTACGATTAATTTAGGGTGGGGATGCCAAAGATGGGCATGCCAATGCCCCCACCCCTCCCCCCACAAAATTCCAGTCTTTCTGCCCTCCTGGGGGCACATGGGGGCAGAAAGCACCCTAGACACCAGGGATTATTATTTTTGATAGGCCTGTGGTGGGGGTTGCCCAGAATGGGCATGCAAATGCCCCCACCCTACCCCCCCAAAGAAAACTAAAGACTTGCTGCCCCTCCAGGAGGAAGATGGGGGCAACAGCCCCTGATCTGCTCCCCCGGGGGGGCAGAAAGCCCACTAAGCACCAGGGATTTTTTTTTATATAGGTTGGGGTGGGCGTTGCCCAGAATGGGCATGTCAAGGCCCCCACCCCCAAAAAATGATACAGTCTTTCTGCCCCCTGGGAGGCAGATGGGGCAATAGCCCCTTATCTGCCCCCCCGGGGTGGGAGAGAAAGCCCACTAGCCACCAGGGATTTTTTTCCCTCCAAAGTTCAGGGTGGGGGTTGCCCAGAATGGGCATGCCAATGCCCCCACCCCGCCCAAAAAAAAGATGCCACAGCCTTTCTGCCCCCCCCAGGAGGCAGATGGGGGCAGTAACCCTGATCAGCCCCCAGGGGGGGCAGAATTCCACTAGGCGCCAGTGATTATGCTGGCTTTTCTATTAGTAGGGGTGGGGGCTTCCCAGAATGGGCATCCCAATGCCCCCAATCCCTCCAGAAGAATAGCCACAGTCTTTCTGCCCCCCCTTGGGGGCATATTGGGGCAATAGCCCTCGATTTCCCCCCTCCCCAGGGCGGCAGAAAGCCCACTAGGCACTGAATTTTCTTCAGGATGTGCCCACCTATGGATTGCGCAACCGGCACATAGGGAAACCTAGCAAACCTGTACAATTTTGAAAACTAGACACAAAGGGGAATCCAGGATAGGGTGACTTGTGTGCCTCTCACCAGGTTCTGTTACCCAGAATACCTTGCAAACCTCAAACTTTGTCAAAAAACCCACATTTTCCTCACATTTTTGTGGTGGAAAGTTCTGGAATCTGCGTGGATCCACAAAATTCCACCCACTCCGCGTTCCCCAAAGTCTTCTTAGAAAAATGGTACCTCACTGGTGTGGGTGGGTCAAGTACCCGCGACAGGCAAGGGCCCAAAACGTATTGAGGCGACATCAAAATTGCCTATCACAAAACGACCTGGTTTTGCAAGGGGAGTCACCTGGGTTTTTGGCCCCGTGCTCGGCGGTCAGCTAGGGAAACCTACCAAACCCACACATTTCTGAAAACTAGACACCCGGGGGATTATAGGGAGGTATGACTTGCGTGGATCCCCCAACGTTTTCTTATCCAGAATCCCCTGCAAACCTCAAATTTAGCTGAAAAAAATCACTTTTTCCACACATTTTTGTGTGGTAAAGTTGTGGCATCACCGGGCTGACACAGATTTCCTACCACCCAGTGTTCCACCAGGTCTCCCGATAAAAATGGTGCCTCACTCGTGTGGGAGGCCCAAGTACCCGCGACAGGCAAGGGCCCAAAACATTTTGTGATAGGCAATTTTGATGTCGCCTCAATACGTTTTGGGCCCTTGCCAGTACATTTTCCGATGATTGGGATTATGAAACTGTAAATAATATGTTGTCTGATTTAGAAAAATCTGCTGCTTTTTCTAATAATGAAATGTTAGAGGGCACATCAGACTTTGAAACAATGTATTGCTATCAACATTATGATCATCATTTTCTGCATAAGTCTGCTAATCCCAGAAATGTTTTCACATACCACCAATGGGAACATTGCCCGACACCACCGAAAAGCAGTTCAAAACATTTGCACAGACATTTCCGTATTTTTCAGGGTTTAACACATCAGACCCAGCCTCATATTATTATAAGCTTGCACCAACAACAGCACAGAAAAATATGTTGACAAACACCAAACAGATTTATTCTGCTTCCTTTATTGCCCAGTTGTCTGAACAAGGTTTCGACTTATGGAAAGACACCATAGACTTAAAATCTGTCTGGGGTACTAGAGACTGGCAGGTCCAGGGAACAGAGGTACTATTTAGAGCATGCCTTATTCCTCACCGAATAATGTTTTTGAATGAAACGGTGCAACAAACGACCTGTCTTGGTTTAGCCGGGAACAAAGATTTGAATACACCTCGGGTGCCAACACCATCACACACTGAGTGTAACATAACATCAAAAGAAGGGATTACGCTAGATGAGATAATACGATACAATCGTCACACCCCGATTGGAAGGGATGGTTGATTTGGCCCACAGACACCAATAACTGTCAGGAGAGATTCTTGGGTAAAACCGAAGGAATAAGGATCAACAGGCCAGATCCACGTTATGTACAAAGACAACACCCAGGGGTAGTGACATCATACAGTGTTGGGAAGTTATGCCTCGATTGGCTAAAGACCTCAACACTTACACATGTGAAACAACACTTATCCTTACTTACAGAGGATGTGGACCTACAGGATTTTTTAATAGGCCCTAGGAAGCCACGTCAGAAACGTTTCTATTATGCTGTCTACAATGAGATTTGGAAAATATCACAACAAGAGGCCGCGAAAAGAATACGAGAAATAGATTGTATAAATCTAGAGAAAGCTCTAGCAGTTGTCGACAATGGGTTAACGACACTAACCTCCAGGATATATTCTCTAAGCAACATTGTATCTTCTGCTATTGATGTACTAGAACAGGATCTGTCCATATTACAACAAGGGCAATCACAATTGCATTCTATTATGTTATTAAGCTGGACGCTGCAATCTTTGCGCGCAGGCTATGTGCCTTGGCGTTTCATAAACAGTACGTCTCTGTTTTCTTCATACAATCTGACAGAAAAACAGATAGAAATGGCACAAAGGGGAGCAAAATATACAATGCTGCGTATTGAAAAACTGGATAGATTAGCATTTACAGTGGCAGAGTCACCGTCCACGGAATGGTTAATCCATGGCCACCTAACTCTTCTGGTCACTACCTTTCAATTCCAATATTGCCTTGAACAAATGCAGACAGGCAGGTATGAAGAAATGGGTAGGGAATTAATTAAGGAATCTTGGGAATTACCGTGCAGATTTCGATGCCGGAGTGGGGAGAAAGAAGTGTTTCTAAGCGGTACTAACTGTGAGAATACTTTAAGTGGGTCACTTATATGCCAGGATATATTGCTTCATGGGGCCTGTAACGGTTCGGTAGCTAATTTATCCTGTCACTTAAAGGGTGCCCCAGCTGCCGTGATCACTCCAGTGTTCGGGCTGCTTTCGAATGGGAGTTACTTGATGCTGAACGATCAAGGTTGCTGTGGGATGCATCCGGGCATCGCATATCTGGTAACCGTGAGTTCCAGGGTTACTTGCTGTATGCAAGTATTGTTTCCACCAACACATACAGTCAGGGAGGCGCCGTTATGGCCTTCACTAAATATTTTGTTAATACGGTTTGATGCTTTGAGCAGAATGAAAGCCATGCTTATACAGAAATCTGTGCCCTTAACCTCCGCTCCAGAGACCTTTGATCTTCAAGTTGCAAGGTCTTCAGCAGAGATACAGGCGCTAATACGTACAAATTGCCCCTTCCATTTTGCAGAAATGGTAAATCGTGTCTTTAACATGTCTGATACGACAGGCATCGTCCACCTATTTAAGACCATAGGTTCTGGACTAGTAAGCACCTTTCAGACGGTCCTCGGAGTTATACCGAACTTTAAACACTCAGTATTTGGAAGCATATTTGGAGAGCTGCCGCTGATTCTGTTTCTAATAGCAGGCATTCTGATTGTCGTTTTTCTGCTACGCAATGGACGTCCCAGTCACCAAGGAGATGGAAACAGTACTCCTGGAGCGAAAATACCGTGATCGCATGGTACAACTTCTAGGCACACCTCGCCTAAGGGAACTAAGTGCTTCTTGGTTCTTGTAATTTAGACCAGTCTGGATGGACTGCATCTTACCTGTCCTCCAATGCCTTCGGTCCAGGCCAGCACTCTCCCCAGCAGCTCCGCCTCACCGCCGCAGCCTCGAGTCCCCCGCAGTACAGGGTTCGCGCCAGCAGCCCGCCCAGCCTCCTGGTGATTATAGAGATTGTGTTTTTAGCCTCTCTGTGACTGTGTTTTATCTCCGCATTTTCAGTAACTGTGTTTTGTCTCCACATTCCGCCGGACTCTCTGAGTCTTATTTTTAACTTCTGCATTTTGTTGAGCCCGTTTTCACCGCCGCTGCTGCCCCTGTGGCCCCTCCCACCCCGACACAGTCCGCGCTCCCGCCTCCCTACCACTGGTTCCGCCCCCCTCCCCTACTTAATGGCAACCGCTGCGGGGAGCGCGTGTGAAGCCTAGACCTTCGGTCCAGGCCAGCACTCTCCCTAGCAGCTCCGCCTCACCGCCGCAGCCTCAAGTCCCCCGCAGTACAGGGTCCGCGCCAGCAGCCTGCCCAGCCTCCTGTTGATTATAGTGATTGTGTTTTTAGCCTCTCTGTGACTGTGTTTTATATCCGCATTTTCAGTAACTGTGTTTTGTCTCCACATTCCGCTGGACTCTCTGAGTCTTATTTTTAACTTCTGCATTTTGTTGAGCCCGTTTTCACCGCTGCTGCTGCCCCTGCGGCCCCTCCCACCCCGACACAGTCCCTGCTCCCGCCTCCCTACCGCTGGTCCGCCCCCCTCCCCTACTTAATGGGGACCGCTGCGGGGAGCGCGTGTGAAGTCTAGACCTTCGGTCCAGGCCAGCACTCTCCCCAGCAGCTCCACCTCATTGCCGCAGTCTCGAGTCCCCCGCAGTACAGGGTTCGTGCCAGCAGCCCGCCCAGCCTCCTGCTGATTATAGTGATTGTGTTTTTAGCCTCTCTGTGAGTGTGTTTTATCTCCGCATTTTCAGTAACTGTGTTTTGTCTCCACATTCCGCCGGACTCTCTGAGTCTTATTTTTAACTTCTGCATTTTGTTGAGCCTGTTTTCACCGCCGCTGCTGCCCCTGTGGCCCCTCCCACCCGGACACAGTCCCCGCTCCCGCCTCCCTACCGCTGGTCCCGCCCCACTCCATGGCGACCGCGCGCAGCCGGGGTGCCGCCGGCGCGCCTAAGGCAAGCCCGTCTGTGCCCGTCCGCGACCCGACCGCGATCAGCACCAGGAACCCTGGATCTCCTAGGCCCCACCGCTATGACTCTACCACCCTCCATGCACTCAATCCCGGAAGACACGCCGACTGCGAAAGATCCTCACCGAACACCACCCATGGACAGTTCTCGTGCAGACCCTGCCGCAGATCCTTCACCATCGACAAAGCCCCCACAACCGCCAAAGGCCCGCCTGATGCACGCACCGCCGAAACCCTGACATGCATCCTCCTCAACGTGTGCTCCCTGCACCGACACGCCGTAGAGATCTGGGACCTGCTCAACACCCTCTCGCCCGACGTTGCCTTCTTCACGGAAACCTGTACCAACACCACCTCCGGCCCCGACATCGCCACTGCCATCCCCGACGGCTACAAGATCCAGAGAAGGGACCACCCCCACCGCCCAGGAGGAGAACTCGCCATCGCACACAAGACCCCCCTCCGACTCTCCACATACAGCACGAGTGACCCCCACTCCAACACAGAACACCTCCACTTCCAGATCCAGACCAGTCCCAGGACCACGCTACGCGGCACCCTCATCTACAGACCGCCAGGACCTCGCACCCAGTCCGCAACTACCATCGCCGAGCTCGCCGCACCCCACGCCATCACCTCCACGGACTACATTCTACTCGGGGACCTAAACTTCCACCTCGACAACTGCAACGACCCCGACTCCACCACTCTCCTCGACAACCTCGCCAACCTCGGACTGAAGCAGCTGGTCAACACGCCCACCCACAGAGCTGGACACACCCTCGACCCCATCTTTACGGGAGGGACAAACATCCACTTCAGCCACACCACCCAGCCCCTCTGGACGGACCACCACTGCGTCCATTTTACCTTCAACACCACCACCGCACCCAAACCCGCCCCATGCCCGCCACGACGGAACTGGAGCAAGGTCACAGAGGAACTCCTCAACACCACCCTCCTCCAAAACCCCCCCAGCGCCACGACCGACACCAACTCCGCAGCCATAGAATTTCACCGCTGGATCTCCTGCTGCGCCGACAAGCTAGCACTCCTCTGCCACCCCGCCAAACAACGCCCTCTGAAGGCCGCCTGGTTCACCACAGAACTACAAGAAGCCAGATGCCTAGAGAAAACCTGGTGAAAGCAGAAAACCACGGAAGCACGGAATAACCACAGGAGCACCCTGAAGGAATACCACCATAAGAGACACCAAACGGACCTTCATAAGAGACAAAGTCCTGACCAACGCGACCAACGGCAAGGAACTGTTCAACGTCATACAGCAGTTCGCAAAACCCCCCAGCGAAGCCACGGACGTCACTCATTCCCAGGAACTCTGCGACAAGCTCAGCTCCTACTTCCATCTGAAGATCAAGGACCTCTACGACAACTTCAGCGAACAGACGCCGGACACCACCCCCCTCCCCACCACCACCGATAAGCCAACCCTCATGACCTGGGATCCCGCCACCGTCGAGCACATCACCGCTACCATAAAGAAAACCCACTCAGGAGCCCCAACGGACCCCTGCCCACCGCACATATTCCACAGGGCCGCCGCCACCATCGCACCCGAACTAGGACGGACCATCAACACCTCCTTCAGATCCGGCATCTGCCCAGTCAACTGGAAGCGGGCGGAGGTTAAACCCCTCCTCAAGAAACCTACGGCCGACCCTACGGACCTGAAAAACTACCGGCCCATCTCTCTCCTCCCCTTCGCGGCCAAAGTCACAGAGAGACTCGTAAACTCCCAGCTGACCGCCTTCATCAAAGAGAACTCCATCCTAGACGCCTCCCAGTCCAGATTCTGCAGCAACCACAGCACCGAGACCGCCCTCCTCGCCACCACTGACAACATCCGCATGCTACTCGACCAGGGACACACCGCGGTCCTCAACCTTCTAGACCTCTCCGCAGCCTTCGACACCGTTTCACATCGCACGCTCGCAGCCAGACTTCACGACGCGGGGATTCAAGGAGCCGCCCTCGACTGGATCCAATCCTTTCTCTTCGGCAGAACCCAGAGGATCAGACTCCCGCCCTTCCTCTCCCAACCCACCGATATCAACTGCAGAGTACGCCAAGGATCATCGCTCAGCCCCACGCTCTTCAACATCTACATGGCCCCGCTCGCCACCATCGTCAGACAGCATGGGCTCAGCATTGTATCCTACGCCGACGACACCCAGCTCATCCTCTCACTCACGAAGAATCCCGAAGACACCAGACTCTGCTTCCAAGAAGGAATGAAGAACGTGGCAGCCTGGATGAAGGACAGCTGTTTGAAGCTCAACTCAGAGAAGACCGAGGTCCTCATCCTCGGACCCTGCACCTCCACCTGGGACAACACCTGGTGGCCCCATGCCCTCGGGAACCCACCCACCCCTACAGACCACGCACGAAACCTCTGCATCATCCTCGACTCCTCCCTCTCCATGAACCACCAGATCAACGCCGTCGCGTCCACTAGTTTCAACTGCCTGCGCATCCTCCGTAAGACCTTCAAATGGATCCCCCCCGACTGCAGAAGGACCGCCACCCACGCTCTCATATCCAGCAGACTGGACTATGGCAACGCCCTATACGCCGGAATGAACAGAACTCTTCTACACAAACTACAAACCATCCAGAACGCCGGGACCAGACTCGTCCTCGGAACACCGCGTCACGAACACATGACCCAACACCTACGAAACCTCCACTGGCTCCCCGTCGAGAAGAGGGTCACCTTCAAACTCCTCACCCACTCCTACAAATCCCTCGACAACATCGGACCCAAATACCTCAACGAGAGAGTTTCCTTCCACGTACCCAAGAGGAACCTCTGCTCCGCCGACCTCGCCCTGGCAGAGGTCCCCCACATCCGCAGCAACAGAACAGGCGGGAGAGCCTTCTCCTACATCGCAGCCAAGACCTGGAACGAGCTCCCTGTGAACATCAGACGCTCCCCGACCCTGCACACGTTCAGGAAGGACCTCAAGACCTGGCTCTTCGACTGATCCGGAGCAGCCCCCCTCCCCCCCTAGCACCTTGAGACCCTCACGGGTGAGTAGCACGCTTTATAAACCCCTGATTGATTGATTGATTGAATGCCTGTTTTGCAGAGAAGAATGCGTGTTGGACCTCTGTCTGACACTCCCATCATGTGCGCAACCGGACGTTGATGCTTTGCTGGACCCGATAATGCCCATGTTCTGCAGTGTCTCCAGCATATTCCCATGTTGATGGCGGCATTCCTAGAGCCACCACAGGTAGTATCTGCTCCTGTTGGTATGGACACCGGCTCCTCCTCTGACACCCAGGCCTTGGATAGCGCACAGGCTGCCCCAGCACCGGCTTGGACAGTACAGAAGATCATCTGTGCTCAATTGACATAATCTGCAAGGTGTTACAGGGACTGTCGACTGCGGATGCAAGCAACGAAAATGTTGCTTCTACCAGCCAGGACACACAAACATTTGACTCGTTTGGCCCGTCGCGCGCTGGGAAAAAATTTGACTTTTGGAAAACAAACGGAAAATTAGAACTCCATATCAAAATTGACATTCTTTTGAGCATGTATGGCTTTCAAATGCTTGTAGTAGTTCGGACTATACCTACGGACATTTTAGAGCTGTAGCTTAAGTGTCAATTTCTAATATTTTCTCTTTTTTAACACTTTTTAGAACCCCTTTTTAACAATTTTTAAAACAATGTTTTTTTTTAACACAATGAAAAACTAATGTTTTAACTATTTGCGTACAGGTATCTAGTCCACCTAGTAGCACGGTTAGAATTAAACTATGTTGTCCATTCGGAAGAGGAGTGGGTGTTATATTCCATATAGGTACCATAATATAGGCCTCAGAAACTTCATTACCCTTCACCTATATTCTTCCCTGCATTACACTTGTCACGGTTTACAGGGACTGACCTGTTACCTAGCTACTACACTGCATTCAGAACGCTGGTTTTTCCCTAGTTCGAAATCTCATACATTATGCATGAGGATTCTTGGAAGCACAGCAGGACTACCGTCTCCTGTATAAAATCTATGTACAAAGTTCATGCCCAACGTCATCCTTAGGCCGACACAGTAACACAGCAAGGTAGGACCACTGGGGAGACCTATGGCTATATATACATCACATCTTGCTAAGATAAGACAGAGGAGATCGAGACTTTCCGGCCGACACACTGACCAGAGACGCTGAGGTTCCTGCATGCAGACACTCCAGCTCGCAGTGGTCTAACATCCCTCGTGGGGTGTCCAACTCAAGACCAGGACGGGGTCCCACAGTCTCTCACTACAGGTAATGGGGTTGACTAAATCCTAGAGGGATTCTTGGCTTAACACCTACAAACATGCTAGGTACACTTAGGTACATCTAGTTAGGGAGGCATCGTGGGAGTACGCATCTTTTTATCATGTGTTTTATATACTCTAATGTATTCATGATTATTGCAAGATGGTAGAGCTATACCATCCATTCACCTTTATAGTACTGCTAATCATTTATATCTTATACTGTCTAGCGGTTGTTGCAGCCCATTTATTTTACACCAGAATAACAACTGTTCAATAAATGCTTATTGAAAAACGCCCAGCCTGTTTATTCGGTGTATCACTATGAGACAGACTCAGTAAGCATGAGTGACTGAGCGAAAGGTAGTATATTGTTCCCACTGTCCTGAGGGATCAGTGTTGTCATGTTCGATGGTTGCCAGGAACTATTCTCTCCTTGGTAAGAGGAGATTCTAGTGGCACTGTGAGCTAGTTGGTACAAAAGGGCCAACATACCCGTTGGGGGTGTTCAGTGTCAGTCTGACACCAATCCTACAGTGAATGTTGTCTAAACGCGCAGATCCTGTATACTTTTTATAGGAACTGCACGACAGAAGTCATAAGGAAACCCCAAATTAACCTGTACTTTACCCTCTGGGAGCTTGGCACAAGCAGTCAGGCTTAACTTAGAGACAATGCATACAGTATTTATGCAACACTTCAAACAGCAATAAAGTGAAAACACAACACAAGAAAACTCCCACACCAATTTAGAAGAATAGAGTCAAACGTAATAAATTATTTGAGATGAAAATGACAAAAATCCAATAAATAGAAAAGAAAATATGCAATTTCAAAATTTCAAGTGAAAATAGTGCTCAAAAACACAAATCGCCAACTGTGGTTATCAGATCGTGTCGCACTGGGACAAAGTCACAAGTTGAGGCTGACCACGATGGAGTGCAGGCCAGATACAGGGACCAAGTTAGCCCTGCTGAACAAAGTACCTTAAATCCTGTTTTGCGGAGTGTTGAGAGATCCGGCATCAAGGATGTGTCGTACAGCAATTGTTCTGAGGATGCTGCAGGGCTGGGATGTGTAGTCCTGCATCGTCATCGAGGATGCTGTCATTGAGGTGCTTGTGAGGCAAAGTCCTGCGTTGAAAATGCATTGTTCACCAACGGTTCCCAAGAAGCTGCAGGAGTGCGATGAGGAGTCCTGCGTTGTCATTGAGGATGCAGTTGACCAGAGCCTAGTGATGCGAAAGCTTGAGTTTAGTATGCATCATGCAGTGGCAGTTCTGAGGAGACTGCGGGCACCGACGCGAGGTCCTGAGACAGGGATGCGTTGCACTATGGTAGTTCCAAAGTGGCTGCGAGGACCTGCATTGTGCTGCATCAGTTCTGCTGACAGGACCACAGCTGGGCTTGCAAAGGACCTTCAGGCCCACTTTCAAGGGTCCAGGATGAGGTGGCACCACTTGGGGGTAAACATTCATAGCAGACAGACCCCAGGTGCTGGGTTCAAATTGATTGACCCTTTCTGTTCCTGAGGCTTTGATTAGGAGGCCAGCCAGCTAGCCCTTGGAGTCACTCTTCTGTTCTTGGGATCAAGATGCATGTCCAGCCCTACTTACTCAGGCAGCAGGGCAACAGTGCAACAGAGTAGCAGCCCTGCTTGCAGAGAAGCAAAGCAGTCCTTCTGAGTCATCCATAGGTCAGGAGGTGTACGCTAGAGTTGTGTCTGAGGTTCCAATATTTATACCTAGTGCCCACTTTGAAGTAGTTGAAGGTTCTGGAGGTTTCCACCCCCCAGAGATGTTTTGAAATTCCTGCATCCCTGCCCTCACCCCATCTTGTCTGAGGTCACAAAGGACTGGTGTCAAACCCTTTGTGAATGTGCTCAGGTAGAGCCTTTGTGATGTGCATGTGTGGTAGGTGGCAGCTCCTCTACCTCATCAAGTCTGAGATGGCCCATGCTGCCAACACCTTTTCTCCTTTGTCTCACCGTCTAGAAGTAATGCACAAAGACCAACTGCTAGCTACACCTAGTCATGTGACCCAGGATACAGGCAGCAGGCACCAAATGGTTGGGACAAGAAAATGCCAACTTTCTAAAAGACGCATTGTCACAATTGTCAGTTAAAATCTGACTTTCCATTAAAGAGGGTTTTAAATTACATTTATTTAGACACTAAACTTTATATTCCCACTTGCTCCCAATTGAAAGTTAGCACTTATTAAATGTAATAAGGTAACCCAATGTTATCCTATGGGAGAGGTAGGCCTTGATGTAGTGAAAATTAATTTAAGAGTTTTTCACTACCAGGACATGTAAAAGTTAAACATACATGTCCAACTTTTTAAATACAATGCACCCTGCCCTATTGGCTGGTTAGGGCCTACCCTATATATATTAAAAAAGAAGGTTCAGGCCTGGCAATGGATTAATGGGTTTTAATGAATATGGATGTACTTCGAATTGTCATATTTTGAGGGATTTGCTTCAAGCAACTTTTTCTGAGAATTTTGCACATTGGAACTACCAAGTTGTCATTAAAAAAGAAAATGTGGACATCAACATTTCATATTGTTTAAAATTTTGGATTGAAAAATTGATAAATATTCAGATTAAAAAATGGATAAATGTGATCACTATGAAGAGGGTTGCTGGAGTTAGAAGGGCCCACGGGCCTGCAAAACAAGCGGTGCACCTTGGGACTGGTGGTCTACCCGGTCACCAGCTTGGATTGAACATTTCATGTGGGTTTTGGGCAGAGCCCACACCAGCAGCTCCATGCCGAAATTCACGCCTTAAAGCGCTTGTTAAAATTGTTTAAAGTATTGTTAAAAAGATGTTAAAGTGAGGGTGTGCATTCCATCATTTATAGAGTCTTTATGAATATTCCTGTCCAATGGATAGTTTGCACCCCATGGTGGAGCCGGGCGGGGTGGGGGCAGAAGAAGCTTAGTTGCTTTTTCTGGGTGGTGGTTGGCCGAGACGTTGCCATAATTTTCTAAGTTTATTGTTGTTGAGAACGGTGAAATAGGTTGAACGGGAACGGGTGGACAGGCCCACACCTGGACGACGCAGGAAGTTTTTGTTTCATTAGAAAGTTGAGTTAGAGGTTAATAGTTTAGGTAAAACTTTATAGGAAGTTAAAGGCCTCAACTGCTGAAGATCAGCCCAGAAAGAGGTAGAGACTTGCAGGTTTAATTTATATGCGGGGGGAGGACTTTTAGGGACAGGGTAGTTTAACATAGGTGAACATATCTGTATAGTGAGGTGTTAGTTTTGTTAGGTGAAAGGCCCAGGGATGATTTATGTGTTGTGCACCTGTTTCAATAAAGCTGCCTTTTTCACACATAAGCTAATGTCGGTGGTTTGCGCTGTACCCCCTCTCCCTCTAAAAGGAGTTTGCAAAAAGGATCGTCATGGAGAGGACTTTAGGTTTTTCCTGCACTCACCAAGCACTGCTGATGATGTAATGCACAATGCACCCACAGTACAAAGACAGCTTAAACAGCAGCACAAATTAGTCATATAAAAGAACAACAATATGATTTAAAAATGTAGATGGAAATTTTAATAGGCTCACTATCAATAATAAGTTTCGCTGCAAGCATGCATGTGGATGGAAGGTCCCCCTTTTTAAATAATCACCTGGTCCTGGTCCAATCTGAGAGCTAGGACACTGCCTTTTCCAAATGGTTTTCGTCGATAGAGTGTGGTGGAGAGCACTACACTCTACACCTACCAAGATCCGCAGATGATGTAATTCACACTGCTCCCACAGTACAGAGATAAATTAATTGCATAAAAGCACAATGTGATATAAAAATGTAGATGGAAATTTTAAAATGTTCCTGAGCAATAATGTGTTTCACCACAGGTATAAAGCAGTATAAATATAAAACCTCTAACCCACAGTGGTGTAAGAAAGGCCCCCACAGCCCCCACAGCCCCCGCAGTGCGGGGGGCCCGAGCTCCAGGGGGCCCCCTCAGCAGAGTAGCCTGGTCTGAGAGCTCCCGAGTGAGTCTGGAGGGGGGGCACTCTATGTACTTTGCAGTGGGGCCCCCTCAAGTTTTGTTACGCCACTGCTAGCCCAGTAAAAGTAGGTTTTTCTTATTGTGCTTTGTTATGGGAGATTAGCTTTGTAATAGCAAAGGAGAGATAATGGATAGTGGGACCTAACCTGTCCCAAGGCAGGGGGCACTCACAAGTCTTCAATTTTGTGTCTGTGTTTTGGGCTTTAAATAAAGCAGCTGAAAAGGGTTTAGGATGGATGTTATTTCTCAGCTCACAATAAATAATTTAGAGACAGGCATACCGCTGATGAAAATCCAAATTCCTAATAAGGTACTCCCACTTTTAAAAAAAAAACACTTCCTCATGCATGGCTGCCATTGAAGGATTCCTAGTGCATGTTAGCATGTTGAACTCCTGAATCATAGCATACCCTGCCATCTTCTCCAAATCTTTCATAAACAACGGCATGATGGGGGTGCTCATTTGTTCTGCCAACATTTGGATACCAGGTTTCTGCTTCGCAATGGGTGTTTCCTGGGCTCAAGACTACCATTTCTACTATGGAGGTGTATGCAAGATTTGATTTTAGAATTAACATGGGTATTTCTTGGAACTTCTTGTATTCATTTTACCCATACTCTACTCTAAAATGCCCTGTCACTCTCATAGACATTTCCCAAGATCCAATAACACCTTGTCTCTTGGGATCAATGTAATTGTCCAAGGCCTTGAAAATAGCAGAGAAACTTAACTATTTACCCAACCGCTGGCTATATAACAGAGATTCTGCACTGTTTGACCAACAGCTGTGCAAAAAGTAGAAACATTTCACTATTTACCCGGCCGCTGGCTAAGTAGTAGAGATTCTGGACTGATAGACTGGTGGCCATGCAAATAGCAGAAAAACTTTATTATTTGCCCAGCCGCTGGCTAAATAGTAGAGATTCTGCACTGTGTGGCTGGCAGCCAAGCAAATAGCAGAAAAACGTCACTATTTACCCCAGTCACAGGCTAAATGGTAGAGATTTTGCAATGTTTGGCTGACGGCTATGCAAATAGCAGAAAAACTTCACTATTTACCCAGCCGCTGGTTAACTAGTAGAGATTCTGAATTATTCATACAGCAGCTGTGCAAATAGCAGGAAAACTTGAATATTTACTGTAGGACTTGGCCTTTTTGGCTAAAGTTCCCTAAACTTTTTGCTTTCCCCCTAGACCATTTTCCTGACATAGAGTTGCCAATTTAGATGCTTTGGGTACTTTGCCACTGCTGATCAGTGTCATAGTACAGTGTTCCCTGTGTAAAGTGTTATGGTAATTGGTTGGTCATGATTGGTATGTTGCCTTACTAGTAAAGTCCCTAGTGATGTGCACTGTGTGTGCCAGGGCTAGTAATGCAAAGGTGCGCGGAGAAGGGAACTCAGGCCTGCAGTGTAGGGCCTGCGCCCAGTTGCTAAGTTAGCATGTTGTCCTGACAAGTGCAACCACTTGTCAGGCCTTACTTTCCCTTTTGCGTACACCATGGGCACCCCTGTGGTAGGTCCCGGGTAACCCCTGGGCAGGGTGCCGTGTAAGTAAAAGGCAGGACATATACTGAGGTGTGTGTTATGTCCTGACAGTGAAAAACACTCCATTTCATTTTTCACTGGTGAAAGGCCATCCTGCCCATAGGACAGAATGGGGAGGCTGGGTATTGTGTTTGTTAGCCTAGTTTCCCATAAGTTTAAAATGGAGAGGTGAAGTTTAGTATGTATGAACTCACAGTGTCATAACACATCTTTCTATGAAGGTGGTTTTGTCACTGTGTGTTCAGAAAACACTCTTTTAGAAAGTGGCTGAGTTTTGTGCTTTAAGCATTTCTGTGTGTCTCTGCTGAATGTGGATTGACTGTCTGGATCTGAGAGGGGAGAGGAGCTGGGGGAGGTCTTGACCCAGGGAGGGGTTGAGATGGCACCAGGCTGACCTGCATCTGGAGAGTAGGTGGAGGAGAAGCCCTGGGAGGTGAAGAGGCCTGGGTTGCGGCTATAAAACAATTGACCCATCTCCAGCTGAGTGATTAAGGATCCAGACCCCCAGTATCAAAGGGAGAAAGGTGACACTGGGAGGGAGACACCCAGAACTGATTTAGGCAGGGGTCAGGGACCCCTGAGCACAACGAACTTCAAAGACATTTAGGGGTATAACTATGAGAGCTGAGACCCCTGAACGTTGGAATAGAAATGGATTGAGACTGAAAAGGCTTGGACCCATTTCGTGGTCAAGAGGAACCTCTGCTAAGGAAGGAACAACTGAAGAGACTGCTGGGAAGGACCAACCCTTGTTTCGTGATCTGGGGCTGGTCTGCAGTTTGCTGTTTTAACCAAGGAAGAGGCTGTTGGGACTGTGCTTCGTGTGCTGGGTACCCCTGCTTGAAGAAGACTGAGCTTTGTGCTGTGTCTTGTAACCCCAAGGGCCCGAGGTGAGCTGGCTCCCTGTTTGGAAACACAGGAACATAAAAGTTTCTGGAGAAGTTTCAAGCGACGCGGTGGACGCGTGTTGTGGCAGCTTGAGACACTCGGAAGGTGTGCCCTGTGATCTTGGACACAAGGAGAAGAGGTGAGACTTGGATGCGTTGGGTGCGTGTCGTGGTGCACAGGAGGCGTTGGTGAAGAGCGCCTGGTCACCGTGTGTGACCGAAGGTGAAGCGAGTCTCGGACGCGTTGGGTGCGTGTCGTGGTGCACAGCAGGCGTTGGTGAAGAGAGCCTGGTCAGCGTGTGCATCGGAGGTGACGTGAGACTCGGACGCACAGGGTGCATGTCGTGGTGCACAGGAGGCATTGGTGAGGAGCGCCTGGTCGTCGAGTGCACCGGAGGAGAAGTGAGGCTCAGACACGGTGAGCGTGTCAGGGTGCGGCCGAAGGCGTTGGTGAAGAGCGCCTGGATATCGGGGCACCGGAGTTGGAGTAAGTCTTAGTGAAGCAGTGTGCGTGCTTTGGTGCAACCTGGGACTGTGGAGGTGATCGGCTGATCATCGTGTGCACCGGAAGAAGGTGAGTCTCTGCAACGTGGTGTGCGGGTCTTGGTGCCAACTGAGACCTCAGGAAGGAGTGCCTGGTGAGCGTGCACTCGGAGTCGACGTGAAGTCCCATCAGCGTTGTGTGTGTGGCTTCATGCCAGAGGAGACCCAGAGGGTGCTATGGTGAAGTGCACCCGGAGTAACGTAATCTCAGGGGTGTGGGGTACGTGTGCCCTGCGGCCACCTGAGACCTTCCTAACAGTCGCGGCCCGGACCGGCAGCCCAGAGGAGCTGAGCTGCCAGGCCGAGCCGCTGAGGCCCATTGAAAAAGTTCTACACGGAAGGCCCAGTTCGCTGAAGGGGGAGAGGAGAGTGGGGTCGCGCCCCCAGGTAAAGTGGATCACTGCCTGGGCGGGGCGAGGGCTCGGAGGGACACTCTCTCGGCCTCTCAGACCTTCTGGCGGCGTGAGCCTTTGCTTCGGCTCAGAGTGGGGCCCGTACTGCGTTCAGGAGTGGCAGTACTGGGGCCAGAGTGAGAAGCTGTACTTTGTGTCATCGTTGATACGTGTGGGGGCAACTGTTATCGAAGAGGCTGACTGTCGTAATACACATTGCCAATATTGCTGCTAACGAACTGCCGGACTGTCTTAGGACGCCTGACATTATTTCTGCATAACGAAGTACACGATTGTAGCGCTACGCATTGCATTATTTCTCCCTTGCAAAGTACAGGATTGTAGCGGCCCGCATTGCATTATTTCTTCATTGCAAAGTACATGATTGTAGCTACGCATTGCATTATTCCTTCATTGCAAAGTACATGATTGTAGCGGTGCGCATTGCATTATTTCTTCATCGCAAAGTACGTGATTGGGGTGTGACGTATTGCATTATTCCTTCATTGCGCAGTACATGATTGTAGCGGTACACATTGCATTATTTCTCCCATTGCAGGTACCGGGGTGTATCGTTACGCATTGTATTATTTCTCCTGTGCCCAGCACAGGATTGTATCGTTACGCAACGCACTATTGTTTGTCCATTGCAACGTGTGTGCTTCTAGCATTACGACCAGCATAGCATTTTGAAAGCGGTGGTTGGGATTTGAACCTACCAACCAGCCGGAACGAATATTACCCTTTATTATATGTTGGATTATGTACCGTGTGGTCTGATCGTATATCTTTTTACATAAAGTTTATACTCGTTTTATCAAACTCGTGTGAAGTACATTTGTGGTGTCACCAGTGGGTTGCTGTGAGCGTAGTTGCACATACTGTACACTCATGCCTTGGAGATAAGCCTGGCTGCTCGTGCCAAGCTACTAAGGGGGTGAGCAGGGCTATCTCAAACGGTGTCCTTACTTGGCCTAACGTTGAGTGAGGATTACCGGGTCTCGCAATTGTAACAGTGGTGCGGGACGGGGACTCCGGCTTCCAACATTTACCAAGTTGCTGGATGAATAGCAGAGATTCTGCACTGTTTGGCCAGCAGTTGTTTAAAAAACATTTCCCTAACAAGGGTCCTAACATCCTTTCATAAGGGGACCCCTTTGCAAATAAGTTACCACCCCAACTCAGGGGTCGTTAGCAATTGCAGTCACAAACTATCAATAAATTGCTTTTCAAATTGAAAAGGGGAGAGAATAAACCCCTTTCATGAACGCTCCTATTTGAATTCAGAAACAATTGCAAAAGTCCTTTTACTAGTTTAATGAAAATTCCAACTCATAAAAAGGCTTTTGTAGATAATGGTAAGTACTTTTGTGGTCACAAATCTTGTGATTTTGAAAAATGACGCTCTTTGCGCTAAAACTGGTTTAGATGCAGGCTCCAACGTATAGCTCTAAAGGTCCCGAATGTTTGAATGTTTCCAAGTTATTTTTAAAGACATGTCAGAGAATCCAACTCCATTACACCATGGGCCAAGACATAGCAACCTGGGGGGCCCTTTATGATGCTTTCTCGTTCTCCACAAATGCTTCTACTCCTTTAGATCTACCTGCAGATGTTACTAAGGATAAAGATGATGAGAACATTTTCAAGACTAGTTAAAGCTATTCACTCTTCTAAAGCTATATACTCGCTCTTATTCAAAAAGCCATGGGAATATACTAGAACTAGATATTTAATTACCAAAAGGATCCATGTTATAAGAATACCTTTTTTCTGCAGAAAATCAGTGTATTCTGGAATTATTAATTCTGGTTCATTTCAATTAAACTAATCAGACTAAAACACCTGAACACAGTGATTTGTAAAAGCAACATCCAGAAATGGAAATGTTGTATCCCAGTGACATAGAGCCATCTAATATTTAGGGTGCCTTATAAATTGGCCTACACACTAGAATTGAGAGGCTTCATGCCAATCCCATGACAGAATTAACAAAAAGTATGGGCCTGATTCAGAGTTTCAAGGACTCCGTCAGGAATGTGAAGGACAATACCTCTGACATCCTGAGGGACATCTGCACGTTAAATTTGAGTTGTTCACTGGTCCTGTAGACAACGTTCTACATTTACAGGAACTGCTGTCATGGTGGTTCTTGTCTATGCGCGAAACATTTGAAGGACAGTACAGTCAAACATTATGGCCAGTTAGCGAACTTGAAAAGAAATGTTTGTTTTTCAAAAACAAACTCCCAAAGCAGGAGTTTGTATTTGAAAAAGCAAAGGAGTGGGACTATATTTAATTGAACTAAATGTCATTGGAATATCAATTAATGTTCCCAGTAAAAAGAGAAAGACATATAGGTATCAAAGTACCAAAAGAAAGGAAACTCACTTAAATTTCTATTAATTGACATTATTAAAAATATTGTAACAAATAAGACAGTGAATGAACAGAGACCTTCTGTTACCTCCATTCTTGTGACCTACTGATCGATCATTTCACAGTTCACTTTAATACTCATTTTCCAGACAGGGGATGTGAGACAGGAGATTGAGGTTTCAGAAATGGTTTGGGGTATGTTTCTTACAAATATAATTTTCTGGCTGTCGCTCCGATACAGCCTTTGTGCTAGGTGATGGGTCTCACGGCCTGCCAAATGCTCTATTTCGACAAGATCCATCATTTTGGTCTGGCCGGCTAACTCCTCTTTTTACACACATCTTAGAGACCACCACGATTCCTGAATCCTGGCGAGGTAGCATCCTACACCCAATATACAAATCGGGCGCACGCTCTGACCCGTCCAACTACAGATTGATAGCACTCATTGATGTCGAGGCGAAAATGTATGCATCAAACCTGTTGGAAGACTTGGAGGACTGGGCCAGCCAAACAAATCTGATACCACATACTCAAACTGGATTCAGGGCTGGGATGGGCACCCTCACGAACATCTCTGCGGTCATTCTTTTAGCCAACCAAGCCTACGCAAAATTGAGCACTCTGTACGCGTGCTTTGTAGACCTCAAAGCAGCATTCGATAAAGAACCGAGAGCCAAGCTATGGGCTAAAATGAAAAGCTGGGGTGCCCCAACCAAACTCCTGGAGGCGATTATCAATCTCTATTCACAAACATGGGTTCAAATAAGGAAAGGAGACGGGCTTAGCATAACAAACAAAATTCCAACAACCAACGGACTAAAACAGGGGTGCGTGCTGGCCCCCTGTTTATTTACCATCTACACAGCCGACTTAGCGAAGAACCTTTGCTCAATCCAAGCTGACCCCCCAAAACTGGGCAAATCGCCAATAACAAGCCTCCAATATGCGGACGACATTGTCCTTCTAGCTCAAACACCCATAGGCCTGCAATGATTGATTGCCCAATTAGGAGCATACACCATCTCTGCTCAATTAATAATCAACCACCAAAAAACGAAGGTCATGTGCTTCTCTAAAAGCCACAAAACAAAGAAAAAAAGCAAATTCATCTGGAAGCTAAACGAGAAACCACTGTCCAGGGTAGATTCGTATAAATACCTGGGGTTCCTCTTAGAATACAACCTCAACTTTAAGCAACATCTCGAACAAGGAAAAACGAAAGCCAAACAATTGCTCTTTGCATTTAAAACAATAAAAAATAAGCTTAAAGGTTGTTCAACAGGTCACCTGCTCAAGGTAATTGCAGCAAAATTCTTGCCATCTATATCATATGGGTCGGAAATGTTGAACACAAAGGACGCCACAGTCCTAAACACAGCTCAATCTAGCCTCTTTAAGAACTTGTTTCTAATTCCTCGACACATCTCACAGGCACAAAAACGTTTAGAATACGGCTTAAAAAACCAGATACCAGCAAGGCAAGGGGCTCTGGCTAAATATTACTGGAGGATGAGGGCAGCCGAAGATAACACCTTAGCCCATTATTGTTGGCTGGAGATTGAAAATCAAGCCAGGCTACACAAATCTATTTTTACAGACCTAAACGAATCGTTTTCGGCACTACAGTTAGAGGAGGCCTGGCTTACAATCACTACCTACTCTGGATTTAAAAACACAGTGAATAACGCAACCAAACGGATCTCACTGTCTACGGACAAAACAGCCTTCGCAAAAAAACAACATGCATGGGCGGTGATACAATCTTATAAATCGCTGAAACCTCAACCGTACCTTTCCGAACACTTTTCCCACCAAAAAAAGCAATATTTGACGCTATTAAGGCTGGGGTCATTCCCCATGAAAGATCTTACCCCAAATTGGAAACAGACGTGGTTGACAAAGGAATGCCGTCTCTGCGGACAAGGTGATGAGTTTCTACTACATCTTTTATGCATCTGTCCATCAGTATCCGAAATTCGAAAAACTGACCTTCGAGAATTATGAAGGAGAGAACAAATAAGGACTTGCAGAGCGGCAATTATAAAATGCCTCGGAGGCTCGTCGATCCAACTGTCCTGTAGAGCCTTAAAACTCTGGAACGTTGCAGCTAAAGAATTGGATAAAAAACAGAACTTACTGTGATATTTTTAAACTGAATCACTTGCACATTTCCCTATCGCATTGTTTACATTTTTATACATTTTTCTATCTTGTGGATATGAACTTTGTTGTGTTTTTATTCCCTGTTTTTACTAAATGATCACTTGATGCTCAATGTATCATGGTGGTTTGTCCCACCCTTTTATGATTTTAATGAAATCAAATAAAAGTATTATTGACTGACTCGGTCTCACAGCAGTGGCAATAGTGCTGATTCCAACCAGAAGTATCCAAAACAAGGATACCATGAAGCATGAGACCACGGCATCTGAATGTCATCAGCCTTTCTGAGTAGTCATTAGGCACAGATAAAAGGGCAGCCCTGCTTAGGAACTTTGACTCCTTTAACAAGAGAAACCTATGACCTTCCTCACTTCTACTATCTGTCCTTTGTAGTTACTTAGGAAGAACTGATAAGTAGCCCTTTGCTAAAAAGGACCTCAATGAACTTTTTGGGTAGCCTTTTCTCCATTCTCTCTCATTTCAGATCTGGGTCTTCACCCTCTATCCACAGTGATACAGTCAATACACACCCACTGTGTAGGGAAACTATATCTACTCTCCATCAAATCCTGCAAAATGCATGCCACTGGTCAGTGCACTAAGACTTTCATCATACAAGGAGTCTTACTACTACACACTTAGGGGCAGATTTACTAAGGGCTTGCATTTCCCATACGTCATCGAAGGCATGCCCTTAAATAGGATTGACTACGCCACGCAAAGACACCTTGCATGGATCTTTGTGGCTTAGTAAATCCAGAGTAACGTAAGGCAGTGTAAATCACTGCCTTGCATTACCATGTGTTGAGAAGGCGTTATATGGGTGGAGCATAGGCGTTCCCATGCATCCACCGATGGATTTTGACACAATCCCAAATTTACTGAAGTGAGTAAACCTGGGATTGCGTTAAAATGTTACACCTTCCCAATTGAGACGCAACAAGAAAAATATCTGTATTGCTTTTCATTATTTCCTCTTTCGCTGCGTGCTGCATTCTGCGGCACACAAAGAAAGAGGAAAATGCCTCAAAAAATTGTTTGTATGCAGGAAGGTGCCCCTTCCTGCATAAAAGAAATCCAACTTGTAATGCAGGCACCCTTTGCAGCATGGCACAAGGGTGTCTGTGTTTCCACTAGTCAGCACACAATGCACCAGTGCAGGGAGAGAGCAGTATGCTTCATATCTTAGTAGGTATGGTGCATTTCTGCTCTTTCCTTGTCATGCAAAGCAGTGTAGGAAGTTGTCCCGCTGCCTTGCATTGTGTGACCTCTTAGTAAATCTGTCCCTTGCTACATGTCTACCTAACATACACACACACACATGAAATGTCAGCAAAAAGATCTTGGGGAGGGGGTCACACAGCATCCCTGTTTGGGCCATCTGAGACAATCTATCTGGAGCCTCTATCACCCCCTCTTCTGCTCATCAGAGCCTTCTTAGGATCTTGAGCTTCCTTTTGCTGTTTGCCATATCCCTTGGACCCCTTTGGTAGCCATTAACCATTTTACCTGACTTCAGCCATCTGAGTTTCTCAAACCCTTTCTGCCATCCTCACAGACCATACTCTTTTTCACCCATTCACCTTTAACCTCCTCTGCCATGTGTTAGTCCCTATGCCCTCCTATCCACCCTCAGACTGCTGTGCCAGTATCAGACTATGTCTTTTACACTCAGAGGACAGTGTAACAGTCCCAGCTTTTTATTCACTTTGCATGCCCTGACTTTTCGCAAATACTTTCCAGTTCTCTATGCATGGGCTGAAGAGAGGGGGTTTCCATGGGTTGGTAGTATAATATGCCTTTAGGCATTGGTCCTCCTCCTAGTCCTGTTCCAAGTCCTCCTTTTTTCAGTTGTTTTGGTTTTCCTGATCCTCATCCTGGACTGGTTTAACTCGTTTTGGTTACCCTAGTTTCCTGAATCCGGGGGTCTTGGTTGTAGTTCTTCCTGACCTTGGTCTTCCTGGCCCTGCTCCTGGCTCATCCTTGCATTAGCCCTTCCTGGGCCTCCTGATCCTGGTACTACTGATCCTCATCCTACTTCTGCTGGTCTGTTGGGTCCTTATCCACCTAGCCCTTTTGTCCTGGTTCTGCTAGGGCTGGTACTCCTAGTCTTCCTGGTTTGGGACCTCTTTATTCTATTTGCCCTGGTCCTTGTGATCCACCTGGTAGTGCCTCCACTGGTCCTCCTTATTAGGTCCCCTTGGGCTGGGCATGGTCATTTTGGTCCTGGTCTAATCCCATTGGTCCTCATGGCTCTGGGTCTTCTGATCCTCACCAGTCTGGTTCTAATACTGCAGTTCCTAGTTCACCTACTCCACTTGGTCCTGGTTCTTTGGTTCTGACCTCTTTTGTTCTCCTGGCTCTGTTCATGGTCCTGCCTATTATAATCGTTCTAATCCACCTAATCCTCTCCCATGTAATCCCTGTTCTTAATACCCCTGGTCCACCTACTCTTGACCTGACTAACTCTCAGGGTCTTCCTCCAGCATGCCAGGATACTCTTGGCCATTTTCTTTCTGCTCGTTGACATCTTAGTCTAACTTGTCTACTTTATCCTGATCCTCCTTGATCAGGTCATTCTGTTCATAGTTGTTCTTAGCCACCCAGCTTGGTCATCGTGGCTCCTGTCACTCTGCCCATCATTATCCTGATCCTCCTTTTCCCCGTCATTCTAGTCTAGATTGTCCTGGAATACTAGTTCCTGATACTCAAGGCCTCTGTGCATTGAACTTTCTTTCCCCATTGGCTTGGTTCCACTGGTCCTCATTGCTCTGGTCTTCTTAGCTCTTGTCTTGTTAGATCCGGTTGCCTGGCAGTTTCCTCTTTATTGTTCAAGTCCTCTTCTCACAGTCTTCCTCACTCTCAGTCTGGTTTGCCTAGCAATGGCCTTCCTTTTCTTGGTCCTCACAGTCCGTGTTCTCTTCCTGGTTTTGTGCCCACTAGAGTTGCTACTTTTGTTCCTGGTTGGCCTTGTTTCACTCTTTGTTTGCCTAATCCCCTTGGTTCTAGACCTCCTGGACATCCTGGCCATTTCAGGCCACCGTCTCCTACCTGATCCTCTTGACCCTCGTCCATTCAACCTGGTCCTTCTGATCTTTCTCACCATGCTCATGTGATTCCCTGTACATCAGTTCCTGGTCCTGTTGGTCACCTCTGTCTACCTGGCCTCTTGTGTCCTGGTCCTCTTAGGACTTGCCCTCTTAGATCTTTTCTTCCTGCTTTTTATCAACCTCATTCACCGAGCCCTCTGGCTTGTCCTCATTGTCCTTCTAGTACTGCACCCAATGGTCTGAGCCCTCTTGGTCCTGGTTCTAATTGTTTGGGTCCTTCTGAGCTTCATCATTTTGGGTCTGGTCCTCCTGGACATCCAGGTCCAGTCACCTTAGTTTTCCTGGCTTTGACTGTTCTGGCCCTCCTGATCTTCCTTACCCTGGCTCTCCAACACCCAGGTCCGGGTCCATTTGCTGCACTTAGTACTCTGGGTCTTGGTCCTATACTCATGGTCCCCCTCGCCCACCTGGGCCTGTTCGTCTATCTGTTCCAGGCTCAGTTGCCTGGACCTCCAGGCTATGATCATCCTGGCCCTGATATCCTTGGTCCTGATTCTCCTTTTCCTCCCCACCCTGGTCCTCTCAGTCCTGATACTCCATGTTCTGATCCTCTTTGGCCTGATCTTCCTGGTCTCATTTGCCCTTCATTTCCTGGTCCTCTTAGAAACTTTCTTTCTGACTCTAACTGCCTGTGCCCCTGGTCACAGCTGCCTGGCACTCCTGGCCAAGGTCATGCTATTCTTGTTTTTCATAGTCCTTGTCCTTCTTGAAATTCTGTGCTGATTGTTCCTAATTCTCTTGAACTTCTTCCTTATAGGTTAAGTTCTCCTGGACCTGACCCACCTGCTATCTTATACTTGGTCTCCTTGGTCCTGGACATCCTGGTTGTTCTTGTCCTATTGTACTTTTTATCATAAACTTTGACTTTTGGCCATCATGGCCCTTCCTGGTTCCCACAGTCTTGGCCCATCTGACCCTGTTCCTTTGTGGTCCTCTTGGTCCTAGTCACCTTGTGCTGGTTCTCCTCACCGTTAACCTCCTAGCCCTGGTGCTGCAGGTCTTGCTTCTCATGTCCAGGCACTCTTAGGGGCCGATTCCGATGCGGTCGGAAACGCTACGACCGTTTGTCAGAGCCATTCCGACCTCATCGGATTCGGCTGTTCGGATTCCTTTCCAACCGACACATTTTGATGGGGTCGGTCGAAAAGAAATCCAAACCGGATTTCCGAATGGCTTGAGACAGGCTGAGAGAGCTCGGCTACCATTCAGAAATCCTCCATCAATCTCTCGGGTGTCTCATTCCGGCTGAGGGATTCCGATGGAAGATTCCCACAGCCTTTCTGTGCCGGCCTTTCCGACACAGAAAGGCTGTTGGAATCCTACTTTGGGGGCCCCCAGCAGGGCCCCCATCAGTACAAGGCCTCTGAATGCCTGCCACTGGGTGCAGGGATAAACTGCATCTCTGCTCTTTGCAATGAGAGCATGCATTCCGTTCAGAATGCATGCTCCCATTGTAAAGAATAGGATTGCGATTGAACAGGGTTGGGTCGCATCCTACTTGCGGGGCTGGAACCGATGACAGGAGGTCGTTTGGTTCCAGTTCCCAACCGATGTCGAATGGACTCCGGTCTGTCCGACATCGGAATCGGCCTCTTAGTCTTTGCCCTCCTGGTTTGGGGTGTCCTTGTTCTCTTGGATCTGTTCCTTGTCCATTTAGTCATACTGGTACTTCAGCGATTGATCCAAGTTCTCTTGATCCAGTTTCTCCTTGTTCGGATCCTCCTGATTCTCGGTCATTTTGGTCCTTGTCCTCCTGGCCATGGTTGTCCATTTCACTTGGTCTTCCAAATTCTGGTTGGCCTTCATATAGCAGATCCTCTTCATCTGGGTGCTGCCACTTGTAATGATTGCTCTAGCCCACTTGGTAATCTGAGCTCTGGTCCCCTAGGTCCTGATATTCAAGACCCTCTTAGCGCTATTTCCAGTCCTCCTGGTCATGTTCTTTTTAGTTTACCTAGTCCTCTTGCTCTGGTTTGCTCGGTGCCCATGGTTTTCCCCCCAATCTTCCCTGTCCTGCATACCCTAGTATCCTGGGCATAATGGCCACTGCCCTTCAGGTCCTGATCTTTGTAGTCCTTGTCAATCTTGTTCTAATTCTCCTGGCCCTCGTTCTCCTGCTCCGTGCCTACGTGGTTCTGCAATAACATGCTAGTCTAAAAACTTCCTAGCCCTGTACTTCCTGGTTTGAATAGTCATCATTCTCATGTATCCCTGCCCCTATTACTTTGGATCCTAGATCTCCTGTTTCGTAGGCTTCCAGTCCTGGGCTTTTTCATCCCTCTCACCCTAATTCTCATCCATCAGTCCTCTTTGTCCTGCTCCCCTTGTTTAGCTAGTCTCCTTGGTTGTTTTTTCCAAACCCTTCTTATCCTGGTCTATGTAGACCTGGTCTTAGATCTGATACACCTTTGTCTGGTCCTCATGTATTGGGTCTTCGGTGCAAGTTCCACTGGCCTTGGTTTCACTAACCCTCCCAGCTCCCGGTCCTCCTGCCCCATCCTACTCCTACTAGTCCTCCCGGTTTGCCTATTCTGCCTTGTTCATGTCAATCTAAGCATGATCCCCTTTATCTTAGTCCTCCTAGTAATGGTTGTCTTGGGTCTGGTCTTCCTCATCCCTCTGTCATTGGTCCTCCTAGTTCCCATGTTGTGGGCCACCCTGATTCAGGTAGTTCTTGTCACCCTGGTTTAGAATGCCCCTGACACTTATGGACCTTCTGATCCAGGTCCTACTGGGCCTAGACTTCCTCGTCCTTTATATCCTGCCATGGTTATTCTCATACAGGGTTTCTGGGTCCTACGAGCCCTGATCCTTTCTAGTCGTGGTCTTCACATTCCTGGTCCTTTTGCTTCTGGCCCCTTGGTCCTCTTTGATGTGATGTCTGCGGTCTTGGCCCTTCAGTCTCTGGTCCTTCTCTCCATTGGTCTTCTGTTGCTGGTCTCCTTTGGTCTCACTACTTGAGTCTACTACCCCTGGCACTGGTTGTCTTCTGCCCTCTGGACCTGGACAGGCGCACAGGCCCTAATAGCCCTCCTTGTTGTTATGGTTGAGGGCCTTCTGTTCCTTCTATCTCTGGTTCTTCTGTCCCTTTGGGCCCTTGTCCACTGGGTCCACATCCCCCTGTTCTATTAGTCTTCCTTTCTCTGGCTGTTCTGGCCCTCCTGATCTTCCTCCCCCTGGTCCTCCTTCTCCCAGGTTCTAGTCTTTCTGCTCCACTTGGTACTCTGGGCCCTGTGCTTATGGTCATGGTCCTCCTGGCTCTCCTAGGCTTGCTCCTGGTCCTACTGCTGCGGATCCTTCTAATCCTCCTTACTCTGGTCTTGGTCCTCCTGGCTCTGGTCCTCCTGGTATTCTTGGTACTGACTTCCTTGTCTTCCTTGCTTATTTTGGTCCCCAATCCTATTGGCCTGGATCTTATCTTCATGGATCTGGTCCTGATCCTCTTGGCCCTAGTCTTCCTGCTGCTTGTCTTTGTGCTGCTACACAAACATATCATGGTCCTCCTTTATCTGGTCCTCCTGGGCCTGGCCAACCTGTTCCCTGTGGCCGGGACCTCCAGGCTGTTATCATCCTGTTCCCCCAATGTCCCTGGTCCTGGTTCTCCTTTTACTCCTCAACCTGATCCTCCTGGTCCTGGTACTCAAGGTCTTCTTTGCCCTGATCTTCCTGGTCACCTTAGTCCATTGTTTCCTTGTCCTCCTAGGCATTTTCCTTCTGACTCTGGCTGCAAGTGTCCCTGGTCACAGCTGCCTGGCACTCCTAGCCAGGGTCCTGCTATTTTTGTTTTTCATAGTCCTTGTCCTTCTTAAGATTCTGTGCCCATTGTCCCTTATTCTCTTGGTCCTGTCCCTTTTAGTTTGGGTTCTCCTGGACCTAGTTTTCCTGGACCTGACCCTTCTGCTATCTTAGTCTTGGTCTCCTTGGACCTGGTCGTCCTGGTCTTTCTTGTCCAATTGTGCTTGTTATCACTAATTTTGCCTTTGGGCCATCATGGCCCTGTCTAGTTCCCCCAGTCTTGGTCCATCTGGCCCTGTTTCCTTGTGGTCCTTGTCCTAGTTCTCCTCATCGTCTGCCTGCGAGCCCAGGTACCGCAGGTCCTGGTCCATGTTGCTTCTCGTGTCCTGACACTCTTAATCTTTGTCCTCCTGGTTTGTGTTGTCCTTGTTCTCCTGGATCTGTTCCTTGTCCAATTAGTCCTACTGGTACTGTAGCCATTGATCCATGTCCGCTTGATCCAGGTTCTTCTTGTTCGAGTCCTCCTGAGCCTAGTCATTTCGGCCTTCGTCCTCCTGCACACTATTGTGCATTTCACTTGGTCTTCCAGATGCTGATTGGCCTTCTCACCTCAGATCCTCCTCACCCTGGTCCTGCTACTTGTGATGATTGCTCTGCCCCACTTGGTAATTTGAGCCTTGGTCCCCTAGGCCTGGATCTTCATGTGACTATTAGCTCTGTTTCTTGTCCTCCTAGTCATGATCCTTTTAGTTTACTAACTTACTCTGATTTTCTGGGTGCTCCTGGTACTGCCTCCTCGGTCTTCCTAATCCCTGTCTTGCTTATCCTTGTATCATGGACATACTGGCCATTGTCCCTCAGGTCCTAATCTTTATAGTACTCTTCAATCTGGTCCTCATCCTACTTGCCCTCGCCCTCCTGCTCCTTGCCTGCATGACTGTGTATTAACTTGTCCTGGCGCATATCATCCTAGCCTTTCATAGTTCTGATGTTCATTGACCTCCAGTTCGTGCTAGACTAGGAACTTCCTGAACTTATACTTTCTGGCCCTGGTTTGACTGGGCATCATTCTCATGTACTCCTGCCCCTTGTCATCTAGATCCTGGGTCTCCTGTTTCATAGGATCCCGGTCCTGGACCGTTTCATCCCCCTCACCCTAATTCTCCTCGTTGTCCTGCTCCCCTGGTTTATCTCATACCCTTGTTTGCCTGCTCCTAATCCTTCTGATCCTGGACACCATGGTCCATGTAGCCCTGGTCTTATTTCTGGTACTCCTTTGTCTAGCCCTTATGTATCAGGTCTCCTGGTGTTAGTTCCATTTTTCTTGGATTCCTTAGCCCTCCTAGTCCCCGGTCCTCCTACCCATAATATTTCTCTAAATCCTCCTGGTTTGCCTATTCTACCTTATTCTTGTCCATCTGACAATGCACTCCTCCATCATGGTTCTCCTAGTAATGGTCCTTTTGGGTATGGTCTTCATCATCCCTTTGGCACTGGTCATCCTAGTTCCTATGTTGTGAGTCACCCCTGTTCATGTAGTTCTTGTCACCCTGGTTTAAGATTCCCCTAAATATGGACCTTCTGATCTTAGTCCCACTGACCCTAGACTTCCACATCCTTTATAACCCTCTGGTCATTCTAATCAAGTGTCTCCTGGTCCTGCTAGCCCTGGTGGTCCTGGTCCTTTTGCTTCTGGCCCCTTGGTCCTCCTTGATCTCATGCATGTGGTCTTGACAATCCTATCTCTAGCACTTGTCTCCACTGGTTTCCTGGTACTGGTACTCTTTTACCTGTCTCCTTGGGTCTGCTACTCCTGGACCTGGTTGTCCTCATCCCTGTGGTCCTGGTCAGTGTGTACAGGCCCTCATATCCCTTCTCATCAAGAAGGTCCAGGGCAGTCTGTAACTTCTACCTCTGGTCCTTCTTTTCCTTCGGGCCCTTGTCCATTGGGCCCAGATCTCCCAGTTCCCCACTTCTTGGCCCTCCGGAGCATTTTCACCCCGTCCCTGGTCACCCTAGCACTGTTATTCATTGTCCTGTTCCTCATTGTTTATTTGTTCCTGGTCCTCTATGGCATTGTAAACACAGTCCTTATAGATTAGGTCTCTCTGGCCTGGTTGTTTTTGTCCTGGTCCTCATGGCTCTGGTCGTCCTAGCCCTCCTAGTAGTTCACCTCTTGGCCCTTAATCTGCTACTTTTCATCATCCTCCTCCTAATGCTTCCTTCCCCAGCTCCCCTCCACAAGGACTTCAGTCAAGTGCAGCCTCTTAGCCTGTCACACAGATTTTTTATTTTTTGGGCTTCCAGATTACTTTTTCTGCAACAGCACTGTCAAGTACAGGAATGAGGGCGCAGTAGAGAGAGGACTTCACACTGTTTAACATGTTAAAAATCAAAACTATCATTTCCAAGATGCACTGTGTGGTTGACTAAAATGTATGTGTGTGAAAGGGCCACTCATGACATGGGACCAATAAACATCATTGCCCTAAATCTACTCTGCTGGGTAAATAGATTGAAAAAGTGTGTTAATTCACAGGCAGCAAAGTGAACTCCTCCTGTGAATATCCCAGATGCATTACTTACCTGTCTCCTGCTTTTACTTCCCCTTTCCGCAGAAGCCCCATTACAGTGTCTTGCCCAATTTCCTTCATGCAAGTGCCCCAGAGCAATGTGCCCCCAATCACCAATTACCTACTGTATGTGGCCCTCCCTCTAGGACTCAGATACCACCTACCTGTCTGCACTGCCTGTTTGTTCCTGCTTGATGACTGTTGCTATTTTGCCATATTTTAAATATTATGAAAGCACAATCTCCCTTAAACATACATGCCAACCCTCCCGATTCAGGCTAGAGACTACCGATTTTACAGCTAGTCCCCGCCTCATGATTACTGCATGCAAAATTCCGATTCTTTTCTGGGCTTCAGCCAACAGGGACTGGTCTTGTGTGATTCGGAGTATGCTGTGCCAGTAACCTGCTCCTGCAGGCCAGTGCACAACATATTTGTCACTCTCTCTTCACTCTCTCTCTGCCTGCCATAGCGCTTTCTCTGTGGTCCTGATAGGCAGGGCAAAAAATTTATGTTTGCATTTCAGCTAGCCGATTCTGCAGCAGCACACTTGCAAGTACCATACATGCCAATAGACCCGATTCAGACCTCAATCCAAGTCAATGGGAGAAATATATTCCCCGACTATTTTTTTTAAATCTCCCACTTGCCTTTTCTAAAATGCTGGCAAGTATGCTTAAACAGAAGCCTAAAGCTAGCACAAGGCCTTCCACAAGAAGCCCAAAAAGAGCCCAGTCCTCTAAAATCATCAAAAGGAACATCATGAAAACTTTAAAAAACAATTTATTCTCATGAGTGCATACAACATTTAGGTAATATGCTTTAAAACTATACTGGGTATTCTTTGCTGACAGCCAAATAATCCCTGACTGAAGCATACAATATCTGAGGCCCTATCCCTAAGCTTCTGTTTCATTCCTATGTGTCTTATTTGAATATAACATAAATATTGTATTTAAAATTGATTTTACGTTTCTGTCATCCGTAAACAGTTAGTGTCATTCATGAAGTTTCTTTTTTACAAACTATTGTACATTTGTTTAAACACTTACTTTCAAATGCTTCACACATGTTGCATCCCCATTACAAGATGTACTGTTTAGCTGACAGCTGGGTGAATAGCGGAGATTTTGCACTATTTGGTCTGCGGCAGTGTAAAGAAACACTTAGGGGCTGATTACGATGGCGGGCGGAGGCACATCCGCTGTGCTGGTGGTGGCGGAAAATGCCCTTTTCCACACTCCATCGGCGGTCCTTGTGTCCGTCGTATTATGATGGGCATAGATAGCCCATTTCACATCTGCTGCGGTGTTCCGGGTTTCGCCGAAAATCTCTGTCCGCACCGGTAGCGGATGGAGCCAATAGAGAGGTACCGCCGTGCGGAATGCGGTCACGACCGCCGGTCAAATCACGATGCCTCAAACAGCCCATCACACCGCTGCGGAGAATCCGGCCATTCGAGGATGGCGGTGGCAATACTGCGGATAGCTCCATGTGTTCCAGACCACTGGGGAAACGGCGGTCTTTGACCTTTCCGCAGCAAATCCGACCGCCGCGGACAGATTTTCAGCTTTTCCGGCGGTGAATCCTGGAATCCGACCGCCGCGGTAGGGTGTTTCAGGCAGTGCATCCGAATCTGATCGCCGGTTTTGCCGCAGTACCTGTGGATGGTGCTTTCCCGCTACCACGGTGGTCGGGATGCTTTTCCGCCCGCCATCGTAATGAGCCCCTTACTATTTTATAATATAAAATAAAAGGTGTGTGTACTGGACTGGAAGTCTCTCCAGCTTGACCCCTCCTCATTTGTTAGCAGTTTTCTATTCCTCTTGCCATTTAGCACCACCTGTTTTGTACAGAGGTACTGAAGTACAGAATCATGATTGAACATTTGAATTAGACACATATGTTGATGTTTACGTGCTCCTGGTATGGTAATGAAACTGAAATTGGTGCATATTACAAGGATTTTTAGTTTTATTCCTTTTTCTGTGTCTGAGAGGATGAAATCTGTGAATCCTGACTTGTTCCTTTATTCGGATCAGCAGCTTGTTTAGCTAAAAAGGACATGCTGTGAATGTTTGTTGTCGATAACAGATCACCCAGAAAATATCAAATTTGGTTGCTAGACAACAAAAAAAAAACCTTGTCACCATTCCTGTTTGAAAATAAAGGCCTAGATTCACTATGATTTCGTGTTGGGACGGCATGACTTTTTAGGGGCAGCCCGATGCAAAAAGGTTTTGCCATTTACCAAGCCATGCAAAGCCATTCTGTGTGGCCCTACATGGTTTAGTAAATACATCGCAATGCAACTCATCACATAGCACTGCTTTGTGATGCTTTACAGTGGGTAGCCTTTACATGGGTGGAACATGGGTGTTCTCATGTATCCACCCATGTATTTTGAAACAAACCCAGATTTACAAAGACTTGTAAACCTGGGTTTGCACTATAATGGTGCCCCTACCAGACAGAGGCATAAAGAAGAGAAATATGTTTATTTCTCCTCATTACTTCCATTTCCATGTCTGCTGCATTCTTGAATTGTTGACCACACACGTAACAGCCCAACAAGCAAATCTAGGTCAGTAAATGCAAGGTACACAATAGACCCCTACCACGTGCACCTAAAACTCTCCTGTAGTGCAAAACAAAAGTGCCATAGCAATATTCTAAAAACAGATATCTAAAAATTACACATCCTTTAGATATATAATATCAGTTGCAGGACAAATCCCATTCCAACTATTAGCTGTAAACTCTATTTGAGTCACTTTCAAATGCCCCAATTCCAAGTTATTCCAAATTTTGCAAGATATCAAGGCTATCACTTAGGGCCTTATTTAGATTTTGTTGGACGAGTCACTCCATCACAAATGCAATAGCTATCCTGATGGCCTACTAATAATTGTATTATACCATATGTCACTTGTAATAAGATGGTTCTTGTTGGATATGGCCCTATCTGCATGCTCACCCACAAACAATTCACCCACCTGTTTTCTGAATTTGTTCGTTGGTATTAGGACTTTGTGCACTTTACCACTGTTAACCAGTGCTAAAGTGCTTGTGCTCTCACTATAAAACATGGTAAAGTTGGCCTAACCCTGATTGGCACATTTAATTTACTTGTAATTCCCTTGTAAAATGGTACTGCATGTGCCCAGCGCCTGTAGAGTAAATGCTATTAATGAACCTGCAGCACTCATTGCGCCATCTATTAAAGTAGCACTTTAAACTATATATCAGGCCTGCCACTGCAGCCTGTAGGACAGTTTTAAATTGCCATTTCTAGCTGGAAAAATGAAAATAATTGGATTTGTGTCATTTTAGTCTCATTCTATTTATTAAAATGTATCATATTTTTCTAAATTGGTTTGGTATTTTTTTGTATTGTGTTTTCGCTTTATTACTGTTTGTGTGCTGCATACATTCTTTACACTGTGGCTCTAAGTTAAGCCTGATTGCTTTTGTGCCAAGCTACCCAGGGTTAAGCACCGGAAACATCCATTACAACGCAGTCATTACAACGACCTACCTTTACAACGCAACTGTTACAACGCAAATGCCTTTACATTGCATGCCATTACTATGCATTCCATTACAACGCATGTCACTACAACGCATACCATTACAACACATGCAATTACAACGCATGCCATTACAACGCATTATAAGGTAAGTAATCGAGATTTTTTTAGTATTAGGGTGGGTATGGGTTTTGGGGTACATGGGAATAGTAATTTTACCCCTACACTATCCAACACTTTCCCTACTGTTGCACTCACAGGAGTGGGAATAGTAATTTTACCCCTACACTATCCAACACTTACCCTACTGTTGCCCTAAAAGTATTATGCGTTGTAATGGTATGCATTGTAATGGAATGCATTGTAATGGTAGTCTTTAAAAATGTGTTGTAAAAACATGCAATGTAATGGTAGTTGCGATGTAAAGACTGCAGTGTAAAAGCATTGGTTGTAATTGCATGCGTTGTAACGTTATATATTCGTTAAGCACAGGTTAATTTAGGCCCTTTTTTGGTACACCCTGACAAGGAATGTGGTTGCTGCCTGGGTGGGGCTATCAAACCCCTCAGCCAGTGGCCCAATTTCTTATATACGAGTTATCCATCACATTTGTGACAGAGTAAGCTGACCATAATAATCAAAAACCGGGCCCTTATATTTGAACGAACACATAACTCAGAACCAATTTAGATTAATATATTATCTCCAAACACCATACCAAACTGACTATATGTCCTACTAAATAGAATACATGGATATTGTACAGGAGGACATTCATACACAAAACTACACTCTGTATCAATAGGCCACTCAAGATATCTTTGGTATATTACTTAAATTAAAAATAAGTAATGAGGTGTCTGACCTTACAAAACAACAATTAAGGGCTAATGTTCATAGCAGACCATTGCAACTTTTATAGTGATTATCAGTTCCAAAAGTCACATTATGTATTTGGTATTTTTTCATGGTAACAAAGCAAGATCACAGTCATCTGCCTCAACTGCGTTATAAACCCCGGATTGGGGATACTAGATCACAAGCCTTCGGTGGGAGCAGCACTCCTACCAATAAGGAAGATCTTGATGAACAGCCTGGCCTGTAAGGTTTGGGTGGCCAGAGCACCGTACGTCACTCCCTCTACCTGAGAACACTAAATGAAGAACATCCAGTATAGTCCTGCCACCATTACCAACATCAATGCCACCACAAGACCCCTGTGGCCTGATCCCCCATCAACTGTGACCACCTCTGTGCTGGCTCCTGTACCAACCATAGCCATAATATCTGCTGGGCAGCCAGGACACACTACATCTGTGGCCACCTAGTCAAACACTCAGTCAAGGTCATAGGGTGGTTTCAAAAAGCCTGTTACAGGACCTGCTGTGATGATGGAGGCTCGAGTGCTGTCATCAATGTCACCACCATGAGAAGCAACTATTGGCAGGAGGATCAGTTGGGTGAAATTATGGAATTTCTATGGGCCCAGAATGATATCCCGGAGCATCACCCAAGTGTGCAACTCTGCATTCTGTAGTGGCAAAGGATGGCTTCAAAACACTGATTGCAGTAGGGTTTTATTTGGCCGCTGATATCTGTGGTTAATCACCATCTGCTGACAGCTCAGTCCATTAAACATTTCTAGCTAGCAGAACGACAGAAGGTGAACCATTGCTGCCGATGGAGACACCTCTCACCACCCCCCACTCACACTCAGGTCACTTCAGTGGCCATTGGCAGGGGTTGTTCATCAGGCCAAATTGAGGAAAACACCTGGGATCCAACCTCCAAAATATGGGAAAAGTGATGTTCTATTGTGAGCCTATGGACTATTCTCTTTATCCACCTGATGGCCATGCATTTTCCATACACTCATCGACATTTTGTAGGGAAAAGAATTCCAAACAACTGTTGGATAGCTGCAATTTTTTCATCCAACATCCAGGCTACCTTATTTTCTAAGATTCTTACAGGGAAAATCTATATATTTAAATATTAACACAACCAATACTGAAAACAAATAATTTCTATAAGCACCTCCTTCTTAGAATCACATAATTTTTTTAATAATTTTATATATATATATATATATATTTTTGATTTGCTAATAACTTTGGCGTCGTTTGACGAATCTTCCTGAAATTCTCCAAAGAAAAGGTCTATCCAGGCCAGCTCCTATCCTGAAAGTTTGGGGTGATTCGCCAAGCGGGGACTGAGAAAAAAGGGGGGTCCCAAAACTCGTTTTCTCCATGTTAATTTCCATAGGAAATTTTGTGACGAGCTACAGCCCGAACTGCTGAACGGAATTACCCCAAATTTGGCAAAAAGGTAGAGCTTGGGTCAGAAAGCGACCTTTTTAAAAATGGTGTAAATCCGTTCAGTAGTTGCTGAGAAATTAGAAAAATAAAAGTTTCGATATCTGGGCGGAGCCTAAGTCGTGTGCGCGAGCTTCACTGTGATTGGCTGCTAGTAGTCCAAACCAGGAAGTGTTGGCAGCCATCTTGTGGCTCGGTAGAAGCGAGTCACCCGAAAACGGAGAAACAAAGGTATAAAACAAGAGAAGGGGGCAGGGTAGAAAAACCCTGACCCCCTAGGCCTGCTCAGGGGGTCCCAGAAGGACCACCAGGGCCCAAAAAAATCATTTTTAAAAAAAATATAAAATTGGCAAAAAATCGCGCTGGGGTCGCGTGTTCTCGCAATTCATTTTAATGAGACCCTTGGGTGGGCTAGGTTCCGGGGGTATTTCTTAAAAAATAATAGCAGGGGCTCACAGGGGTTGCGGGGGTGTGCTGGGGTCCGCGCAGCCCCAACTCATGTTGGGAGGGGGTTGCGGCCCCCTTCTGGAGCCTTCTATGTGCTTGTAACTTTGGCGTCGTTTGACGAATCTTTATGGAATTATCCAAAAAGTTTCTCTTTTTTGATTAGCTCTTATATTGAAAGTTTGGGGGTGAATGGTGTAGAAGGGGCTGAAAATGAGGGTCCTAAAACGTGTTTTCTCCATGCAATTTCCATACGAAACTTTACAAAAGACTACAGGTGAAACTGCTGAACGGAATTACGCCAAATTTGGCAGGGAGAAAGGTGATGGTCCAGAAAGCACGCTTTTGTTTAAATGGTGTAAATCCGTTCAGTAGTTTTTGAGAAATATCAAATTTTACAGATATCGATATTTGAGAATTCTGACATGTGATTGGCTGAGGGGTTACAAGCACCAGCTTGCGGCTTATTGCCTGTGAATGGTTGAAACTAGGAAGTGTTGGCAGCCATTTTGTGATTTACTCCGTCAGTTCGCATCTCTCAGTGTAGAAGCCATCGGGTTCGTAGTTTTACCTCTGCGAGGCAAGACTGGCATCTGTGTCTGTGTGAGATATGCCTTTCACGCTGCCTCTCTTCATATCACCAGGTCGCGGCTATGCCTTTAGAAGCCCGTCCGTCGGCTCGGAGCTCTGTGAGTCAGTCTGTCGGTACGATCCCCTACACTACCCAAAGACTAACAAAACACCACTGCACTGTCGTAAACTCTAAAACACTACCCCAGCACGATCCCCTACACTACCCAAACACCACTGCACTAACCTAAACCCTAAATCTACCCCCAGCACGACCCCCTACCCAAACACCACTGCACTACCCTAAACCCTAAAATACTACCCCCAGCACGACCCCCTACATTACCCAAATACCACTGCATTGTCGTAAACCCTAAAACACTACCCCTAGCAGGACCCCCTACACTACGCAAACACCACTGCAGTACCCTAAATCCTAAAACACTATCCCCAGCACGACCCCCTACACTACCCAAACACCACTAGACTACCCTCAACCCTAAAACACTACTCCCAACATGACCCCCTACACTACACAAACACCACTGCACTACCCTAAACCCTAAAACACTACCCCCAGCACGACCCCCTACACTACCCAAACACCACTGTTCTACCCTAAACCCTAAAAGACTACCCCAGCACGACCCCCTACAGTACACAAACACCACTGCAGTACCGTAAACACTAAAACACTACTCCGAGGACGACCCCCTACACTACACAAACACCACTGCACTACCCTAAACCCTAAAACACTACTCCCAGCATGACCCCTTACACTACCCAAAAACCACTGCATTTTCGTAATCTCTAAAACACTACCTCCAGCACGATTCTTACACTACCCAAACACCACTGCACTACCTTAAACCCTAAAACGCTACCCCCAGCATGAACCCCCAAACAGTACACAAACACCACTGCACTACTCTAAATCCTAAAACAGTACTCGCTGCATGACTTCCCACACTACACAAACACCACTGTGCTACCCTAAATCCTAAAACACTACTCTCAGCACGACCCCCTACACTACACAAACACCACTGTACTACCGGAAAGCATAAAAGAGTACCAGTCCGTCGGTTCGCAGGTCTGCGTCTGCGAGCCGTCGTGCCCCTAGCTGTAAATGTGCAAGCCGATCCGTTAGGTGATAGGTGTGTCTCTGCTAGCAGGGCCGTTGGCCCGTTGGTGTCCCCTTGCGAGTTAGACCCGAGCTCTCCCTCTGCGAGCCAGCACGCTGGTGTGCGCTTGCGAGCCGACGGCCCGTAGCTCTCCCTGTGCGAGCCGAGCCGACGGGCCGCAGCTCTCCCTCTGCGAGCCTGCCCAACGGCCCGCAGGTCTCCCTGTGCTAGCCGGATTGCAGCTGTCACTCTGCGAACCGATATTGGGAATATAAGGCGGCTCTAAAAAGAGCCCTTGTGTTTATTAGTTGGAGCTACATATAAGTGCGGATGCACAGCTTCAGGTTATTCAGAAAAACTCAATTTCCCTGATCTGTGAAGTGTACTCCATCACTTCTATAGATATCAGCCATATAAAAACGTATGTTGTTGTTGTAGATCGACCCCATTCTATGGTCTCTGAGGTATGCAGACACAGCTTTGTTGACATTCTTCCTAGATTTTTCAATCTGAGGACAAAATTGGTTTGACCATTTCCACTTCTGTCTTTGGCATATATTGGAATATACAAAGACAGTTTGAGGCAAAAGCAACATCAATTGTCGAAAGGTGTCTTTCATTAGCATTTCCAAACCTACACCAGTCAATGTGCCTAGGTCGTTTCCACCACAGTGCACAATCATGAGGTCAGGGTGTTGGAGATGCAAACAGGTTTTAACCAAAGGCAACAATTGGTGCCACTTCAATCCTCTCTGTCCAAACCATTCAATGTCCACATTTTGTAAACCTAGGTCTAAGTCAATACGTCTCTGTTTTGCATACCTCTTGCACCAGAAAACATAGCTATGTCCTACGATCCACACTAGCATTTTGAAGGTATGGCTGGGAAGTATGGATAGATGTCTGAGGCTCATGCAGTCCGTTCGTAGAATAAGAGATATGTTTAAAGGTGGGGAACTACTTTTTTTTCTCATTCAAAACGATAACTGATTGGGAGATGAAAAGCATTGTTTTTTAAAAGTAGGGTGCACATTTGTTTTGTGGAAAAGCATCTTTGTGATTGGTTAAGAAAAAGCAGTTTAAACGTGGAGTACATATGATAGGATAACATTTGGTCAACTCAACCACACCTGCTACTTGCATTTGGAAGGCACTGTTCGAACTTAAAACAATCGTGAACTTTTAACCTGCACGTGCCGTTAAATGTTCAAGAAAATGTTGCAAAAAATATCGTTAGGTTTAAAAAATTGATGAACTTTTAACCTGCACGTGTTGTAGAATGTTCTAGAAAGTGTGTTGATAGAATACATTGCACTTCTGACTTCTATGTGTCCTTGAATATTAAAAAAACTGTTTATATGGAAAATTCAAAAATAACCAATAGAGAGAAGTTTTGCAATCTAAAAGAATCAAGGAACTATTCTAATTTGTTCTTTACATGTATTTATGTGTGGAGTAACAAAATTACAGACACAACAGCACCAGGAAGAGGAACAAGCAGGGAGTGGGGGACGGGGGAGATGGGCACAATGGCACACATGCACAATTAAGTACAGCACAACTACAGACAAACCATGGCTAAAATGAAACACACCAACAAGGAGCACAAGTCACACAACCCGCCAACATCACACCACTGAACAAGCACAGAAGTGAAAACCACACTGCCTGAAAGGGAGATGGGTGAACAATACCTCACATGAAGGGACATCTCACACAGAATGCAGTACACACACATAGGAAGCAGAGCACACCAACATCCAACACAATGTTGTCCAAACACAAACATTCGCACAATCGAACACAGGACACAAATGCACTCGCCTGTGGCGGATAAACATCCAAAAGCGTCAGTACGAAACAGGCACATGAGAACGCATAAGTACAAACCCACAGTCCGGATGGGGTAGCAATTCACGTATGGCAGGCAGCCAGAGAGTCCGTGACACACACATTGGCATACAAATGAAGACACAACACATTTGGAGACAAGTGAAAATGTGGAAACTTTATAAAAAAAAGTGCGTGTCAGGACGGCCAAGAGTAGTGCCACGATATGCAGACAAATGCAGCAGCATGCCTGAATAAGGAACGTAGGAAAATGTCCATGTTCACCTCGGGGTAGTCCATCACCAACACACGTCAGTGTCAAGCAGCGTTGGTTGTCCGCGCCTCGGACATGAGTTGACACCAATGCAGCCATGTCCACTGTCGTCTTGGGACATGTGACCAGATGCACAATGTGCAATGATGCGGCGGGACACGTGCAATGTGGCACATCAACTCGTGGTTGCAGGTACCTTGTCACTCATCCATGAACGCGAGTGCAGCTGCGTAAGCCACTATCTCGAATGAGTGATGGTTGGCCACAATATTTGACATGTCGTCAATGTAATCCATCAGCTGACCGGGACAGATGTGCTGACTCCAACCACTGTACCCAATGTGCACCAAAGCAGAATCGGGAAGTGGGTCAATTTGCTCACTGCATACTACGACACGTGCAATCTCCCAGGCCCAGTTCTCAACATGCATGCCATAAACGGGCATCACCATGACACTCCCGGTCGTGGGCCAACAGGGGGCGCATACACCCGTCGTAATCCATGTCAGCTACGCACACGTTGGAGAGGCACATGTCCATGCACCACTCGGATAGGCACGTGCGACATTGCAATACAGGTTGAACGCAGGTGACGTCCACAATGCGGAAGCTCAGCCGGTAAGTGATCCGCAGCACTGCCAGAGGCAGTGCACCCAGGACATGCAGCAGACGTGCAAGGTATAGGTGGACGTGAATGGAGTCGACCATGTGTTCGGGATGCCCTGCCATTGCGTCAGTGGCTCTGCTTGTAGCTGCACTGGCTTGCCGTGTGCCAGTCTTGTGGATGAAATGGCACAGCTTGGTGCAATGAGCCGGGTCTGTGTGCAATGGGTGCAGGGCAGGGGTGTGGTGGGAGTACGTGTGAAGGCCATTTCACGCATGCTAACTACGACGAAGGACTTTTGAGTGTGGGATGTGTACTCGTTGTTCTCAGATCGGGCAGTGCGTAGTGTGGGAGACGGATGCAAATATTATTGTATCTGTCAGGGGGGGCTGGACACTTGCAAGTTCCTTCTCGGAGCAGCAGATGTGTTAGCGCAAGATAGCTCAGACAAAGAACCTTTCATCCCTACAGTAACTTCTCCAGCTGCATTCATACAGGATGTGTACAAAGGCCGGTCGTGGGTGTTGTGGGATGTCTGCGACCCTGGTCATCATGGATGAGATGCTCAGCATGTGGCACATGGGCGGGTTCACTGTGTGTTACGTTGCCAAACAGCTGCTCCTCCCTCCCACGGGCCCCCACACTTTTGTGCGCTGCGCTGTTGTATCCTGTGCACTCCTACGGCACACCATTGTAATGCCTATTCGCGCATGTCCTGCGGGATTCCAATCACACCGTGATACTGCCGTTTGGAGGTGGTGCATGCCACTTTACAACATCGACTGCTGCGGCCCTTGTGGCGGCCACACCAGAACACAGAGACACACCTACCGCACTTCTTGCACACGGACATGTCCGAGACACCCTGTTCCCCTTGCCGGATAGGCACACCCCTGCGCTGACCTGTGTACGCCGGACCAGCACACGCCGCTTGTGCATGCAGGAGGTTGCGTGCGTAGCTGCATGTCCAGGCTCACTGCCAACGCTGAGGTGACATGGTAACGTCCGCTGAAGACAGCACAATGTGATGTTGCAGGGCCCGTGCCCATCATGCTAACACAATGACCACACGGACACACTTGCTCAGATGCGGGTTCGGGGGGCATTGGCGGTCCTAGGGTTGTTGCGATGAGTGTTGTGGCCCTCATGGGTATCCGTGTATCATGCTCATTGACTCTATGGCACCTGTGAGTGTTCCGGTGTGGCTCTTGGCTGTGTTCCCTTTCATGCTGTAGGTAGTCGTCCTGCTTAACACCAGCAGAAAGCAGGTGTAAAATCCCTGGTGCTAACACGGCTTATCACCGGAATTTGTTTCGCATCACAGTTTTTGCCTTTCGTTGTGAAAGTTGTGATGTGTTTTTTTTTCATGTACAGAAAAATAAACGAACTGGGCAGTGTATCCCGTCAAGATTCAGCACCTGACCCACTATTCCCAATCAATATAAATACAATGAGATTTCTTCATTGATTTTGTGTGTACACTGTAAATGCACCCACTACCACAGTGCAATTCAATACAGGATTTTAGTATTTAGGATAAATCCCAAAGGTGCACCTCGTGTGTTTTTGCACGGGAACGCCTACTCTGCATCTCATTATCAGCACTTTAATGCAACTAAAGTTGAGATAAATCTAACACACTATTCAGAAGCTGGTGCAAACTGCAGACATCACCAGTATTCCCGCGATAACTGCCCCAAAATTTAACACCATGGTGGACACCACCAAATAACAGTAATAAGAACGAGAAAGAGTCACACAGCACTTAAGTAACAACCAAAAACTTTATTGAATTTTTTTTTTCCAAACTTTATTTTTCCGTTTACGTACATAGAAAGGATAAACTAAATTTAACAAACTCAACACAAAACAACAAGGCGGAAGACTCCTGTCGGGTCCATCAATGTGGATGACACAGCCTGGAAAATAAAGCACAAAATAAGGACGTGTGTAATGCGCATATCAAAGGAGTGATACACAGAGAAAGAGAGAAGGAAAAAAAAGCCAGAGAGAAAAAGAGAGGGAAGGAAAGAAAGGGAGAGAGAAAGGGAGAAGGGAGAGAGAGTGAGAGAGATAGAAGGAAAGGAAGGAAGAGAGTGTGAGAGAGAGTGAAGAGAGGGAAGTAAGAGAGAGAGAGAGAGACACTGAACCCTGCGCATCCATGACCAAATAATTACCTGCTGCCACCGGAGTGTCTACCAGTGGGCACTCCACGTGCCCGTGAAAGCTCCAGGGCCTGGTCCCGCCACCATGGCTTGGTGCACAATATGTGGACCCGCTCCGCGGCCCAGCAGATCCCACACATGTCGCTGAGTCCTGAGTCATCAATGGCGGAGACCACATCAGCTTTTGGTGCCACTAACCCTGTGCAACGCAAGTCAGCGCCACGTGGTGGTAGGCCGCTGACGGCCATACAATTTAGGGTGTGACTAACCCTGTGCAACTCAAGTCCGTGCCACGTGGTGGTAGGCCCCTGACGGCCACATCAGCTTCGGGTGGCACTAACCCTGTGCAACTCAAGTCTGCGCCACGTGGTAGTAGGCCCCTGACGGCCACATCAGCTTCGGGTGGCACTAACCCGGTGCAACTCAAGTCCGCACCACGTGGTAGTAGGCCCCTGACGGCCATACTGCTCAGGGTGCGACTAACCCTCTGCGCAACTTTTCATGGACTCTTTATGATTGAGACCCGGGAGCGTCCGCCGTCCAGTCAGCACCGGCAATAAAGGATGTGACGTTGTCGATCCATTATATTTGCGTGGTCACATGGCCTGTGACGCATGTGCCGGATGGGTGTTGTGTGTGTGCAAACCTGCCCTCAGGGAGTGGCCATGACATGTTGACAACTAGACCACTGACCTGCACACCAACAGCGAGTACGCCTGCGACAGGTAACTATGTGAGGGGTGTGAAAACGTGTTTTCTCAATGGATTTTCCATAGGAAACTTTAGACAAGGCTACAGGTCAAACTGCTGAACGGAATTACGCCAAATTTGGTAGGGAGAAAGGTCTTGGTCCAGAAAGCGCGCTTTCTCACATCGAGTGAAAATGTAAAAGAAAGGTCCCGGGGGCAATTTAATATACCGGAGCTCTGTCTGTGCGAGATAACCCTTTCACGCTCCCTCTGCCCAACATCACCACTTCGCAGCTATGCCGTTAGAAGCCAGTCCGTCGGCTCGCAGCTCTCTACCTTTGCGAGCTAGTACGCTGCTGTGCCTTTACCTCTGCGAGCTACTACGCTGCTGTTCCTTTGGGAGCGGACGGCTCATTTTACTGCGTCTGTGAGTCGAGCGGATGGGCCGTAGTTGTCCCTCTGTGAGCCTGGGTGCGAACTGTTCATAAGTCACACTACATAAGCATTGAAAAGCCATTTTGTGATTCAGTCCATCAGCTGGCATCTGTCCGAGGCATTTCTGAAAACATACCGGAGTTCTTTCTGTGAGAGATGCCCCTTTCACGCTGCCTCTCCCCACATCAGCAGGTAACGCACCCTCTTCCCACATTACCAACATACCCCCAACAACCTTCTTGGGCCCGGAATTGTCCCTGTGCGGTTGGACAAACAAGAATCTTAGTCATGTATAGATTTACATATAAAACATTTTATTTAAACAAAACAATAACAAATAAAACTGAAGGGAGTCTGGTGCTGTGGTCGCTGCCACGAAGTTGGGGTCACTGCCATTCAGGACTCAGGACACAGTTCCACATGTGGGATCGGCTTGTATTGAACAGGGTTAGTGGCACCACATGTCGCGCCTTGTGTTGTACAGTGTTAGTGGCACCACGTGTCGCCGGCCTTTCATATGGAAATATGCCTCACTGATCGAAGGGAGTCTGGTGCTGTGGTCTCTGCCACGGATTTGGGGTCACTGCCATTCAGGACTCAGGACACAGTTCCACATGTGGGATCGGCTTGTGTTGAACAGGGTATGTAGGTGGCCAACCTGTCACAACACTAAAACCAAAATATATATACATTTAGGTATTATGGGGCAAATGTTGTGTTTGACAGATGGGATACTTCTTTTTCAAATATAATTGACCTTCTGTCCACCATATTACAAGTGATTTATAGGATGGGCAATTGTAATATGGCAGACAGGATTAATTTCACATAACTGTCTGTGTATCCCATCTATCTAAAATGGATCACTGACAGAATATCGACAACAATAATGTCGACCTACAAAAATATTGTGACAAAATTATCGTTGTCAAAAATATCGACCTCCTATCTTCATAATGGTAAGTACAAAAATATTGAAAAAATATATCGTTGGTAAAAATATCGTTTTTTTTATATGTATAAAAAATAATGTAAAATAAATTAAATAATAAATTTTACTGAAAAAAATATTTAGATTTATTTGTATATGTTAACAATTATAAGTAATAAATGTAATGTAAAAATAAATTAAACATACATATTTAAAATGTAATATATATATATATTTACTTACAAATAATTAATACAAAATAATTTTAATTAATTATACAATGTTAGAAATATATTAAAAATTATAAATAAATATATATATACATACACCTGTAACATAGAAATTAAAAACATACAAATTATATTATAAATTAAAATATTAACATATGTAATATCTTTTTTAATCATACATTTTATACTACATTGACTGCAACAGTAGGGAAAGTGTTGGATAGTGGAGGAGAAACAATTACTATTCCCACTCCAGCGAGTGCAACAGTAGGGAAAGTGTTGGATAGCGGAGGGGAATAATTTACTATTCCCACTCTAGCTAGTGCAACACTAGGGAAAATGTTGGATAGCGGAGGAATAAAAATTACTATTCCCACTCCTGCAAGTGCAACAGTAGAAAAAGTGTTAGATAGCGGAGGTGTACATGCAGCAGATGTGCAAGGTATAGGTGGACGTGAATGGAGTCGACCATGTGTTCGGGATGCCCTGCCATTGCGTCAGTGGCTCTGCTTGTAGCTTCACTGGCTTGCCGTGTGCCAGTCTTGTGGATGAAATGGCACAGCTTGGTGCAATGAGCTGGGTCTGTGTGCAATGGGTGCAGGGCAGGGGTGTGGTGGGAGTACGTGTGAAGGCCATTTCACGCACGCTAACTACGACGAAGGACTTTTGAGTGTGGGATGTGTACTCGTTGTTCTCAGATCGGGCAGTGCGTAGTGTGGGAGACGGATGCAAATATTATCGTATCTGTCAGGGGGGGCTGGACACTTGCAAGTTCCTTCTCGGAGCAGCAGATGTGTTAGCGCAAGATAGCTCAGACAAAGAACCTTTCATCCCTACAGTAACTTCTCCAGCTGCATTCATACAGGATGTGTACAAAGGCCGGTCGTGGGTGTTGTGGGATGTCTGCGACCCTGGTCATCATGGATGAGATGCCCAGCACGTGGCACATGGGCGGGTTCACTGTGTGTTACGTTGCCAAACAGCTGCTCCTCCCTCCCACGAGCCCCCACACTTTTGTGCGCTGCGCTGTTGTATCCCGTGCACTCCTACGGCACACCATTGTAATGCCTATTCGCGCATGTCCTGCGGCATTCCAATCACACCGTGATACTGCCGTTTGGAGGTGGTGCATGCCACTTTACAACATCGACTGCTGCGGCCCTTGTGGCGGCCACACCAGAACACAGAGACACACCTACCGCACTTCTTGCACACGGACATGTCCGAGACACCCCGTTCCCCTTGCCGGATAGGCACACCCCTGCGCTGACCTGTGTACGCCGGGCCAGCACACGCCGCTTGTGCATGCAGGAGGATGCGTGCGTAGCTGCATGTCCAGGCTCACTGCCAATGCTGAGGTGACATGATAACGTCCGCTGAAGACAGCACACTGTGATGTTGCAGGGCCCGTGCCCATCATGCTAACACAATGACCACACGGACACACTTGCTCAGATGCGGGTTCGGGGGGCATTGGCGGTCCTAGGGTTGTTGCGATGAGTGTTGTGGCCCTCATGGGTATCCGTGTATCCTGCTCATTGACTCTATGGCACCTGTGGGTGTTCCGGTGTGGCTCTTGGCTGTGTTCCCTTTCATGCTGTAGGTAGTCGTCCTGCTTAACACCAGCAGAAAGCAGGTGTAAAATCCCTGGTGCTAACGCTGCTTATCGCCGGAATTTGTTTCGCATCGCAGTTTTTGCCTTTCGTTGTGAAAGTTGTGATGTGGTTTTTTCATGTACAGAAAAATAAACGAACTGGGCAGTGTATCCCGTCAAGATTCAGCACCTGACCCACTATTCCCAATCAATATAAATACAATGAGATTTCTTCATTGATTTTGTGTGTACACTGTAAATGCACCCACTACCACAGTGCAATTCAATACAGGATTTTAGTATTTAGGATAAATCGCAAAGGTGCACCTCATGTGTTTTTGCACGGGAACGGCTACTCTGCATCTCATTATCAGCGCTTTAATGCAACTAAAGTTGAGATAAATCTAACACACTATTCAGAAGCTGGTGCAAACTGCAGACATCACCAGTATTCCTGCGATAAGTGCCCCAAAATTTAACACCATGGTGGACACCACCAAATAACAGTAATAAGAACGAGAAAGTGTCTTGTGGTTTGTGGCCTCCTGGCCTGCCTGGATATGTTGGCGCAGGCCTGGCTGCCATGATGACTTTTGCACGCGTTACACTTAGCCGTTGTTCTGTTGCCCTCTGCTACTGCCAAGTTGTTTTACAATTGTCTGCATATTCTGTTGCTCACCTTTTCTCCTGTTCCCTTTGGGCTCCGTCTGAACAACAGTTACAAGGTCGAACAACATGTCCCTGGTTCTTACTGATTTGGCCTGTCCCTCGCACCTAGACATAACACCATGTACAGCTGCCATGGAGAAATTAGTGTGCTTTTAATATTGCGGTTAGGGCGCGCTAGAGACACTTGGAGAAAACCTTTCCAGGGAGAAGAGCTGTGATTGTCTGCTGATGTAGTTTTGCATCTAGAGACTGAGGTATGGGGGTTCGCTAGTCAAAGCCCAAAGGTCTTCTATTATTATAATAAACTGGCTTCCAGCACGGGGAGGGTGGTAATGTTAGATAGACATATATCCACTGCTTTATGAGATGCTTTCCCCGTTTGTATTCTATGGAGTTGTAACTATGCTGATTATATTATTCATATGTATTATGCTATTAGTACTGACACGTGTACTGTATCTTAGAGCACGTAAGTTGAAATAAACATTTTAACCTATACAGTGTCTCTTCTTACGCATATTGTGGACAGGTACGAGTGAGTGACGAAAGAGTGTTCTTGCCTCTGCGAGTCCTGAGAGAGAGAAACCGTGTTCTGGGTTGTCTAATCATTGGCACATTGGTGCTGATGGGACGCTAAGGCTAGTTGGGTTGGGGTTTTGGGTGCTAAGGCATATGGTTGGCTCACCACTATATTCCGAGGTCCTATTATCCTGTGCATAGCTCTGTATGTGCAGAAACCCTATGACATGGCGCGACCAACGAGTGGGGCAGCTTATCTGCGAGACGCTTGAGTAGTACTTGTGCTTGTCCACAATCCCCTCACGTACGCTTCCGGAAGCGTGTGTGACGGCGATACCTCCTATATTGAAGTTTTTGTAGGTTCTTTCAAGCTTGAAGTTGTTAAAAAAGGTTTCTTAAACATAACCCTTTTTGTGCTGCCTAGTGTACGATTGTTGAATAAACCCGTTAGTAATGGCGGGTATAGACATAGCGGCGCATAGCCGCACAGCACTCCGGGATCACTTACGGGTGTATGGAGTGCCAGACGCGGGAGTTGAACTAGTCTTTGTGGTTCAAGCCGATCCGGCTTTCCATTTTGAAGTGTTCTACTCTTGGATCACTTTTCCAGCGGTGGATGCGAACGATGATCTGTTCCATACATATGAACCCACCGTTGTTCCTGCAGTCTATAGACCTTATACTAATCTTGAAGTACCGCTCACGGCTTGGCAACACCGTGTTTGGTTTAATGGCGCCCTCCCACAACCGAATACCACGGTTCGTTTAGGCCCCTTATCAATTGAGGGGGCCACTTGGCCTGTTTTGGCCGGGTACACACCACATCCGCGTTATATGACAATACCAGTCGCGGAACTACGCACTATGTATGCGGCCTTGGTGCAGGTGCATCGAGCTTTAGTGCGATATGTTACAGGCAGCATCCATGGAATCGCTCCTGGAGTGCCTGGCCAACCAGCTGCTGCAGGCGGAGTGACCATAAGTCCCGTCATGGTGAATTCTGTGATGGGCAAACGGCCACAAAATAAGGATGATTTTCCTTATTGGCTTGCAGAAAAGTTTGATCAGTTGGAGGCAGTTTTTCCACATACAACTCCTGTGGATAAACATCGTATTTTGACGATTAGTTTGCCAAAAGACTTAATTCCCGAGTTGACAGCATGTGACAACTGGGGTAGGGTATTCGCAGCAGTATATTCTAAATGTTTTGGTACTCCTTCCATGACAGTTCTCCCCTCTGTAATTAAAAAAGTACAGGATGAACACGGCCCTGAAGCGGCTGTGGAATTAGGGATGAGACTAGTGGGAGTGTTTGAAGTAGTAGCTGAACTGATCCTTGCGAATGTCAAGGGCGATGCAGTGAACTTTCAAGTAGCTAACGCTTTGGCTTTGGTCCCAGAATTGGACAAGCCTCGAGAATTACCGAAAATTATTACCCAGGCTTACAAAACTATTGGTAGAAACAGCCTGGGTAACAAGCCTTTTGCTAAACAGCAACCACAATCGCAACCACAACAGCAACAAACCAAATCTCAATCTGAGAAGGATGAGAAACCAGTCTTCACTAAAAAGAGCTGGAGGCTGAAAAACAGGGTAAGCAACAGACAAAGCCGGGATCGCGAGGCGCATCCCCGGTTTCAGTTTCTTCTGAACGTACTTATGATTTACGCGATAGAGCGAGAATTAAGTCTCCGGATAGGTTTCAGATCCATGATACGCGTTCTCCTCGTTCTTTACAGGCACAGACTTCATCACAGGCCGGTGGAGGAGACCGCCAGGATAGAGGAAGGGCCCGTGAGGCCCCACAGGGACGAGACCAGCCTCGACAACAAGTCAGAGGAAAAGAAGAAGACGCTCAACGTTTTCGACCACAATTTCAGAAGAAGAAAGTTGCCGCTGTAACAGCTAAATATGCCACAAACGGTGAGAACGAGACTCCTGAATTGGACGTGGGCAGTAACCCTCCTAGACAGCGCCGCGGAAGTAACCATAGTGCGGGAGGCGCTACGTCCTCATATGGAGGCGACAGCAACTGAAACATTCATTACTGTTGAAACAGCAGACACCAGAGTGGCACCCCCTGACAGACTATTTAATATTGTCCTCCAAATTGAAGGTGATATACAGCGAGTAATTAAAGGTATTTTTTGGGAAAATCTGACCTCTTCATATGATATTTTATTAGCAGAGGCGGATTGGCCACCCCCATTCGTACTTACTGCGTGTAAAGGGGAGGAGGTAATCCTTCCGAGCTTTTCTAGACATGTCCCAAAGGACAAAGCAAAGGCTCTTGCAGCAGAATGGGCTGTGTCCCTGGCTCCAGCGTTATTTCGCAATCACGTGGGTTGGGACGAAGAATCTCCCCCATGAAATCCCTTTGCGATCGTTGCCGCAGCCACAACCCCAGTATCCCATAAAACGTGAAGCCAAAGGCCCCGTTTCCGAAATTCTGACACAGTTGGAATATCAGGGAGTAATTGAACCCTGTGTCTCACCTATGAACAATCCCCTTTTCGCGGTTTCTAAACCCGATGGATCGTACCGTTTAGTATTGGATTACCGGCATTTGAACTCTCATTGTCGGACCTTGCGGTGCAAAATACCCATAGTTCTGCGCTTGTAGACAGTCTTGGTCGTAAAAAATACAAAACGACCCTTGACCTTTCAAATGGATTCTACACGCACAACTTAGCCCCGGAGAGTGGCCAATGGTGTGCCTTTACCTCCGGTGGTAAAATGTTCAAATTCAGGCGTCTTCCTATGGGCTACAAGAATAGTCCAGGCGTATTCGCCGCTCGTGTTGTCTCTTTGTTAGACGGCATCGATCCAGACGCCTGTTCGTATGTGGATGACATTTATCTGACAGACGATGAATTGTTTCCGCATCTGACCCGGGTGGACCGCATTATTCTTGAATTTGCGGTTCAGGGATACAAAATTAACTTTGCCAAATCCCATATTGCTGAATTTACCGTTTTGTTCTTGGGCTATGAGCTCAACAATGAAGGTAAGGGTTTAGCCCCCATTTTCTGGAGAAATGTGCACTTCTGTGCCCTCCTACAAATCTGAAGAAGCTTCAGTCTTTGCTGGGTTTTCTGAATTTCGGACGTACATACATTCCCGAATATGCCCAGCGTATCAAGCCACTGTATGCCTTGATACAGCCTACTTTTTCGAAGTCTTGCTGGCTTCCGGAGCATACCTCCATTCTGCAATCACTGCAGAAAGACCTTCTTGAGTCTAAATACCTTTTGACGCGTGATAACCACACAAACTTGGTGATTAGAATCATTCCAGGGGCAGTGGGCTTCACGTATTTAACCTTTAATGAAGGAGACACAGTACCTATCGCATACAAGTCACATCTATACACCTCTGCAGAAATGCGGTTCTCATCTGTGGAGAAAGTGCTAACAGCAGTGCAAATGGCGATCCTGAAGGAGCGCGCACTGGCACAAGGAAAACGCATTCTGGTGGTGACACCCTATCCTGCCCTAGAGGCAGTGACTAAAGCAAGTGTTCCGAACTCTAAAGCCTTGCACCCCCGTTGGATTCAATGGGCAACCTCTTTGACGTCTCCGGATGTCACTTTCATATTCGATTCTTCTCTTCAGACTCAGGAGTTTTTACAGTATGAATTCGTTCATCCTCCTCCTCTGTCTTTATTGCCGCTTGAGGATTACGACTGTGTGATCTATACCGATGGTTCGGCACAACCGGCCACGGGATCCAAGCATGCTTATTCTGCCGCATGTGCTATTGTTGCAGGTACTTTTGTGAACGGAAAGTTCAGATCCACTGTGGTGCACACTCAGACACTCGGGGATAGTACTGCACAATTGGCCGAGCTGCGCGCATTGGTGCTTGCGCTTGAGTTCGTAAATCCTGATGTGACCACTTTAATTGTGTGCGATTCTTACTACTGTGTTCAATCATACAATGACAATCTGTTCTTTTGGTCGCAAAATGACTATAGAGACGCTAAAGGCAACACAATCAAGCATAAAATGCTTTGGGTTCGAGTGGCAGAATTACAACAACGTCTGCCTCTCACACAGGTGGTACACACCCTAGGCCATCAGCGGGTGGGCGCACACGCTGTTGGTAACAGTCTGGCAGATGAAGCTGCCAGATCAGCAGTACTCACGTGTTCAGTAGCAGCAGTTACTAGATCCATGTCTAGAATAGACACTGATATCTTGGCAGCTATTGCTGCAACAAAAGAAGGAATTAATTACCCTAGAGGTTTCCCTTCTAAATATTCTTACCAGATAGGTCCCGATCAGGCTCCTTATGTAACAATACCTAACGTTGGGGTTCGGCTGATCCCCAACGCGGACCGCAGACTTTCCTTGATGGCAGCAGCACACGAAGGCATGGCTTCGGCGCATGCTGGTGTGTCAGCGACAATTTCCATTTTGCAGCAGCGTTACTGGTGGCGTGGTTTATACAAAGATACACGTACTTATGTGCTTTCCTGTGACGTTTGTCAACAGATCAAGCCTTCGACAGTCACAAGACCACCGCAGACCTCGCTTGCAATTTCGAACAGACCCTTTGGGTGTGTTTACTTGGATCACTGCGGTCCATTTTCTTCAGACACTGCCTATAAATATATCTTAGTGGCAGTGGACTCGTGCACACGGTTCATCTGGGTCTGGCCACAACGGAGTGCTGACGCACGAAATGTCATTAGGGATTTGCGAGTCTTTGTGGGAATTTTTGCATGCGGCACCTTCCATTCTGACCAAGGTCCGGCGTTTGCCTCTAAGGCTTACAAGGACGCAATGGGCTCCTTAGGGGTGCGGGTGAAATTTTCGTCTCCGTATAGGCCTGAGGGCAACTCTATCGTTGAACGAATGAACCGTGACTTAAAGCAATCCTTGACAGCTAGAGTTATAGGTACTGGCAGGAACTGGCTGGCCCACTTGTATACTGTTCAACGTGCACTTAATAATCTCCCTAGAAGGCCTCTGGGTGGGCGGACCCCTTACGAAATGCTCTTTGGCATACGAATGTTTGTGCCTGACCTTGATGGTCTAGACATGGCGGCGCAATCCGCCAAGTTTGATGTAGATAATCATTCTACTATGTTACAGGACTTACAAGAAGCCCGAGACAAACTAGCAATTGCACATTTGCCTTCAGCCACAGACCCTGCTTTGCAGATTCCGGTTGCCGGCTGGCTTCCGAAGATTGGCGACCTGGTACGAGAGAAGGTGGAGAACAAAAAAGAATTCGGCCCCTCTTTTCGTGCACCGGTTCCAGTACTGGGCTTGAAGGGAACACGTACAGTCATCCTACCACCGCTTCCCGGTCGCAAGGAAAACAGATACATCTCAGTGGAAAATGTCAAGCTACAACATCTGGCCGATCTTAAATAGTGTCACACCAGCGGTCTCTTGTCCTGCAATTTATCGGACAAGCGTTCGAGGTACGCCTGCACGAACAATCAATGACGTTACCATGGAGATGGTTGATTTGCCTGACAATATATTTGAACCCCCTGCATCACCCTGCATAGACGAGGACGAATATACTTATCCCGCCACAGAGTCGGTGGCACACCAACCAACAACGCCACTGAGCCCGACACATTATTCTTTTGACTCGGAATCCAATTCATCACAAGTCCCGTCCAAGTTTAGTCTTTTTGTATCGTGGTTTAGAGACAATTTTTGATTCCACCTTGGACATACATTTGGATGGTACTTTTCTTGGTTTTTTTGTTCATGTCCATTGGCTTTGTCACAGTGTTTTTTCTACTCATCAATGGTCACTATTTACCTGAACGCTCTGCTGTGAACAGTGTTGCTGGAACTTTGGCTCCACATTCCTCTTCACACATCATGAAGCGTGACCACACATTTGTGAACATTTCAGCGTTTCCAGTTGCTGATGGCATAGTATGGGATGCGGTAAACTTTCAAATACATGGCCCGACAGAAATTATTAATGTACCAAATGTCCTTCGAGTTTCGATGGGTGATGTAGTAAAAAGTAATATTCATTCTGATGATTGGGATGTGCTTGCAGTTGAAGCATTGTTTGCTGATTTAAAATATTATGCCTCTTTTAATGCTGAAGACTTGTATATGAATTCTGCGAATTATGCCGATTTGTATTGTTACCAACATTGGGGGAATCATTTTCTCCACAAGCCAAGTGCACTACGTAGCCCTGCTACTTACACCCAATGGGAACACTGCCCAAACCCCGTACCAGGTAGTTCCCAAACTCTTCGAAATAAATTCACCTATTTTACTGATTTTAATCGATCGAACCCTGGGTCATATTATTTTAAATTAAAAACTCCATTGACTCAGAAAATAATGTTGACCCACACTAAATTGTTATATTCGGGTTCCTTTTTGAGCGCCTTGGCGGTGGGTGGTTATGAATATTGGAAAGACACAGTGGATTTAAAATCAATTTGGGGTTCGAAGCCATGGCAGGTGCAAGGCACTGAGGCCTTGCACCGTGCTTGCCTGATCCCAGCCCAAATTCTATTTCTAAATGCTTCCATTTATCAGACCACGTGTTGGGGGTTGGCTACCGTTAAACAACTAAATGCGCCAACCATCCCATCCTTGTCGAGTCTGCCAAATGATAGTTTGCATTTTAATATGTCCCTTATGGCGTTACAGGCTCAGTTTCAGAATAATTCCTTTAACGTTTCTGCACTGATACAGTCACCCTGGTTGGCATGGCCCATATCATCTAATGCATGCCAACTGCGTTTTCATGGCACAGTTCCTGGCTACATACAGGACAAGCCTGATCCAAGATTTACTGAAACTCGTACTGTGACCACGTATTCGGTTGGTAAATTATGTAAACAATGGTTACAACATTCGTCCTTAGACTCTGTTAAGAACCATTTATCCCTCCTATCAGGCACTATTGACTTATCTGACTTTATCTTGGGACCTCGTGGTCCCCGACCGAAGAGATTCATTTATGAGGCATATAATGAGCTCTGGAAACTGTCACAAATGGAAGCTGCTTCCCGTCTTAGGGAAATAGACCAAGCCAATTTGGAAAAGGTGCTTGCTGTTGTTGACAATAGTATAAATACCCTGTCTTCCCGCATTTACACATTAGACAATATTGTATCCTCTGTTGTTGATATTGTACAAGATGATGTCTCTATGTTGTATCATGGTCAGAATCAGTTGCGTCAGTGATGCAGTTTGCATGGACTTTGCAAACTCTTAAGTTGGGTAAAGTTCCTTGGAATTTGTTAAACACCACTGCCCTCTTTCTGCCTTTTAATTTGACTAACAAACAGCAGTTCATGTCCATGAAAGATGCATCTTACACTTTGTTACATATTGAAAAAGTGGATCCTTTACCGTTCTCAGTAGCAGAACTAGATTCTGCGGTATGGCTAGTTCATGGGGTTATAGCTTTACCTTTTTCCCTATTTGAGTTCAGTTCGTGCATGAAGCATTATCCTGTGGGCCGTTTCCAGCCTTTGGGTGGTGCTTTCCTGCATGAACTTTGGTCCTTGCCTTTCATGTATAAATGCCTTAGAGATGGCAAGGAAGTATTTCTCACGGGGGAGTCTTGTGATTCAACTGTGGGTCATTCGCTTATTTGTAAACATATTAAATTGCACGGGGCTTGTAGCGTTTCAGTTCCAAATCTTGCATGTGTCCTGAAGGGTATTCCTGCTCCTGCTATTTCTCCTACTTTTACTTTGCTTACCAACGGTAGCTATTTGCTTTTAAATAACGAAAATTGTTGCGGCCTGCAGGCCGGCATTCCGTATATTGTTACAGTCTCGCACAGAGTTGTCTGCTGCAAGAATGTGCTTTTTCCTCCCCCTCACGACATCGTTGATAGCTCTATTTGGCCTTCCATTCCTACCATGGAGGCAGATTTCAATAAGTTGAGCAGAATAAAGGCCCTATTATTGAATGAGGAGGTTATGCTCACATCCGCCCGGGAGACATTCATTCTCCAGGTGGCGAGCACCCACAGTGAAATACAGGCCCTTTTGAACACCAACCTCCCCAACATTTTGGGGAGTTAATTCATCGTATTTTTAACGCATCAAACACTGAGGGTCTAGTGCATTTTTTAAGATTGTGGGGTCCGGCCTGGTGTCCACATTCCAAACTATTTTTGGTGTGATACCGGCGTTCATTCATTCTACTTTTTCTAGCGTCTTTGGTGGTTTCCCTTTAATACTCGCCTTGGCGGCTGGTGTCTTGCTGTTGGTCTGTTTTCTGCGCAATGGCTGCTCCCCACTGGGCCCTTCTCGATCCCGAACACCTCCAGCTGCTCCGTGAGCGACTTCTGGTTGGCTTCGATGTTCTGCCCTTGGCGACCATCAGTGTGTCCTACACCCTTTCCTTTCGCTTTGCGTATTTCACTTGCGTGCAACCCGTGATGTCTTGCATCCGCTGTCCTTTCACATGGACCATGGATTATTGCCTCTCCAATTCGTCATTGTCTGTTCCGGATTTTGTTCAGTTGGTGGGTCCCTTAGAGGCCCATGAACGGGACTGTTCCGTTGCTGGCTTTATGATGCGTGCGGCTGCACTGGGGATTTTGGCACAATGGGATATCTGGGCGGCTGCTCAGAATCTCCTACAACAAAGCTATATTGAATATCACGCAAGCTGTCCCGCATTGCTTTTGGATGCGCCATCCTCTGAGGAACATTCCTGCAGCTTTGACCTGTTGGACTGGATGGCGTCTACGTTTTTTGACGATTCCAATGATGTCCTCTTGGACGGTATAGCATATTTCTGCACTTCCACGTTTTTGGATTGATTTGTCGTTCACTGTCCGTGGACTGCCTCTATTCTGCTCAGGTTTTTAGAACTCTGTCTTCGTCTTTAGTCTTGGCGGATGGACTGTCCAGGGGAGGGTGTCTTGTGGTTTGTGGCCTCCTGGCCTGCCTGGATATGTTGGAGCAGGCCTGGCTGCCATGATGACTTTTGCACGCGTTACACTTAGCCGTTGTTCTGTTGCCCTCTGCTACTGCCAAGTTGTTTTACAATTGTCTGCATATTCTGTTGCTCACCTTTTCTCCTGTTCCCTTTGGGCTCCATCTGAACAACAGTTACAAGGTCGAACAACATGTCCCTGGTTCTTACTGATTTGGCCTGTCCCTCGCACCTAGACATAACACCATGTACAGCTGCCATGGAGAAATTAGTGTGCTTTTAATATTGCGGTTAGGGCGCGCTAGAGACACTTGGAGAAAACCTTTCCAGGGAGAAGAGCTGTGATTGTCTGCTGATGTAGTTTTGCATCTAGAGACTGAGGTATGGGGGTTCGCTAGGCAAAGCCCAGAGGTCTTCTAATTTTATAATAAACTAGCTTCCAGCACGGGGAGGGTGGTAATGTTAGATAGACATATATCCACTGCTTTATGAGATGCTTTCCCCGTTTGTATTCTATGGAGTTGTAACTATGCTGATTATATTATTCATATGTATTATGCTATTAGTACTGACACGTGTACTGTATCTTAGAGCACGTAAGTTGAAATAAACATTTTAACCTATACAGTGTCTCTTCTTACGCATATTGTGGACAGGTACGAGTGAGTGACGAAAGAGTGTTCTTGCCTCTGCGAGTCCTGAGAGAGAGAGAAACCGTGTTCTGGGTTGTCTAATCATTGGCACATTGGTGCTGATGGGACGCTAAGGCTAGTTGGGTTGGGGTTTTGGGTGCTAAGGCATATGGTTGGCTCACCACTATATTCCGAGGTCCTATTATCCTGTGCATAGCTCTGTATGTGCAGAAACCCTATGACAAAAGAGTCACACAGCACTTAAGTAACAACCAAAAACTTTATTGAAACTTTTTTTTTTCAAACTTTATTTTTCCGTTTACGTACATAGAAAGGATAAACTAAATTTAACAAACTCAACACAAAACAACAAGGCGGAAGACTCCTGTCGGGTCCATCAATGTGGACGACACAGCCTGGAAAATAAAGCACAAAATAAGGACGTGTGTAATGCGCATATCAAAGGAGTGAGACACAGAGAAAGAGAGAAGGAAAAAAAAGCCAGAGAGAAAAAGAGAGGGAAGGAAAGAAAGGGCGTGAGAAAGGGAGAAGGGAGAGAGAGTGAGAGAGATAGAAGGAAAGGAAGGAAGAGAGTGAGAGAGAGAGTGAAGAGAGGGAAGTAAGAGAGAGAGAGAGAGAGACACTGCCGCCCCTGCACATCCATGACCAAATAATTACCTGCTGCCACCGGAGTGTCTACCAGTGGGCACTCCACGTGCCCGTGAAAGCTCCAGGGCCCGGTCCCGCCACCATGGCTCGGTGCACATTATGTGGACCCGCTCCGCGGCCCAGCAGATCCCACACATGTCGCTGAGTCCTGAGTCATCAATGGCGGAGACCACATCAGCTTTTGGTGCCACTAACCCTGTGCAACGCAAGTCAGCGCCACGTGGTGGTAGGCCACTGACGGCCATACAATTTAGGGTGCGACTAACCCTGTGCAACTCAAGTCCGTGCCAGGTGGTGGTAGGCCCCTGACGACCACATCAGCTTCGGTTGGCACTAACCCTGTGCAACTCAAGTCTGCGCCACGTGGTAGTAGGCCCCTGACGGCCAAATCATCTTCGGGTGGCACTAACCCTGTGCAACTCAAGTCCGCGCCACGTGGTAGTAGGCCCCTGACGGCCATACTGCTCAGGGTGCGACTAACCCTCTGCGCAACTTTTCATGGACTCTTTATGATTGAGACCCGTGGAGCGTCCGCCGTCCAGTCAGCACCGGCAATAAAGGATGTGGCATTGTTGATCCATTATATTTGCGTGGTCACATGGCCTGTGTGGTCGGGAGATTGACTCGGCAGGTGAGGCCTTAGATAGGCGCATTTCGGAAACACTTGACAGCTGTGCACCCTGGGCCGCAAAGGCACCCAGAAGGCAAGCAAAATCTGCCCCCTGGTTCGGAGACAAACGGAGACTGGCAAGAGCGGCCTGTAAACGTCTTGAAAGACGATGGAGAAGGGATTTTTCAGCCCAGTTGAAGACTTAATACAAAGTTAGTCTTAAGCTCTATCATACCCTTATCAGAAAAACGCGGGCTTCCTATTATAAGGAAAAAATTGAGAGAGCGGAAAATTCAGTCAAAGAGTTGTTCACCGTCTACAAAGAGATCTCATCCTTGGATAAGATCGCAGCACCGAGTATAAGTTCAGTGGAGTCCTGTAATCGGATAGCAGAGTTTTTTGTAGAGAAGGTAGAGAAAATCTATTCCACCTTCCCGGTCTCTGCAAGGGAGGGGCGCGCTGTGGTTGCTGCCCCCACTAACATAAAGGGAGAAGAATATCTGGATACTTTCAGTACCCCTAATCATGAGACCCTAATGAAGATAGCTAGTAGCATCAAGTCCGGCCCTCCCAGTGACCCTGCAAGGCCAAGGGTGCTGAGAGGGAGCATGGATTGCCTTGAACCTTGCATCAGACATCTGTTAGAGCTCTCTTTCAGCTCAGGCACTGTGCCAAAAAAATGGAAGGAGGCTGTGGTCTTACCGCTGAGGAAGAAGCCGAATGTCAGCATGGACCAGCTAGACAATTTGCGTCCCATCTCGCTACTCCCTTACTTTGCGAAAATTGCAGAGAAGGTTGTGAACATTCAGCTGATGGCCCATGTTATCAAACATAGTCTTCTCCATCCCACTCAGTCCGGTTTTCGAGCAGCGTACTCGACTGAATCGGCTTTGCTCCTCTCCACTGAGACCATCCGGAAGTACGTTGATGAGGGTCAGACGGCGGCCTTAATTTTATTAGATCTGAGTGCCGCCTTTGACACTGTTGCTCATCATACGTTGCTTCAGTGTCTCAGGAGGGGAGGGGTGGGGGGGAAGGCATTGGAATGGATGGAATCCTTTCTACAGGACCGCAGTTTTCAGGTAGCACAGGGACCTTATCTATCTAAGAGCATTGGGCTTAAACAGGGGGTGCCACAGGGGTCCACCCTTAGCCCGACCCTATTTAACCTATATGTTGCCCCAGTGGCAGACATCACTGGAAAGTTTGGGGTCAAAGCCGTGTCCTATGCTGACGACACGCAACTGGTGGTGTCTCTAACACAGTCGGACGAGAAGGCAGCTACTAATTTTAATTCCTGCCTGCAAGAACTCGCAGTAGGGATGGCTAACAACTGCCTTAAACTGAACGGGAGCAAGACAGAAGTGATGGTTATTGGCAAGGCACCTTCTGTGTGGACATCGGCGTGGTGGCCACAGACCCTGGGTCCTATCCCCGGTCCTAGTGAACAGGTGAAGAACCTAGGGGTGTGGCTTGACCCTAAGCTCTCGTTTGAGCATCATACTAGGCGGGTGGCAGGAACTTGTTTTGGAATCTTGCGTGGACTCCGCAAGACCCTGGACCTCCTGCCTACCGTAGCTAGGAAGACCATGGCTCATGCTTTAGTAACATCGAGGCTGGACTATGGAAATGTGCTTTACCTGGGGGATAATGTCAACTGTGTACAGAGGCTTCAATGTATCCAGAACGCAGCAGCCCGCCTGGTTCTGATGCTACCTAGGCGAGCCTCTTCCAGGAAGGCCCTGGTCGCCCTTCACTGGCTCCCGATTAAGGAGCAAATCCTGTTTAAAACTCTTTGTGTGAGCCATCGGATTCTACAAAGGAAGGGGCCCACATACCTACATCACCTTCTGACTCCGTATGTCCCCTCCCGCCAATTAAGATCTAGCGGGACGGGACAGGTTATTATTCCCAGAGTCAGGAGGGTAAGGATGGGTGGGCGATCCTTTAGTTTCAGGGCAGCTCAGCAATGGAACAAACTCCAGTGGGGGCTTCGGATGGAGGCCTCGGAGTTGATTTTTCGTAAAAAGCTGAAAACTTTTCTATTCCCCACTGAGTAGCTTTCGAGTTGCTGTACCGTATATGGGGGGTGGCCTGGGAATGATGTCTCTCTCGACTGTACCGTAGCACGGGGACACACTAGCCTAGTGTAACCAAGCGCTCTACAAATGTCATTATTATCATTATCATTATCTGTGATGCATGTGCCGGATGGGTGTGGTGTGTGTGCAAACCTGCCCTCAGGGAGTGGCCGTGACATGTTGACAACTAGACCACTGACCTGCACACCAACAGCGGGTACGCCTGCGACAGGTAACTATGTGAGGGGTGTGAAAACGTGTTTTCTCAATGGATTTTCCATAGGAAACTTTAGACAAGGCTACATGTCAAACTGCTGAACGGAATTACGCCAAATTTGGTAGGGAGAAAGGTCTTGGTCCAGAAAGCGCGCTTTCTCGCATCGAGTGAAAATGTAAAAGAAAGGTCCCGGGGGCAATTTAATATACCGGAGCTCTGTCTGTGCGAGATAACCCTTTCACGCTCCCTCTGCCCAACATCACCACTTCGCAGCTATGCCGTTAGAAGCCAGTCCGTCGGCTCGCAGCTCTCTACCTTTGCGAGCTAGTACGCTGCTGTGCCTGTACCTCTGCGAGCTACTACGCTGCTGTTCCTTTGGGAGCGGACGGCTCATTTTACTGCGTCTGTGAGTCGAGCGGATGGGCCGTAGTTGTCCCTCTGTGAGCCTGGGTGCGAACTGTTCATAAGTCACACTACATAAGCATTGAAAAGCCATTTTGTGATTCAGTCCATCAGCTGGCATCTGTCCGAGGCATTTCTGAAAACATACCGGAGTTCTTTCTGTGAGAGATGCCCCTTTCACGCTGCCTCTCCCCACATCAGCAGGTAACGCACCCTCTTCCCACATTACCAACATACCCCCAACAACCTTCTTGGGCCCGGAATTGTCCCTGTGCGGTAGGACAAACAAGAATCTTAGTCATGTATAGATTTACATATAAAACATTTTATTTAAACAAAACAACAACAAATAAAACTGAAGGGAGTCTGGTGCTGTGGTCGCTGCCATGAAGTTGGGGTCACTGCCATTCAGGACTCAGGACACAGTTCCACATGTGGGATCAGCTTGTATTGAACAGGGTTAGTGGCACCACGTGTCGCCGGCTTGTGTTGAACAGGGTTAGTGGCACCACGTGTCGCGGCTTGTGTTGGACAGGGTTAGTGGCACCACATGTCCAAAATTCGAATTGCGAGCTCTGCTGCCCACAGTGTAGACTGCTAATGAGTGTTCGTTTGCAATAGAAGATGAATTTGGTGATTGTACTAAAGCTATAACTGATATAAAAAAAGTTCTTGAAGCAAGGATACTAAAAGGATATTATGTAGGTTTTAGGCCTGTGATAGTTACTTGCCTACTGGACTCTGTAATTAATCAATCAAGACTTAATTTTAATTGGGAGCCCTGATGACCGCAGTGTAGGCCAGAGGTAGCGGTCAGCAATAGCCCATAGCCACGTGGTGTTGAGTTGAGGTGCACAGTTAGTGGCACCAGAAGCATTGAGAATGTATGAGCCTGTGATGCTGCTTGGTGCGGACGGGCCGCACTGGGAACAATGTCTCTTGCCTACTGGACTGCGTCATCTGCAATCGCGACTGTATCTGAATTGTGAGCCCTGCTGACCGCAGTGTAGGCCAGAGGTAGCGGTGAGCAAGGGCCCACAGCCACGTGCATAGGTTAGTGGCCCCACCGGCCTGCATAGTTCAGGTTCAGTGGCACCACGTGTCGCCGGCCTTCCATATGAAAATACGCCTCACTAATCGAAGGGAGTCTGGTGCTGTGGTCGCTGCCACGAAGTTGTGGTCACTGCCATTCAGGAGTCAGGACACAGTTCCACATGTGGGATCGGCTTGTGTTGAACAGGGTTAGTGGCACCACGTGTCGCTGGCCTTGCATATGGAAATATGCCTCACTGATCGAAGGGAGTCTGGTGCTGTGGTCGCTGCCACGAAGTTGTGGTCACTGCCATTCAGGAGTCAGGACACAGTTCCACATGTGGAATCGGCTTGTATTGAACAGGGTTAGTGGCACCACGTGTCGCACCTTGTGTTGTACAGGGTTAGTGGCACCACGTGTCACGGCTTGTGTTGAACAGGGTTAGTGGCACCACGTGTCACCGGCTTCTGTTGAACAGGGTTAGTGGCACCACGTGTTGCGGCTTGTGTTGAACAGGGTTAGTGGCACCACGTGTCGCCGGCTTGTATTGAACAGGGTTAGTGGCACCACGTGCCGCCGGCTTGTGTTGAACAGGGTTGGTGGCATCACGTGTCGCCGGTCTTCCACAGTGTAGGCCGGAGGCTGCAGTCAGCAAAGGCCCACAGCCACGTGACGTTGACTTGAGCTGCACAGATTGGGAGCATACAGTCTTCTTAACCGATTATACTCTCTTACACAATTTACATCGGCACTAATCTTGAATTGTTAGCCCTGCTAACCGCATTGTAGGCCGGAGGCAGCGGTCACCAAGGGCCCACAGCCACGTGGCGTTGACTTGAGCTGCACAGAGTTAGTGGTACTTGAAGCACTTAGCGTGTGCGCAGTCAGCGATGATGCGTGGTCTGGGCTGGCCGCACTGGTAGCAATGTCTGTTGCCTACTGGACTGCGTCATCTGCAATAGGCCTGGGTGGTAAATTCCGTTCCGCTCACGGAATTCGCGGAATTTGAGTAATCTCGCGTTCCGCGGAGAACGCGGAATTGCCCAAAATTCCGCGATCCGCGGCTTCGCGGAATTTTTTGCTTGTTCGCGCTTTCAAAATGCGTGTTCGCGAGATATTTCTCCCCGAGCACGGAAACAGCGTTCGCGAACAGGAAAAAAGCATCGCGAACGGGCGGAACAAGCAATTCCACGTGTTCGCTGAACTTTTGCGTGCTCGCGGAGATTTTTTACCGTTTCGCGGGGTTTGCGTAGCGCGACTACGCAAATTCCGCCCACCCCTAATCTGCAATCGCGAGTCGCTCTGAATTGTGAGCCCTACTCACCGCAGTGGAGGCAGGAGGCGGCAGTGAGGAAGGGCCCACAGGCACGTGTTGTTGACTTGAGCAATGTCTGTTGCCTACTGGACTGCGTCATCTGCAATCTCGACTCCATCTGAATTGTAAGCCCTACTGACCGCAGTGTAGTCCGAAGGCAGCGGTCAGGAAGGGTCCACAGCCACGTGTTGTTGACTTGAGCAATGTCTCTTGCCTACTGGACTGCGTCATCTGCAATCGCGACTCGATCTGAATTGTGAGCCTTGCTGTCCGCAGTGTATATCGAAGGCAGTAGTTTGTACAGACATAAGTCCGCGGTGCTGTGCCGTTGGGGGCCTATGTGGCGGAAGCCAGCGATCGGCTGAGGAGGCTGGCGGTCACGTCGGCGGCCTCGTGGCAGGGTGAGGGGCGCCACCCTGGCAGACGCTTTGGCCTTCCCACAAGTGAACCACGCCCAGAGCTCCAGCCTATTTATTCACACTCCTACGCTGAAGTGGCGTACGTCGGACCAGCCTACTCCGGTTACACTTATGCTTACAGGGGAGGACGACACAGCTACATGACTGAGATCTTCTCTAGTGTTTGACGTAACATGGTTGGGTCCACTGTCCACAACACTACAAGCACCAGTAGTATTTGTGCACATGGAGAGGTGTGTGTTCTGCATACAGAGATGTGTCCAGAACATCACCGCTACACTTTGCATTGTGTGCATTGTTAAACATGGGTGAATTGCTTCCTTCACATATAGTTTGTTCACACCTGTCCCAATATTCAGCTATTGTGTGGCTGAGGGCCATGCCGTTTTCGGAAAGTTCGCTGTCTTGTTCTGCGCTGCCTCGGTGGTAGAGGGGGGGTTCTGGGGGTGGTGGTGGGTGTTGTGGCGTTCTTGGGTGTCAGAGCTGCTTGATCAGTAGGTCTATGACATGTGTTGGTCTTCAGATGTGGCTCTGGGCTGGGCTCCCTTTCATACTGTATGTAGTTGTTTAATATTTAAAAAACAAGAAGCCATTATATAGTTTAAATAACAAATAAAAAGAATTACAGTAGGGAGAGGGGTGGTACGGGGGGGAGGTCCTGAGGGTTGTGGCAGTGGGTGTTGTGTCCTTCTTGGGTGTCGGAAAAAACTATAGGTTAAATGAACATTATAATTAGAAGTTAGCATTAAAAAAACATTGAAATTCACTGAAAAAACCATAGGTTTCAGGGACGTTATAGATAGAAATTATTATTTAAAAAACCTTAGAAATTCACTTAAAAACCATAGGTTTCAGGGATGTTATAGATAGAAATTAGTATTTAAAAACCTTAGAAATTTACTGAAAAAACTATAGGTTTCAGGCATGTTATAGTTAGAAATTAGCATTTAAAAAATCTTTAAAATTCACTGAAAAAACCATAGGTTTTATTGACGTTATAGTTAGTTGGACATTTCACTCATACAAAACCAGAGAAATTCCGCCGTTATAGTTAGTTCAGCTAACTATAACTCGCGCCCCGCAATGCACTGCTGATGACGTCACATATTACATCATTCATGACATGGTCAGTGACATCACTGATGACATCACTGATGACATCTCAAATGACATCACTGATTACATCTACCATGTGATAATTTTATGCATCTTCTCTCACCCTAATATAACTTTTGATACACCCACTCTAAATTACAGACTGCCATTCTCAAAATCATAGACACTCCAACACCAATAACCACATACCCACTCACTGATTCTTAGGTCTACACACACATCCACTCACTCACCCGTACAGTCACTCATACTTACGGTCATTCAGTACAGGACTATCATATGCACTCATACACCTATATAGACACTCACACACTCCCACTCATCCATAGAGGTACTCACACACCTAATCAGTCATGCAAATAATTAATCACACTCCCATTTACTCACCTATACAGTTATACACACACCAGCTCACTTACTCATACAAATACTAGCACATTCTTACGCTCTTATACAATCACTGATACAAGCACACACTCATCCATACAGCCACTCTCACAATCACACACTCTCACTTATAGCCATTTATATACTCTAACACACATATATACTGCCTTTCACATATGTAGTTACTCACACATGTACCACTGAGATATACATTCACTCACTAACACACCCATACACACACTCACCCACCCATACAGTCCATCACAGATGCACTCTTTAAACCATGCACCCAGTGAATCACCCACTCACACATCTATGCACAGAGTCACACACACCCCACCCACACAAACACTCAGGCACCCATACAGATACTCAGAAAACCAATCAATAACTCATATAGACACTCATCTAGCTATTCACAAACCCATGCAGCCGCTTACACACCAACAGACAGACGGATACAGACATTCACACAGTTTAGTCACTAACCCATGCATTCAGTAAGATACATTTAATCACTCACTTATAGAGTCAGTCACGCACCTACTAAATCATCCATTCAGACACTTATACACCCACTCATTCTTCAATACGCCTTTCCCTATATATATTAAACATATTTAAACTTTACAGAAACACACAGTCACTGGATGATGTCATCAGTGAAGTCATGAGTGATGTCATTTGAGATGTCATCAGTGATGTCATCAGTACGTGCGTCCGGCCGAGCGAGTACGAGGCGAGCGCACGCGAAATCGCCGACCGACTTGTTCGCGGGTCCGAAGCGCTCCGACCGACTCGCACGGACACGACACGCACCGCGCAATGGAGACGTTCCCCGGCCGGGCAAGTACGATGCGCGCCGCGAGCAGTCCGACCAACTCGCGCCGTCCGGCTCGAAAGAGCAGTCGGAGCCGCACTTTGGGGGTCCTTGTCGGGACCCCCTGTACGCGTAGCCGCGCGAGTCGCACACAGGGGGACCCATGGGTCCCCCTACCTGTGCATGTACGCCGCGAGTCGCTTCGAGGCGTACCCGCTGTAGGGGGCACCCTTGTACGCCTCGCACCCATTGGGTCAATGGGAGCCCGCGCACGCGTTGTACGTCCGGCTCCCATTGACTCAATGGGAGTCCGACCGACTCGAGTCCGATTGCATGCGTGCGCATCGTACTCGTTCGGTCGGACTGCCAGAGTCCCATTCGGTCAGAAATCTCTTCGGGTCCGGCTCGGTCGGAGAGATTTCCGGCCTGACTCGGAATCGGCCTCTCTGAGTTTCTGAATACCGAAAGTAGCAAACTTATTCAAGAGTATAAAATTACTCAAAAGTGTAAGTTACCTTTGTGAATCAGGCCCAATTGTTAGCACTATGATGCAAAAAACACTACTTTGTGACATGGATTGTATTCTTTGGTCACTACTTGAAGACATGCTAGTTTGGGAGAACCAGATCCTGATCAATTGAGTGACCAGACTATTGACACAAAGCAGGCCCAGAGCTAGACACAAACACACATTTTGTTTGAGGATAGGTCCATATAGTGTCAAAGGTATGATAACAGATACTTACAATTGTAAATGCATGGCATGAGCTATGGATGTACAATATGTAGGTGGCCAACCTGTCACAACACTAAAACCAAAATATATATACATTTAGGTATTATGGGGCAAATGTTGTGTTTGACAGATGGGATACTTCTTTTTCAAATATAATTGACCTTCTGTCCACCATATTACAAGTGATTTATGGGATGGGCAATTGTAATATGGCAGACAGGATTAATTTCACCTAACTGTCTGTGTATCCCATCTATCTAAAACGGATCACTGACAGAATATCGACAACAATAATGTCGACCTACAAAAATATCGTGACAAAAATATCGTTGTCAAAAATATCGACCTCCTATCTTCATAATGGTAAGTACAAAAATATTGAAAAAATATATCGTTGGTTAAAATATCGTTTTTTTATATGTATAAAAAAGAATGTAAAATAAATTAAATAATACATTTTACTTAAAAAAATATTTAGATTTATTTGTATATGTTAACAATTATAAGTAATAAATGTAATGTAAAAATAAATTAAACATACATATTTAAAATGTAATATATATATATATTTACTTACAAATAATTAATAAAAAATAATTTAAATTAATTATACAATGTTAGAAATATATTAAAAATTATAAATAAATATATATATATACATACACTTGTAACATAGAAATTAAAAACATACAAATTATATTATAAATTAAAATATTAACATATGTAATATCTTTTTTAATCCTACATTTTATACTACATTGACTGCAACAGTAGGGAAAGTGTTGGATAGTGGAGGAGAAAAAATTACTATTCCCACTCCAGCGAGTGCAACAGTAGGGAAAATGTTGGATAGCAAAGGGGAATAATTTACTATTCCCACTCCAATAAGTGCAACAGTAGGGAAAGTGTTGGATAGCGGAGGGGAATAATTTACTATTCCCTCTCCAACGAGTGCAACCATAGGGAAAGTGTTGGATAGCGGAGAGATAAAAATTACTATTCCCACTCCAGCGAGTGCAACAGTAGGGAAAGTGTTGGATAGCGTAGGGATAAAAATTACTATTCCCACTCCAGTAAGTGCAACAGTAGGGAAAGTGTTGGATAGCGGAGGGAAATAATTTACTATTCCCACTCTAGCAAGTGCAACACTAGGGAAAATGTTGGATAGCGGAGGAATAAAAATTACTATTCCCACTCCTGCAAGTGCAACAGTAGAAAAAGTGTTAGATAGCGGAGGTGTAAAAATTACTATTCCCACTCCCGCGAGTGCAACAGTAGGGAAAGTGTTGGATAGCGGAGGGGAATAATTTACTATTCCCACTCCAGCGAGGGCAACAGTAGGGAAAGTGTTGGATAGCGGAGGGGAATAATTTACTATTCCCACTCCAATAAGTGCAACAGTAGGGAAAGTGTTGGATAGCGGAGGGGATTAAATTACTATTCCCACTCCAGCGAGAGCAACAGTAGAAAAAGTGTTGGATAGCAGAGGGGTAAAAATTACTATTCCCACTCCAGCAAGTGCAACAGTAGGGAAAGTGTTGGATAGCGGAGGGATAAAAATTACTATTCCCATTCCAGCGATTGCAACAGTAGGGAAAGTGTTGGATAGCGTAGGGATAAAAATTACTATTCCCACTCCAGTAAGTGCAACAGTAGGGAAAGTGTTGGATAGGGGAGGGGAATAATTTACCTTTCCCACTCCAGCGAGTGCAACAGGAGGGAAAGTGTTGGATAGCGGAGGGATAAAAATTACTATTCCCACTCCTGCGAGTGCAACAGTAGAAAAAGTGTTGGATAGCAGAGGGGTAAAAATTACTATTCCCACTCCAGCGAGTGCAACAGTAGAGAAACCTTTGGATAGCAGAGGGGTAAAAATTACTATTCCCACTCCAGTGAGTGCAACAGTAGTGAAAGTGTTGGAAAGTGTAGGGGTATAAATTACTATTCCCACTCCTACGAATACAGCAGTAGGGAAAGTGTTGGATTGCAAAGGGGTAAAAATTACTATTCACACTGAAGATAATTCAAATTAAAAAAAATATCCCTACAATACAAAATATAATAAAAAAGCCAAAAAGAAAACATATATAATAATATAAAAGTTTACAAAACATACAAATATATTATAATGTTGAAAAAATATAAAATTTACATAAAAAAGAAATAGTTTTTAAAATTTTACAAAAAATTAGCAAAAAAATAAATATTTTGTAATAGAAATTATTTTTAATCAAAAAAAATAATTATTACATAAATGTAATATCTTTTTCCCTACATTATTACACCGCATAATTTACAACACACATCTAAATTAAATAAAAAAATGTAACTCCATAATTAACAAAATTAATTATCAATTTAAAAAATATTAATAATTAAAAAACATATTTAAAAAGGTAAAAGTTTATGTACTAACCAAACGTTACAGCTATAGAACATAAATCCCCAAACAAAAAAATAAAATAAACAATTACCAAAAATATTTATCAATTAATAAATGAATATTAATGATCAAGTAATAATTAATTAATGTAAACTATATTACTTTCCAACATCTACCCCAATATACACCAAAACACACACCTATAAATATTTACACAATTTCCATAACTAATTTTACATTAATACATTAATATCAATTAACAGCAATTCATTAATTACAATTTTTTTTTTTTTAATTCTTCCCACCATTTACCACTACACACACCACAATGCACACATCAAAATAATTACACTATTGACATATTAAAATTTTAATTAATTAATTAGCATCAATTAACAAATAATTAATTAATCAGAAATAAATTACCTCCCACCATATTCCCCTATAAATGCCACCACAAATTTCGTAAAACATGACACAATTAACATAATTATTTAACAATTAATTAATTAATTAATAGCAATTAACAATAAAAAAAGAAATTTATTAATAAATTAATACACACAATAACTATAATAATCAACTCTATAAAATAAAAATAAATTAAAAAAATATTAATAAATGTATTAAAATTAAATTACTTCCCACCCTACTCCCCTATCAACCCACAACCCGCTCCGAAAAAAAAGACACAATTAACATAATTACCAATTAATTAATAATAATTAATAACAAATGAATAAATAATGAATAATACATTAATTCCCACAATTAACAATATAAAATATTAAATATAAAAATATTAATTAACAAAACATATTAATAATGTAATTATAATTAAATTACTTCCCACCATATTCCCCTATAAACCCACAACCCACTCCTAAAAAAGACACAATTAACATATTTACCAATTAATTAATCAGTAAAAATTAACAGCCAATTATTAATTAATTAATAATAAATTAATTACCACAATTAACACTATAAAATGTAAATTAAATAAATACTAATAAATAAAAAATGTATATTCAAATTATTATAATTACATTACTTCCCTCCCAATTCCCCTATAAACCCACAACCCACAACTGTACTAAAAAGCACAATTTAATTAAAATAAAATTAATTTTCAATTTATTATAATTAAATTACTTCCCACCCTATTCCCCTATAAACCCACAACTCGCTGCTGAACTAAAACGCTAAATTTAATTATAATACAATTAATAACTTCTACAAATTTAACACATATATTAAAAAACAAATGCAATACTTAGACAAAAAAATAGAACACATACATTTAAAATACATACTAACATACCTAACTAACTAAAAAAACGATATTTTTAACAACTATATTTTTGCAAACGATATTAATGACTTCGATATTTTGGAAAACAATATTTCTTACCTTGAAGTCGATATTCTTGACCACGATATTCTGGCAGTCGATATTTCTGTATCACGATATTTTGCACTCGATATTAGTGCAAGTCGACATTTCCTACTCGATATTCTGACTGTACACCATTTAAAACAAAAGATGGGCATCAGTTTTTTTGGTTCCATAACAATTCTGCTTACATTGATTGACTTTAATTCTGTGACTGAAGTTTTTTAAAATGAAATCACATTAAATGACCTTGCTTCATCTTGTTCACATTGCTGGAAATAAATCCAAACTTCTTTGCTGTGTCTGCATTTTGATATTTCACTCTCTACTATGCAATTGATGTGTACATATGTCTGTATTCATCCTTCTCCAGAGCAAACAAAGAAGATGCTTGTCACACTTCTGGGACCAGTAGGAGAGCCACTTGGAGTTGGAAGGTGGACACACCAACACTGAAGGACCCAATGCCACAGAGGCTGAGGGGCTCGGCTAGTAGACAACATCACCATCAGGCTCAGAGGTCTCTGACTATGGCCCGGCCCTTGTGGTGGCTACTGAACCTTCAAAGGCCACAACATCTGCTCTTGTTGAAACTGCCACAACCATACCACCAGAGCTATCCTCACTCCTGCTCATGCAAATACCAAACCATCACCCAGACCAAAAACAGATGACGATGTCCAAAACAGACTGGGGTATTCTTTGCCCCAGGCATCTCTTGCCTTTTTCCCGCCCACCAGCACTAGTATCAGAGGATGTGATGGACATTCTTAAGAGTGCAAGATGGCATTGTTGCATTCCATTCAGGATGTCAGTAAGAAACTGGCTAAAAGAAATTGACATCCCAGAAGATATGTACTCTGCCATGTCTGCCCCAAGGAGTGGCCTTGCTTCCTCAGATACCAGTGCTTCTAGGAAGCCTACCTCTATAACTTCTCCTGCATCCATTCCACCACATTACCCCCACTCCACCTCCTGTCCCGATTCTGACATCTAACCCCATTCCAACCCCCATCTCAATACCACTTGCAAATCCAGTTCCTCCCTTCATTTGCACACCTGCACTATACTGCTAGACCTTACCATGCCCATAAGTATTCCTCCCAGAAGCCCTAGGCCCTGTCCCTCCACCGGAAATCCTAAAACACCACCCCGCTTCAAGAAATAGGTTTCATATTTCCATCTGCTCCAGGTGGGTGGAGAGCTCCCCGAGGATGAAACGACAAGGGTTTTTGGGAAACAGGATCCAAGGATGGAGCCATTAAAATATAAGACGGTGATAGGACAGTATTTACCCCACCTCTCCTGCACTTCTATTTCTGGTCATTTTTCAGGAAATTGGGACAGATTTACTACTTACTCACACAGCGCAGTGCACAGCCACAAATGCTGCCCTGCAGGAAAGGAGAGAGGTGGAGAGCACCATATTTACAGAAATATGGCACTCTCCTCCCCTTTCCTTAGCGCCAGCGCTGAAATCAGCTGCCGTGCGCCACAGAGATACCTTTGCGCCTTAGTGCAAGGGTGTCTCCATGAGTCTAACAGGTTTTGTACTGGAAGGGCACTCTTAGACTGACTTTAACCCTTTTCCCTCTTTGTAATGTGCTATAAAGTGCAGCACAATTACAACGTCGGAAAAGGAAGGAGAAATAAAAGCATTTGTCCTTTGTTGCGCTTACTTCAAAAGGGTGCAATTTTCTGACGCTAAACACTGTCTACTTTATTTAGTAAATAGGGTTTAGCGTCAGAAACCTCGGGTGGTTGCATGGGGATCCACATGATCCGCCCATGGTACACCCCACTGGCACACAGTAATGCAAAGCAGCGCTATACGCTGCTTTGCAGTACTTTAACGTAATTTCCAGCACTAAACAGGTTTAGCGCTGGAAATTAAATCGGAAAAAAATATTTTACGCCGTTTTGCATCACTTTTGTGATACAAACAGGGCAAACAATCCTAGTAAATCTCCCCCTTTGTTTTTTGTAAAGATTTTTAGTACCCAGAGGATGAAAATGTTTGTTCCGCTTTTGTGCATTTATTTATAGGAAGTATTCCAACCTTTTTGTGTCTGTTTTTTGTTTGCATATATTGGTGGTTGAAAAATATTATAATGTTTGTCATTTGTGATTGCATATTTCAATATGTTGCTTCTGTCAGCTATTTGTAACTCAATTTCCAGGCTTTGTGATTTCTTATGTGCTGCACTGTGAGACATGTAATTCATCCCTTTCCCATGTGTGTTAACAAATAAGTTTTGTTTTTAATTAATATACTTTTGTTTGGATTCACTGCTGATATACAATACATATAATTTAGTAAAAAATACAAAGTTTAGTTATGGTGTATTATAAGTTTGCTGACCATGAGATGTAACAAAAATGTGCAGTAGGCAGGAGGAGATAGTACTATTGTGTTAGTTCAGTATTTTATTTGAGTAGGTAGTGTGAGGAATCTAGACTCATTTATTGAGTGGTTAAATTTAGGTGACCCCAACTTGAAGTTTACATCTCTAGTAAATAAATCAGAATGTGATTTTTTAGCTACAAAGATTAAAACAAACCAAGGTTTTTTGGAGGTTTATCTCTTCACTAAACCAACTGATCGCGTCAGGGAAAATGGCGGCCGTTGGTTAGCTGCGGCCGGAGGCTCTCTCTCAGCCTAGGTGATTACGGCACTACGGAAAGATTGGATGTGATGTTTACGGAACATGAGTATTTGTTGAGGTACTAACTTACGTGGTGTCCCGTGGTGTCTCGCTTTCTGGCTCTCCGGCTTTCGCTCTCCTTGTGGGTGCCGGCGTTGGGGAGGTGTTGGTAGAGCATCGGCGGGTCGTCAGTGTTTTGGACCTGGGCGTGGATCAACCGGGCGGGTAGACGTGGTGGTTGGAGGAGAGGCGGTCACGCGGGGGGGTCGCTGGTCGGAGGCGGCGGTGTAGATCTCGAACGGAAGACGAGTCGCTGCCGGAGTTGGATTTCGGAGCGACGGGACCCGGACCTCCGCCTCCACCTTTCCACGTCGGAAATGCCTGTCTAGTGTATTAACCCCTGAGGTTCCGCAGATTATTGGAGCAGAAAAGAAATCGGCTCCAGACGAGGGAAGACACTCGCCTGTTTCAGAGGGAGCAGTTTCTGGTGTATGGCGACTTCAAATGACTCCGGTAAGGAGGAAAGGGCGAGATTGGGGGCCTAAGCTGAAGGCAGAACGAGGGGGGCCAGGAGTAGAGAGACGAGACGAAGGTCCTTTTACAGGGGCCAACAGATTAAATAGATATACCCTTAGAAGTAGGGATATTTGGGGTCAAAATCAATCCCCTCTTGAGTCTGTCAGTAAAGAATTGGAGCCGGTTATTCAAGCTAAGTCTTTAAAAATTGTTAAAAGCACAGGTTCCGGCCAGAACATAAAAGACTCTCAAGGTAAATCCCCCTCGGTAAGGGGAAGAAGAAACAGCCTAAAATTAACTCATGCAAAACCCGCATTACGCCCTCATTAAGGTCATACTTCAAGATCCAGGACACTCAGTCCTCTTTAAGGACAGTAATGGAGCCCGTCATTTTGAAGAATGCCTTTGATCCTCTCTCCCACTTGGTCGATGAGAGTGATGAGGTTCCCCCGCTTCTCCAGACTAGAAAAGACAATGCGGCATCCCAGCCCAACGGTGCTGAGACTCAGTTTAGCAGTTTGGTGATACCAGACCCCCCTCAAGGAGACAACCCAGTAGCAGAGGAGATAGAGCTAGTGAGGAATCCAAACACAACTGGTAATACAGGGGCTCACTCTGTTACAGAGGAACTACTAACGACTCTCCTCACTGAATTAAGAGACAAATTTGCAGTTTCAGAAAGCAATCAATTGAAAATACAAATGGTCTGTGAGACTCTAGAAGCTAAATTGAATGATATGTCGGAAAGAGTAGGGGCCGTAGAGCTAGCCATGGAGGACCTTACCATGAAAGTAGACAAAAATGCACGTGAGATCCAGATGATAAAAAGCGGTGATAAAACCTTAAAAGAAAAACTGGAAAGTCTGGAAAATAACGCTAGGAGGAACAACATTAGATTACTGAATATACAAGAAGATGTGGAAGGAGGAGACATTAGGGGGCCGATTCCGATTCGGGCCGGAAATCTCTCCGACCGAGCCGGACTCGGAGAGATTTCCGACCGAATCGGACTCTGGCAGCCCGACCGAACGAGTACGATGCGCAAGTATGCCATCGGACTCGAGTCGGTCGGACTCCCATTGAAGTCAATGGGAGCCGGTCGTACAACGCGTACGCGGGCTCCCATTGACTCAATGGGTGCGAGGCGGACAAGGCGCCCTCTACAGCGTGTACGCGGCGAAGCGATTCGCGCCGTACACGATCAGGTAGGGGGACCCATGGGTCCCCCTGTGTGCGACTCGCGCGGCTACGTGTACAGGGGGTCCGACACGGACCCCCAAAGTACGGCTCCGACTGCTCTTTCGAGCCGGAGTGCGCGGCTCGGTCGGACTGCTCGCGGCACGCATCGTACTTACCCGGCCGGGGAACGTCTCCATTGCGCGGTGCGAGTCGAGTCCGAGCGAGTCGGTCGGTGCGGTTCGAGCCGGGAACGAGTCGGTCGGAGCGGTCGGGACGCCCGGACGAGTCGGTCGGCGAATTCGCATCGTACTCGCTCGCCCGGACGTGCGTACGAATCGGTCGGGAAATAGGGCTCCGAATCGGATCCGGTTAAGCCGAATCCGATTCGGAGCCCTACCGGCCGAGATCGGAATCGGCCCCTAGATCTTTTATAATTAACCTCCTCACAGAATTACACCCTGATATTGAGAAACAACTTCTTGAGGAGGATGTACAAAGAGTACATCGGGATCCATATTCAAAAAGGCCTGGGAAAAAAAACCCAAGAAGGATTCTAGTGAATTTCAAATCGTATTTTCTTAAAGAAAAAATCCTAGTAGCAGGATTAAAAGTAGGGGTATATAAAAGAGCTGGATGGACATTTCGTGTAAGGTCAGATATCTCTCACATTACACAGGACAAACAATGGGAGCTGGGGAAGTCGATGCAGGAATTAAGAAACCTGGGTGCTACAGCAAATCTACGCTTTCCCACCTCCCTTAAAGTAATGTGGAACTAAAATGTTCAACTTTAAGGATTCGGAGGAGGCAAACGCCCTAATAAATCAAATAAAGAGCACATCCAAATGAAATACACTGGATTTAAGCCTGGTCAGAGAGAGAGCCTAAAAACCAGAGGTATTTAATAATTTTACCTCTAGCAACAGTAAGGGAGGGTTCCCCAAGGGAGGGGGGGTTTCACATAAAACATATAAAAGAAAAATTATTTTTACACACAGGGTGGGGGAGCAAGTGGGAGAAAAGCAAAAAAAATGTCCTCGTTTTTATCTTTAGTCAAAGGGTCCTACGCAACCTCTGGTGTTCTGTCTTTAAGGATAAATGTTGGCAGGGAAATTAACGCATTTTGGATTAGGGCCAACTAAAAATGAGAAAGTGAGAATTATGTCCTGGAACGTTAATGGGCTAAGGGTCCCCTCTAGAAGGAAGAGAATTCTAGAGTATTTAAGGCTGTCGGATTGCAATGTCTTTCTTATTCAAGAATCACACTTGCTTAAAGAGGAATGGGAAGCGGTTTTGAAACATCAAAAGTGGGTTGAACATTGTATTTGTACAACTCAATCTTGTACAGTGAAAGGGTCGCAATTTTAATTAAAAAATCTGCCCATGCTATGCTAGGGGAATGTATGGTTGACCCTTTGGGAAGGTGGACGATAGCCAGAGTTAAGATCAATGACAAATGGTTAATCTTCGTAGGTTACTATGGGCCAAATTTGGATGATCCTGCCACTTTGTACACTTTACTACTCCACTTATCTAAAACAAACGATCGCATTATATTAGGGGTGATTTTAATGTGATTCTTGATCCAAGTCAAGATTCTACCTCGTCTAGAGTAGCGGTAAATACGCAGAAAATGAGAACTGGTTTGAGAAAATTAATGTCTGATATCGGGCTTGTGGATATCTGGAGAGAGATGGCCCACAAATATATATGGTGGGAAATTTACTTTTTACAACAAAAAATGTGGACATCGCTCCAGAATTGACTTTTTCCTAGTTGATATCGCAACAAGCAGAAACGTTACCTCAGTTAGCCATGCCCCAGAACATATGTCCGATCACTCCGCAGTCATTATCGAATTAGTCATGGAAGTGAGCCCCCACCCCGGAGGTGGACCATTAATCGAGCATTGCTTTTAGAGAATGAAGTAGTAGATAAATTGAAGATGGAAACCAAAGAATTTTTGATTTTAATCTTGATTCAGCTTCACCTCAAACAACATGGGACACATATAAGGCATACTTGAGAGGCTCTTTAACAACTATATCGATTTATTGGTCTAGGAAAGTGCAAGAAGAGACCAAAAAATTGGAAGTAGACATATATAAACTTCAGGAACATTTTGAGAAAGATCAGGAAAACATCAATGCTCTGAGAAAATTAAATACAGCAAAACATAAGCTAGCTGATTTTTTAGAAATTTTAGTTAAAAAAATGGGATGCAAGCAAACTAGCCCACCACAAATATGGAGAGGGGTGTAGCAAGCTCCTGGCGTGGAAAACGAAAGTTGATCAGACAAGAAACTGGATAAGAGACCTTTGCTGCTTGAACACTGGTAACATCATTTCGGATGATTCCGAAATTGAGGAGGCCTTTGTCCAATTTTTAAATACCTATATACGGATGAGACAACTTTAGATGAAGACAGCATAGAAGAATTCCTCTCAGATTTAGCTCTTCCTTCACTTCTGCAAAATGAAAAAGAACAATTAAATCGCCCCATATCTAGGGAGGAAATCATTCAAACGATCAACTCTTTAAAAAGGGAAAGGCTGCTGGCCCCGACTCTATCCCCAATGAAGTTTATATTATCTTGAAGGAAGAACTTGCCTCCTCTCTCCTTAAATTGTTTAATTCATGTTTTTTAGAAGGTCATAATCCCCCCGTATCGTGGGAAGAAGCCATTATAACAATGATATTAAAACCTAATAAAAATCCAAGACTCTGTGAGTCTTATAGACCAATCTCACTTTTAAATTGCGACCACAAAATATATACCCAGATTATTACTCGACGCTTAGATAAAGTGATAGGCCCTTTAATACATCAAGACCAGAAAGGGTTCATGAAGGGAAGACAACTCAGTGAATTAACATATGACCTAATTGGGGCGATAGATATGGCTCAGACTTATAAGATCCCTTTGGCAGTAATGACATTCGATGCTGCCAAAGCATTTGACCGGGTCAACTGGTCTTTTTGTTTAAAGTAATTCAACATCTTAATCTGGGCGAAACCTTTGAGACAGCAATTAAAGCTCTCTACAAAAATCCTACAGCTAAAATTTTAATCAATGGGAAATTAACCAGGTCAATACAAATAGGAAGGGGTACTAGACAGGGATGTCCTCTGTCCCCTTTACTTTTTAATATCTACATTGAACCCTTAGCGTGTAAATTGAGAGCCTGTCAAAATATTATCCCTTTTAAATGCAATGGATGGGAGAAAAAATTGGTCTGTATGCAGTCGACCTTATAATATACACTAGCAATTTAGAAAAATTGTTCCCAGAGATATGGTCTGAATTTGAGAGATTTGGAAAGGTTTCTGGCTACCTTATCAATCAACAAAAAACCGAGTTAATGAAATGGAACACCAATTTCAGGTGTACCTACACAAAGAAGGAAATTAGATACCTTGGCATCCAGATAGTTCAAAATATTGATAAAATAGCACAGGTTAATTTTGAAAAAGTTACAAAAATAGTAAAAACACAACTTCAAACATGGGGGGGGCTCCCACTTTCATTATTAGGCAAATCCAATTTATTGAAAATGTCAATTTTGCCAAAATTTACATTTTTATTTAATACTATCCCCCTAGAGTTCCCAAAAGTTTGGTTCAAAAAGGTGCAGAGCTTTTTTTCAAGTTTTATCTGGGGAGATAAACATCCCAGAATTGCTTTAAAGAAACTTAGAAAGAAAAAAGCCTATGGAGGCATAGCGACTCCAGATTTATATTTATATTTTTGTGCCTTTCATATAAAAATTTTCAGACAATTATTGTTGGAAAGCGAATCTTTCTCCCCACTTTTTAAAGCTCTCACAACAGAGTTCTCTCAACAAGCAGGGTGCTTTCTTTAAAAATTTGGACACCCAAAATACTTCAAGAAGGTTAAATTGAAGACTTTGGTATCAGCTATGAAGCTTTGGTCCCAGGTAAGATGCCTCCTAAAAATACTGTATTACAACGAGGTAGCACCAGTTTGGGACTCCCCAGGAATGCCTATATGTATGGAAGATGCCCTGGCAACTCCTCTCCGTGCTTGTGGCATCACCACTTGGGGGCAATTAATCGTCGATGCGGAATTGATTTCCTGGCCTCATCTTTCGGCGATATGTGAGAACTCAGTCTCCAAGTTTAAATATTATCAGCTGAATAGTTGGGTAAAGTCTATAAGTAAAGACCTAAAAGGCAATCTAGATTTGGCTTCGAAAATATGCTCTCACCAGAAAAAGACAAAAGAAGTATCAGAGTGGTATTGGTTATTAGTCCAGAACGGAGAAGAGATGCAGGCCTCGTTCGATGAAATTTGGAAGAAAGACCTGCCAGATGATGAAGACCTCGAAAACATCGGGCAAGTATCTCTGGGGCCGATTCCGATCTCGGTCGGAGGCGTACCCAACACCATTCGGTCGGGAAAAAAGCCATGCGAAAGCCTGTTTCCCGACCGATCCGTACAGCACACCGAACGAGTAAGTACGATGCGCACAACAGCAAAGAATCCGGCCGAGCCGTACTCACCCAAACCAGGTCCTGTTCCCCGACCGAGGCAAATCCGGAAACGCCGAATCGAGTCGCACGGAAGGAAAAATGCAGCCCCGTCCGGCCGGACAAGTACGATGCGCTTTCCGTACGCGCCGAACCCGTCGCTACGCACGCCACATCAAAGCATCCGGGAGAGGCGCACATAAGCTCCGATTCGCGCCACAACACGATCCACGGCTCCGAGACGAACACGGCAGCGACGAGGACGAGGCGAAGCGACGAGGCGAAGCGACGAGGCGAAGCGACGAGGACGACGCGAAGCAACGAGAAGGACGAACGACACAAACCAACCATGAATCCCTTCGTCCCGATCATACCAATATTCTACATTTACTACCGGAACGGGCACGGACGCGTACGGCGCAGAAGGTAAGCCAGACACCAACCACGAAACACATACAACACGTACACGACACATCACACACACACAGAGGGATGCAGAATATACTTACACCAGCAACAGCAGCACCATAGGGACGGGATGCCCATCACCAATGCCACATATGCACACAGGGGCCTGAATGCGCACCACCACCCTCACCCAGGGGGGGCAGGATGCCTACCACTACTACCACCCATAGCCAGGGGGGCAGGATGCCTACCACTACTACCACCCTCACCCAGGGGGCAGGATGTCTACCACTACTACCACCCTCACCCAGGGGGGCAGGATGCCTACCACTACTACCACCCTCACCCAGGGGGGCAGGATGCCTACCACTACTACCACCCTCAGCCAGGGGGGCAGAATGCCTACCACTACTACCACCCTTAGCCAGGGGGGCAGGATGCCTACCACTACTACCACCCTCACCCAGGGGGGCAGGATGCCTACCACTACTACCACCCTCACCCAGGGGGGACAGGATGCCTACCACTACTACCACCCTTAGCCAGGGGGGCAGGATGCCTACCACTACTACCACCCTCACCCAGGGGGGCAGGATGCCTACCACTACTACCACCCTTAGCCAGGGGGGCAGGATGCCTACCACTACTACCACCCTCACCCAGGGGGGCAGGATGCCTACCACTACTACCACCCTTAGCCAGGGGGCAGGATGCCTACCACTACTACCACCCTTAGCCAGGGGGGCAGGATGCCTACCACTACTACCACCCTCACCCAGGGGGCAGGATGCCTACCACTACTACCACCCTCACCCAGGGGGGCAGGATGCCTACCACTACTACCACCCTCACCCAGGGGGGCAGGATGCCTACCACTACTACCACCCTCACCCAGGGGGGCAGGATGCCTACCACTACTACCACCCTCAGCCAGGGGGCAGTATGCCTACCACTACTACCACCCTTAGCCAGGGGGGCAGGATGCCTACCACTACTACCACCCTCACCCAGGGGGGCAGGATGCCTACCACTACTACCACCCTCACCCAGGGGGGCAGGATGCCTACCACTACTACCACCCTTAGCCAGGGGGGTAGGATGCCTACCACTACTACCACCCTCACCCAGGGGGGCAGGATGCCTACCACCACTACCACCCTCACCCAGGGGGGCAGGATGCCTACCACTACTACCACCCTTAGCCAGGGGGGCAGGATGCCTACCACTACTACCACCCTTAGCCAGGGGGGCAGGATGCCAACCACTACTACCACCCTCACCCAGGGGGGCAGGATGCCTACCACTACTACCACCCTTAGCCAGGGGGCAGGATGCCTACCACTACTACCACCCTCACCCAGGGGGCAGGATGCCTACCACTACTACCACCCTCACCCAGGGGGCAGGATGCCTACCACTACTACCACCCTCACCGAGGGGGGGCAGGATGCCTACCACTACTACCACCCTCACCCAGGGTGGGCTGGATGCCTACCACTACTACCACCCTTAGCCAGGGGGGGAAGGATGCCTACCACCACTACCACCCCCACCCATAGGATGGACAATGCATGACACAACCAGCACACCACAACCTAGGGAATGCAAGAAGAAGACATCCCCCCAACACCATGACAAGCGTGTGTAGACTGTGTCAAATGCCTACAACACCGAACATGACTTTGAACATACAATGTGACCCCCTAGCACATGTGCCACACAAATATGTGTGTGGCACCCACAATGCAAGCAGGCCATGACCATTGTGGCAATGTGGTCCAAACCCCCATCATCACAGTGACCAAAATGTAAGTGTGGGGTCCATAGCTGCAGCACATTTTGAACATTGTGGCAATGGGGTCCAAACCCCCATCATCACAGTGACCAAAAGGTAAGTGTGGGGTCCATAGCTGCAGCACATTTTGAACATTGTGGCAATGGGGTCCAAACCCCCATCATCACAGTGACCAAAAGGTAAGTGTGGGGTCCATAGCTGTAGCACATTTTGAACATTGTGGCAATGGGGTCCAAACCCCCATCATCACAGTGACCAAAAGGTAAGTGTGGGGTCCATAGCTGCAGCACATTTTGAACATTGTGGCAATGGGGTCCAAACCCCCATCATCACAGTGACCAAAAGGTAAGTGTGGGGTCCATAGCTGCAGCACATTTTGAACATTGTGGCAATGGGGTCCAAACCCCCATCATCACAGTGACCAAAAGGTAAGTGTGGGGTCCATAGCTGCAGCACATTTTGAACATTGTGGCAATGGGGTCCAAACCCCCATCATCACAGTGACCAAAAGGTAAGTGTGGGGTCCATAGCTGCAGCACATTTTGAACATTGTGGCAATGGGGTCCAAACCCCCATCATCACAGTGACCAAAAGGTAAGTGTTGACAAAGTAAGAGGTGCAACTGCCAAACTGCATGGATGATTCCTGGTCACAGAACAACAAACACATCAGTGGCAAAGTAGTGTATGTGTCCCATTGCAACATAAATTGGGGGAGCCAAATCCTGCAGTGCAAATAAGACATAACTTTGGCCATGTGCAGACAAACAACACCCATGGGGGCTGACACCGTCAACAATCATCAATGACACAATGACAGAAGTGACCATCCGAATGCAGACCCACATATTTGCACCAATGGGCACACACATGCAGATACCCTGTGGAGACTGCAGATGTGAGGTGAACAGATACCATACCATGGCAGCAATGGGACACACAAACCATGATCATTGTGCTGACCGATGACCTAGGAGTCCCAGGGACAGCAGGGGAAACCCACCAAACTACATACAGCCAATGGCACACCCAAGATATGCCAATGCAGTGGTGCAGATGCACAAACACAAACAGGCAGACCCACCCTGCACATCATACACAACAGGTGAGGGTGGGGGTGCCAGTGTCCCCAGGCAACCACACAACACATGAGGAGACATGAATACCAATCATACAGATGTGCATACAGTGCCACACAAAGGTAACTCATGGATCCAAATTCCCTATGTGGGCAAGCAGGCATTGTCAGATGAGAGGGAGCACAAATCACACATGTCACACAGGCACGTAGGGACAGCAACTGACACAGCAAGACACAGACACACCACAGCACCACCCCCAGGGCCCCCACAATGTGGTGACCCTGGGCTGCATTACAATCCCACTGTGATGACAAAGCTAAATGTGGTTCACACTGTGAACCACAGTCATGTGTACTGAGCAACTAACTACCATCACACCTACACAAGCACAAATCAAACAGCATGGCCAGTGAGCCAAGGCCAACATGGAGGCAGGGGCCTAGCCGGGCAACAACTCTCATCTGCACACACTCAACACCACACCCCTCGACCTCCAACAATGTGCAGCAGTGAAGCACACATGCACTGGTGACATTGCACATGCACCCATGACTATTCCAGGGTGGTGGGTGGGAACCAAGGTGCAGAAACACATCACACATGGACACTCAACAAGACTCCTGAATGTCTGACACACTGCACACTACGCCGTACATGGACATGACGGCAATACCACACCAACCAATGGGATCACAGCCACAGTCACACACCAATGAAGAAGCCAAGGTCACCCACAAAGAACACACATAGACAACAACCAACATTGCAGCCCGGAACCTGAGGAGTGCCAGCAGTCACACACACAACGTGTCACAATCACTGAAAGATAACACAAACTGGAAATCACATGACAGGGGCAAACAACAAGTGCCAAGGGGAAACCTGACTGTGACCCAGCTGCGTCTGCACACAAACTCAGCCCTGACAGCAAGCACACCTATGGGTGACACCCTGATGACCAGTAATGTGCCATGCACCCACATCACAGAGAACCCAGGGAGAAGACTTTGGGGGAACATAGCTCAACTCAGCTAGCATCACAAACAGGTACAACACTAGGGATCACAGCATGCACAGCTAAACGGAAGTGAACACACATACATGCACATACAACACACACCTTGGGCGCAGGCAATGTCACAGGAGTACACACTGCCATGAGGGGACTCCACTCCTGTGTGAGGACAGCTGTGCCATATGTTGCCTCAGTAGGGCCCCACCATGTCAGCTGAGCACTTGGTCACACAATCAACAATTAGCACCAAATGAGGGCTCCCGTCACATCAGCCTGGTCATGGAAGTGCCAACGGAATCATCAGCACAGATCCAACACACTTGTATAGCAATGTTGCACTGACAACACAGATGAGTCCTTCCCCATTGATGCCCAAACCTGCATGTCCAGTGGAGATGGCCACACGGTCAGGGAAGTAGACGAATAGAACAATGGCAGGCACAACAGATGTGCAGGGGTGGAAGCCACAGATGTGAAATTGCCAATCTAAGTAGGAAATCCCATTGCCAAATACTGAACACATGACACCCTCAGATGCTGCTATGGATGACATGGATACACCACAGGATAGGACACATTCCCCCTGGACCACATGGGTTCCTGCACAGTAACACTTCATTATCATGAGACCAAATATCACCATCACTGCAGCAAGGGCATGGTTAGCATCATCAACATCATGTACATCAGAAGCAAAAGCACTAGAGAACAGAAAGTTGCTTTATTCAGCATATGTGGCATTAAAAGTAGAAGTCCGGTAGAACATAAACAAAGGCCAATGGCCAGTCCATCAACAAAGTCACAAGTGGGTGACAGTGGCAGATGCCACCCTACACATGCCTGCACAAAACCAGGGACAATCCACTAGGAGGGGCAACCGGGGGTAGGCCAGGCACCGCAGGGACAGGATCAGGGCTCACCAGGAGGAAGCAGGGAAGGGGTGGTGGGTGCTGGAGAGCCACTGACAACTGCAGTGGAGGTGTCTGACATGGTGTGTGCCGGCACAACTGGGGGGCATGGCTCAGATGTTGTGGGTGCCGGCACGACTGCAGTGGACCCTGCAGATGGAGTGGACAGGTCCGCCACTGCAGTGCCCAAGTCAGACAGGGTGGTAGTGGACTCCACTGCAGTGCCTACCACCAGGGGAGGAGAATGGGGAACAGGCAAGGTGGGCTGGACAGAGGGGGAGGACACCCTCACCACATCAGTGGCACAGACAAGCGCAGCGGGGGGTGTTGTTCCGGGAGAGCAAGTGGCAGGGGAGAAGGCCGGAGCCTCTTGGGGATGGTATATCTGTGGGTGGGGGAACCTGGGGCAGGGTGTGGTGGGGGCACCTGTGGAGTGGGGGCCTGAGGGATGGAGGAAGGAGACCTGGTGCTTGAGCTGCAGGGCGGCGGCGGGGTCTTGCTCTTAGCACTCCGGGGGACTTGCGGGTGGGGGCCTCAGTCTGTCTGCGCCTGGGGGAGGGTGTCCGGGGGCGAGGGGCACTCTGCTCCGTGTGGGGGGCTTCCTCTTCCCCCTGGATGCTGGGGCAGCTGGATCGGAGGGGAAGAGGCCGAGGTCACTGAGGAAGAGGCGCTGGGTCTTTGGGGTTGCAGGTGAGGCAAGGGCGGGTGCTTTGGAGGGAGAGGCAACTGAGGACTGCGCAGTGCCCGTGGATGCGTGTGTGTGTGACCAGGGCCCCATCCCCTGTGAGTCTGGTTTCAGTCCCCTGACTGTGCGTGCGTGTGCGTTTAGTTTGTGGCGTGTGTGTCTGTGTGCTGGACGTGTGTGTGCTGGTGTGTGCCTGTGCCGGTGTGTGTGTGCTTGGGACGGGTAAGGTGCTGGGGAGTGTGGATGGAGCAGAGGCAGGAGGGGTGAGGGACTGTCTGAGGAGGGACACTGCTGCCGTCAGGGAGGAGTCCATGGACCTGTTGCCCCTCTGTAGGTCAGACATGCCCGATGAGATGCCCTCCATGAACGACACCAGCTGAGTCAACAGTGCGGTGTGCGCATGGAGGACACTCAGCATGGCTGTCTGCCCTACATGGAGCTGGCGAAGGAGGTACACAGACTCCTCACTCAGGGCAGCAGGGGACACAGGGGCAGGGGGTGCGGTGCCTGGGCCAAAGGAGACACGCTCCCGAACATGGGAGCCTCCACGGAGCTGGGGAATGGGAGCCGATGGGAGGGCGGTGGTGGTGCTGGTGGTGGCGGGGACAGCAACACTAGCTGGCGTGTGGTGGCTGCTGACACCCGCCTCCACAAGGGAGTCATCCTCCGAGTTGCTCTGGTCCTCAGCTGAGGTGGATGGTGCTGAGGACTCCTCAGTGTGGCTCCCCTCGCCCTCCGTGCCACTGGGTCCCTCCGACCACTCCTCGGCTGCTGACCCAGTCTGGCTCTCTAGCTCCTCCTGGTCCGTGGAGCTGTCCCCTTCCGTGGCCGTGGATGTATCTGCAAACAATGGGGAAACAGACAGACATCAGTCACCTGCACCAAACGCACACACCACTGTGAGCACAGCACATTACAGAGCAAGCCCTGGCATCATTAGTTGTACATTGCTAAAAGTGCCCTAACTGAACAGGAGAAGCCAATTGTCAGTCTGATGCCAAGCATGGCACTCACATCCCACATGGCCTTGCACCCATCTGTCTGGTGTCTGTTGGATTGCAACACCCCAGTGTGGACACATGCACCAAGTACACAGTAGTTGGACAGTGCAGAGGACACGGTGTGGCATGTGGACATGCACACATCACAGCTCTTGCCACTGAGTCAGTACAGGTTTCCGGATGAAAGGGATGCCCAGAGTCAAATAGGAAATGCATGTGATGCATACCAGCGACAGACACCATGATGCACCCATGTCCTGATAGCCAGCGCCACTATGGTGTGCATGTAGCACATGTCACTCCCCTGCAGGACCACCAATAAGTTGACACATGCCATGGCAGAGGCATGACTGCTAAGTCATACATCACTGTCTCAGTGATGTATGACTTGGCAGCCAGACAACAACACTATGCACTGTGTCACAATAGTAGGTCATGGGGAATGCAAGTCCTGGAGCTGCACAAGTGCACATGTACATCCCCCACACAACACATCATCTTAACCCTCATCTGTCCAGGTCACACCTATTGGACATATGGGAGACCTGTGACACTACCGTTGGAACCTGAGCCCCTCACAATTTGCTGTGAATGGGGAACAGCTGCCTGAACTTCACATTCGCATACCCCAGTCTGCACGGGCAGCTGATCAAACACCTATGTGACACACAAGTATCGTCTCCTATGGTCACATCTCCAGGGGCATGCTGAGCCCCTACCAAGAAACACCCCAGCAGTCCTGGCAACTAATCCACAGCACACTGACACAGAGGCAGACACCTGAGGGGTCAAATCACTGTGCACAATGTGTCAGCTGATACACGGGAGTGGGAGTACAGAGTGCATTGCATGGCCTGGAGTAGGCATGACTGTCCTGCTCCACATGAATGAGGGATGTGCCCTGGACAGTGGATAGCTGGCCATGTATGTGTGACACACGTAATCTGCACACTCCTGGGGCCCAAACATTGTTCCCACCCGCTGCATGGGCGTGTGCCACATACCCCAGGCACATGTGGTGGCTCAGCTCAGCAAGTGGACCGCATATCAAAGCAACACGCAGATCACATGTCCAAACCCAGGCGTTGTGTGAACAATGGACCCACCCATGATGCCCACAACAGAGTTAGGGAAACAGATGCTGTCCCCCACCTTTAGTGAAGCAAACTGCAAGGACACAGTCCCAAGTGACACAATTCCCTGAATGTAAGGGCTACACCTGGGTATCAGATGAGCAGTGGGCAGTGCACAATAGAGGGACATGGCTCCTGGACAACATGACTGCTGCACTGTGGCAGTTGAACCAGGCCAGAGGAGGGCACAAAGCATGTAATACAGAGTTCACAGTGCAGTCTTTGACTCACCCCCTCCTTGCTGCTGTCTGGCCTTCAGCTGCCCATCCAGGTCTGGAAACACCACCGCCAGGATCTGGAGCATGTGGGGGGTCAGGGTCCGTGTTCCGCCCCTCCTGCGAGGAGGCGACAGCTTCAGCTGGACCCGTGCAATCCTCCGGGTCCAGCCCCGAAGGTCCTGCCACCTCTTCTGGCAGTTGCGGATCCGGCGCTTGTAGACCCCCACGGACCGGACAGCCCGGACGATGTCCTTCCAGATTTCCTGCTTCCGATGGGCATTAACCTGTCAGGATGACAAAGTGAAAAGGCCATTACCACACATGCAACATATCCGTGCATGACACAGTTGTATATACATGTCTCAATCACAGGGGCACATGATGTACACAGGCAGTGCAAAGCTGACCATGGACAGTTTGCCAGACGTCACTACATGGTATCATTGCATGGGAAGTAAAACCATGTTCAAATGCACTGTCACTGCACCATACCTGTCCAGTGCAAGTCACTACACACTATGGGGGTGACAACTACTCAGTGAGCCTGCTAGCCAGTGGCGTGCAGACTCTCAGCCTTGCTAGTCACACAAAATGCACATTCAGAAAGGCAGTGCACAGAACACTCACCTGCTCCCCTGGTGTCCCATACAGCTTGCTGTACTGTGGAAGTAGGCTGTCCAGCAGGGCCTGGTTCTCTTCAAGGCTGAAGGCTGGGGCTCTCTCCACAGTACGTGCCATTGCAGGGTCCAGAGGGGCAGAGACAGCAGCAGTGCAGTGGCAGATGTCGTCCTGGAGCATGTAGTGCAGGCAAGTGAGCTCTCAGGGGAACAGCCAGCAATATATATGTGCTGGAGAGGCAGATACTGTCCCTTGTGTCCAAAGTGATAGGTCCAAGTCGTTTGCATCTTCTGAATCTGGCCAATCCATGGAATAGCAGCACCAAAACACGCCCACAGCATCCTTCAAATCTTCAACTTCATGACATACATGATCTTGCAACATTGTTGTGGGTGACCAACTGAATTTACAGCAACCGACTCGTTCGAAATTCGAAAACGCGTCCGTTGCCAGGCAAGCCCATTGTCAATGGGTGCGCACCGATCGGTCCATTGCGGTACAACGCGCACAGGGGTACAACGCGTACCCGCACACATTGAATGCAATGGGCCGGCCGGAGGCACCGATCGGTCCATTGCAGTTCAACGCGCACAGGGGTACAACGCGTACCCGCACACATTGAATGCAATGGGCCGGCCGGAGGCACCGATCGGTCCATTGCAGTACAACGCGCACAGGGGTACAACGCGTACCCGCACACATTGAATGCAATGGGCCGGCCGGAGGCACCGATCGGTCCATTGCAGTACAACGCGCACAGGGGTACAACGCGTACCCGCACACATTGAATGCAATGGGCCGGCCGGAGGCACCGATCGGTCCATTGCAGTACAACGCATCACTGTACATGTGACTGGCATATGTCAGCATGCCTGTCTCAGATGGACATATGCCAGCCACAGATAGCTCCCAGGGAGTGAGGGGCACACCTACATCACGACAGCCTGTCCAAACTTTATCATGAGGCATGTAAGGCTGCATTTCCTATTGTGTGTATGTTGGTGTACATGTTGTCCTGTGGGTGTCACCTGTGGGCAGCCACCCCCAGGCTGTGCACGTGTTCATGGGGACAGGATCCTGGGTGTTACGTGTACATGACCACTGTGATGTGCAACTGTTCATATCTGTGCATGTGCCATGGTCACATTTCCCAGTGGTGTATGTGTATGTCATGTCACATACCCCGTGAGTCCCATGTGGGACGGTATGTTTGAGCCAGGGTGTCCCAGTGGCACAATAGTGATGGTCCTCCACAGTCTTTGTGCATGTAGTGTTTACAATGTCTCTGATTTCATGTGCACAATGGGAGACAGTCTCCACATCCAGGTTGTGTGTGCATGGACTCTGATGTTGTGCGTGTGTGTGTCACAGACGTCCATGTCTGTCCTGCCGTGGCAAGTGGGGCCACTACCTGTGGGGGTCATGGTTGTTTTGCTGTGGTGTATACATGATACTCCATGTAATGCCAGTGTCCATGTGGCATTACAGGGTCCCTGGGAATGTACCTGTCGTTGAGCTGTGGTGCCTGGGGCACATCTGTCCTCACATGTCACTGTGGGGGTTATTGTGACACGGCAGCAGGAGATGGGAACTGTGACACGGCCTCATGATATCCAATGGGCCAACCTGGGACTAATTGATGCCACCTGTTGGACCGTGTTGACAGATGTTGGCCATGTATGTACCATACATGTCCTTCCGGTACTGCACACTTCATGTAGTTGTGCCTCATAATGATGTATGTTGGGATCTTGAGTGTGTTCAATGCCGCATATGTGGGGTGACTGACAATCTTGCTTACTTCTCCTCTGCACTGCAGGGCTCCTGCTGTCCATCGACCATTCCCAGACCTGGCAACGATGGTGGAACGGGACAGCATCCGACGGTACCGCTTCACCAGGCAGCTGATTGAGGATTTGGCAGTGCAGTTGTCCCCACATTTGCAGCCTGGCCGGCCGTATCCTACAGCGCTGACCCCCAAGGTGAAGGTGATGGCATCCCTACACTTCTTTGCCACTGGTACCTTCCAACATACTGTGGCGACTGCTGGTGGGATGTCACAGACCATGTTCAGCCGTGTGCTCCGCGATGTTTTGGCGGCAATGTTGCTCTTCCTGAACCGGTACATCTATTTCCCTAGACTGCGACGACTCACTGACGTGAAGAGTGACTTTTATGCCCTGGGGAGGATGCTGCATGTCATTGGCTCCATTGATGGGACACATGTGGCTTTGGTACCACCACAGGCCCAGGAGCAGGCCTACAGGAACCGCAAGCACTACCACTCGGTCAATGCACTGGTGGTGTGTCTTGCAGACATGACCATCACACACGTGTGTGCCCGTTTCCCTGGTTCAGCACACGATGCCTTTGTGATGAGGAGTAGTCGCATCCCCAGGATGATGGCACAGATGCAGAACCAGCATGCCTGGCTTGTCGGTGTGTACTGACTTTGTGCCATTGTGTGTGATCTGATCTGTAGTATTCCGCCCACTTTTCCAAGTCAGCTAATGTGCACTTGTCTGTCCGTAGGTGACTCGGGATACCCCAACATGCCATGGTTGCTGACACCCTCAGGAACCCTGTGACACCAGCCCAGATGCGCTACAATGAGGCACATGGTCGGACCAGGAGAGTGATTGAGCGGACCTTTGGTCTCCTGAAGAGCCGCTTCCGCTGCCTGGACAAGACCGGAGGGTCCCTCCCATATGCCCCTGCGAAAGTGTGCAAGATTATCATCGTCTGCTGCATGCTCCACAACCTGGCAGTGCGGAAGGAGTTGCCTCTCATCCAGGATGACAATGACCAACATCCGCCACCTGTGGAGGATCCTGGCCTGGACCACGATGCCAGTGACGATGATGATGATGATGGTGATGGTGATGTCCGCACACAGCTCATCACCAACTTCTTTAGCTGAATGTGAGTATCCTGAGGTGTCATGTCAATGATGTGAGTTGGCATGATGTGTGGGTGGTGCTCTGGTGCTGTTGGAGTGTGTCCATGGGCTACTTGACTGGATGTGTGTTGCGATGTGTGGTGACAGGTGGGCTGTACTCCCCAACAGTGTTGACATGCTAACTTGGTTCTGGGTGGGTATCTTGTAACATGTATTGTGCATGAGTTTTGCTGTTCTGTCCTGTACTCCATTGCTTTTGACTGTGTGTCATTTCTGTCCGTCACAGGGTACTTTCAGATTCGTTTGGTCAACTGTGTCCACCGACGACGTGATTGCACATCCAGGCTGGTAGCTGTTGTGTCCCTACAGGTGATGTGCGCCACACCCATGGACTTCCTACCGTCTACAGTTGTTGACTGTGTGCCCGCTGCCAGGTGGGATTACCTTGCATCTGTAGTGGTTACGGCATGTTGCAACTGTGTAATAAACCTGTGCTCCACTTTGTGATGTGCGTTGTCTGTGGTCACACATTTGACTGCCATTTGCTTACTGCACCTGTGGGCTACTTGACTACAACTGGGAATGGGTGTGGTGTCTGTGCATTGCACCGTCTTCCCTGGCAACATCAGTGTAGGCAATGAGTCAGATGGCCTAGGTGTGTATGTGTTGTGTAGCCCTGGTGGTGTGTCTCCCTCATGTGTGTCACGTTGCCTGTACTCACATGCCTGTGTTGTCCTTGCTGTTGCAGTTCGCATACACAGTGTAATTTTGCAGTTCATCATCCCCATAACAGCACCCACGTTGGAATCACGACAGAGGCAAGTATGGTGTATTAGTGTGTTTATTGTGATACATTTGTGTTAATAGTGCATAGGATGGGTAGTGCTGTACATAAATCTTGCAATCCCAAGTTCCTAGGTGAATTGAAAGTCCTGGTAGACAGGATCCCCAGTATCGGGGCCACAGTTGTCTGACACATTGGTCCAACTTGTACTCCCCATGCAATGTGTGGGAGTAGTGTTGCCGTCAACAGGGTGAACAGTCTGTGCACAAAGGCGAACATCCAGAACAGGTTCAGGCTTCCTGGGAGTTGCGCTTGGCCATCGGCCTCTCACTTTTCCCTCCTCGGACGACCCCTCTTCTTGGGGGGCCCTCAAGTACAGGCTGCTGCGGTGCAGGGGACTCTCCGCCAGAGTCCTCCTCCCTCCCTGTGGCAGTTGCAGTTTGTTCGGCACCAGATGTTGTTGGCACACAGGGAGGTGTGGACTGGTTGCTGTTCATCTGGCGGAGGCATTGTAAAATGTCCCTGTGCACCGCCGTCATCTCATGCAGTGCATCCCACTTGGACTCCACGTGGGACATGTGTGAGTCCACACGGGACATGTGTGACTCCATGTGGGACATGTGGGAGTCCAAGCGGGCATGATGGGCAGCCTGCTGCTGTTTCATGTCTCTGAGGAGCCCCACTACCTGGCTGAGCTCTCCGGTGCTGGACTGGTACGCATCAGCTATGCGTACCAGTTGTGGGTCATCATGCACACCAGCAACGTCTGCAAGCAGCGACCTCTGTCTCCCACCCCTCCCACCACCCCTGCTGACATGTGCAGTGTGTGCAGTGGCACGCACAGATAACCCTGGTCCACCTTGGGGGTTAGTGGTGGTGGTGGTGTCCATGGCCCCAGGTTGGTCCAGGGTCCCTGTGCTGGTGTTGCTCCTTGTTCTGTCCATGTCGGCAGGGATGGTATTCGTGGTGACAGTCGTTGGAGGGGTGGGTGCAGGGGGTGCAGCTGGAGGTCCTGCTGGTGCTGCAGCTGGTGGTCCTGCTGGTGCTGCATGTTGACTTGCACCGGATGTGCCAGGTTGTTCTTCATCGTCCGAGGAGGACAGAGGCTGTACGACGCCAGTGAGCTCGGCATCCTCTTGAGCCTGGGACTGGGACTCCTCAGCGTCTGCTGCTGTGTCCCCATCATCACCTGTTTTTGGGAGACACAAACAATGTATGTTATGTTTCTGCAGGCATCAATGGTTGACACACATGACAGTTGTGACTGTGCCTCTGGGTGCGGGCCTGTACATTGCATTGTCCTAAGTCGTCACAGTCAGGGGTTGATATTGGTGTGGCACATTGTCCTGCATTATTTGGGCATTTCTATGTATTTTCTGGGGTGTGAACATGGTCTGCATTGGTTGTGTTTGGTTGACAGCCGGCCCTCCTTCCCACCCACCCAGCCAGTCAGTTATCCCACCATGGAACGTGCTTGCATTGCAGGGAGTGTAAGTTGTCTCTCAGGATGTCAGTCAGTGGTGTCCTGCTGTTTGTTGGTGCACAGTTGCCAGCAGGGCCTTGTGCTCCCCACAGCAGTACCCAGTGTCAGCCATCTTGTGAGTCCTTCTCCACTTCCTGTGATGTGAGCATGGTTCAGGGTGGTGTTGATGGGACAGTTGTGGGGGTGACCAATATCAGTGACTACGACTCCCATCATGCCATTGCCTCCACCCCACTTCCCAGCATTCCCATACTTACTTGCTTTTGTGTGGAGTTCAGTGTGTGTGGGTGTGAGAGCAATGGCAAGATGGCTGACAGTGGTGTCCTGCTGTTGGTTGGTGTGCAGTACCCAGCATGCCCTTGTGCTCCCCACGACACAGCAACAGTGTCAGACATCTTTGATGGGCCTTTCCACTCTCTGTGGGATGTGAATGCGTGAGTGTGAGCTTGCTGGGCCATGTGGTGGGGGATGTAGAGCTGTGACTACGACTCCCATCATGCTATTGCCTCCTCCCCCTTCCCAGCATGCCCATGCTTCCTTCCTTTTGACTCTGCTTCCCTGTGGGGTGGGCTGGCTGTGCTGACAGGATGGCTGGGAGTGTTGTCCTGGCAGTTGTTTGGCTAGAGGTCCCAAGAGTGTCCCTGTGCTTCACACAACATAACCCAGGGTGGTGGTTCTTTGTGGGATCTTGTGTTAGGATGGGGGGCATTGCATTCTACCAGGTGGGTTCTGTGGAGTTTGTGTTGGGGGTGTGTGAGGGGAGGTGCTTGTGACTATGGTCAGTGCTGCAAGTCCCCCTTCCCACCCAGCTAGCCAGATATCCCACCATGGAACGTGCTTGCATTGCAGGGAGTGTAAGTTGTCTCTCAGGATGTCAGTCAGTGGTGTCCTGCTGTTTGTTGGTGCACAGTTGCCAGCAGGGCCTTGTGCTCCCCACAGCAGTAGCCAGTGTCAGCCATCTTGTGAGTCCTTCTCCACTTCCTGTGATGTGAGCATGGTTCAGGGTGGTGTTGATGGGACAGTTGTGGGGGTGACCAATATCAGTGACTACGACTCCCATCATGCTATTGCCTCCACCCCCTTCCCATCATGCCCATGCTTCCTTCCTTTGACTCTGCTTCCCTGTGGGGTGGGCTGGCTGTGCTGACAGGATGGCTGGGAGTGTTGTCCTGGCAGTTGTTTGGCTAGAAGTCCCAAGAGTATCCCTGTGCTTCACACAACATAACCCAGGGTGGTGGTTCTTTGTGGGATCTTGTGTTAGGATGGGGGGCATTGCATTCTACCAGGTGGGTTCTGTGGAGTTTGTGTTGGGGGTGTGTGAGGGGAGGTGCTTGTGACTATGGTCAGTGCTGCAAGTCCCCCTTCCCACCCAGCTAGCCAGATATCCCACCATGGAACGTAATTGCATTGCAGGGAGTGTAAGTTGTCTCTCAGGATGTCAGTCAGTGGTGTCCTGCTGTTTGTTGGTGCACAGTTGCCAGCAGGGCCTTGTGCTCCCCACAGCAGTATCCAGTGTCAGCCATCTTGTGAGTCCTTCTCCACTTCCTGTGATGTGAGCATGGTTCAGGGTGGTGTTGATGGGACAGTTGTGGGGGTGACCAATATCAGTGACTACGACTCCCATCATGCTATTGCCTCCACCCCCTTCCCAGCATGCCCATGCTTCCTTCCTTTGACTCTGCTTCCCTGTGGGGTGGGCTGGCTGTGCTGACAGGATGGCTGGGAGTGTTGTCCTGGCAGTTGTTTGGCTAGAAGTCCCAAGAGTGTCCCTGTGCTTCACACAACATAACCCAGGATGGTGGTTCTTTGTGGGATCTTGTGTTAGGATGGGGGCATTGCATTCTACCAGGTGGGTTCTGTGGAGTTTGTGTTGGGGGTGTGTGAGGGGAGGTGCTTGTGACTATGGTCAGTGCTGCAAGTCCCCCTTCCCACCCAGCTAGCCAGATATCCCACCATGGAACGTGCTTGCATTGCAGGGAGTGTAAGTTGTCTCTCAGGATGTCAGTCAGTGGTGTCCTGCTGTTTGTTGGTGCACAGTTGCCAGCAGGGCCTTGTGCTCCCCACAGCAGTAGCCAGTGTCAGCCATCTTGTGAGTCCTTCTCCACTCCCTGTGATGTGAGCATGGTTCATGGTGGTGTTGATGGGACAGTTGGGGGGGCAATATGTGTGACTGCGACTCCCATGATGCTATTGGCTACACTGACTTGGCCAGCATACACAGAATTCCTTCCTTTGAGTGGTCTTCACTGTGTGTTGGTGTTGTTGTGGTGGCTACATGTCTGGATGTGTTTGTTAGTTCTATTTGTGCCACTGCCTAGCTGTAGTTGTAGTTGTGTTTGTACATGTGTTGGCACAGTTGGATGTGACTTTTTGGATGGCATGTGTTGGGTTTATCTGACTGACATACACATTTTGGGATGATTCTGTTCTGGTTGCTGTGTAATTGCTATGAGTGAATGGTTTGACTCTCCCCTTGACAGTGATGTGTGTGTTTTGTGGCAGTATATTGTGTACATTTGTTGTGTACTCACCAGGCTCTGGGATGTCCTCTAGTCCATATACGCTCACTGGCGGAAGGATGGCCCGCACCTTCTCCTCCCAGGGCCTGAGGTATATTGGCTTGGCAGGAGGGCCACTGCCGGTGTATTGGCTGTTGATGTAGTCTTTCTTCAGCATGTCCCGTACCCTCCTGCGCACGTCATACCACCTGTTCTGGATGTCGGTCTTTGTGCGCCGACATGGTGATTGTGCGTTCACCCTGTTGATGATCCTCTCCCACATCTTGGTTTTCTGCGACATGGGGGTCTGTTGGACCAGTGTGCCAAACAGCTGTGGCTCCACCCTGAGGATCTCGTCTACCATGACTTCCAATTCACTATCTAGGAACTTGGGATTCTTCTTGGGGGGCATGGTGATGGGTGGTGATGGTGGGTGATGTGTGTGTTGGTGTGCAGGTGAGGGTGTGTGAGTGTGTGTTTTGCTGGGTGTATGTGAGGTAGGTATTTGTTGGTGTGCTGATGGTGTGTGGCTTGTGTGAGGGATGAGCTGTGGGTGTGTGGTTGCTTTCTCTTGGGTGCTGGCAGTGGAATGGCATTTGCAAAGGCTCATGGTTGTGATTTGTGTCCTTTATATAGGTGGAGTTGTGGGTGTGTCTTTGTTCTCTGTCCCCACCCCCCAGTATTTATTGGCTTGGTAATTGCTTGTTTGGCCTTTTTTGGGTGATTTTTCCTTTGTGCTGTTTGTGCATGTTGGAAACGTTCTTGTGACCGAGTCGGACCCTGCATTAGTCTCGTACGGTGTTCTCCGTTTCGTTCACACTGTGTTTGTGCAGTTTTCTATGCTGCGTACGCGTCGGTCGCGGTGTTTTGTGTTGCTTCGGCTCGGTTTTGTATGCGTGTCGGTCGTACGGCTTGGCCTCCGTCCGACTCGCTCGTGGTTTTCGCGCCTTGCATCGTACTTTGCGGTTTGGACTTCGCGTGTACGTTTCGGTCGGATTTGTTCCGGGTGCGTGTCGGTCGGTTGGTTTCGCGTGTTTTTCCGGCCGGATTGCTGTTTTCCGTGCGGCTCGGTCGGTCGACTTGGTTTAGGTACGTGTCGGTCGGATTTTTCGCGCCTTGCATCGTACTTGGCGTGTCGTGCGCCACGGGTACGTGTTGGTCGGTATTATTTCCGGATCCGAGTCGGTCGGTGCTTTTTCCGGCCCGAATCGGAATCGACCCCTATGTCTTTTCTATGGTCTTACGTAAGTGCTGCACCTTTAAAAAAGAATCACCTCTTCACAGTACACAAAGCCTACTGGACACCCAAGAAACTATCGAAAATGGGAAGGCGAGAGATTAAGAAGTGTCCAAAGTGTGGAGAAGACAAGGCTGATGAGGTGCATATGTTCTGGAGTTGTCCGGTAATATCTTCCTATTGGCAGAAAGTGGGTAAGACCATTTCAGATATTATGGGGTTTGAAATAAAATTAACGACTGTATCCATAATTTTTGGGATACTTCCGAGGGAGTTAGATGGAGGCTTTCTAACAAAAAAACACATAGCATTGTTTTTCACTCTGATTCTTCTAGCTAGAAGAGAGCTGTGTATTAAATGGATCTTAGCCTGTCCTCCTACAGAAGAGGAATGGATATTTTCGATTCAGAGAATATCAAACTTAGATCAATCTGGAACAAAGAACAAAAAAACTAAATTTTGGGAAATTTGGGATAACTGGGTGGATAGGAGTCTCTCTGTTTAAGATTATTTAAGAATATATATAAATTTTCCGTATTTAGTCTCTGTTGATTTCTAGATTTATTGCTTTGTTATATGAATATGTTGGTCTCCCTGTGAAGCCTCTCTACTGTCTATTCTTATTTTTTCTTTCTGGGTCCGATGATTAAGAATATGTCATTAATGGAGTGTATTGGCAGGGACGCCATTGCTCCTATAAAAGAACTAAGATTGAGGTTGGAATCATTACAAGGAAGCCACAGGGGTGAATCCGGAGATACTTGGTGTCCTTCTCTCCCTTGTGGAGTGACCGGATTTCCTCAAAATTGGCTATTTGTGATGGGCGGAAGACCTTTTCTCTTAAGTCTAAAGCATATTAAAAAAAAAATTAAGACTAAAAAAAAAAAAAAAAAAAAAACTGATCGCAATACTATGTTACTTTATAACAGTAATCATCCTTGGAGTCAAAGAGATAACATCCCATTCGGACAGTTACTCCCAGGACGTCGCAATTGTGCAAACATGAGTGACTTTGAAAAACATGCAAAATTTCTCATGAATAAATTCACAGATAGGGGTTACCCTAAAACCCTTATTAAGAGAGCTTACAAAAGGGCCAAATATTTCAACAGAGATAGTTTGTTTAAAGAAAAAAGAGAAAACATAGAGGAAACACAAAGAATAATGTGTCACTAATTTCACAATAATTAGTAACAATATTAGAAATATAATCAATAGTACTTGGCAATTGTTAAATGAGGGGAACAATATTAAATTAGAACAGCCTCTTTTTGCCTATAGAAAAAATAGAACAATTACAAACTGTCTTGTACATACCTACAAAGATGGCCTGGAAAAGAGACAATTAAGCATTCAAGATGGTATGCAATTAAAGGGTAATTTTCCCTGTGGGTCCTGTAATAACTGCTATAGCATCATAAAAGGTGATCAACTATGAAGGTACAGTACATTATCTGAATAGGATGGTCAATTGCAATACTGAGAATGTAATTTATCTCATTACGTGCCCTTGTAATAAGGGTTACATAGGGGAAACAGGAAAAGAAGCACATATCAGACTTAATGAACACAAGTCCGCCATACACAATAGATAAAAAAATGCCCCGCTAATAGAACATTGGGCAGAGATGAAACATACAGTAGACAATTTGAGATGGTGTATCCTGGAACATATACAAATTACCACCAGAGGTGGCGACATTGATAAGAAGAGAAAGAGAAGAGAACAGTACCACATGTCAAAATCTAATACCCACAAAAGTGGGTCTAATAATGGAGAGGAATGGGAAAGGATAATATTTTCAACCCATCCCCATGAACATAAATCTCTAGGATTCGTTATCAGTCCTTTCTTTTAGCCCGTTGCGTGCGCCCGTCGGCCAACGTCCATTGCGAGCACTACCTCTGTAGTGCTGCGAACGTCCGTTGGCCGACGCAGCCCCGCCCACTCCGCTAAACCGCCGCCCCGCGGCAGAATTGCCGCAGCGGTTAAGCGGTTAAACTGTTGTGGGCTTTATGATAATACACGTCTAATAGAGAGGGTATATTCTCTTAGTGTAGACATAATAAGGTGGCTCTACCTTTTAGTTTGATACCTGTTAGTTATGTCCTGACATATATGAGGCGACACGTCAGCATTTTAATACAATATCAATAGACATGTATTTTGATAGTAGAAGTAATTATGATTACAGTTTTTCCGCCTTCATTATATGGCGACGCTGCTATTTTCACTTATAAAGTGACACCGATTTGGGATTTTTATATAGATATTTAAGCTTTAAGTGGCATCTTTTAATTTTTTTTGAACACCTTTGGCCGTTTGAATATAGCCGCTCTCTTTTTAAATAATAACCACCTACTTTATGGTGGCTATGTCTCTTATTTTAAATAAAATAATTTTATTGGAAGGCCTTCACAAGTTCATCATTATTTTATTAAATTTCTTTTAGATATTGTGTAATCATAGTGATTTCGTATCACTGTATATTGACAAGGGGTATGCGAATGTTCTTTTATTGGAGATGCGGTTAGGTCCTTGTTCGATATTTCAAGATGGCCGACGCCTTCGAGCCGAAGGGAGTTGATATCATCACGTCACGTTTTTGCATCATCCATACGCGCCATAAATAGATGCTGACCGATACAAGCCTTTTTTCGTGACCCCGGATTGTATGCGGAGCACCAGAATACAAAAGGGAAGAGAGGGAAATAGAGAGGTCTGCCAACTAGTCTTTTTAGCAATCGGTTTCTGAATGCAGAATTTGTTTCTTCCTGTGTTTGGTCTGGTGTCTGCTTGGGAATTTTAAGTTATCCAGACTCCCCTTGTTCCTACGTTTATTTTGAAAGAGGAGCACTGTATCACTTTAGACTTATGGGAAGATGCTATATAAAATCAGGATATCCATTAAAGATATTTATAATTTATGTTCTAAGTGACAATAAGGACTTATTCATCACTTGGTCCTTTCATTAAATTTGTTTGGTCAGGGGTATATTCTGGGATTTCATGGTATCCAGACTCCCTGTGCTCCTACGTTTTTATGGAAGCGGAGCACTTTATCACTATAGACTTATGGGAAGATGCCATACATAATCGGGATATTTATGAAAGATACTTACAATATGGGTTCGACGTAACATTAAGGACTCATTTATTACTTGGACACTTTATTAAAGTCTTGCTTATTTTTTTAGTATTGCACATATTTAAAGACAGCTACAGAGAATTGTTGATTTGTCTACTTCTCTAAAAAAAGAGATTCTTATCCTCCCTCTTTTTATCTTTTATCTTTGACTTCAGAGTCCTTATTTGAGATCAAGGATTACCCAGTAAATTGAAAATATTGGATAAGGATGATATGGTAGTGGATTTAGTAACACCTACTTCATTTCCTATCTATATAAATAGGGTTTTGACTGATTCTATTTTTTTTACAGGGACAGGAATCCCAGGTTGCCACTATTCGGGTCAATTTTACAAAGACTGTTTTTTCATGGAATATACACATGGATTTTCTATTAGACTTCCACGTAAGTTGGTTGTTTATGATAAGCATATTATATAGTTATATAAACAATATTAACATGACTAAATTCAGTTTTTTCTGTATATTCTGTACAGATCCAAAACCACAGAGCATTTGCTAGATGTTTTAAACAAACTTTTGAAAGTACAGTGGCCTAACTAGAGTTTTTGTGGGCTTGATAGACAACTAATGCCATATTGGCTTTCGTTCTTTCTAAGAGGAATCATTCTGGATTAGAATAGGTCTGTTTTGGCATTTCATACAGCTATTTATCTATGACCCTAAAACAAATGGAATGACATTAAATTATTCTAGTAAACCCTGCAATTAATTAATCAATTTTAGTATTCATGGATATTAGCTTTTTAATTTAAATGTGTATCTGATAGCGGAATTTACAGGAATAAATGCATTCAGCCCTAGGATTTCGAAAAATAACAAATAATAATCCATTGTTTTTTTATCCTGGAAAAGCAAGTGAACATATTGTCTTATTACATGTATGATATAGTTTAAAAAGGCTGTGTTGTACAATTACTCACAATTCTTTTTCTGTTTTATAGTGATAATTTTTAAATATATATTGTTTGTCCTGAAGAAGGTGAAGAATATGTTAAATTTCACCGACACGCTGCGTTGGCAGTTTTAATACAGACAGTTTTTAACGAATATTGTTCTGAACAAAGTTTTAAATATATGTCATGTTCTCTTATAAAATTTGTGACAACTGATTGCTATTGTTTTTAATTAATATGAATTCCATGAGCTTGCATATGTAATACGTTTTTTATGTATATGATTTTAAATAATATGCAAATAAAATTTTTGCAATAAGATTTTTCATTGATAATTGTGATCATGAAAATGCACATATTTTGAGTGTATAAATGTAATTTTTATTTTTTGATAAAGCATAAAACATATGCTTATACATCTATTTCATTTATTCTCGTGGGTAATAGGCTTTTCACTGTTTTTGTTCAGATTATTGTAAGTTTATGTTCACTTGTTTTTTACTCAACAGCATGATTGGTTTTTGAAAGTGTAAAAATATGTACTTATCTTCTCTTTTGTTGTGCATGTGTTGTTGTTCTTCCACCACTGTTTTATAGAGTCCCAGTGCTTGTAATAGCAGAAGCATGTTGATTGAGTAAGTTGCGTGTGTGTGTTGTGGACAGGGTTGACTATTTGTGCTCTTTTTACTCCAAAACAGGTGTGGTGGATAAACAGTCATATTTCCATTCACGGAAATTGTACTATAAATACGGGAAACAGAGTATTGTTTTTCCATTGGTCCATACACTGTGTTTAGGATGTAATTCGACAAAAATAAGAGCAACGCTAATGCCCACGTGATCATGGGTGTCAAGTAGAACTTGGAACAAGCGTTCACATGGAACTCCTTTTTAAGCAAAATAGGGTGACACAGAATTTTCTTTGTAGACTTACTCTAAACCATCGTTTAAATTTCTATTTTTTGACAGGCAACATTCTGTCTAGACTCAATCTATGCAGACATTTGATTCAACAGAAAGAAACAGACAGTATCTTGTAGTTAAATTCGATTCAGCCGAATCAAATTTTGGGGCATATTACCAAGGATATGCGATAATTATCGCAAAGTGTGCTTAGCGCTGTTTTTTTTATCGCCGGCTATCGCTGGATTTCATCACGGAGATAACGCGTTATTATCAACGCTTATCTCCAAGGCCATAAAAAAATCCAGCGATAGCGGCGAAACCCAGCAATAGCACGAGAAATCCAGCGATAAATTCACTGCGCTAATGAAAAGCTTGCTAATAGGCAGGTGAGGACTTAACCTTACAATCCACCCTCCATTGACAAGATGGTTAAGTCAAGTTTTTAGCAGGTGTTAAATTCCAGCGATAATCGGAGTTAGCACGACTTTTTTTATCGCTTCGCGGGCATTGCTAATAGGGGGAAGTTGTGTTTGCGACTGTTTGCAGTCGCTTTTAGTTGGGAACGCCTACTTTGCATGTCATTAGCGATAATTATCGCTGACATGCAAAGCGGCAACAAAACGGCCGCTATCACCATTAAGCTGTCGCTAACAGCTGTTAGCGACAGCTTGCTAATAGGGCGATAAAAATATCGCCGCTTTATCGGCAAAAAGTGCCGCTAAAGTGGCGATACTGCCCTTGGTAATATGCCCCAAACAATCTTAGCATTAGCAAAAATGTGGGGGTTAAAATATTTTATGAAAAATAGAAGAGAGGAAGTGAAGAACCCCAAGTGTAAGGAAAAACAAAAACACAAAAGAACACAGTGGCCAACTGTAAAAGCATATAAGGTATATTGGTTATTTTTTATTAGAAAGACAGCCAAATCTGTTTGACACAATGAAAGACACAGAGGGGACTTCTCAATGTGTCATTTGAGCAAAGGTCAGGTCTAGCTTTTTTATTTGTCAACAGCATTTCAACCCTTTATCCAGATACTAAGGCGTCATCAGGACTATAATGAACCTGGGGACTAAGGAAATATGTATAGTTACCAAACTGTGAAGGATTAATTTGTAAAAACATGGATAAATTTGACAAGGTCCATACTGGCGTTGTGTTTCAAGTGGTCTCATGCATTAATTAATTGACCTCTGGAAAGTGCAGCAACTGGGGGTAGGAACAACATTGAACTGTCACTGGTGTGCTTGAATTACTATTGACCAGTGGCTGAATTGCACAGTCAAGAAAGCGTGATATCCCATAAGCAGCCCTGCAATATATATGAAGATAGTGTAATAACATTGACAATTAGAATAGGAAAAATGTTAAAAGCAGAGTAGGGATGGCAAAGTTGGGCGCTTCTAGGCAGGTATTGAATTGAGGATTTGTTCAGCTTGTTGATGAAAAGCGGGGCATTAAGGCAATTACTGTTCTATCAGTGGCAGTGAGAGAAAAAAAGAAACGCTGCTTCACACAGTGAAATGACACACTGTATTAGAGGCCAAATTACTCCCAGAGCAGGGAGTTTATTTAGTCTCCTGATCAGAGATGAGGTGATAAAACAGCAGCGCCCGGCTCATCTGAGCAGGAATAGATACAGGCGAACATCTATCCTCGCAACATCCTCGAGGGAGAGGCGTGCCGGTGGGCATCCCACCAAGATTGCCAATTGGGCAAGTCGATACTGGCTAAAAGTCTCAGGGTTATGACGATAAGGCATAATTTTTGTGTGATTCCGACAAATAATTCAAGTTCAAATAGGTTAGTTGGTGAATGAGCACTGGTGCAAAATGTATGCAGTCAGTAGGAGAACGCATATAAGAATTATTTTAAAATTGACTATAGGGAATCAAAGCTTGCACACTCAAGCTAGTGATGCGTCGCATGTGCCGGGAGGCTATCTCAGCACATAGAGGGTCATTACGATGGCGGACGGAAAAAATTCCGACCGCCATGGTTGCGGAAAATCACCATCCGCAGGTACCGCGGAAACCCCGCCGACCCTATTAGGATCAACCGCCAAAATATTCCATCCGCGGCGGTAGGAGGCATCGAAAAACTGCCCGTAGAGGGCAGAGAAAGTGAAAATGCAACCGCAACGGGAGGTAACATAGCAGAAACACATCAACCTGCCGCCAGACACGCGGAGTGACCGCCAATGATATTATGATATCCCCGATGTCACAGCGGTACGTTCTGCTATCTCCGTCTGCCGCGGTCGCTAACAGTAATGAATGTGAGATACGGTGGAAGCCCTGCAGCACAGCCATCGCTGCAGATGCTCCGCAAAAAAAATGGCAGCCAAGTAAAAAAAACAACTATAAGGCCAGCAAATGCACACAAGCAACTAGCCCTGCCACCCCAATAACCTGAAACATCCCAATGACACACCCCCATGGCAAATTTAAATATACAAATCACAGGACAACCCACACAGCACACCTGACTGCATTACACCATCTTGACACACCCACATAGCTGAGCATAAAACCAGCACCTTCCCTGACCACAATCCATTGCACTACTCCAACCCTGAAGGAACCCAACCCTGCAGCACATTGGATAGGCAAAACACCACACATCTCACCAGCACAACAACACACACGCACACCACCTACACCACCCTCACAACTGCACCCCAAAACATCAGCACAGCACACACCATGGCACATCACAAAATGCCAAAATTCACTGACACTGAGTTGACAGTAATGGTAGATAAGATAATCAGAGTAGAACCACAACTTTTTGGCAGCATGGTCCAACAGACACCATTAGCCACAAGGACAACCATGTGGGCAAGGATAGTGGGCAAGGTCAATGCAGTAGGGAATGTGCCCCGCAACAAGAATGAAATCATGAAGCGGTGGCATGACCTGAAGAGTGTTGTCAATAAGAGGAGGGCCAAGAACCGTGAGCTGGCTGATGCGACTGGTGGAAGACCTCCCATCCCACCAAAACCGTTCACTGCGTGGGAGGAGAAGGTGCTTGCCATACTGCATCCAGAGAGTCTTGAAGGAATACCCGGGGGAGTGGAGGCTGGTAAGTACCAACTAATGTATACCATGAAACTGCCATGTACTGTCTTGCACAACTACAAAGATACATCCCTGAGGCACAAGTACACACATCTGCACCCCAAAAACACACACAGGTCACACTGATTTTACATCCACACCACCTCAAACATCACAAAGGTAGACCACATCTACTGTGTTGTATGTGTCCAGGCAAACAGCACTACAACTCCCACCAGGCCCCCTGTCCCACAGCTGAGCAGGTTGGACTACTCCCCCCACCCACAACCATGTGGCAGTCATTGTGTGCTACACCCCCACCTAACAGGTAGGTAAGCATCTTTCCAGGGAGGTGTCTTTGGAATAGGGAGGCCAGCACTACAACTCCCACCAGGCCCCCTTGTCCCACAGCTGAGCAGGAAGGAGCACTCCCTCCCACCCAGAAGCATGCCTCAGCCATTGTGTGCTACACCCTCACATAACAGGTAGGTAGCCATCTTCACAGGGAGGTGTCTTTGGAATAGGGAGGCCAACATTACAACTCCCACCAGGCCCCCTTGGCCCACAGCTGAGCAGGATGGACTACTCCCCCCACCCAGAAGCATGCCTCAGCCATTGTGTGCTTCACCCTCACCTAACAGGTAGGTAGCCATCTTTCCAGGGAGGTGTCTTTGGAATAGCGAGGCCAGCACTACAACTCCCACCAGGCCCCCTTGTCCCACAGCTGAGCAGGATGGAGCACTCCCTCCTACCTAGAAGCATGCCTCAACCATTGTGTGCTACACCCTCACCTAACAGGTAGGTAGCCATCTTCACAGGGAGGTGTCTTTGGAAGAGGGAGGCCAGCACTACAACTCCCACCAGGCCCCCTTGGCCCACAGCTGAGCAGGATGGACTACTCCCCACCCAGAAGCATGCCTCAGCCATTGTGTGCTTCACCCTCACCTAACAGGTAGGTAGCCATCTTTCCAGGGAGGTGTCTTTGGAATAGGGAGGCCAGCACTACAACTCCCACCAGGCCCCCTTGTCCCACAGCTGAGCAGGATGGAGCACTCCCTCCCACCCAGAAGCATGCCTCAGCCAGTGTGTGCTACACCCTCACCTAACAGGTAGGTAGCCATCTTCACAGGGAGGTGTCTTTGGAATAGGGAGGCCAGCACTACAACTCCCACCAGGCCCCCTTGTCCCACAGCTGAGCAGGACGGATTACTCCCCCACCCACAACCATGTGGCACTCACTGTGTGCTACACCCTCACCTAACAGGTAGGTAGCCATCTTTCCAGGGAGGTGTCTTTGGAATAGGGAGGCCAGCACTACAACTCCCACCAGGCCCCCTTGTCCCACAGCTGAGCAGGATGGACTACTCCCCCACCCACAACCATGTGGCAGTCACTGTGTGTTACACCCTCACCTAACAGGTAGGTAGCCATCTTTCCAGGGAGGTGTCTTTGGAATAGGGAGGCCAGCACTACAACTCCCACCAGGCCCCCTTGGCCCACAGCTGAGCAGGATGGACTACTCCCCCACCCACAACCATGTGGCAGTCACTGTATGCTACACCCTCACCTAACAGGTAGGGAGCCATCTTTCCAGGGAGGTGTCTTTGGAATAGGGAGGCCAGCACTACAACTCCCACTAGGCCCCCTTGGCCCACAGCTGAGCAGGATGGACTACTCCTCCACCCAGAAGCATGCCTCAGCCATTGTTTGCTTCACCCTCACCTAACAGGTAGGTAGCCATCTTTCCAGGGAGGTGTCTTTGGAATAGGGAGGCCAGCACTACAACTCCCACCAGGCCCCCTTGTCCCACAGCTGAGCAGGATGGAGCACTCCCTCCTACCTAGAAGCATGCCTCAGCCATTGTGTGCTACACCCTCACCTAACAGGTAGATAGCCATCTTCACAGGGAGGTGTCTTTGGAAGAGGGAGGCCAGCACTACAACTCCCACCAGGCCCCCTTGGCCCACAGCTGAGCAGGATGGACTACTCCCCCCACCCAGAAGCATGCCTCAGCCATTGTGTGCTTCACCCTCACCTAACAGGTAGGTAGCCATCTTTCCAGGGAGGTGTCTTTGGAATAGGGAGGCCAGCACTACATCTCCCACCAGGCCCCCTTGTCCCACAGCTGAGCAGGATGGAGCACTCCCTCCCACCCAGAAGCATGCCTCAGCCAGTGTGTGCTACACCCTCACCTAACAGGTAGGTAGCCATCTTCACAGGGAGGTGTCTTTGGAATAGGGAGGCCAGCACTACAACTCCCACCAGGCCCCCTTGGCCCACAGCTGAGCAGGATGGACTACTCCCCCCACCCAGAAGCATGCCTCAGCCATTGTGTGCTTCACCCTCACCTAACAGGTAGGTAGCCATCTTTCCAGGGAGGTGTCTTTGGAATAGGGAGGCCCGCACTACAACTCCCACCAGGCCCCCTTGTCCCATAGCTGAGCAGGGCGGACTACTCCCCCACCCACAACCATGTGGCAGTCACTGTGTGCTACACCCTCACCTAACAGGGAGGTAGCCATCTTTCCAGGGAGGTGTCTTTGGAATAGGGAGGCCAGCACTACAACTCCCACCAGGCCCCCTTGTCCCACAGCTGAGCAGGATGGACTACTCCCCCCACCCACAACCATGTGGCAGTCACTGTGTGTTACACCCTCACCTAACAGGTAGGTAGCCATCTTTCCAGGGAGGTGTCTTTGGAATAGGGTGGCCAGCACTACAACTCCCACCAGGCCCCTTGGCCCACAGCTGAGCAGGAAGGACTACTCCCCCCACCCAGAAGCATGCCTCAGCCATTGTGTGCTTCACCCTCACCTAACAGGTAGGTAGCCATCTTTCCAGGGAGGTGTCTTTGGAATAGGGAGGCCAGCACTACAACTCCCACCAGGCCCCCTTGTCCCACCGCTGAGCAGGATGGAGCACTCCCTCCAACCTAGAAGCATGCCTCAGCCATTGTGTGCTACACCCTCACCTAACAGGTAGATAGCCATCTTCACAGGGAGGTGTCTTTGGAAGAGGGAGGCCAGCACTACAACTCCCACCAGGCCCCCTTGGCCCACAGCTGAGCAGGATGGACTACTCCCCCCACCCAGAAGCATGCCTCAGCCATTGTGTGCTTCACCCTCACCTAACAGGTAGGTAGCCATCTTTCCAGGGAGGTGTCTTTGGAATAGGGAGGCCAGCACTACAACTCCCACCAGGCCCCCTTGTCCCACAGCTGAGCAGGATGGAGCACTCCCTCCCACCCAGAAGCATGCCTCAGCCAGTGTGTGCTACACCCTCACCTAACAGGTAGGTAGCCATCTTCACAGGGAGGTGTCTTTGGAATAGGGAGGCCAGCACTACAACTCCCACCAGGCCCCCTTGTCCCACAGCTGAGCAGGATGGAGCACTCCCTCCCACCCAGAAGCATGCCTCAGCCAGTGTGTGCTACACCCTCACCTAACAGGTAGGTAGCCATCTTCACAGGGAGGTGTCTTTGGAATAGGGAGGCCAGCACTACAACTCCCACCAGGCCCCCTTGTCCCACAGCTGAGCAGGATGGAGCACTCCCTCCCACCCAGAAGCATGCCTCAGCCAGTGTGTGCTACACCCTCACCTAACAGGTAGGTAGCCATCTTCACAGGGAGGTGTCTTTGGAATAGGGAGGCCAGCACTACAACTCCCACCAGGCCCCCTTGTCCCACAGCTGAGCAGGATGGAGCACTCCCTCCCACCCAGAAGCATGCCTCAGCCAGTGTGTGCTACACCCTCACCTAACAGGTAGGTAGCCATCTTCACAGGGAGGTGTCTTTGGAATAGGGAGGCCAGCACTACAACTCCCACCAGGCCCCCTTGTCCCACAGCTGAGCAGGACGGATTACTCCCCCCACCCACAACCATGTGGCACTCACTGTGTGCTACACCCTCACCTAACAGGTAGGTAGCCATCTTTCCAGGGAGGTGTCTTTGGAATAGGGAGGCCAGCACTACAACTCCCACCAGGCCCCCTTGTCCCACAGCTGAGCAGGATGGACTACTCCCCACCCACAACCATGTGGCAGTCACTGTGTGTTACACCCTCACCTAACAGGTAGGTAGCCATCTTTCCAGGGAGGTGTCTTTGGAATAGGGAGGCCAGCACTACAACTCCCACCAGGCCCCCTTGGCCCACAGCTGAGCAGGATGGACTACTCCCCCCACCCACAACCATGTGGCAGTCACTGTGTGCTACACCCTCACCTAACAGGTAGGGAGCCATCTTTCCAGGGAGGTGTCTTTGGAATAGGGAGGCCAGCACTACAACTCCCACTAGGCCCCCTTGGCCCACAGCTGAGCAGGATGGACTACTCCCCCCACCCAGAAGCATGCCTCAGCCATTGTTTGCTTCACCCTCACCTAACAGGTAGGTAGCCATCTTTCCAGGGAGGTGTCTTTGGAATAGGGAGGCCAGCACTACAACTCCCACCAGGCCCCCTTGTCCCACAGCTGAGCAGGATGGAGCACTCCCTCCTACCTAGAAGCATGCCTCAGCCATTGTGTGCTACGCCCTCACCTAACAGGTAGATAGCCATCTTCACAGGGAGGTGTCTTTGGAAGAGGGAGGCCAGCACTACAACTCCCACCAGGCCCCCTTGGCCCACAGCTGAGCAGGATGGACTACTCCCCACCCAGAAGCATGCCTCAGCCATTGTGTGCTTCACCCTCACCTAACAGGTAGGTAGCCATCTTTCCAGGGAGGTGTCTTTGGAATAGGGAGGCCAGCACTACATCTCCCACCAGGCCCCCTTGTCCCACAGCTGAGCAGGATGGAGCACTCCCTCCCACCCAGAAGCATGCCTCAGCCAGTGTGTGCTACACCCTCACCTAACAGGTAGGTAGCCATCTTCACAGGGAGGTGTCTTTGGAATAGGAGGCCAGCACTACAACTCCCACCAGGCCCCCTTGGCCCACAGCTGAGCAGGATGGACTACTCCCCCACCCAGAAGCATGCCTCAGCCATTGTGTGCTTCACCCTCACCTAACAGGTAGGTAGCCATCTTTCCAGGGAGGTGTCTTTGGAATAGGGAGGCCCGCACTACAACTCCCACCAGGCCCCCTTGTCCCATAGCTGAGCAGGGCGGACTACTCCCCCACCCACAACCATGTGGCAGTCACTGTGTGCTACACCCTCACCTAACAGGGAGGTAGCCATCTTTCCAGGGAGGTGTCTTTGGAATAGGGAGGCCAGCACTACAACTCCCACCAGGCCCCCTTGACCCACAGCTGAGCAGGATGGACTACTCCCCCCACCCACAACCATGTGGCAGTCACTGTGTGTTACACCCTCACCTAACAGGTAGGTAGCCATCTTTCCAGGGAGGTGTCTTTGGAATAGGGTGGCCAGCACTACAACTCCCACCAGGCCCCTTGGCCCACAGCTGAGCAGGATGGACTACTCCCCCCACCCAGAAGCATGCCTCAGCCATTGTGTGCTTCACCCTCACCTAACAGGTAGGTAGCCATCTTTCCAGGGAGGTGTCTTTGGAATAGGGAGGCCAGCACTACAACTCCCACCAGGCCCCCTTGTCCCACAGCTGAGCAGGATGGAGCACTCCCTCCTACCTAGAAGCATGCCTCAGCCATTGTGTGCTACACCCTCACCTAACAGGTAGATAGCCATCTTCACAGGGAGGTGTCTTTGGAAGAGGGAGGCCAGCACTACAACTCCCACCAGGCCCCTTGGCCCACAGCTGAGCAGGATGGACTACTCCCCCACCCAGAAGCATGCCTCAGCCATTGTGTGCTTCACCCTCACCTAACAGGTAGGTAGCCATCTTTCCAGGGAGGTGTCTTTGGAATAGGGAGGCCAGCACTACAACTCCCACCAGGCCCCCTTGTCCCACAGTTGAGCAGGATGGAGCACTCCCTCCCACCCAGAAGCATGCCTCAGCCAGTGTGTGCTACACCCTCACCTAACAGGTAGGTAGCCATCTTCACAGGGAGGTGTCTTTGGAATAGGGAGGCCAGCACTACAACTCCCACCAGGCCCCCTTGGCCCACAGCTGAGCAGGATGGACTACTCCCCCCACCCAGAAGCATGCCTCAGCCATTGTGTGCTTCACCCTCACCTAACAGGTAGGTAGCCATATTTCCAGGGAGGTGTCTTTGGAATAGGGAGGCCCGCACTACAACTCCCACCAGGCCCCCTTGTCCCATAGCTGAGCAGGACGGACTACTCCCCCCACCCACAACCATGTGGCAGTCACTGTGTGCTACACCCTCACCTAACAGGGAGGTAGCCATCTTTCCAGGGAGGTGTCTTTGGAATAGGGAGGCCAGCACTACAACTCCCACCAGGCCCCCTTGTCCCACAGCTGAGCAGGATGGACTACTCCCCCACCCACAACCATGTGGCAGTCACTGTGTGTTACACCCTCACCTAACAGGTAGGAAGCCATCTTTCCAGGGAGGTGTCTTTGGAATAGGGTGGCCAGCATTACAACTCCCACCAGGCCCCCTTGGCCCACAGCTGAGCAGGATGGACTACTCCCCCCACCCACAACCATGTGGCAGTCACTGTGTGCTACACCCTCACCTAACAGGTAGGGAGCCATCTTTCCAGGGAGGTGTCTTTGGAATAGGGAGGCCAGCACTACAACTCCCACTAGGCCCCCTTGGCCCACAGCTGAGCAGGATGGACTACTCCCCCCACCCAGAAACATGCCTCAGCCATTGTGTGCTTCACCCTCACCTAACAGGTAGGTAGCCATCTTTCCAGGGAGGTGTCTTTGGAATAGGGAGGCCAGCACTACAACTCCCACCAGTCCCCCTTGTCCCACAACTGAGCAGGATGGAGCACTCCCTCCCACCCAGACGCATGCCTCAGCCATTGTGTGCTACACCCTCACCTAACAGGTAGGTAGCCATCTTCACAGGGAGGTGTCTTTGGAATAGGGAGGCCAACACTACAACTCCCACCAGGCCCCCTTGGCCCACAGCTGAGCAGGATGGACTACTCCCCCCACCCACAACCATATGGCAGTCACGTGCTACACCCTCACCTAACAGGTAGGTAGCCATCTTTCCAGGGAGGTGTCTTTGGAATAGGCAGGCCTGCACCACATCTCCCACCAGGCACACCCTGCCCCATCCTTCAGCATGAAGGAGCACTCCCTCCCACCCAGAAGCATGTGGTAGAAAGTCCACCCAAAAGATGCCATCTGTACAGGTAATCAGCCAGTGCATGCACCCCACCATTCTTCAACGAAAGCATTGAGCTAATGCAAACACAATGCCACACCTCACAACAAAATACACCCCAATTACATACCATTTGATAGAATGCAGACAGCAATGCGTATGTAACTGTGACAGAAACAGAACTGTGACTCAACTAAACCCATGTGTAAGCAAATCAGAAAATAAATATGCCCTGCACAGAATGACATGTGCAAATTCCATGGCTGCTGAGCATGAAGGACCCTAGTAACAATAAAAAGGCATGGTCTGTCGAGCAAATAAATACAAGCACAGAACATTACAAAGGTATGCATGAGATAACAATGTGACAATGTCTAGTACATGTGCATATGTAACATCTGTCGGGAAGAGTAATCATCCTCGATGCATCACATCAAGTTGCATGGCAGCCAGTTGTCAGATGATAACTCATCAGTCCCATACAAAGAGTGTCAAGTTGGCCATGGCATCCAATGACTTGTCACACCATGGAACAAGATGTATGTACCTCCACATCATGTCATGATGAACAACACTGTGCAGACATTCAACTCATGAAATACGTAACTGTGTGTTGCATAACATGTAAATAAGAGACATCAAACACAGCAAGCCATATGGCTGTAAGTCAATGACCATGTACCCTCTGTTCCACAGGTGACCAACAACTGACTGCAGAGGACAACAACCTCAACTTGCAGAGCCAGTCTCCTCCCCGGAACATGGACACTCGGATGCGGAGTCCCTGGATTCTTTGGATGAGGAGCTCCAAGCCGGCCCATCTGGTGTGCCAGGGCGCAACCGGTCACATGACCCCACTGCCCCCCCACCATCAGCAACAACAACAACGCTGACCCCTGCTGGAACGACCTGTGCCGCCACCACCACCACCACCATTACCACCTTTGCCTGCAACATTCGCCCAGCCACAGAGGATGCCCAGCCAACACCAACAACTGTGGAGGGCAGGCGTGTGGCTAGAGTGGTGAGGCAACAGGCCAGTGATAGCAGGGCAGGTGGGAGGACAAGTGGGACTCCAACAACACCGGACACTGTGATCGAATCCCTGGCTAACATTACCAGAGTCGTGGGTGCCTATGAACGAACACAGGCACAAATGGGCCAGGCCCACGAAGATGCCCAGGAGCTCCAACGTCTGCTGAGATCCATGGACAACCGTATGGGAAAAATTGTGGACCTCATGGGCCAGTTAGTGGCGGTACTGAGGGATAGGCCAGTGCCACATCACACACCTCCACCTCCCCCCGTTGTCCCGCAGGATGACAGTTCCTCATCCACCCCTGCGGGCACGGAGAGGGGTGACTCCTCAGACCCCAGTGGCCTAGCAGACGATGCCCCCCTTGCCAAAAGAAGGAGGGGCCATCCAAATTAAAACTTGGGACTCACCCGTGGCAAAGCACCTGCCAAACGCCAGTCAAGGAGCCAGCCATGATGGCAACACTCTTCACCCTGCCATTGACTTGGAACACTGTCCTTACCCACACTGCCATGGAAATGGCATCCGCCTGTTGGACTGTGTCACCACATCAATGTGGTGCCTACTTGATTGTCTCATCTACCATCACTGCCAACTCATATATTCACCATTCACACTTATGTAAATATCCACTTCCCTCTCACAGATACCCATTGCAAATAAACTACAAAAACGCAAAAAGGTGGTTGAGTCTGCTCCATGTTTATCACAGTATGTGCAATGTTTACCATGGTTACAATATCACAGGAGCATGGATCCTCTGTAGGCAAGGGGAGGCAGAAGGGACCTAGCAAAAGACAACAGAACAAAAGTCACTAGTCAGGTGGTGGCATCACAGCCATCACACAACACATGTCCTCACTGTACAACAATATGCACACATTACAATGTGCAACAGTACCAACATAGACATCCTGTAGCAGTTCCTACATACCCTGTATCCAACACATAGGCAGCCAGCACTGAGTCAACAACAGGATGCACTGACAAAGATCACATAGACCTCCACCCAAACAACTACATCAACAGACAATGGACCAGTTGTACATCGTCACCCACCTTCAAGTGAAGTAGCGGTTGATGAGCTGCTGACGCTGGTCGACACCTTCCTCCTCACCACTATCCTCGTCACTGGACATTTGTGGGATCGCAGGGGGGGCCCTGGCTGGTCATCATCGTCCAGCATCATGGGTATTCCTTTCCGTAAGGCCAAGTTGTGCAGCATGCAGCATGCTACCACTATCTGACACACCTTTTTGGGTGAGTACATGAGTGGCCCTCCGGTCTGGTCCAGGCAGCGAAATCTCGATTTTAGGAGACCAAAGGTTCGCTCCACCACCCAACGTGTTCTACCATGGGCATTGTTGTAGCGGACGTCAGACGGTGTCCTAGGATTGCGTAGTGGGCTCAGCAACCACGGTCTGTTGGGATATGCAGAGTCACCTAGGTGTGAAATAAACATAACGATTCAGTAATACAACTGTGGCAGAGGACAGCATGGCACACAGAGCACACAACTTGACTCTGCCTACTCACCCACAATCCATGCCCGCTCCGGAAGTAGATTGGCCAGCAGCTGAAGCACAATGCTGTTGTGCAGGATGTATGAATCATGTGCAGAGCCCAGAAACTTGGCACATACATGCGATATGATCATATTGGCCTGGCACCCCACCTGCACATTGATGGAATGGGAATGTTTACGATTCCGATAGATGTGTTCCCGTGCCTGTGGTGGAACCAGGCCAACATGTGTGCAGTCAATAGCACCTACAACATTCGGGATGTGGCCAAGGGCATAAAAATCCACCTTTACATCCGCCAAAGCCGCACGCCTTGGAAAACTGATGTATTGGTCCTTGTATCGCATCATGGCCAACAGGAAATCCCTTAGCACCATGCTGAAGGTGGGCTGAGACATCCCCCCTGCAATGCCCACTGTCTCCTGGAATGACCCACTAGCCAGGAAATGCAGTGCCGCCATCACCTTGGTTTCGGTTGTCAATGCTGTTGGGTATGTCTTGCCAGCCCGCAGGTGAGGATCCAACATGGCACACAGGTCTTGGATGTTCGTGCGGTCCAGACGGAATCTGCGTATCACGTCATCATCCTCAATGTTAGCCAGCAGGGTGACAGGACGATACACATTAGGTCGCCTCCTAGGTGAGATGAAAGGGGACACGTCATTGCAACAGACCATGAGTTGTGCACAACTCCGTAGCTTCTGATTCACACAGCGCAAACATTGACTGGCATCACAATGCAACATACAGTGCAAGTCAATAGTCGTGACACATAGAGATCACATTGTACTACAGTTCTTCAGTATTACCACTGTGAGAACAACAAACATGGAAACTGTGTCTGTGAATGGTAATAGTCACATTCCAGAATCTGGTGCAAACAGCACGGGCAGTAAATGATACAGGACATGTATGAAACAGAAACACTGCTGGCTTCGAAATGACTGCTGTACGTGCCACACATTCTTGTTCAAACATGACAGGGGACACATGAACTACACAATTTATCCAGTTCTGAAGGACTCAGCAAGGAATGTGAGCCAATGCTAATCCACACAAGTCTAGAGGCATTCACAGACATATTCACAAGCCTGTGCCAATAACCACTGTCATCAGTAGACATGCCATACATGCTGTTACACACAATTCAAAGTCAGTCAATGACTAATAATGAACAGCATATGCATATGCAGTCTTGACGTGAATCAAGACACAACAACACAACTGCACAATATCATCAGCAGGCACACATATTGTCAATGTGGCACACAAAAAGTGGATAAGGTACGTGATCCAAAAGGACTGTAGACCAACGACAATCTGCACTAAAGTTGCACTATGACATGCAGTATGAATCTAGCACTGCCCAGACACACAACTGAAGTACAACATTTGCCATGGAGCTAATACTCCAGCTGCTTGGACACACAACAGTGACACAGAAACAACCGACACACGCCACCCGGACAAAGCCACACCACTACACCTAAAAGTCAGCGCATGAACATACTGAGTAAATACCGAAGACACAACAGCCTCATGCACATAACAACAGGGGATGTCATCGCACGACACAGGTACCAAAGGACTACTATCAAAAGCATCCTGAGCCACATGCCACACAGCCTGTCAGGAACAACAAAGCGGACTCTCAACATTCCTCTGCAGACAAAGATGCTGGCTATGCATCACTTGTTGGCCTCTGGTACCATTGGAACAACAAAAGTCTGAGTTAGATGGGTGCCACAGCCAGCCCTATCAAGGTATATCTCACCTGTCTTGGATGCCATCATTAGCTTGAGTCAACAGCACCATCAGTTCACCCACACAGCGCAGGACCAGCTTGTGCCCCCAAAAGGCTACCACACCATAGCAGCCTTATCCACACGTGTCAGTGTAATATCACTGCACACGTGTCCTAAATGTGCGCCCTGCCAAAACTGCAAACACTTACTGCACATGAAAGCACACGCAATGCTTAACTGTCCAGGCCAATTGTGGGTCACCTTCCACTGGTCACAGATGCCATGTCAAACTTAACAGTCAGTGAGCACCAGCCCCACATTTGGCTACAGTCCCTCACCAAGCCAACATTCTTCATGTGGACAAGGTCAATGCACCTGTCCTTGGTGGGTAGCAACGTAACACACCACACACATCAAATCCACTATCAACATACTCACAACTGTGGAAATATACATGTAACAAAATCACATATGACAGGCTGAACAACATGAGCACATACCAGACACAATGTCACAAGTAATGGTGATGACATTTGGCAGATAAGGAGACAAAACATACCCATAGGCAGGGATACAAGTGAAAAATGATAAGGATGTACAGAATGCCAAGTGTGCCGGTGATGTAATTAACATCCTTGAGTATGTAGAGCACACACATGTCCATGTGGACATATACTGTCGGATTTGCTACTGCAAACAATAACATTTCATGAAGGCAGTAACAGGTGATACCAAACAGACAACAGTGTGACACATGTGGTGAGTCATGATAATAATGCTGAAATGTTTGTAAAATCATGTACTGTATAGTTACATATTCTGTGAGACATGGACATGTGTGTAAATATTGGGATCAGATATGAAATTGGGGCTAAATTTGCGGGTCAGATATGAAATTGGGGATAACTTTGGGGGTGAGATATGAAAATGTGTGTAAATGTGGGCTCACATATGAAATTGTGTAGGAGTAATGTGCCCCATTAGTACTTTCAGTGTGGCATTTGGTGTTAGATATGAAGTTTAGGCTGTCATTACTTACTATAGCCCATTTGAATTCCATCAAGTGCCATGATATTTTGTAAGTGACCTCTGTTCGAAGTACAGATATGACCCATTACATTGACACAGCACGATGTGTCCATTGGTGCCTTAAACGTGCTCAAACAACACTGTCACGCCCATAGTCAACAATGTCATGCTGCACCCTCGCCGTAGCTACCGCCTGGCACCAGCGGTGTGTCACCGCCATGGCCCAAGACACCATAGCGGGATTGATAGGCATATGCACATGTCTAATGGCGGTTGGCATGCTCCGACACCCAGATCCCGTTCACTCTTAGCAATGCATGTGCCCAGAATCGCGGTAGCTACCGCCTGCCACCAACGGTGTGTCACCGCTATGAACCATGCCCTTCCAGCCAATGGGAAGCGCAATCGCTGTTGCCTGATGCAAGTTTGAAAATCGCGGTAGGCGTGCTCCGCCACCGTGGGGCCGGTCATTGGATGCACTTGAAAGAAGCACCACCGCGGTACCCCATGCCTGTCCCCTGCGGTGTGTCACCGCCATGGACCATGCCCTGCCAGCCAATGGGAAGCGCAATCGCGGTTGCCTGATGCAAGTTTGAAAATCGCGGTCGGCGTGCTCCGCCACCGCGGGGCCGGTCATTGGATGCACTTGAAAGATGCACCACCGCGGTACCGCACGCCTGTCCCCTGCGGTGTGTCACCGCCATGGACCATGCCCTTCCAGCCAATGGGAAGCGTAATCGCGGTTGCCTGATGCAAGTTTGAAAATTGCGGTAGGCGTGCTCCGCCACCGCGGAGGCGGTCATTGGATGGATTTGAATGAGGCAGACCTGGAACACCAATTGCAGCAGCTTAGAACCACAGACACGAGCCCTGGGGGCTATATATGTGTGTGAGGGAGCCACACATTGCCACAGCTCACTGAGCCTGCTGCCTGAGAGGTCTCACCTGCTGCTGCCTCCAGGGACTGCTGCCTGAGACCCCTCACCTGCTGCTGCCTCCAGGGACTGCAGCCTGAGACCCCTCACCTGCTGCTGCCTCCAGGGACTGCTGCCTGACACCCCTCACCTGCTTCTGCCTCCAGGGACTGCTGCCTGACACCCCTCACCTGCTGCTGCCTCCAGGGACTGCTGCCTGAGACCCCTCACCTGCTGCTGCCTACAGGGACTGCTGCCTGACACCCCTCACCTGCTGCTGCCTCCAGGGACTGCTGCCTGACACCCCTCACCACCAACTGCCACTGCTGCTGTCCCCTGCCCACAGTGATGGCGAGGACTGAGAAGATCCGTGCCACTCCCTTCACCCCGAGGAACTGGAGGTCCTGGTGGACGAGGTGCTCACCCAGTATCCAAGGCTATATGGTGCGCCAAATGTTGTGGTAAGTATCTCAGGGTGTGAGTGAGGGTGTAGGGGGGGCACACATGAAGTTGATCTGCTGCAGTATGTGCGTGAGAGTGTGGGGTTGGGTTATGCACTGCCTAGCATGCTGTTTCCAGGGGGAAGGTGTGTTTAGCCTATTCCACACGTTTGCCTGCCTGCACATCCAGATGTGAGGGAAATGTGATGTCTTGTCAGACATACAGTGTGGCTGCACCTTTTCAATTCAGAAGTCAGGACAGTGATTTTCAGTCTGAATGTCTTTGTGTGTCCCTGATGTCCTTCACAGGCCCATCTGTGGCCTTAGCTAGTGTTGTTGTCCAGAGGGTAGTGAGGGCATTGTTTCTGACTCAATATGTGCCTCATCTCTAGTTCTGCACTGTGCTCAGGACCTCAGTCCCCCAGGGTGACACTCTTGTTGGTCAATCACCTATGACACTGTACATTCCAACATTCTTGTGCCCAGACCCTTCCATCACCACCAGCATGTGCACATACTAGCATGTGTTGGCACTGTTTGTGTTTCCAAATAGTCCCTCCATGTAAAAGATGAGATGCCTCACGTTGGACCTCTGTGTGACCCCAACTGGCCTGCACATTAACTGCCCAATCAGACAGTGACACAACACTGAATGTACAGAGTGTCAAATCTGTGCTTTTCCTCTTGACTCTCCGTCAATGAGCCATTGCAGAGGTGTAGATTGCACACGACAGGCCTTGTGATGAGGGTTTGCGTTTGTGAGGTCATGTCCCTCAATGTGACATCCATGACACAGTGTGACAGTTTAAGGGCAAGTGCTTTGAGGGCTGCACAGTGTTGGGCACAGTGAGTATTCACAGTGACATATGTAGTAATGTCCTGCATGTCTTGGTATTCCCAGAAACTTGCAGTAGATGTGGTCAGCATACACATTTTGCTCTCTGCTGACATCCTGCATGGCTTTGAGATAGGCATGTACTGCGTCCACCCTCATACCTGCATGCATTAATGTGTATTTCACACATGATGATGTTTGAAAGCCGCAGATTTGTTGTCTCTGCTGAAGTTATGGCTGAAGTTGGTATGAGTCTGTGTCATGTTCCTGCACTGTGAAATGGTGGTAGGTTACACTGATTATTGCACCCTCTTGTCTCCCATGTCTGCAGCTCAAAGTCAACCAGCGCAAGGCCGTGTGGAGGGCCATTGCATTGAAGGTGCGTGCACTGGGTGTCTCCAAACGACGTCGCTCCCACTGTCACAAGAGGTGGGATGACATCTGCCGGCTGAGCAGGAACGTGGCCGAGATGACACTGGGGCTGATCCCTCGGTCCGGCATGTTGGCGCGGCGCAGCATGACACCACTAATGGCACGCATTTTAGCTGTGATGCAGCCTGAACTGGATGCACGTCTGAAGGGGCATTAGCAGCAAGCTGGTGGTAAGTATTCTGTGAGTGTGACTTTGGGTGTTGTTTGGCTGCATGTGCTCCAAGCCTGGGCCAGTGCAGGGCTGTGATGTTGCTAGTGTGATGCAATGGCGTGTAAGTGGCCGCGGTGTTGGGTGCAGTAGTCATGCATTCCCCCAACATGTACCTTCCCATGTCATTGGTGTAATGGCCCTTGAGTTCATATTTGTAGTTGTGGCCTTCTGGTATCATCTTCATTGGTGTCGTCACAGACATCCCATGTCAGGGTCAAGCAGAGTGCATGATCTGAGTGTGCCATCATCAATGTGTGCATTGTCTGACGTCAGATTTGTGCTGGCTACACATCTAACAACAACGTGCAACTGTAGTTGTGCCCCAAGATGCGACATGGTGGATGGCATGTGCTCATGGCCATTGTGTGCGGATATGTTGGAGTCTGTCTCTGTGTTGGACACTTCTGCTGGCTCAAGATGTGACAGTGGCAACATGTTGTGATCAGAATCTTTTACTCCCTCAGGGCCCTAGGTGTGCACAGAGGGATATGTGTGTCTGGTTAGCTGAAGCCACCAACAGGCTAATTGGCTGTGTGTCCATCACATGGGTGAATTATGCCATGTTTGCATTATGCCACGGTAATTTCGATGTTTGGATTGAGGTTGCACAGTGTTACTGCCCATGGTGTTGTCCAACATGGATGATTGTTCATCATTAGTGATGCTTCCCTTGCAGATATTTGTAATCTTGATGCAAATGTACTGATACGACCTCTATCTCTCTCTCATGCAGCATCTCACATGGGCACGGAAGGACAGGGGACGGACACCAGTGGTGAGGCATCAAGCACAACTGCTGCACACCAGCATAGTGACACGGATGTCACCAGCGCATCAGAGGGGGACCGAAGTCTTCTAGAGGACTCACAGCCAGAGACGCAGACCTCTACGTCATCTAACGACAGCGGTGACGCTTCTATGTTTTCTGCCGAGGGAAACGGGGACTCTGCCTCCTCGTCCACCACATAGCGTTCAGTGCCCACCCTCCATGCTACTCCCACTGTTGCTGCCCGTGTTCGCACCACGAAAAAGGGAAGAGTGTCCTTCACCCCAGGCACCGCTGCCCCCCCTGCTGCCATCAGTGCTGAGTCTGTGGAGCTTTTGCGCCAGCTGTGTATGGGTCAGACAGCTCTCCTCAATGCCTTCCTGGACCATGACAAAAAATTGGCACAGGTGGTGGCTTACATGGAGGGCGTTCATTCCGACGTGGGTGGGCTACACCGGACTGTACAGTCTCTCTCCTCTGCAGTGACAGCAGCCATTCAACTTGCCCAATCCCATAGTCCAGCTCCAGTCCCTAGGCCCACCACCCTGCCAGTGGCCGCATCTTCTGATAGTGACCACACACCCCAGACATCAAGGGACAGATACAGCACACAAAGCACACAGCAGCAGCAGCCCAAGCAGTCCAGGCCGCAGACACCATCCCCACAGAAAGGTAAACCCACACCAGAGTGCAGAGGCAAAAGCACTTCAGGCCACACCCAGGGCAAGGATGGCAAGGAGCAGGCCTCAGGCTCACATGCCTCAGAGGCATCCCCAGCCAAGGACTCACCTGTCCGAAAAGTGTCTCGCAGAGACAAGCACACAGTTTCCGTGCCCAGTGACAAACAGGTGCCTGCTAAGGGTACACGTAAGAAGAGCTCCAAGGCAAGTTCACCCACAACATCTACTCCCATCCAGAGCCCTGTGAAGCAGGGGAAGGAGGCCACTGTAGGGGGACACCGGGTAAACAGGTGATGCAGGGGCAGAGGCAATCCGGGGCCAAGCGTCCCAAAGAATCCAGCACGTCCCCAGAGGGGGACCAGCATCTGCACATGAGCCAGCTTTTGTGACGAGTGTGCCTGTTGTATACACCCCACTTGGCATTAATCCCAGGACAGGGAAGCCATATGAAATCCCCAAGAAGAGGAAGGGAACCCCTCCAACTTCTCCCACACACACTGGGTCTCGTGCAAGCATGAGTCCACCTCCACGTGCCACCACCCCACCTGGTCCTAGCAGCCCTCCGGCTTCCCAAACCACTGCTGGCTCTACCACACCTGGACCTAGCAGCCCTCAGGCTTCCCAGAACACTGATGGCTCTACCCCAGCTGGGCCTCTCTCTCCCGAGCCAGTACCCCAACTGGCCCCGACAGACAGCCACCTCCCAGTCATACTGCCAGCCAAGTCTGAGTGTTGGTCACCCTCACACACATGTTTCTCCCACAGTGGTACCATGGACTGCCCATTTTTGACGCCCTGAGTGTGTTGCTGACCATGGCAGGGTACTGTACCACACATTCCCAGTGCTGGCTGTCATGTACTCACTCTGCACTTTGGAGTGGCCACTGGCCTTGCTTTTCACTGCTGTTTGCCCCTTGCCTGTGCAGCTTCTCATGTACCTCACCTGCACTTTGGACTGGCCACTGGCCTTGCTGTTCACTGCTGTTTGCCCCTTGCCTGTGCAGCTTCTCATGTACCTCACCTGCACTTTGGACTGGCCACTGGCCTTGCTGTTCACTGCTGTTTGCCCCTTGCCTGTGCAACTTCTCATGTACCTCACCTGCACTGTGTCCTGGCCACTGGCCTTGTTGTTCACTGCTGTTTGCCCCTTGCCTGTGCAGCTTCTCATGTACCTCACCTGCACTGTGTCCTGGCCACTGGCCTTGCTGTTCACTGCTGTTTGCCCCTTGCCTGTGCAGCTTCTCATGTACCTCACCTGCACTTTGGACTGGCCACTGGCCTTGTTGTCAACTGATGTCCTAGACTTGCCTGTGCAGCTTCTCATGTACCTCACCTGCACTGTGTCCTGGCCACTGGCCTTGTTGGTCACTGCTGTTTGCCCTTGCCTGTGCAGCTTCTCATGTACCTCACCTGCACTTTGGACTGGCCACTGGCCTTGTTGTCAACTGATGTCCTAGACTTGCCTGTGCAGCTTCTCATGTACCTCACCTGCACTGTGTCCTGGCCACTGGCCTTGTTGTTCACTGCTGTTTGCCCCTTGCCTGTGCAGCTTCTCATGTACCTCACCTGCACTTTGGATTGGCCACTGGCCTTGTTGTCGACTGATGTCCTAGACTTGCCTGTGCAGCTTCTCATGTACCTTACCTGCACTGTGATCTGGCCACTGGCCTTGCTGTTCACTGCTGTTTGCCCCTTGCCTGTGCAGCTTCTCATGTACCTCACCTGCACTGTGTCCTGGCCACTGGCCTTGCTGTTCACTGCCGTTTGCCCCTTGCCTGTGCAGCTTCTCATGTACCTCACCTGCACTTTGGACTGGCCACTGGCCTTGTTGTCGACTGATGTCCTAGACTTGCCTGTGCAGCTTCTCATGTACCTCACCTGCACTGTGTACTGGCCACTGGCCTTGTTGTTCACTGCTGTTTGCCCCTTGCCTGTGCAGCTTCTCATGTACCTCACCTGCACTTTGGACTGGCCACTGGCCTTGCTGTTAACTGCTGTTTGCCCCTTGCCTGTACAGCTTCTCATGTACCTCACCTGCACTTCGGACTGGCTACTGGCCTTGTTGTCGACTGATGTCCTAGACTTGCCTGTGCAGCTTCTCATGTACCTCACCTGCACTGTGTCCTGGCCACTGGCCTTGTTGTTCACTGCTGTTTGCCCCTTGCCTGTGCAGCTTCTCATGTACCTCACCTGCACTTTGGACTGGACACTGGCCTTGTTGTCGACTGATATCCTAGACTTGCCTGTGCAGCTTCTCATGTACCTCACCTGCACTGTGATCTGGCCACTGGCCTTGCTGTTCACTGCTGTTTGCCCCTTGCCGGTGCAGCTTCTCATGTACCTCACCTGCACTGTGTCCTGGCCACTGGCCTTGCTGTTCACTGCTGTTTGCCCCTTGCCTGTGCAGCTTCTCATGTACCTCACCTGCACTGTGTCCTGACCACTGGCCTTGCTGTTCACTGCTGTTTGCCCCTTGCCTATGCAGCTTCTCATGTACCTCACCTGCACTTTGGACTGGCCACTGGCCTTGTTGTCGACTGATGTCCTAGACTTGCCTGTGCAGCTTCTCATGTACCTCACCTGCACTGTGATCTGGCCACTGGCCTTGCTGTTCACTGCTGTTTGCGCCTTGCCTGTGCAGTTTCTCATGTACCTCACCTGCACTGTGTCCTGGCCACTGGCCTTGTTGTTCACTGCTGTTTGCCCCTTGCCTGTGCAGCTTTCTCATGTACCTCACCTGCACTGTGTCCTGGCCACTGGCCTTGCTCTTGTCTGACTTTTGCTGCATGACTGTGTGAAATGTAAATAAAAAGAAGATATTTACTCCTGTTGTCTGCCTAGTGAGTGTCCTTGCTAAATAAAGGGTTACTGTGTGGGTATTGTGTACTGTGACACATGCTCTATTTTCCACTTCAAAATTGCCAATGTCTTGTTTCCTCTGATCATGCTGTTTCAACTTTTGTGTCCCAGACTTCTGCATCTGTGTGTGTTGGCTTGGTAGTATGTGTGTTTGCTGGGGACTGATTGACTTCCTGGGTGTGTTGGTGTGTGTGTGATGTTTAGATTGTTGTTGTGTGTGTTCATGGTGTGTCACTCATCTCTGTTTGTAACTGGTATGTGTGTTGTGCACACACAGGATTGGTGTGCATGCAGTGCTGTGAGTGTATGTTGCCTTGTCCTTGCCTGTTGTGCACCCCCTGATGTTTGGCTGTTGTAGCATGTTGATATCTTTGCCTGTGCATGTGTTGTGACTGATGTGGCTGTGTGCAGTGTTTGTGTTGTGTTGTGTCATGCAGTTGACAATTGCTCTGTGTGTGGTGTTCTATTTTCCTGTCAGTGTGTGTGTGTTGTTGTTGTGTTTGATTCAGGTGTGTTGCCATTGTGGTGTGCCTTACTTGTGTGTCTGTCACATGGACTGAGGTCTATTGTGGTTGCCGTGCTTGTTTTATGTGCATCCTTGGTGTTTTCTCCTCTCACATTTGATGTGTCTATGGTCATGGTTGTGCATGTGCAGACATGTGGCACACTGTGACACCATTTTGAGTGGATGGGTGTTGTGGTATGTCTGTCTATGTGTCAATGTGGGCCCATTTCTGCCTTTTGTTCTCCATTATTGTTTTTAGTGGATGCACTTCTTATATGTGTTGTGGTATGTTGTCTGTGCGTTTTTCATGACTGATGTGGTAGTGTACTCCTGTTGTGTCTGTGTTCCCATTGGATTTGCACTGTTTAGATGCCCAGGTCTTGTCTGTTGTTGTAGTAGTTCTGTGTGTGTGTTTTGATTGTGTTCTGAGTTTGACTGTTGTTTTTGTGCGTACAGTGGTACTGCCATACCTGTGTGTGTGTGTGATGTTTGTGGATACCACCCAGGGGGTGTGTTTGATTGTCAGTGTCTTGACTGGATATTATTGGCAAGTTTCTGTGTGTTTGTCACTGGTGTTGTGTGCTGCTGGTGTGATGGGTGTGGGGGTTGTGGGAAGGTTCATACTTGTGTTTGACTGTCATGGAGTGTTGCAATGGGCCCTGTGTGTTGTGCTGCTGACATACTCCTGTGATGTATTTGGATTCAGATGTGTGGCTGATCAGGGTTGGACTGCATACCCTTCCTTTCATCCCTGTGCCTATTCATGGGTTGCCTTGCTGCCTCCCTGAGTTGTTGCAGTGAGGTGACTGTGGTTTGACTTCACTCACTGTGACTGCCATGTGTGGATTTTTGGGCAGGGGTGGATGTAATGTGTTCCTTCCCTTGCATGTGATGTACACATTTTTGGTGTTCAGCTCCTTGCCATTCCATTTGTGTGCACCTCACTTTGAGTTGCCTATTTGTTGTCCTACATTGCTGTTGGCATGTGGTCTGTGTTTGTTGCTGTGTCAGTGTGGGGTATGTCTGTGTGACTTGGCAGGCTGTGTGTCCATTGGTGTGTTTGTTCATTGTCTGTGTGTGTTTAATTTGTGCTTGGACTCAGTTTACTTGCCATGAGTGTGGTGTTGTTGTGGTGTGTGTGTTCCCCTGGCCCAGTGCTTGTACGCTGTGTGTTACTCTGCAGCCACACCTGATGAGGCTGTCTCCCTAGTTGTTTGTTGTGTGGTGCAGTGTGTGTGTTCACCTGGCTGCTTTTTGGGCATGTGGGGGCACAGGGAGATCACGTGCAATGTCCTTTCATGGTGTGGGTGGGCCTAGTTTGTGGAGTGTGGAGGTGTTGCCCTGTGTACTTTGGGCACTGCCCCTGCCTAGCGCTGGCCCAGCCTACTACATTGTGTGCATTTTATGCAGAACAGACAATTAAAACAATGTAGACAGTTTAGACAATGAGACACCGTATTATTCTAAGGATGGCTTCCAGAGGCAAATACATATGTTGAAGGAAACAGATATATTAATTCATCATTATAATGATTTTGAGCTACTCTTCCATCGTGTTCAAACCATTTCTTATTGAATCGCATTTATCAATCCATTTGCATTCTAGTCTTTGAAGAGTAAATGTGATGTCTCCACCTCTAGGAGATGGTGTAGCCTTCTTGATGACTTGCCATCTGATGTTATCCACTGTGTGCTGCTTTTCCAGAGAATGAGGTACAATAGGTGCTGTTGCAATAGAGCAGCGAATCCTGCTCCTGTTTTGAGATATTCTGACCTTAATTTGCTGTGATATCTGGCCTACATAGATCAGAACACAAGGGCACCAAAAACAATAGATCACGTAAGTTGATGCACAGTTTGTGTGTTGTTGTAAGTAAATATGTGTCTGCCAATGTGTGAAGGTCTTGGTATTTGCACAATTCCCACATTCGTAGTGGCTCTGATGGGACTCAAGCCCCAGGTGGACACAACAGTGTTCAATTGTTTAGTGGTATCTGAGTTTGCGTGAACCAGATGGTCTTTGATGTGCCTGCCCTTCTTATAGGAGAACAAGGGAAGCTCTCTAAAGGTATCCATGGTGGTAAGTGTAGGCCAGTGCTTTTTAATAATTTTCACATATTTTGTTTGCATCTGGACAAAATAGCGTGAATCATTCAATCTTATCTGTTGTGATTTTGGTTCTGGTTTGTAGTATCTGTTCCCTCGGGCTGAACCACGCCCTTTTCATAGATGTACGAACCAGGCATTTACAGTAACCACTCTCTCCGAGTTTAATACTTAGGATTGCAACTTCCTTAAAAAAATCTTCCTCCAGACTGCAATTCCTTCACAGCTTGAGGAACTGGCCATAAGGGAGACCGTCCTTCAGAGCTCTGGGCAGGAAGCTTTTACATTGGAGCAAGGTGTTTAGGGTGTACCACATTTGATGGAGTAAGGAAAATGCAGCAGACTAGATATAAGGGTAACAGATATTCTTCCATCAAAATGCCAAACTCTAAATAGGTTGAACTGACCTCCCTGCCACCAGATGGTTGAACACCCATGTTGGATGGCCAGTCCACTTCGGACAAACTCTAAATAAGCTCCAATGTGCTGTAATCAAGGCTTTAAAATGCACATTCAAAACTGGATTAATCATGTCCAAAACAAAGCTGATGAGATCTCATAAAATTGTTGGCTTTGGAAGAAAGAGAATTAGAAGAAAAACAGACCATGAATGGAAACAAGGAGCAATTGAAAATGTTGTTTATCATATTCTATTTTGCTGTCTTCTCCTAAATGTTATTATGATAAATGATATTAACTGGGCCGCCCTGTTCTTGATATATTAGCTCTTTATCACGTGTAGAGTGCTTCTTTCTAAGTGGGGTGGGTGCTAATGTGCTTCAGGCGAATTTAATTATTAGCACTGTCTGGCTTCCTAATGTGGGACAATGGTTTAAATGATTCTGCATGTGGGTGTGAGTTTCCATTCGCTCAAATGGAATACATACTTTTAGAGGTAGATGTGCGGTATCAAATGGAAATGTATCACCAGACCACTATTAGGAAATTACTGGTTTGCTAGTGCCCAGGAACATCTTGAAATGTATTCTGTGTGCATGATGTTCTCGCTGTTTTTACATGTACCTGTAACAACCAACAAGCAAGGACAAATATTTTAGCTCATTACTCAAAAAGGAATGCCCTGATTCCGTCACTACTGTTTCACAGGATGCTGGGTAAGTGCACTTCTCCTCTTTTCTCCATTAATTTTTTACTTCATTATTATTAAGAAACAAACAAAACCTCCTAGAACCATTTCACAAAGAGTATTTCAATGCGTAAAAGAGAAAAATAAAATGGCATATTTACAAGGGGATTGCACCACCAGAACGTCACTTTTACTGACATTCCTGTGGCACAACACCCTACACCATATTTACAAAGTGGCATTAAGCCACTTTTTTGTGGCTTAACTCCGCTTTGTAAATATGGTACCCTTTCATGCAGGTATCTCCGTGAAAGGGGAGTGCAATGGGTGTTGCTGTGGCCATTCCACTGCAACACCGATTGCTTTTTGACACTGCCCCACATTTACAAGGATCTGTAAATCTGAAGCAATGACAAAGCTAACTCCCTGCAACAGCAGGCGTTAGAATGGTACAACGAAGAGAAATTCTTTTATTTAACCTGTTTTTGCTTTTTCAATGCGTGCTGCATTCTGAAGCACACATAGAAAGAGCAAAATGCCATTAATTGTTAATGTGCAAGAAGGTGTCCCTTCCTGCACTTAAACAATCATTAAATATTGTCAATTTGCTACTTCTATGTGTGATGCAGAATGCAGCACACACAGAAGTAACAAATCTCCATCATTGATTGTTTATGTGCAGGAAGGGACACCTTCCTGAACATAACAAATAATTCCCTGCAACGCAGGCACTCTTGCACTATGGTGCAAGTGTGTCTGTGTTGGCGTAAGCAGCTATTTTTAGTGCCAGCGCTTGGAAAAACACAGGGGTGCACTGTATTGTTGTATATAAGGCTCATCTCTGCATTTTGGAAATGGCGGAGCGCAGTGCTGCGAAATTTTCTGCATCGCCGCACCCCGCCTTTCCTTATAAATATACCCCAAAATTGCTTATGAACACAATGTGACATTCATGGCACACACAATTCTAGCCCACAATGTCAATGTTGGCAGGACTGCTGCATATCTACTTACGTATTTTACTTACAAAGCTGAGTATCAAACTGTAATGTCCACAGGCCCCTTTGCATTGGCAGTTCCAGGAAATGGCCAGTGGGAGTCATAATGTAGGCCAGTTGTATTTTCATCTTAAGCATGCATTGCAGGCACCCATACACGAACACTCTTAAAATACCAAAGGGGTTAGCTGCAATACCAGTTTTATGTGCTGTTCTATGTCAGACGAATGATGACGTTCCTTCCTTCTGAGGACCGTGCATTGGTTGCATACATGCCAACAGACCCCATTCAGGCAGGAAAGTCACAATATTTTAAGCCAAAAATGGCTTTATTTTAGCTGTCTCCTGACTAAAATTGCATCTGCTCCAATATATGTCAATAGGGAAATTACATTCCCCTGATTTTTTTGTAAAAATCTCCCACTTTCTAGTCTTAATCTGCTGTTAAGGACTGATTATTGTAATTGGTGTTGTGTAGGTCTCCCACCAATTCAGAATGCAACAGTAACAGGGACAGCTCCTCCGTTGGATGTCGTCTTTCTCCTACTGTTGAATGAGGAGCTAAAGACCCAGAGCAGGTAGGTCTGCATAGCGGAATCCTTTTGTGTTTGTTCCTGGTTGTTTTTGGATCGGTTTCAGACTGCAGTGAGGAGTGTTTGCTAGTGTGGGCAAGTATCCTAACAAGAGTAGGAGGGAGGTTTCCTCTTCATCTGAGTCCTCTTCTCCTTCCTCCCCTCTGGCTAAATGCTATTCTGGAGGTTCAGAGAAGCAATGGAAATGTCTCATTAGAGAGGCTCTGCTGGAATTAACCCCTGTGAAGAAGGGGCAGCAGGAGTCTTTTAGAGCTCATTCTCCTGCCTATTCTGGGTCAGAGAAAGAGGTTCAGGGATTGAAGGAGCATCTGATCAAATATATTGAGAAGGACATTTTACCTGAACTGTTTGGGAATGTCAAAGATAATTTGGTCTTTTGCACCAATTCCAGAATGCAGGAGAAATGGATTTTCCTGTGCATCTCTTCATTTTAGATGTGCTTATGAGGGAGTGGAAGGACCCAGAAAAAATCTCTTTGCACCGTTTTATGGCAAAATTCTATCCTATTAAGGAATTGTGAATTTGCCTGATTCCATTCCTATTGACTCTTTTGTTGTGAGTCTGGTGGCAAGGGCCTTCTTGACTGAGGATGCTATTGTTAAGGACGCAACTGATAAGGAAGTAGACTCTGCTCTCAGGAAAGTTTATTCTGGCTCCCATTTGGCCATGAGAGCTGGGATTTATGATTCTTATATCACCCAGTCTTTGCTTTCGGACATAAAGAAACTGTTTGGGGCAGTGGAGGACTCCTCTTAATGTTCTTCCTTGCTGGATCATATTGAAAAGCAAGTGGAATTAATTTCCGACATTTTTGAGTGGTGGGGCTTGTATAGCGGTAAGGCGAAATCTGGTCTTGAAAGATTGGCGCACTGACGCTGCTCAAAAATCCTCTGCTTTAAGGTTGCCTTTCCAGGGGTCTAAGCTGTTTGGCATGGAATAGGTGGACAAGCTCCATAAATTGATTAAAGATAAGAAGCACAGGGAACTGATCTTGGTGGTCCCGTCATGGCCACGACGGTCTTGGTTTCCTCCTCTGAAATCCCTTGCTTTTCTGGGTCCGTGGTTTGTACCTCTCTTCCCTTCACCTTTGATGGTATCTCATATTCTCTCCCTCCAGAAACTTTGTCTCTCAGTGTGGAGTCTGAGAGGGGGGGTGTTACAAAACAAGGGATTGCTGAGGCATTTAACTCTTGCCATACAGCAGTCTAGGAAGCCGTCTACTTTAAAATCTTTTGGTCGTCCCTGGGGCAGTTTTCAGTGGTGGTGTATTCTTTTGAATCTTTCCTCTCTAAACCGTCCTTTGAACTATATTATTCAGTTCTTTTGGGATGGTTTTAGAAAGGTTTATCAGTTTCTAAATTTGCGGGCTCATTGTTCTGCCATTTGGGATTTCCAGGCTTCTTGGGGTAATCTTGCTGATTCTGACGATCTGGTGGTTCGTTTTTTGAGGAGATTCTTCATTCCTAGGCCTTCATTTTGGCTTTTGTACACCTTATGGGACTTGCCCTTGGTTTTAAAAGCTCTGGTGTGCCATACTTCTGAGTCTCTGGAAGCTGTGAATGTTAAGTTCCTGACTCTGGAAGTGTTTTTTTTTTTCTTGTAGCCATCACTTTGGCCAAGCATCTGGGGGAGCTGGGTGCTTTGTGAGGGAGCCCTTACTTTCTGTGATGATGCGGTGGTGCTCCGCTTGGATCCTGTTGGACATGGCCCTTTTTGCAGGGTCATATGACAACTTTTTGCCTTCCTCCTGTATGTTTTATGACCTGTTGTTGGTGGTTTTATGTCTCGAAGCACTTTACCACTGCTGATCAGTGCTAAAGTGCATGTGCTCTCTCTTGTAAACTTGGTAAGATTGGTCTACACCTGTTTGGCATATTAAATTTTCCTGTAAGTCCCTTGTACACTGGTATCCCATATATCCGGTGTCTGCAAATTAAATGCTACTGGTGGGCTTGCAGTGCTGCTTGCGCCACCCACCGAAGTAGCCTTTCAAATTGTCTCATGCCTCTGCCACCGCAGGGCCTGCAGGCGCACTTCACTGCCGCAGTGACGTGGCATGGCAAGTGGTTGCCACATCCAAACTCCCCTATTGCTACATATAAGTCACCCCTAAGGTAGGCCCTAGCTAGCCATATGGGCAGGGCGCGGTGTAGGTAAAAGGTAGGACATGTGCCTTAACTGTGAGCATTGTCCTGGTAGTGACAAACAGCATATTTGGTTTCTCACTGCTCTGAGACTGCCCTCTCATAGGGTTGCATTGGGGATTCCCTGATATGTGCTTCAGTGGTAATTCCTGACATGAGAGGGGTAGCGTGACCAAGTTTGCTATGTTTGGTATAGTAGTGATAAATCCTGCTTATTTGTGAAAGCAGATTCATTATTACTATTTTTAGAAATGCCACTTTTAGAAGTGGGCATTTCTGTGTGCTTATGAGCCTTGTGCCCTGCCTGGATGTTTATTAACTGCCTAGTTTTGACTGACAGGAGAGAGGGGATGTGCATTCACTCTAGACAGTCACAAGGGGGGTTGAGGTGTGTCCTGCCTTTCCCCGGTGGCTCAGCGCTAGGCTGAATAGACCTTGGCTGAATTTAGAGTAGTGGGAGGAGTTGTCCTTGCACCTGAATAGGCCTGGTCTGCATTTGGAGTGGTGGGAGGAGTTGCACCTGCACCTGAATGGGGCTGTGACTGCCTTCTACAATGCTGTCTCTGCCCCCTGTGGTGTGTCTGGGGCCAGGGCTTACAATGTGAAAGGGGGCGTTGAACACTTCTAAATGTGTTTGAAGTGCCCCCAGAACAAAGACTTTTATACCATAAATACAAGGGCTGTGACCCCATTAAAAGGGAGAACGCATTACACATTGCCTCCGGGATAAGCCTGACTGCTCTGACAAACTACTAAGGTGGTGAGCACGGGTTATCTTCAGTGTGTAACTCCCTTGCCCTGACTAGAGTGGTGGGTTCTGCCTGGCTTAGGTGCATACCCTAGCCAACCAGAAACACCATTTCTAACTGATCCCTTCTTTTTTCCTAAGGTTTCATCTCAGTTTCATACGGACCAAGAGATTGTTTAGCCTGGCTTACTTGGAGAAATAGATATAAATCCTTTCATTGTTCTGATTCTTTGTGTCCTTGGGGTCCTCCAAAAAAGGAGAGAAGGCTTCCTTACTGTCCCTTGGTCGCTGGATTAATCAAGTGATTTCCTTAGCTAATTTTTTGTCAGGAGCTCCTCCTACCGAGGGGGTGCAGGTACATTTTACCAGAGGGGTGTCTGCTTCTTGGGCTGGGATTCAAGGTGTTTTCATTACTGAGATCTGTTGTGCAGCCACCTGGGCGACCCCAAACACCTTTGTGCGCCATTATAATTTGCCTCATGTGTTATCTGATTGTATTACATTTCAGTAGCGGCTCCTGGAGGGAGAGCTGCAGGCGGTGGGGCAGGGTGGGGGAGGGACAGGGTAGGGGGTAGTAAACTCCGGCATACGGCCGAATGGAGGTAAGTACATAAATAAATAAATAAAACAAATTACATTGCACACGCTGCATCGCCATTTGGCTTTGCAGCGTGCGCAATGTAATTCGTTTTATTTATTCATATATGTACTTACCTCCGTTCGGCCGTATGCCGAAGTTTACTACCCCCCGCCCCGCCACCCCGCAGCACTCCCTCCAGGAGCCGCTACTGTTACATTTAGTATAGGAGTACTGAGGTCTGCCTTGTCTTGAATTAAGAAAAAAATGCAAACTGTGTGGAATAAACCACTGTTGGGTGTTGCAAGCAATAGTGATGTGGATTACCAGTAAGTAATATGACATGCCCTCCACTTTAAATGCCTGCTGCAGGTCTGAAGGTATAAAAGGAAGATTCTTTGGGCAGGATCCTTGAGAATCGAGCATTTTGTCCCCACCAGCTTCAAAAAGGCACTTCCAACATCTTTATTTTGTGGTTGTGTTTTTCAGCGTCAAAAACACGCAGGTATGCACGGTAAGTCACCTCTGGTACCCGTCATGTTTTACAAAACTCAAAATCAACCAATCAGACGGCACGTGGCTCGCCTTCACCTGGCTTCAAGAAGACTTGAGTGATTCGGTAAGAAACGCTCACCTGGTACTTTGCTAGTCAGGAATGGCCAACCATAAGACAGAACAGGTGCTGTCGACCTACCCCTGCCTTCTGAGCAGAACACGAGCCTTTAATGAAATTGGAAGCTGCACGGAAAGACCATCCACACATACATTTGAAAGATGCCAAATGCGCCCCTCTAATATGCGAGTGCATTATTGGCTGGCGGGTCCATTTCTTTAGGATCGCTATGAAAAGGGTGCAAAACAAGCCTCACGAACAGCAAGGAGCAAAGATATCAATAATGCGACAGGTGCAGTGGCACCGGGGCCAGGACTGTGATGTGACCACTGCATCCCGTTTATGGCTGTCTTTTACTACTCAATGAAGGATTGGGGGCAGTGAGCATTTTCATTGCTCGCGTTAGGGCCCAGGGAACTCTTTCTACACAGCTGCAGACTATACGTTGAGAAACAAGGAAAATAATGCAAAGATTCTTGGGAATCTGGGGTTTATAAAAAAGGAATGATGTGGTAAGATCTGAGGCAAATAATGGGAGATGTATTTCTTTATTCTTCATCTTTCCAGTGCTTCACAAACTAACCTAAATAACATAGACACGAGCTAAGGGATTTCTCCGCTTTGATATTCACAAAGACTTAGCAGCTTGTGGAAAATAAAGTATATGTCAGACTGTTTGTGCTAATGCTCACTGTCAATACATGTCCGATAGGAGAATGGAAACAAGCTAAGTCAGAAAGCTGACTCATTTGCACAAAACACTTACACGTCTGCCTTTATTGATCAAGCAAAGACGCCAGTCCACATATTTGAAAGTAATGCAATTTGTTTTCTGGATATCCATATGTGAAACGTCCTTTCAGAAACATTACTAAACATAATTGAAGCGAGAGTATATACATTTGAGATGCAAAGCAATTATTTTACCGAGTCGCTGTGTAAAACATGAGGTTCATATTTCGGTTGACATATCTTTACCAAGCAGCTTGTTCCTTATGACTGCTAGAAATATGCTGATCACAAAAGATCACAGTTTTATCAAGCGAGGTCAAAGGCCGAAGTAAAAATGATTGGATTCTGGAATGGATTGCTACTGATTCTCTCTCTCAGCTCTGCCTTGAATCTAAATGTGCACATCCAAGGCCTTGAGTGATAGCCAGTAAAGGGAGTGTGCGTGTGTGTGTGTGGAGGTGTGGGGGTGTTAAAGATAGAGACAGTATGTGTGCATTGCCTGTAAATGTGCAACAAATAATGATTATGTTATGACAATGAAAATGAATGCGCGCGAAAAAAAGATGTTATTTTGAGCAAGTGTATTAATAAACATGTGTTTACACATTTATTACTTCAGTGTGTAGGTCATATTCCATTTTATTCTCATTGTACTTCTTAATTAACCAGAGACAGAATAACATGAAGTGACTGTTGGCTGTCTCACATGTGCCATGCTATGATCATTCTGCGGATGAAACAAGTGGCCTACTTGCAAGGCTGTTTAACAAGATTTGAGCTACATTCATTTGACCCGTTATGCTTTATGTTCAGTTAAATGCCTCGCTTTATGACTTCTAGAGACGAAATAAACAGCATGGGATAGCACTTATAGCCAAGATCTACCAGAGTAATATGCTATTTATTATCATTGCTGCGAATGGGAGGAGTATCAGGACCCATTCTTGGCATTGCCTTTTCTGAACCTTGACCCTAACCCAACCCAGAGAATGGGTATAACCAGCATGTTACTGTGACCTCTGTGCATGTGGCTATTTGTTTGCTGGGGACTAGGTGAATGTGTATCAGTAGTTGCATTCCACGTGGTTCAAGGCTGCTTTTCTCTGGTCATGGTATGGTTGTCACTCAATCCTTCCTCGTGTGCTGAGATGTTAGGGGCATATTAGCAAGGAGTTGCGATATTTATCGCAAAACGCGCTTAGCGCGTTTTTTGTTAACGCCGCCTATCGCTGGAAATTATCGCTGAGATAACACCCTATTAGTAAGGTTTATCTCCATAGCGATAATATTTCCAGCGATAAGCGGCAAAATGTGAGAATATCGCTGGAAAAGCAGCGATATTCTCGCAGTACTCGCTAAGGTGGATTCAGCATTAGAATCCACCTCCTATACTTTAAACAGGTAAGTCATCCTCACTAGCAGGTGATAAAATATAGCGATAAACGCGCTTAGCGCAAATTATTTTATCGCTCGCCTGCCTTGCTAATAGGGGTAGTGGAGTTAGCGACTGTTTCCAGTCGCTTTTAGTAGGGAATGCCTTCCTTGCATGTCATTAGCGATAATTATCGCTGACATGCAAGGCGATGTGAATCCCGGCCGCTAACGCCTAAAAGCTGTCGCTAACGCCAGTTAGAGACAGCTTGCTAAGGGCGATATAAATATCGCCGCTTTAGCGGCAAAAAGTGCAGCTAAAGCGGCGATAAATCCCTTGATAATATGCCCCCTAGTTCTATGGGAGTCTTAACGACAATGGTCTTCAGATATTTCATGAAGACAATGTCAAGCATATACATATATGACAACTTCGCCCAAATTACTCAAAGGCCATTGGTGGCAGTATATAGGATAATGAAGAAAAGGGATGTGAAAAATCAAGGCGAGACGGTCAAGTGAGTTCATGCTTGTTACAAACATGTACATTGCTCTGAAACTCATGAGTTTGAATCCTGGCAAAGCAGCGTCAGCCTTCTGTTCAAAAGTGATCGGTGATTTAAGCACGATTAACTTGGGTTATAGTGACGTCTGCAATTAACAGTGGGTACAAAGCACATATGTGCGTTATAAAATGCTATGTAAAAACACATTGGGCCCAATTCACAAAGATTTTGCAGTGAATTATTCTTGAAGTAATTCTGGCTTCATCCAAGAGTAAACCAGGAGTACACAACACATCTTTGTGAATCGGGCCTAATGTGTTTTTACATAGCATTTTATAACGCTATTTAGGGTGTGCTGTGTTAGGAGTGTTCCTTTATTCACCGTTCTTCGCATGATGCGTCTTGATACACAGTCCATGATATATATTAAATAAGGTCGCTTTGTAACCCAAACAAAAAAAATAATCAAAAAGGCAGTTGTCCTTCCAGGCATACACCTGAATATTCAATAGTTGTATGTAAATTCAAATATCTGGTAGAATAAGGAGAATTTAGCAAAATACAGGTTTTCATGTTGAAGTAGGGTGGGCGTTGCCATTCTATCTTCTTTCCCCCAACGAATTCAGAGCAGCAGACCGGACACGCCTCCATTTTCTAACGGTAAATTGGGGATTCACGAACCTACCTTGCTTTCGCCGAGTAGGCTTCCGCGGATTAGGTCAGATCAAGAGCATGCAGGCCAAGTGCCTCAGAGCCCTGATATTTTGTTGATTGACAATTTAAAATTCATAGAAAAACAGACACCTGCACAGATGCAAGTGCTGCAGGTTAGGCTTCTGGACAAAAGGTCACAAAAACACATTGAACAAAAAAATTATACGAAAATGACGATGCCAACGAGGAAATTCGGTGGAAGACGGGGATGAATTGGTATTCAAGTAAAAAAAAAGCACTTCTTCTAAAACCTCTGTGCAATATACTAACTTTCTACAGTGAAGACAGTCTGATTTTCAAAAGAATTTAATGTAAAGATAAATAATAATTGTGCTATATGTACATTGATCTAATTAAAGAATATTTCATAAAGTCATATTTTAATTTCTTTAAATTGGATGATAAAACCACATTTTAATTTAATTTAACGTATAAAAAAAGGTTTTCGCTAACTGCAGTGGGAGAAATTGTGCACTCTGTTTTATAGTAAGTAGTAAATATTAAATTCAATAAATATTGTCCCCGTAAAAATCCATCACTGGACCACTCAGAATCCAATCCCAAAGGCACAATCGAAACACATTTTGCAGGGTACTTTTGAAGGCATCCCTGTTCATGTAGCCTTCAATAAAAGGTTTGCGAGCAAAAGAGTAGATACCAGAGAGCGGGTGACGCAGCCTCCATTGTGAAAACGTTATAGCTCCACCTATATAATGTTGACCTGATTGACAAGCTAAACCCAAGCCTTTCCACCAAAGACTTGACAGTCCTGCCTTAAAGCGGCAATAGGTGGAATCCGGCCCTATACCAAGCTCATAAATAAATATAAAAATGAATACGGAAATAAGTCATCAGAACTGTATGGTAAGGCACTGGAAGAACATGTCAAAGCATGTGGACCTACTGTAATTCCCAAACTTAACAGGCACATTTCTATACAACCTAATCAGTATTTAACCATTTACAGCTAGTGGTGTGGGTCATTTTGATTTTTTCTGACATTTTTCATTGTCTGCATTCTACATGTAATCTCTGAACATTTTTGGTCGTTAACAATGTGGTTGTTTTTCAGAGGAAAAGGCATTCCTGAATGAATGAATGGATGAATAAAACACCCTTAAAGGTCGCAAGCCATTACCACAAGGGGCATCCAGCTGCTTAGCAGAAACGTATAATGTAGTTCAGCTAAGCCGCAGTGAATAGAAAGGTTTTCAATATTTTCAGAAGGCACGATGCTCTGAGATAATTTGATGGAAAAACAAAGAAGGACTGTGGCGTTGAGAAGCACGAAGAGAGATGTTTCTCATCACTGGGTGCATGAAAAGATGAGCTGAGTAGTGCCCAACATTGGTATGATGCTTTCATTGGCCTACTTTTAGCAATCATTGAAGAATCACTTCACTTATAAGATAGCCAATCCAACTGTCTTTGCCAATGCTTGTTTGCACTCCATTCATTATTTGCCCTTCTAAGCAAAAATCTCTTTTAGTTTGCTGCTTAGTTTTCAAAAGTTTGCATTTACCAAAGGATAAATCCTCAGATATTAAACTAAGAGGAGAAATTGTAAAGCTGTTAGGGTCCTCACCCACAGCACTGAATGGTTCACATTGAGGAGGATGTGGTAATTCTCAATCCTTCATTGCATGGCACATTGGCTGTGACTGCTGACATTGTGGTGTCTATGATATGTACCCAGGGGATTATTTATGGGGAATTGGCGTACGGTAGCTCTGCCAGTCGTGCTGTGCTGCCCTACGCTAATGTAAAAGGGCAGGAATGCACCATATTTATGCAAAATGGTGCATTCTTGTCCTTTGCCCCAGTGCTGGTGCACAGTGGCCTGCCTAGCATCAACACAGGCACCCTTGCACCATGGTATAAAAGTGTCTGCAATGCATGCAGGATTTTTTTGTGCATCAAGGGGCACATTCCTGAACAAAAACAATCCCGAGAGATGTTTTCCTCTTTGTATGTGTGCTGCAGAGTGCAGCACGCATAGAAAGAGGAAACAACGAGGAGAAATAAAAAATGTTCTCCTTCTTACGCCTGCACTGAGGAGGCATAAAGTTCTGGTGCTTCCCCAAGTTTATTTGATTAAGAAAATCTGGAGCAGCGTCAAAACCCAAGGGTGTTGCTTGGGAAAACCCACCTTAACACCCAAGGAATGTCTCCCTGGCGCAGAGTAAGGTAATTCAGCGAGTTGAGCTGCTTTGTCTTACTTCCTGTCTATGAGGCCATTAAAAGCCACACAAAGTGGCTTTACGTGGCCTCATAGATATGGTTGAGGAGGTTTGCTCCGCCAGAGCGTCAGAAAAAGTGACGCTCCGTCGGTGCAAGCCTCTCATGAACAAGCCCCCCAGTAAAAGTTGCAAGATTAGCTACAACATGTTTTACCACCTTCTTGTTTTGGAGGATGAGCATTTTTGATCGATTTATGGTTGAAGAATTGTCTACCTGTGAGGTGTCCTTATTATTGTACTTTAGAAAGTTAGTGAAAATATTTATATTTTAGAACTGCTTTATTGTGTAACCATTATATTTATTTAACGATGCTGTTGGGTTATTTCTGGTGTATTTTCCCTCCAGACTATATTTTATCTGTTTTATCTCTTATAGTGTTGGCACTGATTTAACATGTTGCATTGCTATGTAAGAGGTTCTACACATGATTTACTTTGTAATATGGTCTTTACAAGTGAAACAAACGTTCAAAGTAATTAGTCACATTTTACAATTGTTTAACACTTAGGCTACTACGTGATGGGAGCAAAGAGGTAGTTGGTGTTGTCACATTTGAGGAGACAAGGGGCGTATTTGATGTCCTTGGTGAGCTCTCATCTGGGTAATATGTGAAGTCAAGGATGAAGCAATTCATAATGACAGGTTGTGTGACATATAATGAACAATGGATCTCTGGAAATTTAAGGTTTTTCCTGTTTCTTGCTGTTAACAGTGCAGTACTATCAGCATAAAGTTAAATAACTCCTACCCATGGGAGCCGTTTTTGCATTTTCCTGACCTGCCGCTTTACTGGCCGCCACTTCAGAGGTCCGGGGACAGAGGACCACAATACCCAGCCTGCAGAGCAGCCACGCCGTCAACGCACCGGGGAACGCGCCTGGTGGCGCTCAAGTAGCCCTTAGGGCTCCTGCAGCGCGGCAGCCGTTTTTGCATTTTTCTGACCTGCCGCTTTACCGGCCGCCACTTCAGAGGTCCGGGGACAGAGGACCACAATACCCAGCCTGCAGAGCAGCCACGTCACGCCGCCAATGCACCGAGGAACGTGCCTGGAGGCGCACAAGCAGCCCGTAGGGCTCCCGCAGTGCGGGCTGAGCGCGGGCGTGCCCGGGCTAAGCTCGGGCCAAGGGAGGGCCCGTCTGCGCCCGTCCGAGACCGGAGGAGGCTGGGCTGGGCCTACCCTCTTGGTCTCGCCTACTCATCTCCTTCACACTTTTAGCCCTTTGCTTTGCAGGCTCATCCACCTTCCTGCTTCTCCTACAGTTCGAGCTTCACTTCTCATGACAGCCGCGGAGGACCAGGTAGGGAGAAAACTCCATTTACTCCAAATCTCATATATCCATATGGACTATTTGCCGGCTGTAAAATTGGAGTACTAGTAACTCTAAGGGATAAGGAGTCGGATCCTCAAGGAACGTTTGTCAATCCAGTCTGGAAGTTTTGTATGTCCCTTTGTGAATTGAGCTGACTTTAACAACTTCACCGTCCTTATAAAGAACTCTTATTTGTACAGGGGAGGTGCAGGGCCGACCCTGGCATCCTTGTTCTTAAAGGACTAAGCATACTAATAATGGGTAAGCATCGAGGGGTGGCTGGATCTATAAGTAAAGAGCTCCCGCATACTGTTAGCACCATGGGCGCTTTTCTGCAGTGCGCTGCTGGGGTCCTGGACTGGAGATTGAACTGGTGATTAGACGTTTATCTCGTTCACCTTCCCACCCTCCCTTATTGATTTCCTAGGTCACCCCACATGCTGGCACCCAAACTCAGTTACAGCCCCCCCAGTAGACCGGGTAGACCTGTCGCCAGTTCAGGCGGGGGGTACTGTTCCTCTCTCACCAATGGTCATCACCCGGCGCGGTGCGCATACGCCAGCCTCTGGGTCAGGACTGGGTAAGCTTCCTGGCAATGGCTTGAGCTCAGGAGGCGCAAAGAGGAAGCGCCCTTCGGTGGAGGGCTCCTGTAAACGCAATAAGAAAACTGGATTTAAGCCAACCTCAGCAGTACACTCAGCAGTGCCCAACTTGGATGCAATTTCGTTGTCATGCTTCAAGCAGCCTTGCTGTCAGCACTCGATACCAAATTGGATCCCATCTTACACCGTCTCTCTGCATTGGAAAAGAACCTCTCTGAATTGACAGCTTCTTTGCAAAGGGACCGTGCCTCTCTCACTACAAGTCGTCCTCCCCCACAGCCCACGCCCACGACCTTGACCACTATATCTAGTCCCACTGGTAGTGGCACAGGGCTGGGAGTCAGAGTGGTGCCTACCGCTACACAGCAGCCAAGTTTCGTGGCAGCAGACACAACGGCACCAACCACGACTCAGACTGTTCTTCAGGACCGTTCAACCATTCGTAGGGGGGAAAATATCCTGAACCCAACCTCCTCTTAGTCCCGCCAACCTCAGAGTGTTAAATCAGGTGGTGTGTATTGTCCTGATGATAGGTAGGAAGGGTCTGATGTCATGCCCCCTGGGGACACTATTTACCATTCTCCCAGTGTGGGCTCTGTTCACCTCCCTCCTGAGTCTACCCCGCTTGTTGTGGTGTTAGCTAACGTACCGCGCCTCGATCCTGGGATTAAGGAAGACTTTTTCCAGCTGAAGAATAAGGTGGTGCACTGGCTTAACTCCAACATTGTCCTTGGCCCTAGGGTGGAAAATCAAATTCTTATGGTGCGCCTGACACAGTGGGTTGGTAGCACCAAGAAATCTTGGCGGGGGGATTGTATTATTGTCAATTTTAATAATTCAATCATTGTAAATCGCATTTTAAGTACGGTTGTGCAGTCTGATTATAGGTGTTGGAATTCAGCAATCCTGGCGCTCCCGTTGGGTTTCTTTTACAGACCCAGAAATTTTCAATCGGGGACTCAATGTGAGCGGCTTTTTGAGGGGTGCCATAGTGGCCGCACCAAGGGGATCACAGGGGTAAGCATTGCAAATAGATTTGCTCCTTTGAGCTTGCTGGAAGATTGCGATTGATGCTGTGTGGGACCCTCAGACCTCGTGGTATCTGTACCACAGGGAATTGTCCCGCCCCCGGAACAGGTATTGAGTAGGAACGGAGGGTGTAAGTTCCTTTCTTGGAAAATTGCGGGGCTGGCAAGCAAGATTGATAATCCTGAATGGTTGTCCCTTGTGAAAAGTTTTGTTGGGATATGCCTCCAGGAAACTTGGGCCACAGAGAATAATTACCACCTGGATGGCTATAAAACCCTCTTTGTTCCAGCAATCCCGTCTATGTCAGGGAGAGCTAAGAGGGGGCTCATTACTTTTGTCTCGCTAGCTGTCCTCTGTATCTCCGTTACCTCACTTTATGTCTCTCCCAATGTACATGTGATGTTGCCATTACATCTTCTTAACAGGGGATTTTAACATCTATATGTGTGGGGACATTAGGCAGGGAGGAGTGGAAGCTATGGGCTGTGCACGACCAGCAGGCTTGCATATGGAACATACCCCCCAGGTTACTGAGCTTAACTCCATCCTGCTTGAATTTGATTTAATATCAGTCATGAACAAGCTGCCCCCATTGGAAAACAGATATCACTCCCACCTTTATTGGGAGAGGGTGTGAGACCTTTATAGATTTTACCTTTGTATCTACCCCTTTCTTTTCCTTGGTAACTAATTTTTTCATCCAGACGAGTGAATGTAGCAACCATAACCCCATTTGTGTTGCAACGGGATGGTCCAGAGTACATGGACATACCAAGGTGGGCGGGGGGGGCAGGTATCCCTCTCAATGTGGTGGAGGCGGGGAGGAGCATAAAATGGGGGTGTATTGCCCCAGAGTTACTTCATGAGTCCCTGGCACATCAGTGTCATAGGGAGTTTGCCACCTGTCTTTATGGCGAGGCAAGTGCCTCGGACCTCTTGGGTGCATTTGGATCCATGTCCACTGTTATACGGAGGTTACTACGGGCCCCGGGTGGGGGCCGTTTGTCACAAGGCCCAAGATGATTTGACTCTGCGTGTTCCCAGGCTTCCAGGAACCTGAGGCAGGCCTTGAGTGTTAAGTCCCGAGATCTGGTGGCGGTCAAAGGTCTTCGTAGAGTATACAAGGCTGCGCTAGCAACTCGCAAGTCCACCTTGAAGGAGGAGGCCTGGACTGATTTAATGGAGGCAAGCACATTGCGTAACAGTTCTAAGTTCTGGGCCATTATCAACAGTCCACTTTTATCAGAAGAAAATGTTCACTCATTGGTCTCCCACATTACGGAGGACGATTGGGTTCATCACTTTGAGGGTATCTTCCAGCCGGATACTATGCCAACTGAGGGGCAGGAAAGGGCGGAAGGCAAGGCGGATCTCGTCTTTACCATCCAAGAGATGAGAGCTGGTATACTGGGTCAGTCTAAAAGTAAGGCCCCTGGGTCAGACGGGATCCCGCCTGACCTCTACATTGCCCACGTTGAAACCTGGGCGCCTGTCCTTACAGCTGTTATCAATGCTTCAGTTCGGGTTGGCTGCACAGATTCTTGGGCTTTATCGACTATAGTCCCGGTATTTAAAAAGGGTGATCGGGACAGCACCTCTTGTTACAGGCCCATTTTCCTCCTAGACTCTGTGGTGAAGGGGGTGGGTCGCATGATTCTTGACAGACTTGTATCTTGGGCTGACGAAAGTAACTTTCTAGCCGAGATTCAATACGGCTTCCACCCTGGTCGTTCCACTGTGGAACAGTGTTTAAATCTATATTTGGTCCTGAATAAGTATACCGTGGCTTGTGCCTGCCCCATATACCTAGCCTTTATGGACCTGTCCTCAGCATTCAACTGTGTTAACAGGTCCAAGCTATGGCAGTTGATGTCATCCATCGGCATTGACAGCAATATTATTTTTTTCCTGAGGGATCTTCATCGAGACTCCAGGGCGGTTGTCCGTTATTCAAAGGACTTGAAAGTGTCCAGCCAGTTCAACATTAAGAGGGGGTGCGTCAGGGTGTATCCTAGCACCCTTTCTTTTTAATCTATATATTAACTCCCTAGAGAAGGCCCTTCTGGCAACAAAAGCTGACTGTCCCCATGTAGGCAAGCGTAGCCTGCCGGTCCTCTTATATGCGGACAATGCAGTCCTCCTGGCGAGGACAGCAAGGGGCCTACAACTTCTCCTGAACTCTTTCACCTCATTTATGGAGGACGTGGACCTGTTGGTTAACCACTCCAAATCTTACATTATGCAGGTGGGCCCTGGTAAGGCAAAGCATCCCACCTTTAAATTATGATGTTCGTCAATACCCAAGACCAACCTTTTCTCCTACTTGGTAGTAGTGTTTGACGACTCCTTGAGTTGGTGCCCCTTGCTTAATCGGAAGAAAGGGGATCTAGTGAAAGCCTCTGCAGCTGTCTTTAACTTTGACAGCAGAGTGGGAGGGAAGCCAATAGGGGCCCTCTTGAAGATCTACCAAGCAAAATGTATCTCAAAGGTTAGTTACGGGAGTGAGATATGGGGCCACATCGAGCTAGGGACCGTGCAAAGTGCTTAAAACTCTTTCTTACGAAGGGTCCTTTCTGTCCTGCAGTGCATCCCATCTTATGTTGTCCATGAAGAACTGGGGATGTCTTTCCTTTCAGATGAACTGGACTTCCGTCCCCTGGCTTTCTGGGCCAAGCAAGAGAACACACTTAGTAAAGACGTCCTACGGGATTATCTTTCTCTTGATCATGTCTCACGTATCCGATGGCTCCAGTAGATAAGAGTCGGTCTCGCCAGGTTAGGCAGAGTAGAACTTTTTACAAACCCTGAGCACACATGTAAAAGGGACCTTGTTTGGGCCAAGGAGTGTTTTTTAAGAACGCGTCATTGTGAAAGAGAGGGAAAAGAGCTGTGTAAGCCCAGTGTGCGAAAGTACATTGTACTGAAAACTGTGCCAACCACCGAGCCATATCTCCTAGGGCTTAAAAGTATTCATGATTGTTTTTTATTGACGAGGTTCCGGCTCGACCTCTTTCACTACCTATGGCACACCCCCGTGGCTCCCACAGAGGTCAGTGCCTCATGCCCTGTGGCAGCGATGGTGAGTCTCCTCAGAACATGATGCACTTTTTAATGTTTTGTACTTTTTATGCTGTTCCTAGAAAGTTATTTATTATCCACATTCTTAAAAAAATGGGCTTTAGGAGGGTGAGACCAGCTTTTATTTTTTTACAACTTTTCTCTAGTGATACTGTTTTGTACACTCTTAACTTTTTACGGGTCGCCGTCAGACTCAGGGCAGGCTGTGATTAAGTTTCTGTACTGTAAATCATGTATTTTTATCCTGTGTTTAGATTACCCGGGATTTACCATATTTGTAAATTTGTAATCTGAATTATGGTATATTGATGTTTGTACGACTTTTATGGTTTTATTTTTAAAGCCGAATAAAGTTTATTGATGATGATGATGAACTCCTACCCATGTATCAAGGGGCAAAGTTATTTAAAAAGTCACACAATGCAGCAAGTCACCTTGCTGCCCTGTATGACAGGGAAAAGACAGGAATGTACCATATTTAAAAGAATATGGCACATTCCTGCCTTTTACCCTGCGCTGGCGCAGTTTTGGCGGCCTAGCTCCAACGTGAAAGCTCCATGGTGAAAGGGTGCCTGCATTGCATGCATGATTGTTTTTGTGTAGGAAGGGGCACCATCCTGCACAAAAACAATCTTGAGAGGCATATCCCTCTTTCTATGTGTGCTGCAGAATGCAGAACACATAGAAAGAGGAAGTAATGAGGAGAAATAAAGATATTTTTCCGCGTTACACCTCCCCTGAGAAGGCGTATCTTTCTAGGGCATTCCCCGATCCACCACATTTGGTAAATATGGGAATGCATCAAAAAACATAGGGGTTGCGTGGGAACACCCATGCCATGCCCATGGAATGCGTTTCCAGGGCAGAGTAACACAACGCAGCAATTTGCACTACAATGCGTTACACCAGATTTATGAAGCCACTCAGGGCAAAGCAAAGTAGCCTAGCGTCGCTTCATAAGTTGAATTTTTGGGCTTGCATTGCACTTGCACCACGTTCTGTCACTCTTGCAAAGACTGCACAGCAGACAGTAATTGGCTTTGCCGGGGGGAAGAAAAACACAATGTATCAAAGCGAAACTGAGCAACCCAAATGTCATTGAGTCTAACCAACCCATCATCCTTGCTCACTGCGAGGAAAAGGAGGAGACAAAGAGACAACTCCTCTTCATTGCGATTCAGAGAGAAAGGCATCAATGGTTTATAACCACTCATGTCATTGTGAAGCATTGAAAGTTTAAAACTGCACTTGTCAGTGAGGAAAACGTTTGCAAATTGAATTGTCTTAGAGGGAGAGCTGCCCTCATGCATGGAGAAATGTGGTGAAATTCCACATGCTCTCCTGTGGCCAGAACACTGGCACTTTGCATATGCCTGTGCAGAGATGGAGTTCTGCTGTCCTTTTTAGGTCTTCATTTCTGCATTTAGAGACATTTGAAAGTATCCTAAGAATGCTTTCATTCTCATAAGTATTAATGAGAAAACACTCATGTGCACACTTGAAAATGTCCACTTCTTGTGCCAGATAGATTCATTTGGCACAGTGCAACGATTTTGCCTGATTGCATAACAGATGCTGTATAAACAGTGCCCCAATTTAACTCTCTGCTCCAATTTAACTTGAATATCTGGCCCATTACCTACAATGTTTTCTACAAAGCATATCTAGCCTGACCTCTATGAAGGTCTTTGAGCTCTTCAGCTATGCTTTCCTGTTGCCTTGCACTTATATTATAAGATTAGTATAAATTGGAACCATGCCTGAAGGGGTTGTGATTCTGTCATTTGGAAAGACAGGGTACAAGGTAGAACAATATGAAAATGTATTTACTAATAAAAAGCCAGGAACTCAAATTGGCAACTGATGTTAAAAGGGAAACTAAAACCATTTGTAAATTGCCTGTCCAATGGTACCTCACTGTACCACTAAGATCCCAGTTATGAGTTGCAATACCCCAAAGAGGATGCTTACTGATATGGGCAATGTGGAGTGGTTCTAGGTGTCCAGTTTTAAAATTACTGGGTCAGAAAACACTTAACCAAGTATTACTGGGTTCAGATCCTCACCCGCTAAAACCAACGGTGGCAAGGAGAAAGTGCAGCTCACCCCGCTTGCCACCTAAAGCACCATGGGGGTATCAGACAGTAGCCCCTCAGACAGGCCACATCTTCTCTTAACCCCGAAGCTCATCGCTCCCCCACCCAATATGCAGGACACACACCGGCTAACTCTGCTATATACCACCAGCTCACAGCAGGTGGTCTATATCAACAGAATAGTCCCCGAAAAGGGAAAACATTCAGATTGCCATAGTTATTCTCTATTCTGGGCACTAAATGCATGGAGTTATATTCCTGTGTTTGGGAACCTTTGTGGAAGCCATTTTGTACCCCATGATGGTCCTGATTAGGGAAAATGAGTGAGGTTTGCCCTCCTTTAAATAAGTGGGGTGAGCGCCCCTTTGACCAGGAAGCCTTGTTGTGGCCAGGCTGGCAGGTCTGGGGTTTATACCTGGAAATATATTTCTTCATCCTCAAACAGGCAAAAAGATAGCATTGAAGCATTCCTCAGATTGCAATACAGAAGCAGTAATCTATGCAATTAAATGCCTTTGCGGGCTCATTTACGTGGGACGCACCTCACGTAAAATTAAAATAAGGATTACTGAGCAAAAATGCATGATTAGAACAAAAAACAAGAATTCCTGTTTAGCAGTTCATTGGTTAGATGCATCACATTCAATTCCACAATTGCGCTTCACAGTTCTAGAGAAGATACCCACACTGGTAGGCAAGGACACTCAAAAACAACTCGCGCGCAGGGAAACGTTCTGGATTAAGCACTTAGATACCTTGATTCCCAAGGGACTCAATGATAAATGTGAAATGATTTGTTTTTTATAGGACACAGGTCCCGCATGAACCTTGAATCTGATTTATGTATTTTGCATGTGACCTTTGTAATACCATTGCACGCGAACATCGGCTCAACCCACACTTTGAACAAACTTGCGTGTTATTCATTTAAAAGCTTGACATCTCTGTCTGCATGAATGGGGTTGCTATGTTTCTTCCTATTCATTCCCATTTTTTATCTGTGTTTATATTTTTTAGACTTACACTGTTTGTCAGGGTAATAGATACTATGGCATTTGGAGCGCGAAGCACAATTCTTTCTGGGATTACACGTATTGTACTTGTGGTTACTGTATGGTTAGTCCGTAAGCTGAAGGTAGTCGTTGGTACATAAAGTTGTATCAGGACTTTACCTGGGATAGTGTAGGCCGTTGGACTCCATAGTAATAAGAAAGAACATGTAGTAGGACATGTGGCACAAGGTGGTGAGTAGGGAATGGTTTATAAATTGTGATGGAGGCACACAGGTTCAACTCACACATTTTAAGCACATACACTCAGATTCGCATTGAGTCAATCCTCAAACATTGTTTTAGTTGCAAGGATTGAAATTATGCGTGATGACAGATTTCGCGTAGGTGTGTCTTTGTCATCTGGGCAGCGTGATAAAGCTTGGGTTCATCCTTTTTTGCAAGAATGGGCGTGGCCCGGTAAACCTATAAGCACGGGATTTCAGATACCTGCGCAAGTATGTCCTTATAACTAAGGCAGTTGAATAAAGCTTGTGCTCAGGGTTTTTCAACAATGGGCGTGGCCCGGGAATTCAAAAGAATGGCTGGTTCCGGCTGTGGAACACTTTGATGACGGTATCACGTACACAATGTGAACGGAAGTTTGGCGGGTAAGTTGCCAGAGAGGGAGAGACGAGTACATGATTCTTGGTCCATGAATATCAGCGGGTGCCAACGTTTTTTGTATCTATTCAGATAAACAAAAGGACGGACTTGTAATTTTCACCCAGGAGGCGCAGCTAATTGGGTAAGAGTCGCTGGTTTGAATATAAGTTGTAGAGTGCGGAAAATGCTCTTCATGGACTGTACGATAATAGATGTTTTCTGGGTTGGTGCAGATGAACGTTGAAGGGCATATTTTAGAAGGAAACTGAGCTGCGTAACGGCTTCGGTTTCATAAGTATTGCCACGCACAAATTCATATCATTATTGTCTTAATGAGAACATGGCAGAATGAGTAATTACATAAGCACTTCCTTTCTTTAGGCCTTCACAGATTTTGAAGCAATAGAGGTATCACAAGAAGGTACACTTGGTTGTTGTTTTTACTGGATCCAGATTCTTCAAGGCTTCAGTTGGAATCACGAGCGAGTGAAACACACGTTATGATATGCTCTGGCATGGGGAGTGGTGAAAGCATCTTCTCATGATTCTGCACACATTTTCAATATGTTTTTATTTGTTTTTAAGCCACATGGACACGATATAGTATCACCTTGAGAATTTCATGGTACTTCACTATCCTACTTTCTTGCTCTGGTTATGGCACCTGGTTTCGGGTTGTCATGGATGTGAGCATGCAATGGTAATTGTTTTCTTGTAAAAACTTGTACATAGCTTTGAATACCAGGGATATTAGTAGTAACAACATATATTACTTTTCTATGTTCCGGCAGGTGGCCGATTATTGTTTCACAGTCTTCACGAAGCTTGTTCCCCTGAAGAAGGGTTCCAAGAATCCGAAATGCATTGGGGCCGTCAAAGAAATATGCTTGTGGACACTGTCTGATTGATCATTAATGTTTTGTAGATGATACAACTGTGTAATTTGAAGAGAATCTTCAGTAACAAGTTTATTTTCATATACTTGATGAAATATTGCATTGAAAAATTCATTTGAATGTGAACAAGATACTGTTTTTGAGTCGTATATAAATATTTTTAGTTTTAGACAAATTGATTAGTTTTCGTTGAACCCTTCGGGGTCATTGCGTTGTGTGCTTCAACATCGTGTGCAGGTTGCTGCGCACCTAGCTTAGCAAGTATTTTTCCTAGGGACAGTGGCAGATCCCACTAATGAAGCAGCACACACTGATTCATTGAAACTGCAGAGAACTAATAGTAGAAATTCATTACCAGGTTGTGCAGGTTGAAGTGATTCATTTGGGTCTGGGGTTTATGCCAGCAATGGCTGTACGCTTGTAGGAATTTGTATTGTTGACTGGAGAGGGTGTGAGCCATTCTCAGGCAACAGCCACAATCCCCGTCAGGGTGAACCATTAAAGTCACTAAATTAACCTGTGTTAAGGCCTCTGGTAGCTTGGCATAAAAGCAGTTAGGCTTAACTTAGGGGTATTTTGTTAAAGTATTTATGCAGCACACAAACAGGAATAGAGTGAAAATACAGCACTAGAAAATTTCCACACCAATTCAGAAAAATAGAGTACATTTAAAAAAATTATTTGACAACAAAGCAAGAAATATCCAATCAGTAGAACTGGAGAAATGCAATTCTAAAGATTTCTATAAAAATAGTGCTTAAAAGCACAAAGCGTGAACTGTTGTTATCTGGTTGCGCTGGACCAGAACAAATTCATAAGTTTGGGGTCGACCACGATGGAGCGCGGGCCAAATATAGGGACCAGGTTAGGCCCACTGAAAATTGTTCCTTGTGTCTTTCATATGGGGCATTGCGCCATACAGCAGTGGGTCCTAGGTGTGAGGTAAGGTCCTGTGTTGAAATGCGTCACACAGCATCAGCTCCGATGAGCGATGCGGGGTCTGGCGTTGAGTTGCGTTGTGCTGCATCAGTTCTGATGAGGAGCTGTGAAGGCTGTGAGTCGAGGTGCATGTCAGGTTGCATTGCGTTTTGCCGGTTTCGATGAGGAACTGAGAGGGCCGCGATGGGAGGTCCTGTGTCAGGTTGCTTTGTGCTGTGTTGGTTCTTGTGGGAGACCATAGCTGACCTGACACAGCACCTTTAATCCCACTGCCAATGGTCCAGGACTCTGGAAGCACCACTTGAGGAGTCAGGGCTCAAAGCAGGAAGAGTCCAGGTGCAGGGTTCAAGATGGTTGGTGCCTTTTCTATCCCTGAGGCTCTGATCAGGAGGCCAGCCAACTAGCTCTTGGAGACAGTCCAGTGGTCCTGGGTGCAAGGTGCAGGTCCAGTCCTTCCTATGCAGGGAGCAGGGCAGCAGAGCACCAAGGAAGCAGAGTAGTTCTTCTTGCAGCAGGGCTGTCCTTCTTCTGAGTCTTCAACAGGTCCAAATGTGACCTGAAGAGTGGGTCTGAGGGTCCAATATTTATACTTAGTGCCCACTTTGAAGTGGGAGAAGCTTCTTTGGTTTCCCCCTACGGAGAAGTCTGGAATTTCCTGCCTCCCTGACCTGGTCTCAGTCTGTCTGGGGGTGCAATAGGCTAGTGTGAAGTCCTTTGTGCATGAGCTGTGCTAGTGTCTTTGAAGTGCAAGTTTTGTAGGTGAGAGCCACATCAAGTCAGAGATTGCCCATCCTGCCAACATCCAGACTCTCTATTGTGATGCTGTCTGGGAGGAAAACAAAACAGGCCAACTGACAGCTACACTTAGTAATGTGACCCAGGAACAGGCTGCAGGCACCAAATGGTTAGGACAAGAAAATGGCAACTTTCTAAAAATGCCATTTTCAGAATAGCAACTTAAAATCCAACTTTACCTTTCAAGAGGATTTTAAATTACAATTTCTCAGACACCAAACTTGAACTTCCTACCTGCTCCCAATTAAATGTTAGCACTTCTTAAATGTAATAAGGTAACCCAATGTTATCCTAAGGGAAATGTAGGCTTCAGAGTGGTGATAAATGTATTTGCAAGACTACCAAGACATGTAAAACTTAAAAGTACCTGTCCCCCTTTTTTAATTACAATGCACCCTGCCCTATGGGCTCTTAGGGTCTACCTAAAGGGTTATTTATATTTTGCCAAGTTAAACTGGCAGATTAAAACTGCAGGCAGACTGCAATGGCAGGCCTGAGGCATGTTTTACAGGGCTATGTATGTGGGTGGCACAATAAATGCTGCAGGCCCACTAGAAGCATTTAATTTACTGGCCCTGGGTATATGGTATACCATTTTACTAGGGACGTATAAGCAAATTAAATATGCCAATCAGGTGTAAGCCAATTTTAATTTTACCATGTTTTAGGGAGTGAGCACTTTAGCCCTGGCTAGCAGTGATAAAGTGCACAGAGTCCTAGGCCCAACAAAAATGAATTCAACAAAAATAGGACAGATGAAGGCACAATATTTAGGGGAAGACCACCCTAAGGTTTACAGGTGTAACGCCACTGTAAAACCAAGCATTTGAACCAAATTTAAACAGAGCAGAGGAACTGGGAGTTTGGTGGGGTCAATATGTAGCTATGTCTCCATCTGGCAAACTCTAAATGATCCTTTATGTCTTGTGCTTAGCAGTTGTTTAGATTTGTACCAGTGTGACTAGCTTTCTTTAATTTCAGTTTAGATGGCCCAGGTATGGATTGGGATTATTTTGCTTTATTCAGACATCATTTTGATAGTATTAGTATGTCATTTTATCTGAAAATTCTTTATGATTTTTACTGGAATTACACTATAATGGTGTTTTAAATGACAAAGCAAAATAAATACATTAAGAATTCAGATACACAGAGAGAATCCCAGCCCACGAAATTGTGCAAGATAGTACCTACTTTAAAATGATCAGAAAGTAATTGTGTATTGCACTTGTCACAAACTCCTTTTACCTTTAAATAATTTTCTGATAATTCCTGATTGTATGTTCAGCTAAGCTTGGCTTATGTTCCTAACTAAGGATACACATTCCATGCAAATGAAACCACATAGGCACAAATGGCAAATAGTTCAAAAGGCATTTACATCAGTAATGTGCCACGTCACAGAAAATAGGAAAAATATACTGTTACGTGCGCTTTCTATACATAGCCTGCCTACAAGGCTAATGGGCCACATACAATACTCTTCACGCCCACACAGATATGCAGACACATATTAAAATAGTCATTTGAAATTGTGATATTTTGCAAATGATCATACTGCTAGATATAGATTAATCACAACTGGGATCCACACCTTCAATATCGAGGACAACAATATCACACTGCCAAAAATATCTAGGCAAAATATTGCCTACCTTAATTTTGTGATGATGAATAAATAGACATAAGTATAGATTTTCTAAGCTCAACTCCACATGTGAGGGCATATTTACAAGCCCCTATCGCCACCACAACGTCACTTTTCACGACGGTGTGGTGGCGATAGGGGCTTCTCCTTATTTATAAGGTAGTGTTAAGCCACTTAACCTGGCTTAACGCCGCCTTGTAAATAAGGCACCTTTTCACGCTATACTTAGCGTGAAAAGGGGAAGGCAATGGGTGTTGCGCAATGGGCGTTCCACCGCAACACCCATTGATTTTGACGCTGCCCCATATTTACAAGGGCGGCGTAAATATGGGGCAGCACCAAAATTAAGAACAGGGAAAACTTGGTCTTACCCTGGTGCAATGAGGAGAAATGTTTAATTTCTCCTTGTTTTTGCTGTTTGCATGTGTGCTGTGCAGCACACATGGAAACAACAAACGCCATTGATTGTTTATGTGCAGGAAGGTGTCACTTCCTGCACATAAACAATCATTAAAAATAAAGTTTTGCAACTTCTATGTGTGCTGCATTAAGCAGCACTCATAGAAGATACAAAACGCCATTTAAAGATTGTTTATGTGCAGGAAGGGACACCTTCCTACAGATACACAATCTTGCCCTGCAGCACAGACACCCTTGCACTATGATGCAAGGGTGCCTGCGCTGGCAGTAGGCAGCTAAATTTAGCACCAGCGCTGGGGGAAAGGCAGGACTGCACCATATTGTTGTAAATATGGTGCAGCCCTGCATTTCAGAAGTGGCGGAGAGCAGCGTTAAGCCAAGAAGGCTAACGCCGCGCTCTGCCACTTCTATTGTAAATATGCCCCGTGGTATGTAGATATGGAGTAAAGAATAGTAATGGCCTCATTTATGGGTCTTTTGTCATAGGGCAGCGCAGCAGGCCTTGCTGCTGCATTGCCATATGGCAAAAGAAAAGGACAGGATACGCCGTATCTATTAGATACGACACATTCCTGTATTTTCCCATGCGCCGGTGCACAATGGGCTACCGTGCGCCAACACAGGCACTTTTGCACCATGGTGCAAGGAGGCCTGCGTAGCCAGGATGAATTTTTTTGTGCAGGAAGGAAAACCTTCCTGCACAAAAACAATCACAAGAGGCTTTTTCCTCTTTCTATGTGTTCTATGTGTGCTATTCTGCAGCACACATAGGAAGAGGAAAAGCGAGGAGGAATAAAGATATTTTTCCTCGTCCTGCCTCCCTTGCACCTCCTCTGGGGAGGCGTAAGTTTTTGGCGCTGCCTCAGACTTACGATTTCTCGTAAATCTGAGGCAGTGTCAAAAAGCCATGGATGTTGCTGGGAACGCCCCCAGCAACACCCATGGAACGCCCCTTTCACACCGTTTTCTTCCTGAAAGGGGCACCTATTAATAAGGCCATGAAAAGCCACATAACGTGGCTTGACGTGGCCTTATAAATATGCCAGTGGCATATTGCGCCACCGGAACGTCAAAAAAGTGACTTTCCGGCGGCGCGATAGTGCTGGTAGCGCCTCACAAATGAGGCCCTAAGTGTGTACTTATCTGTATATACTTATCTTTACTATATTCTGGAAGGTGGGTATTAAAATCTCTAGTGGAACGTTCATAAACTCTGCATGCACTTCTTCATAAACAGATACAGTGCACAATATTGGATCGTGGCCTGTTTACATTATGGAAATCAATAAGGGTCTGATCTGCATTTTTTACTTCTATGTCATTTCTCTGAAACATATCAGAATAGAGGCTGGCAATGCTTCACGCAGCTGTCCAATTAGCAGCTCTCGAGAGTGATGGGCGGTAATGAAAAATAAAGAGAGGTTAATGCTGAACTTGGCAGTGTTGTCACTGACAGTAATGGATACGGGCTGATCCATCTCTCGAGAGGACATCTGTGATTTTTTGGCCTTTTCGGATTCCGTACTGCTCGCTGCAGATTTGGGCCCACCGTTTCCACCGCCTGACAGAAGCGGTAGGTTTATGTGAACAAGCAGTCTGAGGGGCTGTTGAAACAGCAGAGTCAGATGCAAAGATAATTCATTTAAGGCATGGTTTGCGTCACAACAAAATGGACTCTATGGGGCTTATTTACAAGCCCCTTGCGCCACCCGTACGTCACTTTTCCCATGTTAAAAATGACGCAAAAGTGACGCAAGGGGCTTGTAAATAAGCCCCTATAAGAATAACATGTCTGCGCACCCAACACCATAAACTATCAATTGATGCGTGACTGTTGTGCACGGATCAGAGAAGAAGATTGATTTAGCTATGCAATGTGCCAATCGAAAAACACGCTGGGGGAGATTTACAAGCCCCTTGCAACACTTTTACGCCGCCGTTGCGTCACTTTTGTGACGCAGCGGCGTCGTAAACAATGCGCCACGTTGCAACACATTTACAACTTGACGCATCTAGGAAGATGCGTCCCGTTGTAAAGCCCTGCGTCACATTATACCTGCGTCAGGTGTAATGTATGCAGGGTGGGCGTACCCACGCAAGAAAGCCTCGTAAAATTGACGCAGTGAAATCTACAAGATTTCACTGAGTCACTTTTACGATGCCACTGCGTCAAAACCTTACGCCTGCTTGAAGCAGGCGTAAGGAGTGACGCAGCACAGTAAGTATAGGCCGCCCCTGAGAATTGCTGGAGTTGCGTCGTGCTTGCGACACAACTCCAGCAATGCGTTACCTTTACGCCGACAGATGCGTCACGCATCTGTCAATCCTTGCGCCATGGTGCGCCGCATTGTAAATGCGACGCATCCATGAAGGCGCAAGGGTTTCTTTGCGTGACGCAAATTAACTGACGCATCTCTGCTGATATGCAGAGATGCGTCAGCAGAGATGCGTCAGTTCTTGTAAATCTGCCCGCTGTTTCTGATTTGTAAAAATTACACTTTTTGTTTCTGCCGTCTCCGTTTGTTAAATGAGTGTGTTGAAATGCTCATACAGCTAACAGGGCAACGCAACTAGTTTGATGAGATTTATCATTCCTATGGCTTAAGTGACTTGCTTAACCACCAGAGGAGCTGGAAACTAGAATCTGTCCTGGCAAAATGTTCAGACCAGCCACACTCTTCAGGAGGCTGCGACTATGATGGTGCCCGTGCAGGGCCGGACTGGCAGTTGCGGGCACCGGGCGTTCCCCCGGTAGGCCGCCAGGGAGGGGGCCGGTTTTAGGCCCTGGGGGCCGTTTTTGTTATTGGCGGCTGGCAATATCGGCCCCCTGTAACAAAAACGGCCGAAATAAGCCGTATCAAACAGCTCGACCGCACCCCCCTTCTCACCCCCAGGGGGGCCAGCCAAGCTATTTCCCAGGGCCGGTTTTGTTTGCCAGTCCGGCCCTGTGCCCGTGTAGGCTTTCATGATAAGCTCATGGCAGACCAACCAGCTCTGAAAACAACACCTTAACCCTCGACCCCAACCAAAAAAATTCCAGAGTAGCAGAATGACCAGTTTGATCCTGGACACCACCAGCCCCTTCTGCCAAAACAGCAAGAACCTGCTTCCCTGGCCATATTTGTCACAAAACGTCTCTTGATTACCAAAGGCCGTAGAAGAGATCTAACACCATGACTATAGCTAGAATGATTCTGATAACATGAAGTTCTGGACTGAACAAAAGAGAGGTAATTCATAACACATTCTGCACTATTAAGCAGGGCCACTGGAATTATGCGGAAGGAGAGAGCCAAAATATAAGGCAGGGTTGAGTAAATTATGCAGCAAGAAAAGAAAATTTATATGGCATTATGCAGCACATTTTGTAACAGCATTACTTCATTATCTCCTCATTTTCAAACTTAATAACACTCTGTGAGCATTGGTTGCATCTCATTAGTAACAGTTCGACATCCAAATATAGCACTAGAGCAACAGAAAGGTGACCATTACAGCTTTCCAAAGGGCCTTCCACTGCGCGGTACCACATGTTGCATTTCTGATAACTTTTGAACCGTTTGAGCTAGAAATACATTTTTTTTGTTAAAATCTGCAGATTATGGGGCAGATGATGGATTATGCAGCAAATGGGGAAATCTATAGTTATTCAAAAATCGCAACGGCTGCACAATTGCATAATTCCGGTGGCCCTGTTTATTAGACAAATCTAGGTGTGGAAAGAGTGGAATCGGTGACTGGATATTGAGACCTAGAATAAACGTCTGGGGAATTTTCTCGCACTTAAATCTGTGGAAAATCCACAGGTTGGTAGCTTTTCAATAGTTGTTTTTGTCTGTTAGGGAAAGCAAAATATGTGCTCCCCACTGAGTGTCATGGGAGGCGGTATTGCAATTGCGGTTAGTACACACAAAGCTGAAACCTTGGAATTGTCAAACACGGTCAAGGCTGTTGCAAATACTGACTGCACATCTAAGTCTAAATACTTTTTTAATGAAAAACTCTGGGGCATATTATCAACGGCCAGCGATAATTATCGCTGGCCGTTCACAGCGTGAGAATAGTTATCGCCGGCTACCGCAGATAATTATCGCCATGCTAGCGCTGTATTAACAACGCATAGCGCAATGGCGATAATTATTCCTGCGATAGCTTGTTTTCCATGGAACATCGCTGGTTTTCCAGCGATGTTCCATGGAAAACGGCGATAACTGCTTGCTGATACGACCCTGTGGTCGTATCAGCAGAATCCATCTCCCATGTAAAGTATGCTTAAGTCAGGAATTTAACAGACGTTAAATTCCTGAGTTAAAGCTGAGGATAGCGCGATTTCTTTTATCGCTGCATCTCCTTGTTAATATCGCGAAGCTGCCTTCGCGATATTAACTTGTGTTGTTTTCACAGCCACGCCTTCTTTGCATCTCATTAGCGGTGCAAGGCGAGGCTGTGAAAAACAGGCTCTATATCAAGGAAACACGCGCTAGCGTGTCCTTGATGATATTGCGATATAATTATCGCCGCTTTTCGCCCGAAAACGGACGCTAAAGCGGCGATAATTATATCGCCAGCCCTTGATAATATGCCCCTTTGTAACTGAGAAATCACAAATAGACATCTTTAGCTCATCATTTAGCAAAGGCACTTTCCCACCCCACTAACAACCAACGTGTAATCACCAACCTTAAGGGTCATTTTTATGGTGCCGCTCCTTAGTTTTTTCAGCTAAGAGGATTGCAGAGATGGAAGTCTTTAGGCCTGCTTGAGCAACACACCCCCTTTATATCCAGTGGGAGTGAGGCGATCCACGAAAGATTTCTCAACTGTTCCCAGCACTGGCTGATCTGCCAAGTGCTACATATTTTGCAGGGATTGAACACTATTTTGCAACTTTAAAAGGGCTCCATCTCTTTTCCCTGGAAGACAGTTTGGGCCTCCTGGGACTTCTCCAGCGTGACTCTTTTTTTGACCTGTTGTAGCTTGCCCTCCTCGCTTGTGCACAGATGATTCCATACATTTCATTTTCAACCCCAACTTCTGAAAACTCCCCATGACAGCGATAGAAGCCTTTTTAAGCTTATCGTTTTTTTTCTTTACAATATGGTATAAGAATGCCATAATTTTATTTTGTCTTCTGCCAGGTCTTCCACTGTGGTTTTACCACCATCGTCTTCCCCTGCACCTTTATTTTTTGCAAGAGGCTGATTGAAAGAAATCATTTTTCTGTCTCTGGGTGCCCTTTTCTGCCATTTCTGCTGCGTTAATTGCCATTGTCACATAGCAGTTAGATCCTATGTTGGAGTTGTTGGACCCAAAAGTGTCATCTGAGGAGTCCTTTCTTGCTCACCAGCTCTTAAAGGGCTACTGTGCACAAAGAACACACCAATTCCAGATTAACTACCATTTGCCATTTGTCAATGAAGACCTGCCACCCTTCTCCAGCGTCTCGAAGAAGGGCACACCTTGCATCCCTTAGTGCCTGCTTCTCACATCAGTCAACAGGGACCAAAACAATGCAGATGACGTCTGGCTTCATTTTGGCCTGCCCCACATCCAGTTAGACATCGCCTGCTCCTCCTGTATACCAGTCCTGGGAATTCTTTTCCACCCCATTGAGTCCCCTTGCTAGAAACTCTTTTCTTTCCAAAAGGCTGACCGTGCCTGTAAATTCTCATTGCACCTCTATGCTACATCAGGTAGGCATAGTCCCATTATTGGCAACACACCCCACCCACACCACAACAGAGTATGCATGCATAAATAAATACACAACACAACTTTTGTTTGGGAAAATATTGCTGCAGGTTTATTCCATACAAAAGTATGCAAATATGGTGGGTTATCTTACGGGCGATCCAAGGGCAGGCAGCTGTACCACTCTATGCTGCCCTGCCCGCCTGATGAGCCAAGCACTGTGGAGAATCCAATCAGCGCTACCCTTATGGGGGTGATCCCCTTACTGGATCACGTGACACATTGGTCCCTTATTACTCACGCCCCTTTCAGGGCGGAGCGTAGCAAGGCAAGCCCCCGGTTGTTCAGGCCCACAACCGCCCGAAGGACTAACGGGGCGCCGACGTAATTGTTCCAGGACCCTCCCATGAGGCTCCTGGGATTTGGCTCTGGCACCCCTATTGTGCCCACGCAGAGGTATCCTTCTGTACCCATCTGCTTCCAGATCGCCCTGTAACTCCGCCTGCAACGACAAAAGAAAAACATTACAACGTTCTATGTACTTCGCCTGCCAACCCCACGCCGGGTAAGCGGTAGGGTGGGAGACGGCGTGTCCGGCGCAAAGAGGACGCCAAGATGGCCAGGCGAGGCATAAATACCTCCCCACCTCCTCTGCGACCCGGAAGTGACGCGTCTGGAAGGGGGCTCCTCCTCGAGCCCCGCGTTCTTAGTGGGGGTGGGGAAGTGCCCAAATGGCACTAAAGCGGCTGCCCATTTAGCAGGCCCCCTGCGGGGGCCGCGGGCAGCCGCATAGTCCCATTATTGGCAACACACCCCACCCACACCACAACAGAGTATGCATGCATAAATAAATACACAACACAACTTTTGTTTGGGAAAATATTGCTGCAGGTTTATTCCATACAAAAGTATGCAAATATGGTGGGTTATCTTACGGGCGATCCAAGGGCAGGCAGCTGTACCACTCTATGCTGCCCTGCCCGCCTGATGAGCCAAGCACTGTGGAGAATCCAATCAGCGCTACCCTTATGGGGGTGATCCCCTTACTGGATCACGTGACACATTGGTCCCTTATTACTCACGCCCCTTTCAGGGCGGAGCGTAGCAAGGCAAGCCCCCGGTTGTTCAGGCCCACAACCGCCCGAAGGACTAACGGGGCGCCGACGTAATTGTTCCAGGACCCTCCCATGAGGCTCCTGGGATTTGGCTCTGGCACCCCTATTGTGCCCACGCAGAGGTAACCTTCTGTACCCATCTGCTTCCAGATCGCCCTGTAACTCCGCCACAGCTCTGGAGGCGGCCACCGTCGCCTAAAGAGCCCCCCACCAAAACAGTTCCTTTCTCACTGCAACCTTCAATTTCCCGGGCCTCCTTCATGTCCAGTAGGGACAGATCCAAGCCCACCTGTGCCAGGTGCACCCGAACTTTGTCAAAATAACCTTTGGTGTTCGCCCGGCATAGCTCATGCCTGATGAAGCCAAAGCCCCTTGCTCTGCAAACTTGCGCAAGGAGCGGTTTATCCTTCTCTGGGAATGTACCAGTGCCTCGCATTACCTGCAAGAATGTGATGGCCTCCCAGGATGGGGCTCTACTTTTAAACATCGCTATATTACCCTTCAAGCTGATGTGGCTCCCACCTCCTGCAACCTGTAGTTGCAGTCCTTCTAGCATTTCGTGCTCCCTAACACCTGTTTCGCCAATTTATGGAACAGCAGCACACTTGCTTAGCAGACCGCTTCCACAACCAGCCTAATATACTCTGGCTATGCGGACAGGGCATTTCATGCATCACTGAAGCAACCCGTAACCTGCCCCGGGAGCAGCGTGCACCTACTTTGTTGAAGTTGGCCAGACATGTACCCAGACCTTTGCGATTAATAAACCCTGGCGAACAAGACTGTTCGCATAGCACACACATAGACACTGTTCGGTCACAGCAACCATCTGGAGTGACAACTTACGCCACCTACCAGGCTTGCTTAACTAAAGCTCGATCACAGATACACACATACCTGCTAACCAGCTGTGACCCTTAATGCTCAACCCAGCTAAAGACCTAGTACTTTGCTTTTCCAGGGAATATTGGCCTCCACAGGATCAAGCCGCACATGAGCATATGGCCTTCACCTACTGGGCCGAGGCGCAGTGTGTGGTCTGGAATTGACAGCAATGGTGCTCCAAACACATTTCAAGCCGCTATTGGAGCAACGGCACACCTTCTGGCCTAACCAACTGACGCATGCCCACTGGCTAACTTGCCGCTGCGAGATTTTGATCTTAACACCACGCACTTGCGGTTACTGGTGCACATCGTCTATAGGTCTTACCCCCCACTCTATTAAAGCAGTTTCCCGCAATGTCCCTTCTGCCCCTGTACGGGCGGGAAAATACCTGTAACATTGCAAATCCCACTGCACTCACATACTCGGGCAGTACGGTGGGGGATAGGGGTCCTTAGAATTGGTTCTGCTACATTGCCTGGCCTCCTAGCCCGCAAACACCCTCGTCTGACAGCAGACTATCTGCCGTGTCGCCCGTGCAATGTCCGCACCCTGGCGCAAGACGTCCCGTTCTATACCTCAACTAACAGGCTACCTTCAGTGAGGCTGGAGTGAACCGATGTATGTTGTGCCTCTGACCATCAGAACCTAGGTTTACTTTGGCAATGGGAAAAAATTGTTGCATCGGTCACCCTTAAAATAGTGTCATGTGCAGTTCTTTTGCATTATACCTGCCGAGTGTGCCTGGTACAATCCTAGACACCCCTTGAGTGCCAACCCGCTTTGACCCAAGATGCCAAGCACAGACCCGGTACACTTGGTTACCCCGGACAGACTTACTTGCCCTCCACCGAAATCCATGTGTAAGGTAGCTGGTCCGTGATTTAAATTCCTAGTAGTCTATGTGTTATGCCATACACCGTTTATGCCTTTTATAAAGCAGTTAAAACCGTTCACACACAAGACCCTCTGCTAGCAAGACCAGTATAACCTGTACATGGAATTTAAATTTTCCTACCAACTGCACTGAGGGCAAGCCACACTCACTGCTACTGGTGTCTGCCTAATCGGCCCATGGAGGGTGTAGCAATACTGCCCGGTTAGCAAGTATGCCCACTGTACAGTTGTAATTTAGTAACTCCTGGCGCTGACAACCTCAGGTGCCTGTGTTGTAATTTAGTAACTCCTGGCGCTGACAACCGCAGGTGCCTGTGTGTATGCGGCCCAGGCACCTAGGCAATAGGCTTGGTGTGGATGGGTTGTTAACAATGCCTGGCAATAAGTGTAATACTTTTGACAAACCTCTCCTGACCAGCATCTATATCATTCTTTAACATATTTACTGGCACTCTTCTGGTTGGTGATACGGAACCACCTACCCAGCGTAAGCTGACAGTCCCGCGTTGCCGTCACACCACCTGTGTCCCTTGAATCACCCTACATCCTCCTGTGTCACCTAACCTCGGTTCTAGAGTGCACTTACTTCGCACTGTTGACCAGACCATTCCGCAGACCTCTTTGCTTGCTAGACCCTGGTGAACACATTAATGGTGTCAAATGTGGTTTGAAACAATATATGTCTGGTGCCCACTATTGGAGACAACTCACCCCTTTGTGGAGTGGCAACTACACAGGTGCCTACTCAAGTCACCCCACAGACAAGTTGGCCCTGACTACCTTGTGTTCTGGTGCCAGCTTTGGAAAGAGCCTTGCCTTCACTTGCTGATGCCTGGGAAGCACACAATGCCCGTGCTCTGGCCGCAATGCGGCGATGCCCCCGTGCAGCACCGAATCCCTGGTCAAATAAGAGTGCCAACTCCAACTACTTAAACCTACACCTTGACCATGGGTGGAGTCTGGCTCTCCACAAACATCTGCTGGTGTAACCCACGGTCACGCCTCCTGTTCACTTCAATTTAGTAATTCAAGGCACTGACAACCACAAGGGGCCTAATACTGGGCTGTGTAAATGCGGCCCTGGGTGACCTTAAGCAATCGGCTTGGTGAGGATGGGTGCGAACAATACCTGGCTGAAGTGCAAACTCTTTGACACTCACTCCTGACAAGATGAGCCCATGCAGGTAGAAGAAAGTTATCCAGTTTATCCAAATTAAATGGGTAACATCCCGGTTTGTGCCCACCTTAATGTGCTATGCTGGGAGCAGCTAGGCACCCCACATACCTTGTTTCCCCAATTGTTGGGACAGCAGCACCCTGTTGGCTTCCAGCGTACCCAACCCGCTCTGGCTGGTCCCGCTCTCAGGCGGGGCCTTAGAGCTTAACGGAGCAACATGGAGCCTACCCTTGGTTCTAGGATGCACTTCGCCCAGTAGACCAGTTTGCACCAACCTTCTTGATTGCTAAACCCTAGTGAACCTCCTAATTGTGTCACATCTGGTTTGAAAGGGTATGTATTGTGCCCACTATTAGCACCACCGCACCCTTTCGTGGAGTGACAACTGACAGTCCACCCTGCAGCTGACCCCGTTGCTTAATACGGCCCATTAATGCCCTTGCCTGTCCTTCAACGACCCTGGCAACCTAATGCCCAGCAGCTTGGTGAAGGGGGTTTTTGGTCCCAGCGTACGACCCAGCTCATACTAGTTTGCACAGTCCCGGTTAGCCTAGGTGAATGGTCCCTCTGAGCTCTGTGTGGGGCCTATTTCACACTTAAACAAATGCCTATTCTCCTGAATTTAGAGTGATGCAAGATTCTGGCGGCTACCATTCTCACTCACGCCTGCATATACTAGGCTCAGAACACGGAACACTTGCTCTATGATCCCTTTGATTCCAGCCTAGCATTCCTATGTCCAGCTACGCCAATCGATAATTGGCTCTACTTGATCATACTGACCGAAGACACATCAACCCTGCGGAAACCAGGTGGGGATGCTAACCTGCCCCCAAACTGCGGAAACCGCAGCAAGTGCAAGCTTGCGACAAACATGAAAAGCTGCCAACCAGCAAGCCATCCCCAGCACCCGGGGGCATGCCACCATTCCTAGGCTTGTACCCTGACGAGCTTAAGAATAATAAAGGTATCGAAGGACCCATCTCTGAGCGCATGCTGGGAATGCCAACTGTTCCTTAATACATTGTAGCCTGTTTGTGCTTTGGCTTTAACTTTACTGCTCCAACCCAGTTTGACCCCAAAACTTTGAAACATCCTTCGCAGTAACCTGCCCTTTCGTAGAACATGCCCTTAATGGTACATGACGTTCTACAAGCACTGCACAGAAATCCCCCTCTGAACAGCGGCCATTCTGCTGAAAGCCCTGTGTGCCTGGGGGAGGGAGTGCTACAAACCCTCAAGTCCTCAGGAAGCTCCCTCACTGCTGCAAGTGCCCCAAAGCATTTATTATAAAACATTTAATGGGTAACAACCCGGTTTGCGCCCACCTTAATGTGCCATGCTGTGAGCAATTAGATACCCCACATATCTCTTCCCTATGAAAAGATTAAACAAACCGGTCAAAGCACAATGCACGGCCAGTGAGTGTGCCCACTGAGACACCCCCAGCTCTGTGTGGTACAAACCCTATCGCACCGCGTGCCAGTTTGTACATATTCTGGGGTGACTAAGCCCTAATGTGCCCCTTTCCCTGGATGATCCCCAGTACAAGGGTACAGACTGATGACCAAGTGCTGCGCCAGCCAATAAACAGGTAGACGTGTGTAAAACCCAGCCGCAGCCAAACGAAACCACTAGAAGCAGTTTATCAGGGAAATGTAGAGACCACCGGAGTCCCTCCGCGCCCTCCGTACTTCCGCAACAGCCAGACAGGTTACCTGCACGTATGCCAGGTGCCGAACCAGAAAGCGGCAGCCCTTTTGAAAACGGAATGGCGGCGCACAATCCCCGCGTTGGAGACAAAATTGACCTCGTTATAATGCGAAAGAGGCACGTGCGGAGACAAAATAACTATTCTTTGCAAAACAGAGCCCGTCCGTAACTATTGTCTATATTGGGACAAAAGATGAACCATGATATTATCACTGATCAAGTATGTGATGTCATATTCGCTACCTCTGGCATATTTCTCATAAATCGCCATATATAACTGACACCGCACTCTCATCCTATGCTTTGTGTGATCTTGGCCCACTTTGGTGAGAGCAGAGCCCCGTGAAGTATACTTGGCTTCATGGTCGATAATGCACAAGTAAACTACCCCCATCCCATCAAGTTGGGTTGCACAGTACATAGTAAGGGTGCAGTGGACTAGTTACTCTCCTGAGGCCCCCATGCCCCTGCACTTGCGGCGCTAATGAAAACTTTGTCGTTTTGGCTGTGTCAACGTTGTTGCCTGCGCCACCCTACAGCCCCATGAAAATAGTGCTGAGCTCTCGCTTACTACACTGCGTGGAGTGAGCCCACTGTATTCACCAAATTCCTTCACAATTTCCGCTTCTGACTGTAATTGGGAACACGTTCGCCCCATGGTATCTTGGTGCTGCATAACATGCTTATTGTTACTCAACTCCATGGTACTCGTATTATTGACCTCAGAAGGATGCAATGCTGAGTGGACCTACCGGGATCTGAACCTGTGGCCAAGAGGTTGAAACAAGCCACTTTCTGTTCTGCCGCACCACAGGCCTGTAAAATTGTATCCCAGGGCTGACATCTGGCACCTGAACCCTTACTTGGACAGGACCAAGCTAGGAACCCAGATCTAGACGCCTGCCCACCGGTTGACAAAAACAAACAGTTGAACAGTGCCACCCGGTGGCTAAAACACCCCCTGAGGATAGATCGTTAGCATATGCTTGTGTTTCTTACTGCCAGTATATTGCCGCCAGAAAAGGAACTTAACCCTTCCTGCAAACTGTGTACACTGGCCCGTGACACCAACTGCCGAGCCGCCATGTCTGGAGCCCAAAACCACCAAATAAGGACAAGCCGATGCCAAGGCCACTCAGCCTCAGTTGCCAATGGAACAAAACATTGCAACTAAGGCCCCAAAACCGGCTCCAGTCCCCCGCTGCGGCACGAAATGCAATCAATCGACCTCCCCCAATGAGGCCCGGCAACACCATGAGTCGGGCTGCAGATGCACTAGTCCTGGGGACCCATCTTGGCTGCATCAAACACAGAAGGCGCCACCCCAGGAGCAAGAGCAATGGCCCCCGAAGGGCCCCGAACTCCCCAAAACACTGCCTCCGCAAACGACACGCTGCCACATGACGCAGCTTCCCACGGTGACCGTGATGGCCACACACTCGCAGCGACCCACTTACACCCATGGGCCTGCCCCCACTAGGTGGAAGCAGGGGGGGCTCCAGACTCACAGCAGAACAGAAGAGGTGATCAATGCTGCAACACATCCAACACTACACGATGGAGGATGCACGTGGATGCAACTACCATGCCACCACCATACCAGACTCTGTACAGCGTGTCCCCTGTATGCATTTGCAGCCGTTAAGTTGGCCTGTCTTTCATGTGCGGCTCCTGCCATAGTTTCTTTTAAAGGTGATAACCGACATAAAAAACCCTGAATGAAACCCAAGACGGGGAAATAACGTGGCGAGCCACCTCCCAACGAAACAAATTCCAAGCGAGATTCTCCCAGTTTGTAATTTTAGAGCCTCCAAACAATTTTAACATTTCTTGCCTGGTCGGGATTCGAACCCCCGACCATCCCCTTCATAGCTATCACATTTAGTGCTTATTGCTATAGTTATCTGGTGCCCTTCAATGCAGACATGCAGCGCCTGAAAACACCACCAAACAAAACAAACAGAATAGGTCTATACCTCCTCAGACATAGTTCCATAGCTATAAAAGTCGCAGCTTCGTACAATATTGTACTACCTACAACCGAAACCTTTATGCGCGGCAATCTACCCTTGATGAATCGGGTGACTCAAAAACTCCATGGGTGGCCTCCGAATGTGTCCTGTCTGACCGTGAATGGTCTGCGCTGCGCCTATCTCGACCCTGTGTTGGAGAGTCGCCAATAAGGATGAAGAGTCTGCCGACCCAGCACATCCGGGGAAACAAGGCGCCTCAGAGAAACGTTGTCTCCGCAGACTCAGTATCTCCAGCGTAGAGTGCACTTTGAGCATTTTCTTTTTTAATGTACCTAGAATTAACACACCTGTTGCGCTATATCTTCAATTACAGAAACCCATGACACAACAGTGCCACCACTCCAGCACCAATCATCAGCGCCGGTGCCCGTTGCCAAGCGCTAGAATCCACCAGCACAACTTAAGCGCTGCGAAATTACTGGTGAGGCAAACGTGGCCCTTTGTCTACCCTCACTACAAACGCGAATTCATGTGAAGACAAACCACTGCTGGGCCCATGTCACACGTTAACGTTGTGAGGATGATTAGCAGGTAAGGTCAACTGACAGAGTCCGCAACAGGGATGGCTACAAATGGTTGAGTGCACAATTTGGAAACACTTCAGGCCCAAACCTCCCGGGAGACGATCGGCCCCTCGGCTCTAATTACCCTGCCTGTCTCCAACCTCCCGGACCTCACACAGTGGTGCCATTTTGGAACACGAAGAAACCCATTTGGCCATGAAACAAGAGCGTGAACAAAACATTGAATGAGGGATGAATCCCACAACTCCTAAAATTCAAACCAGAAATCTGAATAATGTACCGATATTGATCAACCGTCACAATCGGTGATGAGAGAAGTTTTGCCCGCTCCTCCACCCAGCCTGGCTCAAATGCCTTGCCCACATCCTTTCCTTAAAATACCAGTTGGTGCCTGGGCCCCCGACCGAGCTGCAAGCTACACAACAAGCGTACACTGTCCCTACCAGCTCCCAGCTGTTTGTGCAAGCTGTAACGTACCTTCCGGCCCCGGTGTCTGCCCTCACACATGAGGGAAACGTACAGATTAACCAAAGGCACGAGCAATCGGGCCAACAAGGCACCGCCCGGGGTTAAACATATGCCCCCTGGGCCCAGAGTTGGCGCAGTCTACCCCGGCATTCTGGCTACATCACCCGGTACTCCTAATCAGGTTTCTTATTACAGTTGCAGCGATAGAAGTTTTACTTACGAAAGAGCCTTTGAAGCTATTTGCGGAAATACCTCAGCTGGAATGCACCCCGTGACACTCAATATCCTTCCAAGGAACAAATCAATCTCACTTCACAATTCCTTGCCGTGTCTAGCGGTCCTACGGTAGGGCAAAGGAAGCATATTGAAATGTATACACAAAGAGCAAAAGAAAATCGGCCCACATGAAACTGGAAAGTTACACTTAACTATTAAGTATGTTTTACTTTTGAGAGCTGTGTGCTGTTTCTACAGGTTTTAGATTTCCGGCAGAAAGTTTTATTACACGTTTCTTTCTACACGTTAGGTGCGACTATTTGACGGTGCATGTGAACTCATACTGTGCAAGACGGCTGTCGAGATCGCTGCCATGTAGACCGGCATGTTGGTTTACATCCCTAGCGTCTGAGACTTGTAACAGCTTATGGCGATCGTTACGTCGAACATAATTCACCTGTAGCATTTGCCTGCCACCTGCTGGGCATTCAAATTCATTTAATTGAATTTTCATTTCATTCCGGCGAAGGCACATACTAAGGGATCCCGGAGCCACCGATCACATGATTAGCCACCCAACAGCCATAGGCTAATTCAGGCACCGAGCGTACGAAGAGTTGCCTGCTCCAGTCCCACACTCTTCAACAGAGCCGACGAAGGGACACGGACCGGCCCCGCAAACCAAGGCAGCGGCGCTGGTTACCACCCACCAGGCTGCCCGGACAGCAGCTCTTGCCCTCTGCCCATCGGCCTAACCTGTGACCGCTCCGTGCCCTGAACCACGATGGGAGCCTGCGCCCCCGATGGACTGCGGGCCCCGACTCGCGCTCAATTGTTCCCCCTGGACAAAATGGATGCCAGGCAGCCGGACCCCAATAGGAGGACCGCGGCCAGTGGCAACAGCCGGCCCACGAGGCACACAAAACTCACCGCAATACAACGCGATCAGACTGAACGCGACAACGAGCCAGCCAGCTGACCTCGTGTCCAGCGGGGGAACAAGTGAAGACCTCCCAAGACGGCGTGTCCGAGCGCAAAGAGGACGCCAAGATGGCCAGGGAGGCATAAATACCTCCCCACCTCCTCTGCGACCCGGAAGTGACGCGTCTGGAAGGGGGCTCCTCCTCGAGCCCCGCGTTCTTAGTGGGGGTGGGGAAGTGCCCAAATGGCACTAAAGGGGCCGCCCATTTAGGGGGCCCCCTGCGGGGGCCGCGGGCAGCCGCATATGTGGTGTTTTTAGCGCGCGAAAGCAGACCAAACACCATGCCTACTTAGGGGATGGAGATACACGGGTTGTTGGCTTAAAATAAAAAAGAGCTTTCCATGTGAATTGAGAGATTAAAGCCTTAATCCAAAAAATGCTAATGATTTGCTTCTTCAGGACGAAATGTCATGTTGTGTCAAAATAAAAAATGAGTGCAAGTCACAGATTAAATTGAAATTTTAATATCTTCTCTTTGTGTTATTTACACCTAGGAATATAAATAGTTTACGAATATTAGAAATTCTCATACTTTTCCTCCAGTATAAAGAAATTAGGTATAGTGCAAAATGAGCAAATAAATGAAAGCAATCCATAGAAGGTCCACGAGGAGACCATGGACGTCAATTCACCAAAATGCCAGGGGTAGAGGAAGTGACTTCACATGCCCCTTGACCTTCACTTTCACTTTCACATACATATACTTATACATACACACGCATTCACATATAAACACACACTCACACAAACATACGCACTCTGCCTACACTCTCTAAACCCACTAAAAACTGCAAGCACGCAACAACATACATACATTTAAAAATCATTTTTTTACTTACCTCAGCTGCCAGAGAAATACATATTCCAGCTATTTGTACTCCATTTTTTATTAAACTAATAGCGAATAATGTAATATTTTTCACTATTGGTATAATAAAAAAGTTGACAAAAAACTAGGTGAGTGAAGCCCCCACCAACGTCCATAAGGACGAGCTGTTCCTGTTCCTACCACTGATTTTGCCAATGCTGACGCTAGGGGTCGCAAATGCAGTAGCAGGGGTCACAAGGGACATGCCAAGGGTCACAGTAGCGAACCCTGGTGACCCCTAAATGACATCCATGGAGGAGACACACACTGTGAGGAGGAGACGCATGCTGTGAGGAAAGACACAGGGAGGGGCGGAGACACGCCGAGACATAGCTGCAAGAGGCAATACAGAGGGAAACGCTGATGAGTTAGGCAAGGTGAGCCGGGGGTCGCTAGCCAGAGGACATGAGCAGGGCAGCGGGACCTCCCCCTGACCCCCCCCCCCCCCAGTGACTGGCCTGCTTGCCCTGCCTGCCTGCTCTTACCTGGAGCCCAAAGGCCGGATCCTTCAGCCTGACATCGAAACTACAGAACAGTGACAATATGTACCCAGCCTGCACACATAATTTCTGGCATTTCTCCCCACATTTTGGTCATGTCCATAGTCCTGCACCCGTGGTTCATCTTTGGGTCTTGAATTGGGAGCTGGGGGTTCTAGAGGATTTGACAAATCCCATGCACATCCACCGTACCCCACCACCATTCTAGAGAGTTAGAGGGGGGCCTGCAAGAAGCTCATGAGAGGACCGCAATAGCAGATAGCAGAGGAGTAGCTATAGCAGTAGCAGTAGTAGTGACAGCAACCTGCTGCGGGGGGAACAAGCTGGCGGTTAGGGCAAAGGCACTGGGCAGGCCCTTTCTGCAAGCGGAGGCAGCCAGCATTAGGCTAGTGCAGCTTGTTTGCTGAATGACCTGCTAACTATACCGTGGCTATGGCTGTTCCTTAGTAGCGCGCTTGTGCCACTTCCTGTATTGCAATTGGGCACAGATACATAATTGGGCCAAAGGGAAGGTAGGTAGCGTTACTGCCCCGCACCCATCAATTTTTTCCTTTTCAACAAGTCTTCAACAAGTTTACCTGCAATTTTACCAGCAAACAACAACTGGGTACGTGCAGGACACGCACTTGTGGTGAAATAATACCTCTTTTTAATTCCCCCCCACAACCAGCTGTACTAGCCTCCATTGGGTAACACCCCTAATCAGCCAGGCTAGCTTGAATCCAGTGGCAAAGTGAGCAAAGGACCCACGTCAGGGCAATGTTTCAGCGCTCCGTCCATCATCTCCTTGTGTTTGCTTTGTTTGCCTTAGGTTGGCAGGGTACGCCCAAACGTGGGTCCCTTTCTCACTTTGCCACTGGATTCAAGCTAGCCTGGCTGAATAGGAGCGTTACCCCAAAACCTGTCCCAGGATGCTTATTTCCTGTCCAGGGAAGACCTGGCTTGGCAGTTCAGGCTGGACTGTTCCTATCAGGAACAGGGTAAAGACTGATTTGCATATGGCTGGGTCTGAACTGGGGTGGCAAAGTGAGCTAAAGAACGATGATGGGTTCAACCCAGATCTGTGACTGGGAGTGAGTGTCTGAAAAGTTTGGCGCTCCATTTATCTACTCTTTGTGTTTGCTTTGTTTGCCCTAAGTTGGCAGGGTATACCCAGACCTGGGTCCCTTGCTCCCTTTTCACTGGATTCAAGCTAGCCTAGCTGATGAAGGGTGTTACCCCAAAACTGGTCCCAGGATGCTTGTTTCTGGTCCAGGAAAGACCTGGCTTGACAGTTTGGGCTGGACTGTTCCCATGAGGAACAGGGTCAAGACTGATTTGCATATGGCTTGGTCTGAACTGGGGTGGCAAAGTGAGCTAAAGAACGATGATGGGTATAACCCAGATCTGTGACTGGGGTTAGTGTCTGAAAAGTTTCAGGGCTCCTTCCATCATTTCCTTGTGTTTGCAATAAACTGATCATGACCATCCCAAAAGGGAAAATGAATATCAAAGAGAAGCAGCAACCTTACCTATGGGTGCTCCATCGCCTACAGGCGAGTCCTTAGTAGTCTCTACTGCTTCTGGCTCTGCAGGTAAACTAATAACAAGCTTCTTTTGGGTGACTGGCAAGGAAGTAGTGACTATTCTCAATGCCGTTGTAGCTTTGAGCAGTGAAACCCTGGAGAGAAATCTGTTTACAAGTTTGACTAACAGCTCTGGGGCATTCCATTCTAAAGGTGAAGCTAAACTCACTGACTTGGATAATAAGGGAGCTGAGAATTCGAAAGGTGATGTCTGCAAACACGAGGATGAGTTAGTCGACCAGGTAGATTAGCCACAAGCATGAACCAATGCAAACTGATTAACACTCAAAGACCGCTGGTCATGAAAGTGGCTGAGCGAATGCAGCTGGACATTTTGTGTGCTTGCACTCCAAAGAGGTTCAGTGTATCTAGCAAATCCTCGTTTACTGAAACCGTCAAGCTCATCACTGTGGGCCATGAGAGTCACAAGCTTGTTGAGGTTCCTGTACCCCTAGGAAGTGAATGCCTGAGTGCCAACTACCTAATATTCAGTGACAACCCTTGCCCAGAATGTTAGAAATGGGGTTTCTGGTTGGCTAGGGTATACACCTAAGCCAGGCAGAACCCACCACTCTAGTCAGGGTAAGGGAGTTACACACACAAGATAACCCCTGCTCACCCCCTTGGTAGTTTGTCAGAGCAGTCAGGTTCATCCCAGAGGCAATGTGTAAAGGGTTTGCGCAACACACACACACACCAGTGACATACTAGGCACACCTCAAAAAGAGACTCCACACAAGGTTATATAAAAATATCCTTTGTATTGTTCATAAAACACATTTGACCACAATCACATAAATCACTGTGCCACTTGGCACTTGTCATGATGTCACATAGATCGTAAAATCACATTGTCAACCAGGCAGTTGTCATAACTCCGCAAGTTAATGCAATCAAGTAAACACTTATAGGTTTCACATGTCACAAAAATACCATCACTGCCCATTTATGATGGTCCTGAAAATGTATTTGTTATCTTGTGCATATAAGGTCTAGCCACATCATACATCTCTCCACCAGAGAATTTAGATGAAGCCATTTCAGTAATAAAACAATACATATACCACCATCAGGGCCTGAAATGCTCTGGAAATTATGACAGCACTCTTGCGCTTTTCTTAAATATTATGCAGTACTCCACAAAGGGATACCGGGCACAGTAGCATCTGTGCTCCAACGACTGGGATTATGGTACTGCTAGTGATGTTTCTCCCAATGGCAGATAGTTTCAAAATGGGGGCCCCGTCCCGGGCTCGCCCCGCCAGGTCACCAGAGAACCAGTGCCCCCCAATAGGTACACAGGGGGGACACCCACAACACGGAGAGCAATCAAGCGGGCAGACCGGGCAGAGTCCCACAGCTACTGCAAAGCTGGTCTCCCTAGCAGGGGGGATCCGCCGGTGCCACTACTCAGAGAGAGTGTTGCCCGCAGCCCGACTCACTCTGTGCCCTCAAAGTGCTGGTGGAGGGGTCCCCACATCCCGGGGTAGCCGCTCCGTTATCCGCGGTCTTCCTCACCGGACCTGCCTGCTGCACGACGTCAGCGGAACACCTCCGCTCTCGGTCTTGGAACTTCCCCCTTCCTTTGGCTCCCTCTGCAGCTACTGCATGTGGCCCTCAGCGTGTGCTGCTTTAAGGGGAGCCAACCAGTGCTGCGGTGACAGCGACCCATGTCCGTTGCAGGAGCCGTCCCTGGAAAGTGTAGAGAGGGACGGGCATGGCTTCTCTCACCAGGCCCCGCCCACTGTGGAAATCCTCAGCTCTTCACGCCGGTATGGGACCAGGAATTCCAAAATAAAGTGGAGCCCCAGAATGGTGCAAAACGAAATGCAAGCACCAGAACTTTTCAGAAGCTAAAGGGCTCCCCACGCAACAACCTGGGAATGTTCCTTTGTGGCAGGGAAAGTGCTCCTCATGCACTTTCTCGGAACGCCAAGTTGCAGGGTTAACCAACTCCAAAATTCAGAGCTTCCCACACGCTGATTGCAGGGACAAGGAGCCTCACAGCACTCCTTGGAGAGCACTGGGGGCACACCAGCAGGGTGCAGGCAGGCCAGCACAAGGGTTCTCAGAGCAAAGTGGCAGTCCTTATTCCAGCCCAACAGGCAGCAGGTCAACACTCCAGAGTCATCAAGTCCCAAGGTTGTTCCCCCTGGCAGTCCTCCGGTAGCATGCAGAGCCAGCAGCATCTGGTTGCAAGTCCCACGCAGTGTCTCAAAATATGGGATCACAACCCCTGTACTTATACTCCAAAAGCTTTTGTTCTGGTGGCACTTAAAACAACTTTCAGAAGTGCACAACACCACCATTCAATCCCAAGCCCTGGCTCCAGACACACTACAGGGGCGGAGACAGCATTGTGAAAGTCAGGCACAGCCCTATTCAGGTGCAAGTGCAACTCCACCCGCCACTCAAAATGCAGACCAGGCCTATTCAGGTGCAAGGGAAACTCCTCCCACCAATTTAAATGCAGCCAAGGTCTATTCAGCCCAGGGCTAAGTCACCCAGGAAAGGCAGGACACACCTCAACCCCCCTTGTAACTGTCTACAGTGAATGCACATCCCCTTCTCCTGTCAGTCTAAACCAGACAGTGAATACACAACCAGGCAGGGCACAAAGAGTCATAAGCATACTGAAATTCCCACTTCTAAAAGTGGCATTTCTAAAATAGTAATAACAAATCCGCTTTCACCAATAAGCAGAATTTATTACTACTATTCCAAACATACCAAAATGGCCATGCTACATTCTTTCATATCAGAAATTACCACTAGAGTACACATCAGGGAATTCCCAATGCAAACCTATGAGAGGGCAGCCTCACAGCAGTGAGAAACCAAATAGGCTGTTTTACCTACGCAGCACCCGGCCCATAGGGCTAGCTTGGTTCTAACTTAGGGGTGACTTATATGTAGCAAAGGGGGAGTTTCAGATGTGGCAACCACTTTAAATGCCACGTCAATGCGGCAGTAAACTGTGCATGCAGGCCCTGCAGTGGCAGAAGCCTGAGACAGGTTTAAAAGGCTACTTCGGTGGGTGGCGCAAGCATCGCTGCAAGCCCACAAGTGGCATTTAATTTACAGGCCCTGGATATATGGGATACCACTGTACAAGGGACCTACGGGTAAATTAAATATGCCAAACAGGTGTAGACCAATCTTACCAAGTTTACAAGAGAGAGCACATGCACTTTAGCACTGATCAGCAGTGGTAGAGTGCCCAGAGTCATAAAACCAACAAAAACAGGGCAGAAAAAATACAAGAGGAAGGCAAAAAGTTTGGGGATGACCCTGCAAAAAGGGCCTGTTCCAACACAGAACTACGCATAAATGCTATCACTTCTAGGAGGATGATCAATGAAGAGGTTGGGCAAAAAGAAGGACCGATAGTACTGAACAACTCACGAGAGCTTGATAAATTTCCTGCAGAGAGCAGTAGAACTTCCATGAGGGGCTCCCGATCAGATGATTCGATCTTCCTGAGTACGCCAGCTAATAACTTTACTGAGAGCATCACTCTCAAACCAGAGACTCCCCAAGACTTTATCATCTGAGAAGCCATGAGTGCTCTGCACATGGTCTTGTCATCAATACTTTCACTGCTGGAGAAATCCCTAGGCGGGTCATATAGCATCGCTGCTAATCTCGATACTACATGCCCTACTACCAGTAGGATGAAACGCTGATGCAGCTACCCAGATGATTGTAGGTAGCATGCCAGAAGAGCAAGCGGTCTGAAATATAGCTCCTACTATATCGCCCGATATATGTACAGCTAGTAACCTCTCTACCAGGAATCCCGCCCAAATGATGGAAGATGTAAGCAATGAGGGCAGCACGAATAGTAACATCACTAGTTTTAGCATCAATCACCTAAGGGCAACATCTGAAAGCAGTGAGACAAATGATAAGGATGATTCTTATCTTATCTCTTTTAAGAATCTTCAGGTCGCCAGGATCTTTTTACCTGCTGAATAGTGTGAAGGGAAGAAAATCCTTTTCAGACATACGACAATTTAGAATCCAGTTTATCTTAAAAGACCACTGACTCCGAATTCAATGTTGTGGATTTATTACAGCCAAGAATAATTGCACATGCAAGCACCTCAACACGAGGTTAAAGAAATAGATGGGCACTAATACAAATAGCATTCTACGCAGGAGTCTCATCCGACTCAGGACAAGAAGAACCGTTAGCTCCAGAAGTATTAGACATGCGATAATTGCTCCAATCTCTATATTATTCTTCATTTACCTAAATAAGCATAACCTATTAACTGTCCCTACTCTATCACTAAGGTGGCATACCTACTTAACGAATATCCCCAGGCAAGAGTAAAAGAAAAGGTGTCAGAAGTGAAGACTTCCTAAGAAGTACACTCACTTAGTACTTAAGTTCAGATTTTAAGATGCTCCTTCACCAAATCCCTCTCTGTCCCCCTCTCTGCTCTCCTCTACCTCTTCTCCGCCCTCCACCCTCGGGGCACTATCCCTAATACAAAACCCAATACAATTGAACATGCCTATTGTTACGCCTCTTTGGCCAGGTCTTCTTTCTTGTACTTTTCCATCGAAACGGTTACTTCATCCTGGACGGTTGTGATGACCTTAAGTCCCAGGCACCTTCTCCGCTGAAGGTATCATCCCTAAATTCCATTGCACTCCCAGTTCCATGCCTCCCATCGCTCTAACTTGTGAAACAAAGGGCCAGTCTTTTACTAACGAGGCATATGTCCTTGCACCTGCAACAGAAGATACGTTCAACAGAAACTCTCTACTGTATTAATTAAATCTACTTTCGGTGCCCAGAGAGCCTTTCCAAGAGAACCTTCTCTGCCTGCAAAGTAAGCTAACATAAGAACAAACAGGCCTTTCCCTGTCGTATATGCAGTCAGGCCTTTACACAATTTAAACACACAAATCTTTATCACATCTGTAAGCATTGATGCATTATATTTCATATGCAAAAGTGAACTACACGTACAACTTATATGGTACACATTTAAACTACTGCAGCTCGATTACATATGGACTGATTCATCTTATGCATTGGGTTATACATGATCAATTAAGCATTTCATTTGCATGATTAAATAGCACAATTACATTTCTTATTCGTTCTGATAACTGGGTTATAACTTCATTTTGCTAGTACTTCATGGATATATATAGCTGGATATATGCGGGTGCGAACTATCAGTGATTATGATGCACCCCTACAAATTTCACAAAACATGGCGCTCTATCAGTTCCCCCCTTTGATGACACCTGTCATCACCTTTTATTCAACTTCCTTGGAGAAAGAACCGACCTAAACAGAACTCGTTGCCATTTTTCCTGATCTGTGATTCTCCATTCTCTTGAGTCTCTGATATTGACTGTCCCGCAGTCTAGCCATTCTCGTCTCATTTTCTCTCAGAGCTCTTTCAACTCGGCCTGCTCGATACCACTTGAAGGCTTTAATCAGACCCCACAGGCAAACCACACAAACCACCATGATCAGAAGAGGTCTCAGATCATAGCCAAGGAATCCCTTTCCCAAATTCGCAAACCAGCTTCCCACTTGACCAAACCCTTTTCCAACTTTTTCCCAAGCTCCCTCTTCAGTCAAGTCTGCTATCTTCGTGTGAATAGTAGTGATGTTACTTATATATTTCTCCAGATCCTTGCTGTGGTCTGGTATATAAGTACAGCACTCTTGAACCTTCAATAATTTACAGACTCCGCCCTCTTTTGCCAATAAGACATCCAAAGCAAGGAGAATCTGTGAAACCATTGTCCTTATCAACAACATCTCTCCTTCCACCAATACCAACGATTTTGCTGTATTCATTGATAGCTCATCGATCACAGTCGCCAATCTCCGAATTTTCACACCATTCAAGATCACTCCCAAACTTGGTATCATGGCTCCAAAGATATCTCCCACTACGACCCCTGCACTCGCACCTCTCCTCACTCTCGAATGCTTTCCACCTTCCAGAAGTTCCAAATCCTCTGTATGGTAAATCTTTGGAAAAATAATCCCAAGTAACATGTACCATACCAATTCGCAGGTAACCTCACATAAGCATTCCTTCCACACACAAAATACACCGTAGGTATCACTTGTACAGGGCCCTGGAGAAAGTTCTTAGCCACATCTGCCATAGTGAAAACATGATCACACATACTCTGTCCCACAGGAACCTTTTCATAGTAGGTCTGATATCGTCTCACACACAACTTTCCCCTCTGCTCTTTGTCCAAAGCTATAGGGCCATAGCTTCCCTTTGTCCGGTGTAGCTTTTCCTCATCTGTCCAATCCACCCTACTATGCCCTGTGTCCCTTGTCTGTGTCAGTTTTCTATACCTGTCTTCTACCTGATCTACAAACTTCTTTTCTACATCTGATAATGAGCACGTCAAATTGTGTCGGTGGGCATAAGCTGTGTCCAATTCCAAAGATGGGATGAAGAACTTCCTAAGTCTATCCTCTGACTTATAGTAGTCATACTTATTCAAATGTTTGTAAGCTGGGACTTCAGGAAGCACTGCATCGTAATTGGAAAAGAAATACTCAAACTGATCCCTTTCATAAAATATACTAAGCAAAAGACTACATGAAATTCCATATGTCAGTGGAAGATGGTGGTACCTAATACCCTCATCCACTGAAGCAGGCAACTGCATACACACATAACAATCCTTCGCATCCATCGCATCCACGTACTCATATAGCAGCTTGGCGTATGCATTAAGCTTGAAATCACTTCTAGACAAATCTACATGCAACCTACGACTTTCTTCTATCAGCAAAGCTCTGTTAGCTCCTATGTTTGCCTCTTTTTGGCTAGGCGTAGTAGGTGTAGGTGTCCCTGGCACCCCCTGCACTGCTAGCTCATGTGGAACGGTATATGAGACTATAATTACTACGATTATAGAAACTATTACACTACCTATAAGTATGCCTACAATCAATTTAGATCTACGATTGGGATCTCCAGCCTCCATGATTTCGAAAGTTCTCAAAAAGTTCTTGGTTCAGCAATGAACTCTCAAAAGTCTCTGTGTCCTCGACTCGTGACTTGCTCAACCAGTTCGAGCAACTTTGAAACCTCTGGAAATCCCCTTATCAGCCACAGTCTTATTTACATAGTCCAGAAAAAGACTTCCCTAGCCGTCGTTCCTCTTCGGTGAAAGTCCTTAAGTTTACTCTTCTTCCACTCGGGCCTAGGTTATCTTCTTCTTTAGACTTTTCTTTACACAGGTTATATTTCATCCATGATTAGATCATTAGTGAGTACTTCCAGAACGTGATACAAAAGTTCAAGACGCAAGATTATCATTTCATGTGAAGACGGCTCAAATCCAAAAGACGGAAATTAGAGTCGGTGCAAAACCAGTAGTCGGACTTTACTCAGAAGCGGGGGATTCGGAACGGTGAGGGTCAGTATTCCTTCGACTTCGAGCCCTGGCAACAACAACACCACCTTCACCACCACATTCGGGCTCTTGCTGACCACTTGCACAGACCTCAGTCTCCCCGTACACACTACCCCCTGCATCGAACACCGTGTAAGTCCACTCAGGGGTAGAGTATCTCCGGCAGGGTACTTTTGTTCTTTTCGACCTTCGCCGACCCTCTTGAGTCTGATCTTCGTCGCTTGCTTCCGTTTCAGACGCCTCAGACACCGGAGCAAGATCTCTTTCGGGTGCCAACCTCAGATTCAGCCGCCTCTGTCTTTCAGGCCAACCTTCTTCAGTTCTAGTCATTCTTCTGCCTTCCCCTGCTATACCCAGTGCACCACTTCCTCTTTCTGCTGAATCTGACTCTTCTCCGCTCACTGCACCATCTCTGTCTTCTGTGTCAGAGTCGAGGTTCGAGCTGTCGAAACCCCCTTCAGCTTGTTCTAGTGCACCACCAGCTGTGTCAGCAACCCTTACAGCTTGACTTGTCCTCTCATGTGGCCCTGCCACATCAGCTGGATTTTCAGTTACGAGAGGAGCTGTTTCTTCCAAGGGTGCTGAAACTCTGCGGGTATGGGAGGCATGCACCCAGTTCGGCAATCCTCCACACTTCACTGCTGTGTTCGTGATCAGTATCACTTGGTACGGGCCTCGCCACCGAACATCCAAACAGCTCTTCCTCACGTGCTTTCGAACAAGCACCCAGTCGCCGGGACACAGGTCGTGGCACAGATCACTCGAGGCCGGAACAGCTGCAGCTTGTACCTGCTGGGACACAGAACGGACCACATCAGATAGTCCTTTACAGTAATCGAGATTCAAATCATCTGTGATGTTTATCAACGCTGTAGCTGGTACTGCCGGCACCCGCATTGCCCTTCCCATTAGAATTTCATGGGGGGACAATCCGATCCTCCTATCTGGGACACTTCGCATGCTCATTAGTACGAGCGGCAAAGCCTCAGGCCACTTCAGGGATGTTGATGAACACATTTTTGCCATCCGAGCTTTCAAAGTTCCATTAACCTGTTCCACCATCCCAGAAGCCTCTGGTCGGTAACTACAATGGAGTTTCTGATCGACATTCAATACGGCACAGAGTAACTTCATGATTTCACTGTGGAAGTGTCTTCCTCTATCTGATTCCAAAGAGGTCGGGATCCCGAATCTCGGGATGAGCTCCCTCAACAATAACTTAGCCACTGTGAGAGTGTCACATCTGCGTGTTGGGTAAGCATCCACCCACCGTGAGAATACACATACCAGCACTAAAATGTACCTCAACCCATTGCATCTAGGCATTTCCACGAAGTCTAGTTGGATCCTGTTGAAGGGCCCGCCTGATCTCCCAATGTGACTCAAAGTGACTACAGTTTTCTTTCCAGCATTCATCTGCTGACACGTAACACACCTCTGACATACTGTTTCAGCCATTGCACGAAATCGTGGGTTATACCACGTCTGTCTAAACACACACATCATTGCATCTCTACCAAGGTGTGCCGGTCCATGTATCAATCTCGCCATCGGGCTCAACAAATCTTCTGGCAATACGGCTCTCCCATCACTGGAGACCCAAACATCCACTTCTCCTCTTTCACACCCTGCTTTGATCCATCCCTCCTGTTCCTGATCTGGGACTTCATCCTGCAGTCGCTTGAGCTCTTCCCAAGTGTCTGCCATGGCCAACATCATGTTGAGTTCGGTTCTTTCTTGGCTCTCTCCTGTGTAACCTTCTGTAAATATACATCCCTGTTCTGCACAGAAACGAGCAACTTCATCAGCATAGTTATTTCCCAATGACACAAAATCCTCCCCTTTACCATGTGCAGTGCATTTCACGACAGCTATTTCCTTCGGACATTGCAATGCATCTAACAGTTGTCTTACATGTTCTCCAGTCCTAATGGGTGAGCCAGATGATGTCAAAAATCCCCTCTGGGACCACAACTGTCCGAAGTCATGAACTACACCAAACCCGTATTGACTGTCAGTATAAATCGTGATTCGAATTTGATCAGCGGCAAAACAGGCACGAGTCAAAGCAATGATTTCAGCTACCTGCGCGGAGCGTACTCCCTCTAGGCAGGCCGCCTCAACCACTCCTGAAATGGTACATACAGCAAACGCTGCTCTTAGTTGGCCAACACTGTCTCTTAGGCATGAACCATCGACAAAGAAAATTTCATCTGGGTCGGTCAATGGTTCATCGACAATGTCAGGTCTTGGTTTGGTGCAAAGTTCAGTCACGTCAAGACAATCATGGTCCGCACAATCTTCATCATCCGCCTTCGGTATGGGCATTAATGTCGCAGGGTTTAAGACAGAGCACCTTTTCAGCGTCACATTCTCTGCGGCGAGTATGACTTGCTCATACCTTGTTAACCTGTTATTCGTTAGGTGCTGCGTCTTAGTCCTGGTCATCAACAATTCAACCGAGTGTGGTACATATACCGTCAAAGGATGACCCATTACAATGCTTTCACATCTTTCGATGCTGACACCTGTTGCAGCAACGGATCTTAGACATCCGGGCAACGCAGAAGCTACTGGATCTAGAGTAGCTGAAAAGTAGGCAACTGGTCTACGGACACCTCCATGGTTCTGAGCTAAGACTGCTAATGCACACCCTTCTCTCTCACAACAGAACAGCGAAAAGGCCTTGTTGTAATCAGGCATTCCCAGAGCTGGGGCACTACACAACTCCTCTCTCAGTTTTAGGAATGACATCAAGCACTCCTCATCCCATGGTACCGGATCACTCACATCCTTGTGCGTAAGCCTCTGTAAAGGCTTTGCTCTCAAGGAAAAACTAGGTATCCATTGCCGACAGTAGCCGACCATTCCCAAAAACATCCTGACTTCTCTCTGTGTGGTCGGTATTGCCATGTTCATTATTGCCTCAATTCGGTCGGGTGACACCTTCCTCTTGCCTTTTTCTAATCTGTGTCCCAAGTACTGTACCTCATTCAAACAGTACTGCAACTTATTTGGGGACATCTTGTGCCCGTTCTCTGCTAAGTGGTTCAACAGGGCTACCGTGTCTATCCTGCAAGCGTCTTCCGTTTCCGAGGCGACAAGGAGATCGTCTATGTATTGCACCAGAACTGAGTTCTGCGGCAATACGAGACTCTCAAGATTCTTTTTCAGGATCTGGTTAAAGATCGACGGACTTTCTGTATACCCTTGAGGGATACGACACCATGTTAACACACGATTTTCCAGCCGGAATGCAAAAAGAAATTGGCTTTCCTCATGGAGCGGTATCGAGAAGAATGCTTGACACAAATCAATGACAGTAAACCACTCGGCTTCACATGGGATCTGAAACAGTATCACTGATGGATTCGGTACCACTGGACAACAAGGGACAACTATCGTGTTGACCTTTCGCAGGTCTTGCACAATCCTGAATTTCCCGCTCGGTTTCTGTAGTCCCATAATAGGTGAATTACAGGGGCTACCTCTAATCTCTTTCAGAATGCCTTGTTCTATGAAAGCCTCTATCACAGGCTTTATTCCTGCTATCGTTTCAGGCATCAGATTGTATTGAGGCGTTCTAGGGAAATCGGCATTTTGCTTAACCTGAATCTGCACAGGTTCAACCCCCTTTATCAATCCTATCTCTTTTCCGGTAAAATCCCACACCTCTGGTGACACCGCGTCTCTCAAGTCTGGTGGAAGTTCTTCCACAGTCACCACTGGATACAAGTCCACACACAGATGCTGATTTGCGACTTTAAAGGTAGCATCATCATCCCTTGTCTGAACCTCCACTCCCCTTGGTGTGCAATAAATCGTACAGTTTAATTTGCATAACAGGTCTCTTCCCAGAAGACAAACTGGACTCGTATCACACACCACAAACTGATGTCTAGTTTGGAAAGCTCCTATCTTTACCGGGATCAGTTCGGTCAGGGGACTGTTTATTCTTTTGTTCGCTACTCCAACAACTTGGATCGATTGTCCCGAGAGGGGTAGGTTGGGGACTACTGCTGATCTTACCGTAGACCGGGTAGCACCAGTGTCGACCAAAAGTGTGGTAGGATGACCATCAATGTCTGCCTCCATAAAAGGTCCTCTCTGGTCTACCTCCAAGACTGCTCCAAGAGTGCAGTCTTCCTCCCCCCTCAGGCACCGTCAGGATGACGGGTTGGGGCTATACTCATCATTCCCTTCGAAGAGGGGCATTTGCTGATAAGTTCGTATGTTGTGCGGGATCCTTGGAGGCTGTGGGACCTGTACTGTTTGGCTTTGGGCCCCCCCTTTCATCAATCTGGGCCTCATCACAGTATTGACTATCTCCGTCGCAGGTGCCTGAACCCCTTCCGCCTCCGGCTGCACTTGGTTGGCTGGGTTAAAAGGGCACTCGCGCTTCCAATGCCCGATCTGGTGACAAAGATGACACGCAGTGGTCTTCTTCAATGTCGCCACATCCATCCCTGTCTTGGGATCAATAGGTTTTCCTTTTCCCTGGCCTTGCCCATTCTGGTTCCCCTGGTAATTTCCCTGTCTTCTTCCTAAGGTCCCTCCATTAGGCTGGACCTGAGCTGTCTGCATCTGAACGAGCATCAATTTGTCCTTTAGCTTCCGATGCTTCGAGTCTACTTCATCGCTACAATACCTCGCATACCGCAAGATTTCATCTACCGGCTTGTTCTGCCAACAGATCAAATGGTGCTGTATCATGAGGCTGACTTCTGTTCTCAGACCTAACACAAACTTTGAAACAAACTGTCCCATGTCCTTGGGATCTAGTGCATCTAATCCGCTATACTGTTTAAAAGCTTGTAAGAGTCTCTCATAATATTCATGCACCGTCTCTTTAGGTTCCTGTACGGTTCGGTCTATCTTAACCCAATCTATATCTTGAGGCGAAATCTTCAGTTTCAGCCACGTGATCACTTGCTCGAACTTTTTCATAACAAGGGGTGACGGACCATTCGTGACAGCATCCCTTTCAGGTTCAACAATCGGCCACTCAACGGCAATTTTACAAGCTGTCCACAAATGTCCCGGCACCACTATGTCAAACAAGGTGTTCAAATCGGTCCATAGCACCTTTGAGATTTTAACAAACCGCTCAACCTGTTTGTACCACTCTACGGGTTTCTCCCTCAACCGAGGGAAGTCATTTGTAAACGCAGCCAAGTCACCTCTACTCCACGGTACATATACGTACCCTCCGTTCTGTACTTTCCGTAAAGGAAAGTTTCCAACGCCCGTCGCCCCCCCTCCTGGAGGCGGCGTTTCTCACTCAATTCTCTTGGCTATTTTCTTCTTTGACCACCTCTCCTCCCATTTGTCCAACAAATTCCATATGCGCATCCCTACAATCAGATCTTTGGTGTGCGTCCTTAATCCTGTGATCCTTTTCTCCTCTAATTCCTGATCACTATATTGCAACCTATGTGGTCCTTGCAATGTTTTTGTTTTATTCAAGTCTACCTCATATCTCCTGGCCAATGCCGTCAATTTCTCATGCGCTATCCTTGCTTTCCGAGTTACATCTTTTGCTATGAAAAGCAGCTCATCTGACCCATAAATTTCTATTCTTTACAAAGGTAGACTTCCGCTTATCATTTCGTCTACTTCTGCTTTTAACCTTACTACGTCCAGCAACCTTGCCTGTACTGCACTTCTTAGTATTTCTCGACAAGCTGCGCCATTCTGCTCATCATAGTCACCACTTTGTTCTTTTGACTTGGTCTCTTCTATCGTATTCCTAAAGCTTGTTCTGGATTTGGGAATTTCTCGTTCCCTGTCACCTGGCATTCTATCACTTTGATTCCTTACTGTCGGTGTCCACATCCTCACAGCTGACTGAGATTCATGCAAAGACCTTGGTCTGACTGGTCTCTCGTCTTCCTGTCTAAAAGAGGAGTCTGCAGTGGCTGGTAATGGCGTAATTGTGTCTAGTGGCCTTGGGAAGTGAATCACTTGTACTCCGAACCCATTCCCACTAGCACTAGTTCCTTCTTCTCCTCTCGTCTGTACTGAACTTCCTTCTCTTACTCGGTCTGGATCATATACCAGTACTATAGGGCCGATGGTAACCGGTACTGTCAAGGAGTCTGGTAATCGGGAATTCCCTATGGGAGGCTGTGTTGCCACTCCCTCTGTTCCTGTGGAAATTCTCCCCACTACTCTCATGTTATTCTGATTCTGCATTTCACCCCGTTCCGCTGCTGAAGTTGATTTTCCCTCTTCTAAATCTGGATTAAATGGGGGTGGTCTCTCTGCCAGCAACCTATCTAACAGACTGTCATCAGTATCACTGTCTTCTTCTTCAATCCTTGTTATCTTCCCACCTTTTATTAACAGTGGGTACAACCTATCTCCTTCGATCGTTTCCACTCTCCACCTTTTCTCCAGTGCATCCCACCTCGCATCCTGAAAGGCCCTGATCGATTTCTTCACCCTTTCCTGGCTCTTATCTCTTTTCCTGTCATACGCTGCCCTAATCCATGCATGTATCGCCTCAAACTGTGTCGGTCTAGGCAGTGGTCGTAAAGAAGCCATTATAGTCTTTAGCTGGTACAACACCTCTAACCTGAAAGTGCCATAGCGTGGGAAAGTCAATTCTCCTTCCCCTTCTGTTATTTTATTCCAGTTCTCAAGCCAAATTATGGTATGCAGTACTACATTCGTAGCCATATAATGTGCCGGCGTATCCTCGGGAGGGGCTTCCTCTCCACCTCGAGTAACCACATGTCTGTCGCCTCTGCACAGTTCTCGTAAAACTTTAAAACATTTCATGGTAAAGCAGATTTCTTTTCACGCACAAGATTTCGTTTTACTTCCTGATTTCAATCCACCAATGCCAGCGCGGCTCACACCAACCGGCCTATCACAGCGCGGCACCGACTGACGTCACTCTTCCTCCGCTCGCAGCAGTTCCCCTCCTTCCTACTTCACTCGTTCTCGCTCGCATGCGTCCCAATCACACTCTGAAGTAACTGTCTGTACAATCACCTCTCTGACTATCGGTCCAACAATGACCGATCAGCCTCTCGAAATTGCTGACCTCAATTTGGCAACCGTCTGTCCGCGAAACGACCTGACAATCACCTTTAATTCAATTGATAGGATTCAACCATTCTAAATTCTGCACACAACGACCCACGACCAGCGTCGGTTATTCACACACACACACATTTACTCCCTATCTTCAGTGGTTTGATCAATGACGTCTCGTGATCCCCACCATCTCTGGTAAACAATCTCTATTCTGGGTGTCTTCTACACCACAATATCTCTTGGTCCCGCGCGCGCTCACGGTCCGATCCTCAATCACACAACTCTCATTCTAACTCCGCAAGACATTACACAACGAGCAAACACCGCAATCTAGCAACCATCACTCTTTTCATACTCACTCTACCACGAACTGCTACTTCCGCCGCACCGTCACTCTCCGTCAGTTTTCAGCGACCGCCGATGTCCTCCTTTTGCGATCCACTGGATCACCATCACTGGGGTTCTATGGGGCAACTAATCTCTTATCCTAATCTAGATCTCCCCTTACTATCAGAGATAACCATCCTACTCTGCTACCAACTGATAAGGCTGATTCTTATCTTATCCCTTTTAAGAATCTTCAGGTCGCCAGGATCTTTTTACCTGCTGAATAGTGTGAAGGGAAGAAAATCCTTTTCAGACATACGACAATTTAGAATCCAGTTTATCTTAAAAGACCACTGACTCCGAATTCAATTTTGTGGATTTATTACAGCCAAGAATAATTGCACATGCAAGCACCTCAACACGAGGTTAAAGAAATAGATGGGCACTAATACAAATAGCATTCTACGCAGGAGTCTCATCCGACTCAGGACAAGAAGAACCGTTAGCTCCAGAAGTATTAGACGCGATAATTGCTCCAATCTCTATATTATTCTTCATTTACCTAAATAAGCATAATCTATTAACTGTCCCTACTCTATCACTAAGGTGGCATACCTACTTAATGAATATCCCCAGGCAAGAGTAAAAGAAAAGGTGTCAGAAGTGAAGACTTCCTAAGAAGTACACTCACTTAGGGGCATATCAGCAAGGGCCAGCGATAATTATCGCTAAGCGCACTTAGCGCTAGGATAATTATCGCCGGCTATCGCTGCTTTCTATCGCGGAGATAGCGTGCTATCAGCAACGCTTATCTCCAAAGCGATAGAAATGCAAGCGATAGCTGGAAAACAGTGTGATTATCGCTGGGAAACCAGCGATAATCGCACTGTGACCGGCGATACCTTGCTGATAGGGCAGGGTGGTCTTAGCCATGTAATCCACCTCCCATTGGATTACATGGCTAAATCAGAATTAAAGCATGCATAAGGAAAGTAGCGATAACCGTGGTTATCGCTACTTTTCTATCGCTATGCTTGTTAGCGATTCCCTTGATAATAGGAGAAATGTCGCTTAACGACATTTCTCCCGTTATTCTGGGGGGGGAACGCCCACTTTGCATCTCATTAGAGATGCAAAGCTGGGCGATAAGGAAAGGGCGAAGAAGCATGGATTCACGCGTTAGCGTGTCCTTGCTAATAGGGCGTTAAAATTATCGCCGCTTTTCGTCCGAAAACGGACGCTAAAGCGGCGATAATTTTATCGCCAGCCCTTGTAGATATGCCCCTTAGTACTTAAGCTCAGATTTTAAGATGCTCCTTCACCAAATCCCTCTCTGTCCTCCTCTCTGCTCTCCTCTACCTCTTCTCCGCCCTCCACCCTCGGGGCACTATCCCTAATACAAAACCCAATACAATTGAACACGCCTATTGTTACGCCTCTTTGGCCAGGTCTTCTTTCTTGAACTTTTCCATCGAAACGGTTACTTCATCCTGGACGGTTGTGATGACCTTGAGTCCCAGGCACCCTTTCCGCTGAAGGTATCATCCCTAAATTCCATTGCACTCCCAGTTCCATGCCTCCCATCGCTCTAACTTGTGAAACAAAGAGCCAGTCTTTTACTAACGAGGCATATGTCCTTGCACCTGCAACAGAAGATACGTTCAACAGAAACTCTCTACTGTGTTAATTAAATCTACTTTCGGTGCCCAGAGAGCCTTTCCAAGAGAACCTTCTCTGCCTGCAAAGTAAGCTAACATAAGAACAAACAGGCCTTTCCCTGTCATATATGCAGTCAGGCCTTTACACAATTTAAACACACAAATCTTTATCACGTCTGTAAGCATTGATACATTATATTTCATATGCAAAAGTGAACTACACGTACAACTTATATGGTACACATTTAAACTACTGCAGCTCGATTACATATGGACTGATTCATCTTATGCATTGGGTTATACATGATCAATTAAGCATTTCATTTGCATGATTAAAATAGAACAATTACATTTCTTATTCGTTCTGATAACTGGGTTATAACTTCATTTTGCTAGTACTTCATGGATATATATAGCTGGATATATGCGGGTGCGAACTATCAGTGATTATGATGCACCCCTACAAATTTCACAAAACATGGTGCTCTATCACAAATACCAACACAGGGATCATTACAACAGGTATAATCAATGATGTAGCATGCAATTTGCAGAGCACTGCAATGCCAACAACCTCTGGCAAAAGTGCAAATAACACTGAAAGAACTGAGAATAATGGTATGAAGGGTAAATATAGAAAAAGGCAAAGGAAGGAGCCAACTCTCCCTGTATACTCGATAAAGTGGTTGTTCTCTGAACTAAACAAGTGTAAAAACAGAACAAACTCTCTTGTGAGATCTGACACAACGAAAAACGTGGTGCCCAACTTCCAACCACTCCATTGTCTGCATGAGTGAGATAAACTATAGAAAAAAGGCCTTGAGAGTATTGCATCTTCACAGTGTGATGGTGAATCGGGACCAGTTGAAAATAAGGAAATGGCAAGGCACCCAGCACAACCCAAGAAAAGATTAATCAAGAAGAAATTTCGGCTAAGGAGAAGGGCTACCAAGGGAACACAGTTGGATATTGCGCCAGAGCAGAGTATCAATTCAATTCGATTTGATTCAATTTAAAAATACTTTATTCGATTTAGACACAGTAAAGTATAAAAGTACATGACATAAAATTCATTGATAAAAGCAAACATAAAAGTATAAATTCAGATATCACCTTTCAGAGTGAAAAACTGCAGCTAAAAACCATGATACGTAAAAATAAACTTTAACATTAGATAAAAACTGTGAATAGAGCAGTGCTGGCTGGACTTGTTTAAAATCCGTACGTACAAGAAGTGGGTGAATATACTTGTATCATAAGGGTGCATATTTATGACAGACAAAAACTATATGTAAGGTATCAATTGCACTGACAGTATCACATGAGCAAACAGGCAGTTCAGAGGATCTATGAGAGCCTACTAACAGTTGAGGGAACAAATTCAGGTGAAAATAAAATAACAAACGTCCGTGCAAAATTGGCATATCTAAAGTCAAATACATTTCTGTATTACTCATAGATTTAACCATACCGTAGTGGGCCCCCGATTTTTTCGGCAACATGCTGTTATATCTTGAGTCATATGTTTTTGCTCGGACCGCCTCCTGACCCGCCCAACATCTGCCCTGGTCATTCGCTCAGGATTAGAGAATAAACATGAATAGCACAGATCGCATAAGATGCTTTGCATATAATGTAGCTAGGGAATATGATCACAATAGTCCAATGTCAAGCAATCTTTCACAATTGATCTATTTAGATCCACACAATTATCCATAATAGTATCGGGAGGATATTAATAGGATCCAAAATAACCTCTGCCCCAAGCTCTGCATGTACTATCTCCATAGGCACACTCTGAGGCTTCCTCGTGAGCCTTCTCAGGAATTTGTTTTCTGCCAAGTGGATAGGATGGTAAGACTTATATCCACAAACTTCTGATCCAAAAGACACTGATGAAGCACACTTTGCTCTGTACAGATCTGATAAGGATTTAATGGGAACATGGCCCAAGCGTGTTGCAAAGAACTCAATACTATGGGCGACCCTATTAAAAGATTGCACTTGAATTCTCATTAAAGGCTCCCAATTCAATTTACTGTCCGGCCAAATGCCAAGATAACAAAATTAATTTGTATTTTGAATGAGATGGCCATCAATCATAAAAGTCTTTGTTTTAACATTTTAGGACCTAACACCATTGAATAAGATTTCGAAAGATTTTTTTTAGGCCCATTTTCTCCAAATATTCTATATAATAAGAGCTGCAGGCCATTCACTGTATGTAAATAATCAAAAAGAATGGATCACTTAGGTCGTTTTCCAGAGTCTCTTGGAAGTTTTCTGAAGAGGACTCTCAGCCACACTGTCACGGCAGCGGTATATCTTGGTTCTCTGCTTATTTGATTAAGTGGGATGAATCATCATAGGGTCTTGGCACCTGAGTGTCCAGTTCTCCAGGTGTTCATCATCCTCCACCAGGAGGGAGACTATCTGGTGTGCGACAGTCATGAGTGGAAAGAGTGTTGGAATAATACAAAATTAAAAATATCTTCTCTCCTGTGTAGTTTGTTTTTATTTTCACAGGAGAGGGATAAGGTTAAATAACAGCACACAGGCAAGGAAGCTCCTAAATCCTGGATCTATGACGACCAAGACAGACTGCCAAGACTGGTCATGGTTAGCAACAACATTGGCTACCAGCAGTAAAGTCAGTCTGGAGGGGAGTCTGGTTGATTAATGGGGAATCTTTCATTTTCGCCTATTACCACAAATGTTTATGGGGCCTCTAAGGTCAATGAACCGTGTAGCACTAATAAAGAATGCTTGTACATTTTATCTTGGAACATTGTGGGACTGGCTTGCAAAACAGAGGATAAGGACTGGTTAAAGTTTAAATGCCAACATTATATATGTTTTTTCCAGGAAACTTGGCCCTAAACGAAACAAGTGTAAATGTTTTTAGGGAAATAAGCTTACTGCCTAAATGCTCCAGAAGGGGGCACCTTTTTTTGGGGGGGGGGTGGGTCTCACAGTATGGGTGTCATGAAAACTGAAATGCAAGATAGAGCAACTCGGGCAGCATATTTTTCTCCCAATGTTTTGCATGCGAGGGTTTGTGTTAATGGATACGAAATTGATGTGGTTGATATTTTGAATGTTTACATTCCATCTGGCTGGTTCCCTAAGGTTCAGTTCAGGGGGAATTTTGTCACCTATACCGAACGCATGACAGCAGAAGGTAAAAGGGGCAAACATTTTATATTTGTGATGACTTTAACATGCGGCCATCCAACGCTATCATTATAGTGAACTTCTAATAGAAGATTACTGCCTTGGTATCCCTGAGACAGCTGTGAGCCCCTTTAAATCAACCAAGAAGGGTGAAGTATTCTCTGAATTTCTGATAAACTACCAGTTACGTTTTATCAATGGTCGTACTACCTCAGATAGCACCACCAAAGCGATGTATGATAACGGTAGAAGATCATCACTAATTAATTACATAATAGTCAACATTGAGAGCTGGGAATGTGTGTATGATCTGACTGTTATTAGAAGAGTAAAGAGTGACCACGATCCTGTCGTTCTATGAATGAAGCTGAGCCCTACAAGGTGCGCCATTACTGGTAAGCAAAGTAAGGTGAACTATAGCCATGAGATTGCTCCAAACAACAGTAGGAAGAGCATATGGTGGAGCAAAGATAAATGCCGGCACGATCTCCCAATTTTTGAAAGTACAGTGTCAAAGTATGGAGCTACTATAATGCATACCCCCGAAGACAAACTGGCAACATTCTACTGACATACTATGACATGGTAAAAGAACTAGAGTCTCTGTGGTCAAAGCCAATTGGGGCTAAGTCTACAGGTCCTAATAGTGAGAGACAGAATAACGGGTACAGCTGGTATGATGACGAATGCTTCCATATGAAGAAAGCTGTCTCTCAAGCCTTGATACTGTAACCTGCAGAGCGAAGCATTATTTCAATGATGTAGGCAAGAGTATAAACGCCTCTTAAACACTAAGAAGTTAACACTATAAAATACACTCTGGGTGGAACTGCGAGAGTCCTCGCTTGCCAAAAACACCAAGAGGTTCTGGAAACTTGTCACACGTGTACAGAAGGGGACAGCCAGCATACTAGAGAATTATATCAGCCTAATAGTCTGGATAAAACACTTTAGTGCATTGTATAGCATTGAGACCAAGGGCCTCTCTGGCCCCCAGTTAGTGTTTGAGGACATTCACAAGGGTCATATTGCAATTAATATTTTAGTACCAGAAGAGGCTAGAGCATTGAGAGGTATGAAGAAGCATGAGCAACCAGGCCCTGACCTAGTGCCTATCGATATTTATCAGGAGAAGCCCTTCTTGTGGGCTAGAATTCTCGCTAAAGTATTCAACTCGACCCTAGGCACTAATAATGTTCCGCACTCTTGGCCTTCTGCTATCCTCGTACCTATATTCAAGAAAGGGGATCTTGGTACCCCCTTTAACTACTGTCCAATCAGCCTCCTGGATGGAGCCGGAACAATTCTTGGATAAGTTCTACTTAATAGGAAGCAAGGCTGGGTGGACATTCAGAATATCCTAAAGGAGGCCCAAGCAGGTTTCAGATCAAGGGTGGGCACTATTGATCAAGCAGTATGACTATACTTGATCTCATACAAATACACAATTAAAAGGAAATCTTCACTGTATTTTATGTTTGTGGACCTTAAAGCAGCTTTCAATCTAGTTGATCGGGAGAAGCTGTGGGGATCATTGGTTGACCAAGGGGCTGACATTACCTTGGTGTGTGCTATAATGACACTTCTACAGAGAACACCTTTAGAGTTGGGTATGGGTCAGGAGTTGAGTGCACAGAAATGTTTAAAGTAAAAAAAGGGTGTGCGGCAAGGATGTGTTCTTGCGCCTCTACTCTTCAGTCTTTTTTTTTCTTCTTAGTGTGGGGAGGACTAGAGACTGTGGAATTAATCTTTTGGACAGAGATCGAGAGTTCAGAGTTAAGACTGTCCAGAGAAGAGTAGATCTAAAACAATTTGGACTGAAAATATTTAGCCATGCCGTTACAAAAGTCCTACCACCTCTCGTTATATGCTGGAGCAGGTGGTATGGATAATAGATTGATCAATTTAAATAGATCACTGAGGGACTTAAATGGTGCTGTCTTCTGATTGCAGTATAATGATTTCTCTAATTTAATGGCTGCTTTATATTCTGCCAACTTGACCTTATGATTTTTTCTTTCAATCAGGTCAAGGTGTTTACGCCAGATACGTTCTTGGCGGCAACAGGCTTGTCTGAGTGTTCTAAGGTACTCTGAATACAAGGGAGCTATGGGCTTTTTTCTGCCTACATAGAATTCTTTGAGGGGAGCAAGAAAATCAATTGCAGCCATGAGCCAATTTGAGTACTCTGTGGCTGCCAGATTAGAGTTATTATATTCAGTCCATTGATGGTTGTTAAAGGCCCAAAGAAGTGATTAATTGCTTATGTGTTTGTAATTTCTAATAAGCACCCTATTATTCCCCTTAGTGGAGACGTCACGTGTTACTGGGAACAAAAGGGAAAATGGGACAGCATGATGGTCAGACCAAGAGAGGGGAAGAGGTTCATCCACCCTAAGACGATGATCATTAGAAAAAATGCTGTCAAGAATGTGTCCTGCATCATGGGTGGCTGTCTTACTATTTGGGAAAAACCGCAACATAACAACGTTTCTTTAAAAGTCTGCAAGACTTTACAGGAGGCACTGTCAAAATTAAAATTAAAATCTCCCAAAAGGGTTTTCCAAGGTAGGGTTCTATAAGGTTGGCAAACTCCATGACGAAAGAGGACCTAGGTCCCGGTGGCCGGTAAATCAGGACTCCAGCAAAGGTTTCCGTCGGAAACACTTCTAGCGAGAAGAATAATGCTTCACAAGAGTCTATAGGGGTAGTTAGTAGCTCGATAAAGCAAGTGTAGGAAACCTTATAGATAATGGCTAACCCACCCCCACATTTCCCTGTTCTATCAAGTCGGGAGAGGGTATATCCCTGCGGAATAGTATCAACCAGGTCAGGACCTGAAGAGTCCTTGGCCCAGGTTTCTGTAATGAACACCCAGTCTGGCTCCTGATGAGAGATAAAGTCGAAAAACTCGAACTTGTTTTTAATCAGTGATCTGGCATTGATTAAAAATCCAGAGTGGGTATTCTCACATGGGCCATGGGGGAGGGAGGGATCCTGAGCTGTGGTAAAGCCCGGTTTAAAGGAAGTGAGCTGAAAATTACAAACAGGGCAGGCAGTGATGTTATCAGTCGAGAGTACTTCCAGGCTTAGGGGGGAATAACAAGCAGTATTTCCCTGTCCCCGTAAGTCAAGAAGCTGATTTTTAGAGTATGCAGGTAAATCATGTGTTTCCCTGGTGCAAGAGCCAGGGGTCCTGGCGCATGGCACAGTCCAGGTAAAGACGGATGCAGACAGGCTTGCCTTTGGTGTGCCTTTGGCACGCCAGTGGTGCGCCCCAGCGCTCGTCCGGCCCAGCATGCCAAACTTATGGGCGTTGCTGCTTTATGCACTAGGCTGCTAACTCAGCTGGAAGTGCTGCTGTCCCAAAATGAGGAAGTTCCGCTTCCCTCCACTCAATCGATATGAAATTATGTGGCAGACCGGGGAAGCGTGTCAAGATGGAGGTGAGATTAGTATGTATTAAGATAAAAATCCAAAAGACAATTGAACACTAAATCGACGCAGGAATAAAAACACAGATAATGATTAATGAGGGATAAAAACACACACGCAGAGTAACGTCAGGCTAGCCGATGCACGTCAGGCCCAGCATGCCAAATTTATGGGCGTTGCTGCTTGATGCACTAGGCTGCTAACTTAGCCGCAAGTGCTGCTTTCTCAAAATTAGGAATTTCCTCTTCCCTCCGCTCAATCGGCACAAAATGCTGCGGCGAACTGGGGAAGCGTGTCAAGATGGAGTTGAGATTAGTATGTATTAAGATAAAAATACAAAAGACAATTGAACACTAAATCGACACAAGAATAATAACACAGATAAAGATTAATGAGGGATAAAAACACACGCAGCCTACCGTCAGGCCCTCCATGGTACTCCACTCTATGATGCTCTACTCCATTAAACTGTGCTCCACAGACCCTCTACTCCACTCTCTGTCACTCCACTCTACAGGCTCTACTCCACTCTATGTCATTCTATGGCACTACTCCACTCTACGATGCTCTACGCAACTCCCTCTATGCCATTCTATGTCACTTTACTCCACTCTATTCTATGACACAGTACACCACACCACTCCACTCTATGACAGTCTAATCTGCTCTACTCCGCTCTACTCTACAACACTCTACTCCACTCAAGACCCTTTAAGATAATCCACTCTGATCTACACCACTCCACGACACTCTATACCACTCCACTCTATGACACTCTACTCAGCTCTGACACTGTGCTCCACTCTACACCACTCACCTCTATGCCCTTCTACTCTACGGCACTCTACTGCCGCCACGACACTTCACAACACTGTACACTACTCCATGACACTCCATTTCGCTCCTCTCCACGCCACTCAACTCTACTGTTTGCCTCTCCATGCCACTCTACACCACTCCATAACACTTCACTCTACTCCACTTTAGAACAGTCCACTCCATGCAACTCTCCTTTACCCCACTAACTTTTAGCCATGCTGAACAGCAGCCATTCTGGTGTACAAGATTGCTAAAGCATATTGGCTTGCATCTTGCATAGGTAAGACCTATTGGGTTTGCAAATGCTTGTTTTTGAGAGCCACTGACCACCAACCACTTTGTGATGGGAGACTGATTTTGGTATGTGCCTCATCAGGTTGAGTAAACCTATGAGTGGCAAATGTGAGGACTTTATCTAGATTGGAAAATGAATATTGATGGCAGCCACAAACAGGCTATTTCAAAAATCCCATTTACTAATGACCATCGGCACAGTGGCGGCTCCTCCGCTATGGCCGAGGAGCTTCACCCCACTACTTTTAAGCAGTGTGAAGTAACTTTGCTTTATTATCATTTTATGCTGCTAAGTGGGCGGGTGGGTGGGCGGGCTGCTCTGCTCTTGGAGCAGGTCAGGGGAGGAGTTTTTTGTCCACTCCAAAGTGTGCAATGACGGTTTGGCCGGCCCTCTCAGGTCACCCAAACCAGTCATGGGCACTTTCCCCATTCTCCATGCAGGCTGCATTACAGCCTGCATGGAGAACAAGCCCAGGCTCCCATTCCCTGGTTGATCATCCAACCACGACGCTCAGAACCAATCACAACGCTGCATTGCAGCATTGTGATTGGTCAGGGGAGCCTGGTGCCTACCAATCACAATGCTGCATGCAGCGTTGTGATTGGTCAGTGGGGCCTGGTTGTGAAGAGCAGAGAAAAGCTGGAGTGTAGATGCGGGACCCGGCGAAACAGTACGTTTTTTTTTTTTTTAAATATGCGTTACCCCATGCAACCCCGCACACGTGACCCCCCCAACACCCGTGAACCACCCGCCCCGCCACGCCACCCGCAAGCCATGCCAGCCGCCTCTGCATTGGCAAAGTTAGTATATTCATGGTTTGGAAAGCTGAAATGAAAGACATTGGCTTTTTTTCTTAAGTTCAATACTTGTTACTGTGGTGCTGTGGTGGTGGAAATAATAAAAAAAAACTCCAGAAACATTGAAGGATTAAACAAGGACCCTACGACTACTTTCTTAGGAAGAGAACGTCTAAATGTCTGTGGAAACAAAATACAGCTGTAGTTGGGGAGATCCTGCAAAAGAGAAAGGAATGTAGAAGATTTCAGTTTTGAAGGAGATCAGCGTAAGAAAGTTGAAGGGTATCAAACATAGATAGCAGTGTGACAGTCAGAGATGCAGGATGAGCATACTGGGTGAGAATAGAAAAACAGAATAAGAAGTGTGCGTCATCAGATTAAAGGTGATAGAAGTCAAATGCCATTATTATATGGGCCATATTTATGGAGTTTGTGACACAGGGCATAAGTCACAGTCACCTTTCTGCGCTGCACTGCTTTACAGGAAAAGGGCAGGAATGTGCTCTATTTAACCAATATAGCCCAATTCTGTCCTTTTCTCTTGTGCTGGTGCCCTTTTGGCAGCCTAGCGCCAATGAAGGCACCCATGCATGGCACCCTTGTACCATGGTGCAAGGGTGTCTGTGTTGTAGCAGGATTGTTTTTGTTCAGTACGGGCCACCTTCCTGCACAAAAACAATCTTGAGAGCCATTTTCCTCTTTCTATGTGTCCTGCAAAATGTGAGGAGAAATAAAGATATTTCTCCTCGTTACACCTCTCCTGGGGAGGCATATCTTTTTGGCACATTCCCAGGTCTTGTAAATCTGGGAATGTGTCAAAACCCATGGGGGTTGCGTGGGAACACCCACAAAACGCCCATGGAATGCCTACCCTGGGTAGAGTAACGCAACACAGCGAATTGCACTCCGTTGCATTTCTCCAGATTTTTGGAGCCACTCAGGCCTCACAAAGTGGTTTTGCTTGGTTTCAAAAATCTGACTTAAGGTTTGCGTGGTGCAAGAGCGACGCAAACCAGGTCATAAATATGGCCCCTATTTTTTTCTTTTATTTGCACGAGTACAGGGCAAAACACTCTATCAACTACCATCAACCACGTTTTATTTCATTTATTTTATTTTGGACATCTGGAACCTGTTAATAGGAACCCAGCTAAAATATATATATAAAAAAACTAAAATATATATATATATATATATGTATATTGTGCTTTTAAGCTGACATATGAGATAAAGCATCTCTAATTGCACATAAATATGTGTGCAGCTGCTCAAAGTTAAAATACTCAATGGAGGAGAAGAGATATTTTCTACCACTGCATCTATGTGTGAAGACGTACTAAAAATTCTCCCCTTATAATAATGACAAACACGTTAAATTATTGAATTCTCTTACGGAATTTTTAAGTAACACACATTTCCAGAATGCAGGCAAATAAGTATGGTAGCATGAAAGAAAATATTATATTTTGGATAGCCACAAGTGGTGTGCATGTTTGCAAGTTTGCACATTGACTGCCTGTAGCCTAGCAGCAGTTTTGATCAAAGGACTGATCATGTTCCCCTGGCTTAATCCTCTGAGGTTTACACCTCATTTACCTTTTTCACAGCTAATCTCCCTTGTTGCTACAGGGCCAACAGGCACACATCAATAGCAAACTAAAAATAATATTAATATATTAATATAAATAGTGGGAAGGAGAGGAACATTCTCTGCATATCTATCTCAGATTCTCCTTAGAAGATGTCATCCCTACTGTTGAATTCTATGCATAGATGATCTATCCTCACAATGAGAGAGCAAGTCACAATAAGGACAGAAGTCCAGAGGGACATATAAAGCAGAGATGTGCCTTGATTCTTGGCTGGAGTACCTGACTGGCAACTTTCTAAACTCAAATTCTGTTGTAATGTAATCAGATACACCGGAAGTGGGATCAAGTGCACCCTAACGAAAGGTCAAAGTTTGTATCAGCGAACATAGGAGCACAATACGTAGAAGTGTGGCAGCAACAAGACTCACAGCACACTATTTGGAGCAACAGCATACGAACAAGGATCTGTTATTGAAAAAGTAAAGGGAGGCCCTGGTCTGACCAAAAGACTCCTACTTAAAGAACAGAAATGGGTATATACCCTCAAAACCCATGAACATGGTCTGAATGACTCCATCCCGTGGGGACAGTTAGGGCGCACTTGATCCCACTTCCGGTGTATCTGATTACATTACAACAGATTTTGAGTTTAGAAAGTTGCGCTAGGTGTTTACTTGGCAGGCACATGCTCACCAATATAACACACTACAGGGGTACTCTTCACAGTTGAATATTCAAACCAGTTTATGCAGATAATCTCTCCCATGAACAACTTGTTCACTATGTCCTCATGATCTTAACAAGCCAGGCATCCTAACAGTTTTTTTTTCCTGTGAACAAAACTACAACTTCAATGTTCCATGGAAAATCCCGGCAGAATCGGAAGCCCTACAACTAATATACAAATTCATTGACTCATTCACTAAGGAAATCGCAAACATTGCGCCACTAAGCATCTTGCACGGACTTTTGTATATATACATTTTTAAGTGTAGCTTACGTCTCTCTTTATCTTTGGGGAAACTCTGTTATTTTTGGAAGGTTTTAACCTAACATTTGTTATTTCCCTACGAGGAAACTACAACTCCCATGATCCTTGGCATTTGTGGTAGTTTTGGAAGGCTCGAACATGACGCGCTTCCTGTGCGCCCTAATGGGTGGGGCCCAATTGACTTGCAAACGTGGGCCCGGTCACCCAGAGGATCCCTTTAAAATCGACGCAGTCCCCATCACCAGCACACACGCTGGGAGATGCAGAACCGAGTAGGTGACGTTGCGGAGCCAGGATCCTTGATGACGTGAGTTTTTAATGTAACATAAATGGGAATACGATTGTGTCCTGCCCATACATGAGAAACTCGGACACTGCGTGTTCTGATAGTATAACTTGTACTGGCCTTTCTACCTTGTGTTTTTTAAATGTTTGTGCATAGTGTCTGACTACAGGACTGCCCTGTCTCTCTGCACTCTTTGAGACTCGTGGAGTCCGCCCAAGTTGGGTAAGAACTATGCTAATATTTACGTCCTGCCGTGCACAATGGGCTCTGGGCTGTAATCCACAGCGGGTGCGCTCTAATTTTGACTGCTAGGAATTAAATCATGCGCGATTGTATGTGATTACTAATGTGTGTGCGTGTTCAGATGACAATTTTAAATTCCTCCGGTTAACGAGGGGCTCTCGTTTCACTATGGGTGTGCCTATTGATTCATGCACGTCACGAGAAGTGGATATATGGGTGATTTCAGTGGGGTAATGTTTCCTCCTCAATCTCTCTATACATGACGTTTGGAGTATGCTAATTCGGCATACCCATGAGCACTAAAATGGCACACAGCTCACTATACATACACTGAATGGGTGGGCATGCACATTTAGCCAGGCACATAGGCTCTAGTTGGAGTCACTGCAAAGATTGTGTCTTTTCTCATTACAGGTCGGATGAACCAAGATTGAACGCCCTCATTTAGGATAAGTATATCCACGAGGCGTAAACGCTGTAACAGTTTTCGGTTCCACTACTTATAAACTTGATTTTACATTGGATCCAGGGAGGGAATTTTCTCTGTGGTTTGCCCTGATGAAAGCCGTGGACCCATAGGGGCCGTTCACTGGCTGAAATATGTTGGCAATGTTTGTAGGGTCTTAGGACCATTGTATCCTTGGGACACCCTATCATTTGTTTTAATATCCTGCCAGTACTCCATACTAAAGGGATACCTGGAGTATCTGGAGTATTTTTTATCTCTAACCCCCCTGGCCTTGTTCTCTAAAGTGCTCCCTGGAATACGGTCGGGCCCACCCTGGCCTTTAGGAGCCAGGGTGAACCCGATGATGAAGCATGACACTACTAGAGTGTGTGAGGGTTACCATACAAAAAGGACTTGCTCCCAGGTGTAATAGTACCATCTGAAGAGACTTCCTGACTAGAGAACTGTGCCTAGTTGATATTTTCTATTGGGCGGGATACTTTTTTGACTTCTTGAATTATATATGTAACCTGTCACACACTGTTTGCATGTACTCGGAAGAATTAGTGAGATATACTGTGATACACATTAATGTGCAGATTTGTATATGGAGTGTTTCCCAAAATTTAAATCTGACACATCTAAGTAGAAAAGTATTGAAACACTAAATGTACCGGTGACACAGTTGTAGAGAGGCACAGAAATAGGCCTAATGTTGTGTTTTTGGATTTACAGTATTGAGACACTGTATGCACTTTTACACTTTTGTTGATGTTTATTTTAAAATGAGACATTAAAGTGGTCTTTTAGCGTGTATAAGTGAGAACTGAAATATGGTGCAGCTGTGTTGTGGGAGAGGGTGCTATAATATTAAAAGGCAAGTAATAAATTAAGTTTTTCTGTTTTGGTTTGATACTGGTACATTGAAGTAAGTGCTTGTAGTTATATAGGTAAGTTGATTTGTAGATTTAAACCCGCTACATAACATAAAAACAGTTTTTCAATTATTTAGATACAATGCCTACAAAAGCTCGGAGGAAAAAGGAACAGAAGCAACTACAGTATCTATACAGAACTCACACACAAAATGGGCAAAATGAAGAAAAAGTGGTGAAAGAAAAAGAGCTACTGGTAAGAGAGCAAAGTCATTTCATAAAAATATATGTGGACATTTCCAAAGATTACAAAATCATGAAATAAATATCAAACTATAAGAAAGAATAATGTGGACAAAATCTATATAACAAGAACAGGAAATAATGTAACAAAGATGGACACACCATAAGCAGGTGATAGAAGCAGTTTAAGGTAATCAGAGGCAGGATGATTCGTAGTAGAGTAGTTATAAATCTACTGAGAAATATGAAGAAGTATAGAATAAGGAGAGAGGCACTGAAACAGAAAGAATGTGTTGAAAGAGTAGTTGATAAGGCCTTTGCTTTGAAGAGGAAGCTTTTCTTTTTCATTATAAATAAAATGAAGACTCTTGACAAAATGGTGTTGTACATGAGGAGACAAAACCAGAAAAAAAGATTAGTGAATAGAAGTAACTTTTGGACAGTTTTTTGGTGGAGAAAGCATACATAGTTCTAGTACAGAGTCTTTCTTTAACGACGAAAGCTATCTCCAGGATAATAGATTAGTGCATGCTATTGATTACAGAGGACGATGTTATGAAATGAAGAATGTCACTCCTATAGCAAAAGAGGTGATGGTATCTACAGATGTAGAACAACTTATTGGAGAAAAGGTACAAGGAGGGTGGAGTCAGCCACCTGTATAGAAATAGAATTGTAGTAGTGTTTGTAGTATTCAGCAGCAATCCATTGATATGTTAAGGACATTATTACATATCTTTCCAAGGTGAAGTTTAAAACACAAAATATGTACTTTATAAGGATTGGATCCTTGCAAGATTAGAAAGCATACAAATTTGTAGGGACACTCACTAGCTTGTTTATCAAACAAAGTGTGCCAAAGCACTTTTCATAATTTCAGGCTGTTAGTTGTACACCACTCAACAATGCAAACGTTAGTTTGTAAACTGTACTATGTGAAAAACTCAAGCTTTTGGTTTAGGAGAAATGAATAGAGCACTTTTTTATGGTACTGTGGCAGATGTAGAAAAGGTTTGTGATGAAGTGCAGTTTTGTTTCTTTGGTCCTCAGCAGGATTCTAGGGAAAATGAAGAGTTGTTAAGAGGAGGAGTTGTAGAGCAGGAGACAGATATTACAGTTGATAGTTTTGAAGAAGAGATTACAAAATTTAACACACTGTGGTCTAAAAAACGAGAGTATGTTTGTATATGTTGTCGAAGCACTCACTAGAAGATTTAAACACCAACTGTTGACTAGTGTTTAAAAAGTGAAAAAGTAAATAATGATAACTGGCAAACGTTAGATGTGTATTTATTTGCAGAGGAATGCTTTGACTTGTACACACAGCAAGTTATATGTAAGTAGTGTTACAATAAATTAGAAGTTAATAAATAGAACAACACATAGATATTAGATACCAATTTTGTAAGATAACAAAATGCCTGCTAATGTAGAAAAACTATGAAGGGCCAAAAATAAAAAAAAATAAAACATTTATGATTCGTTGCAGCATTGCGAAGAGCTCTTATGGACTGCTCTCCAGCACTCACTACAACTCCACAATCCATGCAGTATGATGCCATCTAGGACAACTGTTGAGCCAAATCTGGAAGTTGTGATTGGACCTCTGAAGGGACTCTCTGCCACAGTGTTGTTGTGGCTGGCATTGAAGTTCAGGGTCCTTCAGCCTTGCATTGCCTTTTTGCTGCTTTTACACTATTGCTTTGGTATGTTTCTAGATGGTAAAGCATGGACGTAGTCCTGGAAAAATATTTTTTATTTGCACCCCTTGACAATGTCTTATGACATTGTGTGCATTGTACAAATTTTCTCACTATGAACTCCTCTTAAAGAATGTTCAAGATAGGTAGATAAAGGTCCGTGTTCTTCTTATTCTTTTGTTGAAAAGTTTATTATCCAATGATATTCCTTTATTTCCGGTGACATGATTTTCTGTTTTGTTTTTGAATAATTTTTTGGGTGGTTATGTAAAGTTGTAAAAATAATTTTTGGGTTTTATGGTTGGAGACATTTTCTATGTTAGATTTTAAGATGATAAAACATGGATGTCATCCGACATGAATATTTTTTGTTCATCCCTTTAGAGTGGGTCTTTTCACAGAGTGTACATTGAACTACTTTTGGAGCAGTTTTTTATTCCTGTTGATTTGGGGTAAGAATGGGTAGTTTGATGAGTGTTTTGTAGATATGTTCTATTCGTGAGTTTAGATGTTAAAAGTTATTTTTGGAAATTGTTGTTTTTGTTAAATGTGTTGTTAAAATAAAGTTAAACAATTATGGGGCATATTAGCAAGACAGGCGATAAAATTATCGCCGTTTTAGCGGCAGGAAACTGCCACTAAAATGGCGATAATGGGCGATAATGGGCTTGCTAATATGCGTTATGGAATTCCAATAGAAGCCCAGGTTAGATAACGCATATTAGCAAGCCCATTATCGCCGGTCTTGCTAATATGCCCCTATGTTACTAAACAGCTAGACTCACACTTTTGGGCCAATTCCGATTCGGGCCGGAAATCTCTCCGACCAAGCCGGACCCGGAGAGATTTCCGACCGAATCGGACCCTAGCAGCCCGACCGAACGAGTACGATGCGTACGCATGCTATCGGACTCGATTCGGTCGGACTCCCATTGAAGTCAATGGGAGCAGGTCGTACAACGCGTACCCGGGCTCCCATTGACTCAATGGGTGCGAGGCAAACAAGGGTGCCCCCTACAGCGTGTACGCGGCGAAGCGGCTCGCGCTGTACACGCACAGGTAGGGGGGATCCATGGGTCCCCCTGTGTGTGACTCGCGCGGCTACGCGTACAGGGGGGTCCGACACGGACCCCCGAAGTACGGCTCCGAACTGGTTCTTCGAGCCGGACGGCGCGAGTCGGTCGGACTGCTCACGGCGCGCATCGTACTTGCCCGGCCGAGGAACGTCTCCATTGCGCGGTGCAAGGCGCATCCGTGCGAGTCGGTCGGTGCAGTTGGGACGGGCGTACGAGTCGGTCGGCGAATTCGCACACGCTCGCATCGTACTCGCTCGGCCGGACGCACGTACGAAACGGTCGGGAAAGAGGGCTCCGAATAGGATCCGGTTAAGCCGAATCCGATTCGGTGCCCTACCGGCCGAGATCGGAATCGGCCCCTTTGTGTAAAATATGTGTATATATCTGTTTTACATTTTGTCATTTGTATTTTCGACTACTGATGTCATTGCGACCCCCGGTGTTGCTGCAAGAAGGAAAATGCATTTTTGATGTAGTTATTTTGACAAATGAATACAAAGGGGAAAGTTAAATTAGTATCTTACTAAATAGCGACACTGAAACTTTACGTAAAATATGTCTATGTATGTGTTTTACACTTTGTCACAAACACCTGGTATTCGCAGTGTGTCCTTGGCAATTGCACTCAAAGAATCACACAGGCACTACCTGTGCAATCATAAAGGACGTCCTTTCTTAACCACTCTGCAAACGTACCTCCTGGCACACTACTAGTTAGGGGATGAAGTCCCCTTGGCTATTGAGGGTCGTTGGGGGCCAACTACCTCTCCTGTTCCTCCAGCACGTCCCACACAGTGGGGGATATTCTCAAGAATGTGTGTTAACTGTTGCCAAATTCCCTTAATGCAACTTCTCACATCGCAGTCTATCGCGGGAAAATAACACCGTGTTAACGTCCTATTCCCAACACGGCGGTAACATGTGATAGTTTCGCGAGAACGCGAAAAGGACCGCGAGTAACTCACCGGGACAGCGATAAAAATCCAAAGCTGAACGTGAAAAAAGTTGCGATGGGCCCAATCGCGATAAGACAATCAGCGAAAAGCAGCGCCAGGCCTGCAAATCGCACACGTCAGGCGGGAAAAATCACCATAAAAGCAGAAAAAAAAAACACAAACAAAAACCGAACCACAGCCAAGCACAATGGAGGCAGCCGGAGCAGGTACAGAGGACAGCCAGAACCCCACAAGCCCCACGGAGGTCCAGCCTGGGACCCCGGGGACAGGGTTGGGCAAGGACAAGAAGAAGAGGAAGACGAAGTTCAGTCCGCAGGAAAACAGCATCCTGATCATGGAGGTGGTAGAACACCATCAACAACTGTTCGTCACCTCCACTGTGTCATTGGCAACCAAAAATGCAACATGGCAGTCCATCCTGGAGAAGGTGAATGCAGTTGGAGTGCTGAGGACGACAATGGAAGAGCTCAAGAGGCGCTGGAATGATGTCAAGCGCAAAACCAAGCAGAAACTCGCCAACAACCAGAAGGCAGCAACGCAGACAGGAGGTGGGAGTCCTGCGCCACAGGAGGAGCTGGATGACATGGAGGAAATGGTGTCCACAGTCATCAGTGGGGAGACGGTGGCAGGAGTTGGGGGACCGGACACTGCTCAACATGACCGGGCACAACAGCAACAGGGTGAGTAACCACCAGGGACTGGGGGGACGGGGGAGATGGGCACAATGGCACACATGCACAATCAAGAATAGCACACTGCACAACCACAATGACTCTGGGTCATGTCCCTGATCTCCTTGGCATACTGCAGCACACATAGAAACAGCAAGTGGGCCCCGTCCACAATGTGCACAGAGGGGGCGCTCCCCACACATCACTAATCTCACAACAAACCCATGCACATGTGCCGAACCCAGCAAAGCGGCGTGTCAGTGAGCCACACTGACAATGCAAGTGACATTGCATGACGAATAGCATGGCTGCAGTCCAATTATCATGACATGGTGCACGCCACGACACTGAGGTGGCTGAGTGTGGACCACATCCGTAAAGGAGCAGGTCACACTCTGACACATCCACCTGCACAAACAACCCCTGACCTCAACAACACACCTGCGGACAAACCATGCCCCACAGTCCCAACTCCCACCAAGAGCCCAATTTACCCAAGTATGCAACATCTCAGCACTGTAGAAGCACAGAAGTCAAGGCACACCGCCTGAAAGGGATAAGGGCCAGCCACATCAGAGCTGCAGGGGCGACTCTCCCAAAATGCAGCACACACATATAATATTGAGAGCACATCAACATTAACAACAATGTGGTATGAACTGCAACACGTTCACAACAGAACAGAGGACCCAAGTGGTGCCGCTTGTGTGTAGAAACTGGCCAATCACATTTGGCATAGCAGGGAAATGTGGGATGAACATGTACAAGTAAAAACACACATCCGTGATGTTGTCGAAATGTCCACTGTCCCGCATCAAATAGGCAGCTCCTCCCAAACAGTCACAATGTACATTGTCATGCAGTCTGTATGTAAATTTGTACAATGCGTCAACATACATGTGAACACAATGTTAAACTGCATCTACCCTTCACATTGCAGAGGGAGAACCAACACCTCCTGGAGAGCAGACCCAACCTCTCTTCACTGATGACGAAGAGGACCACGCCACCATCGACCCCGATGCCCTCCAACAGCTCATGGACACCCTGAGGACCCCACGCCCAGGAGCAGGGCAGCCCAGCTGCATCGAGGAAACCCCACCCCCTGCACAGACCACACAGCAGGAAGCATCTACCACCACGGCTGACTCCCAGGACCCCTACGAACAACACATGGCCTTCCAACGCCGTGTGTTGGAGTGCCAGGAGAAGGTGGCTGATCAGGTGCGGGTGGGGTTCGACCGCATGGCAGCCAAACTTGATGCCATACATGGGTGTCTGATTCCCATCAGGGACCACTTTCAGTCCCTAACGGACACCCACAGTCCGCTCCATGCTCTCCAGTGATCCATGGCTGACATCGCTGGAGTCATGATACTGAGACAAGAACAACTGTCCAGTCAGAGTGGCTCCAGCGATGTCTGCCGGGAGTTGGGACAGATGCGGGGGCTCATGGAGACCATGGTGCGGATGGCAGCGGACAGGATGGCTGCCATGGCTGCACACCAGCGGGATGTGGCTGGGGCCTTCAATGCCCTGCAGCACATCGTCATGGCATTGATGCCTCAAGGCCTTGCTCAGATGAGTGCTGCTGCAGCTTCTACATCCACATCTTCGCCCCCTGATGTCTCAGTGCCTCACAGTGCAGCAGGCAATCCACCACCACCCATGGGTGAGGCACATGTGCCATCAGAGGACGAAGATGCGGGTGAACCAACCTTACTTGTAAGGAGGAAGCAGTAGCATTCATCTCCGCAAAATGGCGGGTTTCTGCTTGGTCCTGCCCTTTGCATCATCACCTTCCACTGTCCCCCGATACACTCTACGACACTCACCTTGGACCTCGACATGGACTGCCATCTCCTGTTTGGTTACCAATGACACAGCGATCAGACTGCGGACTGAACTCTTCCTCTTCCGATGAATTTGTCCTTCCCTAATGGACTCTGGCTGGCCCTCTACGGGGCAACAATGTAAAGTGGGGTTTGCATGGCCCTGTACTGCTCCAGCTGCAACACTCCACTGAATGTGAATAGAACATTCAAATTCACACAGATGTGTCATGTCTATGATCCTTCAAGTATGACAGTATGGATGAATGTAGGGTCACTGATTCCCCCTCACGTCCATTTTGCACATGTTGTGGGGCTTGGGTCACAGGGTGCAACATTGCCAATTGTGGTCCGGGTGGCGCAGACACTACAACGGAGACACACGCATTGGTTACTTCCTTGTCCAGGCCAGAACTGAACCACTGCCGGTGTAGTAGTCCGGGGATGGGGGTCCGGAGGGGGGTGGGGGGCCTGGGGGTGGTGGCGGTGGGTGTTGTGGCCCTCTTGGGGCTCCGAGCTGCATGATCCGTAGCTCCATGGCATCTGTTGTTCTTCTGGTGTGGCTGTGGGCTGGGCTCCCTTTCATGGTGCAGGTTGTCATCCGACTTAACACCAGGTAAGCGCAGGTGTTAAATCCCTGCTGCTAATGCGCCTTATCGCATGTTTTTAAATCTTATCGCAGATCTGGCTGGTCGTTGAGAATGTTGAGAAGTGGTGTTTTCGTGGCTTTTTGCACGGGAACGCCTACTCTGCATATCATTAGCGTTAGTTGCCGGTATCATTTGTGGCGATGTTTTTTGTGGCTGCTATTGCAGGAAAACTGGTGATGTTGGCTGTTAGCACCTTCTTGTTAATGGTGCGATAAATTTATCGCCACTATGGCTGCGATAAAGTGCCGCTAACTCGGCGATAAGTCCTTGGGAATATGCCCCAGTGAGTTTCCTAAGAGGACTTTGGAGGCCACACCCCCTTTTTCCACCACTCTGCAAACGCATCTCCTGGCACACTACTTGTTGGGGAATGTTCTCTCGGAGGCTAAGGGACCTTGGGGAGCAAGAATCCCTCCTGGTAGTTTCTGTAAGTCTTACACAGCGGGATTCCTGAGAGCTGGTCAGAGCCCCGCCCCCTTCCCCCACCATTCTGCAATCACCATTGCTACTTAAAAAAACCATAGAAACTCACTGAAAAAAACAAAGGTTACAGGGATGATGTAGTTAGGAATTAGCATTTAAAAAACCTTAGAAATTCACTGAAAAAAACAAAGGTTGCAGGTACATTATAGTTAGGCTGACATTTCACTCATACAAAACTGGAGAAATTCAGCAGTTATAGTTAGCTGAACTAACTATAACTTGTGCCCCTGCAATGCACTGCTTATGACCTCGCATATTATATCACTCATGACATGGTCAGTGACATCACCGCCACCTCCTCGGGGCTATGTTTACTAAATGCGGGGGGCCACGAGGGCCCCCCGTAGCCCTGGGGCCCGCCACCTCCCTGGGGCTTTTTCTGTAAAATAATTGTGTAGGGGGGCTCCTGCCCCCCATGCAGCCCCAGGGACCTCCACCTCCCTGGGGCTAATTATGTTAAATGCGGGGGACCACGTGGCCCCCCTGCAGCCCTGGGAACCGTCACCTCCCCAAGCTAAATTGAAAAGATGTGTGGGGGGCTCCAGCCCCCCACGGAGCCCCGGGGACCACCACCTCCCTGGGGCTATATTAAAAAATAAAGTGTGGGGGGGCTCGAGCCTCCCACACAGCCCCGGACACTGCCACCTCCCCAGGGCTATTTACATAATTAGGCGTGGGGGGGCTCCTGCCCCCCACGCAGCATCAGGGACCGCCACCTCCCTGGGACTTTGCTCAAAATAATGTGTAGGGGGGCTTGCACAGCCCCGGGGACCGCCACCCCCCAGGTCCGGCTCCAGCAATGTCCCGGGGTGCCCACCCCCGGGACACTGCAGTTTGCTATCGCATGGCTGGAGCATGGAAAATGCTCTTGCTTCTATGAAGCAAAGCAGAATTGCTTTTGGGCAGAGGGAGCTGCATGTCAGCAGGAGGTGGGGAGCTGGCAGGGACCGTGGGGGCCTTGAGGCCTCCACCGTGGTCCCCAAAGTTATGCCCAAGCCCCAGGGGTTTGGGTCCCCGGGGCCGAAAATGGCCCGGGTAGGGGGACTGCGCAGATCCCCCTACCCATTTTTTTTGTTTTTAAAACAAAGGCTGTGGCCATGCCTGGGGGTTGGGGTCCCTGGGGCAAGATCGGCCTCAGGAGGCGGGCCGCGCTGCCCCCTCCAAAAATGTTAACAAAAAAGAAATAGAGGGCAGGCCCCGTGGAATGGGGACCAGACTGGCCTATGGAAGGGGGGCCACGTGGCCCCCATTCCTTAAAAAATTAATAAAACAAATAAAAAACATGTCCCAGCCCCGGGGGATGGGGTCCCTGGGATAGAAATCGGCATCGGGAGGGGGGCTGCGCGGCCCCCTATTTGATTTTTAAAATGGGACATGCCCTGGGGGATGGGGTCCCCAGGGTCCAAAAAGGATCAAGGGAAAGGGGGCCACTAAGCCCCTTTCCTAAAATAAAAAAAACAAAGCCGGCAACTTGCCGGAGGCCCTGCCCCCTCAATGCACTACTCTGCAAACGTGCCTCCTGGCGCGATCTTAGTTGGGGGATGAAGTCCTCTTCAACGCTGAGGGTCCTTAGGGGCCAATTAGCCCACCTGTTACCTCCAGTAAGCCCCACACAGTGGGATTGCTGAGAGGTGGTCGGAGGCCACGCCCCTTTTTACACCACTCTCCAAACACGCCTCTTGGTGCACTTCTGGTGGGGCGTTGAGGTCCCCTTGTGTCTTGAGGGCCTCAGGACTAAAGAGGACTTCATCCCCCAAGCAGCAGTGCACCAGGAAGTGCGTTTGCAGAGTGGTGGAGAAAGCGGGCATGGCCTCTGACCACCTCTCAGCAATCTAGCTGTGTGGCACTTACTGGAGGTAACAGGAGGGCTAGTTGGCCCCCAGGGACCCTCAAAAGGCAAGGGGACTTCATGTCCAAACCAAGAGCTTGCCAGGAGGTGCGTTTGCAGAGTGGTGGAGAAAGGAGGCGTGGCCTGTGACCACCTCTCAGCAATCCCACTGTGTGGGGCTTACAGAAGGTAACAGGTAGGCTAGTTGGCCTCTAAGAACCCCCAGCAGTGAAGGGGACTTCATCCCCCAACCAAGAGTGCGCCAGGAAGCGTGTTTGCAGAGTGGTGGCCAAAGGGAGTGTGGCCTGCTATCAGAAGTCAGCAATCCTGCTGTGTGGGACTTACTGGAGGTAATAGGAGGGGTAGTTGGCCCCAAAGGACATCCTTGGGGGCCAACTACCCCTCCTCTTACCTCCAGTAAGTCCCACACAGTGGGATTGCTAAGAGGTTTTCGGAGGCCACGCCCCCTTTGTCCACCACTCTGCGAAGGCACCTCCTGGAGCACTACTGGTTGGGGGATGAAGTCTACTTTACTCCAGAGGGACCTTGGGGGCCAGGAAGCCCTCCTAGTACCTCCTGTAAGCCCTACACATCGGAATTCATGACAGCTGGTCGGAGGCCGAGACCCCTTTCTCCACCACTCTGCAAACGTGACTGCTAGTTAAAAAACCTTTGAAATTCACTGAAAAAACCACAGGTTTCAGGGACATTATAGTTAGAAATTAGCATTTAAAAGAACTTAGAAATTCACTGAAAAAACCACAGGTTTCATGGACGTTATAGTTAGAAATTAGCATTTAAAAAACCTTAAAATTCACAGAAAAAACCAAAGGTTACAGGTACGTTAAAGTTAGACTGACATTTCCCTCGTACAAAACCAGAGAAATTCAGCCGTTATTGTTAGCTGAGCTAACTATAGCTCGCGCCCCCGCAATGCACTGCTTATGACCTCACATATTACATCACTCATGACATGGTCAGTGACATCACTGATGTCAGACATCAGTGATGAAATCATCCACAGCATCTCTGACGCACCCACTCACACCCCTATAGAATCTTTTATACACCCACTGCCACTTCCACACAACCATTCACAAACCCATTCACAGAGCCATGCCAGTACTTACACTCACTGATTCATTGATCTATACACATATCCATTTGCTCACCCATACTGTCACTCATAGACCCACTCACTCACTAATACAGCCTTTGACATATCCACTCAAACAGCCATACAGGTGCTCACACACTGAGTGTGTCACCCATAGAACTACTCACACACCTAGACACTCACTCACCCATACAGTCAACCATACAGCCCCTTACTCACCCAAACAGTTACACACCCACCCACTTACTTACTCATACAAATAGTAACACATACTCATTTACCTATACAGTCACTTGCAGAAGCATGTACTCATCCATATAGCCACTCTCACATTCACTCACTCATGCATACAGCCACTCAAATACCCAGTCACTCACCTAAGCTGCCTTTCACATACCCAGTTACTCACCCATACTGACACATATATATTACCGACCAAGACCATATGTCTTTCATTGACAATTCCCTTCCACCCCTTCATTGTGCTTCACTCTCATCCTTTCGTAGCCTTGTCCCTCCATTAGAAGAAAAAGGTTTTTAGTTTACTTGCCTACCTGGCTTTTTTAACATGTTGTCAACCAACAAACCTCCCAAAGTGATAGTTTTGATGGAAGATACTGCTAACTGAACTGTGGTAAATTATTGCTAATGTACTTTGTGCAAAATAATTACTTCGGTGGCGAATCTGGGGCCCGATTCACAAAGGTAAGTTTTGTCGTTTGGTCTAAACTTAGACCTAATGTCTAAGGGGCATATTTACAAGCCCTTTGCGCCACTTTTGCGCCGCCGTTGCGTCACTTCTGTGACGCAGCGGCGGCGTAAAGCCAGCGCCATGCTGCGGGTATTTAACGTGACGCATCTGGGAGATGCGTCACGTTGTAAGTCCTGCGCCACATGAAACCTGCGTCAGGTTTCATGTGGGCGTTCTGGCGCAGGGGGCGTTCCGGCGCAGGAACGCCTCGGAAAGGTGGCTGAGTGAAATCTACAAGATTTCACTCAGTCACTTTTCTCTGACCCCGCTGCGTCAAACCTTGCGCCTGCTTGAAGCAGGCGTAAGGCTTGACGCACCATGTTAGACATGGGCATGGTTGGCACAGTGCTGGAGTTGCGCCGCGCCCGCGACACAACTCCAGCACTGCGCTAACGTTACGGCAGCAGATGCGACACGCATCTGCATTTCATGCGCCATGATGCGCCGCATTGTAAATGCGGCGCATCCGTGGTGGCGCAAGGATTGAGATGCGTGTCACACGTTTCCTGGCGCATCCCTGCTGTTTTGCAGGGATGCGCCAGGAAACGTAAATATGCCCCTAAGTTTACAACTTTGGGAATTCACAAAGGGCATTTACGAGTACTATCTTTATGTCCATACTCAGGCCGGATCTCCGCCCGAGTGTGGACATAAAGATAGTACTAGTGAATGCCTTTTATGAATTCCCAAAGTCATAAACGTAGACGTTTGGCCTAAGTGTAGTCCAAACGTCTAAGTTTACCTTTGTGAATCTGGTCTCTGGTATCTAAAATGGGTAATTTATGTTGTTTTTTCTAGCCGCACAGACAGCCAGTGCTGCAGCCTGCACCAGCAGCTAGGCAGGGAGTGGGACGGAGCAGGCACAGGTGGTTGGAGTGGGAGCAGTCCCAATGTTGGCAAGGACAAGTGGTAAGGCACCGTGCTTGCTTATCGACAAATTATACTGTACTTGTTAAGCGAGGTTGATATCTCACCCATCATCACCTCCCAGCCCATGGCATTTCACCACCTGTGTCCTAACTGCAAAATGGTTCAATGCAGAGCTGTAGTGCAGGCTGTGTGATGTTTGTCTGCTTCAGTTAACAAGGTGGCACTGCAAAGTTTGCAATGCATTACAAACTGAGAACAGGTGTGTTTCCCAGTGCCTACTCAGTCACCTACTACTAGTACTTTACTTAATCATTCTTTCCTTCTATCCCAGTCTACTAAAAGATTGTAAATTCATTCTCAGTACATATCACATTTTTCTGTCCAAGTGACATATTTCAAGGCTTCCATGACGGATTTACACCTGTTCCAATTTTTTTTCTTTTGTCATTCATCAACCACAGTGACTAACTAAGCAAAAGTGTAGCACATGATCAGTGACACCCCAGCTAAACCTCTACTTAGCTGAACTCCTATAACTTACTTTTCAGTAGAATAACATTCTTTGCTGCCAAGGGAAAGTATTTGTTAAAAATATTTTGAGGTGAACTGCGAGGCCAGTGTGTAATGTGGGACTGATTTGGGGATGGGATACTCTGTGACAAATGTGGCAAATAAAATATATCCCATTATTTTCCCTGTCCTGCAGTGCATCATTTATAATCTGTGTACTGTCTACTTACGGGGGACAGGATATGCATTATATGTTACATGGTTCATGGAGTATTCGATCTGCCTCTTCTAAGTTTGGAGGCAGGATAGCGTTGAAGAGGCAGTCGGAGAAGATCAGGGCCATTGGAATGAATTATAATAAGTTAATAAATTATCCATTACAGCTGCCCCAAGAACATGCTGCAGACTGCAGAGTAGCAGACATGCTAGCTTGTCTCCATTAATGTTGCACATCAAGCATACTATTCATTGTGCAACATAGATACCTTACTCATTAATGAGAGGTTATTACACACAAATGGTCTGTTTAGTTTCACTATGAAATCCTTCAAATGAAAAAAAAAAACACTTTTGATTATGGTGGTGTTCTGGCTTCATTCCTTGCAGTCAGTGCTTTTGTTATATGATGCATGTGTAGAGAAAACTTGGCTCAAAAACTTCAAAAGCCCTAGGGGACCAGCAATGTTCTGCTACGGTGTCACTTTAAAGAAGTGTTTGCACTGAGCATTACAATTTGTGTTTAAAATGTTTTTCTTTCTTGATATAGGTACCCCTGTTGCTGGAGGTGACCCAACATGGCAGGAGACATCCACCCGGCTGTGGTGCCAGAGGATGGAGGGTATTGTGGCCGAATACCGCTGGCTGATGGCCTTGGAGGAGGCATGTCCTTCCAGTTCCTCCTGCTACCCTTGTCCGCATCCATCCTGGCCACACCAACGCCAGGACCACCAGCAACAGGGGTCCACCACTAATGCCCAGTGGAACACCGCTCCCCTCATGGTCAACATCAACAATGAAAAACCACCTCTTTGCCATGCCCTGTGTGAGCTAGCACTGCTTTGGAATGGCCAGCAGAACCTGGCCCAGGAAGTGGCCCGCCTAAACCCCGCATGGATGCCCTCTGAGCCCTTTCTTCAATGGACTTTTTTAGGTGGGAGGAACTCTGTTTTGGGTGAGAGGGTGCGATTTCAGAACGGAAGTTGGAGAAAGGGTTGGACATGATTGACGGGACATTTGAGGCTATTTGCTCGGGAGAGGAGTGAGCCTATTGTGGATGGAGAAGGTTGGGTTCTTCTGTAAAAAATAATTCTCTTTTTTTTCTTTCTAATGCATATCAATTGCAATTTGTCTGTTCTCTTTGCACTGCTTTTTAGTGCAGCATTATGTTTTTTTTATTATCAAAAGGTTGTCCTCCGAAATACTCTCATACTGTACATCAACTTTTCCCACTAGACTTTCCCAACCTGAACCCCTTGCCATATATTTGTTTGCTAGGTTACTTACTTTACTTACCTCATCTTCCTGTAGTCTAGTATACCCAATGCCCTGCTACCAAAGTGGGAACAACAGTCTAGGTCTTTTTGTCTTATTGCTTGATGAGGTTAATTTTTTCCACTTTTGCAGCACTTATCAAAGTGTAAACTAGTTAGTTAATAATATCCATGTGCTCCTACCCTTTGCAACTATTGACCACTAGGGGGGTATTCCTATGCCTACAGCATACACAAAAATCGCAATCTTACTTATCTATCTCTGCCTGCCCAAAAAAATAACTTCAATATAATTTATTAACAGAATTAGTTCACTTCTTAGTTCTCCTACCTGAATAGATGATGCAATGGCTGTTGCCTCTCTCAATCTTCTAAAACGTTATTGCAGGGTTTCCCAAAGGGCCTTCTTAATGGTGGTGGTAGTTGTGGGCTAGTGATAACAGGGAAGACATCACAAGCGAGTCCAACTCCCACCTATTCTGAATGAGATGAACTCCAGCTGCTGGTTTATTCTGAAGGATTATCCATCACAGGTAACTGGACTGAAAGAAAACACAGAATTAGTGGGTTATTATCATACTTTAACAAAAACTGAGACCAGATCAACACCATGACAAAAAATTCAAATTACAAAAAACTAGCAGTAGTATCCTCTGAGCAATGGGAGCTAGTATTTAATTCATTAAACCAATTAAAACTAAACTTACAAAATCCTTGAGTCAAGACTCAGGAGAAAGATAAGCATTTTAAGCAACACAATGCCTGATTCAGAAAGGTAAGCTATGTTACACTTTTGATGTCAGTTTACTCTTGCAGTGTAAGTTTACGACTAGTAACTTTTCCATCAGTAACTTTATGAGTAGTAACTTTGTGAGTAGTAAGCAATCCCCATCACTTTAAAAAGAGTTACTATTACTTACAACTACTTAGTTACTGCTAAGGTTACTTACTATTCGTAAAGTTGCTTGCAACTCACTTAAAATGCAAGAGTGAACTTACACCAAAAGTGTAACTTTACTTTACCTTTGTGAATCAGGCCACACAGTGCACACTAGTACTACCTATTGTGGGGACAGACATTGTTCAACTAAGACTCTGCACCATGATGATGTTTTTGTCTCTTTCATGTCTGGTTGGATAAGTGGGGCTGGTGTGGGCTATTGTTTTGTTCAGGTAAGAGAAGTGAGTTGGTGTTGCTTTCACCACATCCGCCCCACTGAGGGTGTGATCCATTTATGGTATAAATTCGTAAGTCACACCTCAATAATTCCCACAACCTGGGGGAAAAAACGTTAGGGGTTTGATGAATGGATGGGAATGGAAAGTTGGGGAAAGGTGTAACAGAGACAAACACAACAACAATATTCATCAGGTCGATGAGCAGCACAACATCATCATCAAATCTGATGGGGGAGGAAATGAAGGAATGCCACAATTCAGTTAATAAATACATTGCAAACATTAGTTCAATCCCAGAGACCCAAGGTTATGTAATTGTTCTCTCACCTACGTTTGAAAAATACAAATTAGGGAGGAGTGGACCCACACAGTTCTAAAAATTATGATTGTTAAGAATAGAAAAATTATACTGTAAATAAATACCAGATTGGGCGGTGCATCTGTAGTCTTCTTCTCAGAATGTCCGTGTTGTGTGCATGGCTGAGCCGGTCCAGTTAGGTAAGCAGGAGTGTTATGGAGATTTTGTGCAGAAGAAGAGAAGGCCTGTGGATTGCAAAACAGTAAATGTTGATATTGTATAGTCAAGGAGAAGGTAAGCTTCATGAGGACCAAGAAACACAGCAAGAGCATAGGCTGCTGCAATCATGAGTCATGTGTGATTAACTGTGAAGTGAGAACAATTTTACAATCAATCCCAGACAAGTTGCTGCATGTACCTGGCTGATAAATCTCACAACTATCATAACATTTAGCTGAGTAAATCCATCATGTGACATCTCCAGTTGCAGTCTCACCGACCACACCCACTTAATTAGAGGAGTTTTACATTTGAGCCAGCACACTACTAAGCATTTCCCAAATCAACACACCTCTCTTCAATCCACAGGGCTGGCTAGGCCTCTTTGAGTCATGTTGGCTTCCCTTTGAAGTAGATAGGCATTGTTCTTAACTTCCTTCTTCTGACTGTTGAGGTAGTCCTGCCCTGAGTCTCGACTCCTGAACCAAATGAGATTGAGACAGACAGACCTGTAGGGCACTTCTGTTGATGAACAAAAAGAGGAAAACAATTAGAGCATTTTCTTTAGAGGCGTTAGCTAATCTGACTGGTCTGGTCTCTGAAGAACCCCAAAAAAGCGCAGAAAAGAGTAGACTATGTCAGTAAATCTAGCTATGTGTAAAAGGGGCAATAACATTCAAACAGAATCACCCATCAGGCCCCAAACATTGCAAATCATCGAAATCAAGCTTACAATACTCTCACTGTCCTCCACCACAATAATTATCATCACTCACACTCACTCAATATATATCACTTATTGGTGCAATAGTTACCTTTTCCAAGCATGGTGGTACGCATCTGTCTATTGTATCTCCTCTTTTACCATGGAAGCAACAAACAATGGCAGTCTTGAAACTTAATGATGTTATCTGGGGCATCCCAGCTCGAGAATGAAAAAAAAGAATATGAATGGAAGGCATTGTCTTCATGCCCTTTAAACGAATCTGAAAGCTACTTCTGTGCACACTGGTGCAACTACAATTCAGTCCATACATGTGAACAAATGATGGGGCTGCATAAGTCAGATACCAAATATATAAATGTTCCTCTAGCTATATCCATTTTTTTGTGAAGCAGTCCAACAATAATGTGAAAGTTTCATTGTGGCCTGCTCATTCCGGGAACTAGAAATCGTACTCAAACTCAGGGGGTTCACCCAGACGTTGTCAACTAACGCACTTGAGTCTGACCAATGACTCTCATCCTCCTACTGTGCTGTTTTAGGAACAGTGCAAAAAAACAGGGGTTTTCGTCCAAATACCGCCAGGTAGGACGTATCAAATATGTAAAAAAAGAGGGGAACCTGGCTGTTTGTTTTTCAAGGCCGCACTTTATTTTAAGCGGTCAAAAATGCGAGACTCAAAGTTCTTGCACTTTTAGGTGTCTTAATCACAGTTATTTATAATGTAATCACACTTTTGCAACGCATTTTAAACATATCTGTGTTGAATACATATCTAATACAAAAAAGCCATAATACATATAAAGTGCATACAAATTTGTGAATAATATCAAAAAATAATGACCATGTGATTATACTAAACACAACCATACAAAATAATTTTTGCAGAAATATATACAATTACACCAACAATTCATTTGTGCCAATTATGTATAGGCAGTTCCTTGCATTATATTTTTATGAAACTTTGGGAACTGCTGCCAAAAGGGGAAAAAATTATATAAATATAATGTGCTACTCTGTGGGGTCTATTTTATTCTCAAAACCTCCTCAGAGGACATTTAATACCCATCATGGCATGTTGATGCGAAACAATGCCAAGCAATGCCGACACGTTTCCAATCCCAATTTTAATTCTCTGGATTTTCGTCAGGGCTAAGGTACGGTGTAACCTGCAGATTGCGACAAAATAAAATAAAAACTAATTACCTAACTTGTTCTCCCCTTTTATTTGGACTTAGCTCTTCATATCTCCAAGAAAAATGAAATACCTGAACTTCTTTTGATGCACTCTTTGTGCTTCTCAACTATCACGTGTTGTGGGACCTGAAAAACCAGGGATATCTACATAAGTATAGTTTAGTTGAGCATTGTGTTCAACATTTTGTATAATGAATTTAAACATAACTTACATCTGATCCACGACTGGAGACCGGAAAATGAAAGCCTCGATTCTGTTTGCCTCATTAGTAAAGCTTTTCATAATGGTGGCATCCTAACCGCACTTGCTGTTACAAAAAGATTGGGCGCTTTTAAGTTTCAATCCCAAATGATAAAAAGTAACCGTTTATAATTTCTCTGTAAACAATGTTACACTTACGTGATGCAGGGCTGCATTTGCTAACGCGGTGTTCGAAATGCTCCCTGTCTGGTTTTTTTAACTAGTCACAATTACAATTCTGAAAATACAAGGGATTATGCTTAGTCCTTCTTTTCTAATGCGTTTTTGACAGAAAACAAGAAAAACCGAACGGGAAAAAGGGCTCACTTACTGAACAAGTTTCGGAGTTCTCTTTGTATGTTTTCCCATCGACCATTCGAGTCTATCATAGAGTGGAAAGAAACCTCCAAATTGGTCTATATCCTGTTGCTACAGGAAGTAATAGTTTATTGCTTTTTACTGATGCATTTTGGGATTTGTAGTGTATATAATATATTTATGACAATTCTAACACAAGATGAATCATTTGCGTTCTTTTTGTGTCACAATCTCCTGCGTGGATCAGATTTAAAAACTTCTCGTTATAAAACCGTGAAGGTTTCAAATAAGACTTTGGTACTACTTAGCAGACGCTCTTTAGAGCAATAATTTTCATCGTTTAGATGATGAACTACAATGCAAATTTAAAAAATGTGCAAATTCTAAAGACAATATTTTATAAGAAGAAAAATAAGAAAAATAGGGGATACCTTCACTACTATATGCAACTATCACTTAGTAATCTTCACAGAGGACTCAGTGCAATATTTAATGTAATTCTGACATTTCATTTAGACCACTTGTAACACAATTGTATTTAAAGATAAGGTAGGCTTCTCTCTTTTGGAGCAATGTTTCTACATTACCACCTCTTTGTGGTGTTTTAATTCCTGACAGGACTGTCCAAACAAAATCCTTTTCGGAATGTTCCTTTTCAATGAAATGAGGTACCAACGGTGCTGTCAAAACTTTCTGTTTTATTCGTGAGCGATGTTGGACAATTCTTTGATTAATCTGTTGTATTGTTTTGCCAATATACAACTTAGGGCAAGGACACATAATGGCATAAACTATGTTTTTAGTTTTGCAATTTGTAAATTCTCTATGCACCCATTTGATCGAGTTATACAAAAATTATTTACCTTCTACAGTGTTGTTACAAGCAGAACAATTACCACATTTGTGGTGTCCTTCTACTAGTTGCATCTTCCATAGGGCTCTTAAATCTAAGTTGTTCCTAGTTTTGCGCAGGTCTGCCCGTATAATTTGTTGCCCTATGCTTTTGTTCTTTTTCATCGCGAATAATGATCTTTCCATGGGGCATTCAAGGTTTGTAAGCAAGTGCCAATTATTCAAAATGACCTTGCGAAATTGATGCGTGTGTGGGCCAAATGTGGACACACATACCAGTTTGTCCAATGGCTCTTTGATTTTCTTAGTCAATAGTTCTTCACGAGGTGTGTACCACGCTCGTATTATTGCATGTTTCAACATTCGTTTGGGATACCCTCTTTCTTTTAATTGTTCACAGAAGGGTTCCGCATGGAGCATAAAGTCTTTTTAGTGGGCACAATTCCGCCTAATTCTCAGTAGTTGACTGTAAGGCAGATTGTCTTTAAGACTTCTTGGATGAAAGCTTCGATAATGAAGCATTGTGTTCTTGTCTGTGGGCTTGCGATGTAAGGTGGTGGTTAGTTTTTCTTCTTGAACAAAAACCTCTACATCTAAAAATGTTAAGCGATCTGATTTTTCACCATGCTGAATTTAATATCAGCATGTCTGCTGTTAAGGCATTCAAAAAAAGATGACAATTGAGCGTCTGTGCCTTCCCACAGGCACCAAACGTCATCAATGTATCGATACCACGACAGGATCTTATCTCTATGTGGATTGTGATTGAAAATGAATCTATCTTCAAAAAGGGCCATAAAGAGGACCGCCATCTCTGGGGCATAAGGACACCCCATGGCGGTCCCCTTGACCTGCATGAAGAATGTGTCTTCAAATCTGAAGTAGTTCCTTTTGAGGGCTATTCTCACCAGATCTAATATGAACTCTGTTGGAACCCTTTGAGGGTTTGGACGAGTTTCCAAGAAAAATTCCATGGATTCTAAGCCTTCGTCTTGTGGAATCTGGGTGTACAATGAATTTACATCGAATGATACCAACCAATTGTGGTTGGGATCAAACGGATGACCTTCAATTTTATTTATAAAGTCAGTGGTATCTTTAAGGTACGAAGGTATTTGATCTAAGAATGTTTTTAGGAAGATGTCCACATATTTTGCTATCGGCTCTAAAACCGAATCGCAGCCTGATACAATTGGTCTCCCCGGTGGTTGTTGGGTGTTTTTATGTATCTTTGGAAGAAAATAGATCACGGGAATACGTGACTGTTTTTTATTAAGGTACTCAAACTCTTTCGGCCCTAGGATCCCTTGTTCTAGTCCCCATTGGAGTTTTGCACAGATTTCATTCTCTATTTGCTTTGTTGGGTCTTCCGCTACCTGTCGGTACCATTCTGTATTTAAAATCTGGCTATTCACTTCTGCTCAATATTTATCTTTTGACCACTAGACAAGGGCTCCCCCTTTATCAGCAGGTTTGACCACTACTGAATCGTCATTTTGTAGGTCTTTTATGGCTACCTGTTGTTCTCTGGTGATGTTTCTTTTAAAAAAACACTTATTTTTTTCAATTTGGGAGATCGCTGACAGTACTGCCTGTTCATATGCGATGATTTCTTTCGGAATGCTATGAGCTGGTGGAATGAAGTTTGACTTTTCTGTAACCCAGATGGTTCAGGATTCTTTTGATTGTCTTTCTCGTGAAAGAATGCCTTCAGTCGAATTTTTCGACAAAATTGTAACGCCTCAATTTTTTATTTAGTGAAATCTGTGGTGGCAGTTGGTACAAATTTGATTCCTAATTCCAGAAGAGACCTCTCATCTTTCGTTAGTATTTTGGAGGACAAGTTAACAATACTGGTTTCTGTTATGTTTTGTAAAAGTTCCTCCTGGTTCGCATTTCCCATGGTTGTGTCTGGGGCTTGAACCTTACTCGATTTCTTGACGTATCCTTTTCTAAAAAGAATTTTGTCTTTTTGATGTCCCTTCACGTGGATCTGACTCCCCAGATGAATCTGAGGATGAAGTCTCAGAAAATGTGAGAAATCTATTTCTGGATCTGCCTTAATATTGAGTTAAGGCTCTTCGTGCCTCTGCCTGTGTATAATAATCTTCCTTTAAATATGGATAAACTGTTTCAATTTTGAAAGATTTTGTATCTTTTTCAAATTTGGATGTTTTAAAACTTATAGTGTTATCCTTAAAGGTCTGAATATCTTTATCGATTTTCTCTAATAAAGTTTTAGCTTCTGCTGTATTATGATTATCTTGTATTGCTTGTATTAGGCGTCAAGTTCTTCAAGTTCCTTTTGGCAAATTCTCTGTGCTGTTTCTATTGTGTGGACCATGAGGTCTCTACTACATTTGGTCGAAATAAAGCTAAAACCTTTTTGTATGCTGGGTCCTCTGTAAAGATAACAGGACTATTTTTCACCTGTAGTCCCCATGGGATAGTGCCTGCTTTCAGATGTTGTAGTAAAAAATGTCCGTGTAGCTCGGTCCTAATATGCTTTTTCTTTAGTCTTATTAATTTGTCGGTTTCATTTTGTTGCTGGGCTGTAGTGCTAAGTGCTATAGATGAAAAGGGGGACAGTGCTGCTATTAAGCTCTGTATGTGGGTCTCTTTAAAGATAATGTATCCTTCTCAGACATTTTTTACAGGCTCACTGAGCCTGTTGTTCGACTTATTATTTTCTTTCAAAAAGAGCAATTTTTTGCTGCTGAACTCTCGCAGTGAGCCTGTAAAAAATGTCTGAGAAGGATACATTATCTTTTACAGAGACCCACATACAGAGCTTAATAGCAGCACCGTCCCCTTTTCATCTATAGCACATAGCACTACAGCCCAGCAACAAAATGAAACCGACAAATTAATAAGACTAAAGAAAAACATATTAGGACCGAGCTACACGGACATTTTTTACTACAACATCTGAAAGCAGGCACTATCCCATGGGGACTACAGGTGAAAAATATTCCTGTTATCTTTACAGAGGACCCAGCATACAAAAAGGTTTTAGCTTTATTTCGACCAAATGTAGTAGAGACCTCATGGTCCACACAATAGAAACAGCACAGAGAATTTGCCTAAAGGAACTTGAAGAACTTGACGCCCTAATACAAGCAATACAAGATAATCACAATACAGCAGAAGCTAAAACTTTATTAGAGAAAATCGATAAAGATATTCAGACCTTTAAGGATAACACTATAAGTTTTAAAACATCCAAATTTGAAAAAGATACAAAATCTTTCAAAATTGAAACAGTTTATCCATATTTAAAGGAAGATTATTATACACAGGCAGAGGCACGAAGAGCCTTAACTCAATATCAAGGCAGATCCAGAAATAGATTTCTCACATTTTCTGAGACTTCATCCTCAGATTCATCTGGGGAGTCAGATCCACGTGAAGGGACATCAAAAAGACAAAATTCTTTTTAGAAAAGGATACGTCAAGAAATCGAGTAAGGTTCAAGCACCAGACACAACCATGGGAAATGCGAACCAGGAGGAACTTTTACAAAACATAACAGAAACCAGTATTGTTAATTTGTCCTCCAAAATACTAACAAAAGATGAGAGGTCTGTTCTGGAATTAGGAATCAAATTTGTACCAACTGCCACCACAGATTTCACTAAATTAAAAATTGAGGCGTTACAATTTTGTCGAAAAATTCGACTGAAGGCATTCTTTCACGAGAAAGACAATCAAAAGAATCCTGAACCATCTGGGTTACAGAAAAGTCAAACTTCATTCCACCAGCTCATAGCATTCCGAAAGAAATCATCGCATATGAACAAGCAGTACTGTCAGCGATCTCCCAAATTGAAAAAAAGAAGTGTTTTTTAAAAGAAACATCACCAGAGAACAACAGGTAGCCATAAAAGACCTACAAAATGACGATTCAGTAGTGGTCAAACCTGCTGATAAAGGGGGAGCCCTTGTCTTGTGGTCAAAAGATAAATATCGAGCAGAAGCGAATAGCCAGATTTTAAATACAGAATGGTACCGACAGGTAGCGGAAGACCCCACAAAGCAAATAGAGAATGAAATCTGTGCAAAACTCCAATGGGGACTAGAACAAGGGATCCTAGGACCAAAAGAGTTTGAGTACCTTAATAAAAAACAGTCACGTATTCCCGTGATCTATTTTCTTCCAAAGATACATAAAAACACCCAACAACCACCGGGAAGACCAATTGTATCAGGCTGCGATTCGGTTTTAGAGCCGATAGCAAAATATGTGGACGTCTTCCTAAAACCATTCTTAGATCAAATACCTTCGTACCTTAAAGATACCACTGACTTTATAAATAAAATTGAAGGTCATCCGTTTGATCCCAACCACAATTGGTTGGTTTCATTCGATGTAAATTCATTGTACACCCAGATTCCACAAGACGAAGGCTTAGAATCCATGGAATTTTTCTTGGAAACTCGTCCAAAACCTCAAAGGGTTCCAACAGAGTTCATATTAGATCTAGCGAGAATAGCCCTCAAAAGGATCTACTTCAGATTTGAAGACACATTCTTCATGCAGGTCAAGGGACTGCCATGGGGTGTCCTTATGCCCCAGAGATGGCGGTCCTCTTTATGGCCCTTTTTGAAGATAGATTCATTTTCAATCACAATCCACATAGAGATAAGATCCTGTCGTGGCATTGATACATTGATGACGTTTGGTGCCTGTGGGAAGGCACAGACGCTCAATTGTCATCTTTTTTTGTATGGCTTAACAGCAGACATGCTGATATTAAATTCAGCATGGTGAAAAATCAGACACGCTTAACATTTTTAGATGTAGAGGTTTTTGTTCAAGAAGAAAAACTAACCACCACCTTACATCGCAAGCCCACAGACAAGAACACAATGCTTCATTATCGAAGCTTTCATCCAAGAAGTCTTAAAGACAATCTGCCTTACAGTCAACTACTGAGAATTAGGCGGAATTGTGCCCGCCAAGAAGACTTTATGCTCCATGCGGAAGCCTTCTGTGAACACTTAAAAGAAAGAGGGTACCCCAAACGAATGTTGAAACATGCAATAAAACGAGCGTGGTACACACCTCGTGAAGAACTATTGACTAAGAAAATCAAAGAGCCATTGGACAAACTGGTATGTGTGTCCACATTTGGCCCACACATGCATCAATTTTGCAAGGTCATTTTGAATAATTGGCACTTGCTTACAAACCTTGAATGCCCCATGGAAAGACCATTATTCGCGATGAAAAAGAACAAAAGCATAGGGCAACAAATTATACGGGCAGACCTGCGCAAAACTAGGAACAACTTAGATTTAAGAGCCCTATGGAAGATGCAACTAGTAGAAGGACACCACAAATGTGGTAATTGTTCTGCTTGTAACAACACTGTAGAAGGTAAAGAATTTTTGTATAACTCGATCAAATGGGTGCATAGAGAATTTACAAATTGCAAAACTAAAAACATAGTTTATGCGATTATGTGTACTTGCCCTAAGTTGTATATTGGCAAAACAATACAACAGATTAATCAAAGAATTGTCCAACATCGCTCACGAATAAAACAGAAAGTTTTGACAGCACCGTTGGTACCTCATTTCATTGAAAAGGAACATTCCGAAAAGGATTTTGTTTGGACAGTCCTGTCAGGAATTAAAACACCACAAAGAGGTGGTAATGTAGAAACATTGCTCCAAAAGAGAGAAGCCTACCTTATCTTTAAATACAATTGTGTTACAAGTGGTCTAAATGAAATGTCAGAATTACATTAAATATTGCACTGAGTCCTCTGTGTAGATTACTAAGTGATAGTTGCATATAGTAGTGAAGGTATCCCCTATTTTTCTTCTTATAAAATATTGTCTTTAGAATTTGCACAGTTTTCAAATTTGCATTGTAGTTCATCATCTAAACGATGAAAATTATTGCTCTAAAGAGCGTCTGCTAAGTAGTACTAAAGTCTTATTTGAAACCTTCACGGTTTTATAACGAGAAGTTTTTAAATCTGATCCACGCAGGAGATCGTGACACAAAAAGAACGCAAATGATTCATCTTGTGTTAGAATTGTCATAAATATATTATATACACTTCAAATCCCAAAATGCATCAGTAAAAAGCAATAAACTATTACTTCCTGTAGCAACAGGATATAGACCAATTTGGAGGTTTCTTTCCACTCTATGATAGACTCGAATGGTCGATGGGAAAACATACAAAGAGAACTCGAAACTTGTTCAGTAAGTGAGCCCTTTTTCCCGTTCGGTTTTTCTTGTTTTCTGTCAAAACGCATTAGAAAAGAAGGACTAAGCATAATCCCTTGTCTTTTCAGAATTGTAATTGTGACTCGTTAAAAAAACCAGATAGGGAGCATTTCGAACACCGAGTTAGCAAAAGCGGCCCTGCATCACGTAAGTGTAACATTGTTTACGGAGAAAGTATAAACGGTTACTTTTTATCAATTGGGATTGAAACTTAAAAGCGCCCAATCTTTTTTGTAACAGCAAGTGCGGTTAGGATGCCACCATTATGAAAAGCTTTACTAATGAGGCAAACAGAATCGAGGCTTTCATTTTCCGGTCTCCAGTCGTGGATCAGATGTAAGTTATGTTTAAATTCATTATACAAAATGTTGAACACAATGCTCAACTAAACTATACTTATGTAGATATCCCTGGTTTTTCAGGTCCCACAACACGTGATAGTTGAGAAGCACAAAGAGTGCATCAAAAGAAGTTCAGGTATTTCATTTTTCTTGGAGATATGAAGAGCTAAGTCCAAATAAAAGGGGAGAACAAGTTAGGTAATTAGTTTTTATTTTATTTTGTCGCAATCTGCAGGTTACACCGTGCCTTAGCCCTGACAAAAATCCCGAGAATTAAAATTGGGATTGGAAACGTGTCGGCATTGCTTGGCATTGTTTCGCATCAACATGCCATGATGGGTATTAAATGTCCTCTGAGGAGGTTTTGAGAATAAAATAGACCCCACAGAGTAGCACATTATATTTATATAATTTTTTCCCCTTTTGGCAGCAGTTCCCAAAGTTTCATAAAAAATATAATGCAAGGAACTGCCTATACATAATTGGCACAAATGAATTGTTGGTGTAATTGTATATATTTCTGCAAAAATTATTTTGTATGGTTGTGTTTAGTATAATCACATGGTCATTTTTTTAAATATTATTCCCAAATTTGTATGTACTTTATATGTATTATAGCTTTTTTGTATTAGATATGTATTCAACACAGATATGTTTAAAATGCGTTGCAAAAAGTGTGATTACATTATAAATAACTGTGATTAAGACACCTAAAAGTGCAAGAACTTTGAGTCTCGCATTTTTGACCGCTTAAAATAAAGTGCGGCCTTGAAAAACAAACAGCCAGGTTCCCCTCTTTTTTTACATACGTTTTAGGAACAGTGTCATCATGCGGTATGAAGTGTTGGTTCATTTTAATCATGGTCAATCTCCCCACATTTTGAGGCAAGAGACTGGTCCTTCTGACCATGACAATTGCGCCAGCTGAACTGAACACATGTTCAGCAGACAAACTGGATACCGAACAAGCCAGATACTTTATTGCCAACCTGCTGAGCTCTGGCCAATGGGTTTTGATCCAGGTAGACCACTTTTAGGTCATCCAGATAGTCTTGGACCATCCTCTGAATGGTCACTGGTGCTATCACTTGCTCGACCTCTGTTGCCTTTGCAGTTGCACTTGACTTAAGCCTTGCCACTTAAAACCAAGCCATTGCAGAGGTTGGGTCCAATTCTTCTGTTGCTGGTGTTGATGCTGGTGTACTCTGCTGTGAAACAACAGCACTGCCCTCTCTGGAGGTTGAAGGCTGCACGGTAGACCTTCTGCCAGGCACTCTAACTTCCAGACATTCTTCTTCCAGGTATATCGCTTGCTCAACAATCCAAGTCTTGTATTGTGAAACATCCCCTTCTGAAAAAGGAATGAAAGTGGCCAGCATTTCTTTGTACCGCAGATCAAGTATTGTGGCACAGATGTACTCTTTGGATGACACGATGTTTCTTTGCAGCCTTGTATTAACAGCCAAGTGAAGGATTAAGCTCTGAACCAACACATATGCATCTTTGTTCATACCGGTGAACCTTTGTGACACCTTTTTTAACTGGTCCTGTGGCAGATGCAACGGGATTGCTTGACTTATCATACTGTTCTCCTTGCTGTCTTCCTGTGTGAAAACCTCAGAAGGAAGTAGAATTTGTGTCAGGCATTTGACTAGCCCCCATTTGTCCATCTCCATGGTCATGTTTTTGCCAGATGCATCCCCTCCTCTTTGAAAGACATAGTCGGTGATCAGTCTGTACTGCTCAAAGAGACGTTGCAACCTGTAGAAGATCGAATTCCAATGTGTTGGCACCTCCTGTGTGAAGGCTTTAACCAGTGATCTATTAGCATGCTGAATGATCCTCAACTGCTTCTAGGCTTTGATAGAATGACTGAAATAAGTGAAGATTATTTTGCAGGTGGCCAGTATGTTTCTGACTATGTCTTCTTGTTTGAGAAAGTCCTGCACAATCAGGTTGATGCAATACATCAAACACAGGACCCTGACATTTCCACTATCTGCCATGGCCTTGACTACATTACTGCCATTGTCCGAGGCAAGAAATCCAATTTTGAGACTTCTGGGTCGAAGCCATTCACTTAAACACCTTGCTGTTAAAGTCTTCCAAGATGTTTGCATCGGTATGGGATTTATCCATGGTGAACATCGCTGCTGTTGAATGCCGCTGAACACCCTTAAAACTTTCTTCAGCGCTGAGATCTGCAGATAGCTGTTGCCTAACCCCCACAAAACAGATCCAGTGTGCAGTAATCAGTTAATCAGTTGCATGACAACTGGTCCACATGTCTGTTGTCAGGTGGACAGTGTGAAGAGCACTATGCTGCATTACTTGGCCAACTAATTGCAACACATCATGATGGAGCGCTGGAACAGCGACTGTAAAAATAGGTCCGGTTGGGCACCTTTCATTTTGGGCAGATGGCCGCCATAAATTCTGAAAATCCCACTCTTTCCACAAAAGAAAAAGGTAGGAGGTCAAGGGCTAACATTTTAGCCAGCTTCCCATTGTATAAGGGTACCATTGGGTGGTTGTGGTCGCAGGGCCCCTCGTGCCTAAGCATGCCCATAATAGTAGCTTGGATTTTTTTCTTTTGTGGTGCCACTGACACAGGCGAATTCCGGAGAGAACCAGGAGGTGGTGGACTTAATGTGCATCTTGGGGGAATCACTGCATAGAGTGGTGTCTGTATCTGAGTCTTGTGCCATTTAGAGGTTGCTGATGCGGGCGATGCTGACTCACTGCAGGGGACATGACTGCTTTGTGTAAAGCTGTCATCATCTTCTTCCTCATCAACTCCATCTATCACCATGATTTAAGCTGTTTCCCCTCTCTCAACACCACCACCAGCTACCTTTATGAGTTGCTCCTTCGACCACATTGCATGATGTTTTTTCATATGTGATGTTTGTCCTCCAATACCATAGAGTGAGCCACGCTTACCCTGATGAACAATCGCATAGCAAATGGAGCATATTGCAATGTTATCCTCCTGCTTGCTAATCATAAAGAAGTCTCAAACTGGGAAGGAGAAATTTTTAGTGTGCTACTGCCAATGCCTGAAGACTTGGAGGTAGATGGGTGTGTCGATTGCCTCTCTGCAGTGCATATTTCAGCTAAGGTAATGGTGGATGCAGGTCCCAGCGGGGCCTAACACATATGGAAGCTTGCCTTGCAGTGGTGGTGTTGGAACCAGTGCCACATCCCTCAGAGCAGGTTGAATGGGAGGGGTCATCTCGGTGTTGTCTGTTCCATACTGACAATGACTGGGTTGTCCTCATCACTGTTACTTTCCATAATTCTAAGACTTTCAGGAACTATTCTTTTCCCTTATCTCTTGTGGTGAGTTTCAGACCTGACCGGGGTCCAATCCATGTCCAGATCATCAAAAGCGGGTCTCTGAGAAGATGGTGGAGTACTCTTTCCTTTTCTTGTTGGAGATTGTTAAGCCAATGGACCATGAGCTACATCTTGCTCAGCAGGAAGATAAACCTCCTGGTCTCCTCCTACTTCAGGAAGAACTGTCGCTGGCTGCGACTCTTGCTGTCCACTTTACTCAGTTTCCTGCGATGGTTGGGTACTTTGCGGCTGAGACAAATCCATTTCTGACTCACTGCTCATTGTCATGATTGTAGTGGCTGCTTCACTGTGAGGCATTGACTTGGGCTTAGGTTGGGGTGGTGCCATTGATGTGGGAGTGCTGCTCCCAGCTTGCACCCCAGAGGATGGTGCGGGAGGCACACCACGTTTCCTGAAAAAGGTGGAAGATGTTATTAAAGTGGTGGCAATCTGCTTTTTTTCTCTTCCTCACTGGCCACTTTCTTGGCAGGAACACCTTTCTTTGTGGCCATCTTCAAGCACTGTCAGTTGGCACTTAGCAGTACAAGTGGAAGCAGAGAAGGACTCAAGTGGTGTGGTGTCACTTTGTGTCGGCCTTCTGTCTGGCAGTACTAAGGGTGATGTCTCTTGTGCACCTAAACCCAAACTAACAAGAAAAACATTCAATGAAACCTGGCATTTTTGCAGTTTGAATTATTCAGACAGACAATAAAATGTAATGAGGTTATCCCAAACAATTAATAATAGTGTATCTATTTGAATCCAAACCATAACATAATATTTCAATTAGAATAACAACATACAGATTTAAAAGTTTGCTATATGTGCCTCTAAGATGAAACACCTGTGGCAGGCAGGAGGGTGCTGGGAAAAATGGGATATTCCTTAAACAATTAATGCTGGGAGACCTATGGCAGTCAAGTGGTGCAGAGGGAAATGGGATAATCCTTTAAAAAATTAAAGCTGTTGTCTACTTAGAGAGAGTGCAGAGAGAGTGCAGGGGAAAATTCCATAATCCTTTAAAATTAAATGGTGGTGTGCATGAATGGCAGGCAGGGGGAGCTGGAAAAAATTACATAATCCTTAAAGAATTAATGTTGGTGTGCACCTATGGCCTAAAAGTCCTATGGTAGGCAAGTGGTGCAGGAGACAATTGAATAATCCTTAAAAAAATGAATGCTGGTGTGCACCTATGGCAGTCAGGGAGTGCAGGGGAAAATTACATAATACTTTAAAAATAAATGGTGGTGTGGACCTATGGCAGACAGGGATTGTAGAGTGAAAATGACACAATTCTTAAAAAAATAATGTTGGTGTGCGCCTATAGCCTAAGAGGCCTATGGCAAGCAGGGTGTGCAGAGGAAAATGACATAATCCTTAAGAAAATAATGCTGTTGGGCGCCTATGGCAGGCAGGAGGTGCAGGGTAAAATGACATAGTCTTAAAAAAATGAATGTTGGTATGTGCCTGCGGCCAAAGAGACCTATGACAGGCAAGGGGTGCAGGGGAAAATGGAATATGCGCTGCGTGACAGAAAAAGGGCAGGAATGGACCATATTTTATTTAAAAGAATACAGTGCATTCCTGCTTTTTTCCCTGTGCAGGTGCCGTTTTACTGCCTAGCGCCAATGCAGGCACCCTTGCACCATGGTACAAGGGTGCCTGCATTGTAAGGAGGATTGTTTTTGTGCAGGAAGGGACACCTTCCTTCACAAAAACAATTCCCTGAGGCATTTTCCTCTTTCCATGTGGGCTGAAGAATGCAGCCCACATAGAAAGAGGAAGTAATGAGGAGAAATAAAGATATTTCTCCTTGTTACGCCTCACATGGGAAGGCGTAGCATATTGGCACATTCCCAGGTCTACCACTTTTGGTAAATCTGGGAAAGCGTCAAAATCCATGGTTGTTGCATGGGAAAACCCACGCAACACCCATGGAACACCTCCATGGCGCAGAGTAACGCAGCACAGTGATTTGCGCTGCACTGCGTTACTCTGGATTTATGAAGGCACTAAGGGTCACGCAAGGTGGCCTTGTGTAGATTGATAAATCGCATTTTGGGTGTGCGTCGTGCATGCACCATGTTGCTTGGTGCAAGCGTGATGCAAATCCACTCAAAACTTTGCCCTTAGATTCCTTTTGCTGTTCTTGTGCTGCTCCCATGAATCAAGATAAGGATAGCAGCTTCATTTTTAGCTTCCAATTTTAAATTCTATTGCATTTAGAGAGCATTTTAAAATGTTCAATCGTGATTTTTTTATGTGCATTTACTTTATTCATCTGCTATTATTTAATGTTCTAAACAGCGGTGGACTCCCTGAGTAAGCATCGTGGACCCCCACGGATTCATCTACTATGTGTCTGCTTTGAATATAGTTTGTGCAATAGTTGACTGTTCTGTGCTCCTCCCTGATTTGACTACCGTTTCTGTTTAAAACATAATTTCTGGTAACAATTCTTGATTACTCTTCAAGTTCTGCTTTCTGAAAAAACAAAAACTCATTGCCACCCTTTTCTCCTTTTTCTCCACTTCAGAAATGACTATTGGATATTCAGTCAATGAAGCAAGAAATCATATATAACATGAACCAAAAAAAGTATAAGAAGATTTCTTGAAAGAAGAAAAAGGGAAAAAAAATAACAGGGGTATTAAACGCTAACAACTCAAACATAACCATAGTTCATAGTCATTTAGGCCTTAAGTACCATATTACCTTGAGCGCATCGCCCATGTCTTAAACCTGATGAATAACAGTGGATAGTTTCTGCAAGTTTATGTAGGAAAGAGTTCACTAAACCAATTGGATACGGACTTGTGACACGCACAACCTTCTCAATTGGCTCACGCCTACACTTGTCCTTTCTTGCTTTTATTGTGACAGTACCGGTGTTAGCAGTACCAGTAACACCTCCTATTGATCTCATTTCCAGAAATACCCCGAGTGAGCAATTCCTGTCATGTTGTCTGCTCGCTAACTGTAAGTCCACAGTGTCATGACAAATATTAATATCTACATCATATTGCCCTGTCAGTAAAGTCTCAAACCAGACGAAGTATATAAATCATTCTACATATAATTGTTCCTTAGAGAGTTCAGTTTAATCATTTCCTGGTACTATTGGAAGTGATGAACGAGAAATACTGTAAATTTCCAGCCAACTTCTGTTTTCTTTAATATTTTGTTTGGATAGTGTGCTCAAGGGCGGACTGGCTATTCCCCGACCGTTTTCCTGGTGGGCTACAAGCTGGGGGCTGCCCTGATCTAAACATGCACCGTTCTAATCGCATCCTTCTCTAGTGTCGGACTGATTCAAACATGCTTTTTCCTAGCCTGCCTTTGGTTCCCAGTTCATCCCTGCCCTTAGGCCCTAATCCCGAGTTGCACGGCACTGGGGGCCCTGTAAAATCACATGCGATTTTACCATTACCATGCCATAAATCTGTCCCAGTATCGTGCAATACAAGGTAGACCCAATGAAATGGAGAATTACCATGCAGGGCTGATTTTTTGTATGGTTCCAAAACCATACGGAATTTTCAATTTAAGGGGGTTTAATACATAAATGTACCACCTGCTCTGAGTATGCCAAGAAGGCAGTTGGTGGAATAGGGGAGGAAAGGGGAAGGCGTTTTCGGGCACACAAACAGGGACTGAGGCTTGACTGACTGCAGCCAGTCTCATTCGATTTTGCCATGAGGAATTACCGTAAAGTAAACTTGGGTCTTATTTTCCCTCACCCGTTATTAAAGAGTATTGAAAAATCGACTCACTCGCAATCTGGCAGCGCGGGATTCCATGAGGCAATTCCACTCCGCCTGACTCATTATGTTAGCCAAAATGTCTATGGGGCATATTCTCAAGGACTCATCGCCGATTTATCGGCACTTTAGCGCCGCAAAAGTGGCGATAGATTTATCGCCCTATTCCCAAGCTGGTGCAAACTGCCGACATCGCCAGTTTTCCAGTGATAGCTGCCGCAAAACACATCGCCACGGATGAGAGCGACAACTAACGCTAATGATATGCAGAGTAGGCGTTCCCGTGCAAAAACACACGAAAACACCACTTCGCGATATTCTCAACGACCAGCCAGACCTGCGATGCGACTCGAAAACAGGCGATAAGGCGCGTTAGCAGCAGGGATTCAACACCTGCCTTCTACTGGTGTTAAGCAGGACGACAACCTGCAGTATGAAAGGGAGCCCAGCCTAGAGCCACATCTGAAGACCAACAGATGCCATGGAGACAATGATCATGCAGCCTGGAGACCCAAGAGGGCCACAACACCCACCGCAACCACCCCCCGGACTCTCCCCCAGATCATGAAGTCCAGTAGTCAACGGTAGTGGAAAAACAGAACTTTATTACAAATACATAAACAACAAGACGAAAAGCTCAGCCAACGCGTTCCATTCCCAATGGGGAACATCGCCAGGGCAACGTGTGGATCCAATAAACTGCAAATGCTGCGCGAACTCCCCAATACCATTCCATATCCCGAAATCAGTAGTCACAAACCTGTTGGAAAAATGGTGACAATGGTCAAGCGTCCTCATAGTCACAAACGTAATCTGGTACAGTGCATTGCACTTGGACAAACCGGAATGCATACAGGCATGATGAATCCATGCAAATATACTGTAACAGAAGTCCATGTGCTCGTAACCTCCGCAGGAAAGAAAAGGAAGGTTACGACCACACAAACATCTGTTACGGTCTCATTATGCAGGATTCACCACACCTGTAAACATCACGGTTTGTATAATCTTGATACCCCTGCACCTTCACTTCCCCCACGCTGTGCATGAACAGCTGGAGACCATGCAAGGGAACTACGCCATAGCTGCCTTACCGCATGTGTCGGGGGCAATTGACTGTACACATGTACCACTTGTGCCCCCTGCCGACCCTGCACACAATTACCGCTACAGAAAGCACACGCATTCCATCAATGTGCAGGCAATAGTGGACCACCGGGGACAGTTCACCAATGTCGTCGCCAACTTCACAGGCAGTGTGCATGATACATACATCGTCCGACAGTCCATCATCAACCAGCGCTTCCAGGATGGCACCTATGGCAATGCACTGCTCATTGGTAAGTACTGACTGAACACACCACACACCTCAACTCCACAATCACACAACTCACAACTGTGGGAGAGCACACGTAACATAATCACATACAACATGCCAACCAACATGCCCAACTACCGGTCACGACAACACAAGTAACCGTGGTAACAGGGGCCAGACATGTAGACAAACCATCCACAAAGGCAGAGCCCCTCTGCCACACAATTGCAGAATGTGGGGAGAGGTGGGAACCAAGAATGTGCGAAGGAGGCAAGTGACCCAGCAACAAGAAAGGACACAATGCCAAGTGTGGCGCTGATGTGCTGGACAGACTGCAGTATGCAGAGCACAGACATGTCCATGTGGACATCTACTGCTGGTGTTTGCAGTGTAGTGGACAGTGGACGCAAACAGGTTACCCCAGGTAGTGCGGAAGACCTTGGACATGTACCCATGTGGCCCCCCCCTGTAAGCCTGAGTGGAGCGGCCTTGGCCGGTGTATGTCGCGAATGAATAGCCCGGGGCCCTGGGCGTGGTCCAGTTCCGGGATGGCCACCAAAGTAACTACTGCGTGTGTCTCTGTGTCCGCCATATCGTGACCATAGGCCTACACACACGTGCCCGACCACATTCAACGGCCGTATTCACACTGGCGACGAGGTGACCACACCCCAAGCCAACCCGCACACATCTCGTCAGCGCATGCAGGGTCGTGTCTGCGAGGGCGGCGCCCCTCACCCAGCCACGAGGCTGCCGCCGTGACCGGTGGTGCCTGCGCGATCCTGTGCGCCTGCTGCATCCCAGCCCTGGTCCCCAGACCGGTCCGCCGCCCAGCGATGACTGCCCGCCCCTGCGCACCCAGGCCTCAATGCTCACCTGCTGCCACCGGCGTGTCTCCAAGAGGGCCCTCCACATGCCGGTGCAACCTCCTCAGCCGATCGCTGGATTCTGCGCCACAGGCCCCCAGCGCACCCGGCGGCACCGCACCGCGGAGTCATGTGTGTGCTGACTGCTGCCTGCACGTACACTGCGGTCCAGCAGGGCTCACAAATCAAACCGAATCTTCATTTGCTGGACGCCGTATCGAGGCCAATGCATTATCGCAGGCTGCACACCTGCTCAGCTATTCAGGTGGGCCTAACTCAGTGCAACGCAAGTCATCGCCACGTGGCGGTAGGCCCATGCCGGACGCAGGCCATTGGGTGCCACTAACTCTGTGCAACGCAAGTCATCGCCACATGGCGGTAGGCTCGTGCCAGACGCAGGCCATCGGGTGCCACTAACTCTGTGCAACGCAAGTCATCGCCACGTGGCGGTAGGCCCGTGCCGGACGCAGGCCATCGGGTGCCACTAACTCTGTGTAACGCAAGTCACAGACCCTTTATGATTGAGTTCCATGGATGCGGACGCCATCATGTCACCTCTGGCAGTGGGGGATGTGCTGTGGTGGGCCCCTTTTATTGGCAGGGTCACATGTCCCATGACGCCTGTGCTGGATGGGTGTGGTGTGGGTGTAAACCAGCCCTCAGGGAGTGGCTGTGGCATGCTGACAACTAGACCAGTGACCAGCAGATCACTACAGGGAAGACCTGGGACATGTAGCTGTGTTGTCACCCCCTGTGAGCGTAAGTGGAGTGGGCTGGGCTGCCGTATGCCAGTCCAGCGTAGGGGTGTGAACAATGAGCCCGGGGCTCTGGCCGTGGTTCAGTTCTGGCCTGGACAAGGAAGTAACCAATGCGTGTGTCTCCGTTGTAGTGTCTGCGCCACCCGGACCGCAATCGGCAATGTTGCACCCTGTGACCCAAGCCCCACAACATGTGCAAAATGGACGTGAGGGGGAATCAGTGACCCTACATTCATCCATACTGTCATACTTGAAGGATCATAGACATGACACATCTGTGTGAATTTGAATGTTCTATTCACATTCAGTGGAGTGTTGCAGCTGGAGCAGTACAGGGCCATGCACACCCCACTTGACATTGTTGCCCCGTGGAGGGCCAGCCAGAGTCCATTAGGGAAGGACAAATTCATCGGAAGAGGAAGAGTTCAGTCCGCAGTCTGATTGCTGTGTCATTGGTAGCCAAACAGAATATGGCAGTCCATGTCGAGGTCCAAGGTGAGTGAGTGTATCGGGGGACAGTGGAAGGTGATGATGCAAAGGGCCGAACCAAGCTGAAACAGGCCAAATGGCGGAGATGAATGCTACTGCTTCCTCATTACCACAACGGCAGTCTCATCCACATCATCGTCCTCTGATGTGTGATGTGCCTCACCAGTGGGTGGTGGTGTTTCGGCTAAAGCACTGTGTGGCACTGACACATCAGGGGCCGGAGGTGGATTGTCAGCCGCACTGTGTGGCAGTGACACATCAGGTGCCGGAGGTGGAATGTCTGCCGCACTGTGGGGCACTGACACATCAGGGGGCGGAGATGTGGATGGTGTAGGAGCAGCAGCATTCATCTGCGCCAGGCCTTGTGGCAGCAATGCCATGATGAGGATCTGCATGGCATGGAAGATCCCAGCTACATCTCGCTGATGTGCAGCCGTGGCAGCCATCCTTTCCGCCTCCATCCGCACCATGTCCTCCATGAGCCTCCGCATGTGTTCCAACTCCTGGCTGAGATCACTGGAGCCACTCTGACTAGACAGGTGTTCTTGTCTCCGAGTCATGACTCCAGCGATGTCAGCCATGGCTCGTTGGAGACCATGGAACGGACTGTGGGTGTCCGTTAGGGACATAGACACCCATGGATGGCATCTAGTTTGGCTGCCATGAGGTCGAACCCCACCCGCTCAGCCATCTCCTTCTGGCCCTCCAACACACGGCATTGAAATGCCATGTGTTGGTCTTGGGGATCCTGGGAGACAGCCGGGGTGGTGGGTGCTTCCTGCTGTGTGGTCTGTGCAGGGGGTGGGGTCTCCTCGATGCAGCTGGGCTGCCCTGCTCCTGGGGGTGGGGTGCGGAAGCTGTCCATGAGCTCTTGGAGGGCGTCGGTGTCGAAGGTGGGGAGGTCCTCCTCGTCATCAGTGAGGAGGTGTTCGGTCTGCTCTGCAGGAGGTGATGATTCTCCCTCTGCAATGTAAAGGGGAGATGCAATTTAACAGTGTGTTCCATGTATGTTCACACATTGGCCAAGTTTCCAAACAGACTGCATGACAATGTACTGTTTAGGAGGATCTGCCTATTTGAAGCGGGACAGTGGACATTTGTGCACCATCAGGGATGTGGGGTTGTACTTGTCCATTATCATGTCACAGTTTCCTGCTATGCCAAATGTGATTGGCCAGTTTCTACACACAAGCGGCAGCAGTTGTGTCCTCTGTTCTGTTGTGAATGTGTTGCAGTTTGTACCACATTGTTGTCAATGTTGATGTGCTCTGATTCTTGTGTGTGTGCTGCATTGTGGGAGAGTCGCCCCTGCAGCTCAGACTTTGCTTGGCCTTCTCCCTTTCAGGCGGTGTGCCTTTGACTTCTGTGCTTATGCAGTGCTGAGATGTTGCATACTTGGGTAAATTGGGCTCTTGGTGGGAGTTGGGACTCTTGGGCATGGTTTGTCCGCAGATGTCTTGTTGCCGTCAGGGGTTTGTTTGTGCACGTGGATGTGTCAGTGTGTGACCTGCTCCTTTCCGGATGTGGACCACACTCAGCCACCTCGGTGTCGTGGCGTGCAACATGTCATGATGAGTGGCCTGCAGACATGCTCATCGTCATGCAGTGTCACTTGCATTGTCAGTGGGGCTCACGGATCCGCAGCTTTGCTGGGTTCCCCACATGTGCATGGGTTTGTTGTGAGATTGGTGATGTGTGGGGAGGGCCCCCTCGGGGCACATTGTGGACGGGGGACTACTTGCTGTTTCTATGTGTGCTGCAGTATGGCAAGGAGATCAGGGACATGATCCAGAGTCATTGTGGTTGTGCAGTGTGATATACTTAATTGTGCATGTGTGCCATTGTGCCATCTCCCCCAGTCCCCCCAGTCCCTGGTGGTTACTCACCCTGTTGCTGTTGTGTCAGGTCATGTTGAGCAGTGTCCGGTCCCCCGACTCCTGCCACCATCTCCACACTGATGACTGTGGATACCATTTCCTCCATCTCATCCAGCTCCTCCTGTGGCACAGGACTCCCACCCCCAGTCTGCATTGCTGCTTTGCGGTTGTTTGCGAGTTTCAGCTTGGTTTTGGCTTCACATCATTCCAGCGCCTCTTGACCTCGTCCATTGTCCTCCTCAGCACTCCGACTGCATTCACCTTGTCCAGGATGGACTGCCATATTCCGTTTTTTGTTGCCAATGACACAGTGGAGGTGACGAACAGTAGTTGATGGTGTTCTACCACCTCCGTTATCAGGATCCTGTTTTCCTGCGGACTGAAGCGCGTCTTCCTCTTCTTCTTCTCCTTGCCCTTCCCTGACCCCGAGGTCCCAGGCTGGTCCTCCGTGGGGCTTGTGGGGTTCGTGTTGTCCTCTGTACTTGCTCCGGCTACCTCCATTGTGCTTCGCAGTTATGTTTTTTTTTTGTAAATATTTTTTGCAGCTTTTATGGTGCTTTTTCCCGCCTGACGTGGGAATTGCAAGCCTGGCGCTGCTTGTCGACAATTTTTCTATCGCGGTTGGGCCCATCACAACTTTTTTCACGTTCGGGTTTCCTTTTTTATCGCCGTTGCTGTAGTTGTATCACGGACATTTGAGGCGTTATCGGGAAACTATCGCATGTTACCGCCGTGTTGAGAATGCGACGTTGACACAGAGTTATTTTCCCGAGATAGACGGCGAAATGGAAAATTGCGTTAGCCTGTTTTGGCGATGTTTATCGCACGCTCTTGAGAATATCCCCCTATGTGTGAAAGTGTTCTGCACATATTCAAAGTTTGAAGGGTTAAGATATGCAACAGTGGAAAATGTCACACCATGTTTATGTTATCTGCATCCTTCCCATTTCAGTACTGTAACTACAAGTACATGCAATTACAACCTGAGTACAAACCAGAGTCCAAATTAAATAAAACTTTTATGTAGTAACAATTGGTGATGTCCAGAATATTTATTTTGTCAATGGTTTGCAGAGACTACAAGTGTCTACTGAGAGAAGCATTGCGAGAACGTTTTCAACTTATATTCTTTTTTCAGGGAGATTCAAGTAAGCAAATAAAATTGGAAAAAAACATTATGAACCAACCATAGAACACAAATAGTAAATTTGGGGTGGATTATTTTTCAATCAAAAAGTTCAGAACCTGAGTCTGAGGCACTTAGAAGAAGGATGGACTTGAGCCAGTGCTTAATTTGTACTAAAAATAAAAGCTTTAGTTCTAGTGTCCAGTTTTTTCCAAGTAGCTCACTGCTGGTGAATACTACAACTCTCAAGTCTTCATTCCAACTCATGCCTCTTTCTTCCACCACCTTACACTTTTTGTCTCTTTACGTCACTCCATCAGGTACTTTTTCATCTCAATTTTGTCCTTTTCTCATTGTTTTCCTATCCTTCACTTCCTCTTACTTCCTCCCTTTTCTGCCTCTCTCTCTTTGCTCTGCCACATAGTCTGATGCAAAATAAGTTGCAGAAAAAGGTCAGTTCCCTAAAATGAATGCTGGTGCCCACCACCTACAACTGCCAAAACAATATAAGCACTGGAGGAAGAAATGGAAAGGAAGGCCAAATGTGAGACCAGAGTCCGTACAGAAGCAGAAACTAGAAAACAGAACTAAAGAAAGCGACAGTTCTACAAAGATTGCAATTTCTCGAATGCGATTTGAAGAGTACAGTCGATTTGAAAGCTGCAAGTTGCTCTTAGGCCCTCTCCATAACCTTGCAAGCTGCTCAGAGGTGACAAAAAGCCAGAAGTTAGCAAACCTTTTACATTGACCGGTGCACCACTATCCTTTTCTATCCTGTTTGACAGTAAGTTTGCTCAATAGGTATTGGCAAAAACAGAAGAGATGTGTGCGTATGGTGTGCGTGCGGGGTTGTGTGTCTGTGTTTGTGTGCTACTATCCTTGTGGGAATTAAGATATTATACACACTCATGCTCTTGGCACTTATTGAACTGTCTGGACCTGTAACTCAAAAGCAAAGTCTTTCAAATTATAAAAAAAAACAACTTCAGAAGCATCTTTGTCAATTTTAATCACTTTTCAAAAAATTGACTTGTAGGCACCTGAATTTCTTGAAGGTCATTTATATTTGCGCTCAGTGCTGCCTTAACAGGCAGGAGGTGGGACTGCAGTCCTAAACACAACAACGCTTTAAACACACTTCATTAATCTGATCCTTAAACCAGCAGCTTTAAGGGAAACCATTTCTCAAAGAAAAATAGCAGAGCCATCAGCAGTGAAATAAACCTAGTGAATGTATATGTTTCTTTATTTTGAAGAAAACTTATAAATAAGCCAATCCAATTGTTTTACATTACCACAACATGATAATTTCACTATTTATATTCACTGTTGCAGTCCTTTATGGCACCGTTACATTATATATTTATTACGTTAGTGCATGATGGCAAACTGAGAGTGATTAATGTTGCAACAAAATTGATTTGTTCTTACAAGGGGCATACATATTGCATTCTATTAGGTTCCTACATTAAAAAATGTTACTTATTAACGGAAATATTTCCAAAACCTCACAAAAGTTTGAAAATTTGCAAACGTTTGGCAATCTACGGAACATATGCTTTTAAGTCAGGTAGCTATCGTAAAACTGAACGTTAATGTATGAATGTGGGACTCGTAGAATGATATTGCTTATTATTAGCAGAATTATTTTCTCTTTAAATACTACAGTTTGACGGTGTGTATACACAGGGTCCTCTGGATATATAATTAATTGACTGAAAGATGGACATGTACCAATTATGACAGTATCCTACAAAAATAGAGATAAAAAGATAACATTTATAATAATTTGTCATTGATATTGTCGTGCTAGTATAGCTTTTCTGTCCGGAAGTGCAGTGCTTAGCAGTTGTTCTTATTGCGCAAACCCCTGCTAATGTCGCCTAGGTGCATCATCCTGCACTGGGATGTGGTAGTGTCCAACTGAACTACTGGGTTTCAACTGTCCCTTGGATAATATAGTACCCTGAAACTATAAGTACCAGCACTGCAGAGAAGCACTTGAATAGATTTCAAGTCATACAAGCAAGTTCAGGATCACTGGTGAAGCAACAGCTATTTCATCCCTCTGTCCTATGTGTTGTTTTCTTCATTTCCTTCTTCCATCTCTCCTATATCATACTACCCCCTGGCCCTGCACTACTCATCACTCCCTCTCTGCATCCAACTTTCAATCCTTCTTTCCAACCTCTTCCTCCACTATTCCCTTCCATTCTTTTCTTCTCCATTTGTCTTCTCTCCTTCCTTCATCTTTTTCTTCTATCATTCATTCCTCTTTTTTCTCCTTCTTTACTAAATTCCTTTATCTTCTACTGTGTGACTCCACATGTTGTCGTTCATTCCTTTTTTCCCAATTTCTTCCTTCTTTTCTCCTCTTGCTCATTTCTAGACTTTTCCCCAGCCTTCCTTTTCTCCATTTCTCCATTTCCTATTGTTCTTTTCCTGATTTCCTTAGAAATTCAGCAGTTATAGTTAGCTGAGTTAACTATAACTTACGCCCCCGCAATGCACTGCTTATGACCTCACATATTACATCACTCATGACATGGTCAGTGACATCACTGATGACATCTCAAATGACATTACTAATGACATCACTGATGACATTATCCGGTGACTGTTTCTAAAAAGTTTATCAGTGTTAAATATGTATACACCAAGGTGTATTAATGAATCAGTGGGTATTTGAGTGCGTATATGGATGATTTCGTGGGTGCCTGACTGACTGTATAAGTGAGTGATTATACGTGTCTCAGTGAATGTATGGGTGAGTGATGAATTTTTGTGAATGTCTTTATCAGTCTGTCAGTTGGTGTGTAAGTGGCTACTTGGGTTGGTGAGTAGGTACATGAGTGGCCCCCGCTTGAAGGATCACCCCAAAATTTTCAGGACAGCAGCTGAAGTGACTGCCAGATAGTTTTGGAAATTTCGCGAAGATTCGTCAAACGGCGCCTGAGTTATTGGCAAATCAAAAAACGCTCTTCCTATGGAAACTAGGTCCTAACTACAACGAAATACTGGCGATATATATGTATATATGTATTTATTTATTTAAATGGATGCCACGGTCCTACCCGGGGCATCCAAGAAGATTTTTAAAATTGGCGGCCATAGGGGGAGGCCCATGCGGCACCGCAGGTTCACCTGCCAGCACCCATCTCGGGTGCAGGAGAGAGCTGGCTGTGTTCCCACCCAGCTAAAAGCTGCTATTCTTCATGGTCCCAGTTCTCCCCCACAAAGTATAATGCAGCATGCCCCATGGGATGGGGTCCTTCGGGCAGAATCATCTCAGCATGACAATTTCTACATAACATAGAAGACTGTGTACGAGGTACCAAGTTATGTACATGTGCCTTTTACTTCAGAAGATGGGCATTGTAAAATTTTCAGCACAGTATGAAGACTGCAGGTAATATGATATTTAGCACCTTCAGACCTTGGGTATTTTAAGCGAATAGTGTCTTTTTTGACAAGTGTTGCATAGAGTGTACCCTGTTTTTAGTAGATACTTTTTTAATACTCTGTTGTGTATTTCTTATGTTTGAGTGTCTACAAACAGTGTGGTACAAAGTAAACTCTCTCTATAGAGTAAACGCTGTTTACAATACCCATTTTTCTACCCATATCCACTTAATTTCTCACTATAGGTTAGGTATCTATGAGGGGTTTGATACAGATAAAAGCTGTCCGTAGTAGGCCATTTATTTTGGAACAGACGTTGAGTATCTTGAGTAACTTGGCTTCCTCTGAAGAGTTGTATAAATATTGGTCACAATGTGCAACGAAGGTTTCCCATATATCTGTGGTTCATTGTTAATGTGAAGTAGGCTACCCATGCAGTGGATATATATGGTCAATGTTGCACATAACACATGCTTGCTACACCTAAGGGAGTTTTATCTGTGATGGCATTAATGATGATTCATATTATTCTGAGCATTTTGTACTTACATTCAGGCCTCCAAGCCATACTAGTTTATAGAGTAATGTGTACAAAAGATCTAACTATAACGTTACTTAAACCTTTGTTTTTTTCAGTGAATTTCTAGTTTATTTTACGTAAAGTAATTTTTTATTACCATATGTAAAGCCAACCTCCTACACAGCAGGGTGTTGACAACAGGGCCTGGTCGTGGCAAAGCCACCCAGAGACAGCCAAACTCCCTGAAAGGAGCCAACCTCACTCTGCACACAGGCTTTCATTGCACGTGGCATGGGGTTGGCCATAAGACCTGGCTTGCAGCCAGGCCCTGTGTCAGACTCCCAGCAGGCAGGTACTCAGAGGCAGCCAACGCCACACCGCGCACAGCCTTTGTTCATGTGTGGTGGGGGGTTTAGCCTCAGGGCCTGTGTTGTAGCCAAGCCCTGCTTCCAACTGCCCGCAGGCTGCAAAGCCCATGCTGCCGCCAGACTCTGTGGCCAAGTCCCCCAGCAGGCTGCAAACCCCACACCACTCACAGCCTTTGCCATGCACAGCGTAGGGTTGGCAATTGGGCCTCGGGGACCCCGTCTCCTGGAGCCAAATACAATTAAACAGGGTAGGAGGGCATGCAGCCCTCTGCCTGAACCCTAATAGGCCCCGGGAGCCACACCCCCTGGGGCCAAACACAATAAAAAATGGGTGGGGGTGCGGCCCTCCTCTCAAGCCTTTTTAGGCCCCTGGGTCCAAAATCCAAGGGGAGGGGGGCATACAGCCCCACAGTATGCCCCCCTCCCCAAGCCTTATTTGGCCCCAGGGACCCCACCCCCAGGGGCCAAATATGATTAAAAAGGGGAGTGGGGCCTTGAGGCCTCCATCTCTAAATTTCATTAGGCCCTGGAGACCCCATCCCCCGGCGCTTAATGCATTTTAAAGGGAAGGAGTGCCACATGCCCCCTCCCCAATCCTCTTTAAGCCTTAGGGACTCCATCCCATAGGGCCTTTTTTTAAGGGGCAGGGGGCTGCATACCCCCCATCCAGGGGCCTCATTAAACACTGGGGATCCCATCCCCAGGGCAATGTGCCCCCCAGATCCTCCTTAGGCCCTGGGGAGTCCATCCCCCAGGGCCACTTTTGTTAAAGGGGAATTGGGCCATGTGGTCCCCCTCCCCAATCCTCATTAGGCCCTGCGATCTCCATTCCCCAGGGCCACATTTTTCTAAAAGCGAGGGGGGCCATGTGGCCTCCCTCCCCAAGCCTCATTTGGCCCTGTGGACCCTAACCCCCAGGGCCTTGTTTTTATTAAAGTGAAGGGGGCAATGTGGCCTCCCTCCCTAGCCTTTTTAGAACCTGGGAATCCCCCAGGGCTTTTATGGTAAATGGTGAGGGGGTCCATATGCACCCCTCCCCAGGCCTTTAGAATGGCCTGGTGTACCCATCCCCCAGGGCCACTCTTAACTTAAAGGGGAGGGTCCATGCAGTCCCCATCCCTGAGCCGTTTATGGCCCAGAGGACCCCATCCTCCGGGGCCCACATTAATTAAAAGTAGGTGCCCTGGTGCCCACCCAGAGCACTCACCATACACATGTTGGGGACCACGGGAGGATCTCCAGGGCCCCTGTGACCCCAGCTGACTCCCTGCATGCTGCAGGAGCTGGTATTGCTCCTGCCTGGAGGGAGCTGCTATTTATGCTGCTCCCTACAGGCAGGAGCAATATCTTGATCTGTTTCACTGCCCGTATCAGTGCAGGCAGGGAAACAGATCAAAAGTCTGTTCCCAGCCGACGGGAGCATTTTAAATGTTCTGGCCAGCTGGGAGCAGACTTTGTGTTTGCTCCTGTTTGACTGGCCCCGGAGATGGGGTGTCCACGGGCATTAATGCCTCAGCAAGAGAGGGGCTGCAAAACATCCCTCCTGTTTCTTTATTAGCAGCAGCCCTGGGGATAGGGTCCCCAGGGCCTTTCAAAGGTTCAGGGAAGAGGGCCACAGGGCCTTCCCCTTTTTTTTGTAAGTTTCAGCCCCAGGATTGGGCTCCCTGGGACCTATAATGGCTCGAGGACAGGGGCCCTGCAGCCCTCTCCCCGTTTGGAGATTATATACATATATATATGTATATTACCTACTGGTGGTCACCAGTAGGTCAGTATAGTTAAGGCCTAATTTCCGCAGGAAAAGCATTTTTTCTATTGCCATTAACCTTTTCACAATTTGACGAATCATCACAAACTTTTCATAACTAGTTTGCCAGTCACTTCTGCTGCTGTCTGAAAAGTTTCGGGGTGATTTGTCAAGCGGGGAGCTGAGAAAAATGGGAGGTCTCAAAACGCATTTTCTTCATGCAATTTCCGATAGGGATTTTTGAAACGACTACAGCCTAAACTGCTGAACGGAATTACACCATATTTGGCAGAAAGCTAGATCTTTGTTCAGAAAGAGTGCTTTATGTAATTGGGTGTAAATCTGTTCAGTAGTTTTGGAGTTATTAAAAAAGATTTATGTATATCTAGAGTTCAGATCGACTGTGAATCCACTGCGGAGGATCCACGGATCCGGATGCCAACAGCAATGCTGTGATTGGCTAGCTGCAACCTGAGAGAAAAGTTGTGGCTGCCATATAGTGAATCGTGTCACGGTTCCGAGGGGGATACATTAGAAATAGAATATATGGGGTCAGGATAGATCTTTCCTGGCCCAATGGGTCTGATGGAGGGGTCTGTGAGGGACCCATTATCGGGAAGAAATTGTGGAAAAATGTTTTTTTGCACTTGTGAGGATCCGTGGATCCACAGTGGTGCTCAGTGCAGCCCCCAATGTGAATCCACAACAGATCTGCGGACCCCAATTTAAAAACCACATACACCCACTCACTGACCCACTCACACACTCTCTCACACAGCCACACAATTACTCATACACCCATTCACACATCCATGCACCCACTCACACAGCCATACAGTCACTCATACAACCTCTCACACACCCATGCAGTCACTTATACATCCATGTAGAGACCCATAGAATCACTCACAGATGCACACAGGCACTCACACACCCACTCACATAGCCATGTACACGCCCATATAGCCACTTACATACCCACTCATAGACCCACACATCCACTTACACACCCAGTCACGCACCCATACAGCAAAACCACTGACACACGCACTCAGGCACCTATACAGCCACTCACACAACCACCCACAAACTCATACAGACACTTACACACCACCCACAAACTCATACAGACACTTACACACAACCCCATGTGAACCCATGGTGGATCCACGGATCAAGACTCCAATTAAAAAAACACATATACACACTCAGACCCACTCACACACTCTCACACATACCCATACAACTGCTCATACACCCAGTTATACATCCATACACCCACTCACACACCCATACAGTCACTCATACATCTACTCAAAGACCCAGAAAACCACTCACTCACCCACTCTCAGACCCACAGAGGCACTCACACACCCACTCACACAGCTACATACACACCCATACAGCCACTTACATACCCGCTCACAGACCCACACAGCCACTTACATACCCACTCACACACCCACACAGCAAAACCACTGACACACCTACTCATACAGCCACTTAAACACTACTCAGAGACCCACACAGCTACTTACACACCCACTGAAACACCCACCGACCACACGCCCACTTACATACCCACACAACCACTCATACACCCATACACCATTCACACGCCCACACAACCAGTCATACATCCACTCACAGAACCACTTACAAATCTACACAACCACTCACACACCTACTCACACCCATTCAGCCACTTCCACACAAATTAACAGATACAGAAAAAACACTCACAGACTCACACAGGCAGTAGACAGCTACTCACATATCCACACAGTCACTCTCACAGCTAGTTTCACACCCACAAAACCACTAACACATCCATATACCCCCTCCCACACCCACACAGTTACTTACAGAGCTACTCACACACCCACACACAGGCAGTGACACAGTTATACAAATTGTAATAGGATATGTTTGCATTAAATGTGCTGTTGTTTTGCATTGAATTTGTGCGTTTGGCTGCGAACGGATCCATCACGGATCCGCCTGCAACATAGCCGTAGCATATCCGGGGATCCAAGTGAGAAATTTGAAAAAGGATTTGAAAACAAAAAGAACCAGTGTTTGGGAAAAGGGTTGGTTCTGAAAAGAGCCTTTGTGTTTATGGTGTGTAGATGATAATTACGCACAGAACAGGATGCAGTCTTTTAAGTTGTTGAGGAACACTCTGTTGCCTGTGTCTGTAAAATGGACTCTGTCTTTTAGGATATATTCCATCCATGTCAAAGCGTAAGTTGTTATGGGATATAGAGCCCATGTTGTGGTCTAGGAGAAATGCAGAAACAGCTTTAGCAACATGTTTCCTGGTTTTATCTATCTGTGGACAAAATTGGATTTACCACTGCCACTTCTGTCTTTGGCAAATTTGAAGAACACCAAGGCAGTATGGGGGAAAAGGGACATTAATTTACCAAAGGTATCCTTCATTCGGAGTTCCAGCCCTACCCCAGTAGTTGTGCCTTCGTCATTGCCACCACAGTGCACAATCATAAGGTCTGGATGTTGGCAGTCTGCAATGCTTTCAACCAAAGGCTACAATTTGCTGCCACTTTAACCCTCTCTGGCCAACCCAAATAATGTCTACATTAGGTAAACCTAGGTCCCTATCAATGCCACTCTTTCTAGCACTGTCTCTGGCCCAAAACACAAAACTATGGCCCACAATGCACACTCTGAAAATTTTGGAGACAAGCAGGAGTAGCACACAAGAAAAGGCTGCAGCAGAATTACACAGTTTTGAAGATGAAAGGTTGTTACAATGGAGGACAGCAAGTAAAATATAAAAGAACACATTTAATTGGATGGTGAAGATGTGCAGGGAACTAAAACTAGGTAGTGACTTTAAGAAAAAAAGTAACTAACTCTGTGATTGGTTTTGGAAAAATAAAAAAGTTATGTTGTTTGGGATATACTTGGAATTGGAAGCAGTCAACCACACCTGCTACAGATAATGTGAAGCTAGTATGCTGTTGCAAGAAAGCCTTGTGAACTTTTTGACCTACAGGTAGGCAGAGACTATTGGAAACATTTTTACTATGGAAACAGAGCTAAAAGAGTGTGGGGGTAGGGGACAAAAGAGACTGCAGTAAGAAACTGAAAAACAGACTGGTGTACAAAAATTGCTCAGTAGGGAGCGGATGTCTTGTAATTGACAATATTTTACAAAATAAAATATGACTGAAAAGCATTAAGAGTAGATTGTTGAATGTTTTTAAGGGCTTTTGTGTGGATCTGCAGATCTGCCAAGGATTCACACAGAGGGGCCTTGCTGAGGCCCACGGTGGGTCTGCGCATCCACAAAAAAACAACCAAATTGGGCTTCTTTACAGGAAACATAGAAAGGGTTAAAAAATAGTGACCATTTATAAGTGACATAACGAAAATAAAAGATGAAAGGAAGACTGAGTTGGTAAGTACAGGAGTATGAGGGAAAGCACAGTGGAAGAGAAGCCATTATTGGTACTTTTGTATTGAGAGTGGAGGAAAATTGTCAAATTTATGACTTGAGATTTGCAGTGGAAAACAGATACTAACTAAAGGTGTGTGAAATTTTAAATTCTGCTGGCAGTATTGAAGGAATTTAGAAATTCCGCGTTATTCTTGTAACTGGGAATTACTAATAAAAGCTGCCGCTCTGCTGGCGCATTAATCAGTACTGGACGAATTCATCCATGGGCATCGCTGGTATGACATTTTTGTGCATGTATTCAAGCCTCATTTTCAATCTAACTCATTTCCTTTTCACTTCCATGGCCAATCATTGTGCCAGAGGATGAAGGTGAGGCTAGAATCACACAGATCTGCCACCAACCACATGCATATGCATTCTTTTGTGAAGTCTTTTCCATGGCTGCTAAGAAGTAGGCTCCGGCTCTGGGCCTAGCTGCCCCCGCTACATTTTTATACGTTGGCCTTGGGGGAAGTATTGGGAAACTAGTGTACTGGGAAGAGGTAATTTCAAGTAACCGGAGGTTCTGGTGTGCAGTGAAATCCCTAGCACAACAGCTGCCGTAGGAGCTGTGACCCCGTGATCTGTGAGGTGGTGAGTACAACAGCAGGTCGCTATATTAGTGTCCAGAATATCACTTGAATAGACTTGCACTAATACTCGCTTTTGCTTTCTACAACAGAATCTGAAGGCACAAGTTGGCTGTGTTAATTCTTGCAACTGTGCTGTAGGGGGAAGTTTTGTTCACTGTGCGGAGGTCGCAGGGCCAAAAAGCTAAGACCTGCTGCCGCAAACACCAAACTGAGCAAACTAAAAAGTGCAGCACTCAGTATGGCTGGCAAGTGGTCCCATGCTGTGAGCGATACGGTCAGTGAGCCCCCTGTTTCTACTAGACAACATCACACTGCATCCTGGGACTTGTAGTTTCCTTAACACGGTCGACATTACGAAGCCTAGTTCAGACCATACAAGGAATGTAGGGGCATATCAACAACGAGGGGCGATAATTATCGCCCAGCGCGCCTAGCGCTGATTTCCCTAACGCCGGCTATCGCTGAATTAAATCGCCGAGTTAGCGCGTTATCATCAACGCATAACTCAAGGGCGATATATAATCCAGCGATAGCGGGGAAATCGCCGGTTTTGCAGGGAACATCGCTGGTTTTCCAGCGATGTTCCCTGCAAAACGGCGATATGCTTGATGATACGACCCTGTGGTCGTAACACATCAATCCACCTCCCATTGTCAACATACAATAGTCAGGATTTTAGCAGACGTTAGTTTTTGGCGAAAACCACGTATGCTAAAATCCTGAGGGCCACCTTATAAATAGCGCTATGTGCATTTAGCGATAAGTTACAAGGTAGTCCGTCAGGGGTACGCCCAGTGACTCCCACTTTGCATCTCATTAGAGATGCAAAGCAAGGCGTCGGCAAAACGGCTGATAACATGCGCTAATGCATGTTAGCACCGGCTTGCAAATAGGGCAAAAAGATTATCTCCGCTTTTTTGGCTTTAAAAGCCAAAAAAGCAGAGATAAGGCCCTTGATAATATGCCCCGTAGTTCCTTTAAACATTCGAGGATGGAAACAAGGAAAAGCCTATTTTTCTTTTTCCTCAACAAATGTTTTGTATCCCTCTACTTCGTCATACAAACTTGCCAACAAAGCTATTCTGCTCAGTTTGTTTGTGAAATCACGATCAGTTGTGCAGATGGCAGCAGTTGTTACGTGCATCATTTTGATTTGCTCTGATAGGACAAACTATACTTTTAGCATACAATATGTTTTATTTTTCTCCAGTAGTATTGTGGACAAATGAAACTTTTCAGAACGGCATAATACAGACTGTTGAAAGTCACATGAGTGACTTACACACTTAGTCACACACCCTATGAAACCATTCACACAACCATTTACTCACCTGGACATCCACTTATATAGTCATTCACATATCCATACAGGCACTGTCACACCCACTCATACACCTATACAGCCATTCATGTACCCAGCACTCAGACAGTCAGTTACACATGCACGTACACACCCATACATCCAGTTATACAACCAGGGCCAGACTCACAAAGGTAAACTTACAATTTTGTGTAAGTTTACTACTTTTCGGTATTCACAAAGGTAAACTTAGACCAAAAGTCTAACTTTTGTACTTTTCAGTATTCATAAAGGTAAACTTAGACCAAAAGTCTAACTTTACAACAGTCAAAAAATTCCGGATAATAGACTACTGTTATAATCTTCTTCTTCCTTTACCTTTTTGGTATGTTCCTTTCCCCCTCCTTTTCCCCTCTCCTTGGTTTCTTCCTCCTGGAGCTCACCTTAGAATGTTGGTACTGTGCTTCAGTTGTGGAGAGTGGATGGCCAATAAAGCAGTACTTCGAACTACTCCGGTTCCTGTCATTTATTACTTCCAACACTGGCGACGAGTTACTGCGAAGGGAGCAGTTTTGGCCATTTCCCCTCTGTGTACTCTCTCCAGATGCAGACAACTTGAAAAGGTGACTACAGGATTACAAGATTACAGAATTACAGCGGGCACTATCAGATGAGAAGATCAAGATAAGAAACTTATACGGAGACAGAACAATCATCCAGAGGGCATCTGCAGTTCTTCAAAAGATCTTTTGTTACGTTTTAACTGAGGTGACCCAAGTGAGCACAGTGACCCACATTGCCGTTAGCCAGCGGATTGTCGAAAGCCAAGCGACCACTACTGGAATTGGCAAGGAGTAAAACCTCGCAACAAGAGAACGGGGAAAAAAAAGCCTTTCTGCCAGACTACCCGAGAGAATGTAAGTCACCTTCTATAGAAAACAGACTTCCTGCTCCGTGAAGTCAGCATGCTGTGAAGTACGGGGGTGGTATACCAAACTACAGGAGGACTTTATGTGCCCAGGAGGTGAGGCAGAATCAGGGCCAGCGAAGACGGGGGAGGTGCACCAGCAATGTATTACGAGTGACTGGTGCTCCTGTCAACAATAAGGCTGAGGAGATTTGGGTTGCCACCTACCGCATTTCGGAGTCCAGAGGAGATTCCTGGTGTTTGACCCAGCACAGTGTCCAGGAGAGGCTGCCGTTGCCGGAGCTGAGGAGCAAGTGTTCGCATTCCACAGCAGAAGGGGCTGAGGAGAAGTCAGTGGTTCTTATTCTGCACAGACGGTGCGGGAGAGACTGCCGAGAACACCGCTGCACCCGCCGACGCCGGAACCTGAAGGAGTAGCGGTTCCTCGTCACTGAAGGGCAAGGAGGAGGAGCCGACCGCGGAAGCCGATAGTGAGCGTTTCCTCAGCGGGGAGTAGCGTCTTTCGTTCCACCCCTTGGTTCCAGTCAGGATTCCCGAGCAGGCGCCGTGTGCACCAGCTTCTGCCAACCAGGTGGTGAAGGATCCCGTTTCACCACTACCACTGGAGGGCATTCACGTGTCCATTTAAAAAAAAAAAAGGAGAAAAAATTCTAAGGACACCATTTACAAAGAAATCCGTCCTACTGGTTAAACTTGTAAGTACTTAATTTACATCTATACTGCGAGACTCTTTCTGGGTGAGACCACGTATCCTTTACCATTCTATGGCATTAAAGCCTACTCTGACAATTAAGTCCTGGGTTGCCTCACTAAGACAGGTAATGGTTCTGTAGCAATAATTCGGAGCACCACCGTTTTTGAGTATTCTCCTTCAGACAACAAGGGTACCCCATTATCTAAGTAAGCCTTCTTCCATCTAGTACAGCTTACCAACACCAGCTTCAGTTTTACCCTTGGCTGTTCTCCCTGGGTTCACCCTTTTCCCACCATCATGGCTGCAGCAAGCATGAGCCAACCTCCTCCTTTTTTAAATGAGATAGGAGAGCCTGAAATAAGCTGAAAGGAGTGGGTTAAATTGTTTGAATCGTATCTTATAGCCATTGGAGGGGAACGTTTTAATTCAGTATGGAAGCAGCATATTCTCCTCCACCATTTGGGTGTACATGGGCGAAATATTTACGAGACAGAACCAGAAAATGATGGAAAAGGAGCAGATGAGGGAATGGACATATTTGTGAGCACCATGAGCAAGTTAGAGATATACTTTGGTGATAAAATAAATGTAGTTTTAGAGCGCCACAGGTTTTTTAGCAGGACTCAAGGAAAACAAGAGTCAGTGACCAATTACGTAGCAGCATTGAGGGGTCTCACTCAGTTGTGCGAATTTGGCAACCTCACTGATTCTCTGATAAGAGACCAACTTGTTCGTTGTACTAACAATGTACCTATCCAGGAGAAGCTTTTAGCCAAAAACCCTAGTCTAAGGGAGGCGGTGGCTATTGCTAAATCAGTAGAGCATACAGCAAAATGCATGAGAGAAATGAAATCCAATACAGAAGTGGTAGCTAGTATACAGGAGGAGGAGGAAAAGAGTGAGGTGTGTAAGCTAAAAAATAGGGAAGGCGTGAACAGCAAGACCACTAGTAATGAAAGAAATCTAAGATGTTACAGGTGTGGCAGCAGCAATCACCTGGCAAACAGCTTGCATTGCCCAGCAAAAGGCGTAACTTGCAAAAAATGCAATAGAAGGGGTAATTTTGCTAGTGTATGCAGAGAGGGTGACCCCCATATCAAGGAGGGCGGGGGTGTAGAAGGATCTATGGTTAAAGAGGTAAAATGTGTACTGCCTTTTGAGAAAAAGTATGTATTACAGCTTAAAGATTGCTCAAACAGTGTCAATGTCATTTATCCCAAATGGGATGTAACGTTGAATAACAAAATTATCACAATGTTCGCAGATTCATGCTCCCCTTTTACGCTTTTGAACAAAAATGATTATGAGTGTTTTAGGGACCAGGAAGGAACACATTGCAGGAAGCAGATATCTCACCCACAGGGTACAACAAGGAGCCCATACCTCTTCTAGGAATGAAGGAGATGCGTATTCAGTTCAAGGGAAGGGATACCTATGGGAAAGTATACATTGTAGAGTCGGGAGCCAACCTGTTAGGATGGCAGCACCAGAAGGAACTAGGGATCATTTTGGATCCTAACAAGAAAGAACAAGTTCTACTGACTGCAGAGAACCCGGCTGGTGGTAACATTTGTGATGAATTTCCCAGATTGTTGTGGGAAAAGCTGGATCTTTTACAGAATTTCCAACACAAAATAAAACTCAAGGCCAACGCCAAACCTGCGGTACACAAATTGTGCCCAGTACCGCAACAAATGAGGGAGCCTTTAGAGAAAGAGCTGAATAAAATGTGCAACATGGGAATTATTCAACCCGTGGAATGTTCAGAATGGTTGGCGCCAGTTGTGATCGCAGCCAAGGCCAGTGGAGAAGGCATCCGTCTATGTGTAGACTTAAGGAGCCTCAATGAGAGCATCTGGGTAGAAAGTCACCCACTGCCTAACATAAAGGAGATGCTCAGCACCATGGGCCAGGCGAGGTACTTCAGCGTCATTGATCTGTCAATGGCTTACCACCAGGTGGATCTGCACCCGGAATCGAGACCACTCACCGCCTTCATAACCCCTCAGGGTGCGTACATGTTCAGAAGAATGCCGTTTGGATTAGCGTCCGCTGCGGCGGTTTTCCAGAAGATCATGCAGCAAGTTTTGAAGGATGTAGACTGCTCCATGTGCTTCCAGGATCATATCTTGGTGTATGGACGTACTGTGGAGGACCACGACTGCACCCTTAGGATTGTCTTTAAAAAACTCATGGACGCAGGTTTGACGGTACAGAAGTCTAAGTGCAAAATAAGGGTGACGTTGGTCGACTACCTAGGGCATTCTATTTCTGAAGAAGGGTTTAAACCTAAAAGCAACCTGCTTAGTGCTGTGAGGGATGCTCCATATCCAAAAAACAAGGATGAACTCAAATCCTTCCTAGGGCTGATGGAATACATGGCCAAGTACATAAAGAACTTTGCATCCAAATGCGAACCAGTGTGAGAATTACTAAAAAAAAACAAGGACTTTGAATGGTGTGAGCGGCATAAGTGTGTGGTGGATACACTCAAAGAGGAGATCTTAAGTTCGCCAGCTTTAGGGGTTTTTGAGCCAAGGAAAAAAACTATTCTTACCTCAGATGCATCCAACAAAGGATTGGGTGCCACCCTATCACAAAGAGATGGGAAGGAAGAAAGGATCATCGCCTTTGCTTCCCGGTGCCTTACAAATGCAGAGAAGAATTACTCCGTAATTGAAAAGGAGGCCCTGGCGTGTTTCTGGGCTGTGAAGCATTTTAAATTCTTCTTGTGGGGGCTGAACTTCACCATTCGTACGGATCACAAGCCCCTCACCTTCATCTTCACCGTGAAAGGGATGGAAAATTGCACTCCATGTATTGGAAAATGGATTCTGGGGCTAGAGAATTTTAATTTCAGAGTAGAGTATGTTTCCGGTGAAGACAACAAAATTGCCGACTTCTTGTCAAGAACACCCTTGGAAATGGAACAACCAGAGGAGATGTTAGACAGTCCCATCATGGTGGTAGATGACCCAGCAATTACGGAAGAAAAATGGAAGAAATGCATGGAAGAAGACAAAAGTTTGGGCAGGATTAAGATCATATTAAGAGAAGGGTGGCCTAGCAAGTGCAGTGATCTGGAAGATGAACTCAAAGGCTTCTGGGAAGTCAGGAATGAATTAAGTATCAGCGGTGACAGAGTCTACCGTCAAAATAGAGTTGTACCACCTGCAGGTCTCAGAAGAAGAATAATGGAACTGGCGCATGAAGGACATTTGTGACGCAGCATTACTAAAAGTAGAGTACGTGCAAACGTCTGGTTCCCTAGGATGGACGCCATGGCAGAACAACTAGTGAAGAACTGTGCCAGATGTGCCAGAAGCGATAAGTCTAAGTCCTTACTCAAGGCCCCTTTGTCCCCTGCCATAGTGCCCCTTAAACCGTGGAGTAAACTAGCCATGGACATTATTGGACCCATGGACAACCTGAGTATCCAGAAGAGGTTCATGTTGGTTTTAGTTGACTACACATCCCACTGGGTCACACAGAAATGTGTACATCGCATAAACACTAGTACCGTCCTGGATTTCCTCAAAGAAGTATTCTCCAAGGAGGGCATACCTTCCACCCTAGTCACCGACAATGGTGTACAGTTTACATCTCAACCCATGAAGGATTTCTTAAGCAACATGAACATCAAACACGAATTGACTGCCTTATATTGCCCTAAAGCTAATGGTCTGGTTGAGAAGACAAATAGGCTAATCAAGGAACACATCCAACTGGCCATAACCAACGGTCATGACCTGGAGTCATCTCTACGTGACTGTTTGTGGGCATATCACACCACGCCTAATCTGATAACAGGGGTTTCCCCTTTTGTTTCCCTCAGGAGGAGAGAACCCTGCACGAAACTTAACCCTAGTTGGTTGGGAGGAGGTAGAGCAGTAAATCCTAGCCCTGAGGAGGTTGGTAGAAAGATTGATCTGCACCAATCTAAGTATAAGGAATGGTACGACAAAAAGAATGGGGTCAAAGCCCCTAGTTGGAGAGTAGGTGATGTGGTGCAGATCAAGAGAAGCGTGAAGGACCCACACTGTCAAAGTAAATTCTACCCTCCTTGTCACATTGTAAAAGCATTCACCAATGTAGTTCTCCTTGATAATGGGCAATGGTGGAGTTGTGACAAAGTTGTAAAGTCCAAAATGTTTCCATGAAATGCAGAATTATCTTTTCTTGCTATGTTTGTCTTCCTCATTTAAGGAGGGAGGTGTGTTATAATCTTCTTCTTCCTTTACCTTTTTGGTATGTTCCGTTCCCCCTCCTTTTCCCCTCTCCTTGGTTTCTTCCTCCTGGAGCTCACCTTAGAATGTTGGTACTTTGCTTCAGTTGTGGAGAGTGGATGGCCAATAAAGCAGTACTTCGAACTACTCCGGTTCCTGTCATTTATTACTTTCAACAGCTACCTTATACATGCTGCTACCTCCTCCTGCTCTTCCTGCATGTCTACCTCCTCAGATGTCATGATGTTCAATCCATTTTTGACAAATTGCAAATAATACCTAAATAAGCACAGGGCCCAACACAAGCTGTCTTCTCAGGTAAGTGTTAATCCCATATGAGGAGAAAAGTGTGGGTACTTCAGTAAAATGTAGGACGGCAGTTATTTGGTCTAATCAGTCTTTCGTGGATGTGTCCTCTGGCTTGCAATACTTCTACAGTAGTCCCATGGTACTTTCACAGGATCACAAAACTTAAAAAAGAGGAACATTTTTCAGACAAAGGCTCAGGGGATCCTCATTATTTGTTCTAAATTAAGTTAAATTGATACACATAGAAAAGCTCTAAATCTAAAACTAAATGTAAATTGCTGTTTTAAACTAAACACAAATTTTAAAACTTTTGGAGAGGTCTTGCAGTACTCTGGTGGGTTGGGGACAGAAAGTAAAACACACACTGAACTTCCGTGGAATGCTTCTATTGGTTCGATAGTCCCACAAGAGTACTGCGGGACCCGTGGAGAGTTAAAAAAAATAATAAATCTAATACCAGCCATTAAGGTGAAAAAACACACTACTGATAATTCAAAAGAAAATCTGAAGATGACATTGATGTTGTATCTAACTATCCAAATAACATTGTACTTTACTTTAAATAAAACCCATCATTTCAATAAAAAAACAAAGGTTAAAGTGACGTTATAGTTGGGCATGGTTATTACATGTCACTTTACGTTAAGAACACTGAAAGTCAATGAAAATAACAAATGTTAAAGTGACGCCAAAGTTAAGTGTAGAGAAAAACCTTAATTTGCGTTAAAAACATAGAAATTTTCTGAAAAAAACAAAGGTTAAAAAGACTTTATAGTTAGGTGAAAATGACAGTCATAACCTGATTATTTAAACAACACCAAAAACTGGAAATTTGCCAGTTATGCAAGCTAACTATAACTTGCAGCCCCACTATGCATTGCTTATGCTTTCACTCTTGACATGTTCAATGACATAATTGATTTGTGCCCTCGTCATGCACTGCTTACAAACTCACAGAGTACATGTTCTAGGACATCATTAATAATATCACAGATAACATCTGAAGTGACATCATTGATGACAATACTGGTCATGTTGAGGGCATGAGTTATAGTTACTTAATTTATTTATAACTGGTGAATTTCAGTAGTGTTTTGAGTCTAACTGACATGCTTACCAAGCTATAAAGTTACTTTGATCTATGTTTTTTGTCAGTGAATATATATGTATATCCCAGTGGTAGTCATCACTGGGTAGTTATAGGTAGGATTGTGTTTCCATAGAAAATGCAGTTTTTGTGTTGCTAATAACCTTGGTGCCATTTGACGAATCTCCATGAAACTTTCTAAAAAGTGATACTTTTCGACTAGTTTCTGCATGGAAAGTTTTGAACAGATCTGTCATGCAGGGACCAAGAAAAAAGGGGACCCAAAATGTGTTTTCCCCATTAATTTTTCCTTAGGAACTTTAGACACAGCTACAGCCTATACTGCTGAAAGGATTTACACCAAATTTGGCAGAAAGCTAGATCTTGACCCAGAAAGTGTGAGATTTGGTGCAAATCCATTCAGTACATTTTAATGCTCAAACACTTTTTATATCCAGGGACACGGAGATCTGATTGCCTGCCACCACCTCAACCAGGAAGTGGTGGCAGCCATCTTAGGACTCAATGCCAAGTCCTAAAAACAGTAAAAAGTGATGTCATGAGTGATGTCACTGACCATGTCCTGAGTGATTTAATATGTGAGGTCATAAGCAGTGCATTGCAGGCGTGTAAGTTATAGTTAGCTCAGGTAACAATAACTGCTGAATTTCAATGATTTTGTAAGAGTGAAATCTGAGCCTAACTATAACATTCCTGTGGCCTTTGTATTTTTTCAGTGAATTTCTAAGGCTTTTTAAAATTCTATTTCCAAACTATAACGTCCCTGTAACCTTTGGATTTTTCAGAGAATTTCTAAGGTTTTTTTTATTCTGTTTCCTTTCTTAAATGTCCCTGTAACTCTTGTTTTTTTCAGTGAATTTAAAAGGTTTTTTTAATGTTATATCCTAAATATAATGCCCTTATAACCTTTGCTTTTTCAGTGAATGTCTACGGTTTTTCCAATTCTATTTCTGAAGTATTATGTCCCTGTAATGTTTAGTTTTTTTAGTTAATTTCTCGAGTTTATTTTTAATGCAAGTATACTACAATTTTTTTATTTTTAATATTTATTTAACTACAGACATTCTTTCTTTATAAATATACTTTGTATATTTTTTAAATGGAAAAAATCACATATGTACTTAATATGACATTTTTACTATTGTAATTAAACAAAGTTTATTTAATTTTTTTCATTACGCTGTACCTCCTTAGGTCCGAAAACATAGACGGGACCAGTACTCTATGGTTTTTAATCCTAATCATGTGATCGGAATGAATCCGCGAATTCACTGAAAATTCTAAAAATTATTTTAAATATGTACACCCCTCCATTTTCAATAATGACATCAGTGTGAACATGTTTACAAGTATATATAAGACACCCTATATCTCTGTTTCAAGAAAGTTACCCACTTTACTAATTTCGTGAATCTGCGAATCTATGGACCAGATTTGCGAATTTGGTCAATGACACACCCAAAACGTTTCTTTTGATTGGATATATTAGGACCCCACCTATATACTTGGAAAACCACACCCAAAAACAGTTAGTTCTCTAGTGAAGTCTCTAGAAAGAGGATTGAGAACCAGTGGTGCTCTGCTTTCAGAGTATGCCTAAAGCTCCCTCTTCTGTCCAGGATGAACATCCACAACCTGTTCAGAATGAAGAGGGAGATGCACCACCTTGAAGAAAAGAAAGTAATGTCTGAAAGCACTTTACAATATCTTCTGGAGAAAAGAAGGGAACAGCAAAATATGTGCAGTGCAATATTTGAGGCAAGCAATTATCCAGAGTCACTGCAAAGATGTATTCACATGGCACATGTTCCAAGTGGAAGCACTTAAAAACAGTTTCTGAAAGGGTCTACAAGTGGATGATGCAGGAGAAAGCAGGTGCAGCAGGACAGTCCACATCTAAAGCACCGGTGGGAGAACCATGATCATCTGCAGTCATTACAATACCAGCTGCCTGCGAAGAACTGAGTGACATGGTTACTCACAGTGCGAAGTGCCACATGCTTGTTGCTGTGAAAATATGCTCTGTGGGTGCATACTTGAATAGAGTGAAGATGCATCGCTTTTTTTTTTTGCTTCCATTTAGCTTGCAATGTCTTTTGAAGAATTTTTGCATTTCCCCATCCTTACCCTTTTACTACCCTGTTCACTTTTTGTTAAAAAAATAAAAAAGAAGAAAAAAATGTAAAAGCTGTTAAAAAATCCCTTCTAGAAAAAACCCGATTATTTTTAGAATTACATACTGGTCAAACAAAGAGCTAACTCTGTGTTTTTAATGTGTCAGTGACTGTATCAGTATGAGGCTGGGTGTGTCCGTGTGTGTGCGTCAATTTGTGCCTGGGTGTGTTATTGGATGCATTAGTGTTTGGCTGGGTGAGTCATTGTCTGCATTGCTGTATGCCTGGGTGTGTCAGTGTATGCATTGGTATATCCCTGGGTGTGTCAGTGTATGCATCAGTGTGTGCCTGCGTGTGTTATTGAAAGCATTAGTGTTTGGTTGGGTGTGTCAGTGTCTGTAATGCTGTATGCCTGGGTGTGTCAGTATCTGCATTGGTATGTCCCCGGGTGTGTCAGTGTGTGCCTGGGTGTGTTATTGGATGCATTAGTGTTTGCCTGGGTGTGTCAGTGTCTGCATTGCTGTATGGCTCGGTGTGTCACGGTCTGCATTGGTAAGTTCCTGGACATGTCAGTGTGTGTGTCATGCCTGGGTGTGTTATTGGATGCATTTTTGTTTGGCTGGGTGTGTCAGTGTCTGCAATGCAGTATGCCTGTGTGTGTCAGTGTCTTCACTGGTATGTCCCTGGGTGTCTCAGAGTATGCATCAGTGTGTGCCTGGGTGTGCTTATGGATGCATTAGTGTTTGGTTGGGTGTGTCAGAGTCTGAATTGCTGTATGCCTGGGTATGTCAGTGTCTGCATTGGTATGTCCCTGGGTGTGTCAGTGTGTGTCTGAGTGTGTTAATAAATGCATTAGTGTTTGGATCGGTGTGCCCGTGTCTGCCTTACTGTATGCCTAGGTGTCTCAGTGACTGCATTGGTATGTTCATGGGTGTGTTTTTGTATGCATCAGTGTGTGCCTGGGTGTGTTCTTGGATGCATTAGTGTTTGGCTGGGTGTCAGTGTCTGCATTGCTGTATTCTTGGGTGTGTCAGTGTCTGCACTGGTATGTCCACAGGTGTGTCAGTGTATGCATCAGTTTGTGACTGGGTGTGTTATTGGTTGCATTAGTGTTTGGTTAGGTATGTCAGTGTCTGCTTTGGTGTATGCCTGACTGTGTTAGTGTTTGCATTGGCGTAGGCCTGGGTGTGTCAGAGTATGTGTCAGTCTGCACCTGGGTGTATTATTGGATGCATTAGTGTTTGGCTGGGTGTGTCAGTGTCTTCTTTGGTGTATGCCTGGGTGTCTCAGTGTCTGCATTGGTGTATACCTGCATGTGTCAGTGTATGCATCAATGTGCACCTGGGTGTCTTATTGCATGCATTAGTGTTTGGCTGTCTGTGCCTGTATTAGTGTGTGGTGGGAGGTGTAACTAGCTGTATCAGTATGTATATGTGCTTATGAGAGGCTGTATTAGTGCTTGGCTGAATGTCTAAGTGGCTTTATGTGGTTGCATTGGTATGCCCCTGGGTATTTGAGAGGATATGTCAGTCTGAGCCTGGGTCTGTCAGTGGCTGTATCGGTAAGTGCTTGGGGGTGTCAGTGTCTATATTGGACTGTGCATGGATGTGTCAGTCTCTGTGTGGTTTTATCAGTGTATGTCAGGGTGTGTCAGTAGCTGTGTTGCTGTATGTGTGTTGGTGTGTCAGTGAGTGAGTGAGTGAGTGGATGTATCAGTGTATTCACTGAATGTATGAGTCGCTGTTTCGGTGTGTAGCTTGGTGTGTGAGTGACTGAATGAGTGTGTGACTGAGTGTGTGAATGGCTGTATGGGTTTATGAGTCTATGTAAGTAGCTGTTTGCATGTGTAAATGGGTGTGTGACTGACTGTATTGGGTTTTGACTAGGTATATGAGTGTTTGTGTGGGTGTGTCAGTACCTGTGTGAACTACTCTGTAGGTGTGTGAGTTCATGCATGAATTCCTGTATGGGTGAGTTTGTGCCCCATAAGTTAAATTAGTAATATACATGTTAATATCTTTACAAATACATTATATAAACACATTACAAAACAATTTAAACCAAACAATTATCAAATAAACATAGCATGACGTATTTAACTATTTACAAATCCACTTTTGTTCATAAGTACTTCAGGAAGCACAAAACAAAGTGATGTTTGGGATGGTTGGAAGCATTTTACAATCCTGTCAAGGGAAAACAAGGTTATAGATAAATATCTGTAGTGTAATGTTTGCGGTAAGCAGTTATCCAGGGGCACTACAACTAATTAACTGTGGTCAAGTTCCATGTGGAAGCACTTAAAAACAATTCATGAAAAGGGTCTACCAAGCAGATGATGCGAGACAAACTTGGTGCAGCAGGGCAGTCAACCTGTACAGCACACTTGGGAGAAACAACATCAGCTGCAGTCATTATAATACTGCCTGCCTTGAAAATGTAAGTGAGATGCTTGCTCACTGGACGAAATGCCACATGCTTGTCACCATACAAATGTCTTCTGTGGGTGCATTTTCCCTTTTTTACTGCTCTCAGGTTCTATACTCAGACACCGTAAATGATCTACTGTTGACAGAATCATCAATGAACAGTGGGGAAAAAAATCTTAACGTATGTAGAAAAAAAAAAAACGGCATACTATGTGTATGTAACTAATTACAGGATAGAGAAATTTAGGAACACCAACTTGGTTTCTAACTCTGAATTGTACAGAATATCCATGGGATGACTTACATGACTTTTTGAGAGAAACAAACTGTTACAATAAAGGCATCAAATTCAAGACACCAGGAGAACTTTACTCTTTGGATCTGGAAAATGTTTGCGGGTACTTTAAGCACAAATTTCAAACTATGTTCTCCTTCATCTGCAGCAAAATAAATCCACCTCTTGGATAAATTACTTTTTTCTTTTCACGAAAAGAGTACCAAGCAAGAGGTGATCATCATATTCATATGCTGTTCTGGGTAAAAGATGCACCTAAAGTTGGAACAGACACAGATAAGTGTGTACTTTCTTTCATAGAACAGTATATTGCATGTAGCATTCCAAAGGACACTGAGGAAAAAAGCCTAAAGCAGCAAGTACTGCGTTTCCAATCACATAGATGTGGAAAGTACTGTCAGCAGAAATATTTAATTATTTTACTAGCTCCCCATTAAACCTTCTTTTTTCACAGTCTGGAACTAGTTGTTTCTTGGCTAAGGTTGTATACAAATGCAACATTGTATGGTTTTTGTAAAAGAAAAGCTTTTTCTTTTTTGAAAGCCCTCACCCACCAACCTAGTTGGTGGCATGCTTCATCATCGGGCCCACCTGGTGACACCGATTGTGTCCCTGGTGTGCTTCAACGCCTGGTTTACAGCGGAGCAGGTATCTTGACTGAGTGTGCAGTGCTGTGACGTGAAGGTGAATTTAAAAACTGTACAGTAGACCCATTATCCACAGGGTTTATTTTTAATGATTGGGCCTCTGGCAGTTATAAAAACAAGGCAATGGATGCGCGTAGAGTAATAATGGCTCTTACATCCAAAAACGGTCTACATGTTTCAGCCAGGCCTCAGATGTGTACTGGCTTTCCTCAGGACCATAAAATTATGTGCGTGGTGAGATCTAAAACTTAGTTTGTGTTCAAACCAAATGTGTTGCACGCTCTAAGGTGCACTATGTATGAGAGGGGGGGATTACCCTCTTAAGGCATTCCTATATGACAAATACATAAAACGGAACATACAAACAAACATACAATGATACTGCGAAATTAGGCAGAGTTGCTTTTAGTCACGTGCATAATTATACTGGTGACCATCAAATGGCGCGATAAAACAGGCGGCGGTGAAATGCCGATCTGGCGGCAATGTGTGTCAAATACCGATATATGCGCTAAGTGAAGATGTATACTTGTAAAATGAAATAAAATAAAAATAAATATAAACTTGCTATAGAAAGGAGGCCTTTCTTACACTTGCAATTAGCGGAAGTGCCCCATGAGAGTCCGGCAGGGGTTCTAGCTGAACCTAGGAGAAAAAACGAAGGACGGCGAAATCGCCGTGATAAAGCACAAGAGGATTGCTTACCGTGAGAAGAAGTGAACGAGCCGCTTCCCTTGACCCCACTTACTGCATTACAGCTCTGGACCCGTGTGAAGACCTACTTGGCTGTCTCCCTAACAAACAAGACAGATCCAGTGAGACGTCTGGGGACAATAGTTCAGTCTCAAGTGACTCTAGTACAGGCTCATCCAAATCACGAAATAGAGGGCGCCAACCACGTTGGCAGCAACCATGGAATGGACATCCACAAGGCAACCAGTTTGGCCCCCCACCCTTTATCCATCCACCACACAACCCATACTTCGGCTGGCCGCCGATGTATCAATTCGGTTCACCTGCCCATTTTCATAATAGTCAGAGACCACCTTTTTTAGGACAAGGCCGCAGATCTCGCGGCCGGAGAAGGAACAACCAACAGGTTCATTGGGCAGAACAAGAGGAGCCAGTGAGTGCCAACACACGGAACAAGTCAAGGGAGCAACAACCAGGACCGAGTGGACTCCAATGAGAAACGAGGATGCAGAACCATCCACATTGGTATTCAACTTGTCCAGCACTTCATTATCCCCCAAAGAAAATAAAGTACTTAACAAAGGACTTTCCTTTGTCCCCACCACCAAACTGGACAAATTTAAACTCCATGTGGAATTAGCTGAGTTCTTTAGAAAACTCAAGCTGAAGGCATTTTTTGAGAAACAACAAAACAATGAATTAACAACTGTTAAAACCAATGAAACGGGCCTAAGAGTAAAATCTACCTTTATGCCTCCACCAACAAGCATCCCTGTAGAAGTTGCTACATTTGAACAGGCTGTCTATCACGACATAGAAAGAATGGATGCGACAAAAACTTTCAATAACTTCTCGAAAGAAGACAGAGATACCATCCGGAAAATTCAGGACAATCCCACACTCATCATTAAACCCGCGGATAAGGGTGGAGGCATTGTCCTACAAGACAAAGTGGATTATGACAATGAATGCCGAAGGCTATTGAATGACTCACGAAATTACAAACTCCTGAAGACGGATCCAACAAAGACCCTGCAAACTACCATCAAAACTTTAGTAGAACAAGCAGAAGAAGCCCAACACATTTCCAAACAGGAAGCGGATTATTTGTGCACTAGGAATGTGAGAGTACCATATTTCTACACAGTACCAAAGATTCATAAAGAAACAAGACCTCCCCCGGGACGCCCGATCGTCTCGGGAATTGGCTCCCTTTTGGAACCCCTATCCAGGTACTGTGACTTTTTCCTGAACCCGCTAGTACAAAAGACAACAACCTACATAAAAGACACTAAGCATCTCCTGAACATCATCAAGGATTTGATGTTTGATCCTTCCACACAACTTCTAGTAGGTTTGGATATTGAAAGCCTTTATACGAGCCTCCCACAGGACGCCACTCTACAAGTCCTCCATGATATACTCATGGACACTCCGTGGGAATACCATACTCCCAGAGAATTTATCCTCAATTGTGCCACTCTGGCTTTAAAGGAAAATTACTTTGAATATGAAGGGCAATTCTACCTCCAGACCAATGGCACCTCTATGGGGAGTGTCTTTGCCCCAAGTGTGGCAGGTCTCTATGTCCACCATTTTGAACGGAGACATATATCCCCCACCAACAACCCATACACCGCCAACATCAAAGTATGGCGTCGCTATATTGACGACATTTTCTTGATCTGGACAGGTACTCAAGAATCCCTGACATCCTTCCTCTCTTGGCTAAATGAAAGGGACCCTTACCTAAAATTCACATGCACATCCAGCCCCACCACTCTGGCCTTTCTTGATCTTAAAATAACAGCGGAGGATGGTATCCTAAAAACCACCACCCATTACAAACCGACAGCTAGGAATTCCCTCCTTCGGTTCGATAGCTTTCACCCTCGACCCCTGAAGGAAAATCTTCCCTTCGGCCAGTTCCTTAGAATACGCAGGAACTGTAGCCAAATATCTGATTACCACAAACAATCAGCAACACTAGTATCTAAACTACATGACCGAGGATATCCACGCAAAATCGTGCAGAAGACAAGAAAACGAGCTCGTAACCAGAATCGTGAAGCCTTGCTGGATACTACGACACGAGAAGTGCCTGATCAACCCATGACCTGTGTCACCACTTACAATGATGCCTCCAATAAAGTGTCCAGCATCATTCAAAAGAACTGGTGCATTCTAAACTCAGGCAATAGAAACTGGGAATTACCACTTTTTGCCTACAAACGATCTAGCAACCTTAAGGACCGTTTAGTATCTACACGGCCCAGATTGCCCCATAGAACAACTGTAAATACCATACTTAATACATGGGGTCTCCCCAAGATCACGGGACACTACCCATGCAACAATTGTAGCGTATGTCATCTCACACGCCCATCCAAAACACTTGATTTGGAACCAGGTACTACCTGGAAACAATTACACCACACCAATTGTAACTCATCAAATCTGATATACTTAATTGAGTGTCCCTGTGTCTACGCTACGTAGGGATGACGACACGTAAAATCAGGACAAGGATAGTTGAACACCGGAGCACTATACGGTGTAGAAAAAACATCAGTCGCCTGACAGATCATTATTTACAACTAGGACATACCACGAATGATATGTCCTGGACAGTGATCGAACACTTTGATCACAATAAAACTGACAATGATAAATTTCTACTTTCCAAGGAACAACGGTGGATTTATCGTTTATCCACCCAGCTCCAGGGGTTAAACGATTCTATCCCCTGGCATAGCCTTACTTATTAACTAACTCATGAATCACTTCTTACTCTATTTGCCCAGTTATTTGTTATGTATTATGACTTACTAGTCCATCACGAAATACTTCATTCAGACATAATACTAGGCATAGAGTGACCCACACGCGTGGTGCTCTACCTATTCTGGTTTGCGTTCTCTGTCAGCCTTGTTGTCCCAATTTACTAGGGGACTCTGTCATGATCCCAATTCACCCCCCGCTCTCACCATCTAGTGATTACACGTAAGACGCCAAGCGTCACTCAATCTGCGGCCACGCCCATTCCCCAGACGCGTTGTCAGTAACCTTGCCTACCGGGCGCATACGCTCCGCATCATCAGCAAGGGCTGTAGTTAGAATAGAGGACCTCCCCAAGTCTGTTCTCCATGTTGTTTCCCTCCCTCTTTTCCTTCACAGGCTAAACGGGAACACACCTGCTTCATCCGCTAATTACGGGTGATATTTAAGCGCCGGCCAGATCCGGGCCTCATATCTTCGGAGATCCGAGACAGCCAAGTAGGTCTTCACACGGGTCCAGAGCTGTAATGCAGTAAGTGGGGTCAAGGGAAGCGGCTCGTTCACTTCTTCTCACGGTAAGCAATCCTCTTGTGCTTTACCACGGCGATTTCGCCGTCCTTCGTTTTTTCTCCTAGGTTCAGCTAGAATCCCTGCCGGACTCTCATGGGGCACTTCCGCTAATTGCAAGTGTAAGAAAGGCCTCCTTTCTATAGCAAGTTTATATTTATTTTTATTTTATTTCATTTTACAAGTATACATCTTCACTTAGCGCATATATCGGTATTTGACACACATTGCCGCCAGATCGGCATTTCACCGCCGCCTGGTTTATCGCGCCATTTGATGGTCACCAGTATAATTATGCACGTGACTAAAAGCAACTCTGCCTAATTTCGCAGTATCATTGTATGTTTGTTTGTATGTTCTGTTTTATGTATTTGTCATATAGGAATGCCTTAAGAGGGTAATCCCCCCCTCTCATACATAGTGCACCTTAGAGCGTGCAACACATTTGGTTTGAACACAAACTAAGTTTTAGATCTCACCACGCACATAATTTTATGGTCCTGAGGAAAGCCAGTACACATCTGAGGCCTGGCTGAAACATGTAGACCGTTTTTGGATGTAAGAGCCATTATTACTCTACCCGCATCCATTGCCTTGTTTTTATAACTGCCAGAGGCCCAATCATTAAAAATAAACCCTGTGGGTAATGGGACCACTGTACAGTTTTTAAATTCACCTTCACGTCACAGCACTGCACACTCAGTCAAGATACCTGCTCCGCTGTAAACCAGGCGTTGAAGCACACCAGGGACACAATCGGTGTCACCAGGTGGGCCCGATGATGAAGCATGCCACCAACTAGGTTGGTGGGTGAGGGCTTTCAAAAAAAGAAAAAAGCTTTTCTTTTTACAAAAACCATACAATGTTGCATTTGTATACAACCTTAGCCTAGTCCTATTTGATGATATACATTAAACTTTGGGGTTAAGGACTAGTTCTCTAATCCTCTCTCTCCTCTTGATATTTAAATACTAGTTGTTTCTTCCCAGTTCTCTTTGAAACAAAAGAAAAAGTATAAAACTGTTTGAAAAACCTTCTTAAAAAAACAACAGTACGTTTTATAAACATTTCAAAAGCACTCCACATAATCCTACCAGGACTAGTGACACAGTTTATGACTACCCCTGAATTTCAACCTGCACACCCATGGGGTGAATTCATACTTACTGTCAAAGGACTCCTTTATGGTGGGATACCTCAACCTCTTCCCCTTCTCTAGGTCCAGTAGGTTGCCCTCTGATCACCAGGAATATGACTCCAAAGGTCAGGTCTCCAATCCTTCTCAGAAAGCCTCTGTTCCTCTAGGGCTATTTTATATGACTGAAACCACCTGTCCTTATCACCCCCTCCTTAAAGGCAGGCACCAAGTCTCTGGGTATATGGACTCTTTATTGTGCACTGGACACAGTAGTGGTGCTCCCTCCAGTTTTTCTAGATTCTAACAGCTATTTGGTCTTCAAGTCCAGCTCCTTGACACTCAGTTCATGAGCCAGCAAGACCCTTTTCTCCTCCAAGCTCTCTTAGCCTCAGTTTTTCTCTCCTCTGCAGCCAGATGGGCCAGCTGCAGCCTCAGGTCCCATTCAGGCTGACTGTCCTTGAGGTCCTGAGGGAACTGGGTTTGGCAGAAGACAATACTTCCTAAATCAAATCTAATAAGGAACTCTCTCTCTCTGGGGATCTCCTCTATTCCCTGGAGCCTTTGCCCAGTCATTTATCTGCTCCTTTCCCTCGTTCTCAGAGCCACATACCTTTGGGGCCCTGATTCTGAAGTCAACTACAGTCAGGGTTCTCACTACTCAAGAGTGCTGAAGTAGTCCTCTTCAAGCTCTTCCTGTGATGCAGATTGCATTCTGTGGATGTCCTCCTAGGCTCTAAGGGAGAACTAGTACTCAAACCTGGATGTATAGGTGAGTAAATGGGTGTGTGAATGGTTTTATGGTGTGTCACTGAGTGTTGCAGTCACTGTCTGGCTATATGAATGGTGGGTACATAAGTGCTTTTGTGGGAGTGTAATTGGGTGGGTAAGTGCCTGCCTGACTGTGTGTGTGTGCAAATTTCATGCTATTAAATTACATACTATAGGCAAACAACCACATTAAATTTCAAGCACATTCATTGATACTGGTTTAATAAAATGACTATACTTTCAGTATACCAATTTCTCTTTCTCATTTCCTGCTCACTGTATTTTTAGTTAATGTTCTAATCTAAGCTCCCTTCTAGTATAGTGTCTAGAAGCTAAACATTTTCTTTAAGCTTATACACACTCACAATGTTTTTTATCTAAATGAACTTTAACATACTGCATCCTAATTAGCATACCTAAAAAAGCTCTTTACTATTCTCCCTGTTTTATTTCTATGTCTGTTAACATCTGTTTTCATTCCAAATCTCAAGTGACAGCTCCAGCAATCCACCTCCACTTTCAATAGAAAAGCAGAAAACATGGCAACCCTTCACCATGTGCTTTTACTTATGCTGCTCTAGTTAAGAAATCACAGGTTTCCTTTCATCTTTTATTTTTGTTATACCACTTCTAAATGGTCAGTGTTTCTTTAATCCTTTCCATGTGTTCTGTGAAGAAGCCCAATTTGGTTGCTTTTTTGCACAAATCTGCCGTGGTGCTCAGTGTGTGTAACTTCGGTTGGTGAGTGGGTTTGTGAGTGTCTGTGAGTGGGTGTGTCAGAATGTGAGTGGGTTTGTGAGTATGTGAATGGATCTCTCTGTGGGTGTGTGAGTGACTGGGTCTGTGAATGGGTATGTGAGTATGCGAAGGGGTCTGTTAATGTGTGATAAGGGTCAGAGTTTGTCTGTGAGTGGGTGTGTCAGAGTGTGAGTGTTTCTGTGTCTGGGTGTATCAGTGTGTGAGTGGGTCTGTGATTGGGTGTGTAAGTGCACAAGTGGGTTTGTGAGTAGCTGTGTGAGTCTATGAATGTGTGTGAGTATCTGAGTGGGTCAGTGAGTGGGTGCTTAAGTGTCTGAATGGATATGTGATTGGGTACAAGAGTGTCTGAGTGGGTGTGTGAGTGTGTAAGTTGGTCTCTGAGTGGGTGTTGGAGTGTCTGTGTGTGTCTCTGACTGGGTGTCTGAGTGTCTGTGAGTGGGTGTATGAATATCTCAGTGGCTCAATGAGTGGTTGTCTTTTTTCAATTTATGGCCAAATTGGTAGATCCACCGCGATTTTACACAGGGGGATTCATGCACATGGGGACAAAAATAGTAATATAGGCCAATTTCTTTCCAATCATTGGTCCCTCATACACACCTGTATTGCACACATGGGGTCAGGGTACATCTAAACTAACCCCTTCTATTCCATTTTTTGTCAGTTCTCACAACCTGCCTTCGTCAACTCGTATCTAAAATGGCGAGTGCAACTTTCCATTCAGGTTGCGACCAGCCAGTCACAGCATTGCCGGTGGCACGTCGATCCGCAAAGTGCCAGCAGGGGATTCATGGAGGGTTTGTGTCCCTAGATATCTATATTTCTTTTTTCTTTAATAACTCCAAAACTACTGAACAGATTTACACCAAATTACAAAGAGCACTCTTTCTGGACCAAGTTCTAGCTTTGTGACAAGTGTGGTGTAAATCCGTCCAGCGGTTCTGGCTGTAGTCGTGTCTAAAATCCCAATGGGAAATGGCATGGGAAAACGTGTTTTGGCACTCTTCCTTTTTCTTGGCCTCAGGTTGACAAAGCACCCTGAAACTTTCAGCACAGCAGCTAAAGTGAGTGACAAACTAGTTTTAAAACTTTCGTAAGGATTCGTCAAATGGTGCCAAAATTATTGGCAAAACAAATAATGCTTCTCCTATGGAAACTAGGTCCTAATTATAACTACATACTGGCAACTGCTAGTAGGTAATATATAATATATCGTACAGAGTGGTGGTAGAGTAGTTATAGTTAGGGTTGCCAGAGAGAGGTATTCCTCGGATTTCTGACAATTAATAACTGTGCTCCCATTTGATGAATCTCCATGAAACTTTGCATACCTATTGCATTTTCTACATAGGCAGCTGATGCATGGTTTTGTAACCATTGGTCTAGGAGGTGGAAAAAAGAGGGGGTCCCAAAACACGCTTTTCCACAATGCATCTTCTATAGACATTCTGAGGTGAAACAGACAGTTGAATTTTCATGAAATTTGGCAGGAATACAGATTATGGTGTGAAGATGATCCTTTTTAATATTACAGGTAAGTATTAAGTATTTTTACAGTTATAGCGCATTTCAACTTAGTGATAGCTGAGGCCATGAAATACAGCCAGATTTTACAAAATACCATGAAATTTTGCTGTAATTTCATGGTACTTGCCAATGACAAGGCAGTATATGATTGGATATTCACTGCTTTACAAACGGAAAAGGCAGCCCTGTTGTTCTACCCACATGCTGGCTGTGTTCTGGGTTAGAGACCTAGGTATAGGAAATTTGTAGGTTTTATATATTTTCCCTACCAATTACCACTTTATATACAAACATGACTGAATTTTAATAGTCACTATAGAATTACAGAGACCCAGTTCAATTAAAAATCATAGTTAGCCCCTGGTTTCTTGAGTTCACTCACTTTCTGAATCTCGGAGCTATGTATAAACCAGTGCCTCTGCAGTGTCTAGCGTATGCTAGAGACCTACTAATTTAACGTCACTGATCAACAAATCATTGGCATGATATAAGTCCTAGATTTACAAAGACTTAATTATGGAGGAAAAGTATAAAGTAACAATATAGAAGTGAAAAGTTGCTGGGGAAGATGCTACAAAAGAGAACATGTTTTTTCACACAAAGCAATGACTATTTGCTTTTCCAAAGCAGATGTATCTTTAGTCAATGCACAACGATAGTGTCCTATATTGTAATAACATGAGTCATGTGTTTGTTTTATGATTTTATGATTGTGTATGTATTTATTTATTGCATGTGTTTGCCTCTTTAATGGATGTTTTATCCAAATAAAGGTACCGTAACCTAGTAACATGAGTAGATCATTAATGTAAAATTTTCATTGCTGCAATCAAGCACTTCATATGTCTTCCTTCATATGTCTTCCTCTGCCTTGCTGGTTAGTTTTAGTTATTCTTGATTGGGAACAATGGAAAGCGACATTGCCCACAAACCCAGGTATTGGACATTCTGAGGCAACCACACATTGACAGGCCTATTTTCAACCACTTGAGTTGGATCTACAACTGTGGATTCCACAGTTTATAGCTCAAACTGTCTTTGTGAATAGTCCTCACTGCAACCAAGAACTAAGCCCATTATTTAGAGTTTGGTAGACAGGATACTCCATCATAATAGCACTGTGTTGGTAATTAATTAATGGCACTACATCCTTAATTAGGACTTGTTCCACTCTATGCCGGAATGTACTCCCTACCCAGAGAAATCTCCAGTTACAACAAATGGACTTGCCAAAGCACCCTGATGGCGACTTCAACAGGCCTTCTTTGTTAGTTCACCCAAAACATATGTATTGTATTCTATTATTGTTCAAACTTTAACTTATTTGCAATCTGTGCACAGTCTTTTGACCTAACGCGACTTGAAAAGTTTGCCATCATGCACGTGTTTTTTTATACGTAATTGTAATGGTTTTAACAAACCGAACAATAAATATATCAATCAATCTTCAAAAACTATCATAATTGTGACAACGGTATATTACATGTGCAATAGTCTAAAATGCACTTTTGATATGAATGATTGGACAGCCGCCATATTTGTGACAGAGCATCTCTCCTCCCAAACTCTAAATAAGGCCCTAAGAGTCTGCCTATTTTGTGTGGCGCACTGTCAGTGCACCTCCTGACAGCTTCTTTGCCTCTTCGCCCGCATCTATATTATGATGCGGGTGCACAGGCAAAGAGATTCCCTCATTTGCATGGGGCCATGCCCCTATGCAAATGAGGTAACGCTCTCTGAAGATAGCGCTAGTGCTTTATGTGCGCCAGCGCTATTGGTATTACAGAATGGGACGCACAAGCGTCTGCGGCCCCTTCTGTAATACCAAAGTGCCCCAGGGACACACAAAGTGGATGTAAACATCCGTTGAGCCCCTGGGGCACTTCCATAATACAGCTCCAGGTCTTTAATTGTTTTCCGAAAATTGTTTCACTGGGGCAGAGCCCCAGCTGCAAATGGGGAGCATTCCAGAGCTTCAAAGCCAAGTAGTGAAAGGATCGTCCTTCGTGTCTGGCTCTACTAATCTTAGGTAGCAGAACAAGTCTATGCTTGTAGGACCTCCAGGTTCTCATAGCAGTATAGGGGTTGATCTACTTTCTGAGGAAGGTAGGACCAGTATTTACTACAGTGCAAAAAAGGAACCATAGAGACTTGAACTTGATGCGCTTAACAACAGGCAGGCAGTGGAGATTGGATAAACGCGAGAAGATCGAGGAAGAGGGAAGTCAACTTTCAGCAAAAACAAATGTGAAAAGATGGATCTAAAATATGATATGTCACATGTGTGGAGGCCTTAAGCAATGGAATGCACTGAATGCTTTATAGGTCCTGAGTCAAATTAGTTGCCAAATGCAGCATGTCTCCTCAAAATGGAGATTCAGATCACTGACTACCGTAAGATATGAGAATTTAAGAACATGTGATTCCATGGCCTCAAGCTGTGCTTGAGTGAAGTGGGATGCAGGACCTGGGTGGGTCGATAAATCGAAGCACCAGAAAGCGAGAAGGTATGCAATATTTTAAGGGAATAGGTAATGCCTTCACAATTCGGTACTAATAAATCAGGTGTATATCACAAGTAAACTTTTATTTAAAAATTACACTCACAGGGGCTTCTGCAAAACATTCTTCGCTCTTGATATGCAGGACTGCCCCACCCAGATCTGGATTGCTGGCCTTTTAGTGGGCTGTGGGAGAGTCTGTGTTCCGGTGTGGGGGAGTTTACTTAGCGGCAGCAGCACTCTACCCAAAAATTTGTGTCCCTAGCAGGGAACGCAGCAGGGAATGTAATAGTTAAAAAGGGAATCCCCAACGTCTATAGGGACCTGGTAAAATTAATTATTTAGAAAAAAGATGGATTCATATTTAATAAAATGCAGACAACATTGCTCATCCAAACATTCAGCATTAAAAATTATTAACAGTTTAATTGTATATTGCATGGAGAGAGAGACATATTATTTGTATTATTTGTATTCTCAATTCAATGTAAGTGAAAACAACATGCTTGGTTCTCACACATGATACACACTGTGATTTAATAATATGAGTGCATAACACATAGGGGCTCATTATGATGTTGGTCAGAGTTGCCTCCGACCAACATCGCAGCGGTCTCGGGACCGACTGACCTCTGGTCAGCGGTCCCGACACCACAATTACGATGCGCCCACACATGGTGCGGTCACAAGCTCCTATTTCTCTATGGGAGCTTGTGATGTGGTCGGAAACTGGACGCAGCACAAGCTCACATAGAGAATGGAAGTTTCTGTGAATCCCTGCAGCGTGTGGCAGACACCTCACGGTGCCTGCCACATGGTGCAGGGATTAACAAGGGGGCACCCAGACCCCCAACCAGAGGCCGCCGAGGCATGATGGCCCAGCTAGAAGCCCCCAAAGTCGCTTTCCGACAGGCTTTTCATGTCAAAAACCCTGACATGAAAAGCTTGTCGGAAACCAACATCGTAATCCCGACATCGAAAACGCTGTCCTTAAGGGATTACTTTGCTGTTCTGACTGGCCGATGGGCTCCTTGAGCCTGTCACAAGCCAGCCGGAATGACCAGCTGGTTTACACTCTGACCACCTTTATTGTAATAAGGCGGTCGGACTGTAAACCTTAGATGTCGGTGGGAAGGCCTCCGGCCTGCGGTCGGAGGCTTTCCGACCGACATCATAATATGGACCATAGTGTTTTTTGCAAATGACCCTGACATCAAAGTTAGCACATTAGAGGGCTTTAAATAAGCATAGTCGATGGCATTTCCATCCCTTCTATATATGGGATTATCATCAGCACTCAAGAGGGAAAGCAGGGAAATCAAGAGCAGGAGAGAAATCAAGAAAAGGTCCGAGTTAGTCGAAATCTGTTAATTTCGGAATGAAGAGACTGAAACGAGATCCAGAGGGAAGGAATCCTTCCAACATAAAAACAATCCTTAGAGGCTTTTTCTTCTTTGTATGTGTGCTGCAAAATACAGCACACATGCAAAAAGGAAGTAATAAAGAGAAATAAAGTTATTTCTCTTCATTACGCTAAGGTTGAGTAGGCACATGATTTTAACCCGGGTTTGCTGCTTATTGTAATCATGGGTTGCATCAACATACATTGGTGGATGCATGAGAACACTCATGCTCCATCAATGTAACGCCTCTCTGATGCAGGGTAATGCAAGGCAGCGCAAGGTGCTGCGTTGTGTTACTTAGTAGGTGAAAAGTGAGGCAATGCCACACACAATCAAATTGCATAGCTTTGTAAATATCACTTAAGTACTTGCATTTTCCTGTGGCGAATTGCATGACTCAAAGATAATGCAAGTACATCTGGCCCCAGTTTCCTGCCAAAAACAAAATGACAACTACTTATTTTATGTAGGGCACTCTAATTAATGTATTCCCCTTCATGTTATGTTATGTTATGTTATACTGTTTTATAGAGCGCACAGCTGCCCCGGCGAAGGGGCGTCCCAGCGCTAACAGTAGCAGATCAGGAGACAACTAAAGAGAGACAACCGGGCCTAAAGCTGAGGGAAGAGGTGTGTCTTGATAGCCTTACGAAATACCAGGTAGTTATTCATGCTATGAATATGTAATGGTAAAGCGTTCCAAAGTTTGGATGCCAACGTGCGAAAGGAGCACCCACCAGCACGCACCCTCCTCACCCTAGGAACAACCACAAAATGCTGATCCATCGATCGAAGTTGGTGAGTGGATGTTTAAGGTGAGAGCAGATTGGTCAGAATGCCAGGAGAGGAGGACTTCAGAATTTTAAAAGCAATACATAGGGACTTGAACTCCACACGTCTGGCCACCGGCAGCCAATGCAGTCTGCGAATAGCACTGGAAGTAGGACACGTTCTAGGAAGGCCAAGAAGAGTTCTAGCTGCCGCATTCTGGACCCTCTGCAGTCTCAGAATCTCTGTCTTATTGGACCCCAAATAGAGTGAACTAGCATAATCTAATCTAGATAGAATGGACGCCTGAATAATGACCTGCCTGATAGAAGGATCAAAAAACCCTAACAGAGGTTTGAGCCCCCGTAGTATTCCAAAGCAGGTCGCTGCCACCTTCTTAGTTTGGACCTGAAAGCTGAGGGCTTAGTCCACCCAGACACCCAGATTTTTTACCACCTGTTTAGGGGTGGGTGCACAGCCCAGGTTTGTAGGCACCAGCGCTCGCTCCACAGCTCTGAGTCCCTCCCGACCAACAGAACCTCAGACTTGCTGGCGTTGAGCTGCAGGCAGTTGGCCGACATCCACTCAGCGATAGCTGAGAGATCACTCTGGAACTTGGAAGCGTCCTGCACGGAGTTGTCAGAGAGTGCCACTATTAGCTGTGTATCATCAGCATACGACACTATTGTCAACCCCCTGCTCCTGGCCACTGCTGCTAATGGTTGGACGTACAGATTGAATAGTGTGGGGCTCAATGCTGAGCCCTGTGGCACCCCTTGTTTAATGGTGTGAATCCGGGAGGAGAAAGGGGGGGCCGTAACCTGGAAGGTCCGCTCAGAAAGTAAAGAAGCGAACCAATTCAGGGCAGAGCCCACAATACCTGCCTCCTCCAACCTTTGCAGCAGTATCTTGTGGGCGACCGTATCAAATGCAGCACTGAGATCTAATAAAATCAGTGATGAAGTACGTTCCTCATCCAGTGTGACCCTCAGATGTTCAGTCACCGCTAGGAGAGCAGACTCCGTGCTGTGCCCCAGGCGAAAGCCATTCTGAGAAGGGTCTAAGATGTTGTTATCTGCCAAGAAACCTGTCAGAATGGAATTGACATAGGTCTCAGAGATCTTGGATACCCATGGCAGTAGTGATATGGGACAAAAGGTTTCTGGTTTGGCTGGATCCAGAGAGGGCTTTTTTAACAGGGGGACCACCCTTGCTTGCTTCCAGGGCCTAGGGACGACTGCCTTAGACAGGGACAGGTTGATCACCTGGCTCAGAGGTGTAAGGAGCACAGAGAGAGATTTCATAAATAACTCCGGCTTAAGGGGGTCAGCAGGGGAGCCCGATTTGACCTTGCTGCATAACGTACGCAACTCATCCTGGGAAATTGACGGAAAAGCAGCGAGAGTATGCGTAGCAAGGGAACTAAGAACAGGGCCAGGACCACAAGCAACCTGAGGAAAGGAGTTGTAGATGTTTTCCACCTTCTTAACAAAGAAGGTGGCAAGAGCCTCGCATTGCTCATCCGATGACATCAGAGGTAATGTGGATGACCCTGCACGTTTGAGATCTTTAAGAATAGAAAAAATACTTTTAGCAGGGTTGCTACTATTCCTGATCTCCTCAGAAAAATAGTCTGCCCGTGCTGACTGGATGGCCCTGTGATAGCTCTTGATGGCGGCCTGGTAGTACCCTTTCGAAGTCGGATCATAATCGCGTCTCCACAGCCGCTCGAACCTTTTACACGCTTTACGCATACTAGCTAGCTTATCATTATACCAAGGGCTGGACTTGGAATTGCGGCATTTGGACCACTTAGCAGGAATAAGCGAGTCCAATGACTGGAGAATCCAGTCTGCCAGAACTTTATCTGCAATAACTGGGTCGTCCGGCATGTTGGGAGTAGTAGTAGCAAGGAGGGCATGGAATAGCTCAATATTTAGTTTACGCCAAGGGCGCTTAAAGGAGGATTTCTGAGACACCCTCCGAACAGGCTCGATCCCTGTGAGTGTCATGGATATTAAATAATGGTCAGACCAGCTCACCGGGACAGGAGTGTTAGCCGTAAGGGAGTGAAGATTGGAGAAAACTGGATCCAACAAATGGACAGCGGAATGGGTGGGGCCCTGGACCAGTTGAATCATCTGACACGCCTCAAGGTCAGCTAAAAAATTACCCATGTCCGATTCCTGAGGGCAATCTAAATGTAAGTTCAAATCCCCAATGATGCTAAAATTAGCTGCTCTCATGACCAAAGAACTGACTATATCTATGAGTGCGGTCCTAAACTCTTTGGAAGGACCTGGAGGGCGGTACACCAGAAGCCCAGACAAGGTGTAGCTAGCATTAAAAGAAATCCCAAAACGCGCGCACTCGCAGCCGGCCAGAGCCAGTTTGGTAAAGGTGCAGGTGTAACAAGACTTAAAAACAACTGCAGTACCGCCACCCCTAGATTCTCTATTTAGAGTCAGAATATTGAAACCCTGGGGAAGCGCCAGTCCTGGCTCAGCCACCATATCAACTGACAGCCAAGTTTCAGTAAGAAAAAGAACATCGGGGGATTCATCCAGCAGCAAATCATAAACATCATAAAAATGCTTAGCTAAGGAACGACAGTTCAAACTAAGAAGCTTAATATTGTGCCTGAGAGGGGAGGGCGACCTAGGGGCCAAGGTAAAGGCCCAGGAGTTGAAGCCACAGCTTTTACAACAAAACGGACCCTCAGGTGGCTTATCTGGGGGATGTCCACAAGGGTTCACCACTTTCCTAATAGCCATCATGAACATAAAAGGGGAGAGGGTCAGAGCATATGGGGTTCAAACTATGAAGCTTTCAAAACACGATGCTGACCTTCTTCTTACCAGAACCTGCCAGATTAGCTAATTAATTTGTTTTCTGAAATGGGTGTGGTGAGAAAGCACACCTTTTCCAGAGCTTACTCGTTTACATTAGTACCAAGGACTCGGAACAGTTGTTGCCAAACTTTTGGGTTGGGTGTAACTGGATTAAAGTTTCATTGTATATCCTCTTTCAAAAGTATAGTTTTAAAACAGTGTGTAAGTGGTTCCACGAGAGACGTTTTTAGTTATACTTGTTTTCTTTACATGATCTATCTGAATAAATGACCACAGACATTTGGGGGCAGATTTACAAGGACTGGTGCATCTCTGCAAATCAGCAGGGATGTGCCAGAATAGATGCGACACGCAATTCTCCCCGTGCGCCACCACGAATGCGTTGCATTTACAATGCGGCGCACCGTGGCGCAAGGATAGGCAGATGCGTGTCGCATCTTGTGGCGTAAGGGCGGCGCATTGCTGGAGTCGTGTCGCAAGCGCGACGCAACTCCAGCAATGCTCAGGGGCCGCCCATACTTAACGTGGTGCGTCACTCCTTACGCCTGCTTAAAGAAGGCGTAAGGGTTTGACACAGCGGTGTCGTAAAACTGACTCAGTGAAATCTTGTAGATTTCACTGTGTCTCTTTTACAAGGCTTTCCTGCGACGGAACGCCCACCCTGTGACGGAACGCCCACATGAAACCTGACGCAGGTTTCATGTGGTGCAGTGCCTTACAACGTGACGCATCTCCCTAGATGCGTCACGTTGTAAATAAGTTGCAGCGTGGCGCATGGTTTACGCCTCTGCTGCATCACAGAAGTGATGCAATGGCGGCGCAAATGTGTCACAAGGGGCTTGTAAATCTGCCCCCCAGTGTCTATGTTCAAACAGAAATGATGCTCATGGAGCAAAATACATGGGGGCAGATTTACAAGGACTGGCGCATCTCTGCAAATCAGCAGGGATGCGCCAGAATAGATGCGACACGCAATTCTCCCCTTGCGCCACCACCGATGTGTCGCATTTACAATGTAGCACACCTTGGCGCAAGGATAGGCAGATGCGTGTCGCATCATGTTGCGCAAGCGCGACGCAACTCCAGCAATGCTCAGGGGCCGCCCATACTTAACGTGGTGCGTCACTCCTTACGCCTGCTTCAAGCAGGCGTAAGGGTTTGACCCAGCAGCGTCGTAAAACTGACTCCGTGAAATCTTGTAGATTTCACTGCATCACTTTTACGAGGCTTTCTTGCGATGGAACGCCCACCCTGGGACGGAACGCCCACATGAAACCTGATGCAGGTTTCATGTGGCGCAGTGCCTTACAACGTGACGCATCTCCCTAGATACGTCACGTTGTAAATAAGTCGCAGCGTGGCGCATGGTTTACGCCGCTGCTGCGTCACAGAAGTGACGCAACGGCGGCGTAAATGTGTCGCAAGGGGCTTGTAAATATCCCCCCTGGTTCCTTTTTTTCCAACCTATATGAAATCTATCAAAATGCTATATAAAGACATCATGATGTGAAATATGTTGTGCAGAAGAAGTAAATATGTGTAGAAGTTTGCACACAGACAGATGGGATTTATATTCGGTATCTGACGTAACAGGTGGAATGTCAAGTCATGTTTCCCATCAATGGCTTTTTAGCTCCAGATCCACTTGCTCTATTCAGTGTAAGACTCCTTTTCAGTATATGATGCCTGTCACCACCTGTTTACCTGGGTCTTGACTCACGCATGCACCTCACACTCGATATGTCAACATGCATGCATTGCACAATCTCACAATCGTTGGACAGCAGCAGTGGCACTAGAAATATGCCATATGCCATCATCTTGAAGAATCTTCCAGTCCATGTTAAACCTGCTAATGGAAGAGCTAAACTTACAAAGCAAGTGTTTTAAGGCAAAGTTAGGCTGGGGTCTGAGGGCACCATCCACAAGTTGGCTCTAAATTGTAAGAAAATGTCTGGAACAGTCTTTTTATCAGGTGACAGTGAGCGCTCCAACAACAAACGGCTCTTTTGCCTGGTGCACTGAACATCCATCCACACTGTTCCAAATCCTTGATCATAACAGAATTTATAGTACTGTTCTCTGTTTTGCTTTGAAACATTTAGCACGGTTGTTCACATGATACAAGGTTGAACTTTGAGTACAGCAGCAGGATCGCTCTGAGTCATAGAGTGTATCCCTCGTCTATCATACATAGAAAGGGAGCTTAAAGGGGAGGGATTAGTACAAATAAGTAAGACCTGGCTTTGCCTGAAATCCTAACATCAAATTAAGCCAGTACAAGTAGAACATTGTGTGTTATTACTATATTTAACATGCACAATTTATGCAACATTAAACATTTGATGAGGCGCAGATTTGGGCAGTTTTGCTCAATTTAAAATTTGTACTGGAGCATGTACTTAACTATAAATATCACACAAGATAGCTCTGGTGCACCTTCTCACCAAAACACAATGCCTCGTGTTTTAGCTCTAGTGTGAGCTGCAACATAATCAGCATATGACTCTCACTAAATATGATACTCCATCATATTCATCCTTCACACAATGTGTTGCAGGGATTCTGCTCAGAAACAGAACTATGCTTGGGACCATAGAACATCAGCACTTATGGGCTCGAATCCGACTAGCTTCTAGCGCCTCACTTGCCCTCCTAACCTTCCCAGAGAGACAAGTGATTTGGCACCCGAGAACTCAACACTCTTGACCCTCTCAGGGATCGCAGTAGCCGGTCATCCCCTTTCATTCTTTCACTTGTACTTGTCCACAATAAATGAAAAAGTGACACAAAGGAAGCTTACAATATTTATTGAAACTATCATGCTCTAATATGCAATAACTGTGCCACAATTAGAAAACATATGCAGGTTAGTAATGTCATTAGCATGATTAAAAGACCATATACGATAAAAAGCCCTGTCATATTAGCTGACAAATTTTCCTAAACCTACTACCACTATATAAGCAAAGTGATTATAGTTCTCTGGGATTAGTGATGAACCCCATACCTTGGCATGCATAGTTGGCTGTTCTACATCTCAGCTGATGCAGCCCTTTTGTATCAGGAGCTTTTGCTCTGCCTGTAAGTCTCCGCTCTGTGGGGGATATTCTCAAGAACGTGCGATAATCATCGCCGAAATAGGTTAACGCAATTCCTCATATCGCCGTCCATCGCGGGAAAATAACTCTGTGTTAACGTCTCATTCTCAACATGGCGGTAACATGCAATAGTGTCCCGATAACGCGTCAAATGTCCGTGATAAAATCACCAAGACGGCGAATAAACCTAAAGCCTAACGTGAAAAAAGTTGCAACGGGCCCAACTGCGATAAAAAATACCGCGAAAAGCAGCACCAGGCCTGCAAGTCCCACAAGTCAGGCGGGAAAAACCACTATAAAAGCACCAACAAAAAACACAAACAACTGTGAAGCACCATGGAGGTAGCCGGAGCGAGTACAGAGGACAACCAGAACCCCACAAGCCCCACGGAGGACCAGCCTGGGACCTCGGGTCAGGGAAGGGCAAGGAGAAGAAGAAGAGGAACCCGCCTTTCAGTATGCAGGAAAACCAGATCCTCATTACGGAGGTGATAGAACACCACCACCAACTGTTCATCACCTCCACTGTGTCATTGGCAACTAAAAATACAATATGGCAGTCCATATTGGCCAAGGAGAATGCAGTTGGAGTGAAGAGAAGGGAAATGGATGACTGCAAGAAGCGCTGGACTGATGTGAAGCGCAAAACCAAGCTGAAACTCGCAGCCAACCTGAAAGCAGCAATGCAGACTGGAGGTGGGAGTCCAGAGACACACCAGGAGCTGGATGAGATGGAGGAAATGGTGACCCGAGTCATCAGTGGGGAGACGGTGGCAGGAGTTGGGGGACCGGACACTGCACAACATGACCTGGCCCAACAGCAACAGCGTGAGTAATGACCAGGGACTAGGGGGACAGGGGGAGATGGGCACGATGGCACACATGCACAATTAAGTATAGCACATCTGCGGACAAACCATGCCCAAGAGTCACAACTCCGACCAAGAGCCCAAGTTACCCAAGTCTGCAACATCTCAGCACTGTATAAGCACAGAAGTGAAAGGCACACTGCCTGAAAGGGATAAGGGCCAGCAAAGTCAGAGCTGAAGGGGCAACACACCCACAATGCAGCACACACACATAAGAATCAGAGCACCTCAACATTGACAACAATGTGGTACAAACTGCAACACTTTCATAACAGAACAGAGGACACAACTGCCGCTGCTTGTGTGTAGAAAATGGCCATTCGCATTTGGCATAGCAGGAAACTGTGAGATGACAATGTACAAGTACAACCTCACATCCCTGATGGTGTAGAAATGTCAACTGTCCCGCATCACATAGGCATCTCCTCACAAACAGTCACAATGTACATTGTCATGCAGTCTGTAAGTAAACTTGTCCAATGCGTCAACATACACGTGAACACAATGTCAATCTGCATCTCCCCTTCACATTGCAGAGGGAGAATCAACACCTCCTGCTGAGCATACCCAACAACTCTGCACTGATGATGAAGAGGACCTCCCCAACATCGACACTTATGCCCTCCAACTGCCCATGGACAGCTTCGGCACCCCACCTCCAGGAGCAGTGCAGCCCAGCTGCATTGAGGAGACCCCACCCCCTGCACAGACCACACAGCAGGAAGCACCCACCACCACTGCTGTCTCCCAGGACCCCCACGACCAACACATGGCATTCCAACGCCGTGTGTTAGGGTGCCAGGAGAAGATGGCTGATCAGCTGCGGGTGGGGTTTGACCTCATGGCAGCCAAACTAGATGCCATACGTGGGTGTCTACGTCCCATCAGGGACCACTTACAGTCCCCAATGGACACCCACTGTCCGCTCCATGCTCTCCAACAATGCATGTCTGACATCGCTGGAGTCATGACTCTGAGCCAAGAACAACTGTCCAGTCAGAGTGGCTCCAGCAATGCCAGCTGTGAGTTGGGACACATGCGGAGGATCATGTTGAACATGGAGCGGATGCAGGCGGAAAGAATGTTTGCGACGGCTGCACACCAGCGAGATGTAGCTGTGATCTTCCATGCCCTGCAGATCCTAGTCATGGCATTGCCGCCACAAGGCCTGGCGTAGATGAATGCTGCTGCTACTACTCCATCCACATCTCCGCCCCCTGAAGTGTCAGTGCCACACAGTGATGCAGACTAAACACCACCACCCACATGTGAGGCACCTGACACATCAGAGGACAAAGATGATGATGAATCTGGCTTTGTGGTAAGAATGAAGTGGTAGCATTCATCTCCGCCATATGGCCTGTTTCAGCTTGGTTCTGCCCTCTGCATCATGCCCTGGAATAACACCTTCCACTGTCCCCCGATACACTCAGCGACAATCACCTTGGACCTCGACAGGGACTGCCATATTTGGTTTGGTTACCAATGACACAGCAATCACACTGCGGACTGAAGTCTTCCTCTTCCGTTGAACTTGTCAATCCCTAAAGGACTCTGGCTGGCCCTCCACGGGGCAACAATGTAAAGTGGGGTTTACATGGCCCTGTACTGCTCCAGCTTCAACGCTCCACTGAATGCGAATAAAACATTCTAATTCACACAGATGTGTCGTGGCTATGAGCAATCAAGTATGAAAGTATGGAGGAATGTAGGGACAGTGATTACACAAAAAGGTACTCCCTGGTTAATGCTATCAATGCGCATGTATGGCCGTGACCCAGATAGGCAGTGAGACACACATTGTCATTCAAATCAACACTCATCACAGTTGAATCCAAGTGAAGGTGGGTAGACTTTATTAGCATATGCGTGTCAGTACGGGCAAGATAAGTGCCACAACATGCAAACAAATGCAGCAGTATGTCAGGATGAGGAACGTTGCCAAGCACCGCTGTCCACTCCGGGGGAGTGCCTCACCTTTCACAGGTGAGTGTTAACCCATGTTTTTGTCCGCTCATGTATTCGGAGTCCAGGCGAATGCAGCCATGTCCACTGTTGTCTTGGGACATGTGACCAGATCTCCAAGATGCAACAAGGTGTTGGGACATGTGCAATGGGTTACAATCTGTTGTGGCTGCAGGTATGTAGTTACTCGTCCATGAAAGCGATTGCAGCTTCGTAGGCTATCATGTCCAACATGAGCTCGTTGTCAACTTCATCAAACAGGACAGCGAGGCAATCCATTAGCAGGTCCGGACAGATGTGCTGCGTCCACCCCCTTTCACCAATTAGCACTACAGCCCATTAGGGGAGCGGTTCAATGTGGTCACTGCACGCGAGGAGTTGTGCAATCTCCCAGGTCCAGCTGTCAGCATGTATGCCAAGTATCAAGGCATCCCATAAACGGGCATCACGGTGACACTCCTGGTTGTGGGCCAACAGGGGGCGCACACACATGTCAAAATCCAGTTCAGCTACCGTCCTGTTGGATAGGCAGACATCCATGGACCACTCGAATATGCACGATCGACAATGCAACACAGGCTGAACGCAGGTGACGTTGGCAAGGTGGAAGCTTAGTCGGTAACTGATCCGGGGCACTGCCAATGGCAGTGCCCCCAGTAAATGCAGCATACGTGCACGGTACAGTTCCACCTGACAGGGGTTGTGCATATGTCCGGGATGTTCTGCCATTGCATTAGTGGCTCTGGTTGAAGCGGCACTGTTCTGACCTGTGCCAGTTCTGTGGATAAAATGCCACAGTTCGGATCAATGAGTTGTTTTAGTGTGCAACGGTTGTGCGCCTGGGATGGTGTGGGAGTAAGTGTGAAGCCCATTCCATGCAAGATAACTTCGAGCAAGGACATCTGTGTGTGGGGTGTGTATACGTTGGTCTTTCGTCGGGCTGTGCATAGTGTGGGAGTCGTCATCAGCTGCTATAGTATCTGTCAGGGGGTGCCGGGCACATGCAATTCCGAGGTCGGAGGTGCAGATGTACTGCCGCCTGATAGTTCAGACAAAGGAGCTTTCATCCCTAATGTTAGTTTCTCATCTGCTTGCATTCAGGAAATGTGAAGTGGCTTGTTGGGGGTGGGGTGGGATGTGTGCGACTTTGGGATTCATGTTTGACATGTCTTGCATGTGGCAAATGAGCGGCATCACTGTGTGTTACGTTGCCTCACAGCTGCTCCTCCCTCCCCGAGCCTATTTACTTGTGTGCGCTGCGCAGTTGCATCACTTGCACTCCTACGGCACACCATTGTCATGCCTGTCTGCGCATGTCCACAAGCCTGACAACAACACTGTGATGTTGGCCGTTGAAGGTGGGCGGCCACGTGAGTGTAGGCCTGTGGGAAGGATAGGGCGGACACAGATGTAGAGTTCATGCCTGGCTGAACTCGCCCTGCGATTAAGGCTAGGCATTTGGCTCATGCTGCGGCAATACAGATACACACAACACTTGACATGTATGAGCCAAGACCCCCAGCGGTCTTGCGCTCCTTCATTTCTCCGTTCGTGCGAGCCCGCCCTCCGGGTGCATGCTACATTGCAACATTGTCGATTGCGGGCTGGGTGGCGCTGACACTACAACAGTGACACACTCATTAGTAACCCTGGGCGAAGTACTACGCTACGCTCGCGTAGTTTGCGAAGTTTGCGCTACTTCGCACTACGCGAATTGCACGTAGCACAGTGCAAACACGCGTAGCGTAGCGGTCATTTTTGCTTGCTCGCGGTCCTCAACGTCAAGTTGGCGACCGCGAGCAAGCAAAATGACATCCCGGCGAGACTTTTCCTCGTTCGCGATCAGCAACATCAAGTTGCCGATCGTGAGCGTGGAAAATAAACCTCCCGCGAGATTCTCAACGCGGGGAGGTCAGGTTTCTCATTGCGAGTGGTCGCGTATGCTCGCGACCGCTCGCGATGAGAAACTACCAGTCCGTGTTGAGAAAGCTGCTGCTCGAGTAGAAATCTACTCGAGCGGCAGAAAACGACCGCTTGCACCGTGCAAGATGCGGTTTGCACTGATTGCACAGTGCGGACAAGCATCCGGCACTGTGCAATCAGTGCGACCAGCATTTTGCACAGTGCATTACGCAGTTCGCGTAGCTACGCGTAGCTCGCGTAGTGCGAAGTGCACTACGCGTAGCGCTACTACGCAAACTACGCCCAGGGTTACTCATTAGTTACTTCCTTTTCCAGGCCAGAACTGAACTACGCCCAGAGCCCCGGGCAAATCCTTCACACCCCTACGCTGGCCTGGCGTACGCCGGCCCAACCCACTCCGCTTACGCTTACAGAGGGGGACGACAAAGCTACGTGTCCAAGGTCTTACCCACTGCCTGAGGTGACATGGTTGCGTCTGCTGTCCACAGCACAATGTAAGGTGGTAGGGCCGGGGCCATCATGCATACATAATGACCACACAGACACACTAAGATAGATAGTGAAACTGGCTACGGGCACGTGCGCCCGGCCCCTTTTTATTACCAGGGTCACATGTCCAGTGACGCCTGTGCTGGATGGGTGTGGGGTGAGTGTAAGCCAGCCCTCAGGGAGTGGTTGGTGCTGGCAACAACTAGAACAGTGATCATCGGATCACACACACAGATTCAATCATAAAGGGTCCATGACTTGCAGTGCACTGGGGTAGGGGCACCAGATCTGAAATCACACACAAGATTCAATCATAAAGGGTCCATGACTTGTGGTGCACTGAGTTAGTGGCACCGGATGCACGGCGGCCGGCACGGGCCTACTACCACGTGGCGATGACTTGAGCTGCACTGAGGTAGGCGCACCAGAGCTGAGCGTGCTCATGTGAAGAAATTGTTAACGATGGCGGGTGTTGTGGACCTCTTGGGTCTCCGAGCTGCATGGTCAGTAGCTCCATGACATGAGTTGGTCTTCAGATGTGGCTCTGGGCTGGGCTCCCTTTCATGCTGCAGGTTGTCATCCTGCTTTACACCAGTAAAAGGCAGATGTTAAATCCCTGCTGCTAACGCGCCTTATCGCCTGTTTTTGAGTCACATCTCAGATCTGGCTGGTCGTTGAGAATATCGCGAAGTGGTGTTTTCATGTGTTTTTGCACGGGAACGCCTACTCTGCATATCATTAGTGTTAGTTGTCGCTCTCATCCGTGGCGATGTTTTTTGCGCCAGCTATCGCTGGAAAACTGGCGATATCAGCAGTTTGCACCAGCTTGAGAATAGGGCGATAAATCTATCGCCACTTTTGCGGTGCTAAAGTGCCGATAAATCGGCGATGCCCCTGTGTGTTTTCAAAACGACAATTCTCGGGTTATATGACAAGACATGTGTGTTCAAAAAAGGCAGCTGGGTTTCTCTATTATGTCTAGGCGCTAGTGTCCGACCACAGAGAATAACAAGGAGCCATGTTGTTTGACCTTGCATGTGCTGTTCCGACTAAATCCCAGGAAAAGAACAAAATACAAAAACATGTGCTGCCTATGTGTGAGAATACAATGTGGCACAAAAACAAACAAGCTATTTGGTGATGTGTGCAAAGCAAATGCGGCATACTACGTGCATAGTTAGGCTATCATAGGGAAGTCGATAATGGGACATATAGGGAAATCACAACAGATGCTGCTAATTTTCAGTGAGCACTGGATGAATTTTAGGAAATATACACCTCTGTCACTTGCCTGAGATTTACCTTCTTACTTATTCAAAGTATGCCTAAGCACTTCCCCTGTTCTACTTTTTCCTACCAATATGGTGGAAATAGCTGCCAAATTTGACCTTTTTCATGGAGCATGTGTGAAGCACAATATCTAGAATTCTGGCTATTGAAATCACTCACTTAAGTGTCAGTACGGAACACAAACATTTTTTTTTAGTTTAGAGGGAGTTTAGTAGAATTCAACATAGCACACCAAGGTGATGCAGTTACATCAATATAGGAGATGCAATTAAGAGAATAAGAAAGAGGGTAAAACAGAAAATTGGGATAGTATAAACATGAAAGCATACAAAGTCAGAAATGAAAGCAATCTGCTAATAATGTAAAAAGACACTTTGTAAGCATTTTTAAACCTATTTTTTCAATACATAAGTAAAATCAGCTATAACAGAAAAAAAGGAGTGTCAAGGAGGTTGAAGAACTTCCTTTGCGCTGGGTAGGCATTGAAAAGAGACTGTGCATGTTTGTGTAAGAAATTTATGATGGGAGACCATAACATGGAATGTTTAAAAACATGAGAGAGGGTAAATGTATGCTGTATCAAGTCGATTTACTGAAATGCCACTGCCAACAGGAGATCTGCAATTCTTATATGTAAACAAGGATCTTTCCAGTCATTAGACAAACTACCTAAGAAAATATTATTAACAGAAAAATGAACTGATGAGTTAAAAATAGAGTTAATTTGATTGCATATTTGTACCCAAAAAGAATGCACCGGGGGACAATGAATAATAGAAGTAGTAAATCAGCAGTTTGTGAGTGACATGACCAACAACTGGTAAAAAGGTCTGGATACATGTGATTACGCTAAATTGCATACCTACTGTTCCCTACTAAATATAGCGTAAGCAATCGATCTTTTATTTACCTAAAGTGGTTGAGGGAGGAAACAACTCAGACTGTTATTAGCAAAGTCAGCATGCCTGAAAAGATCACCGACTCCAAAGTGAAGTTTGAATATTTATTATAAGGCCAAAAACAATTGGATGTAAATACATCTCAATAGCAAAGTATAGAGGTACAGAAAATTTATACAGAGCCGATTTTACGAATATAAGTAATGCGGCCCAAAAGACAGATGATTATACATTCCAGAATCACAACGCAACACAAAATAGATGCAATAATCAGTTCTTGGCTCATTGAAAGAAAGCAAAATCTTTCCCTACACTGCTCTATATGAGGGCCCTTCCTGTCTCTCTTCTATCATTCCCCAAAGGTGTCAGCTCGTGTTGACTTCCTAAGAAGTACTCACGTCAAATGGGTCGTTTTAGCTTATGGCTTTGGCGCTTGCTCTAAGATGCTCCTTCTCCTCCGAAAGCTAGCAGAAGTCTGGACTTGCTGTCCCTGCGCATCATACATAAGATGGGATTCAACCCACATTGCGCCATTCTTCTTAAAACTTTCCATCGCACCTCTAGGCAGTAGCTTTTTCTTTCATGAAATAAATGTAATTAATGATATCTCCTTCCAGTGGCCTTGGCTTTCAGACAGACCAGCTACGCAAGGCATCCTCCCTTCTCGCTTCCCAGCCATCTTCAAAGACATTCCGGGTTTCTCCTTAACTCTGAAAATAACGATGTGTATTCTTGCACCTGCAGCAGGATGAGAACATTCTAACTTCGAACACAACAATCATTTAATTATTTATTTCTCGAGAGCAAGGAGAATTGAAACACTAACTTTGGGCCTATATTTCAGGCAACTTATACTAATCATAATTTCGATATATAGGAGTAATATTGTCCTGCACATTATGCATGAAGGAATCATAATACATACAAAGTTCTACTTAATTGCGTTCACTAATTTCAACATCAAATAATGCTAATAAATGTTTCTTAATAGTCATAAAACACTGCAAACAATACGAATACATGAGAGTGCGTTTAAACCATAAGTATAGTGCACTCATACAAAATAGAGTGCTATCAGCGCTATATCACATGTGGTAAAGAATAGAAAAAGGAAAGTCTGTTATAACTGTGAAACAAAGTTTGAATAGTATTATCAGCATGAGATGTTTTACGTAGTTTTAACCAGATTCGTCTCCAGGTGGAAAAGGGCCAAGAAACTCCTATGGCATGTGTCCCGACTAATTTAATATCTGTGTTAGGCCTATCAGTGTGAGTTTAATATAAAAGATGATAAATAGAAGAAGCTTTTCCGGATGTATGGAGAAGTGTGCTTAATGTAGAAGTGGGCATAGAAGAGCATCCAGTATAGGACTGGAAATGATAAAAAGCGGCAACTATAATATTTTGTAATATGCTAAATTCATTTTGAAGAGTGGAGGGAAAATGAAAAAGATTTTGAGTTTGTGGGGGGAGAGTGAGAAATGAGTTATTAACAAAATGTTGACTGACCCGTTTTAGTCCAGCTCTCCTCTAAACCTTCCAACAAAAGGGTTTATTATTATAAAGTATTGAAGTGTTATGCCATATTGGAGAGTTTAGGAAAGAAGTTATATCAGTGGGTTTATAAGACAACAAGGGTTCTACCAATGTAGAGAGATGTTTAAAAATAGGTGTGGAAAAAGACTGAAGTTTTCTAGAGAATGCCAAATATTCACAGAAAGTGAAAGGAGAAAGATAACATTTTTCCAAATCTACCCACAAAGGACACTAGTTAGGAGACTCTAAAATCTAATAAATAGATTTCTTCAGAATACAAACTGAGTGATATTTATGGAAATCCGGAAAATTCACTCCACCATCGGATTTAGGATGTTTCAGTTTCAATAAAGATATACAGGTTTTTTTTCCATTCCATAAGAAAGAGGAAAGTATGGAATTAATTTGTTTAAAGAATCTGGACAGAATAGATAATGGAATGTTGGAGCTAGAATATAAACCAATGGATACCAACATCATCTTTATGGTGTCAAGGGGGCCCCACCAGGAGAGATGTAGAGGATGCCAACAATTGACTAAAGTTCTTACTTTATTAATACAATCATATAGGCTCAATGAAATAGAAGTTTTAAGTGATTGGGAAAACCATAATCCTAAATATCTAATTTTTGTTCTATTCCAGGAAAACTTGTGGTCGAAAAATCTTGTTTAAAAGTGAATTTGCTTAGAGGTAAAATGTCACATTTGTTGTGATTTATTTTATAAACAGAGACAAGAGAATAAGAAGCAACTTTGTGTAAAGAAGCTGGAATTGATTTGAAGTTGTGAAATAAATAAAAGTATGTCATCAAAGTAAACTTCCATTTTGATCTGTTGATTATTCTATAAAAAACCTTGTAAGGCCGGGTTTTGTCTTTTCTTGGAGTTGAAAGGTTCTAAAGCTAGATTGGAAAGAAAAGGTGAAAGAGGGCAACCTTGATGTACACATCTACCCAAAGTGTAAGAGGGGGAAGTAATCTCATTAGCAAAAATAGCTGCATGAGGAGAGGTATATAAAAGTGAAAGGAGGTTAGCCATTTTTGGCCCAAATCCAAACCACTTAAGAGGATGAAAAATAAAAGGCCAGTTAACACTATCAAAGTGCAGATTTAGATAGAACATCAAATACTAGACGTGTGCTGTCAGATATGTAACTCCCCTTGACAAATAAGGATTGTCATTTTCTAAGAATTTTGGGGAAAAAACCTTCTATACAGAGAGCTAAAGCTTTTGAAAATATTTTGTAATCTATGTTGAATAGAGAAATGGGACTATAGTTTTTACAAGATTGTGGGTCATTTCCTAACTTTGGAATGAGACAGCTGAGGGCATTTAGGAAGGATCCAGAAGATTCACCTTTATGTAGAAAGGAAGCAGTAAGACAAGAGAGTTGAGGATGGAGGAAACTGGAGAAATGAGTGAAAAATACAGCAGTAAAACCACCAGGACTGGGTGCTTTATCAGGTTTAAGGGAGAATAAAGCAGTCTGGAGTTCTAACAAATTAATGGCTAATTCTAAGTATGTGAAATTTAATTGAGTATGAAAAGATTTTTGTATGAAAGAGGGGTATGTTGTGATATCCAGATCAGAAGGAATCTCGTCAGGAGTATATAAGGTTTTGTGAAACCGAACAAATCCTCCTAAACTGTCTGGATCCTTGTGCAACAGATTTGAATGATTATCCATGACAGAATCAATTTTGTTTCAATTCTTCTTAATTTTAAGATAATTTGCTAGTAATTTATCTGACTTGTTTTGACCTCCATTATATCTCGCATTAGATTTGAGAAAGAATGATGAGGGGTTATCAGTGGAAAATGTATTAAACAAAAGTTTGGCAGTAATAAGCTCGTGTAAATAATCCTTTGATTTAAAAGTATAATCTAAGTGTTCCAATTGTTTAATCATTGAAAAAATGTTGTTAGATTTTTTCAGTGGAGAATGTATTTTTCCTGTAGACAAATCTGATAATAAAATCTCTAGCAGAATCTTTAAAGGCTAACGTCTGAGTGATTTAGATGGAAAAATTCATGAGAAAAGGAGGATTACAGAAGAAGTAAAAGAAGTGTCTAATAAAAGTGGATTATTGAATCTCCATCTAGTAGACTTAACAAAGCAGGGCTATACATCTAATTAAATGATACCAGGTGCGTGATCTGAAATCAAAATGGAACCTATGTAAGCAGAGTGTAAGGTTTGATATAGATAATGTGAAATGAAAACATAATTGTTAGAACTGGCGGTCTCTAGTTGGCTGAGGTAGGTACCTTAGTCCAAATAGGGACCCTTGCTTCTAGTCAGGGAAAGGAGGGACACACTCTCAGATAACCCCTGCTCACCCGCTGGTAGCTTGGCACAAGCAGCCAGGCTTATCTCCAAGGCAATGTGTAAAGTATTTGCAACCACACTCCCAGTAACACAGTGATAACACCACAAATGGACACCACACTGGTTTTATAAAAATAGTGGTATCTTTATCAATAGGGATACGATGAGACCAAACGATAAAAATCCATCATATGCGTATTCGTAATATTTCACATCTCCGGTTATTAGGCCAACAATCACTTGTAGGTTCTCGCGGTATTAATGAGCAATTCTAGATGATCTAATGCAGTCCGAATACAATGCTATGCAGTTCGTAATGTAGTAATAAGACAGTCCTGAATGCAAGTACTAATGCAGTTCGTAATGCAAAAATCAGGCAGTTCGTAATGCAAGGAATAATGCGGTTCGTAATGCATGAATAAGGCAGTTCGTAATGCAAGAATCAGGCAGTTCGTAATGCAAGAATAATGCGGTTCGTAATGCAAGAATCAGGCAGTTCGTAATGCAGGGAATAATGCTTTAAGCCAATCAGCGCGGTCAACTCGGGCACCACTAGGCCCAAACAGCAGAGACAACGGTCGTTCGCTTAAAGAGGCGGCCCCGGTACTGCTGGGCAGGTACGGGCCGCTCGGGGACTCAGCGCATCTAACGCGGTGCAGTGGGAGAGAGATCAGAGCACTCCTGTACTCCTCCTGCATGCCTCCACAGGTCACACACGCTTGCGGCTCCCGACCGGAGTCCAAGCCTTACCTGGGGGGTGCGTTGCCTCGCTCTCTCTCTCTGCTCATCGGACGTCCTGCTGGGCGGCCCGACGATGTTGCAGCTCCATTGCTAGGCGACGCTGTAGCCGGACGGGTTACGGCGCTGCCTTTTCCTTCGTTGACGATCTTGGGCAGATTCCTCTTGGCGAACAACGATCACGATCCCTTTCGCCTTGCAGATTCCTTAGCTTCAAGAAATCCTTTAGCACGTTGCGGCTTGGGCCGGTGGTGGCGATCCTCACTCACAGCCTCAGTTACGATGACGGCTCAAGCAACAAACAGCAATGCAGCAGCGTGGATGATGTTTCACGCTGCGGGGGCAATGCGGTCACCGGGCACCTCGTAAACAGCACCACAGACCACACAGCAGTCTCAAGCGTGCAAAAGCACACGCACCAAGCGTCGCTGAGACACGGTTGGAAACTTTGATGTTCCTGAGTTTCCACAACAGGGGACCTGCTCTCCTCGGGCCCTTGGAGACAAGTTACTTCAGGACACAGCACACAGCAAAGTCCTCTCAAGCAGGGGGACACAGCACAGAGCAAAGTCCCTTGTCCTCTCCTCAGTCAAATCAGCAAACTGCAGGCCAGCCCCAGAACACACAGCAAGGGCAGTCCTTCTCTTCAGTCTCTTCAGCTGTTCTCCTTTGGCAGAGGTTCCTATTGATCACGAGTAGTTTCAATCCTTTTTCAGTCTGGATTGCAGTCTTGAGTTCAAGGGTTTCAGCTCTTACTTTTATACCCCTAAATGCCTTTGAAGTCTTTGTGTTCAGGGGGCTCTGGGCCCGGTCCAAACCAGTTCTGGGTGTCTTCCTGCCAGTGCACACCTTCTTTCTTTGAAAGTGAGGGTCTGGGCCTCAGACACTCTGCAGGAGGTGGAGCCATTCCTTTGTGGCAGCAGCACAGGCCTCTTTGCATCAAAGGGGCTACTCCTCCCACTACACCAAATGCAGGCCAGCCTCTGCAGTCTCACCTACTCCTCTCTGGTGTCCGGACACTCTCCAGAACCTGTCACATCCAAACCCAGACAGTCAATACACAACCAGGCAGAGACACAGCGGATGGTTAGGACAAGAAACCAGCCACTTCTAAAAGTGTGGTTTCTAAACACACAATTTAAAAACCATCTTCATAGAAAGATGTGTTATTAAATTCTGAATTCAGGCACACTAAGCTTCAACTCTCCGTCTTATGCCTATGGGAAGCTATGCTGGAAACATGGGACCCAGCATTCCCCATTCTGTCCTATGGGCAAGATGGCCTTGCAACAGTGAAAAACGAATTTAGCAGTATTTCACTGTCAGGACATGGTACACACCTCAGTACATGTCCTACCTTTCACATACACTGCACCCTGCCCAAGGGGGTACCTTGGGCCTACTATAGGGGTGTCTGATGTGCATAAAAAGGGAAGGGTAAGGCCTGGCAAGTGGGTGCACTTGTCAGGACAACAAGGCAGTTAACAAACTGCGTGCAGGCACTGCAGTGGCAGGCCTGAGATCTCTTTTTAGGGCTACTTGTGTGGGTGGCACAATTAGTGCTGCAGGCCCACTAGTGTTACAGCAAACAAATGATGGATGGAATGCTGACAATGCAAACATTCTCCCCCAGTCAAAAGATCTGGGTTAAATCCATAGCATTTGCATTACCAGCCCTGGCACACATAGTGCACTTTACTAGGGACTTTACTAGTAAGACAAACATACCAATTATGGACAACCAATTACCATAACACTTTATACAGGGAGCACTTGCACTTTGACACTGATCAGCAGTGGCAAAGTGCCCAAAGCATTTAAGCCAGTAAAACGAAATCCATCACAGCATCAAAAAATAGAGGAGGTAGAGGCAAAAAGTCAGGGGTAACCAAGCCAAGAAATGCCAGGTCTAACAATAATCAATTCTTGATTGTGTGTGATGAACTGGGGAAAAACAGGTGTATTCTCGTGAAAGTAGGATTAGAGAGTCTCAAGGCATCGATTAGTGCATGTTGTTTAAGTGCCTGAACAAATATTTTTTGATATTTTTTGGGCACATAAGTAGAAGCAGAGTTTCTATCAATAAAGGAGTCAGCAATTTGATTACAATCACCCGCAAGAAAGAAATGATCATCTGAACATTGTAACATTTTTTGGGTAGTGTTTGACCAAAGTTGACCATCTCTATTTGTTGGGCCATATAAATTAAAGATGGAAACTGAAACATTATCAATCAACAAATTAGTTAGTAACCCCTGTTCCTCAGTATCTGTTTCCTGAAAAAGCGACTGAATATTGAGAGATTTGTGACATACGGTGGCAACACCATTCTTCTGCTGGAGAAAATAAACATTACCAACCCACCCTCTCTTCAATTTCAAAGATTCAGATTCAGTAAGGTGAGTTTCCTGTATGAGAGAAATATCAGCATTAAGTTTGGAAAGATGTGTTAAAACAAGTTGTCTTTTAATTGGTGAACCCAATCCCTTAACTTTCCATGAAACAATTTTTAGTGACATGAAGAGAAAAAAGTAAATAATAGATCAGATCCAAGCTGTGGGACATCTCGCTTGGATTACGTAAACAGTTTGATTATGGGGCTACCTGCCTACCTGGCTTCAGATCATACAGAATGTGGTGGCTAGGCTGATTCATCGGGTTCCTTTTCGCCATCCTATCTCGCTGCATCTGAGACTGCTTCACTGGCTTCCTGAGCAAAATGGATCAAGTTTAAGGCGCTGACCTTGGCATTCAAAGCTTTGGCAGAACAGGGCCCTTGCTACCTGAGAAAAGGACTCGGCCTGTACGAGCAGGAGAGAACATTGGGATCTAACCATCTCTGAGTTATGCACGTCCCCAGGTTCTCAAAAGTACGAAAGGGAGGGAGATTCTTTCCAGTACTGAATGCAAAACTCTGGAACTCCCTGCCTACCAAAATCCGCATGGCTAAGTCTGAGCATCACTTCAGGAAAGATTTAGAAACCTAGCTCTTTGATCAAAACTAGTTTTGAATGCCTGGCCCTGTACTCAGTCTCTGCTTTGAGCACTGGGACGCTTTGAAGCAGCCGAGAGCTTTACAATTCCCAGTGATTGATTAATTGATAAAATGAGAAAAACAAGGACCAAGTATGAGGAAGCAAATAGTAAAAAGAGGAAGTGAATGGAGCAAAGTGGACGTATATAAATAAGACAATAAACCATGAAAAATGAGAGAAATAGGTAAATAACCAAATTATGTCATAAATATAACGAACTAAGAATAGAAGACAAAACACATGAGGGAAGGGGAACATACCAAAAGAAATACTTTCAAAGAGGATGGAGGGTGTTGAGACCATGTAGGAGAGATAACACGTCCGCGTTCCGTTCGGAGGGCAAAAGGGAGACATGTGGAACATAAATGGACAAGGAACAGCACAAATTCAAACAGTAAAAACAATTTCTGGAACAAGAGAGATAACTTTATTAAAGTGGAGTGTATTATAAAGTATAAATCTGAACAGTTAAGAATAATATAGAAAACAATGCATGTAAAAACAGAGGCAGAATATTGCATTGAGAAAAAAGCAACATTAAACATGAACCATTAACAAAAAGTATCAAGTAAAAAGAATTTAGGTTTAGTGAGTCTAGATGTATGCATAGCTTCAACTTTAGAGTCCTGAGGAAACATTTTCAAATAAGAAGTTCCTTCATAGGTGTAAGTCTTATTTTTATAAGTGACTTTAAACAAGCATAAATGGAAAAGACCAAGACGGATGCCAAGAGAACAAAGAGCTGGAATCATGGATAGAAATTCTTTACATCTGCAGTACTTTTAGCATAATCCTTTTTTTGTTACCAGACCATGAAATCTTCTTCATTGCTCTGGCTGCTGTAAGAACTTTAAGTAAGTTTGTATATTCAATAGAATAATACTTCAGCGTGTTTTGGAGGTAGAATCAGTGACAATAACACAATCTGTGAGAACTTTGTATGCTATGGGGAGGTGTCTCTGGTAAATAAAGTAGCTTCAGAAGAAATGATTTAAAGAATATAATAGGGTCACAACCCTCTGAACCCTTTGACAGACCATAAATATGCAGATTAATCCATCTGGTTCTGTTTTCTAAGCCTTCAACCTGTTTTTGAATAATGGAAACTTAAGATTTAAGGTGATTGACGGTAAGATCGGTGATGGGAATGGTGGAAATATGCTATTCAGCTGTCACAATCCTCTCCTCCATCTGAGACCACCTGTCATCAAGATTCTGGAGTATTGCCTAAGTCTCTTCCATGTATGGGCACAAGGTCCTAATTTCCTTCAATAAAAGATCCACTGGGACTGTAGGAGGGGGTTTAGGAGGGAAAGGAGGATCCTTCTTTAGTCTTTTAGTTGATATTTTTCCACTCAAGGACGGTGAAACATTGTTAGTTTCAGTAACAGTTCAAGAGGAATGAGCACCATGAGTCGAAGGTGGGAATAAATTCCTTAATGTCCAGAGTTTTTAAATGAGGAGGAAAATATGTGCTGAATTTGTGAGGAGAACCAGAGTAATAGTCTTAATTTTTTTCTTTGTGCCCATAAATTTACAAGTATTGAGACAAAAGGTTGGTTCCAAGACAAATATGTCATCAAAGTTTCATATACTAAAATTGAAGTGAAAATATTTGGGAAAAAATAAGCCAACAAGTGCCATGAAGACAGAGCTAAAATAAATCCTGTATTTGCAAGGAATTAAAATGTAAGGTTTAAAACACTAGAGACTGTCCAGAAACATACAGAAAAGTTGTAAAATAGAACATGCTGTGGAGAAGACTCACATAAAACTGCTTAAGAGAATGAAATTTGTACACTGCCTCAAGTGAAGCGCTCCGCTCTCTCCGTTAAAGGCGTTCTATCCTTGTAGTATGAAAAAATGGAGGGCGCTGTGAGGGAGAGGAGCACGTCATGAAAGAAAGAAGCACGATGAGACCTCCTCTTGACCTCAAAACAGCACCTAATTATGTTCCAACCATTCGCATCACCCTCTACTGTAAAGAGAAGGAGTAGCATTAGAAAGTGCCGCCACCATGAGAAAAACTCCCCCACCGGCCTGAGGAAAGCTACAAGGACACCACCATCTTCTTTGGGCATTAGGCCATGCCCCCCAACTCAATACATTTTTGACTGTAAATGTTTAATGTCCTTGGTGGTGAGTTAAGTCAGTGCTTCTTCCAAAAACGTTTTATCACCGTATTATGAAAACAAGATTCTGGAGCTGGTAATGTATAAGAAGAATGTTTGTGCAGTGTTGTTGTGGGGCATTTTTTTGTGGTGGGGATATTTTCAATTGTATTATGAGCTGCTGTGCTTGTGCAGCATTTTTGCAATTTTATTTTGCTGTGTAGTGTGGTTACTGTGTTCTGTTTTGACTGTTCTGTTTGATATTCCCTGTTACCATCTTGGGTGATAGTGCACTCTGCAAATATGAATAACATAACAACAATTGTGTTGTTTTGGTGCTATGTGTATGATTTTGTGTTTTATTGATATATAAGTAAATGCTGATACATTTACAGCCGAAAGCAGCACATTCATTAAAATTTCCTATGACAAGCAACCATTAACCACTGTCAAAGGTGGTAAAATAGTGCTGCTACATTTCATCAGCTACCTAAGAAACCAGTTAGGTAAACGCTGTGGCAGATACTTTGGGACAGATTTATCATTCAGTTTCAGTTGTGTTGCCCTTATGTCACGTAAAGGAGCGCAAGTCAGATTTATCAAGCCATGCAAGGCCACTTAGTATGACACTACGTGGCTTGATAAATTTTGAGTAACATAAGGCAGCGCAAATCGTTGTCTTGGGCTGCTCTGCCCCAGGGAGGTGTTCCATGGATGGAGCGTGGGTGTTACTGTGCATCCTTCCATGGATTTTTGTGCATTCCCCGATTTAACATTACTGGTAGACTGGAAATGCGTCAAAATGTTACGTGCCCAAGGGTGCCTGCATTGGCGCTAGGAAGCAGTTTGTGAGCCAGTGCGAGAAAAGGACAGGAATGCACCATATAATGTTAAATATGACACATTCGTGCCCTTTCACTTTCATGCAGAACAGCAAGGTGGCTTGCTGAGCTGCGTGAAAGTTTGATAATTCCGCCCCTGAGTCTAATCTTAGCTCTCCCAGTTCTCACTTTATGTGATAGGCTCCACAAACCTTACAATGAAATTCTTTAATAAACAGTTTGAATTAATTCCCCTTTTTGTAGTAACCTGAAGATGTCTGTAGATATGTGTAATCGTAATATTCCAGAGGTCCATATCACGACTGTCTCTGCTGCCTCAATGCACAGAGGTGTCTGTTTTTTGTGCCTTCAGTGTGTAATGTCAATTAATTTAACGTTATATTTCTCTGAGTTAGAGCTTCATTTACAGAATGAAACTCTGAAACAATGAAGCCCATCATGATATGTCCCCTTGGTGTGCATTTCGCATGACCCTACAATGAAAATATTCAAGAACAGAGTTTGAATTAATTTCTTCTCTGCCTCTTTGGCTAATCTGAAAATTATAGTAGAAATGTAATAATCCTAAAAATAGTTGCCCACTGTTGTGCTAAAATAGGGAGTTTCGACTGAGAACCGTGCGCATGAAAAACTCTACTGCTCTTAGAGTTAAATTAAATTTGACATGACTTTCAGGATAGCACCCTTAGGCACTGGGATGGGACTGCAGAGCGGCATTTGTGTTTAACGACCTGGGCATTAAATTACTGAGTAAACTTGTTTAACTTGCTAAATAGCAACGTGCTCGATTGCACACAGGCAAGAGGGGACATTTTCTGTGGTACTTCACACTCCCAGCACTAATCGAGAGCCCCCCACTGACAGCAAAGCTTCTCTCGCTGTGACACAATATTGATCTTCTTTTCCACTGAGAACACGAACAGATTGAGGAGCATGCTTAAGGAAAAACATAAAGCTGGAGCACCGCTGAATAAACATTAAAGGTTTGCAGGAAGTTCAGCCTTTAAAAAAAAAGATAAGCTTTTAGTATTAGACTCCACACACATTTAAATCTTGTGCATGGCTGGTATTTTGGGATGGGATCTGTTTCCCAGCATTTAGAACATGCATATGTTTGCCATAAACCTTGTCATGCTGCAGTAAACAAGAGCAGTATTGAAACACATAAAGGCAGTACAAGGGTTCGTGGTAATCAGTGGCGTAGTGCAAAATGATGCCCCCCCATCGCAGAATGTAATGAGGGGCCCAAAGTGTCCAATATCTCACAGATATTCCTTGAACTGAATAGGCCTCCAGCTGAATGTTTGTGGGTCTTTGTGGGTTGGTGGCCCCCGAGCCCTGCAGGAGCTGCAGGGCCCTGAGTTGCTGCCCTGACATCATTGTGTTAACACTTCTTTACCATAATAACGCATTACATGATAAAACGGGAAACATACAAGATAGAACAGGAAACATATATTTCAATGCCTGCATTGCAACATAGTGCCTTTACAATGCAGTCAGTATCACGGCTGCGATGTTACCACGAGTTTCATGTTATGTTATGTTATGTTATGTTAATAAATTTGTTAAGCGCACGATTACCCGAGGGTGTCTTGGCGCTGGCCCGTGGACTATGCCAGTTTCTGTAAAGATGAAGATGACTATTTATCAAGGCCTTCCTGAATGCAAGTAGAGTTGGAAGGGATCTGATGGCAAAGGGGAGTTTGTTCCGTAGTTTGGGGGCAGCTGCCTTAAAACTACTGCCACCCCAAGTGGCTTTAAAGACTCTTGGAGTTGCTAGAAGTTTAGCTCCTTCGGAGCGTAGATACAACGCAAGTGATTACAACGATTTGATTTAGGGAATGCGGTGTTGGACTGGTGTTGGATTTCTAGTCCAGCACCTTCCCTACTGATACACCGACTGGAGTCCAGCGCTTCCCTAAAGCAAGTCGTTGTAATGATTTGCGTTGTAATGGAACTCGTGGTAACAACACAGTTGTGGTATTGACTGCGTTGTTAAGCCACGTGTTGTGTTAGCATAAGTGGTAGCAGATGCTATTCGATAGAACTACAGTCAATGTTTTCCAGAACATATAAATGCCACAAGATGTGCCATAACTTTGCTACCAGGTGCTGTATCATGAGAGGACTTTCTGGAGCAGAGCCAAGAGCCTGCTCTATGCACTTGAATTGCATAAAGTGAATTTATCTAATTCTATGTTTATATGAGTTAGTGCTTTATTACCAGGTAGCACAACACAGAAACAAAAAAGGCAAACCATGCTCCCTGTTTCGGAGCTGTACTATCCGAACATAAAGATCTAACTGAGAGAAATATCAGTTTAAATGAATTCACTTTACACCCTGCATGTGCACAAAACAGGTGCTGGGCTCTGGGCCTGAAAATCTCATCATGATTCAGCCCCTGATGTCCCTGGGCATGTATTTGCAAAAAATGCTAAGACCTGACAAAGAACGCACCTGCAAATATTGTTGAAATGCATAGTTCAGTACTTATTTTCGAAACCCATTTTGGAAACTAACCAATGAAGGCATTGTTTCCTCCACTTACTACTGCCAGGGACATTTCTGATAATTTCTGGGAGGTTTGCTGAATTATCTGTACCTGTGCTGGAATTGCAGCTCACTGTAATTATCTGAAATTACTGTAATGCTCAAGAGTGGGAAAAGTATATATCAGATTACTGGATGTTTTACTCTCAAGAACATTACCAGGAGGCAAAACTGACGGCCTTATTTACAAGAGGCTTGCGCAGCTGGAGCATCACTTTTTATGATGCTCTGGTGGCAGAGGCCTCTCAATCATATCTATGAGGTGATGCAAAACCACCCTGCGTGGCTTTGCATGGCCTCTTAGGTATGGAGTAAGGCAAGGCAGCGCAAAGCTCTGTGTTGCCTTACTCTACCTCAAGGAGGCGTTCCATGGGTGTTGGGGTGGATTTTCCCACTCAGCACCCAGGGTTTTTAGCACATTCCCAGATTTACAAGGATCTGTAAACCTAGGAATGAGTGAAAATTGTGCGCCTCCCCAGGGGAGGCGTAACGAGGAGAAATAACTTTACTTCTCCTTGTTTTTTCCTTTTTCTATGCATTCTGCAGCACACATAGAAAGAGGAAAACGTCTCAATTGATTGTTTTTGTACAGGAAGGTATCCCTTTCTTGACAAAAACAATCGTGCCAACAATGCAGACACCCTTGCACCATCATGTAAGAGTTCCTGCATTGGCGCTAGGCACCAATTTTTGTGCCGGCGCAGGCAGAAAAGACAGGAATGCGCAGTATTTCATTAATACGGTGCATTCCTGCCCTTTCCTTTTAACGCAGGGCAGCACAGCAAAGTGACTTGCTATGCTGCCCTGTGTCAAAATCTCATAGATGAGGGACTGGGTGTTAATGTCCTCATCGCTAGCAGATATTATCCCCCAGATTATGAACAGCCTATGCGGGAGCCGCGGGCACCATCATGCACCCAGCACCGCTCAACATTTCACTCCCACATCAGACTCTCCCGGCCAGTTCAGCAGCGCTTCGTTCCACAGAGCAGCAGCCTCACCTATCCTCAGGGCTTAACGTGACAGATTAGGGCCCCCAGGCTCCATGTAAACAGTCAGGTTGGCACTGGATGGGGGCTCGCCACTGGGAGCGCAGGTCAAGGCTTCCTACTCCATCAGCGTCAGGACACGCCCCCTTACACTGCAGTGCTTGAGAGACTATTTTACATCTCAAGCGTCCACTGAATAATCATACAATAAACTCTTTATCTCGTACAGGCATTGTACAAAAGCGATCATTTTTTTCACCATAGCAGGCCTTTTTTTAATGTTTTAGCCAAGGCTAAAAAATGCAAGCCAAACATATTGGCTTTGCCAGTGCTTGTTTTTATTTTCTGGAGATAACACATCATGTTATCTTTATGCAAAAACTGAATTGAAAAATCTGTCTTTATGCCAAGAATGTATACATTCTTATTCAACAAGAAACTGCCCAGCCCCGTGCTCATGTGATATGGAATGTATGATAAGTGCCATTGCCTGTATAAGGTAGTATAGTAATCTCTTAGATGTTTTAACTGGATTTTAGAAGGAGAAAAGGTTGTATAAGAAACCATTTTCGGTTGTTGCTATTACATAAACTTGTCTGTAGTGCACACACCTTTTATGACTGAAGCATGGAAGTGGATATTGTGGCCATTGTTTTGAGTGGCAAGTAAGTTTGTGCATGTTTAAGCAGAAGGGCTGCAGTTGAGGTTCAACCCAGTAGTTCAATGCAGCAACATAGCAACATTACCCGACATTACAATACAATAACAACTCATCAGAATAATACAATAACAAAGCAATACAACAACACAATAACACACCAACACACAAAAATATAACACTCTAATTCTGCAGCACACATTCTGCAAAACAAAACAGACCAACACAGCATGCCACACCAATACCAGATAACGCCAGCCCAATGTAACAGCAACAAAAAAACAATACATCAATAGAAGAGTAGAATGCACAATGGTGCAGCACACACAAGAGCAACGCACAAAATCCAGCAACACACATCAAAATAATGAAAAACAAGAAGACGAGACCACTACATAACAATAAAGATTAACACACAACTAAACATAAAAAAGCACAACAGAAAAAATAGAAAAACACGTGAACACATTACAACAAAAAGCCCACAGAACACTGGAACAGCACAATAGGAATACTACACAAAACACACAGCGACACAAAAAACACCTTAGTAACACGATAAAACAACAATGCAACAACATAACATGCCAACGGAGCACGCCACAAAACCAAAATACGCTAACACTATACAGAAAACTACATATTAATACACAAAAAAATTCAATACAACAGCAAAAGAAAAATGCAGCTCAATAATGCTACTATACAGCTACGCTGTTATGTGATGATACTATGGGGCATATTAACAAGGCGGCGATAAACAATTATCGCCGCTTTTGCGGCCGTTTTCGGCCGAAAAGCGGCGATAATTATATTGCCTTATCAGCAAAGACACGCTATCGCGTGTTTTGCTGATTTTGCTCCCGTTTCCAGCACGCCTGACTTCGCATCGATAATGAGATGCAAAGTAGGCGTGTCTGTGGAAACAACATGGGTAAATATCGCGAAGGCAGCTTCGCGATATTTACAATGCGGGGAAGCGATTATTTTAATCGCGTTAAGTATGCTTAACGCAGGAATTTAACGTCTGTTAAATTCCTGACTAAGGCATACTTAACATGGGGGTGGATTCTGTGGCTAAGACCACAGGCCCTATCATCTAGGATATCGCCGTTTTCCACATGGAAAACGGCGATATCCACGCTATCTCTGAAATTTTTATCGCCTCGGCGATGCGCGTTGTTAATAACGCGCTAACCGGGCGATAAATTACAGAGATAGCCGGCGATAAATATGCAAGCGCTAAGCGCGCTTTGCGATATTTATCGCCGGCCCTTGATAATATGCCCCTATATTTCTGTCATGTTGTCCTGTCTTGTTTTGCTCTTGCATTCTTGTTATTGCAAGGCACGTTGTTACATTTCCCTCCAACATCGATAGAACTATATAGAGTGTGTGCATAAACACAAGCAACTGCCAAAAATGCTAAATCTGCCATCTTTGCTTTACCTACGTCAGCCCATGTCATACTCCATGGCAAAAAATGGCACTCATCATTCCCGCTTTATGCAATAATTTGCTTACTCCAAGTTGGCTTAAACTCTCTCATCCATGACATGCTTGGATGAATATGAGTAAGCACCAATGATTAAGTAGAATAGGTTCTGAACACGCAGCCACATGAGTCAACATTCATAAATGATTTATAGCTTTTCTTGCCAAAAATTTAACATTGTTTTCAACACATTTTATATATTCCTTGTCATGAGTCGAAAATAATTACCCAGCAACTGGATAAAATCGCTTCCTCCTTTCTATTACAGATAAATAGATCTTTAGTAACTGTAAGAGAATCCAGCAGGCTTTTTAAAGTTAGACACAGAAAAGTGGTAATTAAATATTTTTACTTCGACATCAGCCTCAAATATCCCAACACAAAATGATTTGTCTACTTTCGAGAAAAAAAATAAAAAATCAGTATACCTTTGATTACTAAATGTGATCACTATGCTACGGGTTTAATAATATTACTGATTCCAGGCGGAAAGAGTCAAATTCTCAAAACGTCTTTATTTGTGCTGTCACATATGAAGAAAATGTGAGTTCCATGCATGTGGGAATATACAAATAGTATTTGCAAGTCTGCAGAATTAGAGTCAGTCGCGCTAAATTGCTTGTGCAGATGCATCTATCCTTGTGCCATTATGGCCCAGCTGGTTTTCAGAGAACTGCTGAAATCTGCATCTGACACAGGTCTTGTTCCTTCAAGTAGTCCTAAACTACAGCAGTGATGCCACAGAGATGGTACAATAAAAGCAGGGAATATTAATGACTCCTGCCTATAATGCAGACACCACACTGCTCTGCTCATAAATGGATGGGTGAAGCAATAGAGATTGACATTTCCACATGAACCTGATGGGGCAAATGTAATTCTGTGCCCTGATATGAATAGGCCCTATAAGGCCAGTATTCATGAGTATTGCTCCCACTGGTTACTGCGATTTGGCAGTGCAAACCTACTTTTGAACTCACTATATGAGAAGGACGGCAAAAATCCCCTACACCAGGGCAGAACAAGGGAGGAAATAAAGAAAGAAAAGGAAAGGAACCTTACTGGGAAACCCATAGGGTTGTTAAAATTGCCCTCACTCACTGAATAGTGGCATGATTCATCATAGGGCCGCTGACACACCTTGGCGCAGACCAACACTCAGGGTGAAGCGCTTGTTATTAAACAAAAAATATATGTATTAGAGGGATCCCTATTGCAGAAAGAGAGAAAGTTAAAACTGTCTGAGCAGGTACCCCATATATTTATTTAATTACAAACAACACCAACTGTTACCTGCCACAATACCCACTCGGTCAGAACCTCTCTTGCCCGAAGGCCTGCATAAACAGAAGACTTTTCAGTTTTTTCCTGAATGAAAGGAGAGTGACTTCCCCACGCAAACTTATTCCACAACTGGGGAATCAATACTGAAAAGGCTCGTCCACCCATAGTGGACAGGACAACATGCTTGCCTTGGATGACCGGAGGCATCGTCTCGGAACATATCTCTTTAGACGACTTTTGATATATCTTGGTACCATCCCATACAGTGCCCTATGTGCAATACAGAGGCCCTTAAACCTAGTCCTCTGCTTATTTGGAAGCCAATGCAATTGTTGCAGCAATGGTTTAGCATGTGATCGCCTTGGAAGCTTAAAAATTAGTCTTGCTGCGTCGTTCATCACTGCTTGAAGCTTCCCTAACAGCTTGTCCAGGAGCCCAATATATAGCGCATTTCTGTAGTCCAGTCGCGACACAATCAGTGCAGTCACCACCGTTCGCATAGTTGAGGAGGATAGGAGGGGTACCAATTTCCGAAGTTGCCTCAGAAGGCCCACACAACTTCCTACCACTTTCTTCACCTGCCCGGTCAATGCCAGCTTACTGTCCAACTTAATGCCTAGAATTTTCACATCAGCCACTGGTGTTGGTGTGGCGCCTAACTCTTGTGGCCAAAAAAGGTTTGATCAGGGGTTGCCACCCGTGGTGATTGCTAGAACCTCGGTCTTATCTGGGTTTACTTTAAGCGAGTTAGCAGTCATTCAATTCATTGTAAACCTAAGGATGTTCTGTGCGCTAGACTGTGCTTGCATAGAATTATCAATCTGAAGGACCAATTGGGTATCGTCCGTATAATTAAACACTTGACAGTCCATTTGTGCTACTGTCACCACCAGTGGCTGGAGGCAGATATTTAAAAACAGTGGGGACAAAGCTGAACCCTAGGGGACTCCACAGGACAGTGCTCCTTTACTAGACACACAGCCACCCAACTGGACCTTTTGTGTCCGATCTGTCAGGAAGAAGGAGATCCACTGAAACACCACGCCTGTAATTCCCTGCTTTTGAATATGATTCAGCAACTGTGCATGATCCACCGTGTCAAACGCGGCTGTGAGATCCAGCAAGATCAGCGCTAAAGGCTTCTTCTTATCAGCCGCTAACCTAAGCTTATCCAGTGATAAAGCAGGATGAGAGTGACCATGACCTGGTGCTAAACATAAGACAGCTGATGTCCTCTGTCCCCCTTCTTCAGCAAAAATGCATGAGCAGCAGTTGAAGGTCACAAACAATCACAAGAATGTAAAGTGGGAGGCAGTGTGCTCCTCTTCCAATCAATCAATCAATCAATCAATCAATCAATCAATCAGGGATTTGTGGAGCTCACTACTCACCTGTGAGGGTCTCAAGGCGCTGGGGGGAGGGGGGATTCGAGCAGCTCAGTCTCATCCGAAGAGCCAGGTCTTGAGGCTCTTCCTGAATGCTTGCAGTGTGGGGGTTCGTCTGATGCTGAGTGGGAGTTCGTTCCAGGTCTTGGCTGCGATGTAGGAGAAGGCTCTTCCTCCAGTTCTGGCTCTGCCGATGTGTGAGATTTCAGCCAGGGCAAGGTCGGCGGAGCGGAGGTTTCTCTTGGGTGTGTAGAAGGAGATTCTTTCGTTGAGGTATTGGGGTCCGGTGTTGTGGAGGGATTTATAGGCGTGAGTGAGCAGCTTGAAGGTCACTCTTTTTTCAACAGGGAGCCTGTGGAGGTCTCGTAGGTGCTGGGTGATGTGGTCTTGTCGTGGGATCCCGAGGTCGAGTCTGGCTGCGGCATTCTGGATGGTCTGGAGTTTGAGGAGTAGAGATTTGTTGATCCCGGCGTAGAGGGCATTCCCGTAGTGCAGTCTGTTGGTTATGAGTGCGTGGGTGACTTTCTTTCTGGATTCAGGGGGGGATCCATTTGAAGGTCTTGCAGAGAATGCGGAGGGTATTGAAGCACTTGAAAGATACGGCGTTGACATGTCGGTTCATGGTGAGGGAGGAGTCGAGTATGATGCCGACGTTGCAGGCGTGGTCCGTGGGAAGGTTGCCGAGGGCGGTTGGCCACCAAGTGTTTTCCTATGCGGAGGGGGTGGATCCGAGGATGAGGACTTCCTTTTTCTCTGAGTTGAGCTTCAGGAAGCTGCTGCTCATCCAGGATGCAATATCTTTCATTCCTTCTTGGAAACTGGTGATATCGGGTTCCTTGGTGAGGGAGAGGATGAGCTGGGTGTCATCGGCATAGGATACTATGCTGAGTCCGTGTTTTCTGACGATGGTAGCGAGGGGGGCCATGTAGATGTTGAAGAGCATGGTGCTGAGTGAGGATCCTTGGGGTACTCCGCAGCTGATCTCTGTGGGTTCGGAGAGGAAGGGCGGGAGTCTGATTCTTTGAGTTCAGCCAGTGAGGAAGGAGCGGATCCAGTCTAGGGCAGTTCCCTCTATGCCATCGTCGTGGAGTCTGGCGGTTAGTGTGCTGTGGGAAACGGTGTTGAAGGCTTCTGAGAGGTCTACTAGAATGAGGGCAGCCGTGTGGCCTTGGTCAAATAGAGTGCGGCTGTCGTCCGTGGTGGCTGGGAGGGCGTTCTCGGTACTGTGGTTGCTGCGGAATCCGGATTGGGAATTGTTGAAAGATCAAGTTGGATTCTATGAAGTTCGTTAGCTGGTTGTTGACGATCTTCTCTGTGACTTTGGCTGCGAAGGGGAGGATAGAAATGGGTCTGTAGTTCTTGAGGTCCGTCTGCTCTGCGGAGGACTTCTTGAGGAGGGGCTTTACTTCTGCGCTTTTCCCGTCATCGGGGAACGTGCCTGTTTCAAGGGTGTAGTTGATAGTACGTCATAGTTAGGGTGCTATAGAGGAGGCGGCTCTGTGGAAGATGTGCGGCGGGCAGGGGTTGGTTCCAACTCTCTATTAGACATGTACTCAGTTCTAGTCGCACAGATGGAGGTCATGTGTGACAACTGGGGAACAGCAAAGTGATCATTGCTGAGGAGGTTAAAATGTTTGACAGGCTCAAAGAGTTTTTCCGTATTGAGTCTACAAAGACTTTGGGCGTGGGCACCATGAATAGGTGACTCACTAAATCCTATAGAGAGGCAAATAATACTCTACTTAGGGCAATCAATAAGGGAATTAGCCAGGAGACATGTAGAGCAAAGTATTGGTTTGAAATAAAGCAAACAACAGCTGCTTGGGAGTGTAAAACTTGGTCTGATCTACTACAGGTTTTGTCTGCTAATGGCCAGAAGAAATTCTGCCACTTGCTCAGTGAAAGTAGCGTGAACTCTATGATTCCGGCTGAGTCGTCTATATTACCCTGTGAATGGGTTGCCCATTTTGGTAACCTTTACTCATGTGTACATGACACAGACTCAGTCCCCACAGGACTTGAAGAGGAATTTACTATGAATTTGAAATCTACTTCCATAGTGTTCTCAAGTGTTCCACCCTTGTGGTTGAATCATTGAAACATGGAAAGGCTCTGGGACAAGATCCCAGCTGACCTCTTCCAATCCGACTCCAACACTTGGGTTCCCTACATTAACACTGTCTCAAATGTAATTGGAGCAGGGGCAGCAATGCCGACCACATGGAGCGGGGCAGAGATTGCCTCTTTTTTAATAAGGCGAGACGCAGCATCCCTTCCAACTACTGTCAAATTAGCCTGCTCGACAACCTCCAAAAGGTTTTTGCAAACAAGTTCTAGAGCAGCTATTGGAGTGGATTAATGATAACCATATTTGTCTAATTTGCAAGCAGGTTTCAGATCCAAAACCAGCTCAATCAAGCAGGTCCTTCGCTTCCTCTTGACTAAGTGGAAAATGGTGGATATAGGTGGGGGTGAACTTTTCATGGCATTTGTTGCTCTCCAAACTGGCATTTGATCTGGTACTAAGGAAGTAACTATGGGAGGTCTTATATGAGTTATATGAGACAAGGGATCCCATGTGACCTGTTAAAGATCATCATACGCCTTTATGAGGGGAATTTTGCCAGGGTTCACTGGGCACAAATTCTATTGATAAGGGTATTCACCAGGGGTGTGTCCTGGCTCCTACACTTTTCCTTCTCTATATTAACAACCGTGTCAAGTATCTGACCAATTGTGTCAATGATTCCACTACCCTTGCAGGGCAGAAAGTTCCGGCTCTCCAGTTTGCTTACAACACCCTCCTACTGGCCCAAATGAAGGTGGGTCTTCAAAACCTTGGTGATAAGTTCAGTCTGTTTTGCTCTGATTGTGGACTTGAAGTTGACACCTCTAAGACTAAGCAAATGATCTATTCTGGGAAGAAAAGGGTGAAGAGCATTGTAAAACTGGGAAGTGAAGTACTGGAAAGGGTCAGAAAATTTGATTATCTTGGGATCCGCTTGGCCGATCTTGGGCGCCACAGATTAATAAAAGCTTGCATAAAGTATCCCATAGAGCATGGGCAATCCTTAGGCTTGCATAGAAGGTTTCCTGGTTCTCAATTCTCCCTGCAATGGAAATTTATAAAGTGCAAGCACAGGGTGTGGCACTATATGGGGCTGAATTATAGGGCCACTGCAAATTGGCTACCTTGGGTGCTAAAGATAATAACTTTATTAGAGCCCTCACCGAGGTAGGGAGGGTAACCCCTTGGTGCCATTATTATTGGACTTTGACATCAACCCTATCACTGACCTGGTGACTCTGAGGCCACTGCTTTACTCGGTGTGTATTTGGGTTACTGGTGATTTGCACGACTATAGAGAAGGACGTACTGACATTATTAAACACCAATACTCAAGCAAGATGAAATGGCTTGCTCACATAAAAAAAAGCTTGGCTGGAGTTGGGCTTATCCAATATTTGGGAAGAGCCTTCATCCATCCTTGCCAATGTAAGTTTGATGGTCGAACTAAGATACTGGGAGAGAATTGCTGCCCAAAATGAACAGTCCAATTATAGGGGCAGTCTCACTAGGTGTTTCTTAATGCATAAACCTGCACCCAAGGCAGAGGAATTCCTAGATTATAGTCACCCGGTGCATGCCCGTTCACTGTTTGTGCAATTTAGGTATGTGACTCTCCCTATTGCTGCGTACACGGCAATGTGGGACTCTTCTAAGGTCGGGCACTCGCAATGTAGTTTTTGCACTTCTCTTGAGGAAAGAGAGGAACTTTTGTTTTTTTTTGTCCTAAATATGCCAATCCTAGACGCATGTGGATCGCTCCACTTTGCCGGTGTCTAGGCTTGACCAATCATATCCAGGCCCTTAGGATCTCTTCATCTGTGATAATATTGGCAGTCTCGAAGTCCCTCTATGCTGCATGGCCTATTGGACAAAAACTGTTCGCAAACATTTTAGTGAACTGATGTGTGTGGGGAACAGCTACCAATCTTCGTCTTAATAATCATAACTTTTTTTCTGTGTATGTACTGGATTTTATTATTTTTTTATTGATTGCAATTAATTACTGTCTTTTACGATGCATTTATGCTTGCAGTTTTGCATATTTTGATGATGAAATTTCATGTTTGATCGATCAATAGACTTTGACAGCCCCTAAAGCACTCTGCAGAACTTTAACATTGTCAGGGCTACTAAGATGAAAGCAAAGAGTACCAAATTATGAGACAAGATTATCTTAACTATGTGACAAAAGATGCAAATTATGTTGCACATCTTCTGTCAGCATCATTTTTATCCATGTGATAGAAACAACATTCTGAGTTGCACTTTCAAGAAAACGGCTTTATCCAGCTAACTGGCCCAAAATAGACATATAGGGGCATATTTAGGAAGGAGTTGCATCACCCTTGTGCCATGCAATGGGGAGCAAGAACAACACAACTACTAAGTAAGATTTATCAAGACACGCAAGGCCACCTTGCATGACTTGATAAATCTAGAGTAACACAACACAGCGCAAATTGATGTGTTGCTTTACTCTGCCCCAAGGAGACGTTCCATGGGTGGAGCGTGGATGTTCCCATACAGCCATCCATGGATGTTGGTGCATTTCGAGATTTACCATTACTGATAGACCTGTGAATGCGTCAAAATGCTACGCCTCCCCCGGTGAGGCGTAATGAGGAGAAATATCTTTATTTCTCCTTGTTTTTCCTCTTTCTATGTATTCTGCAGCACACATCGAAAGAGGAAAATGCCTCAGAGGATTGTTTTTGTGCAGGAAGGTGCCCCTTCGTACACAAAAACAATCCTGCTTACAACACAGTGGTGCAGGGGTGCTTGCTTTGGCGCGAGGCAGCACATTGTGCGCCAGTGCAAGGAAAAGACAGGAATGCACCGTATGTTTATGTGTATGTTTTGTAAAGCGTATGGCTACCCGAAGGCTTCCCCGCGCTGGTGAGTACTGTGCTGAGAGTAGGGCCTCTGGTACAATAACGGAGAAACAGTCATGTCTTAAGTTTTTTCCTGAAGGAAAGTTCATTTTCCAGTACTCTGAGACTGGGTGACAGATCGTTCCACAAATTCGGTACTACGTGTGCAAACGATCTTCGTCCCCATCTTATCCTTTCTACCCTGGTTGTACCGAGGAACTGAAGATGCAAGGATCTCAGGTGTCTAGTTGGAACATAAATGGTTACCAACTCTCTGAGCTTTACTGGGCCCTTGTTATTTATGCCCCTATGAGCAATACAGAGGGATTTAAACTTAATCCTTGCCTCAATTGGGAGCCAACGCAGCAGTTTGAGGGGTTCTCTTGCGAAGACATAGGAACCTTTAGAAAGAGCCCTGCTGCCGCATTTTGCACAGTCTGAAGTCTCCTAATTATGTATTTGGGTGCGCCCACATAAAGTGAGTTGCCACAATCCAGACGGGAAACTATGAGGGATTGAAGGACCGTATTCCTTAGATGCTCTGGGATCAATACCATTATCTTCCTGAGCATTTGGAGTAAAGAGAAACAGATTCCAGACAATTTATTTGCTTGGTGGTTCATTGCTAGCAAATTGTTCAACCAGATTCCCACATTTTTTATTACCGGTTTAGGAACGTGGGGGCATGTCAACAGGCCAGCTGATCAGAGTTCTGTGCATGGCCTGGTTTTCAAGTATCACTAATTCCATCTTATCACCATTCAGCTTTAGGCGGCAGCTTGACATCCGGCGGCGCAGTTTATCCAAACAGGGTGACCAATGTTTATTTCCTGGATTAGGGCCTTCCGTAAAAGAAACAACCAGCTGGGTGTCATCCGCATAGGAGACCGCTGTCAGGTTAAAGTCCTGCACTAAGGTGGCAAGCTTGCGCACATATATATTGAACAACGTGGGGCTGAGAGACGATCCCTGAGGGACACCACAAATCATTGGAAAGCTGTGAGAGAGGCAGTCTTTGTCCATCACTTCATAGGATCTGTTTTCCAGATACGAGGTGAGCCAATCTAATGCTTTGCCCTGAATTCCCACCTCGCAAAGTCTATCTCTTAGGCTCTTGTGATCCACTGTGTAGAATGCCGCACTTAAATCCAGTAGTAGAATGGCGACTGAGCCTCCGTTATCCAGTATAGTTTTGAGCTCCTCTGTGACCACCAGCATTGCTGCTTCTGTGCTATGGTGGGTACGAAGCCCATCTGGGTTGGATGAAGAATGTTGTTATTTTCCAGAAAGTTTGCTAATGTCCGATTGACATGTTTCTCTAGTACTTTTCCTAGAAAAGGGAGTAATGAGATGGGTTGTAAGTTTGGAAGGATTTCTGGATCTAGCTGAGGTTTTTTCAATAGTGGCCTAATTACTGCATGCTTCCATTGCTTAGGGACCAAGCCCGCCTCTAGTGAGAGATTAAGAAGCTCCATAAGTGACGGTAATATGACCTCTGCCACTTTGGATAAGGTATGTGGGGGAGCAGGATCTAATGGAGATCCAGATTTGGTTGCCTTTATAAGATTATGGGTTGTCTCATTGTCAAGCGTAGGGAATTTTGCTAGAATTGGAGGTGGTGGCAGATCCCTGCCCTTAGTTCCCCCCCTAGCGCCGGTTCGGGATTGATCTGGAATTGATCATAAATATCGGTCACTTTTTGTGGAAGAAGGATGCTATTTCGTTGCATCTTTCTTTTGTGGCTTGGGGAACGGTGTTACCATCAACTAGAATGGATAGGGTTTTAACGACTCTAAATAGTTCTTTTGGGGAGTTCAAAGCCTGAGTGATTTTTCTCCTCATAGAATTTGGCCTGCTCTTTCTTTATTTCGGTGTGATAGGATCTGATTGAAGCTTTATATTTTATTTTAAGTGCCGGGTTAAATTCCTTTCTCCAGTTTCTTTCTAATTTCTTGCAATTTTTTTTATTGCAAAGAGGTCGTCATTGTACCAAGGGGCTTGTTTTGTATGTGTTTTAGGTCTGGAGTTAGTTTTGGGAATGCATGCATCTGGTGACTGGGTGATCCAATTTTCCCATTGCTGATAATCCTCTTCTAGATTACCTACAAACTTAGGAGTTGTATCCTTCAGGACGCTTTCCCAAGTCCTAGGATCTAGCTTTGTCCATCTTCGTATGGCCCTCATCTGGGTCCTTCCCTTGATCTGTTGGGCAGGTTTGGGAAGTTTAAAGAGAATAAGACAATGATCGGACCAGGGGACCGGGATTATTCTAGAAATAGTAACCAGAGGGTCATTGGAAAAAATGAGGTCCAAAGTATGCCCTTTGTCATGTGTGGGGGTTGATACGAGTTGGGTTAGTTGTAATTCCTCAAGATCTGCTTTTAGCTTTTTGACGGAGGGGTCGTCCTGTATGTCGAAGTGCAGGTTAAAGTCGCCCAAAATAGTCATGTGGGTTTTTTGTAGAGCTAGGCTGGCCAGTATGTCTGGGATTGCCTCCAAGAATTTGGAGCTAGTACCCGGAGGTCTGTAGATAAGGACACCTGAGAACGTATGGGTGGGGGAGAGTATGATCTGGAACTGAAGGCTTTCACATTCTAGAAGGTAGAGGGAGGAAGTAACATCTAAAATCAGTTTTTAGAATGATGGCAATTCCACCCCCAACTTTTCAGACCCGATCTAATCTGTGGATCTGGTAGCCCACCGGGACGGCGAAGTGGATATCAGGATCTGAGCTGTCGTTAAGCCACGTTTCTGTGACAAATAAAACGTCTAGCGGATCCTCTTTTAGCAAGGTTCTAATGTCAATGGCATGCCTGGACAGTGGCGAGCATTGATCATTCCCAGATTCCATGTTGCTACTTGTAGCTCCTGAGTAGTGAGATGAGAGTCCTTATTCCAATACAGTTCGAAGCTGCATTGACTGCAGACTCGTTTGTTATTAGTCCGAAGTTCATTATTTGACCCCAGCAATGATGAACATAGAGGTAGTCTTGGGGGTCTTGATGCTAGTAGCTGATTTGTGGTGTACTTGATCTGACCTGTGCTGGAAGGAGCAGGGGTCCTAGCCCCTGAGCCCAATTGGGTGGGGACGGGCGCAGACGGGCTTGACTTTGGCGCGCCATCGGCACGCCTTCGGCGCACCTGCTGTGCACGTCCGCTGCGCCCCCGGCCCGCAGCCGCCATTAAAGGGGAAAATGGAGTTGGCAACTAGAACGCCAACCTCCTGCCTTCTCTCTAACTCTATGGTTAGAGGAGGCAAAAGTGTTACTCTATGGTCAGCAGATTCTAATTAAATTTCATACAGTTCAGTTCTAACAATCCTTTCAAGTGGTGCATTCAAACATATAAAGCATAAAAACGATTTAGGATTTAGGAAAAGTTTAAAACAAGCGTTTAAAACAAGTTATTGCACATGAGGCAGAGGATAGAACAGCCCTCTCACCTCCGCGCCCGGCCCCCAGCCGCCATTAAATGGGAAAATGGAGTTGGCAACTAGAACGCCAACCTCCCGCCTTCTCTCTAACTCTATGGTTAGAGGAGGCAAAAGCGTTACTCTATGGTCAGCAGATTCAAATTCAATTTCACAGTATAATGTTAAGAGTGGTGCACTCCTGCCCTTTCCCTATCACGCAGTGCAGCACAACAAGGTGGTTTGTACACTGTGTGATCTGTTGATGAATGTTCCCAATAATATATATATATAAGAAAATACATACTTGGTACCATTAAATGTCCTTTTCTCCACACTTCAAAGAAACAGCGCTGAGTCCTGGAAGAGTTTCTCTATACTTTTTAATACATCATGTTGCCAGACATGACCCATTTCGGCTATAGTTGTATCTTTGATCAGGGCGTATGCGCTCTTTTTTTCAAGTGTGGGGCAAAGGACATTTAATGTTGAATCAGGGTATAGCAGGATCTCGAAGTGCTTACACACCCATAGATCAGGAGCACGGATGCCTGGCTGCCAATGTTGAGGATTGCATAACTGTTACATGTGTTACATGGTACTTTATTGCCATCTTGGGGTTCTGGTTACATTACCTTGATGAAATAGTCGGCCCTGAATGCCTCAATAGGTATATAAATGCAATAATATAAAAGGGGGGACATCTGAGGCTTTCACTATGATTTATTAGCTCTAGCTGCTGTTCTTAATAGATATTTTCTTCCCTTTCAGTACATTTCTTCTGAAGCGACTTGTCCATCTTCTTTGATTTCATGTGTACGAATCAGCCAGTTAATAAAAAATACAAAAATTCAACCAGGAAATTATAACCCGTTTTACTTACTACATGCAGGCTCCTGATCCCCATTCTTAAATTTCCAGATCACAAAAAACAACAATTACATGTAAATCTTTTTCCGTGAATTGCAACTCATGTCCATTTGTGCTTCTGGCTCCCTTATATTCCCATTTCAGTGTATTTACTGCCACCTTTATTATACAACATTGTTTATTTAGACATGCCAGGCCTATTTTAGCCTTTCACAGTGCAAAAAAGGCACCATGAACACACTTGACCAAAGCACATATTGGTATAGTACAGTCCAGATTACAATAACAACAAAATATGACCAAATCAAATTACATCACGTTTTACATTATGTTAGAAATTCAACAGATCTGTTTCCCTAATACATTTTCCTATAACACTGAGAGAAGTAGGCTCTGACCTTCTTCATTCCCCTAGGAGTTTTCATATTTGGACCTCTGGTATTTGTGCTCTGGTTTGAGTGAGTCTCACCAATTGAGTTTCACTCACTGTGAGCTTCTGCTAAAGGGAACTCTAGAGATAGCCACCTATGCCTGCCATTTAAAATAAGGCCCATTGCATCACAGCTGAGGTCAGAGGCTCTGTGCTGGTTACACATGTACACATGTGCACACGTTGTGCACATGTGCAGGCTGAGTGAAGTGGAAATCTGTCTCATTCAGCCTGGTATCTGGGGGCAGGTAGCCTGTCACTGATAGAACCCTGACTAGAGAAATGGGTAGACCTCTGGCACTAGCCCTTTAAAGTACGGAATAGGGATCGGCATAGCTCAAGTAATTCAGTGTTAGGTAATGACGCTGAATTGCCAGAAAATTCTGCAAGATTATGCTTAATTGCCCAATTCTGCGTTTAGCACAATTTTTCAGGGCAAAAATGTTGCAACCATAATGGGCGCAAGAAAGATTTTTGCGCTAAGAAATAGCACTAAATGCAACAGTATTTAGAGAAAATATTGGGAACACACATATCGTGGGACAGACTATCTTGTCAGAAATATTGAGGACAAGAATATCGTGTAAATCATTTTCTATGGGTAAGTAAATTCTTACACTATATAACTCCACATATATGTACCTTGACGATATATATATCTTCAAGGTATGTAAATTTGGAGTTGAGTAGTAAATTTATAATCACCTGTTTGCACTTACCTTCTCGATGTTCTTGTCCTCAATATTTTTGACACAATATTCTGTCCTCGTGATATCTGTGTTTCCGAAATTCTGTCACTGATCCAAATGCAACTCAACAGTCAAGCCGCTCATGCTTGCTAAATGTGGTCTTGGGGTAGGATTTTCCTGCAACCTTCTCCCACAATTTAGTGCTATTTGTCTAGCACAAAATGCACCCTTGTGTCCAAAATGGGAATGAGAATGCAGTTTGTGCTAAGATATAGTGCTAAATGCAGTAGAACATGAATAGCGAGCAGCCAATTGTGCTCGCTAAATTTGCTTCAGCGGTAGGATCCACCCCCCAAAATTGCTGATATTTATGCAAGCAGGAGTAATCACGTATCTATCAATAACATCAAAGAGTAAAGCGGAATATCTGAAATTACTCTGATTAATCCAGCGTAATTGAAACTATGCACGGGTCTATTGAGGAGCCCATTTTGCAGTGTCAGTTGGGGCACAGCTAAGCCCCATAAAGAGCTATTGCAGAGGCCAACGATATTCTGCCATTTTTAAAATGCCCAGGATACTGTGTGGGGGTTTAGGCAGCCTCTGGGTTGCTCCTGGGCAATGCTACTTAGGGTTAGAGGGGTGATGTGGCATAAAAGTCCACCTTCTAGAACTCTCCAACTCCATTTCTAATCCTCTGCACAAAGATTGTCAGAAAAGAAGGAATTACATAAGAAGAAGGAACGACCCACAGTGTAGAACTCCTGACAGAAGAGGATTCCAGGTTTGCACTTCTTGGGACTCTCTTGGTTCTGTCTCAATGGCCAGTGGCACTGACCTCCCCTCCATCTGTATATTTTGATATGCCCCTTTTGAGCTTCAGAATTCACTCAGCATTGTGCACACAATTGCAGGTGTTTTATGATAGTCCTAAATATACAAATTTCCAAATAAAGAGTAAAGTTTTTCTAAGTAGAATGAATAACAAGCAAAAACAAGAAAGAATAGATTATAAAATCACCATTAATTTTAACAATTTAGCATATGTCGTACATCCACATTTATTCCCATGAAAACAATGTGCTCCATCCCTTTCTACTAAGCACCAAATTGCTTATCATTGCCCAAATTTATTAATATAGTTCTTCAGAAAATATTCTCTTGCCCATGATTTGTAAAAAAAAACCAGGGGCTTTTGTTCCACTGATGTGAAATCATTATCCCCCAACTCTTAAAGCAAACTTTATTCAGCAAAATATATTCCCTCCCTATCAGAAACTCATCTAATTATCGCAATAAGATTACTTCATGAACTGATTTCAGGAAATGGGATTTGCACACAAGTCTTAAGTCACATCATCATAATGCTTGCTGCCTTGGATGTGGTGGAGTTTTCTGCCAGAAATGACAGAATACACATCTTGTGATGTATTTCCTAGATTACCTGTCATGTACAGCACTCTTTTCTTTTGTCGTTTTTTTCTAGTTTAACCCCTTTAGTGCAGGTGTCGGCCAATGTCCGACACCCGCACTCCCCCCTCCAGTGCATCTGTTGTCCATTGTCCGACACTAGGGAGGAGCACAAATAATCCTATGGTGCGAGCACACATTCAATTCATACGCAGAAGGAGAGGTGCCTGCTCCTAATTGACTCCAAAAGTGTGGAATGACCTGCCTCTACACATATGGGCTGTCTCTAAAATTAGTTGATTTTGCATAAAGCTGAACACTCGATTCTTCAACTGGGTCAGGGTTCACCAAAGTCGGTCCTGGAGGGCCGGATCCATGCCAAATGTTTAGCATTTCCCCATTTAGATAAATGTAGGTATCTTAAAAATCTGGCTTGGATCCAGCCTTCCAGGACCAACTTTGTAGAACCCTGGACTAGGTTAACCCATTGATCAGTCCTGGCTGCTCCTGTGTCAGCAAAAGGATACCCTTTCAGGTGATAGTGTGCTTTACATAAACATCCTAACATTACAGAGAACTCTGCACCTAATGCTACATGTAAGGGCAAAATGTTTGTCCTGTTTGCCAGCTTTATCCTCCACAGAACTTAATATATGTTCAGTTTACTGTATGACAAGTGCATTACAGTCACAGCACTGCACATAACAGTGGACGTAACATATGCTACGTTCTCACTGACTACCCTGTGTGTCAAAAACTGACGTTCTTTGTAGTTTATGACGTTCTCTTCAGGGAAGTTAGGTAGTATTTCCCAGCATGTTTGCCTTAGTTTCAAAGTTAGATAGGCTCACTCAGCTCGAACAATGTAGGCCTCGGAAGGCATTCTCGGACACCCATAAATTGCATCTACAAACTGGAAGGAGTTAGATTTATGTTGTGATTCTGTATCTTAATATGTCATGTGCAAAGAACCCTGTATGAGAATTTGGAGAGTGGGGGCAGCCTGCCAATCAGTATAGCAGGAGATATACAATGTCAATGTTTTAAGTAGATATAGTACCTCAAAGCACAAAGCACCACTCTCAGCCATCTAGTTGTGTTAGACGGGGGAAAGTCACAAGTTCAGGCAGGCCGCAATGGAGTGCGGGCCGGACATAGGAACCAGATTAGTCCAGCAGGAAAACTTACCTCAGAAGTTCACCTTTTCTTATAGGAGGCACTCGACCCATGGAGCAAGGGTCCAGGACTTGGGGAGACACCGCCTGGGATCTGGAACTCACTCCAGCAGTGGCCAGTAGGGCTCAGGCAGGTCCAGTTGCAGGGATGCCTCTTTAGCTTGTTGTGTTCCTGTAGCTCAGACAGAAGGTCAGCCAACTGCCCCTTCAGAGTCACTCAGGTTAGCCTGGGATGAAGGGAGCAGGTCAATTCTTCCTTCTCAGAGAGTAAAGAAGTCCTCAAGCAGCAGGGCAGTTCTCTGATCGCAGCATGGCAGTCCTCTGGTAGCAGTGCAGCCCTTCTTCTGTATTGTCCACAGGTCCAGGAGTGTAGTGAATAGTGGTCTTGAGGGTGTGATATTTATACCAGTTGCCAACCTTTGAAGGGTGGGATTCCCTATACTACCCCCACATCTGATTCTGGAAAGTTCTTCCCTTCCCCTGTCAAGGCACCAAGAAGTCTTGAGTGACAAAAGACTAGTGTCAGGTTCCTTTGTGTCTGATGGAGGCTGGCCCTTTGAAATGTAAGTGGTGCAAGGCACAGCTCCACCTCTCCAGCCACCCTGACAGGATGCTCCATCCCGTCCACACCTAGTCCTCTTTGTGTCACTGCTCGGAGGAATACACAGACCCCAACAGCAGAACCATTCACAGTCATGTGACCCAGGACACTGTCAGAAGGTACAATGTTTAGGACAAAAACTTCCTAAAAGTACTAAAGTGTACAAAAAAAGTAATGAATATGATGCTTGAATTGATCTCAGCCACTGGTAATCACTCAGGCTAAATCCCAGTCCATCATTATTTTGCACAGCATGCTACCTCAGTTTGAACCCAGCTGTTAGAAGTTGTGTTCCTGGATGACTGGGGTGTGAGCCCAGGTCAAGCAGAACCCACAATCCTAGTCCGGGTAAGACACAAGTGCACCCTAAATTAACCTGTGCTCCCACTCTAGTATCTTGGCACAGAGCAGTCAAGCTTAACTTTAGAGGCACTGTGTAAAGTATTTGTGCAACACTTCAAACAGTAAATCAATGAAAATACCAGGCAAAAATATTCCCCACCAGGTAAGAAAACTCGAGTTTCATTTAATAAATAAAATAAGACCAGAAGGACAAAAATCCAATAGGCAGAACTTGAGATACTGAATTATAAAGTTTATAGAGAAAAATAGTGCCTAGAAGCAAAAAGTGCTATTGGGGATGTCTAGTTGCGCCAGACCAGGACAAAGTCCAAAGTGCAGGCCGACCACAATAGAGCCCCGGCCGGCTACAGGGACACAGTTAAGCCCGCTGAACCAAAGTATCTTAATCCTGGCTGGGAAGCGCTTGCATGAATCCGCATCGAAGATGCGTCTTGCAGCAGAGGCAAGGCGTCCATTCAGAAATGCGATTATGCCGCGTTGCGAGGTATAGATGCGTCGAAAATCCTGTCAACGGGGCTTGAGATGTGAAGGCCGGAGTCGAGGATTTGAGGCACAGTGGAGATGATGTATTGGTTCCAATGAGAAGTGAAGCAGTGCGAAGAATGGGCGTCGAAGAGAGTTGCGAGGAGCTTGCACAGGAAAAAGCACCACACAGTGTCGGTTCTGAAGTCGATGTGTCAGTCCCAGATGCGGGATGGAGCGGTGATGCGAGTCTTTTGTGATGGGTCCAATCCACGCAATAGCGGTGATGCGTCGGTTCTGCTCAAAGATGCGCAGCTTAGCAAAGGGGATGCCTCAGTTCAGCTTGAGGGTGCGGCCCTCAACAGAAGATGCTGATTCACTGGTCCGAGCGATATATATATAGGTAACCAAACATGGCGTACCTTTTGATGAATGTGTGACTACAAAGGACACCACCCCCTTCGAGGCCAGTTATCTGGTATCCACTAAAGTTTAGGGAGTGCACTGAACAGTAGAACCTGAACCAGGTAGGAATCACCTTGGTTAAAAGGTTTTTCACACCTTTACTTCCAAAAAAGCAGTTTATTTCTTCTCAATGTGTGGAGAAGTGTGGCTCAATGGTTAGAGCGGCAGACCCTGATGCAGAGATCTGGCGCGGGACCAGGGTTCAATTCCCGCCTCGGCGGGTCTTGGGCTCAATTTCCTCGGACCTGATAATTCTCGCCTCGGTGCCTATTCTAATCATGGGTCCCACTCTGCAACTCTGGGCAATAGCTTGCTTAATCTCCACAATGGCCCCACCAGCGCTGGGATGCCTGACTTCACCTTGGGGGTGCCCAGGAGTGGACATCTCACAGGGAATAGCCAGGAAGGGTTCCACAGCGGTATGCGTATAGCGCCAGGACGCCTCTGTTGGGGGCAGCAGTGCGCTTTACAAGTACGAATTTCATTTCATTTCAATATTGCGACTGCTACAAGTCATATTTACTATAGATAGGGATCCTTTGACCCTGAATAATGCCCCAGATCTTTTTGGCTACTATAATTGGGCAGAAACATGTTGGCAGATGGGTTTGAGCCACTGTCCTCACTATACCTGTTCACAATTGGTTTTAGAGATACCCGGTGTACCTCTGAATAAAGGTAATCACCTGGCAACACCAAGGTATTTTAATGTGATCTGGATCCCGTCTTGATCCTGTATTTATCCAGTTAGTCTTATCTAAGAACTCCCTTCTACCATTTAAGTCTTCAAGGACTTCAAGGAGGTCGATTCCGCCCTGCTGGTATTTACCTACCAGGGTGGGGAAAGGATACCGATGATGAAGCATGACACTATTATGTGTGTGAGGTTTCCTTTTCCATAAAGGATTACTTTATCTGCAAACACAGCACAAGCACAAGAAAATAGTCTTCAATTTCTAATCAGGTCCTATAAGAGTTAGGTAACTAGATAGAGAGATCTGTGATATTCTCAGACTCTCATTGCTGCCACCTTACCCATTCTTGTGGTAGGTTTTAGTTTCCAGGAGGGACATGTGGTAGCCTAACCTCCTCCTCTCTTTGTATGTGTTTGAGGTAAGTAAATGCCAACTTTCTAAAAGTGCAAAAAGAACAAATTGATGGACAGAATGCAGAACAATGTCATACATTCATCCCAGTACAGCGATCTGGGCCTAAATCCATTGTTTTTTTCTCCCCATGCCATTCCAGTGTGAACCCAGCCATATGCAAATCAGTCTTGACCCTGCTCACTAGGGAAACAGTCCAGCCCGAACTGCCAGGCCAGGTCCTCCCTGGACTGGAAACAAACATCCTAGGACTGGTTTCGGGGTTTCACCCCACATCAGCCAGGCTAGCTTAATTCCAGTGCCAAGGAGAGCACGGACTCCACGTCTGGGCATACCCGTCCCACTCGGGGTGACAAATGCAAAAAGGACAATTGATGGACAGAATGCAGAACAATGTCATACATTCACCCCAGTACAGAGATCTGGGCCTAAATCCATTGTTTTTTTGCTCCCCATGCCATTCCAGTTTGAACCCAGCCATGTGCAAATCAGTCTTGACCCTGCTCCTTATGGGAACAGTCCAGCCCGAACTGCCAGGCCAGGTCCTCCCTGGACTGGAAACAAGCATCCTAGGGCCGGTTTCGGGGTTTCACCCCTTATCAGCCAGGCTAGCTTGACTCCAGTGGCATGGAGAGCATGGAGAGCACGGGACCCACGTCTGGGCATAAAAGTACATGTCATGCCTTTTAAATACATTGCACCCTGCCCTCAAGGTTGTTCAGGGCTTACCCTAGGGGTAACTAATATGTATAAAAAGGGAAGGTTTGGGCCTGGCAAAAGGTTTATTTTGCTAGGCCGACATTGTAGTGTAAACTGCACACGCAGGCTCTACAATGGCAGGCCTGAGATATGGTTAAAGGGCTACTTAAGTGGGTGGCACAATCAGTGCTGCAGGCCCACTAAGAGCATTTAATTTACAGCCTCTGGGTACAGGGGGTACCACTTTACTAGGGACTTATAAGTAAATTAAATATGCCAATTGATGATGAAATAATGTTACCATTTTTAGGGGAGAGAGCACAAGCACTTCAGCACTGGTTTGCAGTGGTAAAGTGCACCTAGTCCTAATACCAGCAGAAACAAGTCCAAAAAAGCAGAGGAGGCAGAAGGGAGAAGGGAGAAGACCACCCTAAGGCTGTCAGGTCTAACACGAACCATATGCAAATTGAGTTTGACCTTGCTGCATTGCTAACAGCCCAGCCCAAACTGCCAGACCAGGTCCTCCCTGAACTGGAACACAAGCAACCCAGGACCGGTTTCATCCCAGTTGCGGAATATCAGCCAGGTGTATCTTGGTTCCAGTGACACAGTATGCATGGGACCAACATCTGGGGAAACCCATACCACTTACAATATTGCATTTTATTTGAGTGAAAACACCATCATTCTATCGGCTCCCAATCAAAGGTTATCATCCATTAAATGTTATAAGGTAACTCAGTGTGAGTCAATGGGAGAGATAGGCTTTACAAAAGTGAATACGACTTCAGGAGATTTCCCTGCTAGTACATGTAAAACATAAGTACAGATATCCTACTTTTTAATTACAATGGACCCTGTCCTATGAACCTTTAGGAGGATTTATATGTATCAAAAGGTTTATTTTGCCATGTCAAAATGGCAGCTTAACACTGCACTACAGGCTGCAGTGCCTGACCTCAGACATGTTTTGAAAGGCTACTTTAGTGGGTGGCTCAATAAGTGATCCAGGCTCACGGGTACATGTAGTACCATTTACAAGGGACTTATAAGTAAATTAAATGTAGTTTAAAGGTTACACTCATGAACTCTGAGCCTGTTGAAAAATAGCAACACATACTCAGCAATCAAGGGTAACAAAATTAATTCTAGCTGTTATATGCTGCCTAATAGCTGTTGATACTAGCATAATCTTGCCAGATATAATGACTCAAGGTTGAGGAATCAAGTGAAGAATTTGTAAAACCTCAAAACAATTAAGACATTATTCCTGGGTTTGAGAAGGGAAAACTGGGGAAATCATCAACAGATCAATAATTAAAATACAATAACTCAATAAATATGTTTGATGGAGCTCTATAATTATCTATGTCATGATTTACAATGCAAGAATAAAGATCTGGGAAAAATTAATTATTTTTCTAATTTCCACTTTGCGAAAGATTCAAAATTGAAAGCTGAGCAAAAATAATACCAGACATACAACTGCCTCTTTTAATTGAATGTAATAGTCTAGAAAAATGAGCACTTGAGAATAAGTATTGATTGTTAGAACAAATTCTAACATAGAGCATGCCCGGATTCTTTTGCTATTACAAGAAACTAATTTTTTTGATTTGGTATTATTTTTTCAATGTTTGCATTAGATAGCAAACTTTGGTTTATCTACTATGATGAAGGAAGACAATTTTACATGTAATGGGCTTTTTTTGCTCACTTTTTTTGGCAGTGAAGCCATTCCAATGGGCACTTATGCCGTTTTATTTTTCCTTTTGTGATAAGACAAAAACCTGTCATTAACTATTGCATAATCAGTGAAGATTGCAAATTCTAGAGCAATACCCTCCGAGTGTTTTGGTTCATCATTAATCAAGAGAAAGGCTGACTGTTTTTTCCCAATCTTTTTATACACTTATTTAGTCGATCTTGTGGCAATTCCTTGGTTATTAGTACTCCAGAAATCCTTGGTTATGAGTAATAAAGCTAACAGATGACCAATTTTTGATTAAAAAAAAGAGCATAAAGCCAGGGTACAGTTAGCAAGTTATCACCTTTGCCACTTAAGGACACAGATGTGCTTCCTATGGCAAAGAGATTTTTATGCTTCAAAATGATAAGAGAATATAATATAGTGCTTTCAAAGAAACTTACATGGACAGGTTTGCGGTGTTTAGACAAAATATTGAGTTTAAAATATTGGGAAACATAGATATTGGAAATTAAATATTGTGATACACAAATAGTGTGATGCACAAATATCGCTTACAAGAATGTCATCTTTTGAAGTAAGTAATATTGTGTTTTTAAAATAGTTTTCAGTAATATAGTTGTTAAAAATATCGTTTTTAATCATTCTAATGTGTTTTAGTTGATATATTCATTATATGTGTTACTATTGTTTATATAAATGTCATTAATTTTTTTTTAAATATAGTTTGTAATTTCAAGTGATTTAAATATTTCTTTATTTCATTATTATTAGTGATTTATAGTGTTGTATTCGGTTGTTGGGTCTGGGTGAGAAGTTAATCTGTTATAATTAATTATGATTTATTTATTAATTGTTTTACATTATATGATTGATACTTTTTATGTAAATTATGTAATACTGATTTATTTTTGTTATATGTTACTTGCAGGCTGTTCGGTTTGTAGGCATACAAGGTGGGAAGATGATTAAGTGATAATTAATTGTTAATTTATTGTTTAATTGATTTTTAATTATGTAATTTACGAAATACATTTTTTTAATATTCTAGTTGTGGACTGCTAGGTTTGTAGGGGACTATTGTGTGCAGGTAATTAATTAATAATTAATTATCAATTTATTATTAATTGATAATTATTTGATTGGTTTTCAATAATGTAAAATATGGAATACTGATTTATTTTACTCACATTTTAGTTATAGGATGCTCGGTTGGTAAGGATCTAGGGTGCAAGGTTAATGAAATAATATTTAATTAGTAATTAATGATTATTTGTAAATTTATGATTTATTTATTTGCCACGGAACAACTAATTATTAATTGTTAATCAATTATTTAATTGATTTCACATATGCAAATTATGAAATATTTTAGTCATATTATAGGTGCGGACTTCTAGGTTTGTAAGGGGATAGGGTGGGAAGGTAATTAATTTATATATATATATATATATATATATATATATATATATATATATATATATATCTACTGGCGGTCGCCAGTAGATAGTTATAGTTACAACCTATTATCCATAGGAAATCCGCGACATTCTATTTGAAATAACGTTGGCGCCGGTTGACGAATCTTCGTGAAAGTTTCCAACTTGTTGGGCGCTCCGCTCCGCTCCTACCCTGAAAGTCTCGGGGTGATACGTGAAGCGGGGGCCGAGAAAAAGGGGGTCCCAAAACGCGTTTTCCCCATTCATTTTTCCATAGGAACCTTTAGTCGCAGCTACAGCCCGAACTGCTGAACGGAATTACACCAAATTTGGCAAAGAGGTAGTCCTTGGTTCAGACTGGTGCCTTTTGCTTAAATGGTGTAAATCCGTTCAGTAGTTCCTGAGAAAATAAAAAGTAAAAGTACATATATATCTATGGGCGCGTCGGATACGCGTACCCTCAGCGCACCCTGCGCGCACCGTCCCGATCACGAGCTGCATGCTAATTGGCTGTCAGCTGGCTGTCAACATTCCGATTCAGGAAGTGTTGGCAGCCATTTTGTCCCTCGGTAGACCCGAGGGACAGAAACAAGTGCGCAAAGCGCAAAAGGGGGCAGGGTAGAAACACCCTGACCCCCTAGGTCTGCTCAGGGGTCCCACAAGGACCCCTGGGCAGAAAAAGATTTTTTTTTTTAAATCGGCGGGATGCGCTTAGGGTGCGCGTATCCCGCCGAGAAAAAAAGAAACAAGTGTGCAAACGCACAAAGGGGCAGGGTAGAAACACCCTAACCCCTAGGCCTGCTCAGGGGTCCCACAAGGACCCCTGGGCAAAAAGCATTTAAAAAAAAAATCGGCAGGATGCGCTCAGGGTGCGCGAATCCTGCCGAAAAGAAAATCGAGCGCGGTCTCCCGCGCTTCGATTGTATTTTGCCCCCGGGTGGCCCAAGTCCCGGGGGCATGGTGGGGGTTTAATTTTATGTGTGGGGGCCTCAAGGGCCCCCAAGCCCGGGGACCACCACCCCCGGGGCTTTATGTAGAATGGTGCGGAGGGCTCTGAGCCCTCCCGCAGCCCCGGGACCACCACCTCCCCGGGGCTTTTTTTTAAAATTAAACAACCTGTGTGGGGGCTCCAGCCCCCCACACGCCCCGAGACCGCCACCTCCCCGGGGCACTAACAAATTAAAATGGGGGTCCGTTTTGGACCCCCGAAGCCCCGAGGACCACCACCTCCCCGGGGCTGTGCTGATGTAGGGAGGGGGCCGCGCGGCCTCCTCCTGGAGCCCTTGATGGCCCTGGGGACCACCACCCCCAGGGCCGGCTCCTGCAGTGTCCCGGGGTGCCTACCCCGGGACACTGTAGTTTGCTATGGCCGGACGGGAGCCTCGCGGCTCCCGTCCTGCCATAGCAAACTGCTTTGGATATTGGAAGAGAGAGCAGGGAAACCTGCTCTCTCTTCCAATATCCAAAGCGATGCTTTTCCACATGGGGAGCAGCATGTCAGCTGCTCCCCATGTGGAACAGCAATGCCGGCTCCCAAGGGACGTGGGGAGCCGGGCGGGACTGTGGGGGATTGGGGACCCTCCCACAGTCCCCAACGGAGAGGGCCAGCCCCGGGGATGGGGTCCCCGGGGCAAGTAGTGGCCCGGGAGGGGGCCACGCGGCCCCCCTCCCCAAAAAAGAGCAAAAATTTTTTTTTAAAAGGAAAGGCCGGCCCCGGGGGATGGGGTCCCCGGGGCCTTAAAATGGCCAGAGGAGGGGGGCCACGCTGCCCCCTCAAAAAATAAATATAGAGGCCATGCCCCGGGGGATGGGGTCCCCGGGGCCAATACAGGCCAAGGGAAGGGGGCCACGCGGCCCCCTTCCCGTTTTTTTTTAAAGGTAATTTAAAAAAGGGGTAAGGCCCTGGGGGATGGGGTCCCCAGGGCCCAAAAAGAAAAAAGGAAGTGGGGCCACACAGCCCCCCTTCAGGGGAGAATTTTTTTTTTTTTTTTTTAAAACGATCGGGCCCGCAGGCCCCGCCCCTTCCTTCACCACTCTGCAAACGCGCCCCTGGCGTGTTTGCAGAGAGGAACGAATTCCCCTTGAATACTGGGGGTCCCTGGGGGCCAACTAGCCCACCAGGTACCTCCAGTATGCGCCAGGGGCTGCCTTGCAGAGAGGTGTACAGAGGCCACGCCCCTTTTACACCTCTCTGCAACGCAGCTCTGTGGCGCTTTTGGAGGTATATGGTGGGCTAGTTGGACTCCGGGGACCCTCAGGATTCAAGGGGACTTAATCCCCCAACTTAAAACGCGCCACGGGGCGCGTTTGCACAGTGGTGAAGGGAGGGCGGGGCTTCAGGTGACATGTGTGCAAACAGGCCCCATGGCGCGTTTTAAGATGGGGAATTAAATACCCTTCAATCCTGAGGGTCCCTGGGGGCCAACTAGCCCAACAGGTACATCCAGAAAGCGCCACAGAGCTGCGTTGCAGAGAGGTGTAAAGGGGTGTGGCCTCTCTACACGTCTCTGCAACGCAGCCCCTGGCGCATATTGGAGGTTCCTGGTGGGCTAGTTGGCCCCTAGGGACCCTCAGGATTCACGGGGACTTAATCCCCCAACTTAAAACGCGCAACGGGCGCGTTTGCACAGATGTCACCTGAGGCCCCGCCCCTCCCTTCACCATTGTGCAAATATTCCTCTAAAATCAGCCGAAATACGAATTCCGATTTACTCACCTGTTATCAGGAGAGACCTCAGTGCTGCATCTTTCAGCCCAGTACTGGTCCTGAAAAGTAATTTTAACCGTACTTACCGGTAACTTGAATTTCCTTCATAGGCTAACATTGACTGGTTTCACTTGGAAATTCTTCTAAGTGTGGAGTTTTGGAACTTTAAAATATTCCTCTAAAATCAGCCGAAATACGAATTCCGATTTACTCACCTGTTATCAGGAGAGACCTCAGTGCTGCATCTTTCATCCCAGTACTAATCCTCAAAAGTAATTTTAGCCGTACTTACCAGTAACTTGAATTTCCTTGCATAGGATATCATTGCCTGCTTTTTGCTGAAAAAGTTTCTAAGTGTTGATTTTTGGAACATTAAAATATTCCTCTAAAATCAGCCGAAATCCGAATTCTGATTTACTCACCTGTTATCAGGAGAGACCTCAGTGCTGCATCTTTCAGCCAAGTACTGATCCTCAAAATTAATTTTAACCGTACTTACCGGTAACTTGAATTTCCTTCATAGGCTAACATTGACTGGTTTCACTTGGAAATTCTTCTAAGTGTGGAGTTTTGGAACTTTATAATATTCCTCTAAAATCAACCAAAGTACGAATTCCAATTTACTCACCTGTTATCAGGAGAGAACCCAGTGCTGCATCTTTTAGCCCAGCACTGACCCTGAAAAGTAATTTTAACCGTACTTACCAGTAACTTATATTTTCTAACATAGGAATCCATTGTCTGGTTTTCAGCAGAAAACTTTCAAAGTGTCGATTTTCACAAACTACAAATATTCCTTAAAAATCGCCTGTATGACTTAAACGCATTCATTCAACTGTTTACAGGAGATGCACCAGTGCTGGATCCAGGATCCAACACTGAGTAAGAAAAAGTAACGATAACAGTTTTTACCTGCTAAGTGAATTTCCTTCCATAGGATAACATTGGTGATTCTATGAGAAAAAGTTTCCAAGTGTCAACTTTTAAAGTACAATAATATTCCTTAAAAATCACGACTGTAACCAAAACGCTTTTACTCAACTGTTTACAGGAGATGTCCCAGGACTGAATCTAGGATCCAGTCCTGTGGTTAGAAAAGTAATCCATAAAGTAACTAATTGCATTTAACTAGAAATTCACATTGAGCTGAATGTTGCATTGTGTTTTAAAATGTGTTGCACATTGCAACAACTGTAACTACTGTACTTAAAAGTCTATTGCCTATGTGCAAAGTATTTAAACTAAAGTAATTCATTCTGAGAAAGTATTTTTTGTAATGTAATGTATAATGTAATTACAATGTAATTTAAATAATAAAATATGTAAAAAAAAATGTTTCTAAAAATGTAGTAAATCAGTATGAAAAAAATTAATATAACAATTAATACATTTAAAAATTGTCATTTACAAAACCTTTGAAATTCACTGAAAAAACCGTAGGTTTCAGGCACGTTATAGTTAGAAATTAGCATTTAAAAAAACTTTGAAATTCACTGAAAAAACCATAGGTTTCAGACACGTTATAGTTACAAATTAGCATTTAAAAAACCTTTGAAATTCACTGAAAAAACCATAGGTTTCAGACACGTTATAGTTACAAATTAGCATTTAAAAAACCTTTGAAATTCACTGAAAAAACCATAGGTTTTAGGGACAGTTATAGTTACTTGGACATTGCACTCGTACAAAACCCGTGAAATTCCCCCGTTATAGTTAGTTCAGCTAACTATAACTCGCGCCCCGCAATGCACTGCTGATGACGTCACATATTACATCACTCATGACATGGTCAGTGACATCACTGATGACATCACTGATGACATCTCAAATGACATCACTGATGACATCATCCACGTGATAATCTGATGCACCTCCTCACACCCTAATATAACCTTTGATACACCCACTCTAAATTACAGACTGCCATTCGCAAAACCGTAGACACTCCAACACCAATAACTACATACCCACTCACTGATTCTTAGGTCTACACACACACATCCACTCACTCACCCGTACAGTCACTCATACTTACGGTCACTCAGTACAGGACTATCATATGCACTCTTACTCCTATATAGACACTCAAACAACGCCACTCATCCATAGAGATACTCACACACCTAGTCAGTCATGCAAATAATTAAACACACTGCCATTTACTCACCTATACAGTTATACACACACCAGCTCACTTACTCATACAAATAGTAGCACATTGTTACGCTCTTATACAATCACTGATACAAGCACACAATCATCCATACAGCCACTATCACAATCACTCACTCTTGCTTATAGCTATTTATATACTCCAACACACATATATACTGCCTTTCACATATGTAGTTACTCACACATGTACCACTGGGACAAACATTCACTCACTAACACACTCTTACACACACTTACCCACCCATACAGTCTATCACAGATGCACTCTTGAAACCATCCACCCAGTGAATCACCCACTCACACATCTATGCACAGAGTTGCACACACCCCTCCCACACAAACACTCAGGCACCCATACAGATACTCAGACAAGCATTCAATAACTCATATAGACACTCATTTAGCTATTCACAAACACATGCAGCCACTTACACAGCAACAGACAGACGGATACAGACATTCACCCAGTTTAGTCACTAACCCATGCATTCAGTAAGATACGTTAAATCACTCACTTATAGAGTCAGTCACGCACCTACTAAATCATCCATACAGACACTTACACACCCACTCATTCTTCAATACGTCTTTTCCTATATATTTTAAAAATATTTAAACTTTACAGAAACACACAGTTACTGGATGATGTCATCAGTGATGTCATTTGAGATGTCATCAGTGATGTCATCAGTGATGTCACTGACCATGTCATGAGTGATGTAATATGTGACGTCATCAGCAGTGCATTGCGGGGGCGCGAGTTATAGTTAGCTGAACTAACTATAACGGGGGAATTTCACGGGTTTTGTACGAGTGCAATGTCCAAGTAACTATAACTGTCCCTAAAACCTATGGTTTTTTCAGTGAATATATATATATATATATATATATATATATATATATATATATATATATATATAATCTACTGGCGGTCGCCAGTAGATAGTTATAGTTACAACCTATTATCCATAGGAAATCCGCGACATTCTATTTGAAATAACTCTCTTGCCGGTTGACGTATCTTCGCAAAATTTTCAAACTTTGTGGGGCGCTCCGGTCCGCTCCTACCCTGAAAGTCTCGGGGGATTTGTCAAGCGGGGCCGAGAAAAAGGGGGTCCCAAAACGCGTTTTCCCCATGCAATTTTCCATAGGAAACTTTAGACACGGCTACAGCCTGAACTGCTGAACGGAATTACACCAAATTTGGCAAAGAGGTAGTTCTTGGTTCAGAAAGAACCCTTTTGTTAAATGGTGTAAATCCGTTCAGTAGTTGCTGAGAAAATCAAAAGTAAAAAGATAGATATATCTATGGCCGCGTCGGATTCGCGCACCCTCCCGATCACGAGCTGCATGCTAATTGGCTGTCAACACTCCAAATCAGGAAGTGTTGGCAGCCATTTTGTCCCTCGGTAGAACCGAGGGACAGAAACAAGTGCGCAAAGCGCACAAAGGGAGCAGGGTAGAAACACCCTGACCCCTAGGTCTGCTCAGGGGTCCCACAAGGACCCCCTGGGCAAAATATATATTTTTTTTTCAAAATCGTCAGGATGCGCTCAGGGTGCGGGAATCCTGCCGGAAAAATCGAAGCGCGGTCTCCCGCGCTTCGATAGCTAACTGGCCCCCGGATGGGCCAAGTCCCGGGGGCATGCTGGGGGGGTTAATTTTATGTGTGGGGGCCTCTAAGGGCCCCCAAGCCCCGGGGACCACCACCCCCGGGGCTTTATGTATAATGGTGCGGGAGGGCTCTGAGCCCTCCCGCAGCCCCGGGACCGCCACCTCCCCGGGGCTTCTTTTTATTTTTGAAAAACCTGTGTGGGGGCTCCAGCCCCCACACGCCCGGGACCACCACCTCCCGGGGCACTAAGAAAAATTACAATGGGGGTCCGTTTTGGACCCCAAGCCCCGGGGACCACCACCTCCCCGGAGCTTTCAAAATGTAAGGAGGGGGCCGCGCGGCCCCCTCCTGGAGCCTGTGGTGGCCCTGGGGACCGCCACCCCCAGGGCCGGCTCCTGCAGTGTCCCGGGGTGCCTACCCCGGGACACTGCTGTTTGCAATGACAGGACGGGAGCCTCGCGGCTCCCGTCCTGTCATTGCAAGCTGCTTTGGATATTGGAAGAGAGCAGGAAACCTGCTCTCTCTTCCAATATCCAAAGCTGATTGCTTTTCCACATGGGGAGCAGCATGTTAGCTGCTCCCCATGTGTAAAAGCAATGCCGGCTCCCGTAGGACACGGGGAGCTGGCGGGACTGTGGGGGGTATGGGGTCCCCGGGGCCATAAGTGGCCACGGAGGGGGGCCACGCAGCCCCCCTCCCCAAAGGTAAAAAAAAAAAAAAGTGCAAGGCCGGCCCCGGGGGATGGGGTCCCCGGGGCCTTAACTGGCCTGAGGACTGGGGCCACGCAGCCCCCCTCCAAATAAAAAAAAAAGAGGCCATGCCCCGGGGATGGGGTCCCCGGGGCCAATACAGGCCCAGGGAAGGGGGCCACGCGGCCCCCTTCCCCGTTTTTTTTAAAAATTTTAATTTAAAAAAGGGGTAAGGACCTGGGGGATGGGGTCCCCAGGGCCTACAAATAGGAAAAAGGAAGGGGGGCCACACAGCCCCCCTTCAGGGGAAAAAAACAAACAACAAAAAAAAAAACGATCGGGCCCGCAGGCCCCGCCTTCCTTCACCACTCTGCAAACGCGCCCTGGCGCGTTTGCAGAGAGGAACGAATCCCCTTGAATACTGGGGTCCTGGGGCCAACTAGCCCACCAGGAACCTCCAGTATGCGCCAGGGCTGCCTTGCAGAGAGGTGTACAGAGGCCACGCCCCTTTTACACCTCTCTGCAACGCAGCTCTGTGGCGCTTTGGAGGTATATGGTGGGCTAGTTGCACCCCAGGGACCCTCAGGATTCAAGGGGAGTTAATCCCCCTACTTAAAACGCGCCACGGGCGCGTTTGCACAGTGGTGAAGGGAGGGGCGGGGCTTCAGGTGACATGTGTGCAAACAGGCCCCGTGGCGCGTTTTAAGATGGGGAATTAAATCCCCTTCAATCCTGAGGGTCCCTGGGGCCAACTAGCCCAACAGGTACGTCCAGAAAGCGCCACAGAGCTGCGTTGCAGAGAGGTGTAAAAAGGGTGTGGCCTCTGTACATGTCTCTGCAACGCAGCCCCCTGGCGCATACTGGAGGTTCCTGGTGGGCTAGTTGGCCCGTAGGGACCCTCATGATTCAAGGGGACTTAATCCCCCAACTTAAAACGCGCCACGGGGCGCGTTTGCACAGATGTCACCTCAGGCCCCGCCCCCTCCCTTCACCATTGTGCAAATATTCCTCTAAAATCAGCCGAAATACGAATTCTGATTTACTCACCTGTTATCAGGAGAGACCTCAGTTCTGCATCTTTCAGCCCAGTACTAATCCTGAAAAGTAATTTTAACCGTACTTACCAGTAACTTGAATTTCCTTCCATAGGCTAACATTGACTGGTTTCACTTGGAAATTCTTCTAAGTGTGGAGTTTTGGAACTTTAAAATATTCCTCTAAAATCAGCCGAAATACGAATTCCGATTTACTCACCTGTTATCAGGAGAGACCTCAGTGCTGTATCTTTCAGCCCAGTACTGGTCCTGAAAAGTAATTTTAACCGTACTTACCAGTAACTTGAATTTCCTTCCATAGGCTAACATTGACTGGTTTCACTTGGAAATTCTTCTAAGTGTGGAGTTTTGGAACTTTAAAATATTCCTCTAAAATCAGCCGAAATACGAATTCCGATTTACTCACCTGTTATCAGGAGAGACCTCAGTGCTGCATCTTTCAGCCCAGTACTGATCCTCAAAAGTAATTTTAACCGTACTTACCAGTAACTTGAATTTCCTTCCATAGGATATAATTGCCTGCTTTTGCTGAAAAAGTTTCTAAGTGTTGATTTTTGAAACATACAAATATTCCTCTAAAATCAGCCGAAATACGAATTCCGATTTACTCACCTGTTATAAGGAGAGACCTCAGTGCTGTATCTTTCAGCCCAGTACTGGTCCTGAAAAGTAATTTTAACCGTACTTACCAGTAACTTGAATTTCCTTCCATAGGCTAACATTGACTGGTTTCACTTGGAAATTCTTCTAAGTGTGCAGTTTTGGAACTTTAAAATATTCCTCTAAAATCAGCCGAAATACGAATTTCGATTTACTCACCTGTTATCAGGAGAGACCTCAGTGCTGCATCTTTCAGCCCAGCACTGACCCTGAAAAGTAATTTTAACCGTACTTACCAGTAACTTATATTTTCTTCCATAGGAATCCATTGTCTGGTTTTCAGCAGAAAAGTTTCAAAGTGTCGATTTTCACAAACTACAAATATTCCTTAAAAATCGCCTGTATGACTTAAACGCATTCTTTCAACTGTTTACAGGAGATGCACCAGTGCTGGATCCAGGATCCAACACTGAGTAAGAAAAAGTAACGATAACAGTTTTTACCTGCTAAGTGAATTTCCTTCCATAGGATAACATTGGTGATTCTATGAGAAAAAGTTTCTAAGTGTCAACTTTTAAAATACAATAATATTCCTTAAAAATCACGACTGTAACCAAAACGCTTTTACTCAACTGTTTACAGGAGATGTACCAGGACTGAATCTAGGATCCAGTCCTGTGGTTAGAAAAGTAATCCATAAAGTAACTAATTTCATTTAACTAGAAATTCACATTGAGCTGAATGTTGCATTGTGTTTGAAAATGTGGTGCCCATTGCAACAACTGTAACTACTGTACTTAAAAGTCTATTGCCTATGTGCAAAGTATTTAAACTAAAGTAATTCATTCTGAGAAAGTATTTTTTGTAATGTAATGTATAATGTAATTACAATGTAATTTAAAAAATAAAATATGTAAAAAAAAAATTCAAAAAATGTAGTAAATCAGTATGAAAAAAATTAATATAACAATTAATACATTTAAAAATTGTCATTTACAAAACCTTTGAAATTCACTGAAAAAACCGTAGGTTTCAGACATGTTATAGTTAGGAATTAGCATTTAAAAACCTTTGAAATTCACTGAAAAAACCATAGGTTTCAGATAAGTTATAGTTAGAAATTAGCATTTAAAAAACCTTTGAAATTCACTGAAAAAACCATAGGTTTTAGGGACAGTTATAGTTAGTTGGACATTGCACTCGTACAAAACCCGTGAAATTCCCCGTTATAGTTAGTTCAGCTACCTATAACTCGCGCCCCGCAATGCACTGCTGATGACGTCACATATTACATCACTCATGACATGGTCAGTGACATCACTGATGACATCACTGATGACATCTCAAATGACATCACTGATGACATCATCCACGTGATAATCTGATGCACCTCCTCACACCCTAATATAAACTTTGATACACCCAATCTAAATTACAGACTGCCATTCGCAAAACAATAGACACTCCAACACCAATAACTACATACCCACTCACTGATTCTTAGGTCTACACACACACATCCACTCACTCACCCGTACAGTCACTCATACTTATGGTCACTCAGTACAGGACAATCATATGCACTCTTACTCCTATATAGACACTCAAACACCGCCACTCATCCATAGAGGTACTCACACACCTAGTCAGTCATGCAAATAATTAAACACACTGCCATTTACTCACCTATACAGTTATACACACACCAGCTCACTTAATCATACAAATACTAGCACATTGTTACGCTCTTATACAATCACTGATACAAGCACACACTCATCCATACAGCCACTATCACAATCACTCACTCTCGCTTATAGCTATTTATATACTCCAACACACATATATACTGCCTTTCACATATGTAGTTACTCACACATGTACCACTGGGACATACATTCACTCACTAACACACTCTTACACACACTTACCCACCCATACAGTCTATCACAGATGCACTCTTGAAACTATCCACCCAGTGAATCACCCACTCACACATCTATGCACAGAGTTGCACACACCCCTCCCACACAAACACTCAGGCACCCATACAGATACTCAGACAACAAATCAATAACTCTTATAGACACTCATGTAGCTATTCACAAACCCATGCAGCCACTTACACAGCAACAGACAGACGGATACAGACATTCACCCAGTTTAGTCACTAACCCATGCATTCAGTAAGATACGTTAAATCACTCACTTATAGAGTCAGTCACGCACCTACTAAATAATCCATACATACACTTACACACCCACTCATTCTTCAATACGTCTTTTCCTATATATATTAAAAATATTTAAACTTTACAGAAACACACAGTCACTGGATGATGTCATCAGTGATGTCATTTGAGATGTCATCAGTGATGTCATCAGTGATGTCACTGACCATGTCATGAGTGATGTAATATGTGACGTCATCAGCAGTGCATTGCGGGGCGCGAGTTATAGTTAGCTGAACTAACTATAACGGGGAATTTCACGGGTTTTGTACGAGTGCAATGTCCAACTAACTATAACTGTCCCTAAAACCTATGGTTTTTTCAGTGAATATATATATATATATATATATATATATATATATATTTATATATCATGTTATTTAATAATTTTTATATTAGGAGTTTAATATTTTCTCTGCATTCATGGGTTTACACATATATGTAATGTACTAGAAATGAAGTACTTTCCCTACTCTTGCTTAGACTGCAGTTCGAATAGTAAAATAAACCTCTTCACAGTTCAACACTTTTGTGCTGTTGTTCTGTTTGGAGTAGGAATAGTACATTTCACTCCTCTGAAATCCAGGGCTTTCCCTACTGTTGCACAGACTGGAGAGGGAATAGTACATTTTACCCCTCTGAAGTCCAACAATGTCCCTACTTTTACATTGTTTGGAGTGAGAATAGTAAATTCCACCCCTTCAAAATCCAGCGCTTTCCCTACTGTTGCCCTGTTTGGAGTGAGAATAGTAAATGTAACCCCTCTGAAGTCCATCACTTTCTCTACTGTTGCATAAACTGTTGCATAAACTAGAGTGGGAATGGTATATTTATTAATCTTAGACTCCATTAGTTTTTGTAATATTGGTTAAATAGATTTTTTAGCAAAGCATTTTTTTAATAGTTTATACTGAATGTTTATAGGATTTTTAGCAAATGTGTATTTTGGGGTTTTACATTCTTTATATTTTATTCATTGCCTAAATTAATTAATATATTTTTGTTATTGAATTGTTTATATCTTTCATGTTTTTAGTGTGTACGTATAATATATATGTATATATTCACTGAAAAAACAAAGGTTAAAGAGACGTTATAGTTAGGCTCACGTTTCACTCATACAAAACCAGTAAAATTCAGCAGTTATAGTTACCTGAGCTAACTATAACTTATGCCCCCGCAATGTACTGCTTATGACCTCACATATTGCATCACTGATGACATGCATGGTCAGTGACATCACTGATGACATCTCAAATGACATCATCCAGTGAGTGTGAGTGTTTTCTAAATGTTTCTGCGTGTTAAAGATATACAATAGGATACTACAAAAACTTAAATAAGTATAGTTTGTGTACTCTAAAGAGTAATACTATTTGTAAAAACATATTACTTTGAATTAATTGTTAGTAGTTCTACGGCTGTCTAAATGTGTATGTAAGTGGCTACACAAATACTTCAGTGCCTCTAAGGGAATAGAGAGCTATGAACATGTGACTGCAACTACCTTTGACTCTGCTGCACGCATAAGAAGTTTCTAGTAAGTGACTGAATGTATATGTGCTTCTGTATCTGCCTGATTAGGTTGCAGAGAGGGTCTATGCTTTTGTGAACATGTTTATCAGTTTCTTTATGGGTGCATACTCTATGTAGTAATTTGTATAGGGGCCTACAAGTGCTCAAGCAACTTATTCAACTCAAAAGGACATTTGTCAGTCTCTTAACCCCTTCGCTGCTTCTGTCGGCCAACGGCCGTCGCGAGCACTACCTCCGTAGTGCTGCGCACTTCCGTTGGCCGACGCGGCCCCGCCCACTTAATTAAACCGCCGCACTGCGGCGGAATTCGCTCCGCGGTTAAGCGGTTAAACACAAACCTGCATCCTTTATGGCATATGTACAGCATATCTTAGAAGGTTAATATGTGCACTAACACATGGATTTGACACTTTATAAACACTTGTGATATGCCAAGTGAGGCCTGCAGTGACAGTGCACACATTTTTAAAACATATTTCTCTGCATGGTTAGAAAGATTGTGTCAGTAATTGCCTACATGTCTCAGAGAGTGCAGAAGTACACCTCTATCAGTGTCATGAAATGTTTAAGTAAATTTGCTGGTATGTGACTGCCTGCTATAATACCTCTATGGCATTCTAAATGTGTATGTAAGTGGCTGCAGAAATACGTCAGTGCCTGCGTTAGGCAATACAGAGCTACATAGGAGTGATTGCAACTACCTTTGAGTCTGCTGCATGTAATATTGGTTTCTGGTGAGTAACTGAATCTATACATGCTTTTGTAGCTTTCTCAATAACTGAAAAAGAGGCTTTCGGTTTTTCTGAACATGTATGTCAGTTGCTTTAGGGGTGGCATACTCTATTTAGTATTTGGCATAGGGGCATGTAAGTGCACAAGTAACTTAGTGAACAGAAAAGAACATCTCTCATCATTCAAGCACAAACCAGCATGCGTTATGGCATACCTACAGCATCTCTCACACGTGACTTGTACATACTTAAACTTGGATTTAAGACTTGACAAACACCTTTTACATGGCACATCAAGCTACAAGTAAAAGTGCACACACAGGACCTGTACTACCAAGCATCATTCATGTTTGAAAGAGTATTTCTCTACATGAATGAGAAGGTTGTGTTAGTACTTGCCAACATATTTGATAAATTGCAGGAGTAAACCCGTAGCAGTGCCTTGAGATGTTTAAGTAAATGTGCTGGTATGTGACTGTCTATTTTAGTATCTTTATGACTCTCTAAATATCTATGTAAGAGGCTATAAACAAACACCTCAGTGCCTGTGTTACGGAAAAGAGAGCAATATAGATGTGACTACAACTATGCTTGAATCCACTGCATGCACAAGTAGTTTCTGGGTAAGTGACTGAAAACATATGTGCTTCTTTAGCTGTCTGACAAAGCAGTGTAACAAAACTGCAACACCCAGATTTCAAAGAAAAACACTCTTTGAGAACTGCAAATCATATATATCAATGTAAATATTTCCACATCTTCTAATGCCTTGCTAACTGAAAGTTTAATTCTTAATCTACAGTTTTTTTGCTACGAATTACATCATGTAGTAAGCAGCAAATTTACAAATGCTAATACAAAGCAACAGATTGTTAACCAACTTCTTACACACCTAGGGGCATATTCACAAGGACTTATCGCCGAGTTATCGGCACTTTAGCGCAGCAAAAGTGGCGATAGAATTACCACCCCATTCGCAAACTGGTGCTAACTGCCTACATCGCCACATAACCCGCGATAGCTGCCGCAAAAAACATCGCCGCGGTTGACCCCGCCAACTAACGCTAATGAGATGCAGAATAGGCGTGTCCGTGCAAAAACACACGAAAAGACGACACCGCACGATTCACAACGGACAGCCAGATCTGCGATGCGAGTCAAAAACAAGTGATAACCTGAGGTAGCAGCAGGGATTTAACACCTGCCTTTTGCTGGTGCTAAGCAGGACGACTACCTGCACCACAAAAGGGAGCCCTAGCCCACAGCCACACCCGAAGAACAACAGATGCCATGGAGCCACTGCTCATGGAGCTCGGAGACCCTAGAGGCCCACAACACCAACCGCCACCACCCCCAGGCCCCCCCACACCCCTGTGCCCTCCCCCGGCCCCCCCACCCCGGACAAAGATGTGCCACAGCAACTTTACGAAATCACAAGAAAGAAAAGAGCCTGATGTCGCACAAATACAACAACAAACATACATGTGTGGTCAGAATAAGGAGAAACAAACATTCAACTTTGAAATTCCCACAACATAACTTTATTAATACACAACACAAAACAACAATACTGAAGAATCCATGCAGATCCACTCCGGACAATCTGGAAGTCACAGCCTGCAAGAAAAAACCGAGATAAGAACGTGTGTCATGCGCTCATCAAAGGACAGTGAGAGAGAGAGAGAGAGAGAGAAAGAAAGAAAGGGAGAGCGAGAAAGAAAGGGAGAGAGAGAGAGAGAGAGAGAGGGAGAGAGAGAGCGAGAAAGAAAGGGAGAGAGAGAGAGAGAGGGGGAGAGAGAGCGAGAAAGAAAGAGAGAGAGAGGGAGAGAGCGAGAAAGAAAGGGAGAGAGAGAAAGAGAGGGAGAGAGAGAAAGAGAGGGAGAGAGAGACAGTGAAGGGAAGAGAGGGAGAGAGACTGCTGCCCATGCACACCCCGGCCCCACTGCTCACCTTCCGCCACCGGTGTGTCTCCAACCACGTGCCGGTGCATGCTCCGAGCCCGGGACACGCGACCTTGGCAGCCTCCACACCATGCGGACCCGCCCCCGCGGCCCACTAGGTCACACACCTGAATCTGGGCCTTGAGTTCGGAATGGGAGAGTCCATTACAGTGCACACGTCATCATCACAGGCTTCACACCCGCTCAGCTCCATAGGTGCCACTAACTCTGTGAACCTTGAGGCAACGCCACGTGGCGGTAGGCCCGCAGTTGCAGGCAGGCTCCGGCCTACACTGCAGTCCACCAGGTCGCCTCTCTGAAATCGAGTACACAACAAATAATTGCAGAGTCCAATTCATTGCATACAGCATCATCGCCTGTCCGCCCCTGCGCACACATGCTGCTGCACCCCAGCCCCTCCAGCCGCCCAGCGGTGAATGTCCGCCCCTGCGCACCGGTGTGTCCCCAAGAGGGCACACCACGTGCCGGTGCTAACTCCAAGGCCGGGGCCCGCAGCCTTGGCTGTCCCCACATCATGTGGCACACCCCCGCGGTCCAGCAGGTCCCACACTTGATACTGGGTCGTGAGTCAGCAATGGCAGAGACCATATAAGTGCACACGTCATCATCGCAGGCTGCACACCCACTCAGCTTCATAGGTGCGACTAACCCTGTGCAACTCAAGCCAGCGCCACGTGGTGGTAGGCCCGTGATGGCCACCGGATGTCGGGGGCGACTAACCCTGTGCACCACAAGTCATGGACCCTCCATGATTGAGTCCAGTTGCGCGTACGTTGACAGGTCACCTCCGGCAGTGGGGAATGTGATGTTGCAGACCCCTTTTATTGGCGGTGTCACATGGCCCGTGACGCATCTGCTGGATGGGTGTGGTGTGTGTGCAAACCTGCCCTCAGCGAGTGGCCGTGGCATTCTGGCAACTAGACCAGTGACCAGCAGATCCCAAGCGTGGAATCCTGGGACATGTAGCTATGTCGTCCCCCCTCGGAGCGTAAGAGTAGTGATCTGGCCTGGCGTACGCTGGACCGGGGTCAGGCGTGCAAGAATGATCCCGGGGCTCTGGGCGCTGGTTCAGTCCTGTCCAGACAAGGAAGTGACGAATGCGTGTGTCCCTGCTGTAGTGGCTACGCCGCCCGGAATGCAATCGGCAATGTAGCACCCTGTGACTCATGTCCCACGACGTGTGCAACATGGATGTCAGGGGGAATCACTGACCCAACACACATCCACGCTTACATACTTGAATGAATGAAGACATGACACAACTGTGCAATAGTGAATGATTTATTGTCATCCAGTGGAGTGTTGCAGCTGGAGCAGCACAGGGCCATGCAGACCCCACTTCACATCATAGGCACATGGCGGGCCAGCCAGAGTCCTCCAGGGCATGACAAGTACATCGGAAGAGGAAGAGTCCAGACCGCAGTCTGATCGCTGTGTCATAGGTCATCTAACAGAATATGGCAGTCCATGTCGTGGTCCAAGGTGAGAGTCAAAGAGTGCATCGGGGGCAGTGGAAGGTCCTGATGCCAAGGGCAGAACCAAGATGAAACAGGCCAAATGGGTGGGAGGAATGCTACTGCCGCCTCATGATCAAGAAGTCTGGATCATCCACATCCTCGTCCTCTGATGTGTGCTCTGCCTCACCTGTGGGTGCTGCAGTTCCAGCTGCAGGCCTGTCTGCCACTGACACATCAGGGGCTGGAGGTGGATTTTCAGCCGCACCGTGTGGCAGTAACACTTCAGGTGCAGGAGTAGGAGTGTCTGCCGCACTGTGAGGCACCGACACACCATGGGGGCGCAGATGTGGATGGTGTAGGAGCAGCAGCATCCATCTGCGCCAGGCCTTGTAGCAGCAATGCCATGACGATGATCTGCAGGGCATGGTATATCCCAGCTACATTTTGCTGATGTGCAACAGTGACAGCCAACCTTTCCGCCTCCATCCGCACCATGTCCTCCATGAGCCTCCGCATTTGTGCCAAATCACTGTTGAGATCGCTTGAGCCACTCTGACTTGACAGGTGTTCTTGTCTCCGAGTCAGGACTCCGGCGATGTCGGCCAGGGCCCGTTGGAGACAATGGAGCAGACTGTGGGTGTCCGTCAGGCAATGTAAGTGGTCCCTGAAGGGATGTAGACACCCATGGATGGCATCAAGATTGGCTGCCAGGAGGTCAAACCCCACCCACACCTGATCAGCCAGCTTCTCCTGGGCCTCTAACACACGGGTTTGGAAGGCCAGGTGTGTTCCGTGGGGGTGCTGGGAGACAGCCAGTGTGGCAGGTGCTGCCTGCTGTGTGGTCTGTGCAGGGGGTGGGGTCTCCTCGATGCAGCTGGGCTGCCCTGATCCTGGAGGTGGGGAGCCGATGCGGGCGATGAGTTCTCTGAGTGCTTCGGTGTCGATGCTGGGGTTGTCATCCTCGTCATCAGTGTAGAGTTGTTGGGTCTGCTCTGCAGGTGGTGTTGATGGTCCCTCTGCAATGTTAAGGGGAGATGCTGCATTACATCGTGTTGACATGTTTGTCCAGGCATTGTACAACTTCACATACAGACTGCATGGCGAGCTACATTGTGTCTGTGTAGGGGGTGATGCCTGTTAAATGCAGGACAGTTGACATTTCTACACCATCAGGGATGTGAGGTTGTACTTGTGCAGTTTCATCTCACATCCCCCTACTATGCCAAATGTTATTGGCCAGTATCCTCACACAAGCAGCAGCAGTTTTGCCCTCTGTCCTGTTGTTCACGTGTTGCAGTTTGTACCACATTGTTGTCTATGCTGCTGTGCTCTAATTGTCATATGTGTGTGCTGCAGTTTTGTGAGAGTTGCACCTGCAGCTCTGATTCTACTGCCTCTTGTCCCTTGCAGGCGGTGTGCCTTTGACTTCTGTGTCCATGCAGTGTTGAGACGTTACCAGACTTGGGTGGATGTGTGTTTTGGTGGGAGTGGGGACTCTGGGGCATGGTTCGCTCCGCAGATGTGTTGTTGACGTCAGGGGTTGATTGTGCACGTGGATGTGTCAGAGTGTGACCTGCTCCCTCACGGATGTGGTCCACACTCAGCCACCTCAGTGTCGTTGCGTGCAACATGCCATGGTAATCGAACTGCAGGCATGGGATTCGTCATGCCGTGTCACTTACGTTCTCAGTGTGGCTCACAGAGCAGCAGCTTGGCTGGGTTCAGCACATGTGCATGGGTTGTATGTGAGCTGTGTGATGTGTGGGGTGGGCCCACTGTGGGCAGATAGTCGAGGGTGACGCACTTGGTGTTCCTATGTGTGCTGCAGTATTGCAAGGGGATCAGGGACATGATCTGAAGTCAATGTGGGTGTGCAGTGTGGCCTGCTTATTTGTGCATGTGTGCCATTGTGCCCATCTCCCCCGCCCCCCAGGCCATGGTCGCTACTCACCCTGTTGCTGTTGTGTCCAGTCCTGTAGAGCAGTTTCTGGGCCCCCAACTCCTGCCACCGTATCCACACTGATGACTGTCAACACCATCTCCTCCATCTCATCTAGCTCCTCCTGCGGCGCAGGACTACCACCTCCAGTCTGCATTGCTGCTTTGAGGTTGTTGGCGAGTTTGATCTTGGTTTTGCGCTTGATATCAGTCCATCGCCTCTTGACCTCGTCCATTGACCTCCTATGCACTCCGACAGCATTCACCTTGTCCAAGATGGACTGCCATATTCCATTTCTTGTGCCCAATGACACGGTGGAGGTGATGAACAGTTGTTGATGGTGTCCAGTATCTGATTCTCCTGCGGACTGAACCGCGGCTTCCTCTTCTTCTTGTCCTTCCCTGTCCCGAGGGCCCTGGCTGGGACTCCGGGGGGCTTGTGGGGTTCCGATTGTCCCCTGTGCCTGCTCCGCCTGACTCCATCATGCTTCGCTGTTGGTGTCTTTTTTGTTTGGGGTTTTTCTTTCTGTTTTTGTAGTGATTTTTCACGCATGACGTGTGTGTATTGCAAGCCTTGCGCACCTTATCGCGGATTGTCTCTTCGTAATTGGGCCCATCGCGACTTTTTTCGCGTTAGGCTTTGGATTTTTATCGCCATCGCGCTAGTTGTTTCGCGGACATTTGCCGCGTTCGCGTGCGCATATCGCACGGTATCGCCGTGTTGTGAATGCCACGTTAACACGGCGTTATTTTCCTGCGATGGACTGCGATGTGAGAAGTTGTGGTAAGCTATTTTGGCAATGTTTATCGCACGTTCTAGTGAATATACCCCCTAGTCTGCAAATCAAACTGTCACATTCTCATACACTTATAATCCGTCTTAGTCACCTGTTATTAAACATACAAAGCCCTTCATAACACTACTCATACATTACCTCATATAGTTCCAATATTTTCACAAAAATATTTGATACACTCTTATAGCATTCTCACATACACATATACCTTTTCAATCATGGTTTTCTCCAAATTAAATATAATTCATATACCTGAAAATGTAGTTTGTTGATCAAATATTATTTTTTGGTCTTATCAGATAGATACAATACTGATGGAATGTAAAAACTAAGCATAAGAATGGCACACCACTCTCACACAAAGCAAACATTAATGGCAGCATTTTCAACTTTGCACCCTCTGATAGTGCAGAAAGCAGCAAATAAAAACATATCATTCAGTTTTTTATTTTGTCACTCCATTCCTGAATGGTTAGTATGTGTTAACCCTTTCATGCACTTTTATAAAGAAGCCCAGTACGTGTGAGTGCTTAGCACACTTCTGACATTGGGCTATACTTGGGTTACATTTGGGTTATATTTGTGCTACATTTGGACTCTTTTCTCTCTGAGGGCCATCTTGGGAGACCAATTTGTTATGAAGCTCCATAATCTCCTCATTCACTGCAGTATCCTCAATGGAAATTGCTTGCAGTTTTCCACTTTGATTCTAACAGGATGGCGGTCGGATGTGCCACACTTTTTGCATAAATTCAGAATTGTAGCACTCTAGTCGCTCATCTGAACACTGTAATAAACTGCTGATAGCCAGGGAGTTAACGGGCAGTCTGCTGCTGGTGTTGAATGTGCATGTTTCAGTCTACATGTCAGAATGTTTTAATGAAACAGAAGAGGAAGATATTTGAGAACTCACTTAAAATGTGTCCACATTTTTCTTTCTACAGCACTAACCATAATTTCTATGACAAAATGAAATGTGTTTCTTTCTAAATTTAATGTTTTAAGTTTTACCAGTTTGATTCAATCAAGATGGCTTCAGGTGTGCCATACATTTGTCATACGTAAGCCTGTTAGCACTCTAGTGGTTCTTTAGAACACTCTGAGAGGCTGCAGTAGAACACAGGGAAATCAACTGACTGGCTGCTCCTGCTGGAAGTACATGTTTTACTGAGAATGTCCGAATTAATTCTCATATGGCTGAAAAACATAGAGTGAATTTGCAGAAAATGTGCTCTCATTTTAGCTTCTGGAGCACCTTCTATAACCTCTATGGGAAAATAATGAGACAACTTTTTTCTCTCAAACATGATTGATGTACTCCCAGCATAAGGCTTTTTTACAGGGTAAAATCACCTTAGAACACACCACAATTCCTAAAATTTGTATGGTACCATCAACAAATGATTTCTCCTTTTTGTGACTCATAAAACCTGCCATTCACTACAATGCATTTCAATGGGGTGCTATCATGTATATTGGTCCCAAGATGGCTGTCTGCACTTTCTGGTTGAAATGCTGGAAGCTAATCAGATCTCACTATGAGACTTTGCTTATGCTCCACCCAGATATCCTTATTTGCTTTCCCTTTAATTTCTCAACAACTACTGAATGGATTTACACCAAATTACTGAAAGCCTGATCTGTGAACCAATATCTACCTTGCTTCCAAATTTGGTGTAATTCTGTCCAGCGGTTCGGGCTGTAGTCGTGTTCAAGCTTCTATGGGAATTAACATAGCAAATCGAAATTGACGGATCACCTCAAAACTTTCCATGCACAACATGACTCACTATGACACATTTTCTGGAAAATATACAGTAGGTAGTTATAGTTAGGACCATGTTTTAATGGAAAAAGTGTTTTTTGATTTGCTTACATCTTTGATGCTGTTTGACGAATCTTCACAAAATTTTCCCAAAAAAGTGAGCCTGTGTTTCGTGTTGTGCATGGAAAGTTTCAGGACGATCCATTAAGCGGGGGCTGAGAAAAAGGGGTCAAAAAGTGTGTTTCCCATGTTAATTCCCATAGACTCTTTAGACATGCCTGCAGCCCGAACCGCTGTCCGGAATTACACCAAATTTGGCAGAAAGTTAGCTTTTGGTCTGCAGATTGTGCTTTCTGTTATCTGGTTGTAAATCCATTCAGTAGTTTGCGATATATTAAACGAAATCAAAATTTGTTCTGTGGCCGTGACTAATTTGCAATGATTTCACGATGAATGGTGAATGCGCGTGCCAGCAGGAATGCCATGATTGGCTGCCCGCAACCTGAGCTGAGAATTCCGGCCACCATTTTAGTTTATCAGAACTGTTTCCAGGGCGTAAATGAAATGACAGAAAGTGTAATAAGGGGTCAGGTTGGATGTGCTGGAATATACAGGTCTTTGAGGAACCCCCGGTGTGTATATTTTTGTCAAGAAACATTTTTTTTCCATGTGAGATATTTATTAATTTGCCACAACCATCAGCGCGCCCCCTTGTAATGTTGCAATGGATTCGTGAATATCGGCGATAAAATAAAAAAAATACATTCAGAAACTCAGTCAGACAATAATGCATCCACACATAGATGCACTCTGGGTCTCATACACCCACTCACACACCAACTCAGACACTCACACACCCACTCAAAGACCCACTCAAACACTCACGCAGCCACACACAGCCCCACTGAGAGACCCACGCACTCACTCACAGAAGCATTCAGAAACTCATGTACCCATTCATAGTCCCAATGAGAACCACGCACCCACTCACAGACCCATTGAGACACTTATGCACCCAGTTACAGACCCACTCAGACAGTGATGCACCAACTCACAGACCCACTGAGACAGTCCCACACCCATCCGCAGACCTACTCACAGACTCATGCACCCATTCACAGGCCCATTCTGACACTCATGCAGCCATTCACAGTCCCACTCAGAGACCCACATACCCACTCACAGATGCACTCTGAGATTCATGCACCCATTCACAGTCCTACTCAGAGACCCAAGCCCCACTCACACACCCACTCAGAAATCCACACACCCACTCAGAGACCCACACACCCACTCATAAACCCACTCACATACTCCCACACCCACTCAAAGACCCATGCACCCAACAGACCCACTCAGAGACTCACACACCCACTGAAACATGAACTCAGATGAGCATGTGCCCATGCACAGACCCACTCAAAGACTCACGCACCCACTCAGAGATCCAGTCAGACACTGATGCACCCACTCACAGACCCACTCAGACACTCACATACCCAGTCACAGACCTCACTCCGACGCTTATGCACCCACTCACAGACCCACTCAGAAACTGATACTCCCACTCACAATCTCACTCAAAGATCCACACACCCACTCACAGACCCACTCAAAGTCATGCACCCACTCACATACCCACTCAGAGACTCATGCACCCACTCACAGACCCACTCAGAGACCCATGCACCCACTCACAGACCCACTCAGACACTCACACACCCACTCACAGTCCCACTAAGAGGCCCATGAACCTACTCCCAGACCCACTCAGAAACTCACATATCCACTGAAACATGCACTCAGAAATACACATGCTCACTCACAGACCCACTCAAAGATTCACACACCCACTCAGAGATCCAGTCAGACACTGATGCACCTACTCACAGATCCACTCAGAAACTGATACTTCCACTCACAGTCTCATTCAAAGATCTACATGCCCACTCACAGACCCACTCAGAGTCATGTACCCACTCATAGACATACTCAGAGACTCATGCACCAACTCACAGACCCACTCAGAGACTCACACAGTCACTCACACACCCAGTCATACACGTATGCATCCACTCACAGACTCAAACAGACAGTGATGCACCCACTCACAGACCCACACAGACACTTACACTGCCACTCACAGTCCCACTCAGAGGCCCATGCTGCACCCACTCAGATACACACTCTGATACTCATGCCCCCACTCACAGTCCTACTCAGAGATGCATGCACCCCCTCACAGACCCAATTAGACACTTTCACACTCACTCACAGTCCCACTCACAGACCAACACACCCACTCACAGACCCATTCAGAGAGTTGCACACCCACTTACAGTCCCACTCACAGTCCTACTCACCGACCCACACACCCACTCACATACCCACTCAAACACTCATACACCCACTCACACTCAGAGACCCACACACCCACTCACAGACCCATTCAAACACTCACACACCTACTCACAGTCCCACTCAGAGACCCATCACCCACTCACAGACCTAGTCAGACACTCATGCACCCACTCAGAGACCCACTCAGAGACTCATGCACCCACCTACAGACCATCTCAGACATGAGCACATCCATTCACAGCGCCCTCTGACACTTACGCACTCACTCACAGTCCCACTCATAGACCAACGCACCCGCTCACAGACCCACTCAGAGAGTCACACCCACTCAGAGTCCTACTCACAGACCCACACACCTACTCACAGACCCACTCATACACTCACACACCCACTCACAGTCCCACTCAGAGACCCACACACCCACTCACAGACCAACTCAAACACTCACACACTGACTCACAGTCCCACTCAGAGACCCATGCACCCACTCACAGACCCACTCACAGACTCACACACCCACTGAAACACACACTCACCCACTCACACACTGACTCAATGACTCATGTACCCACTCAGAGACCGACCTACTCAGACACTTATGCACCCACTCACATACCCACTCAGAAACTGATACACCCACTCACAGTATCACTCAGAGATCCACGCACCCACTCACAGACCCACTCAGAGAATCACGCACCTATTCAGAGACACATGTACCCACTCGCAGACCCAGTCAGACACTCATGCATCCACTCACAGACCCACTCAGAGACCCACTCAGAGACTCATGCACCCACCTACAGACCATCTCAGACATGAGCACATCCATTCACAGTGCCCTCTGACACTTACGCACTCACTCACAGTCCCACTCATAGACCAACGCACCCACTCACAGACCCACTCAGAGAGTCACACCCACTCAGAGTCCTACTCACAGACCCACACACCTACTCACAGACCCACTCATACACTCACACACCCACTCACAGTTCCACTCAGAGACCCACACACCCACTCACAGACCAACTCAAACACTCACACACTGACTCACAGTCCCACTCAGAGACCCATGCACCCACTCACAGTCCCACTCACAGACTCACACACCCACTGAAACACACACTCACCCACTCACACACTGACTCAATGACTCATGTACCCCCTCAGAGACCAACCTACTCAGACACTTATGCACCCACTCACATACCCACTCAGAAACTGATACACCCACTCACAGTATCACTCAGAGATCCACGCACCCACTCACAGAGCCACTCAGAGAATCACACACCTACTCAGAGACACATGCACCCACTCGCAGACCCAGTCAGACACTCATGCATCCAATCACAGACCCACTCAGAGACCCATGCACCCACTCACAGACCCACTCACAGACTCACACACCCACTGAAACACACACTCACCCACTCACACACTGACTCAATGACTCATGTACCCACTCAGAGACCGACCTACTCAGACACTTATGCACCCACTCACATACCCACTCAGAAACTGATACACCCACTCACAGTATCACTCAGAGATCCACGCACCCACTCACAGACCCACTCAGAGAATCACACACCTACTCAGAGACACATGCACCCACTCGCAGACCCAGTCAGACACTCATGCATCCACTCACAGACCCACTCAGAGACTCATGCACCCACTGACAGCCCATCTCAGACATGAGCACATCCATTCACAGCCCCCTCTGACACTCATACACCCATTCACAGACCTACTCAGAGACTCATGCACCCAATCACGGACACATACATTTTTTTTAGTTATTTATATAGTGCTGTAACCAGTGTGATCCATAGAATCACTTATATAGTTATGAATTTTGAATGTGCTGGTGTGTATTGAATGTCAGCTTTTGTTTTGTGTAATATTTTAAAAAATTGGAAAAAATAGATATTTATAATAGAAAATTAACAACATTTTGGGCAATAGGGTGGCTCTGAGAAGAGCTGTTGTGTTCATTGTGAGTATGTGACAGCTACACATAAGACAAGATGCCCAGTTTCAGGTTGCTGAGAAACACCCTGTTACCTTCGTCTGTGAAGTGAACTCCATCACTTCTATAGATTCCATGTATGCCAAAACGCAGGTTGTTGTTGTAGCTAGAGCTCATGTTATAGTCTCTGAGTAATGCAGAAACAGTTTTATTAACAAGTTTCCAGGCTTTGTCAATCTGTGGACAGAATTGATTTGACCTCTTCCACTTCTGCCTTTGGCATATGTTAGAGTACCCCAAGAGAGTATGAGGGAAAAGTATAATTAATTGTGCAAAGGTATCCTTCGTTAGGATTCCCAGTCCTACCCCAGTAAGAGTGGCTAGATCATTGCCACCACAGTGCACAATCATGAGGTCAAGGGGTTGGCAATCCACAATGCTTTTAACCAAAACCAGCAATTGATGCCACTTCAACCCTCTCTATCAAATCCAAGTAGTTTCCACATCAGCCAAACCCAAGTCCCTGTTAATACCACTCTTTCTAGCAGAGTCTCCATCCCAAAACACACAGCAGTGGCCCACAATCCACACTCTACCCATTTTGAAGTGAAGCAGCCGTAGCAAACAGGAGAAGGCTGAAGCTGAATGAGATAGTTTTCAAAATGAAAGGCAGTTAAAATGGAGGTGTACTCCTGGTTTAGAAAAAAACATATTTGATAGGATGCTGTGAAGATGCAGGTAAATAAAATTAGGTAATGTCTTGAAAGGATAAGTAACTAGAGCTGTGATTGGCTCTGGTAAAAATAAAAAAACTATAATATAGACTTGGATATGCTTTTTATTTTGTACAGTAAACCACACCTGCTGCCGCTCATTTTGTAACTAGTATGGCCCTTCTAGAATGTGCTGCAAACTTGTGACCTACTCGTTTTAGTGGGTAGCTAGGGAGACTGTGCTAAGAGTGTATTGGGGAAGGGTGTTAAAGAGAGAGGTGTCTATTTTTAGAAATTAGAGGTGTTTAGATTCATTGTTGCTTAAAAAGGTTTTGGTTTCCTAGTGAAGTCTTGCTAATAAAGTGCACTGTAGTTTTAAAGTCGTAAAACTACCCAGCTGAATGTGTTTGTGGTCGCAATTGTATACAAATACCCTACCATATTGGGCATCTTTATAAAAGTGCATGAAAGGGTTAAGACATACTAACCATTCAGAAGTGGAGTTACAAAACTAAATTATGAAAGATATGTTTTTATGTATCAGAGACTGCAAAGTTGAAAGGATTGCCATTAATGGTTGCATTGTATGAGAGTGGTGTGCCATTCTTATGCTTAGTTTTTACATTTCCGGAGAGTATTGAATCTATCTAATAAGAGCAAAAAAACCTATATCACCAACAAACTCAATTTTCAATATATGAACTACATTTACTTTGAGAAAAAAATTGATTGAAAAGGTATATGTGTATGTGAGGTTGTTAAAAGTGAGTATGATATGTATAGAAAAGTGATGAAACTTTACGAGATGATCTATGAATGGTAGTGTGAGTGTTTTTATATATTTATTATTAGGTGAGTAAGATACTTTGTGAGTGTGTGAGTATGTAACAGTTTGTCTAAGGTGCAGACTAGGGGGCAGATTTACAAGGCCCTTGCACCACTTTTGCGTCATTTTTAACATGGGAAAAGTGACGCAAAAGTGGCGCAAGGGGCTTGTAAATCGGCCCATAGGTGTCTGAGGAGCAGGTTCACAATGTGTTACCCTGAAACTGTACATTGTACATGTGCTGTTTTACTGCATGCTCTAATTGCTAGGAAAAACTGCTTGCTAAGGGCTACACTCATATTTACCAATGTATTAGAAGATCTGCAAACTTTTACATCTCTATACATGATGTGCTGCTCACAAAGAATGTTTTTCTTTGAACTCTGGGACTTGTAGTCCTATTTATTCTATTTTAAAAGAGGACAACAAGTCTCAGAATTGAAAGGAAAAAACATGTATTAGATACATTTTAGGGTAGGTGTTGGTAAATTATAGGGCAGGTTTGTATGTCTTTAGATGCTAAGACATGTCATATTAACTAATACTGAGTCAGATGTGTAGTATAAATATGCTAGGCATGGTTAAATATACAGGGGCCTATTAAGATGTCGGTCGTAAGGCCTCCGACCTCAGGTAGTAGGCTTTACGACCGACATCGTCAGTTTCAATTCCGACCAACTGATTTTGATTCAGCCGGTCGGAATTGAAACCAGCCGGTCATTCCGGCTGGCTTCCGACGGGCTCAAGGAGCCCGTCAGCCAGTCGGAACCGGCCCGTAATCCAAATGGACAGCGATTTATGATGTGCGGATTACGATGCACGGTTTTCTGGCAGGGTTTCCATGCCAGTCTTTCCGACATGGAAACCCTGTCGGAAAGCATGTTTGGGGGCCCCTAGCAGGGCCTCCTTTCCTTTGGTTGTTGGACAAGGGGGCACCTATGGTGCCCCCCTGTTAATCCCTGCACCCTGTGGCAGGCACCTTGAGGTTCCTGCCACAGGGTGCAGGGATTAACACCACCTCACATTTCCCTATGGGAGCATGTACTACGGCCGGTTTATGGCTGTAACACATGCTCCCATAGGGAAATGTGAGAATGCGACCGCACCATGTGTGGTCGTATCATAAAGAGGCAGTCAGGACCGCTGAGCGGAGGTGGGTTGGTCCTATTTCCAAGAAGTCCGCCCGACATTGTAATAGGCCCCAAGGGTGTTACCATGGGTCAGGCCTAATAGTGCAGACCCTGTCTGTGCACTGTCACTGCCAGCTTTACTTGGCATATAAAACCTGTTTGTCAAATCTTAAATCCACGTTTTAATACACATAACTTAACTCTGAGACACGCTGTAGGTATGCTATAAAGCACAGTTCTTTGTGCTTACAAGATTGAGAGATGTCCTTTTGAGTTTTAGTAAGTTTCTCATGCACTTGCAGACCCCTATGCCAAGCACTACATAGAGTACACCACCCATAATGCAACTGATTGTCAGGAAACTATACTCACAGAATGAAACTTTCCATGTCTCACAGGAGCAGAATTGACACATAAATCCTAACTCCCCACTCAGACTTCCCCCAGCTTCCACTGTAATTGAAAACTGAGTGAACCCCAAAGGGGGAAAGGGGATGGGGACAGAGAAGAGACTGCCTCGTCTAGTTCTTCTGGTTCACCTTATGATCTCCTCAGTCTTCATAAGGGATTTTTAGTAATAAACTGAACTGTTCGTTCACTGCAATCATAAAACACAGCTGTTACTTCCTTTCTACTCTAGCTTATATCTCTCTCTAGAACTAATTAAAGAATTGTTAAGAATTTCAGAAGAGGACAACACAGAGAACATCATACTAGCAGACAACTTTAATCTCCACCCCCTTGGCACTGCAGGGAAAGACAAGCTGTTACGGGACCTATCCACAGAGTGGGATGTTCCGAACTAGGGGCCAGCACATCCAAACAAGCAAATGAGAACATCAACTTATTACTCCAAGAGCTCGGACATCTAAATCTGAGGGCTTTAAATGGCTGGTTTACTGAGGATTATCCACTGGCCCCAACCTTTTATTCAACAACCACCTCCTCTCATCTTGACTACATCTTTGTCACACTCCCATGTTTCATACCATTCTTTCCTACCAGCTGGGAGATAGCAAGCTAAGGGATCACTTACTGCAAGAGGTGACATTAAAAGCAAATGTCAAATATCTAATGGAGGCGAGCAAATGTATTGGCACAGAATACACTACTGATTTAAAATGGATAAAGTGCAGCCCTGCTTCGATTGAGGAGCTATCCAAATCTGCAAAGACCCTCCTTCGCCAAGAAAATGATATGACGACTCATTCCCTAACTGCATGGGAGAACTTTACAAAGGCTCTTAGGAATAAATTTGCCACCAGAATTGGAACGAAAACAGGAGCAACAGTGATTTCCCCGTCTGCAAACATAATCACCCCTCAGATCAGAAGACTCAAACACTCAATAAACCAAACTTTAAGGCTGCTACGCAGGGTCCCTCAAAATCTAGCCCTGCAAAGCAACCTGCGGAAATTTGAAGGCAACACTAAAAAGAACAAAATGGGGCAAAAAAGGGAAGGAAACAAATCACTTTGGGCAAGGATATTGCACGATTCAAAACTTAAGAAAAGTGCCCAGTTTTGGCAGACAATTAACAGCCTTCGGCGGCCAGCCCATCAAGGAATAAATTCACATATCACAGAGGAAGACTGCGCAAAATACTTACATTATCACTTCAATAATATGAAACAAGAGGCGGAACAGACTGGGGAAGAAACCCATGTTAAACAAAGGGACAGAGGTAATAGATCCAGGGAAGACTCCTGACCCAACCCAAACGAGGACACAAGTTTTGGCGCCGTTCAGAATAGACATATGCATCTCAGGGCCGAGGTGGCAGCAGGTCTAGAAGCATCACAAAATAGCGAAGAAGAATGCCATGGAATAACAGAGCTACAAATCAAGACACAAATAGCCAAAGGAAGGCTGGAAGGTGCCCCAGGCCCCCACATAATACCACCAACTCTGTAGAAACATGAACCAGAGTATTGGAGCAAAGCACTGGTACCAGTCTTTAATGAGATACAGGAAACACAAACCATCCTGGAATCATGGAAGGGATCCATGATCAGCCCCATTTATAAGCAGGGAGATAAGACCAACACAAACAACTACTGACTCATTGCCTTAATCGACATAGAAGCTAAGTACTACGCAGGAGTGATCCTGGAAGAATTAAAAACTTGGGCCTCGTCAAAATCCATCATCCCCATTAATCAGACTGGGTTCTGTAGATGAATTGGAACCACCACTAACATCGTGGCCCTGGCATTGCTGATTGATGCAGCCAAAGTGGCAAAGCAACTGCTATTCCTATGTTTTATAGATTATAGTGCAGCATTTGATCATCTAGACCGCGCTAGATTAAGGCAGACACTGGAAAAATGTGGGATACCAATGGCCCTCCTAAACCAGCTGATCTTACTACATACGGACACCTAGGTTAAAATCAAGCTGTGAGCCGGGGCACACATCTCTAGGCCAATTAACACCTCTAAAGGGCTAAAACAAGGGTGTGTCTTAGCACCCTTGCTCTTTAATCTCTTCATGGCAGACCTCCCGGGAGAGTTGGACAAAAGCATATCACATGCGCTGAAACTAGGAAAAATGCCCCTTTCCAACCTTTCATACGTGGACTACCTGGTCTTAATAGGCAAAACGCAGATTAGTTTGCGGCACCTCCTGGACACCACTATCAACTTCTTGCAAGTCAACGCACTATGCATTAACCTAAACAAAACAAAAACTATGGCGGTAAATTATTCCAGGAAGAAAAAGCTGAATTGGTATTTGGATGGGCATCACCTAGAAATGGCCACTGAATATAAATATCTAGGAGTCTTACTGGACAGCAGAGGTTCGTACAACCTCAGCTGGAGGCCCTGCATCGGAAAGGCACCACAAATGCCTTACCAATGAGACCTCTAAAGAAAGCCCTGCCAGATTTAACCCTTGACCCTCTACTACAGGTCATCTGGGTGAAGCTACAACCAATGCTACCTTATGGAAGCGAATCAAAGCGAGGGAGAGATGCAATTGCCTTGGACAAAATTATCACCAGCGGTTATAGAGCGATCTTTCATTTCCCGACCTACATGTCTCCAGCCCAAATTTGCCTAGATTTTGGCTTACAGAAGCAGTGAAAAGGAGGGGGGCATACATAAAAAGCTGGTATAAGTTCAGAGGAGCCGAGTCAGGATCATTAAATTCACACATCTGGACCGAACTGACACGTCATGGAAACTCACTCGCTAGAGAGTACCTCTTCGACTCACTATAAGAACTAGGGCTAACTAGCATATGGGCCACCTCTACAACCCATCAGAGCTTCAAGAAGGAAGTAACAAATGCAAGACAAATTATATCCATAATTGAAGACAAAGAAACCGTGGCAAAAAGGGCACATGGCTGGTCTGTGCTGAATGACTACAAAGTTCTTAAACCACAAACTAATTTAAGCACAGGCTTCAAAATGAAGACAAAAGAAAAATTTTCAAGACTACGCCTTGGCATCTTACCAATGCTCCCGCACCTACCACTCTGGAAATGGATATCAGGTGAGCAAACCTGTTGCCTCTGTGGAATGGGAAGGGAGGACCTTGTGCATGTTATCTGTATTTGCCCAAGCCTAATGGACATTAGACAAACTCTACTTCATCCAAACTTCAAACAGTGTGGCATGAGGACCTGCAGGCAGGCAGTGAAGCTATTCTTCAACCCTACTGCCACCCAATTAAACTGCCGCCTCACGAAGTTCTTCGGTATAGCGGAAAAGAGACTTACTCAAACACTGCCCCATCACAAAGGCACAAGGGCAAATAAACAATCTACACAGGAGGCTACTGATTGCTAAATAGGAAAAATCAGGATACTACAATAACACACAGTGGATGACCGCTCTACCATTTTAGATAAGCGCATTTCGACCCTTCATAATATAGCGGGATCAGGAAAAGCTGGGAATCAACAAAGATATTATAAGATAAACAAAAAATGGGAAAATCCAAGCACAAGGAACTTCGAATGTCCCTTCCCTCAAGGAACGCATGACACATGAGAACTCGTCAGAACAGGATTAGGTTTATAGAAATTCCACCTTGGAAAGGAAGGAATTTGCATGTGTGGACAGGCCACAGTCTGCCTTCAAGGAGAAGACCTCCTACTCAGAGGAAAATTCTTGAAATTCATAACACTGGAAGAAAGAAAACTGACTATGCACAAAACTGCAGTAACAGGACACAAACTTTATGCATTTTGTTCCCTCCCTTGAGCATTTAAACTTTCTGTGCTAGTTAGCCTATAGTTCAATTGGTTATCTAGCACAGCGTCTGTTTTAACTCATGAAGCTAGACACTAGACTCAAGATAGCATCACAATAGAACAGCTTGGAGTGGTTTACCGGAAATCGGACTATGGGCACGTTTTATGCTTATTTGCCCTGCTCCATGGACATAACCGATGAAGGGATACAGTTGTTCAGCACTTTTTAATCTGTTTACGCACTGAGCACTTTAATTTAGCAAATCTTAAAGTGCGTATTAATTTGGCTAATTTGCACCAGTCATGTTTACGCACTAAGGGGGAGATTTACCAAATCTTCACGGAACGCAGCGCAGCCTCCTATGAGGCTGCGCGGTGTTGCGTGACAGGGAAGGAGCTGGAGAGCACCATATTTTCAAAGATATGGCTCTCTCCTCCCCTTTCCCTTGCGCCTGTGCTGATTACAGCTGCTGTGCCACCCACACACCTTAGCGCCATATCGCTAGGGTGTGTTTGAGTCTAGCATAGGTTTTGTACAGAAAGGGTATCCTTCCTGTACAAAATACTTTGACTAGACACAGGAAAAGCTGTTCCCAGCTTTGTACGCGTGCTGCACAGTGCAGCAGGCATGCAAAGTCGGAAAAAGAAGGAGAAATGAATGCATTTCTCCTTCCTTGAGCCTGGTTTAAAAGGGCGCAGTTTTTTCACGCTAAACCCAATCTACTGTATTTAGTAAATTGGGTTTAGCGTGAGAAACCTTGGGTGGTTGCATGGGAATGCCCATGCACCACCCTTGGTATGCCCCCATGGCGCAAAGTAATGCGAAGCAGCACTATGCGCTGCTTCGCATTACTTTTATGTTAATTCCAGCAAACAAGTTTAGCGCTGGAAAGTCAATTAGGAAAAAAAAAAATGCGCCGTTTTGGGTCACTTTTGTGACGCGAACACGGCGCAAAATCTTAGTAAATCTCCCTCTGTGCGCTTTAATTAAGCAAGTCTTAAAGTGTATATTGATTTGGCTAATTTGTACTGGTCATGTTTACATCTTGATGCACCAGCACTTTAACTTGGCATATTTTTCTGCTTTTAATAATGCCAAGCTAGGATCGTGACCCGGGCATGGTCTCCTTCCCATGCCCCATTATTAGTGAACTCCCTGTTAGCGAACTGTACATTATGGTGCATCTGCACATGGTGCAAAAATCTAAAAATGGATGGATTTTATGTGGTTTTAATGTAATGATCTTATCTTTAATTGTGAGTTTTAATTAACTGAACAATAAACTTACTTATTTACTTACTTACTTATATCTCTCTCTATTATTTAATAAGATTTTATATTCTCAAATATTGCTCTTACCCACTAGACTAAGGCTTTTGCTTCTCTTCTATTTTTATTTTTGACTAAAACTACTTATGTGTACCTTTTCTTCTTTTCTTCTCAGAGCTCATAAAAACCCTTTCTTTTTAAATATCTACTTTTTACACACTCATACCATCTTCTAGAAGAACATGAGTTCTTCTTTTACACAGTTTTCAATTTACTATTATTATATTAAACTTCCTTTTCTTTTACACAGGCACTACTACTTGCGTGTCTGAAGTCTTCAAGAATTCAGGTAAGACATTAACTTCTTTCCCCTTAATCCCCAAAAATTGTGTTATGTTCTCTTGTCTTTCTTTTCAAACTGCTGCATCACTGAAAGTATTTTCCTTTTTAATTCACTAAACCAAGTGTACAGGAACGACTAACTAACCACACCTGCGTATCGTAGAGACACTTTCCTACTACTAAAACTATTACGCGCACAGCGAAGACACTACCCTGCCTACAACTATCTATTAACGCACACGCGGTAATAGGGGTCACTTCCGTGAAGGGGTTGAGGTGAAAAGCGCAGTTCTAAAAGCTCAGCACGCACTTCACCACTCCTCAGAAACTCTCGTGAGAATCTCACAGCCTGAACACTAGACCGGCAACCTTCACCCACAGCTGCGTTGATTCTTCCGTCTCTTCTGGAACGCCGCCTCCAAATCCTGTCTCTCGTCAACTTCTTCAAACACCAGGTAGGCAGCCTGCATCTTCCTGCAGCCACCAAAGACTTCAAACTCTGCTGGCCCGACCCCGTACAAATGTTCTTCGGGGTCAACTCCAATGTCTTGGAGCGAGCCCTGACACTGATATACATGTTTCAAAGCATAGAGCCTCTCTCTCACCCAATCACAGAGCGACAGAGGGACTTATAAATGTACTCACATACCCAGAAACTACTTACATATGTAGCAGCATGAAAGGCAGTTGCAGACACACCTGCATACCCCTCTAATCCCTAACATAGGCACTGAAGTTCAGCTACTTACATACACATTTAGAAAGCCATAGAGGTATTAAAACAGAATGTCACATGCCAGCACATTTCCTTGAACATCTCATGGCACTGCTATAGGTGGACTCCTACAGACATACATGTTTCCAAAGCATAGAGTCTCTCTCTCACCCAGTCACAGAGTGACAGAGGGACGTATACATTTACTCACATACTCAAATACTACTTATGTATGCAGCGGTAAGAATGGCAGTTGCAGACACACCTACATTCCCCTCTATTCCACAGCACAGGCACTGAGGTATTCGTTCAGCCACTAGCAACCACATTTACAGAGCCATAGAGGTACTATAACAGACAGTCATATACCGGCACTCCTACTTAAATATCTGATGGCACTTGTACAGGTACACTTGTACACTCTCTCAGATATGTAGGCAAGTAGTGACATACCCTTGTCATGCATCTAGACAAATAGTCCTTTAAACATGGGTCAAGCCTACTATTGAAGACCCTGTCTGAGCACTCTCACTGCCAGATTCACTTGGCATGTAAAAGCCATTTGTCAAGTCTTAAATCCATGTTTTAGTACACATTATCCACCTCTGAGTTACGCTGTAGGTATGCCATAAAGTACGGTGCTTTGTGCTTAAACAATTGAGAGATGTCCTTTTGAGTTTTAAAAAGTTACTCATGCACTTGTAGATCCCTATGCCTAGCACTGCATAGAGTATATCACCCATAATACAATTGACAGACATGTTTCCAATGCATAGAGCCTCTCTCTCACCAAGTCACACAGTGACAGAGGAACTTATACATTCACTCACATACTCAGAAACTGTTTATATATGTAGAAGTATGAAATACAGTTGCAGAAACACCTACATACCCCTCTAATCCCTAACACAGGCAATGACGTATTTGTTCGTCCACTTACATACACATTTAGAGAACCATAGAGATACTAAAACAGACAGTTACAAACCAGCACATTTTCTTGAACATCTCATGGCACTGCTGTAGGTGGACTCCTATACTCACTCAGATATCTAGGTAAGTAGTGACAAAACCTCATCATCCATCCGAGCAAATAGTCCTTTAAACATGGGTCAGGACTACTAGTGCAGGCCCTCTCTGTGCACTCTCACTGTCAGCTTCACTTGGCATGTCTTACACCCATGTTGTAGTACACATACTCTCCTCTTAGATACACTGTAGATATGCCATAAAGATTGATTTGATTAGATTTGATTAGTGCATTTGTACAGCGCACGATTGCCCAGGGGCGTCTTGGCGCTAAGATCGGTGGGTCAGGACGGTTGCTGGAGTAGTGTACAAAATGAGTTAATCAGAAAAGAGACAGGTTTTCAGCACTTTTAGAAAAGATAGAAGTGTCGGGCTGCTCTTTATGGTGATCAGGAGTAGCTTCCATGTCTTGACTGTCCCTAGCAGAAACCTTCTTCCGCCCCAGCGTGCCTTTTTGAACCTGGGTGTTTGCAGAAGTTTAGTGTGTGCGGATCTTAGACTTCTAGACGGCACATACCAATTCAAGTGAGTCCTCAGAAATTGAGGCCCTGCGCCATGTAGTACTTTAAAGGCAAGGCATGGGGGTTTAAACTTAATCCTCTTGTCCACCGGGAGCCAGTGGAGTGCTCTCAAACCATGGGAGACTGGCTCGAACCTTGGGATATCCAATACTAATCTGGATGCCGCATTTTGAAGGCGCTGCAGCCTTTGTAGATACTGAGATTGGATCACCATGTACAGGGCATTGCCGTAATCCAACCTGGCAGAGCTAATGCTGTAACCAGTGTTTTTAGGGCATCGGGTGTAATGAATGGATGGATTTTCCTGATCATTTTTAGGATGAACCAAATGGTTGAGGAGAGGGTGTTGATCTGACTATTGAATGTCAGTTTATCGTCAAAGATGAATCCTAAGTTTTTGACCTTAGGCACTGGGGCTGGGCTGTCACCCAGACTGGCGGGCCACCATCTGGGTGGCCAACAAGATGAATCAGAGCCCAGCAGCAGGACTTCAGTCTTTCCGCCGTTCAATTTTAGGCAATTGGACTGCATCCCCAGGCTAACCTGTGTCATGCAGAAGTTGAACCAGTCAGCTGTCTCATCCACATTGTTTGAGACTGACACCACCAACTGGGTGTCGTCAGCATAAGAGACCACTGAGAACCCAAACTGCCTGATGATTGAAGCCAGAGGGGCCACATATACATTAAAGAGTGTGGGGCTCAAAGACAAGCCCTGTGGCACACCACAAGGAAGTTTAAAAGGCTTTAATGAAAAGGCTCCAATTTCTACGGAAAATGTCCTATCGGCTAGAAAAGATGACAATAGCGTGAGTGCGGTACCTCTGATCCCCATCTCCGATAGCCTACTGGCTAATATTTCGTGGTTCACAGTGTCGAAGACCGCCGATAGGTCTAAGAAAATCAAGGCTGCACGGTAGTTTGTGCTTAAAAGATTGAGAGATTTCCTTTTGAGTTTTAGTAAGTTAGTCATGCACTTACAGACCCCATGCCAAGCACTACATAGAGTATATCACCCATAATGGAACTGACATACATGTTTCCAAAGCACAGAGTCGCTCTCTCACCCAGTCATAGAGCAACAGAGGTACTTATACATTCACTCACATATTCAACAACTACTTATGTATACAGCAGTATGAAAGACAGTTGCAGACATACCTGCTTACCACTCTAATCCCTAACACAGGCACTGAAGTATTCCTTGAGCCATTTACATACACATTTAGAGAGTAATAGAGGTACTAAAATAGACAGTCAAATAACAGCACATTTATTTGAACATCTCATGGCACTGCTATAGCTGGGCTCCTACACTCACTCAGATATGTCGGCAAGTAGTGACACAACCTTGTCATGCATCCAAACAAATAGTCCCTTAAATATGGGTCAGGCCTACTAGTGCAGATCCTGTCTGTGCATTCTCACTTCCAGCTTCACTTGGCATGCAAAAGCCATTTGCCAAGTCTTGAATCCATGTTTTAGTACACATAACACACCTCTGAGATACGCTGTAGGTATGCCATAAAGAATGGTACTTTGTGCGTAAAAGATTGAGCAATGACCTTTTAAGTTTTAGTAAGTTACTCATGTACTTGCAGGCCCTTATGCCAAGCACTACATAGAGCATACCACCTGTAATGCAAATGACATACATGTTTCTAAAGAATAGAGCCTCTCTCTCATCCAGTCACAGAGCGACAGAGGGACTTATATATTCACTCACATACCCAGAAACTACTTATGTATGTAACAGTATGAAAGACAGTTGCAGAAACATCTACATACCACTCTAATCCCTAACACAGGCACTGAGGTATTCGTGCAGCCACTTACATACACATTTAGAGAACCATAGAGGTACTAAAACAGACAGTTGCATGCCAGCACATTTACTTGAACATCTCATGGCACTGCTAAAGCTGGACTCCTACAGGCATAATTACTTCCAAAGCATAGAACCTCTCTCTCACCCAGTCACAAAGTGACAGAGAGACTTATACATTCACTCACATACTCAAAAACTACTTATGTATGCAGCAGTATGAAAGGCAGTTTCAGACACACGTGCATACCCCTCTATTACATAGCACATGCACTGAGGTATTCGTTCAGCCACTAGCAAACACATTTACAGAGCCATAGAGGTACTATAACAGACAGTCATATACCGGCACTCCTACTTAAATATCTGATGGCACTTCTACAGGTGCACTCATACACTCACTCAATTATGTAGGCAAGTAGTAACACAACCTCGTCATGCATCTAGACAAATAGTCCTTTAAACATGGGTCAGGCCTACTAGTGCAGACCCTGTCTGTGCACTCTCACTGCCAGCTTCACTCAAAATGTAAAAGCCATTTGTCAAGTCTTATATCCATGTTTTAGTACACATAAAACTCATCTGAGATACGCTGTAGATATGCCATAAAGTACGGTGCTTTGTTCTTAAAAGATTGAGAAATTTCCTTTTAAGTTTTAGTAAGTTACTCATGTACTTGCAGACCCATATGCCAAGCACTAGATAGAGTATACTACCCATAATGGAGCTGACATACATGTTTCCAAAGCATAAACCCTCTCTCTCACCCAGTCACAGAGCAACAGAGGGACTTATACATTTACTCACATACTCAAAACTACTTATATAATGAAGCAGTATGAAAGGCAGTTGCAGAAACACCTGCATACCCCTCTAATCACTAAAACAGGCACTGATGTATTTGTTCAGTCACTTACATACAAATTTAGAAAAACAGACAGGTACTAAAACTGAGAGTCACATACCAGCACATTTCCTTAAACATCTCATGGCACTGCTATAGATGGACCCCTACAGACATTCATGTTTCCAAAGCATAGAGTCTCTCTCTCACCCAGTCACAGAGTGACAGAGGGACTTATACATTCACTCACATACTCAAAAACTACTTATCTATGCAGCAGTATGAAAGGCAGTTGCAGACACACCTACAGACCCCTCTATTCCATAGCACAGGCACTGAGATATTAGTTCAGTGACTTACTTACACATTTAGGGCTTCATTTACGAGGCCCCTAGCGGACCTTTTGTGCCACCGGAGCATCACTTTTAAAAGTGCAAAGTGATGCTCCGGTGGCACAAAGTGCTGCAGCATATTTACAAGGCCACGCAAAGCCACTTTGCATGGCTTTTGATGGCCTTGTAAATATGTGCCCCTTAAACATAAAACACTTCATGAAAGGGGCGTTCCATGGGTGTTGCATTGGGTGTTTCCACGCAACACCCATGGAATCTGAAGCATTCCCAGATTTACGAGGAATTGTAAACCTGGGAATGCATCAGATTCTAATGCCACCCCAGGGGTGGCGTTAGGGAGGCGCAACAAGGAGAAATATCCTTATTTCTCCTCTTTCTATGTGTGCTGCATTCTGCAGCACACATAAAAAGAGGAAAACACCTCTTGTGTCAATAATCCCAACAACGCAGACACCCTTGCACCATGGCGCAAGGGTGCCTGCGTTGGTGCATGGCAACCCATTGTGCGCCAGCACAGGGGGAAAGAATAGGAATGCGCTGTATCTTCTGCCCTTTTCTTTAAATGCAGGACAGCGCAGCAAGATTCCTTGAGGCCCTCCCCAGCACCAAAACCTCGTAAATGTGGCCCTTAGAGAAGGGCTAAATAAATAGTAATGGGGGACCGCACTGAACGCTCGGGCCCTGCCGATCACCACCTCCTTGGGGCCTAATAACATTAAAAACTGGGAGGGAGCTGTGCGGCCCCCCTCCAGGGCCTTATATGGCCCAGGGGACCACCGCCTCCCCGGACCATGCATTCTAAAGAAAGGTGGCCCAGGGCCCCCCTGCAGGAGCCATTAAAGGCCCTGAGGACCACCACCGCTCAGGGCCGGCTCCTGCTATGTCCCGGGATGCCGACCCCTGGGACATAGCAGTTTGCTTACGCTTGGTGGGAGCTGACAGCTCCCGACAAGCGAGAGCGAAGATTAACTCTCCTCCCAGCAAACCAGAGCTGGCAAATTGCTCCTGCTTGCTGGGACTGGAGTCTTCATCTGCGGGCAAGGAAACAGATGAAAGATTGCTTCCACATGCAGGAAGCTGCATATTTTGCAGCTCCCTGTGTGCTGGAGCAATGCCAGCTCACGCAGAAGGTGGGTAGCCATCTGGGACCACGGGCGCATTTAGACTCCTCCTGCTGTACCCATCAAAGTACATTGGGTGCCCTGGGTGGGGCTAGGTAGACGTGGCTGAGTCCCGGGGGATGGGGTCCTGGGCCCGAAATTGGCCTAGGGAGGAGGGCTGCACGGCCCCTCTCCCTTTGGATAACTATAAAAACAGAGACCATGGGCCTCACTTGTAATTACACAAATGCACAAAATCATCTGGAAGCTCAACCCATTTGGCCACATCCTGTTTTCCTTAGTAGTTCATAAAGGTCTTCCTGCCTTTTCCAATGCTGATTGACAGCTTAAGAAAAGGCCCTCTAGCTCATTTCCTGCCAATTTTGGTGACATGTTATTGATGCCGAGGGGTGCGAGGACATCTCCACCAAACAAAGAAGGGGCATATTATCAAGGGTATTATCGCCGCGTTAGCGTCACTTTTAGGCGATAAAGCGGCGATAATCCCAACGCCCTATAAACAAGGCGTCGCTAACCCCTATTAGCGCTAGTTTTCCGCGATAGTACCCAGAAATTTTATCGCCTTGCACGCCAGCGATAATCTCTGCTAATGAGATGCAAAGTAGGCATTCCTGACTAAAAATCACTGAAAAATGTCGCTAACACAGCTTCGCACTATTAACAATGCTATCGCTGACCCGCGTAGCTACACAAAAATTCGAGCTAACCCACGTTAGCTCCAGTTTTTAACACCTGATACAAACCTGACTTAAATTGCAGATAAGTGGACATAAATAAGGGAGACTAGGCCAGAGCTCACTCAGAACAGCCACAGAAGCCATGGAGGTAGTCATCATGCAGATTGGAGTCCCACGAAGGCAACAACAACCACCGCCAATGCCACCCCCAGGACCACCCCCACTGAGGCAGCGACAAAGAAGGCAGTGGGCACTGCGCAGACGTGTCTGCCTTGCCGAATTAAAGCCAGAGGATGTCATAGCCCACTACAGGGTCAAAAGGACATCTATCCAGTATATCCTGACCCTGATTGCCCACAGGCTGATGCCACCAACACAGCGGAGAACAAACATCCCTCCGCAGACCAAACTGCTTGCTGTGCTGCACTTCTTGGCCTCTGGGACATTTCAACCAACAACAGCCAGAGTTGGTGGAGTATCACAGGCAGCCTTCTCAGGCTTCCTCCCCACTGTCTTGGATGGTATACTCAGCCTGATACCCCAGCACCTTCACTTCCCCAACACCATGCAGGAGCAGATTGCTATCAAGCAAGGATTCTATGCCATCGCTGGCTTCCCGCAGGTGTTGGGTGCAATTGACTGCACACATGTATCATTTGTGCCGCCTGCGGACAGCGCACACATATACCGCAACAGAAAGCACACGTATTCAATGAATGTGCAGGCAATAGTGGACCACCGTGGACTGTTCACAAATGTCATAGCCAAATTTTCAGGGAGTGTGCACGATGCATTCATCTACCGACACTGCATCATAAACCAACGCTTCCAGAATCGCATATATGGAAATTCATTGCTTGACGGTAAGTACCAACTGGACACACCACATGCCCAAAATCCACAATCATGTCGTCCCATCAAGAGGGAGGATTCAAATACGTTGCCTAGGTACCGACAGGGCGGGGGGCTGCAAAAGGCATTGGCACATCACCTGGTGTCACATGCTGATGTATTGTGTACGAGCATGAGATCTCCAGGCTCCTCTGCGTACAGTACCCACCAGCTTCTGAACATCCATGTCGCAAATCAAAGTTATCCTCACTGGTATCCCAGTCTGGTGTGTTGGCATATTGGGGAGGATGAACATAATATTGGTGTCCTTGTTGCTGGTGACACATGATGGTTGACTAAATGTCGCACAAGTACTCCCCCATGTCTCATCAGTGTGTCAACTCAGAGCTGTGGAGTGACCAGGCTTGTATCAATGCATGTGAAATGTTGGAGTTGCACAGTGTGGCAAATGTGTATGCGCAGGTGGAGAAATCTGTCCTGAAATAACTATCTTGCGCCATCGGTGTTGACTGCAGAGTTGTGGGTGCTGCTGTTGATGGTGGTGTGTAGCATCTCATCTCTAACCCAGCTACACAAAAGTTTCATTGTCCCATCTGTGATATGGTGTGTCATGTGGTTGCACAATGAGTAAGTGGATGTGTTCGTGGCCACAACATGTGTGTAGAATTTGTTTTGGCAACTGCAAAAACATATCAAATGACAAGAAGTGTGCAAAGGTGTGCCCTGCCATGTGTATCAGTGTGGTGAAGTGTTTGGACAATCAGATGTTGTAAAAAAACTCACAGAGTGCAATTGATCTTGAGTAGGTGTGGTATGTGAGCTTGAGGCGCTGCTTGCGACAGAGGATGTAGTCCATGAAGTTTACGTTGTGACATGTGATGTTGTTGATGGTGTGTGCAAACCGTCAATGCCCTCAGTGGACCCTGCAAGCGAGGGGTCTGCTGTCTGTTGCTTTGTGTAAGCTCTGGATATTCAATTGCATGTGTTGTGTGGTGTCACAGGTCTGGCGTCAGCACCAGACGCAGATCGGAATGTGAGCTGTGTCAGGCGTGGCCTATGTCATTAGAACATTCACATGGCGTTGACTGCGAGGAGTGCTGATTAGTGCCATCGCTAGATGGTAGGATGCTACCTTGCAGCACACACCAGCAAAATGGCTGTTTGTAGGATCAACACTGAGGCAATGTACTTAGCATTGATGCTGCTAAATAGCCAGAAGCAACACATGGCCAACCCAAATCAAAAAATCGCTAAAATAAGAAATGTACAATGACACTGTCAACACTGCCAACACAGTATGCATAATGAATAATGGACACATCTCCCTATTACTTGTGACAGGCGATCAAGGATATGCTCTCTGCCCGTGGATGATGACACCCATACGAAACCCCACCACCCAGGCACAGAGGCAGTACAATTCTGCACATAGACGCACCCGTGGCATCGTTGAGTGCACATTTGGCGTGCTGAAGTCACGTTTCCGTTGCCTGGATATCACAGGTGGCAAACTTCTGTACAGCCCAGAAATGGTAAACAAAATCATACTAGCATGTTGTGTATTGCACAACATTTGTGTGCGTACCAGGGCCCCTGGATCCAAGTCCCTGCAGCACCGGACGATGACCAGGATGATGAGGAAGATCACCAAGGTGGACCACACCCCACAGCCACTGCAGCAGGAATTGCCCGAAGGGACAGGATAATAAACAATTACTTCACTTGAGCACATCACGTTGTGACTGACTACAACAAAGATATGTTTTGGGCACATTACCACAACAACTGTTTGTGACAATAAACAAACTTAACACATATACCCTGTCTGCAAATCACTCTCCTGCATAAGTATATCACAAATGAAATGTCACCATTGTACAAAAATTGCTATTATGACCACAAAAGTCAAACAATGGTGTGTATGTCACCTCAGTACAGAGATGCCATAGTGTGTCAATTGTGCACAACTTGACTTTACAAGGTGTAAATTGTGGCACACAATTACTCAATTAGTGTGTCATACTGTAAGTAAATCATGATTTACAGGGTGTACTTGGTCTTAAATCTTGAAATGTATGTGGGCGTATGGGGAAATAATGAATATGAATGTTCAGTCTGTGTGAAAATATCATTACAAGGTTGTGAAATGGGGCTCAAATATGAAAATTGGGCATGAAATGGGGGTCAAATATGAAAACTGGTTGTGAAATGGGGCTCAAATATGAACATTGGGCGTGAAATGGGGTCAAATATGAAAACTGGGTGTGAAATGGGGCTCAAATATGAAAATTGGGCGTGAAATGGGGGTCAAATATGAAAACTGGGTGTGAAATGGGGCTCAAATATGAAAATTGGGTGTGAGATGGGGTCAAATATTAAAAATGGGTGTGACATGGGGCTCAAATATGAAAATTGGGCGTGAAATGGGGGTCAAATATTAAAAATGGGTGTGAAATGGGGCTCAAATATGAAAATTGGGCGTGAAATGGGGGTCAAATATTAGAAATGGGTGTGAAATGGGTCTCAAACATGAACATTGGGCGTGAAATAGGGGTCAAATATGAAAAATGGGTGTGAAATGAGGGTCACACATGGAAATTGGGCGTGAAATGGGGGTCAAATAAGATAAAATAAACTCACCTTGCCTCCAAGACCATGAATGAGCCATCAGCAGACCCCACATGCGCACCATCCCTGAACACCTTCATGAAGCACCTATCTCTTTGTCGAACAAATCTGCGTATCGGCGGAATCACCCGACAGACCTGAAGAACTATTGGACCATCTCCTTCCTTCCCTTCGCGGACAAAGCCACCAAGAGACACATAAACCCGCAGCTGAGTGCCTTCACTGAAGAAAAATCCATCAGGGCTCCCTCTCAGTCTGGGTACGGCAGCAAGCACAGCACCAAGATCGCACACCTCACCACCAACAACGACATACGCATGCCACTTGACCAGGGTCAACTAGCGGAACACATCCTATAACACTTCTCTGCAGCCTTCAACCCCGTTTCACAACGCACCACATCCGCCAGACTCCACGACACCGGGATACGAGGAACCGCCCTCTCCTGGATCCACTCCTTCCTCTCCGTAATAAACCACAGGATCAGACTCCCCCCTTCATCCACGAACCCACAGAGATCAACTGCGGAGTACCCCAAGGATTGTCCCTAAGCCCCACAATTTTCCACAACTACATGGACACCCTCACCGCCATCGTCAGACAGCATGGGCTCAGCATAGTATCCTACGCAGACAACACACAGCTCATCCACTCCCTCACGAAGATCAGAAAATACTACAAACTCTGCTTCCAGGAATGAATGTTGGAAAGTGCAGATTGGATGAAATACATCTGCCTAAAGCTCAACTCAGAGAAGACTGACAACCTCATCCTCAGGCCATCCACATCCGCATGGGACAACACCTGGTGGCTCTCCGCCCTCGTAAGCCTGCCATCACCGACAGACCACACACGCAACCACGGCATCATCCACAACTCTTCCGCCACCATGACCTTCCAGATCAACTCCATAGCCTTCAACAGCTAGAACTGCCTACGGATCCTATGCAATACATCCAAATGTATAACCCCCAAATGCATCACAAACCGAAACCACGCATTTATCACCAGCAGACTGGACTACGGCAACGCCCTCAACTCAGGAATCAACAAAACACTACTACACAAGCACAAAAACATCCTGAAGGGCGCAGACATACCCGTCATCACAACCCCACGTCACAAACACAAAAGACTAAACATACAAAACCTCCACTGGATCACCCTCGAGATTAGAGTTAACTAAAAACCACTCACACACACATACAAATCACTCCACCACATCATCGGACACAAATACATCAACAAGAGAGTCACCTTCAACCTCCCCAAGAGGAACTGACGCTCAGCAAACCTTGGCCACACAGACTCACCCCGGATCCGCTAATCCAGAGCGGGAGGAAGAGCATTCTCCTACGTCGCTGGCAAATCCTGGAACAAGATGGCAGTCAACATCAAACGCTCTACCACCCTGCATGCTCTAAGGAGGAACAACAAGACATGGCTATTTGCCGGAGACGGAGCTGCACTCTTACTCCCCCCAGCGCCTTGTGAGCTTCACGGGTGAGTCGTGCACTTAATTACCCCACTCATGGACTGATTGATCTGTTCACACCCTCATTACCTTCCGACCACCACAGGTGAGTAGTGCACTTACAATTCACATCATCAATTCAATGATTGTATGTGCAAATAGCTAGTGAGCTGGTGATGAGTCATGTTACGTGAAATTTAGTCTGTCACCTGTCTTGAAATCTAAAATGTAGGCTGTCCTCATTGTGCGAAACAATCTTCAGCTTGTATTTAATGGCTTTGAGAAGACATTTTCTCTGACTGTCCATCTATGTTTGAAATTGGTCTTGCCGTAAAATCTACACGCCAACGCAATGTTTAATTTAAATGTGCCATGTGAAAAACATCGCTAGACACACCCACTGTACAATACAGTACCAACCTAAGCCAATTTGCGGCCTAATAGCGTGCAGATTTACATCGCATTTCCCAAAACGGCCCGCATACACAATTTACTTCCAACATGAGCACATTTGCGAGCTATTTGCGTGCAGATTAACATCGCATTCCCAAAAACGGGCCGCATACACTACATAGTTACAACGAGCCGATTAGCGAGCTATTTGCGTGCAGATTAACATCGCATTCCCAAAACGGGGCGCATACACAATTCACTTACAACATGAGCACATTTGCGAGCTATTTGCGTGCAAATTTTCATCGCATACTAAAAACGGCCCGCAAACACACAGGAAGTCATGTATGCATGCTTCCTGTCTACCAGAGGAGTGTTTTTCACTTTCACTTTCTGTTCTGAGCACATTGCTGGTTATTGTTCAGATTGAAGGAGGTGTCTGGTGGTTTGTGCTGTTGGTGTGAGATTGTGAGAGTGTTGCTGTGTCCTGTGAAAAGTGTCTGTTAATTTATTTTAAATTGTTTTACTGTCTCCTGTCCTGAGTCTTGTTGTGAGTTTGTCTTGGGGTATTTTACTTTAGTGGTTTTAGAGGGTTATCATTCTTTGGGTTGAGGGGTTACTGGTGTGCAGGGAGATGCCGGCTGTGGGCAGGTCAGGAAGGATGTCTGAGGGGGCATTGGGGGGCTTTCTTTGGCTGGTAAAATTTAACCTGCCATTGATGTTGGAGAGGGGTGGATGTATCCTGCAAGGGTACAGCGTGGCAGTGCGGAAGGTGCGTTGGGAGCGTGTGCGGTTGCAGATGCTCCGGTGCTTTGGAGTGGACAGGAACGTGCGCCAGTGGACGCACCGCTGGCAGGACATGCTGGCACGTGAGACCGACATCCTTGATTTCACCGGAGTCATGACTGGCATACAGGGTGGTAAGTACAAACACTATTTTAACTATGAATACTGTTACGTACATTGACAATTGACGTGTGGGACATGAAGGTATGACGTCATAATGATGTCTTAACACCGTGATACTGTTGCAACGTGGTTAATACAATGAAAGTCGTCAAAAAAACATGCGCATGATGCACTGGACTTTTGAATTGCATGATTTAGTCTCCCCACTACAGTGTGTGCAACAGTAGGGAAGGTGTCGGAATACTCAATCCTAATATCCCTTATTGTAGAGCGCAATCCAGCGCAAGTTGTATTATCAATTTCCGTTGTAATGACCGCGTAGAAAACATGTTGCGCTGTAAAGCCCACATTGTAATGTAGGACTCCTGTGGGACACATTCCATCAATCACATGCTTATTGTGAGCGTCTATTCATTTGTAAGGGTCGCAAGGTACGTGGGGGTGTTTGCATGTTCAAGGCCATCAAGGGGTGTGTATGTGTAGAGCCATTTTCATTAGTTTTTGTCTGAAGACGGGGAGCAATGTGGTCTGTCGAGGTAGAAGTTGAGGACTCTCAGTGTGTTGTAGTTGGTGGACGCAATGGCATGCGGGGAGATGATGTTGGTGACGGAGTTGGCGAGAGGTCCACGGGGGCAGCAGCGGTTGCCCAGAAAGGGGCGTGGAAGGACGAAAAGTCGGTAGAGAGGGAAAACAAAGTAAGCATCAGGAAGCCGGATACTGACGAACAATAGATTAGGTATGAGTGTGGAAACAAGTGAAGTAACAAGTTGATAAGAGTGAATGATGGAGCCGAATGCGTGAGTCAGAGCTCCAATGGACCACCAGGGTTGATGCACAGGTGAACCTGCGGGTGGAGGAGGGCTTCAAACATCCACTCCAGAGAGTGCATGTGCTTGGGGGAGGCCTCATTCAATGGTGGAGCTGCGAGGCTGGCAGAGCAATTTCACTGACAGTTAGTCAGTGGTCTTGCTAGTCTGTCCCCGCAGCGGACATCATGAAGTAGGGGTCCAATTGCAGTACATTTGATGAGTGAGATGTGAGGTGCAATGTGTTTACACATGATGTGGTCACATCAGAGGCACAACGCTGCACCATGCCGACAAGCATAGGGGGCTATTTTGGTTGACCCACTGCGCTGGATCAACACTTAGCAATGTGGTGCCGAAGCTGGCACACTTGTGCCAAACCTGCGTGCAGAATAATGTATGTTTGTGTACAGTAAGGGTGACTGTACATGTACAAGCCAAGCCATTGTGCGCGTGAGCTGTGTGCTGGCCAGAATCTAGTGTAAAAATAGCAGTCCTACATAACTTGTGGAACCGTAGCTACGATGCCCCTGTACATGGTTTATGTGTGAGTATGAATTGGAGAGGTCAAAAGACACAATGGAAATGGGACATCTCCAGAGTGCAAAACACACAAGATGATGGACGGAATGTTGCACATTGGCAAACATTCACCCCCAGTCACAGATCTGGGTTTAATCCATCGTTATTTTGCTTCACCACGCCACCCCAGTTCAGACATAGCCATATGCAAATCAGTCTTGACCCTGTGCCTCATGGGAACAGTCCAGACCGAACTGCCAAGCCATGTCTTCCCTGGACCGGAATCAAGCATCCTAGGACCGGTTTCGGGCTTTCAGCCCTCATCAGCCAGGATAGCTTGACCCCAGTGGCGTAGTGAGCACGGGACCCACGTCTGGGCATACCCTTCCCACTTAGGGCGAAATGCAAAACACACAAGATGATGGACGGAATGTTGCACATTGACAAACATTCACACCCAGTCACAGATCTGGGTTTAATCCATCGTTATTTTGCTTCACCACGCCACCCCAGTTCAGACATAGCCATATGCAAATCAGTCTTGACCCTGTGCCTCATGGGAACAGTCCAGACCGAACTGCCAAGCCATGTCTTCCCTGGACCGGAATCAAGCATCCTAGGACCGGCTTCGGGCTTTCAGCCCTCATCAGCCAGGATAGCTTGACCCCAGTGGCGTAGTGAGCACGGGACCCACGTCTGGGCATACCCTTCCCACTTAGGGCGAAATGCAAAACACACAAGATGATGGACGGAATGTTGCACATTGGCAAACATTCACCCCCAGTCACAGATCTGGGTTTAATCCATCGTTATTTTGCTTCACCACGCCACCCCAGTTCAGACATAGCCATATGCAAATCAGTCTTGACCCTGTGCCTCATGGGAACAGTCCAGACCGAACTGCCAAGCCATGTCTTCCCTGGACCGGAATCAAGCATCCTAGGACCGGTTTCGGGCTTTCAGCCCTCATCAGCCAGGATAGCTTGACCCCAGTGGCGTAGTGAGCACGGGACCCACGTCTGGGCATACCCTTCCCACTTAGGGCGAAATGCAAAACACACAAGATGATGGACGGAATGTTGCACATTGGCAAACATTCACCCCAGTCACAGATCTGGGTTTAATCCATCGTTATTTTGCTTCACCACGCCACCCCAGTTCAGACATAGCCATATGCAAATCAGTCTTGACCCTGTGCCTCATGGGAACAGTCCAGACCGAACTGCCAAGCCATGTCTTCCCTGGACCGGAATCAAGCATCCTAGGACCGGTTTCGGGCTTTCAGCCCTCATCAGCCAGGATAGCTTGACCCCAGTGGCGTAGTGAGCACGGGACCCACGTCTGGGCATACCCTTCCCACTTAGGGCGAAATGCAAAACACACAAGATGATGGACGGAATGTTGCACATTGGCAAACATTCACCCCCAGTCACAGATCTGGGTTTAATCCATCGTTATTTTGCTTCACCACGCCACCTCAGTTCAGACATAGCCATATGCAAATCAGTCTTGACCCTGTGCCTTATGGGAACAGTCCAGACCGAACTGCCAAGCCATGTCTTCCCTGGACCAGAATCAAGCATCCTAGGACCGGTTTCGGGCTTTCAGCCCTCATCAGCCAGGATAGCTTGACCCCAGTGGCGTAGTGAGCACGGGACCCACGTCTGGGCATACCCTTCCCACTTAGGGCGAAATGCAAAACACACAAGATGATGGACGGTCCTAGGATGCTTGATTCCGGTCCAGGGAAGACATGGCTTGGCAGTTCGGTCTGGACTGTTCCCATGAGGCACAGGGTCAAGACTGATTTGCATATGGCTATGTCTGAACTGGGGTGGCGTGGTGAAGCAAAATAACGATGGATTAAACCCAGATCTGTGACTGGGGGTGAATGTTTGCCAATGTGCAACATTCCGTCCATCATCTTGTGTGTTTTGCATTTCGCCCTAAGTGGGAAGGGTATGCCCAGACGTGGGTCCCGTGCTCACTACGCCACTGGAGTCAAGCTATCCTGGCTGATGAGGGCTGAAAGCCCGAAACCGGTCCTAGGATGCTTGATTCCGGTCCAGGGAAGACATGGCTTGGCAGTTCGGTCTGGACTGTTCCCATGAGGCACAGGGTCAAGACTGATTTGCATATGGCTATGTCTGAACTGGGGTGGCGTGGTGAAGCAAAATAACGATGGATTAAACCCAGATCTGTGACTGGGGGTGAATGTTTGCCAATGTGCAACATTCCGTCCATCATCTTGTGTGTTTTACATCTCCAGAGTGTCATACCCCAAATATCTCGGGGTAACTGCCTGTTGAAATCTGCAGAGATGCAATTGTACACAGAGCAAGTTTTATCCCATGGCCGTGTAGAAATGGGGCCTTGACATTGTGTCACACGACTCATATGTGCATGTCTGCCAGCAGTAATGTATTGTGTGGTCCGCCTCTGCATTCACAGGTCCTGCGTGAATGGCAGTCAAAGTAGTCACAGTCATGTGGCCAACATGAAAGGCAACACCACAGTTATGTTGCATCATCAGTTACTGTAATGAATTTCATTATGAATATGTGATGTTTGTTTACGTCTGGTAACAACACATGTTTACATTTGTTGTCTCACAGATGGTCGTCAACCTATAACACAGGGGGACATAGACAAATTCAGGGACCCACACGCCACTGGTGAGTATGGACATAAAATATTGTCATGTTGCAGTGTCATAGATGTCTGTTACAAATGCTACACTTTGTTGATAAGCAGTATGGGTGTGTATCGCATGTCCCTTACCCACAATGTGAAGATGCATCGTGTAAGTCAGATTTGTATCCAAATTGGTAGGTGAAGGTGGGGCAATGCATCTGTTTCACAGTTGTGAGTTTGCCCATCAACAGTCAGTGATACCCATTCAAATTGAGGGGCATATTTTTAATACCCGAACGCCGCCACTGCGTCACTTTCACTGAAGTGGTGTTGGCAATCGGGTCATTGGCTTATTGCCGATGTTGAGTTACGCTGCCTTGTCAATAAGGCACACTTTCATGCTGTGTTTATCGTCAAAGGTGCGTGCAGTGGGTGTTAAGTTGTGCACAAGGAGGCAGTGCTTTTCAGGGGGTGCAAGCTCAGAGACATGTTTGAACAGTGCTTTCTTATGTATGCTGCATAGCAGCTTCACTGAAGTGACAGTGTGTAGCTGAGAGCCAAACATATCAATAGCACGTTACACAAACACATATCAAAGATGTGCATGTTAACTGCAATTGCATCTTTGTGCACTGCATTGGTGTTGGCAGGCTGTGTCCGTGGGGACATTCCATGCTTGACTATGGATCATGTGTACATACTCCTCTGTCACAATTGGTGACATTACTCCACACACATTTTCAACACATGCTTGAGCTATGCATTATTTGAACTCCCATATATTTCACAATGCAGGGCTCAACGACACTATCTGTGTGTAAACATTAGCCATGACAATGACACGACGCTCATGACCCCAGGGTGCCGTTACAATGTTGAATGCATTCTAACAGTTTGCGTTGTAAAGGCATGCGTGCTCTTATTTACTACGGAGTGAGGTCAGCGGTCACAAGACATGCATGAGTGACAATTAGGGTGAAATGATGTCTCCCCTCTCAGTGGCAGAACATCACAAATTGTATAGTAATGGTGGAGTGAGGGACAGCGCATCCTGTCAATGTAAGCGGTCATACACCAAACATGTTTCCATGTGTGCTGCATGATTGGAAGTGTGAGTAGGGCTGTCCCAGTCTTGTTCCTGTGCATGTAGTGTGACCTTACAATAGATTGACAAGCACACCTGCACACAGACACCTTACAATCTTGTGCAAGAGTGCCTGTTTTGGCGCTGACTTGATGACCTGCACACAGTTGCTGGTGGACACACAGGGCTGCACATGTGCATTGTACATTAGATGCAGCAGTGTGTCACAGGACAGGATGAGGGTGGTTCTGTGCACGGAGGGCTAATGCCTCCCTCCTCCAGACATTTGTACATGTCAATCGCAGTCAGGGTGTCCAATGGTGCCATGTTTTGACCGTGTCAGTCTCATTTTGTTGTGACAGTACATGTCCCATGACATGCACTGTCATGTCAGTCTCCACAGCATGTAGTGAATCATTCATGCTTCGAGATTTGGTTGACCACGTCAGTCTCTGACTTCACATAGTTACACTGGTGTGTTGGCTCACATGTTGATTTAATCTTTGATTACCGATTTAATGGTGAACATTGACATGTTCTGAAGTACTGGAATTGACATTGATTATATGTTACAGACAACATGACACCTGCGGAGCAACATGCCTTCCAGGTGGCCAAGGACCGGTACCTTCATGTCAAAAAGGTTGCCAAAGGTTTCCGACAGATGGCGTGGACGTATCGGAACGACAGGAAGGCCGGAAAATGGAATGCGTTGCAGGATGTTGGACGACCCAGCAGCCAGCCCCTCCCCGTACCCTCTGGTCCCAGTGTGGGGTCTCAGCCTGTCATTCCCCTCCGACCACACCCGCACAGGTGCCAATACCACCTGCACCTGCAGCTCACGTGGAGCCTTTTAATGCCACGGACAGGAGGATGATCGCTGCAAACAATTCCTTGCTCATGGACATTCGGAGAGAATTGTTGTACCTCAACAGGAACTTGCATGACATCCGGACACACCTTGGACTGCAGTGATTCCTCCCCATGTTGTCCCCCATCCCCCTCTTCTCCCTTGCCACAATGTTTATGTTTCAGTGTTGGCTAGTGTTCGTGAAGTTTTGTTCGTTTTAGGTAGAGTAGTTTTAGGGTAGGCCTAGTTAGTGGTAGTTTTAAAGTAATTATATTTTTTTCTACAATTTTATTGTATTTGGGGATAAGTTTCATTTTCCTTTGGGTGGGGGTTGATGTCGTAACTGTTTTTGCGTGTTTAGGAATAGTTAGGGTATGGAGTTAAGTGAAGTAAAATATTAATAGTTAGTTTAGATTTAGTGTTAGGATTAGTTATTAGTGGTAGTGTAGGGAATTTATATATTTTATATTGTTCAATAAATGATGTTATTTAATTTTGTCCGTTTGCACTTACATCAGGGATGATGTGGGGGAGTGGGGCTTGTTCCATTGTATGCCACTCATGCCGTCACTGGCCAAATCATTGAATGTGTAACTATGGTCATGACCTGTTACTTAGCAGGGTGGATTGTGTCAGGATACCATATATGTGAGCACAGTGAACTTGCATGGCTGCCAGATTGTAAAGTATGGTTTACGGCTTAGTCTAGGGACATTTTTTAGTGACGTTCTACATCTTAAGTGTGACGCACAGGATTGTACTGCACATTGTTGCAAAATTACAACACAATGTAGGGACATTGAATTGTGAGTACATAGAAGTTGCTACAGTTAGCCATCATGGATATGGATGTATGCACTGAGTAACACATATAGCGTATGACACATGCATATCAGATCCTCCGGTCTCTGAGTCCATATAGATTGCACAGACCTTGGCACACTTGATGCGTGGTGCCAGGGTATCAGCTTGCTTTGCCTTACCTGTCCCTGTGCATGGCAGCTCAATCTCCATGCCATGCAAGATGTAGGTCATTTGTGTGTCCATTGGTAACGTCACATGGCACAACAGTGTTTGTGAATCACATGAGTTACGTGACAATGAGTTATGACTTTACTATTGAGGTTATTCACAAATGTTATTTAGGAGTTGCACTGTAAGGTATACTAACTTAACTTCTACTATCTTCCTTTTCTGACTGCCATAATTAGTTAAGTTATGCTTTGGTCACAGTTGATGTTTGTTTGCATGATCACTGTTCTGCTGCACACAAGTGGTGACATGTTGCATAGCTCCCTGTACCGACAGTGTCATGGGCACTCGTCCCAGCTGTTACTTTTGGCATTGACTCATTGTGATGACACCCTTGGAATGTTGCCACTGAATCAGACTATATGCTAAGTGCAGTTCAACAGACATCCGTAGACACATTGGCCAATATGCTCACAGTGGGCACAGCATGAGAGGGCTCCAAGATTGTTAGGCATTGTTTGTGCACAGGTAGGGGCTGACTGACGCTTTGCACTTTGGCTATAGTCACCATTGGGAACTACACTTCAGTGAGGCAGACTTTGTTGTTCCATATATGTATGTTAGACATGTGCCCTTAGGTCTCCTCATCAATGTGAATCTGGTGTGCAACATCTAGGGATGTGATATGCAATGCGCAACATCACAACAAGATTTGTACACCATGTTGAGTGTAAGTAGATATGCCAGGAGATTATGGTTTGCTATTGTTCATGGTGACACTACTTGTGTCCTGAAACAGACTGGTACATTTGTTCACACATGCCTGTCTAATCAATGGATGTGGGTAAAAGTTGGTATATTGCTCGATTGTGGTATCTGATCAAGGTGGGCACAGCAATTTTACACATACAGGCTCATCTCACTGCCTATCCGTGTCAGGTGACACATGTACATAGCTTGTATTTCCCTTGGTGGACCTTCTTGTGGATTCACAGGACATGAATTATTTACGAAGTTCAATGCTTGATTGGTCATGTAAACACGCATCTGTGTGAATTGGATATTTTTATTTACAGTACAAGGGGGAAGACTGGAACAGTACTTGCCCATTCAACCCAACATTGCATGTATGCCCGTTAGAGGGGCAGACAGAGTCCTTTGGGAGTGACGGATCCAAGGAAAGAGGCGGAGTTTGCAGTGTCATTGTCACGAAAAAAAGCTGATGTGGAAGTCCATGTGTAGGTCCAAGGTGAGTGTTGGGTGACATTGGAAGACAATGGAAGGGGTCGTTCTGTGGCATGATAGTAAGAACAGTACCAAGGTAAGACAGGCCTTTTGGCGTCAATGTTTGCTCTGTGTTCTCCTTACCATTATGGCAGAATCATCCTCATCTTCGTCCTCTGATGTGTCATGTGGCTCACATGTGGGTGGTGGTATGGTGGGTGCAGCACTGTGAGGCACGGACACATCAGGGGGCGGAGCTGAGGATGTGGAGCCGCCAGCAGCAGCAACTATTGGCGCCAGAGCTTGGGGCAGCACTGAGGTGACGAGCAGATGCAGGGCCTGGTAGATCCCAGCTACATAGCGCTGGTGTTCAGCCATGGCAGCCATCTGTTGTTCTTCCCTCCGCTCCCTGCTCTCCATTATCCGGGCAAGCCTGGACAAATCTGCGCTGACACTACTGGAGCCACCCTGCTGAGACAGTTGGTCTAGTCTCTGAGTCAGGACTACAGCAATGTCATCCAGGGAGCGTTGTAGAGCATTGAGCGGGCTGTGGATGTCTGTCATCCTCTGCATGTGGTCCCTGATGGGACTCAGACACCCACGTATGTCGTCCATTTTGGCTGCCAGGCTCTCAAACCCCAACCGCACCTGGTCACGCGTCTCCCGCTGGACCTCAAGCACATGGCGGTGAAAGGCCTGATATGTGTCGTCAAGGTCCTGGGAGGCAGCTGTGGTGGAAGGTGCCTGCTGCTGGATGGTTTGTGCAGGGGGTGGGGTTTGCGCAATGCTGCTGGGTTGCCCTGCTCCTGTAGATCGTGTGTCAAGGGAGTCCAGCATCTGTAGGAATTCCTCCTGGTTGATGGTGGTGTAATCGTCCAAGTCAACGGTGAGGGGTGGGTCATTCTGCTGTCCAGGAGGTGTTGTCTCTCCCTCTGCAATTGGTATGGGAGATACAGTTTAACAGTGTGTTACATGTAGGAGCATGCATTTGTTTACTTTACAAACAGACTGCGGGAGACTACATTCTGACTGTTTTGGATGAGATGCTTATTTTTAGCAGGATGGTGATTATTTCAAGGGCATCACGGATGTGAGCTTGTACTTGTACATTGTCATCTCACATTTCACCAATATGAGAATTGTTTTTGGACAGTGTCTACACACAGGCGCTACCTGTTGTGTCCTCTGTTCAGTTGTGTGAGTGATACAGTTCATAACACCTAGTAGTCAATGTTGATGTACTCAGATTTGTATGTGTGTGCACTGCATTGTGTGATAGTGGCACCTGCTGCTTTTGTTTTACTGCCCCTCGTCCCTTTCAGGCAATGACCCTTTGACGTCTGTGAATGTACAATGCAGAGATGTTGAAAGCTGTGGTGATTATGTGTGTTGGCCAGAGTTGTGACACTTGTGCATAGTAGGTCATGAAATGTCTGGGTCACATCAGGGGTTGTGTGTACAGAAGGATGTGTCAGAGTGTGACCTGCTCCTTTAAGGAGGTGGTCCACACTCCGCCACATCAGTGAGATGTCCTGCACCATGTAAATATGTTTGTCCTGCAGGGATGCTATTCATCATGCCCTGTCACTTGCCTTGTCAGTGTGGCTCACAGACCTGCAGCTTTGCAGGGTACTGCACATGTGCATGTGTTTTGTGTGAGATTAGTTATGTGTGAGGAAGGCACCCTTTTGGCACATTGGCAATGAGAGCCTACTTGCTTTTTCAACTTGGCTGCACTATGTAGGACACATGCATCTATGTTGCTTGGGGTATTGTGATTTGTCTTGTGTGCATTCGGTCAGTCATGTTTAATCTTGCATGTATTGCTTACTGCACTTCTGTTGGATTACCCATTCTGAGTGTGGTGCAGCATGTATTGCAATAGTTGTTACTGTCTGTTCAGACGGTGTCAACACCCATTACCCGCAACTTTGATCCCACATGTGGTGTGTGTGTGGCAGTAGTGTTCCGTATGGGACATGCTGCCGGGCAGGGACGTGGGGCGGTGGAGGGGCAGGGTGGGGGTTGGTATACACCGGAATATGGATGAATGCATGTCAGTAGACATTAAAAAAAATAAAAGGGATGTAGTTGGGCGCCCTGCATCGCATTTGGCAATGCAGTGCGCGCAAATGAATCCGTTTTAAGGATTTAACTGTGTACTTACCTGCATTCATCCGTATTCCAGTGTTTACTACACCCCACCCTGCCCCTCCCCTGCCCCACGTCACCGCCCGGCAGCACGCCCTATACGGGACACTACTGGTGTGTGTTACAGGATTTTGCTTTAGTTGATTTACAGATGCGTGTTTATGTTGCTCAGGCCTTGTCAGTGCCACCCTCACAACAGATGCAAATGGCATGGTGATGTGTATTTGTGTATGTGCCACGCAGCTGATGACATGGATGATACATGCTATCCTGGTTCAAGATATTCAAGTCCTGGCTTTGCGTGTGTGTGATGATTTGACATTACTCGATGTTTGTTCACTGACACAGTTGACTTACCAAACAGATGTGTTTACATGCACATGATCGTGTGATGGCCAACTCAAATGATGACAGAGGAGGAATGCTGTTTTCAGTATGACAGATGTGTACACTTGGGGGTGGGTGAGTGAAATGTGACCTTATGATTGAGTGTGCCATTTGGGGCTTTTTAATTGTTGTTGGAAAATTTGCTATCCTTGCTTGTGGTCATACTTTGTTTGGCATACTTCTTTACGGGGACATTGTTGTTGTGTGAGTTTGTCACAACAACAAGTAAAGCAGTACAGCTTTGTGAAACACATTGCTGATATGCATTGTTCATGTACCGTGGTGTTGCAGGTATTTCCCCCCTGCTCATTGCATAACATTGCCCCATGAGTAAAGTCTGCAGCATGTGTACATTTAGTCCTTTTATATTTTTTTTAACATTAAAATTAAACTTGATGAAGTTTTAGGAAGCAGGGCATTGACATCTCCCAAATCACAGACCTAGTCCCCCTCCACTGATCGTAATATACAATATTGCAAACAGAGGATCTCAGCTCAACCTTGAGGCACGTTTCCGCAATGTCCTTGGAAACTATGATTCATGTAACAAAGGGAGCTATGTCCAATACTCTATGGGTCCCAGATTGAGAAACTTGACTATTCCTACTAAATCTATCCATGCCCTAAATTCCAATCCCCCTCCCTCCAGGCATGTCACATCCCCCATTACTCTGCACTCATCGATAACCACTAGTAATGCGTGGTCGGTGATCTCAAAAAGGTAAACAATTGAACCTTGTGCAGGCTGCCGCTTTGGATTCACGTGTCTTGCATATCGCTAATGGTGGCACATGGCTACTTCTACGCGCTGTAGGGGGCCTACCCTGTCAACAGCTCTCCCAGGTCAGTGTCATCATCACTTTCAGCGTCTGGTTCTTTTGATAGTCCCACCAAGTGTCCCCACGCTCTAGCTGCCTCGGGTGCTCCATCACTCCCTGTCCTGTTTGCCAATTGTAGCCGAACCATTCCATCGCAGTCCGCCCATTTGATGAAATCTCTCTTCCAGCGATCTAAGCTTGGGGCCAACTCGCCTTCCAGTGCTTCGTGATTTCTCTCTTGGCAACCACCAGTCCCATATCTATGAACTTGGTGGTGATTTTAGTTTTAGCTGTGTGGGGAAACCAATGCAGTATACATGTCCCCAATGCCATATCTAATTCCCTATCCGTCACTACCTTCAATAGTGCAAGTACGTCATTCCAGTAAGTAGCCAGGAGTGGGCACTTCCTGTGCATTTGAGGGAAGTCTGCCCCTTCACCCCGACACCTCTGGCATTCATCTGAGTCAGTGTTAAAATATGTTTTGATTTTTGCCGGTGTGAGGTAAGCACGATGTGTGACATGGAAATGGAGCATTTGAAAGCAGGCATTCCTGGTGCTCTTCCACGCCCGCTCCACTATCTCAGCCCAAGCCCTTTCCGGATTCTCTCTCCCTACATCAACCTCCCATTTGTACTTAAGTATGTCCAAAGGGGGTAGCTTCTCAAGGGTCATGCACTTGTATAGACACGTGACTGCCTTAGACCTCCCTGCTGCAGTCACTATGTATTCACAATGTGTGTGCATTTAGTCATGTGACTAATTTAGCCATCGGCCTACATGGTCACTTTTTTGGGAGATAGCATGTGTTGCCAGTATGCAGACTCACTGGATGCTTGCTCACTTGCAGTACGCAGAACTGCATTGCATGAACGGTCAAGGGGGCATATTGCTTGGCGATGCGTGAGGTTGTCACGATGTCCCCCTTGCCTCATCACCACGCATATCCAATTCATCAGCACAAGGCCGCATCTCCCAGTCGCCCAAATGAGCATGCCGTGTGAATGTGACAGATCACGTGCACCAGTGAGCATGCCAACAACAAGCTCAACACACCTGCAACTTTGCACATGTGTTTGGCTTGTGTGCAAGGTTGTGTATGGCCATAAAAGTCACCCTTGATGGCCATGCACGACCTTGCACACAAGTCAGACACACGCGCAATGTTGCAGGTGTGCTGAGCTTGTTGTTGGCATGCTCACTGGTGCACGTGATCTGTCACATTCACACGGCATGCTCATTTGGGCGTCTGGGAGATGCTGCCTTGTGCTGATGAATTGGATATGGGTTCTGATGATGCAAGGTGTGCATTTTGCCAGCCCTCCGCATCTCTAGGTGATGTGGCACTTTGCTAATTGATGTTGCCCTTATTTTGTCATCTGATGTTGTACCTGGACTGTGTTTGGCTGACTTTACGGTGCACATTTCAAAGTCTGGGTGCCCGGGAATATGTGTCTTGCAAGGTTTTGGCTTGAGTCAGGTGATCTGTGTCCATGCCACCATGCACAGGGCTATCTGGGACCTGATCCACAGTGATTGTGGGTCTGCAATGCAATTTATTGTGCATGAGTGCCATTGTGCCCATCCACCGCCATCCACCCACTCCATGGTTGGTACTCACCCTGTGGTTGTGTCTGCTCACATTCAGCAGTGTCCTGACCCGGCACTCCGACCACCGTTTCATCAGTGATGACTTGGGCCACCATTTCCTCCGTCTCATCCAGCTCCAGCAGGGGTGCTGGACTCCCACCTCCAGTCGCATTTGCTGCCTTCCAGTTGGCTGCTATTTTTTCCTTGGTATTTTTCTTACTATCATTCCAGCGCTTCCTGACCTCGTCCACTGTCCTCCTCTTCCTCTCTCCAACAGCATTCACCTTGTCCGTAATGTCTTCCCATATTTCTTTTTTTCTGGACAATGGCACTGTGCATTTGATAAATAGCTCCTGTTGATGTTCAGCCACCAGGCCACACAGGACCTGATTTTCCTGGTGACTGAACCTGGGGTTCCTCTTCCTCTTGGCCTTCTCCTGGGTCTCTGTCTGGTCCTCCTGGCTAGCTGTGGGGTTGTTTGTAGGCTCAGCACTTGTCCCAGCTTCCTCCATGTCTCTCCTGGGATCTGTTGTATTCTCCATTTTTCTTTTTTTTCCCTGCTTGTAGGCCTTTTATGGGGCATTTTGGCGCTTGATTCGTGTGACATGCAGGCCTGCTGCCAATTTCCCGGCCGATTTCGGAGCTATTTAGCCTATCGCTACTTTTCTGTGCTTAGCGTGCTTTTTTTTATCGCCGGCGCGCAGGATGTATCGCCGTCCATTAGCGCCGGGATTGAATGCTATCGCTGGGTAGCGGCGCGTTGTTAATATGTCGCTACCACGGCGATAAGATCCGGGTTTTGATGGCGATAAAAAAGGACGCTTATCGCGCTTAGCGATAATTATCGCGGTTTGTTGATAATATCCCCCGAAGTACTTACTTCATTTAGTTATGGGAAGTACCCTTGTTTGGTGGAGATTCACCTCTTTGTAATCTTGTTGTCTTCTCTTGATGAGGATTCATGTTATCACAGATTTGTGGATGAAGACGCTCGAGGACAATCCCATTGCTGAAATTACACGCCCACCTCATGGCCCTTTATGCAGCTGTAGCAATATGAAATCCTTAAAGGAGGTGAATTCATTGTTGATATATTGGAGCACAATCTGATGTGTAGTGACTGTGATGAGTGGTTTCTTTCTTATTGTCTCCTGGTGAGTGCATTGTCCATGGTTCACCCATTTAAATACCCTAAGTATGCAAATGCCCAAAATCAATAGCACCATTCACACACACCCTCACAGACATACACCGATACTCACACACCTTCTCACAGACCCACAAAGGCACTCACTGACCCACTCACAGACCTGCACAGGCATTCACACACCCACTCAAACACTCACAAAGGCACCCACTGACCCACACAGGCACTCACACACCCACTCACAGACAAACACAGGCACTCACAGACCCACTCACACACCTACTCACAGACTCACACAGACACTCACACACCCATTCACACACTCACAGAGGCACTCGCAGACCTACTCACAGACCCACACAGCCACTCACACACGCATGCTCACAGGTGACAGGTTACAGTTAAGATTAAAAAGTTTTTAAAAATGTAGAAATTCACTGAATAAACCAAAGGTTACTGGGATGTTATAGTTAGGAAACAGAATAGAAAAAAAATCCCTTAGAAATTCACTGAAAAAAACAAAGATTACGGGGACATTATAGTTATGCTCAGATTTCACCTGTACAAAACCATTGAAATTTAGCAGTTATAGTTACCTGAGCTAACTATAATGTCTGTCCCCACAATGCACTGGTTATGATCTCACATATTACATCACTCATGACATGGTTAGTGACATCATTGATGACATCACTTATGACATCTCAAATGACATTACGGATGACTTCACTGATGACATCATCCACAGAGCCACTCATACCCCCATACCTTTTATACATCCACTCACATACCCACACAACCACTCACATACCCATTCACAAACCCATTCAATGACTCACACACACCCACTCACTCACTCATATTTTTTATTTTATTTTATTTATAAAGTTTTTTTAGCGCGAACATGACCCTAGCGGGAATTAGAGCGCTTTACATTAGATGAATACAGGAAAAAGTTGAAGAGGTAAAAACTTGTCACAAATGTGAATGGAACATAGCAAAGTGATAACTATGGCGGATCATCAGTGTGTTAGACATACAGTTGAATAACAAGGTAGGCAGGAGTAGACAAGAGAACATAGTGTGATAACATTAAAACATGGGTTAAAGTCTTAGGGTGTGAGCTTGTTCATTAGTAGCGTTTTCACTTCTTTTTTGAAGGAGGAGGAGGAATAGATTCTGAGGACATATGGTGGCAAGGAGTTCCATATCTTCGGTGCGATACCAGAAAAGGCTCTACAGCACGTTCTCTTTTTGTGGAAGGTCTGTGATTTCAATAGAAGTGAACGCGCGCTTCGTGAAGATCTGCAGCCCCCGATAACTCTAGCTTTTGTGCCAAGTAACTGGGGGTTTTGAGATGAAGGGCTATATGAGTCATGCAGGCGATCTTTAGTTGTATTCTTGCCTCATAGGGGAGCCAGTTCAAGGCTTTTAGGGTTGGCGATATGTGTTTTTTTTCTTTTTGTTCCAGAGACCAGTCTGACCGCAGCGTTAAGAGAAGCCCTCAGCGTGGCCAGCTTGTATTTAGGAAGTCCGCATAGAGTGGTGCTTCCGTAGTCCAATCTTGGCAACACTAGAGCTTGGACCGCCATCTTTATGTCACCTGTGGAAGGAAAGGCTTAAGTTTCCTTAGGATACTCATCTGATGATTTGCTCCTTTGGTGGCTTTACTGATATGATCCTGCATGTTCAAGTGTTTGTCAAAGGTAATTCCCAAGAATTTAGCAGAATCAATGATGTGGGGAGGGCAGTTAAAGGCTGTTAGATGCTTCAGCCAGAGGTCGATCTTGGGCGTATGGTTACGTGGGGAGATGAGGAGGAATTCCATTTCGGAGGTGTTGAGCATGAGGTGGTTGCCAGTGAGCCAGCTTTGAGTGTTATGCAGAATAGTGCTGAGGGAGATGAAGTCTTCTGGGGAGGAGATTTTCATATACAATTGAGTGTCATCTGCATACACTTGATAAAGAATGCTCACGGAGTTCAATGCGTTTGCCAGGGGTTCCATGAATTAGTTGAAAAGAATGGATGATAGTGCAGACACTTGTGGAACCCTGAGGGTGACCACGGTGGGTTGAGAGAGGGATTGCTTTATCTTGATTCTTTAGGTTCTGCTATGTAGGAATGAGGTAAACCATTGTAGTACGGGTCCTGATAGACCCATCCTTCATTCCAATAGGGACAGTAGGTTGTCGTGTTTAACCGTGTCCAAAGCAGAGGACAAGTCAAGAAGTATCAAAAGACATGATTCATTATGGTCTAGCATTTTTAATATGTTGTCCATGATGTGGGTGAGTGCTGATTGTGTGCTGCGTCATTGACGAAAGCCAGATTGGTGTTGATCCAGGAGATTGAAGTTCTCTCTGTGGTTGCAGAGATGAGTTAGCACACATTTTTCTAGCAGTTTCACCAAAGTGGGGATGTTGGATATAGGGCGGTAGTTGTTGAGTTCCGAGCAGAGAGTGTTGGATTTTTTTAGGATGGGTGTTACCTGCCCTACTTTTAGGCAGTCAGGTATAGTGCCTGCCCAAGAGAGATGTTTACAATCCTTGACCATAAGGGGAGAATAGAGGTTTTTATCATTTTGAAGCTTGAAGGTGTTAGTGGATCATTAAAGTGGTTGGATGGATTTATCGCTAGAAGAATGTTATAGATGTCATTTTCAGTGAGGGGCGTGAATTTGTGCCAAGAGGCATTGTTTTTTGGAGCCCCCTTCCGATGGACTAAATCGATCCGTGACCTGGGAGGAGATTGAAAACTCAAGACCTGTAGCTGGTGGTAGTGCACTCTTTGATTATAGTTCGTATTCAATGGTTTTTGTTTTCTCTAAGAAGAATATGGTCAGTTCCTCGCAGCTAGGGGTTTTGCCCTATCCTTGTTCCGGTGGGTTTGGTGTGTTGAGCGATGTGTTACAGCCATTAACACAGCCAAATCACCCACCCATACAGCCACTTACACACCCACTCACTCACCTATACAGTCACTCACACAACCATACAGCCACTCACACTAGCATTCTCTCACCGATAGAGCCACTCACAGATCTACTCACTCACTAATACAGCCACTCACACAACCACTCACTCACCCACACTAGCACTCACTCACATAAACAGCTACTCACACATTTATTCACCAATCCAGTTAACCACTTATATACCCATTCACACATCCATACAAGCAGTAACACACTCACCCACTCACCTATAAAGCCAGTCACACAGACATTTAGGGCCTAATTATGATGAGAGGCAGAAAGCCCCTGACCGCAGGTCGGAGGTTTTCCGAGTCTCATCGCGGTTTCAGTTTTGATCACCGCATTATGATGCAGGCGGTCGAAAGTGAAACTGGCCAGTCATACGGGCTGGATTCTGACGGGCTCAAGGAGCCCGTCAGCAGTTGGAGGCCTGCCCGTAATCCCTATGGACAGCGTTTCCACTGTAGGGATTATGATGTAGGTTTCCGACAGGCTTTCCATGTCGGGCTTTCCAACATGGAAAGTGGGGTGGCATAGTGAGCAAAAGATTGATGGATTAAACCCAGATCTCTTGACTGGGGGTGAGTGGTTGAAAAGTTTCAACACTCCGTCCATCATCTTGTTGTGTTTACTAGTGGGCCTGCAGCACTGATTGTGTCACCCACATGAGTAGCCCTGCAAATATGTCTCAGACCTGCCACTATAGTGTCTGTGAGTGCAGTTTTAAACTGCCATGTTGACCTGGCAAGTGCATCCACTTGCCAGGCCCAAACCTTCCTTTTTACTACATGTAAGTCACCCCTAAGGTAGGTCCAAGGAAGCCCCATGGGCAAGGTGCAGTGTATTTAAAAGGTAGAACATGTACTGGTGTGTTTTACAGGTCCTAATAGTGAAATACTGCTAATTTTGTTTGTCACTATTCCAAGGACTATCTATCCCATATGGTAACATGGGGATTGCCTTGAAATATCTTTTAACTGTAATTTCACATTGGGAACAGGTAGAGATTAGGGTCTGGGGTGCCTGAACTCACAATTTAAAAATGCATATTTTAGTAAAGTTGGTTTTTAAATTGCGTGCTTGAAAATGCCACTTTTAGAAAGAGGGCATTTAATTGCTTAACTGTTCTGTGCCTCTGCCGGTCTGTGGAATCCATGTATGGGTAAGGATGACATTCACCCTAGACAGTCACACAAAAGGAGCAGAGGTGTGCCCTGCATATCATGATGGGCCGTCACCAGGCTGATTGGCCTTCCTGAGCTACAGTGGTGGGAGGAGTTGTTACTGACACCTGAATAGGGTTGTGCCTGCCCTTACACAAATCTATCTCCACTCCCCTGTAGTCTGTGTGGAGTCAGGTCAGGGTAAAGGCAAGGTCTTGTGCACTACAAATACTTTCCTTTGAAGTTTCCCTGCTTCAAAGGCAGAAAGGGTTATAAGTATTAGACCTCTGACACCCCAAAATCAGAACCCTTCTGTACTAAGGACATTATGCCAAAAAGAAGAGCTGGATTCTGTAGGAGGGACTGCCACTCTGCCTGTTGCTTTGTTGTGCTGGCCTGCTGCTTGCTGCTTCTGTCCTGGGAGTGAAAGGACTGGGCTTTGCTTTCCGTATCCTGCTTCCAAGGTTCTCCAAGGGCTTGTGCGTGCTTGCCTCCTGTTAAGAAATCTCAGAACCATCAAAGACTTCAACTACAAGTGCCTGGACTCTTCTGCTGACAGTCCTGACTTGACAAGTGGTACCAAGTCCAGTTCCTGGGCCCTTGGAAGTGGCATCTGGTGAGCTGAAGGAGAAAATCCACGCATCGTCTCCAAGCATCTGTTTTTATCGATGCATCGCTACAAACTTTGACGCATTGCCACTGCCAGCACCGGAGCATGGTCCACGCTTGACGCAACGACCGCAGCTTACAACCAGGCCCCAGCTTTCAATCGCAGCACGTCAGAAGAACCACCGCAGAGTGAGTTTCGAGTACCGAAGTCTGTGACGCACTGCACCAACTCTGATGCAGCGACCGATTCTTCGCTGTGGAATCGATGCACCGGCTGCTTCGCAGTTGTGAAACCGATGCAGTGCACCTGAATTTTCAAGGCATCATCCCTAGGTGCCGATTTCTTCATCGACACTGCGCAGCAGTAAGGAACCAAGGCTGCATGTCCGGATACCGATGCATCACCTCCCCTTCTGGTAAGGAACCGATGCATCACCTCCCCTGCATAGCAGTAAGGAACCAACGCATCACCTACCCTGGCAGTAAGGAGCAGGCACATCACCTCCCCTGGGAGTAAGGAACCAACGCATTGCTTGGCTTTTCTGGCACCTCACCTCCCCTGCGCCTGCTTTGTCTTTGAATTTTGACGCATTCAAGGTACTTTGTGCTAAAAGAAATGCATGCATAGACTTCTATGGACCGAACTTATTTAACCCTTGAAAAGTGATATCTTAACTTAGGTATGATGGATTTTTGTTGTTTTGGTCTCGTTTTATCCAGATAAATATTAACTATTTTTCTAAACTGGTGTGTACTCATTTTGTAGTGTTTTCACTGTTACTGTGTGTGTATGTACAAATGTTTTACACAGTGCCTCTAGGATAAGCCTGAATGCTTGTGCCAAGCTTCCAAGGGGGTGAGCAGGGGTTATCTTAGCTCTGTGACTCCCTTACCCTGACTAGAGTGAGGGATGTATATATATATATATATATATATATATATAGATAGATAGATAGATAGATAGATAGATAGATAGATAGATATATTGTTGGAAAACGACGCAGTATCTGTGAGGCCTGCACAAATAACATGTCACATTTGTCCTTCACTGGGAACCAAACACCCTATTGTAGCGCTTGACTCTCAGAGGGTAGTGTTGCAGAGCAGTCTAAGGCTTACTCAAGGGAGGTGGTGTGGGCTACTAATCGCCAATACTGGTGCGCAGAAATAACACTCAATAATTGATTGTCCAGTCTGTACTTTGCTTTATAAAAGTAAGAGTACATTTATTAAACACACACACTACTCAATACTATGCACCAATTTACAAATATACCTAAGCTGTTGGAATTACTTTGTGATATTGCATAACATCGCCACCCCTCCCGCGGGGGGGTGGGGTCTAGTACCACCACTCCCAAGTATGCACATCATCTTGCCCCCTAATGCAGTGGGTTGACACAACCTGGAGCGAGGGCCTTGCCAACTGGCAACATCCCAGTGGCGACCCACCCCATCATCTCAACACGCATTAAAAATAGGTACACCTGCCCTAGAGACACATAACCCTGACTGAGATCTCATATTGTCCATACAGTATACACCTCTACATTTTAGTGGCTAACAGTCTGGGTTGTTCTTCCCCTAACGCCATAGCAAGAATACATGTTTGGGCATCACTTTAAATGAGGTACTTTTCATAGCTGATAACAGTTGGAATGCATTGCAATCACAGCCTCTAAAAGGCATCACAGGTAAAATCACAGGATTAAGCATTTATAGCCAGACACCCTAGCAGGAATGTCTGGCAACATAACCCCACTTGGCTTATGACTCGACCTTACACAGGTACTTCACATAACACATGTGAATTTCAGTCCCTCTAAAAAGAAATAACCTTAGTAAATGCAGTTCTGGTGCAATTACACCTCTTCATCTCCAGGGGATGCCCTTTACCAGACATCCCCCACTCAGACCTTCCTACATTGGTGCAGTCCGTAACGCACCCCCCAGCTGCAGAACAAAAGTCCAGCCTCAGAATGCTTGGATTGCTGGCTGAGCCCTTGAGGGGTTATTCTTTCTATGTCCCCATAGACTTAGGGAGGGACTTTCCATTTTCATGCTGGGGGAGACTGCGTTGCTCCTGCAGCTCCCCCTGCACCTAGGCACTCATCTTGCAGTGACCCCGTCTCCTGGGGCCACCACTAGCCAAGAAAAAGCGGCTTTCCCCTGCAGGCCGGTCCGGGCCTGCAAGGCATTATGGGGCGCTTCTCCTTAGCCCCGTGTATATTATAGCAGCGGCTCTCCCGCTGCGTCGGGGAGACCCATGATGTGGGCCTCCGGCCACGTCGTTCCTTCGTTGGAGGGTCCGGTCCCACCCGGACCCCCAGGTGAGTGTCACAGCTCGGGGAGCCCACCCGAGCTGTTCTGGCTGTTCTTTGGGGGCCCGGTCCCACCCAGGCCCCCCGCACTCCTCATTGCCCCTTTTCAGGGTCCCGGTCCCACCCGGTAACCCCGCATGGCTCAATCGTTGGAGGGCAGCCCGGGGAGCCCACCCCCGGCTGCCCCCGCCGGCTCCCCGCCCGGGCAGCACCCTTGCGTGCTGCCGCGGGAGCCGGCACCGCAGTTCTGGTCTGCCCGCTCTGGCGGGCAGACGCGAAGACTCCCGCCGGCCCTGCTGGACCTCTGGGGGTGCGACAGCACTCCCCCACCTTCCTTTACTTCGGGGCCCGGGGATGGGGTCCCGGGTCCCTCGCCCTCTTCACGAGGAGCGCGCCGGCGCTCCCTGACTTGGAATCAGGGCCCGGGGTTGGGATCCCAGGCCCCAGGGCATCTTCCCGGGGAGCGCAATGGCGCTCCCCGGCTCCCGCTCTTCTTCGGGGGCCAGGGTGGGCTCCTGGCACCCCGTGCTCAGCTTCATGGGGAGCGTGACGGCGCTCCCCAACTTAGCTTCTCCTCGTCGGGGACCGGAGTTGGGGTCCTGGGCCCCACGGTCATCTTCACGGGGGGCGCGATGGCGCTCCCCGCCCCCGTCATCGCCGGGGGCTAGGGTGGGCTCCTGGCACCCCGGATGGGCCACTTCACGGGGAGCGCAACGGCGCTCCCTGGCTTTCCTTTGTGCTGGGGGCAGCCCCCGGGACCTGACCCACCCCGGGGGCACATTCAAGACCGGCGGAAGAGCCCCACGCGCTTCGTCGTCGGTCCGGCCAGAGGTCAAAGGTCGCCTACCTTCTGGGGGGCATATCTCAGCCCCCAGGGTACCGATCTGCGCCATTTTTGCCTCCTCTTGCGCCTGGTGGCCAGCTCTTGCCATCTGGAGCGCTTTCCTTCGCCCTCTGGGTCTCCAAGAGGGTGCATTCAGCAGGGAGCTGTTCTCACTGGCTCCCTGCGCCAGCTTTTCACTTGGCTCTCTTCCTGGGCCTCTCTTCTTCTTGCGCAGAGGCCCAGGCTCCTGCTCACCGGTCCTGGGCTCTCCTGCTGGCGCTATTCAGGATCCTGGGACAGTCAGGGGGTTCCTCCTTCCAACTGCCCATGGCACCATGCTCCAGCACCAGTCTTCCTCAGCAGACCACACCCCAGAGAGAGAGCTCCTCTTCCTGTGCAAGACCTTTTAAAAGAACTTGGAGGGGGCTGGCAGGAAGTCTCTTCTTGCCCTATCAGGCAGCGACACATCACCTCTCTGCCCATGCTCCCTCCTTCCTGCCCAGGCCTCTGGGTTTGTTCAAAATGGCGTCGTCCAGGGGTCTCATGCCACATGGTCTCTGAGAGCCCCTTCCCCCCTCGCTGCCTTCTCTCCAGAGCAGCTTGGTGCCTGGCACCAGGTGACAGCTGCTGATGGATGAACCTGTAGCTCCACCCATCTTCTCTTCTTGGAGTGGAGGCCTTCGCCCTTGGAATGCTTGTTGTGCAGGTTGTGTAGAACCGAGTCACAAGAAAACAGTGAAAAAGAGGTTAGAAAAGAAGAAAAGGAGGCAGGGTAGAAACACCCTGACCCCCTAGGCCTGCTCAGGGGGTCCCACAAGGACCCCCAGGGCCAAAAAAAGCTTTTTTTAAAAATAATTTTGGCGGAATTCACGTTGGGGTCGCGAATCCCGCCGCAAATTTTAAAAAATGAAGCGTGGGCTCCCGCGCTTCATTTTAATGAGGCCCCTTGGTGGGCCAGGTCCTGGGGGCATTGTCAAAAAAATAATTGCGGGTGCCCCCGCAGCCCCGGGGACTACCACCTCCCTGGGGCTATGCTGATTATGTGAGGGGGGCTTGCACCCCCCACCGCAGCCCCGGGGACCACCACCTCCCCGGGGCTTTTTAAAAAAAAGAATGCGTGGGGGGGTCCCACCCCCACACGCTAACCCGGGGACCGCCACCTCCCCGGGGCTTTATCAATTGTATGCGGGGGCACGCAGCCCCCCCACGGCCCCGGGGGCCGCCACCTCCCAGGGGCTGTGTTTTTTTTTGTTTTTTTTAAAAAGAAGTGTGGGATGGCAAGAGCCCCCCACACGCCCCGGGGACCACCACCTCCCCGGGGCAATCTTTATTTAAATGCAGGGGTCCGTTACGGACCCCCAAGCCCCAGGGACCACCACCTCCCCGGGGCTTTAAACATTGGGAGGGGGGCCGCACAGCCCCCCTCCTGGAGCCCTTGATGGCCCTGGGGACCGCCACCCCCCAGGGCCAGCTCCTGCAGTGTTCCGGGGTGCCCACCCCGGGACACTGCTGTTTGCTATGGCAGAGCGGGAGCATGGCTCCCGCCCTGCCATAGTAAACTCTGCTTTGCTTCCTTGAAGCGAGAGCAGGGAAACCTGCTCTCGCTTCAAGGAAGCAAAGCAGAATTGCTTTTGAGCAAGGGGAGCTGCATGTCAGCAGCTCCCCTTGCTCAAAAGCAATACTGGCTCCTGCAGAAGGCGGGGAGCTGGCGGGACCATGGGGGCATTGGGGCTCCCCCCATGGTCCCCAACACAAAGGGCCGGCCCCGGGGGATGGGGTCCCTGGGGCCAAAAGTGGCCTCAGGAGGGGGGCCACGCAGCCCCCCTCCTTAAAAAATATAAAAATAAAAATAAAAAATTTGTGGCCATGCCCCGGGGGATGAGGTCCGCGGGGCCGAAATTGGCCTCAGGAGGGGGCCCCCTTCCAGTTTTCTATTTTTTAAAACAGGTCAGGCCCTGGGGATGGGGTACACAGGGCCCCAAATATTGTAAAAGAAGGGGGGCCACACAGCCCCCCTTCTACAAAAAATAAATTTTAAAAAAAGGCGGCATCGCGCCGGAGGCCCCGCACCCTCCCTGCAGCACTCAGCAAAGCCGCGTTTGCAGCGTGGTGTAAAAAGGGGCGTGGCCTCGGAACACCTCTCTGGAACGCAGCTCTGTGGTGCTTACTGGAGGTACCTGGTGGGCTAGTTGGCCCCCAGGGACCCTCAGGATTCAAGGGGACTTAATCCCTTAACTCACAACGTGCCAGGGGGCATGTTTGCACAATGATGCAGGGAGGGGGTGGGGCCTGATATAACAAGTTAGCAATCTTGCTGTGTGGGTCTTACTGGAGGTAATAAAAGGGTTAGTTGGCCCCCAAGGTTGACGTTGGGGGCTAACTACCCCTCCTGTTACCTCCAGTAAATCCCACACAGTGGGATTGCTAAAAGGTGTTTGGAGGCCACGCTCACCTTTCTCCACCACTCTGAAAATGAGACTGCTATTGTTGGAAATGGCCCTTTTTGCAGGGTCACCCCTAAACTTTTTGCCTGCCTCCTGTATTTTTGCTGACCTGTTTCTGTTGGTTTTATGACTCTGGGCACTTTACCACTGCTGTTCAGTGCTAAAGTGCATATGCTCTCCCTTTGTAAATATGACTATGTGAATTGGTATATCCCTGATTGGCTTATTTGGTTTACCTGTTAGTCCCTAGTAGTGTGGCATGTGTGTGCCCAGGGCTGGTAAACCAAATGCTGCTGGTGGGCCTGCAGCACTGATGTGTGCCACCCACAGAAGCAGCTTGTAAAGTGTGTCTCAGACCTGCCACTGCAGTGTCTGTGTGCAGTCCAGAACTGCCATCTTGGCTGTGAAGTGCACCCACTTCCCAGCCCCTGAACCTTCCCTTGGCATCTTGTAAGTCACCCCTATGGTAGGGTGCATTGTATGTGTAAGGTAGGACACGCCTTGCTGTGTGTAGCATGTCCTGGTAGTGAATTATGCCCCATTTCGTTTTTCACTACTGTAAGGCTACCTGTTCCTCATAGGCTAGAATGGGCAGTTTGACTATTACATTCTATAGTCCTAACTGACCCCAGGAACATGGTAGAAAAACGAATTTAGTATGCCTGAGCTCAGAATATTAAAATACATCTTTTAGTGAAGTTTATTTTTATATTCTGTGTTTGAAAATACCACTTTTAGAAAGTAGGTATTTTCTTGCCTAAGCCTTCCAGTGTGCTCTGCTGTTATGTGTATTGGCTGTCTGGTTTTAGAGGGGCAGGGCAGGCTGAGTCAGACCTGGGTTGAATAGAGAGATCTGCATTTAGAGTGTGGGGAGGGGTGGCTCCTTGACCTGAATAGGGCTGTGCCTGGCAAGGTGAATGCTGGCTCCACCTCCTACTGTGTGTCTGCTAGCAGACCCCCTCTTTCTGAAAGGAAGAATTCAGCCTGGTAAACAAAGTGCTCCAGGCCTCAGCAGAACTGGTTCTGGCTAGGTTCAGTGACTTGTAGCTTCTGAGAACAAAGACTTTTGGGGTATAAATATATGTGCTCAAACCCCTACAATTTGTATTGCTTTTGGATCTGGAGAGGAAACTCTGTCCGTGCCACTAGAGGAATCTGCAGGAAGTGACTGTCCTTGTGCTTGTGTGTTGTTTCTTGCACTGGCCTGCAGCAGTGACCACTGGACCTTGAAGAAGAGGAAAAGGAACTTTTGAGAGAACTTTTATTTTTGTTACAGCAATTACCCAAGGGCTAGGAAGAGAGCTAGCCTCCTGCTGGAGTCTCAGGCACATCAGACTCCACCACCAACCTCCTGCTTCCTCCCTGTGAGGATTGCTATCTGCTGATGAGGCTCCTGTGAGTTCCAGGGCCTCTAGTTTTGCTTCAGAGAAAAGAGTGCTGGAAATCGTCGCTGACGCACGTTTGCGAGCCGCTGCAGCCGAGAGCGCTGGAAAAATCATTGCGCTGCTGCCGCTGGGTGCTCGCAACACGAAACCATCGCTAACGCCCCTTTGCGAGCCGCTGCAGCTGAGACGCGCTGGAAAAATCATCGCGCTGCTGTCGCCGAGCGCTCGCAACCCCTAAAGAAATCATCGCTTCAAGACATCGCTTTGCGGACGCCATGCGTCCGCCATTTTCATCGCATCGGATTTCGTCGCTCCCTCGCGGAGCGTCATCTCTTCGCATCGCAACACAATCGCACAGCGCAACAGGATCGTCGCATCGACTTCTCCCTCACGGCAAGAAAGTCATCGCATCGGCGGCCTAGCGTGCAGAAGTTGGTCGCAGTGTCTCCGCACGCATCACGCAGATCAGCGCATCATCCTCCCTTGCGGCAAGGATTTCAACGCATCGCCGGCCTCGCGTGCCGAGAATCATCGCTACCACTTCTTTGCGACATTTTGTTGGTTTTGCTACTAAACCCAGGTACTTTGTGAGAGAAAGGGTCGCAGAGACCACTGCTTTGAATTTGAACTTTATTTTTGCAACCTTTGAACTATTTTTTGACAGTCCTTCAACAGCCATCCTATTTTTTGACAGTCTTATGAGAGAAAGGGTCGCAGAGACCACTGCCTTGAATTTGAACCTTATTCTTGCAACCTTTGAACTATCTTTGACAGCCCTTCAACAGCTATCCCATTTTTGACAGTATTGTGGCTTTTACAGTTATTGGTCTTGTGATAAATCTGCCTTTATATAAAGATACTTATTTTTTATAACTACTTGTGTGGTGTCCCTCTGTAGTGTTCCTCACTGTGTTACTGTGTATGGTCATAAATGCTTCACACCCTGCCTCTGAGATAAGCCTACCTGCTCGTGCTACGTTACCACAGGGTTGAGCAGGGGTATTAAAGAGGGTAGCCCTCTCACTCTGACTTAGGAAGAAGGGTCCCTACTTGGACAGTGGCCAGCCATTGCCAACTAGAGACCCCCATTTCTAACATTGGTGGTCAGCGGTGAGGATCTGGACTTGCATTTATGATCGCATACAATAATTATAGTGTACACTACTAGTGAGTGCAGACCATAACGTACCGCATACATTTTTTGAGAGTTTTTGGGATCCTATATTGTGATTGATATTGCCGGTGATTTTTCACCCGCGCCCATTTTTTGAGAGTTTTTGGATCCCATATTGTAATTGATATTGCCAGTGATTTTTCACCTGCGCACATTTTTTGAGAGTTTTGGATCCCATATTGTAATTGATATTGCCAGTGATTTTTCACCTGCGCACATTTTCTGAGAGTTTTTTGGATCCTATATTGTGATTGATATTGCCGGTGATTTTTCACCCGCATACATTTTTTTTGAGAAGTTTTCTTCTATTTTTTATTGATATTGCCCGTGATTGTTACAATGGGCAAGCCTATGTTTTATTGATATTGCCGGTGATAGTACCCGCATACATTTTTGAGAATTGTTGGATCCTATATTGTGATTGATATTGCCGGTGATTTTTGTACCCGCATACATTTTCTTGAGAAGTTTTCGTCTATCTTTTATTGATATTGCCCGTGATTGTTACAATGGGCAAGCCTATTGTTTATTGATATTGCCGGTGATAGTACCCGCATACATTTTTGAAAGTTTTTGGATCCTATATTGTGATTGATATTGCCGGTGATTTTTACCCGCATACATTTTCTTGAGAAGTTTTCTTCTATCTGTTATTGATATTGCCCGTGATTGTTACAACGGGCAAGCCTATTTGATTTATTATTGATATTGCCAGATATTGCTACAATGGGTCTTGCTGAAATGAGACCTACCTTTTATATAGAAGATCTGTTAACCTACAGTCTAGAGGAGCTAAGGGGTTCTGTGAGGAGAAGGGCTTAGCAGTGAGTAGGAAGGAGACTCAGCTATCCCTGCAGACATCCCTGAGACTTTGGCAACAAGACAGATGGAGATTCTTGGAGTCCCAGTACACCTACCAAGAGGGTAGTTGGTCTGAGGGTGGCTCTAGAGAGTCTGAAGAGGAGGAAGAAAGTGTTATGGAATATCTCATAGGTGGGGAGTTCCTTGATGAGCCTAGTGCCTATGGTAGTGCCAGATTCCCCTCATGGTCCCCAGAGGAGTTGGGGGACAGGCGGGAAGGTCCCATAGGTAGGGAGTCCCTTGCTGGATCTAGTGCACAGGGTAGTGCCCAATCCCCTTCATGGTCCCCAGAGGAGTTGGACAGACAGAGGGAGAGGGAGTACCAGCTGGAATTGGAGAGGCTCCAAATAGAGATTGCCCAGCTGGAGGCGCACCTAGCGCAGATAGCAGAAAAGGAGAAGTTAGCTCCAGAGGGAGGTTACCCCTGGAGCGCAGTTTTAATTGTCTGGATTCCCCAGAGAGGGTGGGGTCCAGTGGTGGCAGCAAAATTGAAGTATATAGTGATGACAGTGTAGTACACCCACCCAGGGATGTGGCACCTGACTTGAAGGAGGGGGTTGATCTACACCAGGGATTCAAGGACCTGAGATAGCTCCATTGGTGTGCAGTGTCCCTGAGGTGGATTGGGGAACTAGCGCAGGGGCTCATAGTCCTAGTGAAAGGAGGGATACTCTACCGACTCTGGATAAGAGGTGCAGGGAGAGGGGTTCCCCCGTGGTTGAAGTCCTGGTGTATGAGTGTGAGGACCGCCCAGAAGAGTGTGGGTTGAGTGATAGAGACAGTCAGTTAATGTCTCGCCCATTTCAAGAGAGTGGTGTGGGGTACGTGTGTGAGGCACTGGATTTTGAGGTAAAGGTTAGCACCTGTGTGGAGCTGTGTAATCCAATTGTGGGAGAGCATATTGTGAGTTCCTGTTTTCCAGAGCTAGGCCAACACCTGTCAGATTGCGAGTTCTCTGATCCTAGGGAACTTGCACAGGAGGCAGACCTCTGGGTGAGTACCAGAGGCTCTGTAGAGGCATTAGGGAATGACCCTAAGAGAAGTGGTTCAGAAGTTTTCCAACCCAGAGTGCTGGGAAAGGTTAGGAGTGTTACAGCTGGGTCCCCTTGTTGTGAGGAGGTTGTAGGGCCTCACATCCTGTCTCGTGGGAGCAGGAGTGAGACTGGGATAGGTCCCGAAGTGCCCCAGCCTCAGTCCCCAGGACTGGATGGTTCCATGAGGGAACACCAGGTGGGGAGCCTAGTCTGTCTGGATGGACCGTCCATTGTGGGGGTACCCCAGTGTTAGGTGAGCTGGGAGTGCCTGTAGTCAGGCCTCCATCAGTTCTTGTGCCTGGCAGTGCCACTCCTAGGGGAGGGTACAGAAGTCCAGTCTGAGGGATGAAAGGGGGAAAGAGTCCCCAGTGGAAGAACCAGTGGGTCAGGGGCCAGCCAGAAGGGCTGAGCCTCATAGGATTGGCCATGGTGACGCCACTTCTGTCCTGGGGCATCTTCACGCACTGTCAGAGGGACAGGAGGTCATGAGCTCTGTGCCAGGCAGACTGTCACGCAACACGCTAGGTATGTGTCACCCTCAGGAAGTCCTGGTTGGCCAGGCAGTTGTTCAGCCGCAGGGGTTGGTCCCTGGGTTGGTAAATCAGGTCCAGGAGTTGTCTGACCTGGAGGGAGGGACAACTGTAAGCAGTTTCCCGACCATTTTTTCCAAGAGCATCACTCCAGGTGGGAGGGTGCAGTATGCTGGAAGGGGGTGCAGAGGGAGGGAGTCCTCGCCTCTGACCCCGGTGCACCCTGAGGGTTTTTTCAGGTTGGTAGGTCAGTTGCAGGGTCCAGGCCCTGAACTGGTGGAGGGGTGTGTTTCCCTTGAGGGGAGCCTGTGTGCTCCCCAGGAAGTCCTGAGTGGCCAGGCGGTTGTTCAACCCCAGGGGTTGGTCCCTGGGATGGTAAGTCAGGTCCAGGTGTTGTCTGACCTGGAGGAAGGGACAACTGTAAGCAGTGTCCCAACCATTTTTTTCCTAAAAGCACCACTCCAGGTGGGAGGGTGCAGTATGCTGGAAGGGGGTGCAGAGGAGGGAGTCCTCGCCTCTGACCCCGGTACCACCTGAGGGTTTTTCCAGGTTGATGGATCAGTTGCAGGGACAAGGCCCTGAACTAGTGGAAGAGTGTATTTTCCTTGGGGGAATTGGTGTACTCCCCAGAAGTCCTGGGTTGCCAGGCACAGGCCCAGCCTAAGGGTACAGACCCTAGGTTGGGGGCCAGGTTCAGTGTGTCCCCCTGATCTGGAGGAAGGGGCAACTGCTAACAGTGCCCCTCCTGGTTTGTGTTATGGAGGCACCTCTCTAGGTGGGAGGGTGCCTGGCCCCAGTAAAGGGGGCGGGGAGAGGGCAGCCTCACCCTGACCTCCGCCCAGTCTAAGGGTACAGACCCTATGCTGGGATACCAGTTGCAGGATAGAACCCCTGAACTGGTGGGCGAATTATGCAGGACACCTGCCTCAGGTGCCCTGACACTTCTGGAGGGGTACCGCTCCAAGTGGGAGGGTACCGAGCCCCAAAGAGAAGGACCGGGTGTGGGGAGCCCACCCCAGTCGCTGGCCCCGCCGTTGGGTACAGGCCCAGGGCTGGTGGGTCAGTGTCAGGACGCGTTGCCTGACCTGGACAGGAGGGAGAGTGGACAAAAGGTGCCAGACACCTGGGGTTACTGCCCCGCACTCTCTGATGCCACAAAAGTTTGAGAGCCCTGAGAGGTATAGGGCTTGGATTTTATCACTGACTACTGTCAGTGACTACTGGGGCTTGTTGTTTATCTGTTGGGACACACCTGGGGGCCAGTTAAGGTTAGATGCTGCACAGGTGGTATCCACAGGTGAGGGGAAGAGTTCCCCATTGGTTATCTTAGTGGGCCCTAGGAGTGTGGACAGAGGGATCCACCAGGGTTCAGATTGGAGTAGAGCTGCCATATGCCCCTGCAGTTGCGGGCCAGTTCCGTGTTCTAGCGCTCGAAGCAGGAAGCCCATCAAAGTAGTGATTGGTCTACCCTGCGTTTTGGCTGGAAGGGGTTGTGTTGGAAATGGCCCTTTTTGCAGGGTCACCCCTAAACTTTTGCCTGCCTCCTGTATTTTTGCTGACCTGTTTCTGTTGGTTTTATGACTCTGGGCACTTTACCACTGCTGTTCAGTGCTAAAGTGCATATGCTCTCCCTTTGTAAATATGACTATGTGAATTGGTATATCCCTGATTGGCTTATTTGGTTTACCTGTTAGTCCCTAGTAGTGTGGCCTGTGTGTGCCCAGGGCTGGTAAACCAAATGCTGCTGGTGGGCCTGCAGCACTGATGTGTGCCACCCACAGAAGCAGCTTGTAAAGTGTGTCTCAGACCTGCCACTGCAGTGTCTGTGTGCAGTCCAGAACTGCCATCTTGGCTGTGAAGTGCACCCACTTCCCAGCCCCTGAACCTTCCCTTGGCATCTTGTAAGTCACCCCTATGGTAGGGTGCATTGTATGTGTAAGGTAGGACACGCCTTGCTGTGTGTAGCATGTCCTGGTAGTGAATTATGCCCCATTTCGTTTTCACTACTGTAAGGCTACCTGTTCCTCATAGGCTAGAATGGGCAGTTTGACTATTACATTCTATAGTCCTAACTGACCCCAGGAACATGGTAGAAAAACGAATTTAGTATGCCTGAGCTCAGAATATTAAAATACATCTTTTAGTGAAGTTTATTTTTATATTCTGTGTTTGAAAATACCACTTTTAGAAAGTAGGTATTTTGTTGCCTAAGCCTTCCAGTGTGCTCTGCTGTTATGTGTATTGGCTGTCTGGTTTTAGAGGGGCAGGGCAGGCTGAGTCAGACCTGGGTTGAATAGAGAGATCTGCATTTAGAGTGTGGGGAGGGGTGGCTCCTTGACCTGAATAGGGCTGTGCCTGGCAAGGTGAATGCGGGCTCCACCTCCTACTGTGTGTCTGCTAGCAGACCCCTCTTTCTGAAAGGAAGAATGCAGCCTGGTAAACAAAGTGCTCCAGGCCTGAGCAGAACTGGTTCTGGCTAGGTTCAGTGACTTGTAGCTTCTGAGAACAAAGACTTTTGGGGTATAAATATCTGTGCTCAAACCCCTACAATTTGTATTGCTTTTGGATCTGGAGAGGAAACTCTGTCCGTGCCACTGGAGGAATCTGCAGGAAGTGACTGTCCTTGTGCTTGTGTGTTGTTTCTTGCACTGGCCTGCAGCAGTGACCACTGGACCTTGAAGAAGAGGAAAAGGAACTTTTGAGAGAACTTTTATTTTTGTTACAGAAATTACCCAAGGGCTAGGAAGAGAGCTAGCCTCCTGCTGGAGTCTCAGGCACATCAGACTCCACCACCAACCTCCTGCTTCCTCCCTGCGAGGATTGCTATCTGCTGATGAGGCTCCTGTGAGTTCCAGGGCCTCTAGTTTTGCTTCAGAGAAAAGAGTGCTGGAAATCGTCGCTGACGCACGTTTGCGAGCCGCTGCAGCCGAGAGCGCTGGAAAAATCATTGCGCTGCTGCCGCTGGGTGCTCGCAACACGAAACCATCGCTAACGCCCCTTTGCGAGCCGCTGCAGCTGAGACGCGCTGGAAAAATCATCGCGCTGCTGTCGCCGAGCGCTCGCAACCCCTAAAGAAATCATCGCTTCAAGACATCGCTTTGCGGACGCCGTGCGTCCGCCATTTTCATCGCATCGGATTTCGTCGCTCCCTCACGGAGCGTCATCTCTTCGCATCGCAACACAATCGCACAGCGCAACAGGATCTTCGCATCGACTTCTCCCTCGCGGCAAGAAAGTCATCGCATCGGCGGCCTAGCGTGCAGAAGTTGGTCGCAGTGTCTCCGCACGCATCACGCAGATCAGCGCATCATCCTCCCTTGCGGCAAGGATTTCAACGCATCGCCGGCCTCGCGTGCCGAGAATCATCGCTACCACTTCTTTGCGACATTTTGTTGGTTTTGCTACTAAACCCAGGTACTTTGTGAGAGAAAGGGTCGCAGAGACCACTGCTTTGAATTTGAACTTTATTTTTGCAACCTTTGAACTATTTTTTGACAGTCCTTCAACAGCCATCCTATTTTTTGACAGTCTTATGAGAGAAAGGGTCGCAGAGACCACTGCCTTGAATTTGAACCTTATTCTTGCAACCTTTGAACTATCTTTGACAGCCCTTCAACAGCTATCCCATTTTTGACAGTATTGTGGCTTTTACAGTTATTGGTCTTGTGATAAATCTGCTTTTATATAAAGATACTTATTTTTTATAACTACTTGTGTGGTGTCCCTCTGTAGTGTTCCTCACTGTGTTACTGTGTATGGTCATAAATGCTTCACACCCTGCCTCTGAGATAAGCCTACCTGCTCGTGCTACGTTACCACAGGGTTGAGCAGGGGTATTAAAGAGGGTAGCCCTCTCACTCTGACTTAGGAAGAAGGGTCCCTACTTGGACAGTGGCCAGCCATTGCCAACTAGAGACCCCCATTTCTAACAGCTATGTTATAGTTAGAAATTAGCATCTAAAAAACTTTGAAATTGACTGAAAAAACCATAGGTTTCAGGCACGTTATACTTAGAAATTAGCATTTAAAAAACCTTAGAAATTCACTGAAAAAACCATAGGTTTCAGGGACGTTATAGTTAGTTGGACATTTCACTCGTACAAAACCAGAGAAATTCCGCAGTTATAGCCCTGGGGACCGCCACCCCCCAGGGCCAGCTCCTGCAGTGTTCCAGGGTGCCCACCATGGTTTCGAAAATGGTAGTCTGTATTTTACAGTGGGTGTATCAAAGGTTATATTAGGGTGTGAGGAGGTGCATCAGATTTTCACGTGGATGATGTCATCAGTGATGTCATCAGTGATGTCATTTGAGATGTCATCAGTAATGTCATCAGTGATGTCACTGACCATGTCATGAATGATGTAATATGTGACGTCATCAGCAGTGCATTGCGGGGGCGCGAGTTATAGTTAGCTGAACTGACTTTAACGGCGGAATTTCTCTGGTTTTGTACGAGTGAAATGTCTAACTAACTATAATGTCCCTGAAACCTATGGTTTTTCCGGGAAAATATATATATATATATTTTTTTTTTTCACTTAAAAAACAAAGGTTACAGGGATGTTATAGTTAGGAAATAGAATAAAAACAACTTGGAAATTCACTGAGAAGACCAAAGGTTACAGGGACATTATAGTTAGGCTCAGGTTTCACTCGTACAAAACCAGTGAAATCCAGCCATTATAGTTAGTGAGCTAAATATAACTCGCGCTCCGCAATGCACTGCTTATGACTTCACTTATTACATCACTCATGACATGGTCAGTAACATCACTGATGATATCACTTATGACATCTCAAATTACATCACTCATGACATCACTGATGACATCATCCAGTGGCTGTAAGTGTTTTAAAAAGGTTTATGACTGTTAGATATATATACATCGTGTATTGGTGAATCAGTGAGTGTATGAGTGCCTGCATGGGTGATTCAGTGAGTGTGTGATTGCCTGTATAAGTGAGTGATTAGGTGTCTCAGTGGAAGTATGAGTGAGTGACTGGTTGTGTTAATGGCTGTATCAGTCTGTCATTTGGTGTCTCAGTGGCTGTATGGGTGTGCGAGTGGGTATGTGAGTTTCTGTATGGGTGATTGATTGGTTGTCTCAATACCTCTATGGGTGTCTGAGTGTCTGTGTGGGTGGGTGAGGGTTTTTGTGGCTGCCTGTATGGATGAGTGAGTGGGTGGGTGAGTCAGTGGCTTCCTGGGTTAATGAGTGTGTGTGTGAGAGGCTTTATGGGTGATTGAATAAGTGTTTGGCTGTGTCGGTGAGTGAGTGCATGTGTCAGTGGTATATGGGTAAGCAACTGGATATGTAAAAGGCAGTGTAGGTGAGTGATGGGGTATGTGAGTGACTATATGGGTGAATGAGTGAGTGAATGTGAGAGTGGCTGTATGGGTGAGTGTGTGCTTGTGTCAGTGACTGTGTAGGTGAGAGAGTATGTGTTAGTATCTGTATGAGTAAGTGTGTGAGTGTATGTATAACTGTAAGGGTAAGTGGCTGTGTGATTGACTGTATGGGTGAGTGAGTGAGTAGGTGTGTGAGTAACTCTATGGGTGACGGACTCAGTGTGTGAGTGGCTGTATGGGTATATGGGTGGATATGTCAGTGGCTGTATTGGTGAGTGAGTGGGTGTATTAGTGGCTGCATGGGTGAATGAGTGGATGTGTGTGTTGATCTATGAATCAGTGAGTGGCTGTGTAAGGACTAGCAAGGGTGTGTGAATGGATTTGAGAATGGTAGTGTGGAAGTTGGAGTGGGTGTATGAAAGGGTATTTGGGGTGTGAGTGGGTGCATCAGAGATTCTGTGGATGATGTAAGCTCACTAACTATAACGGCTGAATTTCATTGTTTTTTTGTGAGTGCAACCTGAGCCTAACTTTAACATCCCTGTAACCTTTGGTTTTTTTCTTTGAATTGCCAAAGTTTTTTATTCCATTTCCTAACTATAATGCCTTACAGGAGGTACCAGGAGGGCTTTTTGGACCCCAAGGTCCCTCAGGAGTAAAGTGGACATCATCCCCCAACCAGTAGTGCGCCAGGAGCCACGTTTGCCTAGTGGTGGAGAAAGGGGACGTGGCCTCTGAAGACCTATTAGCAATCCTGCTGTGTGTGACTTACTAGAGGTATACAGAGGGGTAGTGGGCCCCCAAGGACATTAGTGGCATTTATTTAATTTGCATTATACTAAGTTATACAAAATTAATATATTTAAATATTTAACATTTACTACTTTAAACTCTATATAAAAAAATCAATATTTTGTATATATTTGGACAATATTAGTGTCAACAATACTTTTTTCCGATATTTTGGTTCTCACCATTATAAGTATAGAGCACAATATTGTGGGAAATTATATTTTTGACTCAATATATTTGTCAATGATATTGTTTACCATGATTTTGTGTCACTGATCACAGGTTTGCATCACTTACTTGCTTTAATTTCTGATACTAAAGAAGAGCTTGTTAAAGTGAATACATTTGGGCTTGTCAGTGAATCTACAACTACAGGAGACAGAGCGAGTATCTTGATTTGGGATCATCAGCAAAAATGTACTCAAGTTCCTTCAGGTCACAGAAATATTAGGTATAGGTGGCAAAGAGCAAAGTTTGGTTGAGACTTTGGGCCTGATTACGAGTTGGTCTTTCTATTCCAACTCTTGTGTAAACTCCTGTTTATGCACAGGTTGAAGTTACGAGTTGGAAAGTATTTATTGTATCCAATAATTACTGGATGACTTAAATACATCAATCTTTGTTAAATTTCGGCAGGTCAATCCTGCTGAAATGTAATGGGTAGAAACATAGAGTATTTAATCTTTCATGCAGATTTTGGTACATTGAACACTAAAATTTGCATGTTATTCCCCACAAACTTGTAATACGTGCTAGTTATCACACCTGATAAATAACATATCATGTGTTATTGTTATTTATCAGGTGTGATAAATTGCACCTATACTTGTAATTAGGGCCTTAGAGTTCTGCCTGTCACAGCAACAATGATAGAATGATTTGTAGGTTGAGCATCCAATTCGGAAATCATGTGTCCTTCGCAGCTAATCTTCAACTTTAAAGAGTTAGGCATGTAAAGGGGCTTATTATAGTCACATAGCTTTCAGCAAGATGGTCATGGTCCAAACCCAAGGATGGCCCTGCACTCTGGTAAAGTAATTGGTTAATTTCCTTCTTTAAATACAGTAGCAGGGGAATGAATGCTCCTTGGAGAGGAGAAAATATTTGATGCCTTCAAACTTTCCAGCTGCCGTCAGATTGCAAGGAGAGTGGATATTCCTTGTTTAGATAAATTATGTCGGAAGATACAGAAACATACAGGGGCATATTATCAAGCCTTTTATCGCCGCGTTAGCAGCACTTTCCTGCCGCTAACGTGGTTTATTTCTATTGCCCTATTATCAAGCTGTCGCTAACAGGTGTTAGTGACAGCTTTCTGGCGATAGCAGCCGGTTTTTCTATCGCCTTGCATGCCAGCGATATTTATCGCTAATGACATGCAAGGTAGGCGTTCCTTCTCTAAATTTCACTAAAACTCCCACTAATCTCATTTCGCCCTATTAGCAAGGATGGCCCGGACCCGCGAAGCGATAAAAAAAGTTGCGCTAAGGCCCGTTAGCTGCAGGAACTTAAGACCAGAAAATAGCTGGTCTTAAAAATGGGGATAAGGCTTGGGCCCACATCTATGCATGTTTCTGCTGCTGGAAAGCACTAAAAGCAATGTTGCAGCGCTGCCCTGCGACAAAAATACAGTGCAGGAATACGCACCATCAATAAGATAGTGCGCATTCCTGGGCACCAGTCATGAAAAGTGTTGCTGCGCTGCGACAAGACAGCGTTGCAACACTTCTCAGTACGCCCTCCATGCAACAGCATGAATGCGCTCCACTCACTGGACAGCGCTCCATGACGCAAGTAATGACAGATACGCCAGGAATCCTGGCGTATCTGTCTGTGCTAAAGTCACTCATTGCTGCAGTTGTGTCAGAACCATGACGCAACCCCAGCAATGCATGGGGCCAGCCTATCCCTATGGCACTGCCTCACCCTCACGCCTGCCATCAGGCAGGCGGAAGGTACTGACGCAGTGCCGTTCATGAGGGGTGCCCGAATGTCGGCGATGTTGGAGATCCATCGGTGGTGGTTGCACACTGCGGTGTCATCGTTTGGAAGCATTGGTGGAGTGTTGGTGCAGAGGCAGTTGGTCAGACGTTCTGCGGTGGACTTGATCCAGCTGCGATGGGGTGCGATGACGGCGCTGGCATCCGGTGGGCAAGGTGAAGACGTCATTCATCCAATGATGGTAGTGCCAGGAGAGTCTGGTGTTGTGGCTGTAGTTGAAGTACCCGCTGGCAGAGGTGACGTGCTTGCCCATGTGTCCTGCTATGTAGCCTGTTGAGGTGACTTGCTGCTTGCGTCTGATGTCGGTGACAGGAGGGGGTGGTGCTCTGTTCACTGGGGTTGCCCAGGTGGAACTTGAGTTCACCGAGTTGGATGACGTTGGGGGATGGGAGACCCTGGGGTGCAATGATGTCTACAATGGGATTGTAGAATGGGGGGCCATGGCCCGGGGGGCCTGCACATGAGGGTGCCACAGAGGATGTTCTTGGGCTTGGTCCAGATCTGGGAGTTGACGTGGTCCATGGTCACCCTTGGCACATTAGAGTGCGTGGTCAGTCAGAGTGTTCCTCTGTAGGTGACGGCAATGCCTCCTCCTTGATGGACGGGGTGCTCCTTGCGGGTGATACTGCATCCGTCAGTGATGGAGAAGGCGATGTCCGTTATGGAGCAGAGGTTTGTCCTGGCATGCGAGGTGGTGTCCAGGGTTGATGGCGAGGAGGGTTCTGGCATCGTAGCGGTGGAGTGTCCAAGAGGAATGCACCTTGGTGCTGAGCACGGTCCAGGGGCAGATGGAAACAAACGGCGTAGCTTATGTGTTGCCTTCGTCACGGGAGACGACCCTTGCAATGCAGGCAGTACATCGTTAACAACGCAACTCCGACAATGCGGGTCCCTTAACATCGCAGTTGATTACAACGCATTTTGAGGTCAGTAATGGGGTAATCCAAACTTTTTCAGGTGTGCATGGGTCTTGGATGTAAAAAATGAAAATTGGACTATGTCTTGTGGTAAAATATGAAAAATGGGGTGTTTTTTGGGGTAAAATATGAAAATTGGGGTGTTTTTTGGGCTAAATTTTGGAATTTTTGGGTGTTTTTTGGGGTCAAATTTCTAAATCTTGGGTGTGTTTTGTGCCAAAATGAAGAGAAATTTGGGGGGTGCATTTGTCTCAAATATGATCTTTTGGGTGTCTTTTGGGGGTTCAGAAAGGAATTCCAGGGTTCACGGTTGGGTTTGTTGTGCAAAGGTTATTTTTGGGTCGCACTCACTGTAGTGGGAACAGTGATCTTCATGTCTCCGCTATGCAACACCTACTCTACTGTTGCAATGTGCCTAGTATTAGTATGTATCGGAATGGAATGCGATGTTATCGCATGCATCGCAACTACGTATGTGCCTTTGGCACACGAGTGGTACGCCCGCTGTGCATGGGCGCACAGCGGCCACCATTGAGTAGTGCGGGAGGGTGTCTGGACAGCTGTGAGGTGGTAAACCCCATAAAGACGCGGGGATGTGTGTGTGAGCGTGTGTTGTTAAAAATTTATTGAGGGAAGTCTTACCTCTAAGCTGTGTCCCGTGTCTTCGTAGCTCCTGCTCTCCTGCGTCTGCTTCCAGGAAAAGGAAGTAGGCAGCCAAGCTCCCTCCCCTGAGTCAATCACAACGCTGCGATGTGGCAGTGGGATTGTTAATTGGCAACGGGACAAGTCATGCAGGCAGGGGCTGGAGGGGTGGGCATGTTCTCCATGCAGGCTGTAATGCAGCCTGCATTGCGAACAGAGAAGTGCGCATGTCTGCATTGGGCGGCCTGAGTGGGCCGACCAAACAGTCATTGCGCACTTGAGTGGGCATGCCAATCCGCACATTCCCTGCTCCGTGTTTGGAGCAGTCCTACCCACCCGCCCACCCCCTGAGAATACATAGCATGATCACATGAGTTATTTAACCCTTGTTTTTCCCTTTTATAACTGTTTTATTGGCTTCTCTGAGCCCGCACTACCCGCTTCCCGCTGCTGCTGCCCCTGTCGCCCGCACCCCTGTCCTCGCACATTCCCGCTACCCAGCTGATCGTTCCTCCACCCTCCCCTACTTGATGGCAGACGCTGCGCGATTGCGAAGCGGACACGCGCCGCTGGCGCGCAGAAAGCGCGCCTAAGACAAGCCTGTCTGTGCACGTCTGCAACCCACCTGCGGCCAGCCCCAAGAAGCCTGGATCACAGGCCACTCACTGCTACAGCACAGCCACCCTCCACGCACTCAACCCTGGGAAAGTCAGAGACTGACAACAGGCCTCGGCAAACATGACCCACCGCCAGTTCTCCTGCCTCCACTGCCGCTAGAGCTTAACCACCACCCCGGACTCCAACACAGCCGACGCCAGCACCGGAGACACCCTAGGATGCATCCTCCTCAACGGGCTCCGTGCACAAACACGCCGTGGAAATCTGGAACCTACTCGACTCTCTCTCGCCTGACATCGCCTTCTTCACGGAGACCTGGACCAACGCCTCCTCTGCCCCGGACATCAACACCGCCATCCCGGACGGATACAAGATCCAGAGGAAGGACCGCACCAACCACCCGGGAGGGTGCCTCGCCATTGCCCACAAGAGCACCCTCCGCCTTACCACCTCCAGCGAAACCTTCCCCTCCGCCGAACACCTGCACTTCCAGATCCAGACCATTCACAACTCCACACTCCGAGGAACCCTCGTCTACAGACACCCTGGGCCCCGGACACACCAGCCAGCCCACCATCTCCACCTTGACGCCAGTCACAGCCAAAGACACAGCCTCAACCATGAAAGGCATCCACTCCTGGGCCCCCACCAACGCATGCCCTCCCACATCCACCACAGAGCCGCGGCCACTATCATACACGTACTGCAACGCACCATTAACACCACCTTCAAAACAGGCACCTACCCAGATGACTGTAAGTGTGCAGAAGTCTAGCCCCTTCTCAAAAAGACCACAGTTGACCCCACCGACTTCAAGAACTACCGGCCCATCTCGCTCCTCCCCTTCGCAGCCAAAGTTGCAGAGTAAACAGTCAACAGGGAACTGACACGATTCATTGATGACAATGCCATCCTCGACCCGTCCCAATCGGGATTGCATACCAGCCACAGCAACAAGGCTGTCCTACTCGCCACCACAGACGACATCCGCACACTCCTGGACCAAGGCCACTCAGCAGCCCTCATCATACTCGTCCTTTCAGCGGCCTTCGACACCATCTCCCACCACACACTAGTCGCCAGAATACACGACGCCGGCATACAAGGAACAGGCCTCGACTGGATCTGATCATTCCTCCCCGGAAGAAGCCAAAGGATCAGACTGCCAACCTTCCTCTCCGATCCCACGTAAATCACCTGCGGAGTCCCAGAGGGTTCATCTCTGAGCCCGACCGTCTTCAACATCTACATGGCACCCTCGAGGCCACCATCCGACAACACGGCCTCAACATCGTATCCTACGCTGATGACACCCAGGTTATCCTCTCCCTGACCAAAGACCCCACCACCGCCAGACTCAACATCCAGAAAGGAATACAGAACGTCCCAGTCTGGATGACCAACAGCTGCCTGAAGCTCAACGCCGAGAAGACAGTAGTCCTTGTCCTTGGAACCACACCTTCAGCATGGGACAACACCTGTTGGCCTTCACCCTCGGAAGCCCACCTACCCCCTCGGACCACGCCAGAAACCTCAGCATCGTACTCAACCCATCCCTCACCATGAACAGACAGGTCTGCGCCGTCACCTCCAGCTGCTTCAACACCCGCCGCATCCTCCGAAAGACCTTCAAATGGATACCCCCAGAGTCAAGGAAGACAGTCACCCATGTACTCATCACCAGCAGACTGGACTGTGGAAACGCACTCTACGCCGCCAATTACAATTCCCTACTCCGCAAACTACCGACATTACAGTACACCGCCGCCAGACTCGGCATCCCCCGGCACTGACACATCAGCCAACACCTACTTAGACTCCACTGTCTCGCCGTGGTGAAAAGAGTCACCTTCAAAATCATCACTCACACCTACAAATGCCTACACAACAACGTAACCAAATACCTCAACGACAGGATCAACTGCCACGTACACAAATGAGTCATCCGATCTTCCAACCTCGCACTGTCCGAAACCCAGCGCATCCACAGAGCCAGAGCAGGCGGAAGATCCTTCTCCCACATTGCATCCAATACCTGGAGCGGGCTACGGGCAGACATCAGAGGTGCCTCCTCCCTGGACACCTTCAGGAAGACCCTCAAGACCTGGCTCCTCGGCAAACAGATCTGCGGACACCCCCCTACCCCCCTCAGCGCCTTGAGACCCTCACGGGTGAGTAGCGCGCTTACAATTCCCCTGATTGTTTGATTGATTGAGTCATCATCATGTGATGATTGTTCCTCCTCTGCACTGCTTGAGGTGGAGGGGCAACACTCTTCCAACATAGCGGTAGAGCCGCCACTGGGGGTGCGTCATCTACGTGTGATAGGCATGAGCGACTCCGCCCCTGGCCCTCCTGCGCTACGCGTCCCACCTTCTCCTTACCTGGACATTGACCCCGTGGCGCAATCCAGTGCACTCTCTCCAAATCTGAGACTCAGCCAGCAGGAGCCTGAGCCAGGTGTGCTTTCACTGGGCTGGGTACGGCAGTCACCACCTAGTCTGCTGGTGGACCACCCGATGCAGTTGATGCAGCAGGGCTCCCTTAGACGTGTAGTTGCAGCGCTCAGTCCACACAAGTTCGGTGTAGCACAGGGGCCTCACCCTCCAGAGCGTCCGGCCAGCCCAACATCATCCGTCCTGTGATGCAGGGAGACGGCACCCACCGTTGGTAATCCCCTCCGTGCACCCCGGTGTAGTGGTGGATCATAGTATGTGAAGTGGACCTCACTACGTTGGTGCGCAGGATCACCTCTACCATTGACTGCACCAAGGTGCCCAAGGCGGGCTTCTCACACTGGTCAGCAACGTGTCTCCATGCGACCTTCCAGACTTCACCACCAGGTACGGGCGATTGTCGCACATCAATGTCTCCCGCCACGGCTCATCGACTCCACAGCTACTCCATATCCCACTCCAGGCCACAGACGCAGGTCCAGCGAGGGATCCAGGAACCAGACGCAGCTCCAGCAAGGGGTCCAGGAACCAGACGCAGCTCCAGCGAGGGATCCAGGAACCAGACGCAGCTCCGGCGAGGGAACCAGGAACCAGACGCAGCTCCAGCGAGGGATCCAGGAACCCGACGCAGGTCCAGCGAGGGATCCAGGAACCAGAAGCAGGTCCAGCGAGGGATCCAGGAACCAGACGCAGGTCCTGAGTGCGAACCAGGATCTCATCCTGGTCAACCAGGATGTTTGGTGGCTTGAGGGGGTTGTTGATGTGTGCTGCACTATGCCCTGGCTGCTCAAATCTGCATTTTTCCTTTTTTTGTGTGCATCTTTTATATTGGGGTGGACAGATGGGCTAAGTCCAAACTTGCGTGCCTTTTTCTATCGCTAAGGGCTTATCGCTGGATTCCACCTGCTATCGCCGGTTTCATTAACGCCATCGCACTAATATTAGCGGCGGTTTTTGCCGCTGATCCCTGAAGCTATCGCCTGTTAGCAAAACATTGCTAATACGTCGCTAACAGGGCGATAACTTGCAGGGATCGACGGCGATAGGGAAACTAGTGCTAACCTAGGTTAGCGATAGTTATCGCCATTTCTTGGTAATATGCCCCACAGTGTTTTAAGTGGGGCTGGACACCAGTGATCATGAGGGCATACTTTTAGATCCCCAAATTAATCAGCCTCTTGATAGAGAGATGAAGGTTTGTTACGTCATGTTTATGCAGGATTGGAGGGATGATTGCATCCCCCAGAACTGAGAGATGAGACAAAATGAGAAAGGGACACTTAACTCTGATGCCAATCAGATTTCAAATACAACCTGAAAAGAAGTCAGAAAACAGACTCTACATAAGGGTGGATGAAAACATTTTGTAAAAATTGTGTATGCCGTGGAGATTCAAGAAGCAAAAAGGTGAAATCCTGTGAGAGATTTGTCAATTCCAGCTGTTCATAAATGCACGTGGTTGTTTAGCCGGGTAATTCCCTTATACTGTATTTTAAGAGCTTTGATACTTCATGCTAGAAATGGGGGTCTCTAGTTGGCAGAGGTAGGTACCTTTGACCAAGTAGGGACCCTTGCTTCTAGTCAGGGTAAGGGAGCTACACTCCTAAATTACCCCTGCTCAACCACTTGGTAGCTTGGCACGAGCAGGCAGGCTTATCTTAGAGGCAGTGTGTAAAGCATTTGTGAACACATACAGTAATACAGTGAAAACACTACAAATGGACACCACACCAGCTTAGAAAAATAAGTAATCTTTACTAGACTTCACACAAGATCAAACGACAAAAATCCACAATACTGTAATCCAAATATAAGACTTTAAAATGGTAGAAATAGCTTCGTTCAATGTAGATGGTAAATGCAACACTTTACTCTCAAAGTACCTGGGATGTGTCACGCAATGCAAACAAAAGGGTCGCAGGGAAGTTGATGCGCCGTTCCTTACACTTAGGGGAGTGGATGCGTCGGTTCCTTACTGCAGCGCAGGGGAGGTGATGTGTCGCTTCCTTACTGTGTGGGGAGTTGATGCGTCATTTCTTACTGCGGCCCGGTGACGATGCGACAAGATGGGGCCTCGATGCGATGTGACGATCCGGTGCGATGCGACAAAATGGCGTCTTTGGTGCGATGCAACAACGTAGATGCGATGCGTGCACGCCCGACGGCCGTGCAGCGAAATCGATGAACTTTGGAGCCGCGACAGACCCTGCAACACGCTTCTCCAGTGATGCGACGGCGACCTCTGCGGCGGCGGCACACTTCTCTGGTGATGCGACATGCGATGGCGAACAGCTGCGGCGGCGACACGCTCCTTACTCGTTGCGTCGCGCTTCCAGCTCCCAGCGACATGCAGACACTAGAGGTACCCAGAACAACAGCACGCACCTCTCTGCAGGTAGAATTCCCAGCAAGGAAATTCAGGGGGAGCTGGTGGTGAAGTCTTGGTGTCCCTGTGACTTCAGACAGGAGGCAAGCTCAGTTTCAAGCCCATGGAGATCTTCCTCAAGATGATAAAAGTACACAAAGTTCCTTTTCCCTTTTCTTGGAAATGAGTAACCACTGCAGGCCAACCCCAGACAGCAACCAGCACTGGGGCAGTCTCCTCCTTCAGCTTCCTTGGTTTCTCTCCTTGACAAAGGTCTGCCTTGATTCCCAGAAGTGATCTAAAGTTCTGGGGTCTGGGCCCCAATATTTATATTGCAAAATCCTTTGTTCTCTGAAGGCAGAGAGTGTCTGTGCCCAGCCAAAACCAGTTCTGTCCTCCCTGGTGCATCTTCCTGGCAGGAGGTGGAGACAGCATTGTTGAAAGCAGACCTGGCCCAGGTAGCAGAAAGGAAATCTCCTCCCCCTACTCTCTATTCTATGAGGGCTCAGGTCAGTGAAAGGAAATCTCCTCCCCCTTCTCTCTATTCAATGCAGGTCCTATTCAGCCCAGCCCTGACCCATCAGACTGCTGGAGCCAAGGCCCTCTCCAGCCCCCTGTCATTCACAAACCAGACATGGAATACAAAAACCTAGCAGAGGCATGCTGGATGGATAGGCAAGAAAATACCTACTTTCTAAAAGTGGTATTTTCAAACACAGAATGTAAAAATCACCCACACTAAAAGATGTATTTTAACATTCTGAGTTCAGGCATACTAAACTTTATTTTCCTATCTTGTTCCTAGGGTCAGTTAGGATTATAAGATGTTATAATCAAACTGCCCATTCTGGCCTATGGGAACAGATAGCCTTGCAATAGTGAAAAACGAAATTGGCTGTAATTCACTATTAGGACATGCTACACACATCAGGGCATGTCCTACCTTTACATACAATGCACCCTGCCCTTAGGCCTACCTTAGGGGTGACTAATATGTAGAAAAGGGAAGGTTTAGGGACTGGCAAGTGGGTGCACTTGCCAAGTCGACATGGCAGTCCCAGACTGCACACAGGCTCTGCAATGGCAGGCCTGAGCCATATTTTACAAGCTGCTTCTGTGGGTGGCACAATCAGTGCTGCAAGCCCACAAGCAGCATTTGATTTACAGGCCCTGGGCACACATGGTGCACTGTACTAGGGTCTGACAAGTAAATCAAATAAGCCAATCATGGAGTCACTAATCCATTACAATAATTTACAATAGGGAGCACTTGCACTTTGGCACTGAATAGCAGTGGCAAAGTGCCCAAAGCAGCTAGACCAGCAAGAACATAGCAAAAACACAGGAGGCAACAGCAAAAAATGAAAGGGAGACCCACGCCAATGGTGCCAGGTCTAACACGTGTCCCCTCCAGCTGAAATGTGGGGAGAACTACACTACCTCTTGGGAGTTCACTTCACTAAGGTGGAAAAATCTGGACAGACCATCAGCATTGGCGTGTTCTGTACCAGGGCGGTGTTCCACCGTGAAGTCCATCCCCGGTAGGGAAATGGACCACCTCAACAGCTTTGGGTTCTCACCCCTCATCTGCATCAACCATCTGAGGGGCCTGTGGTCTGTCTGAACCCGGAAGTGAGTCCCAAACAAGTATGGTCTTAGCTTCTTCAGTGCCCAGACCACAGCAAATGCCTCACGCTCAATTGCACTCCACCTCTGTTGCCGTGGAAGTAACCTTCTACTAATAAAGGCTACGGGTTGGTCTAGGCCCTCCTCATTTATCTGTGAAAGAACAGCCCCCACACCATGCTCTGAAGCGTCTGTCTGTACAATGAATTCTTTTGAGAAGTTGGGCGCCTGAAGCACGGGCACCGTGCACATGGCAGTCTTCAGGGCATCAAAAGCTTTCTGACAGGTGTCAGTCCAGTTCACTTTCTTGGGCTATTTCCTGGAAGTCAGCTCAGTCAAGGGTGCAACAATGCTGCCATAACCCTTGACAAACCTCCTGTAGTACCCTGTGAGTCCTAAAAAGGCTCTCACCTCTGTCTGGGTTTTGGGGGGTTCCCAAGCCACGATGGTTTAAATTTTGGGCTGTAGGGGCGTCACCTGGCCGCTCCCAACCTGGTGTCCCAAGTACACCACAGAACCCTGCCCGATCTGGCACTTACTCGCCTTGATCGTGAATAAGCCTGGGCGTAGTTCGCGAAGTAGCGCTACGCGAAGCTACGCAAAGTGCAGTTCGCACCACGCGAGCTACGCGTAGCACTACGCGAACTGCGTAGTGCGCTGTTCGCAATGATTGCACAGTGCCGGATGCTTGTCCGCACTGTGCAATCATTGAAAACGGCATCTTGCACAGTGCAAGCTGTCGTTTACTGCCGCTCGAGTAGATTTTTACTCGAGCGGCAGCTTCTCAACGCGGACTGGTATTTTCTCATCGCGAGCGGTCGCGAGCATACGCGACCACTCGCAATGAGAAACCTGACCTCCCCGCGTTGAGAATCTCGCCGGGAGGTTTATTTTCCACGCTCGCGATCGGCAACTTGATGTTGCTGATCGCGAACGCAGGAAAAAGTCTCGCCGGGATGTCATTTTGCTTGCTCGCGGTCGCCAACTTGACGTTGAGGACCGCGAGCAAGCAAAAAATGACCGCTGCACTACGCTACGCTACGCTACGCTACGCTACGCGTGTTTGCACTGTGCTACGTGCAATTCGCATTGTGCGAAGTAGCGCAAACTTCGCAAACTACGCGAGCGTAGCGTAGTGCTTTGCCCAGGGTTAATCGTGAGGCCTGCCCTCCGCAGCGCCATCAACACTTCCCAGAAGTGGCGCAGATGTTCTTCCCAACTGGTGCTGAACACTGCAATGTCATCCAGGTAGGCGGCACTGAAATCCTCCAGTCCAGCCAGCACCTGGTTGACCAACCTCTGAAAGGTGGCAGGGGCATTCTTCATCCCAAAGGGCATAACCTGGAATTGGTAGTGCCCATCTGGTGTGGAGAATGCTGACCTCTCTTTTGCCCCAACAGTTAAGACGATCTGCCAGTACCCAGACATTAAATCAAACGTACTGAGGTACCGGGCAGCCCCTAACCAATCAATGAGCTCATCAGCTCTGGGGATGGGGTGCGCGTCAGTCCTGGTGACTGAATTGAGTCCTTGGTAGTCCACACAGAACCGGAGTTCGGGTGTGGCACCAGGCGCGGCAGCCTTTGGGACCAAGACCACTGGGCTGTCCCAAGGGCTGTTAGAGGACTCAATCACCCCCAATGCAAACATCTTGGAGACCTCCTTCTTGATGCAAGCTCTCACCCTGTCAGTCACTCTGTAAGTTTTGTGCTTAACAGGAGGACTGTCCCCAGTGTCCACATCATTGATGCACCAATCAGTGACACTGGGAGTCAGGGAGAACAGATCAGGAAACTGTCCCAACAGTTGGCAACAGTCATCTTGCTGCTCAGGGGTCAGGGTGGAAGAGAGGTTTACACCATCCACTGACCCATCTTGCTCTGTTGCAGACAGGAGGTCAGGAAGAGGCTCAGTCTCCTCCTCCATTCCATCATCTGTCGCTAGGAGCATGCCCACTTCGGACCTCTCCAAGTGGGGCTTCAGGCGGTTGACATTCTGGACCCGGAAAGGGTTCCTAGGAGACCGCAAGTCCACCAAGTAGGTGACATCACTCTTGCGCTCCACCACCTCAAATGATTTGGTCTACTTATCCTGGAGCGCACAGGGCTCCACGGGGGCCATGACCCACACTTTCTGGCCAGGCTGAAGCTCGATCAGAGTGGCATTCTGATCGTACCACCACTTCATCTTTTCCTGGCTGGCTTCCAGATTTGCCTGAGCGATTTGCCTGAAACGCCTAGTTTGGTTTCTGAATGCCAGCATGTAGCTATATATATCCTGGGGAGGTTTCCTGGGAGCTTTCTCCCAGCCTTCTTTCACCAAACTCAGAGGTCCTCTTACAGGGTGACCATACAGCAGTTCAAAGGGACTGAACCCTAAGGACTTTTGTGGCACCTCTCTGTAAGCAAAGAGAAGGCATGGCAAGAGGACGTCCCACTTACGCCTCATAGGTTCCTCAAGACCCATAATCATACCTTTGAGGGTTCGGTTGAATCTCTCAACCAGCCCATTACCTTAGGGGTGGTAAGGAGTGGTGAACTTGTAGGTTACACCACACTCCTGCCACAGGGACTTCATATACTTGGATATGAAGTTGGTACCAAGGTCTGACACCACCTCTCTGGGGAACCCCACACGAGAGAAAATCCCCATCAATGCACGTCCCACCACAGGGGCCGTCACAGTCCGGAGAGGGATGGCTTCCGGGTACCGGGTGGCATGGTCCACCAAGACCAGGATGAACCTGTTGCCCATGGCTGTCTTGGGATCCAGAGGCCCCACAATGTCAATGCCCACCCGTTCAAGGGGGTACTGACCACAGGGAAAGGCTGGAGAGGAGTCTTGTGCTTCCTCCCACTCATACCACTTGCCTGGCAAGTCTGACAGGTCCGGCAATGAGTATCTGAACTCTTGCGCATTTGGGGCCAATAAAGGTGGGTGACAAGCCTTTCAAAGGTCTTGTCTTGCCCCAAATGACCTGCTAAAGGTACATCATGAGCCAGACCCAGTAGGAAGGCTCTGAAGCGCTGGGGTACCACCAGCACACGGGCTGACTCAGGCTCAGCAACCTTAGGCTCACTATACAGGAGACCATTCTCCCAGTAGATCCAATGTGATCCAGACTGATCACCTGCTGCCTGGTTTGTGGCCTGTTGCCGCAAACCCACAAGAGAAGGGCACTTTTTCTGCTTCTCACAGAACTCTTCCCTGGAGGGGCCTCCTTCCTGCTGCCAATGGGTCAGCTCAGGCAGGTCCCCCAGTTCAGCTACTTGTTCCCCTGTAGGTTCCAGGGCATCCCCCTCAAGGTCTGCCTCCTCCTGGACCATGGGAACTTCCGGGGCCGGTTTCCCGCGCACCCTGCCTCTTCTCTTTAAGGCAGGCACCTGGGCCACAATTTCAGGCTGCAGGTCCTCTTGAACACCCTTACTGACTGCCATGGACCAGGTGGTCACACACGCCCACTCTGGCAGACCCAACACCTCCAAATGAGCTCTTCGCTCTACCTTAGCCCAAGGGGAGCTTTCTAGATCATTGCCTAACAGACAATCAACAGGCATGGCTGGCCTCACAGCTACTTGAAAGGTACCTGAGACCCATCCCCCACTCAAAGGGAACCTGGGCCACCTTACAGTGGCTCTCCGAGTTGTCAGCGGCAACTACAGGGTAAAATGCATGGGGGATCACCTGCTCTTCAGACACTAGCCGACAACTGACAGCTGTCACACTGGCTCCAGTGTCTCTCAGAGCCTCCACCCTATGGCCATTGATGGTCACCCATTGCCTGTACTTCTTAGTGTTATCAGGTAGCTGGGTCCTAGGGACCATCTCACTGTCTCCTAAAGAGACTAGGGACATCTCTGCGGGACCCCACCCACCTTGGAAACCCAACTCCTCCCCCAGGGCTACACTAGGCATCTGCCGGGGCGGTGCACCAGTGGGTGATGCATTTGCTTTCAGGGGACACATAGAATCATAAAAGCGGTGGCCCACCTGACCACACTTAAAACATTTTGGGGGTCCCTTGTGAACAGGCTTATCTGTCGGGCCCCCGACTTCTTCTCAAGGGGAGGCTGGGAACCCTTCCCTTGGTTCCCTTGGGGATTACTTTGGGGCCCTTTCTGGAACTCCCTCTGTTTACCCTTGTCCCCCCCACTCTTCTGCTGGGGACCCTGCCCACCTTTGGCTAAGTCTCCCACATAACCCTTGTGGACCCGGGTACTAACCCAGTGGTCCGCCTCCTCAGCAAGCTATCCTAGGGTTAGTCAGCTTTCTATCAATAAGGTGCTGGTGTAGCTCTGGAAAACAATTATTGGACAAGTGCTCCCATGCAATCAAATTATAGAGCGCTTCAAAATCATTCACTTTGCTACCCTTCACCCAACCATCCAATGCTCTGCCAAAGAAAGAAACATATTCTACCCATGTGCTTGACTCCAGTTTCTTACAATTCCTAAACCGTTGTCTATAAAGCTCTGGGGTCAACCCATACCTGGACATTAAGGCTTCCGTCATGTGGACATAGGAATTCTGATCCTCAGAGGGCAAATCTAACAAGGTATCCCGCCCATCACTGAGGAACCGCCCCCACAACCCCGCTCCCCAATCCTTCTCAGGGACCCGGTGGGAGGTCATAGCTCCCTCATAGGCCTTAAACCATTGCCCAATATCCTCATGCCTATGGAACTCCTTAATCACCTCCTTTGGAATAAACACTCTTGTTTCTACAGGCACGGATGGTGCACTGCCACCAGAGGGAGTAATTTCTAAGCTCTTAGCCGTGAGCTCCAATTCCCTCAACCTTCTCTCATGCTCTAAATGCATCCTTTTTTCCTCCAGGGCCAACTTCTTATTTTCTAATTCCATTTGCCCACCCAGTTTGAGCTTGGCTAGCTCCATCTGATGCACCCTATCTCTTTCCCTGTCCTCTAGCTCTACTGGGGGCAGGCCCTTGGAAGAAACACTGCTACCTGGCCTGGAAGGTACTTTCTCCCCGGTCAGGCCCAATGGCCCATCTAGCTGCCCACCTGTATTCTCTGCCTCTTCTCCAGGCTCTTCAGTATGCTCAGTGGCCTTTATTGCTTCCAACCAGGCTTCAGCGCCTTTCGGAATTCCTCCTTCCTGGAGAGGCCTTTCATAGAGATATTAAACTTTTTACAGATGGTCTTCAGCTGTGGCACAGTGTAATCATCAACCTTTTCTTCCTCAAAATCAAAATCTTCAGGTGCAATGGATGCTGCTTTACTCATGGTAAAAGGTAATTGGCAGTTCTCAACAAAAATAGAAGTCCCAAGAAAAAAGTTCTACCAAAAATGTATGTGGTCACGTATTGGTCTGCACTCACTAGTAGTGTACACCAATCACTGTATATGAATCACAAATGCAAGTCCAGAATCCTCACCGCTGACCACCAATGTTAGAAATGGGGGTCTCTAGTTGGCAGAGGTAGGTACCTTTGACCAAGTAGGGACTCTAGCTTCTAGTCAGGGTAAGGGGGCTACACTCCTAAATAACCCCTGCTCACCCCCTTAGTAGCTACGCACAAGCAGGCAGGCTTATCTCAGGGGCAGTGTATAAAGCATTTGTGAACACTTACAGTGAAAACACTGCAAATGGACACCACACCAGTTTAGAAAAATAAGTAATCTTTACTAGACTTAACACACGACCGAACGACAAAAATCCACAATACTGTAATCCAAAAATAAGACTATAAAATGTTAGAAATAGCTTAGTTCAATGTAGACGGTAAATGCGACACTTTACTCTCAAAGTACCTGGGATGCGTCATGCAATGCAAACAAAAGGGTCGCAGGGAAGTTGATGCGCCGTTCCTTACACTCAAGGGAGTGGATGCGTCGGTTCCTTACTGCAGCGCAGGGGAGGTGATGCATCGCTTCCTTACTGTGTGGGGAGTTGATGCGTCGTTTCTTACTGCGGCCCGGTGACGATGCGACAAGGTGGCACCTCGATGCGATGTGACGATCCGGTGCGATGCAACAAAATGGCGTCTTTGATGCGATGCGACAACGTAGATGCGATGTGTGCACGCCCGACGGCCGTGGGGCGAAATCGATGAATTTTGGAGCCGCGACAGGCCCTGCGACGCGCTTCTCCGGTGATGCGACGGCGACCTCTGCGGCGGAGGCACGCTTTTCCAGTGATGCGACACGCTTCTACGGCGATGCGATGGCGAACAGCTGCAGCGGCGACACGCTCCTTCCTCGTTGCGTCGCACTTCCAGCTCCCAGCGACATGCAGACACTAGCGGTACCCACAATAACAGCAGGCACTTCTCTGCAGGTAGAATTCCCAGCAAGGAAATTCAGGGGGAGCTGGTGGTGAAGTCTTGGTGTCCCTGTGACTTCAGACAGGAGGCAAGCTCAGTTTCAAGCCCTTGGAGATCTTCCTCAAGATGATAAAAGTACACAAAGTTCCTTTTCCCTTTTCTTGGAAATGAGTAACCACTGCAGGCCAACCCCAGACAGCAACCAGCACTGGGGCAGTCTCCTCCTTCAGCTTCCTTGGTTTCTCTCCTAGACAAAGGTCCGTCTTGATTCCCAGAAGTGATCTAAAGTTCTGGGGTCTGGGCCCCAATATTTATACTGCAAAATCCTTTGTTCTCTGAAGGCAGAGAGTGTCTGTGCCCAGCCAAAACCAGTTCTGTCCTCCCTGGTGCAGCTTCCTGGCAGGAGGTGGAGACAGCATTGTTGAAAGCAGACCTGGCCCAGGTACCTGAAAGGATATCTCCTCCCCCTACTCTCTATTCTATGAGGGCTCAGGTCAGTGAAAGGAAATCTCCTCCCCCTACTCTCTAGTCAATGCAGGTCCTATTCAGCCCAGCCCTGACCCTTCAGACTGCTGGAGCCAAGGCCCTCTCCAGCCCCCTGTCATTCACAAACCAGACATGGAAAACACAAACCTAGCAGAGGCATGCTGGATGGTTAGGCAAGAAAATATCTACTTTCTAAAAGTGGTATTTTCAAACACAGAATGTAAAAATCACCCACACTAAAAGATGTATTTTAACATTCTGAGTTCAGGCATACTAAACTTTATTTTCCCATCTTGTTCCTAGGGTCAGTTAGGTTTATAAGATGTTATAATCAAACTGCCCATTCTGGCCTATGGGAACAGATAGTCTTGCAATAGTGAAAAACGAAATTGGCTGTAATTCACTATCAGGACATGCTACACACATCAGGGCATGTCCTACCTTTTACATACAATGCACCCTGCCCTTAGGCCTACCTTAGGGGTGACTAATATGTGGAAAAGGGAAGGTTTAGGGACTGGCAAGTGGGTGCACTTGCCAAGTCGACTATGGCAGTCCCAGACTGCACACAGGCTCTGCAATGGCAGGCCTGAGCCATATTTTACAAACTGCTTCTGTGGGTGGCACAATCAGTGCTGCAAGCCCACCAGCAGCATTTGATTTACAGGCCCTGGGCACACATGGTGCACTGTACTAGGGTCTGACAAGTAAGTCAAATAAGCCAATCATGGAGTCACTAATCCATTACAATAATTTACAATAGGGAGCACTTGCACTTTGGCACTGAATAGCAGTGGCAAAGTGCCCAAAGCATCTAGACCAGCAAAAACATAGCAAAAACACAGGAGGCAACAGCAATAAAATGGAAGGGAGACCCACGCCAATGGTGCCAGGTCTAACACTTCATCAATATGGAGACTGGAGATTCCTTTAAAATGACAACCTGCTGACCAACCCAATTAAAAGGAACCTCCCTGCAATTAAAAGAACCATTTTGCTTGTCACAGCCCTGGAGGTTCTGAAGAATGTTTCCCCCTTCTTTCAATTTCATTTGCGATATGTAACGCTGCACGGCGTACATGGATATGGGTGTTCTTGTTGGGTACATTTCACCTCTTATATTTGGATCCTGATCAATTCCAATGATGTATTACTGTATGGGGAGGGTGTGATTACACCAATTTGATGATTGAGAGAAATTGAGTTTCTCTATCATCATTTGCGGTGCATATACAGAGCCGTATTCAAGTTGTCTCTACTGGGGATGTCTTACCCCTTAAATGAGATGTAGCAGTTTTATGACATATTTTGTGATGGTAAGACTGGGATCACAATATTTCGGTGATTGCTATGCTTCATTACTCATTACTCCAACCATATGAGGATATTTGAAAGCAGTGGAGAAGTTCATTATATGAACTAAACGCATTGGCTGTGGTTTTCCTTTTATGACAATGAAGTAGCAAAAGAACAATAAAGAAAATCTTTTTTTACAAAAAGTGGACATTTTTGAACATTGCATCATTGAGTGCATTTCCCCATATTTTCTTTAATGATTCTGGGAATGGTTGTCGACTTTAATACTATTGCTCCCAAGAACAGAGGACCTAGCTCCTGATTTGGTCAAAAACATCTTCCACCACCAGACATAATCTTTAACTTGGATTTAATGGCTTGAGCCTTTAAAGAAAAAATATGATTTAGAACACATCCTCTAAGACACAACCTTGGTCTTGCCACAGAACATACAAGAAAAATGTCAAGCAACCAAGAACATGAGAATCTATCAAGACACTGCCAGGAACATGCAATACCTTATGAAGTGGCTCAAATGACTGACAGATGAAAGTCAGTAAAGTCCCTGTTCTTGCCCTACAAGAAAGGTAAATGTAAAAGTTTAAATGAATATATACAATAATTCATGAGTCTTTTCAGCTCATAGGAATTGTTGCAAACATTATCACCATCAATGGGCGAAAAAGAGCATAGACAGCACTGGTAATACATTTGAGCAAATTTGCTTTTTTCTTTTACCAAGAATACAGAATACCAGTGCAGTTTCAGTGACTCTGAGGAGATTTCAAGGGGCAAAGACCACTAGAGGCAAATCATACTTGCTGCATGGTTGCAAACATTTTAAGCAATCCAAATGAGCCGGGTTAGTGCTCTAAAAATTTCAGTACAATGGAAGCTGAGACTGCCACACCAGAAAGTATGCTACCTTGAATCTCAGTTTGTTTTGTACATTTCTATGAGACATATAGGGCTTGATTCACAAAGGTAAAGTGAGACGAAAATCTAACTTTACACCTTTCGGTATTCACAAAGGGCATTTACTACTCTTAAAAGCCCTTTGTGAATACCGAAAGTCGAACTTTACAACTTTCAGTATTCACAAAGTGCATTTACAAGTAGAAACTGCCCTCTGGGAATACCGAAAGTCATAAAGTTAGACTTTCGTCTCACTTTACCTTTATGAATCGGCCCCATAGTCTTTTGTCATCTTCGATTTACCATTTTTTAGTTAGGGCTTCGACACTAGGTCCAAGATTTATAAAGGTTTAGCATCGGGTTAGAGTTACTTTTTCTAACGCTAAACTGACGTTAAACCTTTTTAGGGATTAAAAAACCAACGCAAATTGGTATTCGCATTGGTTTGTATGAAAAGTAACGCAAAGCAGCACGAAACATTGCTTTGCATTACTTTGCATCAAGGAGGCATTACATGGGTGGTACATGGGCATTCCCATGCAGCCACCCATGCTTTTTGACACCAAACCCTATCTACTAACATAAGAAGACAGGGTTTAGCAATAAACATTTACACTGCTTGTTGGAAATGGCCCTTTTTGCAGGGTTATCCCCAAACCTTTTGCTTCTTCCTCCTATTTTTTCCTGACCTGTGTTTGTTGGCTATAGGAAGGACTCTGGGCACTTTACCACTGCTGATCAGTGCTAACGTGCATATGCTCTCTGTGTAAATTGTTATTGTGATTGGTAATTTATGATTGGCATATTTGTTTTACCAGTAGGTCCCTAGTAAAGTGCACTAAGTGTGCCAGGGCTGGTAAATCAAATGCTACTAGTGGGCCTGCAGCAATGATTGTGCCACCCACATGAGTAGCCATGAAAAGATGTCTCAGGCCTGCCACCGTGGTGCCTGTGCGCAGTTTGTTAACTGCCATGTCGACTTGGCAAGTGCCCCCACTTGCCAGGCACGAACCTTCTCTTTTCTTTCATATAGGGCACCCCTATTGTAGGCCCAAGGTACCCCCTGGGCAGGGTGCAGTGTATGTGAAAGGTAGGACATGTACTGGTGTGTGTAACATGTCCTGATAGTGAAATACTGCCAATTTCGTTTTTCACTATTGAAAGGCTATCTTGCCATATAGGACAGAATGGGGAATGCTTTGTAACATTTTCCCATATGGATAAGATGGAAAAATGGAGTTTGGTATCCCTGAACTCAGGATTTAATAACACATCTTTTAGTAAGGATGGGTTTTAAATTGTGTGTTTTAAAATACCACTTTTACAAAGTGGCTATTTTCTTGTTCAACCATCCTGTGTGCCTCTGCCTGTTTGTGGATTGACTGTCTGGCTTTGGAGTGACAGGGGCTGGGGAGGTGCAGTGGCTCCAGGAGTCTGGATGAGTCAGCACTAGGCTGAATAGGCCTGATCTGCATTTGGAGTGTTGGGAGTAGCAGCACCTGTACCTGAACAGGGCTGTGCCTGCCTTCCACATTGCTGGCTCCGCCTCCCTGTGGTATGTCAGGAGCCAAGGCTCACACTGACAATGGAGGTTGTTGTGCACTTGCAGAGTGCCCCCCAGAACTGGTTTGAACTGGGCTCAGAGCCCCTTGCGCAAAGAGAACAAAGTCATTTTGGGGTATAAGCATCAGACCCAAAACCCCAGACTTTAGATCATTCCTGGAATTCAAGAGGAACTTTTGCCAAGGAGAAGAGCTGGAGAGACTGAGGAGAAGTACTGCCCTTGCTGTGTGTCTGGGGTTGGCCTGCAGTTGCTGTTTCTGCCAAGAAAAGGAGAAGGACTTTGCTGTGTGCTGTGTCCCCTGCTTGAAGGAGATCTCTAAGGGCCTGAAGTGTGCTGGCCTCCTGTTCTGAAGTCTCAGGGACACAAAGACTTCACCCCCAGCTCTCCTGAACTCGGCTGCTGTAAGTTCTGACCTGTCAAGAGGTGCCTGTGCTAGTTTTGGGCCTCTGGAGGTTGTTGCTGCTGTTTGGGAGCTGGAAGCAAGAAGAAACTCAAACAACTACAGAAATCGACGCATCGAGGGATCGCGGCTGAAGAGGACCGACGCAGCGCTGCTTGACGACGCCGCCGCATCCCGGATTTCCACGCATTGTACCTGTGCGGCACGCTATCCCGACGCATCACCTGCGAACCGGAACCGTCACGAAGAATCGATGCATCACTCGCCATACAGACTGGATTCGACGCAACTCGTCCCCTGCGTGTCGCAGAACTGTTGCATCGCCTCCCCAAGGTCTCAGGAGTGTCGCATCTCTTTGTTTTCGAACTCTGCGGCTGTTTGGCTTTTGGAACTTTGGCGCATCTACAGGTACTTTGGTGAAAAGTCACGCATCCATAGTCTTCTATGGTACAAATTCTTGAAACCTTTTTGAAAGTCATATTTTTAACTGTGTAAGTTGGATTTTTGTCGTTTTGGTCTTGTTTAGTTTAGATAAAGATATTTTATTTTTCTAATCTGGTGTGGTGTCCATTTGTGGTGTTTTCACTGGGTTACTGTGAGTGTTGGTACAAATACTTTACACATTGCCTTTGGGATAAGCCTGTCTGCTCATGCCAAGTTACCAAGGGGATGAGCAGGGGTTATCTAAAGTGTGTTGCCCCCTTACCCTGACTAGAAGCAAGGGTCCCTATTTGGACAAAGGTACCTACCTCTGCCAACTAGAGACCCCCATTTCTAACACCGCTGAAATGATTTTCAGACTTTGCATGTGTGCTGCACTGTTAAGCACACTTACTAAGTTGTCTAGCCATAGTATTGTGTACAGGAAGGGTACCCTTCCTGTACAAAACCTATGGTAGACTCAGACACCCACCATAGCATTATGGTGCTAAGGTGTGTGCCTGGCACACGGCAGCTGAAATCAGCATTGGCTCTAGAGAGAGGAGAGAGCCATATCTCCGGAGATATGGCGCTCTCCTGCTCCCTCTCTGTCACGTAGCGGAGCATTTTTGGCTGCTGCGCTGCGTTCCGTGTTTTTTTTTTAGAATCTGGGCCTAAATCTTGTCTCATATAGGCAGTCATTCGTGATAAAGTTCACTTTCAGTGCAGAACGGGCTCTCAAGCAATTTAATCGACGTTTCATCTCTCCCAGTCCCTTAAAGCATATATATTCATCTGTGCTCTTTCTCTTTCCCACGAGGTTTAGTTTTATTGCACTAGTCACTCTCTAATTATCATAATGTCCATGTGGGATTTACGAACAGGCAAATATTGTGCGCTTGTGATGCCCTTAAAATTAAAGTATTTTATAATTTTCAGCACAAAAAAAACTGCAGCTTGAGACTGGAAGCCTTGCATGTAGTACAGAGGAGAAATGTAGAGGCACTAAGATGCTCTCACCTCTCAGTGACTCCACTGTTTATGAACAATAAAGTCATTTTTCCTGGAATGCTTCTCGCAGAGCAATTGAAAGCTGTGTTCCATCTGTGAAGAATTTAACTCCTGCTGCAAGTTTAATTCAATCACAGTTTATTGGAAAACATTTTTTGTTACAATGATTGCTTTGCAAACAGCGTAATAAAGCTGTCTTAATTCTTGCCACAGCTTGTTTACCTTCTCTAGTGTGAACAACAGTGTGTGCCTTACAAAACTATAACTGTATTTTTTGTTTATTATGTTGTTAATGATACTAAATACCTACAGTGATCCTGTGTTTCTGAAATCAGGCCCAAAGTCGTGAAAAAGTTCTGGGGTTCTGGTGCGTGGGTGTTATTGTCTATTTCTACTTTATGGAGTGTAGATTACTTTAGGCATGAGATTGAAAAGAAGCATTATCACCATAACATTATTTCCGAGGAACGCTATGTTAGTGCAGTTCGCTATAAATGCGATTTTTATGGAGTGCTCTAATAAAGACAGCAATTTGCCCTTGCCAACAATGGTCATTTCACTTCCAGTTAGGAGGATTTCTGGAGTAAACATTAATTAACACGAATCACACATGTTTCGTCCTTTAAATCAAGGAACATTTTGAAGATCCTCATGTAAGAGTGTCTACATTTTTAAGAAGAAAAAAACAACGGTGAATGCTTCCCAAATCATTCTTGTGGTTATATCCTTCCATGCTTTACCTACGAATGTAGGGGCTTATTTACAAGCCCCTTGCGCCACTTTTGCGTCATTTTTAACATGGGAAAAGTGACGTACCGGTGGCGCAAGGGGCTTGTAAATAAGCCCCGTAATTTTCTAAATGGCTCCTGAGAATGTTGAAGTCTTTGGCCTCTTTTTATGTGTCGCCTGTATTTGGGGTGTAAAAATATAACAAGTGTAAAACCCAAAGCACTGGGTTTGCGAAGAAGAAATGAAGCATGCGGACACCGCCTGGAAGTGGCACTGTTTAGAACTAGCATTTGTAAAGCAAATAGGGGAGAGGATGTAGCCTAACGGCTAGGACGGTCGTTCTCAATTCGGGCAAAACAGGTTTGAATCTCGGCAATGACCTCAGCATCCTGTGATTCTGCGCAAATCACATAATCTCCCTGTGCCTATGTCCGTCTGTAAGCAATTGGTGCTCATGTAAAGTGCTCTGATACCTATGGGTCAAGTTCGCACTATATAAAACTCTGTTAAAAAAAAAAAAAAAAAGCAGAGCTACTGTCGATGGCAATTTTTTTGCATCAGCAAATAGCAAAATGGCTGCCAGAGCATCGCCAAGCAGTAACATGCATGCGGACAAAATGGCCACTTATACAAATGCATGTGTTGTAATAAATGCATATTTTGGCATTTTTTATTTACCGTTCTAACATGAACAGAAGCACTTAAGACATAGCGAGGAGCAGCCTGGCACCACTTTCAGCTGTGAGTCCCTCGTAGAAATTTAAAATTAAATCAAATTAAAAATGCTTATCGGGAGTGGGGAGTAACAGATGAGCACGGCTAGGAGGAAGGTAAAATAATAGAGCTTGCAGTGGCACTTGCAAATTGTTCTGTCCTCGGTGTGCCCCTGCCCCAGGAACACACAGAGACAGGTAGGTGCTTCTCTTTGTTTATTGCTTACTTCTGGCCCATACTCGAAGGCACGTCTTCCTTCTTCCCAGGTGTACCACGAGTGCCCCCGTCCCCCTCCCTGACCGGAAGTGGTGTCCGGTGGCTGACCCCTCCCATGGTTCTTGTGCATGGTCCTAGTGCCCTCTACAATACATCACAATATCTCCCCCTTTGTGGAACGAAAGAAAGGAAAGAGAGAGAGAGAGGGAGAGAGAGAGAGAGATAAGAGAACACACTAGCATTGTCCTTGTTTGCTCTGCTGTTGGTGGTGTTTGCTGCCCTCACCACTATATTTCCTCGATAAGTCTCTTTGGCCTTCTGCTCACTCTCTTTGGGCATGACCCTTCTGTTCCTTCGTTTGGTACCCCATCCACTAGGTCTCGTCTCTCGCCGCTGTGTGACATCCTTTCCATGCTCTCCATGACTTCCTCTTTGACATGTGTTACGTTGCCCTTGGGGGCTGCATCTCCTTTGTCATCATCTGATGTCTTTAGTCCCTTGAAATGTGAGCAGCTGTTGTCATTGTCCCTTTGACATTTATTATTGTTAGCGGTTCACTTGAGAAAATGCTGTCCAATTTCCTTGCTTGTCATTGACGCACCAGAACTGAGTCCCCTTGCTTCAGCTTGGATGGCGTGGCATGTGTCCGGGCGTCTGCATATAGTTTCATTTTTTTCTTCGCCTCTTGATCTCTTGCGACAATGCTGTTGTGTTCTGGTGGCGCTTTTGACTCCAGCTGGGGCAGTCTTGTCCTGCTTGTTCTTCCCAGCACCAGTTCTGCTGGGCATCGTCCCATGGAACTGTGAGGGGTGTTTCGGTAGTCTCTTAATATTTGACAGAGTGCCTGGCCCACAGAGATCTGTGCCAGTTTGGCGAATTGGACTGCTTTCTTGATGTTTCCCATGAATCTTTCCACCATGCCATTTGCTTGTGGCCACAGAGGCGCTACCTTCCGGTGGTGGATGCCCAGGTACGCCATGAATCTGCAAAACTCCTCTCCTGAGAAGGGTGGCCCATTGTCAGTCTTCATCGTTTGTGGGGAGCCCCATGCTGCAAATATGTCATCTAATATTGGAAACGTTGCTGTGACTGATGTTGATGACACTTGTCGTACTATGGGAAACCTGGAGTACTCATCAATAACTACTAGCAGGTAGTTGCCAGTGTCCAGTGGCCCATAGAAATCAGCTGCCAATGTTGTCCACACTGCCCCGAGAAAGTAGGACATCTGTAGCTGTTCTGGCTTTGCTGGCCTTCCAATTATTTGGCACAGGTGACAGTTCATTATTGTGTCTTCCCCCAGTCGATCCAACCCTGGGAACCATACTCTTTCCCACAGCATCTTCTTTGTTGCTCCTATGCCTCTGTGGGACTCATGCGCTAAGTTCATAGTCTGCCGCCGTAGCGCTTTTGGTATGACTATCCTCGTTCCTGTTAGTATATTTCCTTTTTCTGTTTCCGATAGCTCTTCTTGTATGTTTTTGAATGCCAGCATTTCTTCCCTACTTACTTCTTCTCCCATGGGGTTGCAGTTGTTCACATGTCTCCATATTTGCTGTTGTGTTGTTATTTTGACTGCTTGCATTATGGCATCCCCTGTTGTCTCGCTCCAGTTCTTCAATTGTTATTGGAGCGGGAGTGTTCTGTCTTAACACAAAGTTTAGGTACTCTTCTGCAATGGATGTGTTCTCTGGTGCCTGTGTTAGAGGATGCCGTGACATGTAGTCAGCTGGGTTGTGTTCCTTTCCAGGTGTGTGCACTATCTTGAGGTCATAATCCATTAGTCTTATTCCCCACCTTTCAATGCACGGTCGTATTTTTGCGTTTGGGTTTCCATATATTGTTACTAGTGCTTGGTGGTCAGTTACAATGGTGAACGGTTTTCCGTAGATGAACATGTGGTAGTGTTCACATGCCCATACTACTGCTAAGCTTTCCTTCTAAATAATAATAATAATAAAGAAACTTATAAAGCGCACAGCTACCCCGAATGGGGTGTCCCGGCGCTAACATGGACATTGATAGAGATAGTGGTCAGTATACCTTAGTCATTACGACTAAAGAGCCAAGTTTTCAGGGCCTTTCTGAATTCTTGTTCAGACTGCAATGTGCGAAGTTGAAGAGGAAGGTTATTCCAGCATTTAGAGGTCCCCACCTCGAAAGTCCTTCCCCCTATTCTGGCTTTCGCGAAATGGGGGGTGGTAAGGTATCATTTGTGGTTAGACCTAAGAGATCTGTTCTGCTGGTAAGGACGAAGTCTCTTCCTCAAATAGTTGGGCCCCCTTCCTTGCAGTGCCCGAAAAGCAAACGTAAGAACCTTAAATTCAATGCGCTTGGCCACAGGTAGCCAATGCAGTTGTCTCAGGTAAGGAGAAATACGTTTTCGAAGAGGGACCTTGCAGACCAGTCTGGCCGCTGAATTCTGCACTATCTGAAGCCTACGGATCAGACCAATTGGCAGACCCATATAGAGACCTTTAGCATAATCAAGATGGGAAGTGATTAAGGCATGCACAACGGTTTTACGTGCTGACTCAGGCAAGTAATCAATGAATTTCCTAATGATTTTTATCTTGCCGAAGCAGGCCGCAGATACCTGTTGAACCTGGGTGGCAAGGAACAGATCTTTGTCCCACCTAACTCCTAGATTCTTAACTGAGTCCTTAGGAGTGGGGGGGGTCCTAAATCAGCTGGCCACCATAATGCTGAGGAGGGTGTTACAGCTTGATTAAAAAACAAGACCTCCGTCTTGTCAGCATTAAGTTTAAGAAAGTTAGTGCTCATCCAGGCAGAGTTGTTTTTTAGGCATAGTTTCAGAGAGTCAAAGGAAGGTGCGGACACTCCACTGAAAGTAAACATCAGTTGTGTGTCGTCGGCATAAGATGTCACCTTGATCCCAGTGTCGGCCATAAGCTCCGCGAGCGGAGTCAAATAGATGTTGAAAAGTAGCGGGCTCAAGGCCGACCCCTGTGGTACCCCCCACTTGAGTGGTTTTGTGGCGGAGGTGTAAGGGGGGATCGAGACCTGTTGTACTTGGCCATGTAGATAAGACGCGATCCAGTCAAGCGCTGTCCCCTGGATGCCGATTTGCTTTAGGCGATCCAGTAAGATGGAATGGGACACCGTGTCAAACGCTGCTGACAGGTCGAGTAGTACCAGCATGACCGCCGAGCCCCCATCCACCGCCCATCGGATGGCATCTGCCATCTCAATCAGCGCTGTTTCTGTGCTAAAACCAGGGCGAAATCCGGACTGGGAATCATGGAGTATGCCGTTTGTTTCAATAAAAGCCGCCAACTGCTGGTTAGCTAGCTTTTCAAGAATTTTAGCAGGGGCAGGCAACAGAGAAATGGGCCTATAATTACTAGTGACTGTAGGGTCAGCATTAGCTTTCTTTAAAATAGGGAAAAGAAATGCATGTTTCCAGGCCGCTGGAAAGACCCACTGTCTCAGCGAAGAATTCCAGATGGCATTCAGGGGGGGATTGAGCAGCTCAGCCAAGGCACGATATTGTTTCGCCGGCCAGGGATCGCCAGGTGACCCGGATTTGCATTTCTGGAGTTCCCCCAAAGAGGCTTCTAATGAGATAGTAGCAAATTCCGAGAACACTGGCTGAGTGTCGCTGGGGCTCCTACAAATGCCCTCTCCAGAATGAGGATGTGCTACTGAGAAAGTTGTATAAATCTGGGATATTTTCTCCTCAAAGAAATCTGATAGCTTATTACAAAACTCCTGTGATGGAGTGATAGAGTGGGTGAGTGCTTTCGGGTTAGTGAAGGACTTCACAACCTTAAAAACCTCTCTGGAAGAGTTTTTGGCACTGGCAATGCATTCAGTAAAGAAATCTCTTTTAGCTCCGCAGAGTAGTTTGCGATATTCTTTAAGTGCTGCTCGATAACAGATTTTATCCTCCAGAGAGTACAGTAATCTCCATTTGCTCTTCAGCCTTTTACATTCACTTTTCTTGGCTCTGACATTTGCTGAGAACCAAGGTGCGGAAGGGGAGGTTCTTACGGAGGTAACTGGCCTCCGGGGTGCAATTATATCGAGGGCGTCACTAACCCATGCATTAAGGTTCATGATGCTGTTCTCGAGATTAGTAGATGAGGAAGGCTCTGAGTCTATCAAGAGTGGGGTCAGGGACTCTAAGGATACCCTACTCCAATTCCTTCTTAATTCCTTTGGCCTGGACGTGACCCTTAATTCATCAGTCAGGTGTACATGAAAAGGGATCAAGAAATGGTCCGACCAAATGACCGGCTCAGGGGGAAGGACCGAGAGGTCTGATATATTCGAGCAAATCAAGTCTAGTATATGACCAGCTTTATGAGTAGGGGATTTGACTAGTTGGATCAAGTTGCAACCTGCAAGTGCAGAGATAAAATTAGCACTATGAGAGCAGGATGGATCATCCACATGAAGGTTTAGATCGCCTTCTCTGGTTGCAAGTATGCCCTTTCAATGTCTGATAGGCACTTGCTTGCATATGCAACAATTTGCCTGGGCGAGTCTCTTCCAGGCGTGTGTTGCGCTAAAATTGCTCCTAGCCCCACCGGGCTGGCATCAACAGTGAGCTTGGTGCATAGCGATGGGTTGAAGTATGCAAGATGATCCACTGCAGTGACTGCGTGTCTGATGGCCTCAAACTCCCTGTCTCATTCATTGGTCCAGAGAAATTTCTGGCCTTGCTTCGTTAGGTCCCGAAGTGGGGTGCTCACTGTGGTGAAGTCCTCTATGTATCGAGCACAGTAGCTCGCTAGCCCAAGAAATGACCTCACTTCTGCTACCTCTGCTACCTCTGTCGAGTATTTCCACTTTGCTGGGATCTGGCCTCATTCCTTTTTTTAAAACTATGTGTCCAAAGAAAACTAGTTCTCACTTCCCCAGCTCACACTTGTCCTCATTTAAGGTCTGGCCTGCTTGTTCCAATTGGGTGCAGACCTCTTGTAGGGCCTTGTCGTGCTCCTCATCTGAGCATCCAAATACCAAGTTGTCATCGCTGTAATTCAAGCTGTTTTTTACAGGCCGGATCACCTGTCCTACTGTTTCTTGAAATATTTCTGCTGATGATGATATTCTAAAGCTGAGTCGCTTGTAGCGAAAGAGACCCATGTGAGTGGAGAATGCTGTGATGTATCGTGATTGTGGATCATGCTCCAGTTGATGGTATCCTTTGCATAGGTCTAACTTTGAAAATCTGCATGCGCCAGTAAGACACCTAATCATGTCATTTAGGTAAGGCCCTGGGTGTCTTTCCCTCTCAATTGCCGTGTTTGGTATTCTCATGTCAACGCAGATGCAAACTTTTGATGTGTTCTTCTTTGGTACTGCTACTATTGGAGATGCCCATGGAGTCGGTCCATCAGCTGGCTCTATAATGTCTTGCGCCAGTAGGCTTTGTATCTCCTCTTTAACTTGTGGTTGCAGATGTATGGGCACTCTTCTGTGATGCTGAGCCACAGGCTTGACTGCTTCGTTGATGTGCAGTGTTATTTGTTTGTCTCTCAGTTTACCCAGTCCTTGTAGTATGGCCGGGTGTTCCCTCAGAATGTTCTGTCGTTCTGACATGTGATATGTCATTACTAGGAGACCCATCACCTGCGCGGTGACATTGCTTAGTAGACCCGTTGCTGGGATGTCTCCTCGTAGCACATGTACTTCCTCTTTTATTGACCTTTCTTTGTATGTCAATGTCTCTATAAACTTCCCCATGTTCACCACTGGTTTTCTTGAGCCCCATGTGAAGACATCAACAGTGGATGGTGATAGCGGCAGTTTCTGTCTCATCTTTTCATTTTCTGACATGCACATGATGTTGCATGTAGCTCCACTGTCCAGTACAAAGCTTGTGCTGTGATTCCCTACCTCAATGTTCACCGTAGCTGTTTTCTTTATCTGTTGTTTGTCTACTAGGTGGATGTGCTCTGATGTGCGACCTTCTGTTGGTACATCTGACATCAGATACAGCCGTTCTGCTGCCTCCTGCATGTTCGCTACATCCGACTCAGCTGAGGGACTGCGGTTTTGCGTGTCCATGTGTTGTGCATATCTGCTTGTCGCTGTCCGTTGCCTTGCTGGTCTCCCTCGCTCACTTTTGAATTGTCCACTCAAGCAGGCACTCGTGAAGTGGTTTTCCCTGTTGCATTTCCGACATTTGTGACCCATTGCTGGGTAGGCGCCAGCATGTGGGAATTCAAGTTCACCACGATAGTATGTTCTTTCATGTTTCTGCTTCCGGGACGGCGGTGTTTTGTTTGACATTTCCAGCTACACGGTTGGCCTCTTCCACTGTTCTTGCTTTCCCATTTTCCATTTGCCTGGCATGTGCTGTTGCTCCGGCCTCCGCCCGGGCCATTGTTAGTATCTTCTCCAATGTATAGGGTTCTTTTAGTATTCGGGCACAGAACTCCACTGATTGACAGCCTTCGAAGATGCATAGTCGTATGGCCTGCTCATTGTCAAATTTGTCGAATTCGCAGTATGTAACGAGTTTGCGTAGTCTGGGTGCGAAGTCGTCGAGGGACTCCACTGCCAGTTGGCATGCGGTGTTAAATGTGTATCTCTCAAAATCCACATTTCTTTGAGGGTCGAATTTGTCCGTGAGGCACTTCATCAGCCCTTTTATGTTGAGGTCTGTTCTGGGAAAATGTTATCAACAGTTCTTCAACCTAATCGCCCGCAAAGTTTAAAAACAAGTCTATGCTTTGCTGGTCTGTGTAGTCTTTGCATGTGGCACGCATGTAGCATTCGAATTGCCTAACCCATCTCTCCCAGCGAATGCCTTTCATCTGTTGGTCTGACAAACTAAAAGGTAGTGGTCTGCGGAAAATTGCATTTGCGGTGTTGTTGTCATTGCCTTCCTCTGTCATTATTGTTGTAGCGCAGGCCTGCTTCTCCTTACTCTGTTTGCCTTTCTTTTTTTTGTGCAATTTCCTCTTTATTTGTACTTTATTTCCTTTTGTTTGCCTTTGTTTCCTCTTTATCTCCACTTTTTCAGTCTTTTCTATTGGCTTGCCTGACTTCAAAATGGCCACCGGGCCTTCTTCAATGCTTATTTGCTCCTTTGCCTGACTTAAAGATGGCCGGCGAGATCTCACCGGAGCGAGATTTCCTGTTCCTTAATTTGCCTGACTTCAAGATGGCCGCTGGGCCTTCTTCAGCTCTGATTGGCCTGTTTTGCCTGATTTAAAGATGGCCGCGGAGTTCTCGCGCGATTTCGACTTGAAATCCACACGGGAGGCTCGGGCCTATCTCCTTAATCGGCTGCGGCTGCGGGCACGGTCAGGTGCACCGCTTGCTGGTAGACAGTCGCGGGGGAGCTTTTTTAAGTAGAGGGTCGCGGGGGATCTTCTTACTGCGTCCTGTAGTCGATGTGGCCGGGGTGGGCTCCCGACATCTCTGGTGTCTTTTTGGCATGCAGACCAGGGTGGGCTCCTGGCTCTGTTTTTTTCTGCGGTCGGGGTAGCTTCCAGATGTTGCGTTTCTTCTCCTGTGGCTGGCGGACCAGGGTGGACTCCTGGCTCCGTTGAGGCATCGCAGAGGCCACGGGCAGTCGCATCTGGTGGCGATTAGAAATCCCACCTTTGTGTCGCCAGTTGTCGTGTCCTCGATGTGCCCCCGCCCCAGGAACACACAGAGACAGGTAGGTGCTTCTCTTTGTTAATTGCTTACTGCTGGCCCGTGCTCAGAGGCACGTCTTCCTACTTCCCTGGTGTACCACGAGTGCCCCCGTCCCCCTCCCTGACCAGAAGTGGTGTCCGGTGGCTGACCCCTCCCATGGTTCATGTGCAGGGTCCTAGTGCCCTCTGCACCACGTCACGATACAAATGAAAGGAAAAGGGAGCAATAAATGAGGGTTAAAAAGCAGAAAGAGCAGAGACAGAAGGAACAAATGAGTGATGAAAAGGAGAAAGAAAGGTAGGGCCCTGAAATCAGTCAGCAAAAAAAAGATGCAACTCATTCAGGCAGAACACTGTGAGACAGAAATGCTCTAAGTGGGGCAAACACAAGAACGGTGAAGAAAACTATTGCATCAAAAGCAGAGCCCAAAACCACAAAACCATGAAATCAAGAGCAAGAGGTGATCCAAAACCCAATCTAACTATATGTCATGTATAGGAAGTGATAGGTCTCTAATAGACAGCTAAAATGTCCGTAGTCAACACATAAATACTGCCTTTTTGGTCAGTCTGGCAGGTTCTTTCTGAGGGATATTAATTCTATCTCAACCTTCGATCCTGGACAGTGCTCCATTGTTTTTCTGCTAGGGTCACATTATATAAATAATGCATACATACATAAATACATAAGATGTCTAAAAATGTTAAAAAATAAAAAAAATACAAGAGTGGGCCATTTTTTACACATTTGATGAGTATAAGTAAAGTAGGACAAATACAATAGGCACTCAAAAAAGCTTTGAGGATGTTTTTAATCACCATTAACAGGTAATCCCAAGTATAGAGATATTTTGTAAGGGTTATTAAAAGTTATAGAGAAGAGGTAAAATTTCACATTTGAAAAAGGTGTATATATTTCCTATAAAATAAATGCTGTTGAATGGTATAATTTTTTTAAATAATAAAATAACGTATCCTTAAAATTTGGAATGTGTAATCTAGATTTCTTCCGCATTAAATATGCAGAATGTGTATTAGTGACAAAAGGGTGATCATCTCAGACCCAACCTCAAGCTTTAATTCTTTGTCAAGCCCCTCTTACCTAGAAATCTTAAATTAAGATTTTGTTTGAGAACATGAAGTTAGAGAACATATTACATCTAAAAGTTATTGCCTTTCACTTTGACAATTGCTAACCAGATCCTGGAAGTGATTAATAGGTGCGATAGAAAAAGAGCTAAGACAATGGTTTCCAGCTCGCTTTCATGAGCTGAACAACTGTCCACCTCTCTCACCCAAAACAGCAGAAGCAATAATGGCCTGCAGACTTGTGCTAGTCCTCAAGGCAACATGAATGATGAATCTGACAAGAAAGACGTTGAAGTTGATGAGCAGAACCAGCCTGCAGGCTATAATTGCTATTATTATGTACCAGTGAACCGGTTAGAGGTTTGAAATAAGGGAGCTCTTGTAGAGAGTGATGAATGATCCAGGTATTTGTTTACAGTACCAATCTGTTCACCACACTGGCGAAGAAGATGGAATATCCATCTCTGGCATCCAGCAACGAAGGATAGGGAAATTATAAAAGAAACGTTATAACAAACACCTTAGCCCTCGCTTAGGGTCTGTGGGAAGGGAATGGAAAATCACAGTAAACGTATAGAAAGCGGGTTTGCGTGCATTAAATATGATTTTGGTATTTAGAGAAAAGTGGTATAACCACATCAAGATATGCAGTAAATTCACCGGTCTTACGGTCATTTCTCGCCCATTAGCCCCAGCTACTAACTTTGCAACTTTAAATGAGGAAGAACAAGCAGAAACACAGGGGTAAATTTACGAACATTTTGCACCAACTTTGTGACACAAAAGTGACACTAACTAAAGAAAATGTTTAATTGAAATTTACTTTCCAGTAAAATACTTGTGTTCACATGCAACCACCCACGTTTTTTGACGCAAAACTCTCTCTACTAAAATAAGTGGATGGTAGACAGAGTTTTGCATCAACAAATAATGCAGTTGGTGTTTTTGAGGAGAAATGCTTTTCTTCTCTAGTCTTTTTCGACTTTGTCTGTGTGGTGCACTGTTTATAGCACACATTCAAAGTGGAAAAAGTTTAAATGTTAGTCTAAGCATAGCATTTTGTTCTGGAAGGGTACTCTTCAAGTACAAAACCTATGCTCCACATGACGCAGACACCTTTGCACTATGGTGCAAGGGTGTGACTTTGCACTATGGTGCAAAGGTGTGTGAATGGCTCTGGCAGCCTCTGGGTGCACCAGCTCTGGAGAGAAAGCAGTACAATGTCTTATCTCTGTGATGTGATGGGGCACTTTCCTGCTCTCTCCATGTCACACAATGCAACACAGTAGCTTTAGAGATTGATTTGTAATATTGAACTTAACAAATCTGAAATTAAGTTCATTATCCCCAAATTGTTGTTTTACAAAAACTCCCTAGACATTACAAAAACTAATGGAAGTGTAAAAAAATAATGTACATAATTCAGCACTTTTTTGATTAACCAGAGCAGTAATCGCCTCTATCAGTTAAGAAAGTGTATTTAATGTTCTTAGATGTGCTTTCGAATCAGTTGTTGAGTTTTATTGAAGACTTCAGTGACTTTGTAATGAAACCTGAGATGTTCTTGCATTGTAGGTGATTAGGAGCAGGCTATTAGCAATAGCTATTGGCAACATTTGGGCATAACAATGTAGCTAAAGGGCAAAATATGGAACAGAAAGTAGGGTAAGTAGGGTAATGCTGTTTTAGAATTGAAATGCATAAACATCATCGATAGATAATTGTAGTACCCATTCTTAGTTTGAAACAAAGGTCCAGATTTACTAAACTTTCACGCAGCACAGCACAGCAGCCAAAAATGCGGAGCGTATGAGAAGGGGAGAGCACGAGAGCGCCATATTTACAGAGCTACAGCACTCTCTTCCCTTCCAGTGCAAAATACTATGCTTAGACTAACTTTAAAACTTTCCCAATGTTGTATGTGTGCTCTACAGTGTAGCACACATGCAAAGTCAGAGAAGAAACAAGGAATAAAAGCATTTTGTCTGTGATAGCGCCTATTTGAAATGGGCTTTTTTTTATGACGCAAACCCTGTCTACTTTTTTTGTAAATAGGATTTTGAGTCAAAAATCTTGAGTGTGTGCATGGGAACACCCATGCATTACCAATGGAAGGCCCACATGCCATTAAGTAATGCATAGCAGCACTATGCATTCTTTGCATACATTTCAACTTAAAGTAAATTGGTAAAAAAAGATTTGTGCTGATTTGCATCACTTTTGTGATGCAATCACTGCGCAGAATCTCAGTAAATATACCCCACAGTCTGTTAAAACTAAGTATATGGGTGAGATGTCTTATTGCCTCAGCAACATTTTGCATAGAATCCTCAATATTAAACTACTATTTTTTTGAGGTGAGGATGTGAAGTTACGGCCAAAGCTGCTGACTGGAACTAGCGAACCAGGTTCGAGTCTCAGCATTGGTTCCATATCCTCGGTTTCTGAGCAAATCAGTTAATCGCCCTCTTTCTAAAATATAATTGATTGTTAGCTGGTGTAATGTAACTACTGCTCATATAAAGCGCTACATTATCTTCGGGTCAAGCTCCCACTATATAAAACTGCAGAAAAAAAGTTTACTGATTTTCCTATGTCTACCCCCGAATGTACTTTTTACAAGCCATAAAAGAATACTTCATCCCAAGTATGAGTAGACACTGAAGATTGATGTGGCATTTTCTTTACCTTCTTTGACTATTAAATCATTGTCCATGCAATTTAAAATTGAACGATTTTGGCACTCCTTTTTTATCAAGATAACTTAACGGGAGTGAAATTTAAGATGTTAACATGAAATACTCCTGCAGATAATTCGGACAATATAGTTCTATTTTACTATTTGTGAGAATTAGGAGAAATTTGCAAGAGAAACGCTTTGCATAGTGTAATGTTACTGTGAGTGAAGGTGAAATTATGGGATACATAAGTCCAAGGCTATGACTTTTTAATCAGTAGCCTACGGCTTGCCATCTACAAAGAGGGCCTTTATTCACATTCTATCACCAAAGCAGGAAAGTCCATCAAGGTGTTGATTAGTCTACCATGGCTTTTGTCTGGAGGGGTCATGTCGGACTTTGTCCTCTCTGCAGGGTCACCACCAAACGTTTTGCCTTCACCCCTCCTGTTTTCTGAATAAATTTTTGTTAGCATTAGGACTATCTGCATTTTACCATTGCTAACCAGTGATAAAGTACTAAATGCTCTCTCCCTAAAACACAGTAAAATTGGCCTATACCTGATTGGCACATTTAATTTACTTATAAGGCCCAAGTATATGGTACTATATGTACCCAGTGCCTGGAAAGTAAATGCTACTAGTGGATCTCTAGCACTCACTGTGCCACGCGCTAAAGTAGCACTTTAAAGCCTGTCTTAAGCCTGCCACTGAAGCCTCTAATGCAGTTTTAATCCTGACAATTCGACCTGCCAAAATAAACCTTTTGCTAGGCCTAAACCTTCCTTGGTAATACATATAGGTTACCTCTAAGGTAGGCTCTAAAGCCCCATAGGGCAGATGCGTTGTATTTAAAAAGTAGGGCATGTGGATTTAAGTTTTAAATGCCTCGGTAGTGAAAAACTTCTAAATGAGTTTTTCACTATTGTAAGGCCTATCTATCCCACTGACTAAAAATGGGTTTCCTTTTTCACGTAATCAGTGCTAACATTTGATAGGAAGCAGGTATCATGTTTGGACTCAAATGAATTGTAACTTGAAATCCTGTTTAATGGTAAAGTCAGATTATAAGTCACAATTCAGAAAATGCCACGTGGGTCCCGTGCTCACTACACCACTTGATTCAAGCTAGCCTGGCTGATGAAGTGTGATGCTCTGAAACCGGTCCCAGGATGCTTGTTTCCGGTTCAGGGAGGACCTGGCTTGGCAGTTCGGGCTGGACTTTTCCGACAAGGAACAGGGTCAAGACTGATATGCATATGGCTGGGTCCAAACTAGGGTGGTGTGGTGAGCAAAAGAAAGATGATTTAACCCAGATTCTTGTGACTAGGGGTAAATGTTTGCATTGTCCAGAATTCCGTCCATCAATTGTTTCTTTTGCATATGTCGCCCTAAGTGGGAAGGGTATGCCCAGACGTGGGTCCCGTGCTCACTACACCACTGGATTCAAGCTATCCTGGCTGATGAAGGGTGATGCCCTGAAACTGGTCCCATGATGCTTGTTTCCGGTCCAGGGAGGACCTGGCTTGGCAGTTCGGGCTGGACTTTTCCGACAAGGAACAGGGTCAAGACTGATATGCATATGGCTGGGTCCAAACTAGGGTGGTGTGGTGAGCAAAAGAATGATGGATTTAACCCAAATCCTTGTGGCTGGGGGTGAATGTTTGCATTGTCCAGCATTCCGTCCATCAATTGTTTATTTTGCATATGTCGCCATAAGTGGGAAGGGTATGCCCAGACGTGGGTCCCGTGCTCACTACACCACTGGACTCAAACTAGCCTGGCTGATGAAGAGTGATGCCCTGAAACCGGTCCCAGGATGCTTGGTTCCGGTCCAGGAAGGACCTGGCTTGGCTGTTTGGGCTGGATTGTTCCACACAAGGAACTGGGTCAAGACTGATTTGCATATGGCTGGGTCCAAACTGGGGTGGTGTGGTGAATAAGAATGATAGATTTAATCCAGATCCTTGTGACTGGGGGTGAATGTTTGCATTGTCCAGCATTCTGTCCATCAATTGTTTCTTTTGCATATGTCGCCCTAAGTGGGAAGGGTATGCCCAGACGTGGGTCCCGTGTTCACTACACCACTGGATTCAACCAATCCTGGCTGATGAAGGGTGATGCCCTGAAACCGGTCCCAGGATGCTTGTTTCCGGTCCAGGGAGGACCTGGCTTGGCAGTTCGGGCTGGACTGTTCCCACAAGGAACAGGGTCAAGACTGATTTGCATATGGTTGGGTCCAAACTGGGGTGGTGTGATGAGCAAAAGAATGATGGATTTAACCCAGATCCTTGTGACTGGGGGTGAATGTTTGCATTGTCCAGCATTCCGTACATCAATTGTTTCTTTTGCATATGTTGCCCTAAGTGGGACGGGTATGCCCACACGTGGGTCCCGCGCTCACTACATCACTGGATTCAAGCTAGTCTGGCTGATGAAGGGTGATGCCCTGAAACCGGTTCCAGGATGCCTGTTTCCGGTCCAGGGGGGACCTAGCTTGGCAGTTCGGGCTGGACTGTTCCCACAAGGAACAGGGTCAAGACTGATTTGCATATGGCTGGGGTGGTGTGATGAGCAAAAGAATGATGGATTTAACCCAGATCCTTGTGACTGGGGGTGAATGTTTGCATTGTCCAGCATTCTGTCCATCAATTGTTTCTTTTGCATATGTCGCCCTAAGTGGGAAGGGTATGCCCAGACGTGGGTCCCGTGCTCACTACACCACTGGATTCAAGCTAGCCTGGCTGTTGAAGGCTGATACTCTGAAACCGGTCCCCGGATGCTTGTTTCCGGTCCAGAGAGGACCTGGCTTGGCAGTTTGGGCTGGATTGTTCCCACAAGGAACAGGGTCAAGACTGATTTGTATATGGCTGGGTCCAAACTGGGGTGGTGTGGTGAGCAAAAGAAAGATGATTTAACCCAGATTCTTGTGACTAGGGGTAAATGTTTGCATTGTCCAGAATTCCGTCCATCAATTGTTTCTTTTGCATATGTCGCCCTAAGTGGGAAGGGTATGCCCAGACGTGGGTCCCGTGCTCACTACACCACTGGATTCAAGCTATCCTGGCTGATGAAGGGTGATGCCCTGAAACTGGTCCCAGGATGCTTGTTTCCGGTCCAGGGAGGACCAAGCTTGGCAGTTCGGGCTGGACTGTTCCCACAAGGAGCAGGGTCCAGACTGATTTGCATATGGCTGGGTCCAAACAGGGTTGGTGTGGTGAGCAAAAGAATGATGGACTTAACCCAGATCCTTGTGACTGGGGGGGTGAATGTTTGCATTGTCTAGCATTCCGTCCATCAATTGTTTCTTTTGCATATGTCGCCCTAAGTGGGAAGGGTATGCACAGACGTGGGTCCCGTGCTCACTACACCACTGAATTCAAGCTAGCCTGGCTGTTGAAGGGTGATGCCCTGTAACCGGTCCCCGGATGCTTGTTTCTGGTCCAGAGAGGACCTGGCTTGGCAGTTTGGGCTGGACTGTTCCCACAAGGAACAGGGTCAAAACTGATTTGTATATGGCTGGGTCCCAACTGGGGTGGTGTGGTGAGCAAAAGAATGATGATTTAACCTAGATCCTTGTGACTGGGTGTGAATGTTTGCATTGTCCAGCATTCCGTCCATCAATTGTTTCTTTTGTTTTCATCGCTATGTCACCCTAAGTGGGAAGGGTATGCCCAGATGTAGGTCCCGTGCTCACTACACCACTGGATTCAAGCTAGCCTGGCTGATGAAGGGTGATGCTCTGAAACTGGTCCAAGGATGCTTGTTTCCGGTCCAAGGAAGACCTGGTTTGGCAGTTCGGGCTGGACTGTTCCCACAAGGAACAGAGTCAAGACTGATTTGCATATAGCTGGGTCCAAACTGGGGTGGTGTGGTGAACAAAAGAATGATGGATTTAACCCAGATCCTTGTGACTGGGGGTGAATGTTTGCAGTGTCCAGCATTCCGTCCATCAATTGTTTCTTTTGCATATGTCGCCCTAGGTGGGAAGGGTATGCCCAGACATGGGTCTCATACTCGCTACACCACTGGATAGAAGCTAGAATTGCTGATGAAGAGTGATGCCCTGAAACCGGTCCCAGGATGCTTGTTTCCGGTCTAGGGAGGACCTGGCTTGGCAGTTAGGGCTGGACTGTTCCCACAAGGAACAGGGTCAAGACTTATTTGCATATGGCAGGGTCAAAACTGAGGTGGTGTGGAGAGCAAAAGAATGATGGATTTAACCCAGATCCTTGTGACTGAGGGTGAATGTTTGCATTGTCCAGCATACCGTCCATCAATTGTTTCTTTTGCATATGTCACCCTAAGTAGGAAGGATATGCCCAGACGTGGGTCCCGTGCTAACTACACCACTGGATTCAAGCTAGCCTGGCTGATGAAGGTTGATGACCTGAAACCAGTTCCAGCATGCTTGGTACTAGTCCAGGGGGGACCTGGCTTGGCAGTTCAGGCTGGACTGTTCCCACAAGGAACAGGGTCAAGGCTGATTTGCATATGGCTGGGGCCAAACTGGGGTGGTGTGGTGAGCAAAAGAATGATGGATTTAACCCATATTCTTGTGACTGGGGGTGAATGTTTATATTGTCCAGCATTCCGTCCATCAATAGTTTCTTTTGCAGACTTTAAAAAAGCTGGTATTTTCTTACTCTAACCAATTGGTGCCTTCTGTTATTATCCTAGGTCATATGACTGTGAAAGGCTCTGCTGTTGGGGTTTGTGTATTCCTGCCAGACAGTGAGACAAAAGGGACTGGGTGTAGGCAGAACGGGCCATCCTGCCAGGATGACTGGGGAAGGAGCTGGTCCCTGCCCCACTTACACTTTAAAGAGCTTACCTCCAGCACACACAAAGGAAACTGACACCAACCTTTTGTCACCCCAGATTTTTTGGAGCCTTGACAGGGGAAGGGGGGAACTTTCTAGATCCAGAGGTGGGGGTAGTCCACGATGTGCTCCGACTTCAAAGGCTATGAACAGATATAAATGACATTGGACCTTCGGAACAACTCTTCAGTACACTCCTCTACCTGTGAACATTATAGATTAAGGACTTCCTTCTTCCCCAGAAGACTGCCCTGCTGCCTGAGGTCTGCCTTGTTCCCAAGAGGACTGCCCTGTTGCTTGAGGACCTACTTGTTCCCTAGAGGACTACCCTGCTGCTTGGGGCTTGCTTTGGTCCCATGAGGACTGTCCTGCTTCTTGATGCCTGCCTTATTTCTTAAAGGGTTGGCCTGCTGCTTGAGGTCTAGATTCCTGTCTGAGAAGGAAGACTGGACCTGCTCCCTTCATTCCAGGCTACCTAAGTGACTCCAAGAGTCAGTTGTCTGATGTCCTGTCTGAGATGCAGGGACACAACAAGTATCAGAGACCTCTGTGCAACTGCCCAGCAGACCTGCTGTGAGTAGTCCATCCTGGACCTGCAACGGGACCTGCCTGAGCCCTGCTGACCTCTGCTAGAGTGAGTCACTGATCCCCAAGATGTGCCTCCTCAGGTCCTGGACCCTTGGATAGCATCAGAGTGCACTCCTCTACAAGCAAAGATTAAATCCTAATGTGTTGGGCTCTTCCTGACCACAAATGAGCCTGTTTGTGCCAAGACTTTACCGCCTGCGATGACTGCCAACACGAAGCTCCGGTGAACTGGACTCTTGGTGATACAGAGACTGCCAGTGAATGGCTGGCAACGTGGGGTCGGCACTTTGTGCTACAGCAACAACAGTCCATGATGACTGCCAACATGAAGTTCCAGCAAAGACCGTCTGCAATGCCCCATCCGATCTTTATGCTACAGCAGCAATTACATACAATGCCAGGCCTGCGCTTCGTACTACAGCATTGAACATCCACAATGTTATCCCTGCTCCTCTCAGCCTCCTTAACTACAAACGGAACTCTTTAAGAAGGCAACTTTTCAGCAGGACTAACCTAGTCCCTGCATCCTTCCACGTTCCATCATTTTTGATCTGAAGTTTGGCTTTGCTACAGTCTAGCACGACCAGGAGCTTTGTGCTTCTGGATGCTATACTTAACTAAATGCTTGAAATTGCATATCTCTGGTTCTACTGATTGGATTTCTGTTGTTATGGTATAATTTTGTTTAATAAAAGTTACTCAATATTTCTAAATTGGTTTGGAATTTTTTGTGTATTGTGTGTTCACTTTATTTCTGTTTGTGTGCTGCATAATTACTTAACGCTTTGCCTCTAAGTTTTGCCTGACTACTTTTGTGGCAAGCTATCAAAGGGCTAACCACAGGTTAATTTAATTAATTCTGTGGTTCACCCTGACAAGGATTGTGGTTGTTGCCCGAGTGGGGTTTCAACCCCCCTCAATAATTAACCCAATATCCTACAGTTATAATTTGCCAGTCAGTATAAGAACTCATTGAGCACTCATGGAATAAGTGTGAGGTGTTGATTTAAACAGTGAATAGAGTACAACTATTTGCAGATTTCACCATATCTCTCTTTGCTGGCCACACACACCATGGACAGTGCAGTATCAATGAAATCTTAGGGGCATATTCCCAAGAACGTGTGATAACATTCGCAAAAGTTACTTAACGCAACCTTCAACATCGCGGGAAATTTACGCCGTGTTAACCAAGTATTCACAACATGGTGGTACCATGCGATAGTCACCCAATAACGCAACAACTGACCACGTTAAAAACAACGCCACGCCGCAAAAATGCGAAACACGAATGCAAAAAAAGCTGCGATGAGGCCAATCGCGATACGAAAATCAGCGAAACCCAGCTACAGGCCTGCAATTCACACGCGTCAAAAATAGAAAAAAAACAGACAAACAAATGCCAAACAATAGCGAAGCACAATGGACATTGCCGGAGCAAGTACGGAGGAGAACCAGAACCCCACAAGCCCCCCGGAGGACCATCCTGGGACTTCGGGGTCAGGGAAGGGCAAGGACAAGAAGAGTAGGAAGAAGCGGTTCAGTCCGCAGGAAAACAGGATCCTGATAACGGAGGTGACAGAACACCATCAACAACTGTTCGGCACCTCCACTTTGTCATTGGCAACAAAAAATGGAATATGGCAGTCCATCGTGGACAAGGTGAATGCAGTCGGAGTGCTGAAGAGGACAATGGATGAGGTCAAGAGGCGCTGGAATGATGTCAAGCGCAAAACCAAGCTGAAACTCGCCAACAACCTGAAGGCAGCAATGCAGACTGGAGGTGGGAGCCCAGCGCCACAGGAGGAGCTGGACGACATGGAGGAAATGGTGTCCACAGTCATCAGTGGGGAGACGGTGGCAGGAGTTGGGGGCCCGGACACTGCTCAACATGACCCGACACAACAGCAACAGGGTGAGTAATTACCAGGGCCTGGGGGGACAGGGGGAGATGGGCACAATGGCACACATGCACAATTAAGTTGAGCACATATGCGGACAAACCATGCCCCAGACCACCAACTCCCACCAAGAGACCAATGTACCCAAGTATGCAACATGTCAGCACTGTACAAGCACAGAAGTCAAAGGCACACCTCATGAAAGGGATAAGGGGCAGCAAAATCTGAGCTGCAGGGGCGACTCCCCCAAAATGCAGCACACACATCACATGCATAGCACATCTACATTGACAACGATGTGACACAATCCGCAAAACTCCTACAACAGAACACAGGACACAACTGGCGCCGCTTGGGTGGAGACACTGGCCAATCACATTTGGCATTGCAGGGAAATGTGCGTTGAAAATGTACAAGTACAAACACAATCACGTCTGTTGTCGAAATGTCCACTGTCCCCCATCAAATAGGCAGCTCCTCCCAAACAGCCACAATGTACCCAGTCATGCTGTCTGTATGAAAACATGTACAATGCGACAACATACATGTGAACACATTGTTAAACTGCATCTCCCCTTCACATTGCAGAGGGAGAATCAACACCTCCTGCAGAGCAGCCCGACCCTCTCTTCTCTGAAGATGAAGAGGACCATCACAGCTTCGACTCTGACGCCCTCCAACTGCTCGTAGACAGCCTACGCAGCCCACTTCCAGGAGCTGGGCAGCCCAGCTGCTACGAGAAGACCCCACCCCCTGCACAGACCACACAGCAGGCAGCACCCACCACCACGGCTGGCTCCCCGGACCCCCACGAAGAACACATGGCCTTCCAACGCCATGTTTTGGGGTGCCAGGGGATTCTGGCTGAACAGGTGTGGGTGGGCTTCGACCGCATGGCAGACAAACTAGATGCCATACGTGGGTGTCTAAGTCCCATCAGGGACCACTCACAGTCCCTAACGGACACCCACAGTCCGCTCCGTGCTCTCCAACGGACCATGGCTGACATCGCTGGAGCCCTGACTCAGAGATTAGTACAACTGTCCAGTCCGAGTGGCTCTAGCGATGTCACACAGGAGTTGGGAAACATGGGGAGGTTAATGGAGACCATGGAGCGGGCAAATGCGGAATGAGCGGCTGCCACGGCTGCACACCAGCAAGAGGTAGCTGGGTTCCTCAATGACCTCAGGACCATCTTCATGGCATTGCTGCCACAAGGCCTGGTGCGGATGCATGCTGCTGCCACCACTCCATCCACATCTCCGCCCCCTGATGTGTCACTGCCACACAGTGCTGGAGACAGAACACCACCACCCACACGTGAGGCACATGAAACAGCAGAGGACGAAGATGCAGATGATTCTGCCCTCGTGGTAAGAAGGACGCAGCAGCTTGCATATCAGCCATAGGTCCGGCTTCAGCTTGGTACTGCCCTCTGCATCATAACCTTCTACTGTCCCCCGATGCACTCTGCGACACTCACCTTGGACCTCGACATTGACTGCCATATGCTGTTTGATCGCCATTGACACAGCAATCAGACTGCGGACTGAACTCGTCCTCTTCCTTTGGACTTGTCATTCCCTGAAGGACCCTGGCTGGCCCTCCACGGGACAACATCGTCATGTGGGGTTTGCATGGCCCTGTACTGCTCCAGATGCAACACTCCACTGAATGTGCATTAAACAGTCATATTCACACAGATGTGTCATGTCTATGGTCTTTCAAGTGTGCAAGTATGGATGAATGTAGGCTCACTGGACTCCTCTTACGTCCATGTGGCTCATGTCATAGCACAGGGGTCACAGGGTGACACTTTGCCGAATGCGGTCCGGGTGGCGCTGACACAACAACAAGGACCCACGCATGAGTTACTTCCTTGCCCAGCCCATTAAGGAACCACGCCCAGGGCCCCGGGGTCATTTACACACCCTTACGCTGGACTGGCATATGCCAGGCCAGCCCACTCCGCTTACGCTCACAGGGGGGGACGGCAACGCTACATGTCCAATGTCTTTCTTGTGGTGATCTGCTGCTCACAGGTCTAGTTGTCAGCATGCCACAGCCACTCCCTCACGGCTGGTGTACACCCACACCACACCCATCCAGCACACGTTTCAGAGGACATGTGACCCTGCCAATAAAAAGGGCCGGGCACACGTGCTTGACTCCATTTCCACTCTCTATCTGGGTGCATCCGTGTGGTGTCAATGTAGGCATGAGGGCCTCGGGCCCCGCAACATCACATTCCCCAGGACCGGAGGTGACATGATGGCGTCCGCAACACGATACCCATTCATACAGGGTCCATGACTTTGGGACACAGACTTGGTGGCACCGGATACATTGCGGCCGGCACAGGCACACCGCCACGGGGTGGTGACTTTGGGTGCACTGAGGTAGGTGCACCTTAAGTGCTGAGCGGGTGTGCAGCCTGCGATGATGCCCTGTCCCGGCGGTCCAGACTACTCAGGATTTGTGTGCCCTGCTGGACCGCAGTGTAGGCCAGAGCCAGCGGGCAGCGCGGGCTTACCGCCATGTGGCGTCGCATCCCGGATCACAGCGTTAGTGGCACCTCAAGGGCTGAGCGGGTGTGCAGCCTGCGATGATGCCGGGTGCACTGGTATGTCCTCTGCCATGGCAAAATCAAGACCCAGAATCATATGTGAGACCTGGTGGCCTGCGGAGCGGGGCTGCATGATATGGAGGGTGCCTTGTCCGCGGGCCCCGGGCCCTGGGCATGTGGCTTGCAGCGGCACGTGGTGGGCCCTCATTGCTAAACGCCAAGGGCGGAAGGTGAGCAGTGAGGCCTGGGTGCGCAGGGGCGGGCATGCACCGCTGGGCGGCGAGAGGGGCTGGGGTACATCTGCCTGGGTGCGCAGGGGCGGGCATGCACCACTGGGCAGCGGGAGGGGCTGGGGTGCATCTGCCTGGGTGCGCAGGGGCGGACAGGCGATGATGTCTTGTGCTATTGTATGTACTTTGCCATTCAGGTATCTAGACTCTGTTACAGATGACGGATCTGTTTCAAATGTGTGTTCTGGTGAACTGCACTACATACCGGCACGTGGTTGGAGACACACCAGTGGCAGCAGGTGAGCAGTGTGGCCTGGGTGCGCATTGTCGGCACTCTCTCTCCCTGTCCGTCTCTTCTGTTATCTGTGTCTCGCTCCCCCTCTCTGTCCGTCTTTCTCTGGCTCCCCCCCTCTCTGTCCGTCTTTCTCTCGCTCCCCCTCTCTGGCCGTCTTTCTCTTGCTCCCCCTCTCTGTCCGTCTTTCTCTCACTCCCCCTCTCTGTCCATCTTTCTCTCGCTCCCCCTCTCTGTCCGTCTTTCTCTCGCTCCCTCTCTTTCTCTCTCTCTCTCTCTCCTTCGCTCTCTCTCAGTCCTTTGATGTGTGCAAGACACACCTTCTCATCATGATTTTTGTCTTGCAGGCTGTGACCTACGGACTGTCCCGAGGGGAGCCGCCATGTGTCTTCATTTCTGTTCTGAATGTGTGAAGGTTCTTTTTTTGACGACACACCAAATGTGGTTGTGCGACATCAGGCGGATTATTTGGTACATGATTCCGTGTGGTTGATGTGGCATGTCTTTGGCCGGGGGGGGTGCCCGGGGTGTGGGGGTCCTGGGGGTAGTGGCAGTGGGTGTTGTGGCCCTGTTGGGGCTCCGAGCTGCATGATCAGTGGCTCCATGGCATCTGTTGCCCTTCAGGTGTGGCTCTGGGCTGGGCTCCATTTTGTGGTGCAGGCTGTGGTCCGACTTTGCACCAGGTCAGGGCAGGTGTTAGTTTCCTGCTGCTAACGCGCCATATCACCTGTTTTGTGGTCTTGTCGCCGATCTGGCTGGTCGTTGAGAATGGTGCGGAGTGGTGTTTTCGCGCCTTTTTGCACGGGAACGCCTACTCTGCATCTCATTAGCGATAGTTGCGGGGGTCATCTGTGGCGATGTTTTTTGCGGCTGCTATTGCGGGTAAACTGGTGTTATGGGTTGGTGAATGGGGCGATAGATTTATCGCAACTTTGGCTGCGATAAAGTGCCGTTAACTCGGCGATAGCTCCTTGAGAATATGCCCCTGAGAGTCAAAGCTTTCATCATAGGGATATGGAAGCCCTGGTGAAATCCTACTCACAGGGATCAGCGGTGGTTAATTTATGGAGGAATAAGTGCCTGCGCCAAACGTTTTACTCATAGGAATGCAGCAGGTGCTAGTGGATGTCAGAATGTGGAATACTAAGAATGCATCGTCTTGATTCAACCTCATGCTGTCTTGTGGTTTGTTGCCTGCCTTGTTATGTTGGCCTAGGCCTAGCTGCCATGTTGCTTTTCTTTGCGCGCGTTACACTGAGCCAGGGCTCCCTCGCCCTTTGCTCTTGCCAAGTTCTTTTGCGCTGTCTGCACTTTCTGTCTTTCACCTTTTCTCTTGTTCGATTTGGGCTCAGACTGCACAACATGTACAAGGTCGCATAACAATGTATTTCGGTTCTTCCTGATATGGCCAGTCTCGCGCACCCAGACATAACATTAGGCGCAAATGACATGAACCTTTGTGTGTCTTTAATACTGCGGTTTTACTGGCGCTTAACACACTTGGAGGAATCCTTTCCAGGGAGAAGAGCTGTGATTGTCTGCTGATGTAGTTCTGCATCTAGAGACCGAGGTATGAGGGTTCGCTAGTCAAAGCCCAGAGGTCTTCTATTTTTATAATAAACTATCTTACTGCACGGGGAGGGTGGTAATGTTATTTAGACATTTATCCACTGAGTTATGAAATGCTTTCCCCGTTTGTATTCTATGGAATTGTAACCATGCTGCTTATATTATTCATATGCATTATGCTATTAGTGCTGACACGTGTACTGTACCTTAGAGCACGTAAGTTGAAATAAATATTTTAATCTACCCTGTGTCTCTTCATACGCGCATTGTGGACAAGTACGAGTGAGTGACGAAAGAGTGTTCTTGCTTCTGCGAGTCCTGAGATAAAGATACCGTGTTCTGGGTTGTCCAATCATTGGTGCTTTGGTACTAATGGGATGCTAAGCTAGTTGGGTTGGGGTTTTGGGTGCTACGGGATATGGTAGGCAAACCACTGTATTCCGGGGTCCTATTATCCTGTGCATAGCTCTGTGTATGTGCAGAAACCTTATGACATGGCGCGGCCAACGTGGGGCAGCTTATCTGCGAGATGCTTGAGTAGTACTTGTGCTTGTCCACAAAACCCTCACGTACGCTTCCGGAGGCGTAAGTGACGGTGATACCTCCTATATTGAACGTTTTATAGGTTCTTTCAAGCTTGAAGTTATTAAAAAAGGTTACATAAATAACCCATTTTGTGCTCCCTGTTAGGTTGTCGAATACAATTGTTTAGTTATGGCTGGTGTGGCGATAGCTGCACATAGCCGAGGACCACTCCGAGAACACCTAGGTGTATACGGAGTGCCCGATGCTGGGGTCGAGTTGGTCTTTGTGGTTCAAGCCGATCCGGCTTATCACTTTGAAGTGTTTTACACTTGGATCACTTTTGAGGCGGTGGATGCAGGTGATAAGCTGTTTCATGAATATAAACCCACCGCTATTCCTGCTGCCTATCGACCCTATACTAATCTTGAAGTGCCTCTCACGGCTTGGCAGCACCGTGTTTGGTTTAATGGCGCCCTCCCACAACCAACTACCGCAGTTCGTTTAGGCCCCTTATCCATTGAGGGGGCCACTTGGCCTGTATTGGCCGGGTATACCCCGCATCCAAATTATCTGGCATTATCGATTGCGGATCTGCGCACTATGCATACCGAACTGGTGCGAGTGCATAGAGCCTTAGTGACATACGTTACAGGTAGTCTCCATGGAGCTGCTCCTGTAGTCGCTGGCCAACCAGCTGTTGCAGCTGGAGTGACCATAAGTCCTGTCATGGTAAATTCTGTGATGGGCAAACGTCCACAAAATAAGGACGATTATCCTTACTGGCTTGCAGAAAAGTTCGATCAGATAGAAGCAGTGTTTCCACATACATCCCCAGTGGACAAACACCGCATCCTTACGATAAGTTTGCCGAAAGACTTAATCCCCGATTTGACATCATGTGAAAACTGGGGTAAGGTATTCGCAGCAGTTTATTCAAAATGTTTTGGTACTCCTTCCATGACGGTTCTACCCTCTGTAATTAAAAAAGTACAGGACGAACATGGCCCTGAAGCGGCTGTGGAATTAGGGATGAGACTAGTGGGAGTGTTTGATGTAGTAGCTGAACTGATCCTTGGAAATGTCAAGGGCGATGCAATGAACTTTCAAGTAGCGAATGCTTTGGCTTTGGTCCCAGAGTTGGACAGGCCCCGCGAATTACCGAAAATTATTGCCCGGGCTTACAAAACAATTGGAAGAAATAGCCTAGGCAACAAGCCTTTTGTAAAAATGCAAACTCAATCGCAACCACAAATTACACAAACAAAAAGTACATCTGAGAAAGATGATAGACCAGTCTTCACTAAAAAGAGTTGGAGACAGAAAAAACAGGGTAAGCAACAAAAGAAGCCGGGGTCGAGAGGCGCTTCCCCAGTTTCGGTTTCTTCTGAACGTACTTATGATTTACGTGATAGGTCGAGAATTAAATCACCAGAAAGGTTTCAGAGCTCTGATACGCGTTCTCCTCGTTCTTCACAGGCCCAGACGTCGTCACAGGCTGGTGGAGGAGGACGGCAAGATAGAGGAAGGGGCCGAGAGGCTCCCCAGGAGCGAGACCAACCTCGACAACAAGTCAGAGGGAAAGCAGAAGACTTTCACCTTTCTCGACCGCAATTTCAGAAGAAAAAAGTTGCCGCTGTAACAGCGAAATATGCCACAGACCGTGAGAACGAGACTCCTGAATTGGACGTGGGCAGTGACCCTCCTAGACAGCGCCGCGGAAGTTACCATAGTGCGGGAGGCGCTACGTCCTCATATGGAGGCGACAGCAACTGAAACATTCGTTACTGTAGAGACAGCTGACACCAGAGTGGCACCCCCTGACAGACTTTACAACATAGTCATCCAAATCGAAGGTGATATACCGCGTGAAATAAAAGGGATTTTTTGGGAAAATCTAACCTCTTCATATGACATTTTGTTAGCAGAGGTGGATTGGCCACCCCCATTCGTTCTCGCTGCACATAAAGGAGAGGAGGTAATCCTTCCAAGCTTTTCACGGCATGTCCCAAAAGACAAAGCTGAAGCACTTGCAGCTGAGTGGGCTGTGTACCTGGCTCCAGCGTTATACCGCAACCATGTGGGATGGGATGTAGAATCACCTCCCCATGCAATACCTTTGCGTTCACTACCGCAGCCACAACCCCAATATCCCATCAAACGGCAGGCAAACGTCCCCGTCTCCGGAATTCTGACACAGTTGGAATATCAGGGAGTAATCGAACCATGCGTATCACCTATGAACAATCCCCTATTCGTGGTTTCTAAACCCGATGGATCGTACCGCTTAGTTTTGGATTACTGGCATTTAAATTCTCATTGTCGGAACTTTGCGGTGCAGAATACACACAGTTCTGCGCTTGTAGACAGTCTTGTTCGTAAGAAATATAAAACGACACTTGACCTTTCAAACGGTTTCTACACGCACAACCTAGCCCCGGAGAGTGGTCAATGGACCGCATTCACATCCGGTGGTAAATTATTCCAGTTCCGGCGTTTACCCATGGGCTACAAAAATAGTCCGGGTGTATTCGCCGCCCGTGTTGTCTCTTTGCTAGACAGCATAGACCAAGATGCATGTTCGTACGTTGATGACATTTATCTGACGGACGACGAATTATTTCCGCATCTGTCCCGTGTGGACCGCATTATTCTTGAATTTGCGGAGCAGGGTTACAAATTTAACTTTGCTAAGTCACACATTGCTGAATTTACCGTTCTGTTCTTGGGCTATGAGCTCAACAACGAAGGTAAGGGCTTAGCCCCCATTTCTTGGAAAAATGTGCACATTTGTGCCCCCAAATACTCTGAAGAAACTTCAGTCTTTGCTGGGTTTCCTGAATTTCGGGCGTACTTACATTCCCGAATATGCCCAGCGTATCAAGCCTTTGTATGCTTTGATACAACCTACTTATTCAAGGTCTTGCTGGCTGCCTGAGCATACCTTGATTCTGCAGTCTTTGCAGACAGACCTATTGGAGTCTAAATATCTTTTGACTCGTGATAACCACACAAACCTGGTGATTAGAATAATTCCGGGGCGGTGGGATTCACGTACTTAACCTTTAATGAAGGTGATACAGTGCCCATCGCATACAAGTCGCATCTGTACACTTCCGCTGAATTGCGCTTTACATCTGTTGAAAAAGTTCTAACTGCAGTGCAAATGGCGATTCTAAAAGAACGCGCACTGGCACAGGGAAAGCGAATTCTGGTGGTAACACCCTGTCCTGCCCTAGAGGCAGTGACAAAGGCAAGCGTACCGAACTCAAAAGCAATGCATCCCCGTTGGATACAATGGGCTACATCCTTGACGTCATCAGACGTCGCCTTTATTTTCGATTCTTCTCTTCAGACTCAGGAGTTCTTACAGTATGAATTCGTTCATCCTCCTCCTCTGTTTATATTGCCGCTTGAGGATTACAAATGTGTGATCTACACAGATGGTTCGGCGCAACCGGCCACTGGGTCCAAGCACGCTTATTCAGCTGCATGTGCTATTGTTGCGGGTTCCTTTGTAAATGGAACGTTCAAATCCTCTGAAGTGCACACTCGCACACTTGGAGATAGTACCGCACAATTGGCCGAGCTGCATGCATTGCTACTTGCACTTGAGTTCGCTTCTCAGGATGAGACAACTCTTATTGTATGTGATTCATTCTACTGTGTACAGTCTTACAATGACAATCTATTTTTCTGGTCGAAAAATGACTACAAGGACGCAAAAGGGAGCACAATTAAGCATAAAATGCTTTGGGTTCGAGTGGCAGAATTGCAACAACGTCTGCCCCTCACACAGGTGGTTCACACCTTAGGCCATCAGCGGGTGGGCGCACACGCTATTGGTAACGATCTGGCAGATGAAGCTGCCCGTTCGGCAGTAGTCACGTGTTCAGTAGCAGCGGTTACCAGGTCCATGTCTAAAATTGACTCTGTTATTCTAGCAGCTATTGCTGCAACAAAGGAAGGTGTTAATTACCCTACAGGTTTTCCTTCCAAGTATTCTTACAAGTTAAGTCCCGAACAGGTTCCTTATGTAACAATACCTGACGTTGGAGATCGGCTGATCCCCAACGCGGACCGCAGGAGTGCCTTGATATCAGCTGCACACGAAGGCATGGCTTCTGCTCATGCAGGTGTGTCAGCTACAGTTTCCATCTTGCAGCAGCGTTATTGGTGGCGTGGATTGTATAAAGACACCCGTGCTTTTGTGCTTTCCTGCGACGTTTGTCAACAGATTAAGCCTTCCACGGTAACACGCCCTCCACAGACCCCGCTCTGCATTGCTAACAGACCCTTTGGGTGTGTTTACTTGGATCACTGCGGTCCATTCTCATCAGACACTGCCTATAAATACATCTTAGTAGCAGTGGACTCGTGCACACGGTTCCTCTGGGTCTGGCCACAACGTAGTGCTGACGCTCGAAATGTAATCAGGGATTTGCGTGTCTTTGTGGGAATTTTCGCATGCGGCACCTTCCATTCGGACCAAGGTCCGGCGTTTGCCTCTAGGGCTTACAAGGATGCAATGGCTTCGCTTGGGGTGCGGGTGAAATTTTCGTCTCCGTATAGGCCTGAGGGCAACTCTATCGTTGAACGAATGAACCGTGACTTAAAGCAATCCTTAACAGCTAGAGTTATAGGTACTGGCAGGAACTGGCTGGCCCACTTGTATACCGTTCAGCGTGCACTTAATAATCTCCCTAGAAGACCTCTGGGTGGGCGGACCCCATACGAAATGCTCTTTGGCATAAGAATGTTTGTGCCTGACCTTGAGGGTCCAGACATCGCGGCGCAATCCGCCAAGTTTGATGTAGATAATCATTCTGCTATGTTACAGGACTTACAAGAAGCCCGAGACAAACTTGCAACTACACATTTGCCTTCAACCACAGATCCTGCGTTGCAGATTCCGGTAGCCGGCTGGCTTCCAAAGGTTGGAGAACTGGTTCGAGAGAAGGTTGAAAACAAAAAAGAATTCGGCCCCTCTTTTCGTGCACCGGTTCCAGTTCTGGGCTTGAAGGGAACACGTACAGTCATTTTACCACCGCTTCCTGGTCGCAAGGAGAACAGATACATCTCAGTGGAAAATGTCAAGCTACAGCGCCTGGCCGATCCTGAATAGTGTCACACCAGCGGTCTCTTGTCCTGCCATTTATCGGACATATGTTCGTGGCCCATCTACACGAACGGTCGCTGATGCTGTAATTGAGATGGTTGATTTGCCTGAATCCTCTCCTTTGCCTGAAACTATAATTGATCCCCAACTCTCCACCAACATCGACGAGGACGAGTATACCTATCCTGCATCTGAATCGGTGGCGCATCAACCAACAACGCCACTTGGCCCGACTCGTTATTCCTTTGATTCGGATTCCACTTCTTCAAAAGTCCCATCCAAGTTCAGTATTTTTGTATCCTGGTTTAGAGACAATTTTTTGATTCCACCCTGGACATACATCTGGTTGGTACTTTTCTTGATTTTTTTGTTCATGTCCATTGGCTTTGTCACAGTGTTTTTTCTACTAATCAATGGTCACTATTTACCTGAACGCTCTGCTGTAGACTATGTTTCTGGAACTTTGGCTCCTCATTCCTCGTCTCACATCATGAAGCGTGACCACACATTTGTGAACATTTCAGCTTTTCCAGTTGCTGATGGCATCGTATGGGATGCAGTGAACTATCAAATCCATGGTCCGACGGAAATTATTAATGTACCTAATGTCCTTCGTGTTTCAATGGGTGATGTAGTAAAAAATAACATTCATTCTGATGATTGGGATGTGCATGCCGTTGAAGCATTGTTTGCCGATTTAAAATATTATGCATCTTTTAATGCTGAAGATTTATATATGAATTCTGCGAATTATGCCGATTTGTATTGTTACCAACATTGGGGTAATCATTTTCTCCATAAGCCAAGTGCCCTGCGTAGTTCTGTTAACTACACCCAATGGGAACATTGTCCAAACCCCTTGCCAGGTAGCTCACAAACTCTTCGAAATAAGTTTACCTATTTTACTGATTTTAATCGGTCAAACCCCGCATCCTATTATTTTAGACTCAATACCACGTCAACTCAGAAAGTTATGTTAACACACACCAAATTGCTTTATTCGGGTTCCTTTTTAAGTGCCCTAGCAGTGGGTGGTTATGAGTACTGGGAGGATACAGTAGATTTGAAATCTATTTGGGGTTCCAAGCCATGGCAGGTACAAGGAACCGAGGCATTGCACCGTGCTTGCCTTATCCCTACCCAAATAATGTTCCTAAATGATTCTATTTATCAGACTACGTGTTGGGGCTTAGCTACCACTAAACAATTAAACACGCCCTCAATTCCATCCCTGTCGAGTTTTCCCAATGATAGCTCACGTCTTAACCTGTCCCTGGCGACCCTACAGGCTCTGTTACAGAATAATTCGTTTAATGTTTCCGAAATCGATCTGTCACCCTGGTTGGTATGGCCTATATCATCTAATGCATGCCAAATGCGTTTTCACGACTCAGGTACTGGCTACACACAGGATAGGCCTGATCCGAGATTTACTGCTTCCCGTACTGTCACTACATATTCTGTTGGTAAATTATGCAAACAATGGCTACAACATTTTTCCCTTGATTCTGTTAAACAACATTTGTCCCTCCTTTCAGGCACTATTGATCTGTCCGACTTTGTTTTGGGACCTCGTGGTCCCCGACCTAAGAGATTCATTTATGAAACGTATAATGAACTCTGGGAGCTGTCACAAATTGAAGCTGCTTCCCGTCTTCGGGAAATAGATCAAGCAAATTTGGAAAAGGTGCTTGCTGTTGTTGACAATAGTATTAATACCCTGTCTTCTCGCATTTATACTTTAGAGAATATTGTGTCCTCTGTTGTTGATATTGTACAAGATGATGTTTCTGTGTTATATCATGGTCAGAATCAATTGCGTTCAGTTATGCAGTTTGCATGGACTTTACAAACGCTCAAGTTAGGTAAAGTTCCTTGGCATTTTTTGAACACCTCTGCCTTGTTTCTACCTTTTAATTTAACTGACAAACAGCAATTCATGTCCATGAAAGATGCAACTTACACCTTATTACATATCGAAAAGATGGATCCTTTGCCGTTCTCTGTTGCAGAACTCGATTCTGCTGTGTGGCTAGTTCATGGGGTTATCGCTTTACCTTTTTCCTTGTTTGAATTTGACTCGTGCATGAAACATTATCCTGTGGGCCGTTACCAGCCCTTGGGCAGTGCTTTCCTGCATGAACTCTGGTCCTTGCCTTTCATGTATAAATGCCTTCGGGACGGCAAGGAGGTTTTTCTCACGGGGGAGTCCTGCGACTCGACTATGGGTCATTCGCTTATTTGTAAACACATTAAATTGCATGGCTCATGTAGCGTTTCCGCTCCTAATCTTGCTTGTGTGCTGAAAGGTATTCCTGCTCCTGTTATTCCTCCTACTTTCACTCTCCTTTCCAATGGTAGCTATTTACTTTTAAATAACGAAAACTGTTGTGGCCTGCAGGCTGGCATTCCTTACATTGTAACAGTTTCGCACAGGGTTGTCTGCTGCAAAAATGTGCTTTTTCCTCCCCCTCATGGCAAGGTTGATATCTCTATTTGGCCTTCCATCCCTACCATGGAGGCAGATTTCAATAGACTGAGCAGAATAAAGGCACTATTATTGAACGAGGAAGTTATGCTCACGTCCGCCCGGGAGACATTCATTCTCCAGGTGGCGAGTACCCACAGTGAAATACAGGCCCTTTTGAACACTAATCTCCCCCAACATTTTGGGGAGTTAATTCATCGCATTTTTAACGCATCTAACACTGAGGGTCTGGTACACTTTTTTAAGGTCGTGGGGTCTGGTTTGGTGTCCTCCTTCCAAACTATTTTTGGTGTCATCCCGGCATTTATTCATTCTATTTTTTCCAGCGTCTTTGGCGGTTTCCCGTTGATCATCGCTTTGGCGGCTGGTGTCCTGCTATTAATTTGTTTTCTGCGCAATGGCTGCTCCCCGATGGGACCTGCTCGATCCGGACCGCCTCCAGCTGCTCCGTGAGCGCCTTTTGGCTGGTTTTGGTGTCTTGCCATTGGCGACACTGAGTGTGTCATATACTCTTTCTTTTCGCTTTGCGTATTTCACTTGCGTGCAACCTGTAATGACTTGTGTCCGCTGTCCTTTCACCTGGACTTTGGATTATTGCCTCTCCAATTCGTCATTGTCTGTTCCGGATTTTGTTCAGTTGATGGGTCCCTTAGAGGCCCATGAGCAGGACTGTTCCGTTGCCGGCTATATGGCGCGTGCGGCTGCACTGGGGATTTTGGCGCAATGGGATATCTGGGCGGCTGCCCAGGATCTCCTACAACAAAGCTGTTTCGTTTATCACGCAAGTTGTCCCGCATTGCTTTTGGATGCTCCCTCTGCTGAGGAGCATTCCTGCTCTTTTGATCTCATGGATTGGATGGCATCTATGTTTTTTGATGATTCCAATGATGTCCTCTTGGAGGGTATGGCTTTTTTCTGCACTTACACTTTCATGGATTGACCTGTCCTTCGCCGTGTGGGCGCTCCCTGTGCTCAACTGGATGTGTTTTTCTCTATTGGACCTCTGTCTTGGCCGTCGGACTGACCAGGGGAGGGTGTCTTGTGGTTTGTTGCCTGCCTTGTTATGTTGGCCTAGGCCTAGCTGCCATGTTGCTTTTCTTTGCGCGCGTTACACTGAGCCAGGGCTCCCTCGCCCTTTGCTCTTGCCAAGTTCTTTTGCGCTGTCTGCACTTTCTGTCTTTCACCTTTTCTCTTGTTCGATTTGGGCTCAGACTGCACAACATGTACAAGGTCGCATAACAATGTATTTCGGTTCTTCCTGATATGGCCAGTCTCGCGCACCCAGACATAACATTAGGCGCAAATGACATGAACCTTTGTGTGTCTTTAATACTGCGGTTTTACTGGCGCTTAACACACTTGGAGGAATCCTTTCCAGGGAGAAGAGCTGTGATTGTCTGCTGATGTAGTTCTGCATCTAGAGACCGAGGTATGAGGGTTCGCTAGTCAAAGCCCAGAGGTCTTCTATTTTTATAATAAACTATCTTACTGCACGGGGAGGGTGGTAATGTTATTTAGACATTTATCCACTGAGTTATGAAATGCTTTCCCCGTTTGTATTCTATGGAATTGTAACCATGCTGCTTATATTATTCATATGCATTATGCTATTAGTGCTGACACGTGTACTGTACCTTAGAGCACGTAAGTTGAAATAAATATTTTAATCTACCCTGTGTCTCTTCATACGCGCATTGTGGACAAGTACGAGTGAGTGACGAAAGAGTGTTCTTGCTTCTGCGAGTCCTGAGATAAAGATACCGTGTTCTGGGTTGTCCAATCATTGGTGCTTTGGTACTAATGGGATGTTAAGCTAGTTGGGTTGGGGTTTTGGGTGCTACGGGATATGGTAGGCAAACCACTGTATTCCGGGGTCCTATTATCCTGTGCATAGCTCTGTGTATGTGCAGAAACCTTATGACATGGCGTGCAGTCTGAGCCCAAATCGAACAAGAGAAAAGGTGAAAGACAGAAAGTGCAGACAGCGCAAAAGAACTTGGCAAGAGCAAAGGGCGAGGGAGCCCTGGCTCAGTGTAACGCGCGCAAAGAAAAGCAACATGGCAGCTAGGCCTAGGCCAACATAACAAGGCAGGCAACAAACCACAAGACAATGCCTCTTTAATCTACCACCTGATACTCCCTGACCATTTATCACACTCTTGGGATTCTTTTTCTTCACTACTCTCTCCCTTTGTCAAAGTGTTTCTGTCTTTTTCTTCCTCTTTCTTTCCCCCTTGTGTGCTTTTCTCTCACTTGCTCTGGGTCTGACGGAAAAAGAAATGCTGGTCCCCCAAATTTAGAGATGGTGGGCCCCACCTACAAGCATTGGCTTAAATTAAGCACTGAAGATCAGGAAGATAGTGGGTGGCTAGGATGACCAATGAGAATTTCCATGGTAAATGTGTTCTATATGGTTGGTCGTTTCACTCTAGCACTAGCTGAAATACTCACCAGTCTTCACCACACCAGAAACCATTGGCTCATTCATCCCATGTGGATTCGTGATGACTTCCCTGAAATCAGCACAATGGATTTCTCTTCCAACCGTAAATGGCACATGTCAGAACGTCGGGACAGATGGTCCCAGAACAATGACACGTTATTGCCACCTCTACTGGGGACCCTCAGCCTGTGAATCAAGTACTCATTTTAGGTTTTAGGTTAGTGGGTCAGTGCAATTGAAAAGGCTTACTGAGGGAGATTCTGTGGGCTTAAGATGCAGAACTATGCAATGCAACTAATAACACTCACAATTAATGTCCAGTCAGTGCTTTTTCTTTAAAAAGAAAAAAAACTAAATCATATCTCAAAATTAAAAATATACACAGACATACAGGTTTAAATTTCACAGTGGCCACCCTTGATTGGGCCTCAAAACTAGGGGGGCTGCACACCCAAGAAAGGTCACAGTCATTAACATGTAAAGGTTTGCATGGCAACAGGCCCTGGCCCCTAATACCGACCTATACACCTAATATAAATATGTGCTATGTAATAGTAAAAATCCAACAGTGTTACCGTACAATCAACAGCAGAATCGAAGTCCTTCATGAACAAAAAGTAATTTGTCAATGTGAAACATTCAAAATAGTACCAAAAACATGCATTCACTTGGATTTTCAACATAACCTTATTCTTGTAGAGTTTGACATACTTTTACTAGTAAATAACAGGCACTTCATTAAAAGCCTTATTTCCATTATTAACCACTTTTTCTAACAACTACAAAGAATACAAAAACTCAATGGGCAATGCACACCACAAAACATCTCTAAGAGCCTAGTATTTAGCATGCTTACAAACAGAGCCCACTTCTCCCTGGGTGATTGATTCAGTAACCTGGCAGACTTTTAGAAACAGGGAGAGGGGACCTTGTGTTCGCTCCTGGCAGCCCCTAAAAATACACTACTGCTTTGAGTCATGCTTCTGCTATTCTAGAGCACCGAAAAACCAAATATGCACAGTTTTATGGTCACTCTTAGGCCTAATGAGTCACACCTTACAGTCTGCTTTGATTTCTTTGACATAGCCACAGGGGATTTATTTAAAAACATTGGTTGCTCCTGCCCCTCCAGTTTGACACCTTAACACTCTTCTTGCTCAGTACAGGGTTTGGAGGCCATGTGAGCAGACTCTTGTGTGCCTTATGGACCTACTAGCTTCTCCTTCAGCTGGCGTTTTCTGTTGCCAGGGTGGACAATGGTCATCTGGGGGTCCCTTTGCCAAAGGCACACAAGACAGAGGGCAGGAAGTACCCTGATCATGATGATTTTGTGTATGGCTCCCATTTATTAGGGGGACTGGAAAATGTGATGTGATGGTGTATCACTGTTGCTAGTCCCTCATGGGACCCATATGACAATGGATGTCCTAGGAAAGACAGATCCTGCCAAGAATAAAAGTGAATCACAGGTACCCCCGAGCTCCAGTATACTCACTGTGCTTACTTCCATTGTCACACACAAGTGATTCAGTAGATTTAAAATATTTTGGGTTCTTATGGTTCCATCTTCTTGTTATACATGCAGCTGCCAGGAGTGCTCTGTTGAAGTCTTTTGGTCTATATTTTTTTGGGGATCTCTCCTTGAACGATTCCATACTGCTTTTACTAGCCCCAGCAGTGCAGTTTCTTTCTTCTAGCACCAAGGTGCTGGAAAGAGCTGAGAACGTGTCCTCTTGTTCTTGCCCTGGTACGTCTCCTCAAAATGAGGTGTTCCTCATCAGTACCCCATGGTCTTCAAAGCAGACCAATCACCCTGCCTGCGCTTGCCAATCACATTGGACCTTATCCCATTATGTCCATCTGGGACCTCAAGTAACCCCTCCTAGGCCACCCACAGCCAAGACCAGTCTACAGAAGTTCAAGAGGATCCCTTCCTACAGGGTACCCAACAAGTCCATCTTTGACTGTCCCCAACGGGGAGGTTGGAAGCCAGTGTTACTGGCTCTGTCAACATTGTCCACAAGCCTTCAAGGATATAGGTCCATAGCAGGTCCTTCCACTCCAGTCAGCGATTCATCAACACTTTGAACCCATTGCATTCCTCTTTTTTACTGATTCTACTCTTTTCAATGTCTCTAACTTGTCCATGGGTTTAAAAATGAAGACAGAGAGTTCTAGAAAATTAGAGTCCTTAGCCTGTCCAGTGATTCCACATCACCCATCACTCCTAAGAGACACTTTCGGAGAGCAGCTCATAGGCTGTCCCACCACTCTGCCCAGTACTCTGGGGGGCATATTCACAAGGACTTATCGCCGATTTATCGGCACTTTAGTGCCGCAAAAGTGGCAATAGATTTATCGCCCCATTCACAAGCAGGTGCAAACTGCCGACATCACCAGTTTTCCTGCGATAGCTACCGCAAAAAACATCGCCACGGATGAGTGCGACAACTAACGCTAATGATATGCAGAGTAGGCGTTCCCGTGCAAAAACACACGAAAACACTACTTCACGAGATTCTCAACGACCAGTCAGATCTGCGATGCGAACCAAGAACCGGCGATAAGGCGCGTTAGCAGCAGGGATTTAACAACTGCCTTTTTCTGGTGTTAAGCAGGACGACTACCTGCAATATGAAAGGGAGCCCAGCCCAGAGCCACATCTGAAGACCAACAGATGCCATGGAGCTACTGATCATGCAGCTTGGAGAACCAAGAGGGCCACAACACCCACTGCCACCACTCCCAGGCCCCCCCCCCGGATTACCACCTAGGCAGCGCAGGACAGCGTACGACCCTAAAACGCACCAGCCCCAGAGACTCAAAAGGACAACCATCCTCCGCATCCTGACCCACATTGCCCACAGGCTGACGGTACCAACACAGCGGACAACCAACATCCCCCCGCAGACAAAGCTGCTGGCTGTGCTGCACCTGTTGGCCCCTGGTACCTTCCAACCAACAACTGCCAGAGTCGGAGGAGTCTCACAGCCAGCCCCATCAAACTCCCTCACACATGTCATGGATGCATGTCCACAAAAGCAATGGCGGGCCCCTGTATCCGCACCACACGATAGTTCCAATTCGTAGTGTACCTGTGCAACCAACCCCAACGCCAGCCGAGCTAGACGCCTCCGTGCCCCAGACCCAAGATTGTAGTAACCGAAATGTGGGTGCGCCAGGTCATGAAGTCCAGTAGTCAACAGTAGTGTAAAAACAGAACTTTATTACAAATACACAAACAAACAAAACAAAAAGCTCAGCCAACGCGTTCCATTCCCAACGGGGAACTTCAACAGGGCAACTTGTCTTCAGAAACCTGTGGGAGAAATGGTGACAATGGTCAAACTTCTGTATAGTCACATGCCTAATCTGGTACAGTGTACTGCACTTGGACAAACCTGAATGCTCACAGGCATGACAAATCATGCATGAGAAGACCGTAACAAAAGTTCACGTGGACGTAACCGTCATAGGAATGAAAAGGAAGGTAACGACCACATGAACTGCTGTTACGGTCACATCATGCAGGACTCATCCTACCTGAAAGCATCACGGTGTGTGTCAGCTCGATACCCCTGTCCCTCACTCTCCCCATACTGCGCAGGAACATCTTGAGACCACGCAAGGGAACTACGCCATAGCTGACGTCACGCACGTGTTGGGGGCAATTCACAGCACACGTGTACGACTTGTGCCCCCTGCCAACGCTGCACACAATCACCGCAACAGCAACCACACGCATGCCATCAATGTGCAGACAAAAGTGGACCACCGTGGCCTGTCCACCAATGTCGTCGCAAACTCCCCAGGCAGTGTGCATGATTCCCACATGTCCGCAAGTCCGCCACCAACCAGCGCTTTGAGGATGGCAACAATGGTAATGCACTGCCCATCGGCAAGTACCAACTGAACACACCACACACCTCAACTCCACAATCCTACAACTCACAACGGTGGGAATGCACACGTCACAAATCCACCACCAAAGTGACTACTGCGTGTGTCTCAGTCTCCGCCATAACCTGTCCATAGGCCTACACACACGTGGCCGACCACCTTCAACGGGCAGATTCACACTGGAGACGAGGTGGCAACGTCCCAAACCAACCCGCGCACATCACGTCATCGCATGCAGGGTCGTGTCTGCCAGGGCTGCGCCCCCCACCCAGCCACAAGGCCGCTGCCGTGACCGGTGGTGCCTGCGCGATCCTGTGCGCCTGCTGCACCCCAGCCCTGGTCCCCAGACCGGTCCGCCACCCAGCGATGACTGCCCGTCCCTGCGCACCCAGGCCTCAATGCTCACCTGCCGCCACCGGCGTGCCTCCAAGAGGGCCCTCCATGTGCCGGTACAACCTCCTCAGCCGGTCGCTGGTTTCCGCGCCACAGGCCCCCAGCGCACCCTGCGGCACCACACCGTGGAGTCATGCATGTGCTGACTGCTGCCTGCGCGTACACTGCGGTCCAGCAGGGCACACTGTTCAATTTGAGTCTTGATTCGCTGGACGCTGTATTGAGGCCAACGCATCATCGCATGCTGCACACCCGCTTAGCTCTTCAGGTGGGCCTAACTCAGTGCAACACCACGTGCAGGGAAGGCCTCTGCCAGCCGCAGTGCAGCGGGTGCCACTAACACTGTGCAATGCAAGTCATTGTCAAGTGCCGGTAGGCCCCTGCCAGCCACAGTGCAACGGGTGCCACTAACCCTGTGCAACGCATGTCATCGTCACGTGCCGGTAGGCCCGTGCCGAACGCAGGCCATCGGGTGCCACTAACTCAGTGCAACGCAAGTCACGGACCCCTCATGACTGAGTTCCGTGGATGCGGACGCCATCATATCACCTCCGGCAGTGGGGGATGTGCTATGGTGGGCCCCTTTTATTGGCAGGGTCACATGTCCCGTGATGCCTGTGCTGGATGGGTGTGGTGTGGGTGTAAACCAGCCCTCAGGGAGTGGCTGTGGCATGCTGAGAACTAGACCAGTGATCAGCAGATCAGATCAACAGGGAAGACCTGGGACATGTAGCTTTGTCCCCCCCCCGTAAGCGTAAGCGGAGTGGGCTGGGCTGGGCTGGGCTGGCGTATGCCAGTCCAGCGTAGGGGTGTGAACAATGAGCCCGGGGCTCTGGGCATGCTTCAGTTCTGGGCTGGACAAGGAAGTAACTGATGCTTGTGTCTCTGTTGTAGTGTCTACGCCACACGGACCGCAATCGGCAATGTTGCACCCTGTGACTCAAGTCCCACGACATGAGCAACATGGACGTAAGGGGGAATCACTGACCCTACATCCATCCATACTTTCATACTTGACTGATTAAAGACATGACACATCTGTGCGATTCTGAATGTTTAATTCACATCCAGTGGAGTATTGCAGCTGGAGCAGTACAGGGCCATGCAAACCCCACTTCACATTATTGGCCCGTGGAGGGCCAGCCAGAGTCCTTCAGGGAATGAAAAGTACATCGGAAGAGGAAGAGTTCAGTCCGCAGTCTGATCGCTGTGTCATTGGTAACCAAACAGAATATGGTAGTCCATGTCGAGGTCCACGGTGAGTGTCGCAGAGTGTATCGGGGGACAGTGGAAGGTGATGATGCAAAGGGCAGAACAAAGCAGAAACAGGCCATATGGGGGAGATGAATGCTATTGCCTCCTCCTTACCAGTAAGGTTGATTCACCCGCATCTTCGTCCTCTGATGTCACATGTGCCACACATGTGGGTGGTGGTGGAATGTCGGCCGCACTGTGCCACTGACACATCAGGGGCCGGAGGTGGATTGCCTGCCGCACTGTGTGCCACTGACACATCAGGGGCCGGAGGTGGATTGCCTGCCGCACTGTGTGCCACTGACACATCAGGGGCCAGAGGTGGATTGTCTGCCGCACTGTGAGGCACTGACACATCAGGGGGCGGAGATGTGGATGTAGAAGCAGCATTCATCTGCACCAGGCCTTGAGGCAGCAATGCCATGACGATGTGCTGCAGGGCATGGAAGGTCCCAGCCACATCTCGCTGGTGTGCAGCCGTGGCAGCCATTCTTTCCGCCTGCATCCGCTCCATGTTCTCCATGAGCCCCTGCATCTGTCCCAACTCCCGGCTGACATAGCTGGAGCCACTCTGACTGGACAGTTGTTCTTGTCTCAGTATCATGACTCCAGCGATGTCAGCCATGGATCATTGGAGAGCATGGAGCGGACTGTGGGTGTCCGTTAGGGACTGTAAGTGGTCCCTGATGGGAATCAGACACCCATGTATGGCATAAAGTTTGGCTGCCATGAGGTCGAACCCCACCCGCACCTGATCAGCCATCTTCTCCTGGACCTCTAACACACGGCGTTGGAAGGCCATGTGTTGTTCGTGGGGGTCCTGGGAGACAGCCGGGGTGGTAGGCGCTTCCTGCTGTGTGGTCTGTGCAGGGGGTGGGGTCTCCTTGATGCAGCTGGGCTGCCCTGCTCCTGGAGGTGGGGTGCCGAAGCTGTCAATGAGGACTTGGAGGGCTTCGGTGTCGATGTTGGGGATGTCCTCATTGTCATCAGTGAAGAGTTGTTGGGGCTGCTCTGCAGGAGGTGTTGATGCTCCCTCTACAATGTGAAGGGGAGATGCAGTATTACATTGTGTTCATATGTATGTTGACGCATTGTACAAGTTCACATACAGACGGCATGACAATGTACATTGTGACTGTTTAGGAGGAGCTGCCTATTTGATGCGGGACAGTGGACATTTCGACAACATCACGAATATGTGTTTGTACTTGTACATTGACATCTCACATTTCCCTGCTATGCCAAATGTGATTGGCCAGTTTGTACACACAAGCGGCACCTGTTGTGTCCTCTGTCCTGTTGTAAACGTGCTGCAGTTTGTACCACATTGTTGTCAATGCTGATGTGCTCTGAATGAAATGTGTGTGTGCTGCATTTTGGGAGAGTCGCCCCTGCAGCTCTGATTTTGCTGCCCCTTGTCCCTTTCAGGCGGTGTGCCTTTGACTTCTGTGCCCATACAGTGCTGAGATGTTGCAGACTTGGGTGAATTTGGGTCTTGGTGGGAGTTGGGACTCTGGGGCATGGTTTGTCCGCAGATGTGTTGTTGACGTCAGGGGTTGTTTGTGCAGGTGGATGTGTCAGAGTGCGACCTGCTCCTTTACGGATGTGGTCCACACTCAGCCACCTCAGTGTGGTGGCGTGCACCATGTAATGATGATCGGACTGCAGCCATGCTAATCGTCATGCAGTGTCACTTGCATTGTCAGTGTGGCTCACGGACCCGCAGCTTTGCTGGGTTCAGCACATGTGCATGGGTTAGTTGTGAGATAAGTGATGTGTGGGCGTGCCTCCTCTGGGCACATAGTCGACGGGGGCCTATGTGCTGTTGCTATGTGTGCTGCAGTGTGCCAAGGGGATCAGGGACATGATCCAGAGTCATTGTGGGGGTCCACTGTGCTCCGCTTGACTGTGCATGTGTGCCATTGTGCCCATCTCCCCCCGTCCCCCCAGTCCCTGGTCGTTACTCACCCTGTTGTGTCGGGTCATGTTGAGCAGTGTCCGGTCCCCCAACTCCTGCCACCGTCTCCCCACTGATGACTGTGGACACCATTTCCTCCATCTCATCCAGCTCCTCCTGTGGCGCTGCATTGCTGCCTTCTGGATGTTGGCGAGTTTCTGCTTGGTCTTGCGCTTCACATCATTCCAGTGCCTCTTGACCTCGTCCATTGTCCTCCTCAGCATTCTGACTGCATTCACCTTGTCCACGATGGACTGCCATGTTCCATTTTTTGTTGCCAATGACACAGTGGAGGTGACGAACAGTTGTTGATGGTGTTCTATCACCTCCGTGATCAGGATCTTGTTTTCCTGCGGACTGAACCGCGTCTTCCTCTTCTTCTTGTCCTTGCCCTTCCCTGTCCCCGAGGTCCCAGGCTGCTCCTCCGGGGGGCTTGTGGGGTTCTGACTGTCCTCTGTACCTGCTCCGGCTGCCTCCATTGTGCTTCGCTGTAGTTTGGTTTTTGTTTGTGTTTTTTGTTTTCTGCTTTTGTAGGGGTTTTTCCTGCCTGACGTGTGTGAATTGCAGGCCTGGCGCTGCTTTTCGCTGATTGTCTTATCACGGTTGGCCCATCGCAACTTTTTTCGCGTTAGGGTTTGGATTTTCATCGCTGTCCCAGTAAGGTTATCGCAGACATTTGACGCGTTATCGGGAGACTATCGCATGCTACTGCCGTGTTGTAAATACGACGTTAACACAGTTATTTTCCCGCGATAGACGGCGATATGAAAACTTGAGTTAAACTATTTTGGCGATGTTTATTGCACGTTCTTGTGAATATCCTCCTGGGAGTTTTCAAAATGGCAGATTCAACCAAGTTTGGAATGATCCATTTCTGAGAGCCAAGCTCTGAACACTCACGTCTGGTTTTGTCCCTCCAAACTTTAGAGGAAACCCCAGGGTGACTGGGGCCAAAGGTCTGCCTGCTTTCTCTTTGTCTCTGTGAGAACACCCTGGCCAGGATTGCCAGAGAGAGACCGGTAATCACCATAAGACGATTTCTATGCCTTCTACTTCCTCTCCTGGGAGAAGACTAAAACCATGAAAGGGACCATTGTTCAGAGGAAAACTTTGAACTGTCTGCTAGGCAGCAGAGTAATAAACGTGGCCCAGCAGGATATTTCAAAATCAGAACCACATTAAGGCTGGACTAGGGAGATGTTCCAAAATGTAAGATTCATAAACAAATGCATATAGAGCAAAACTTACATTAAATATGTGTTCGGAGCCCAGTAAAATATAGGAAAACTACATTCCAATGTTTTGTCAATCAAAATGTGTTCTTTTAGTGTAGAAAACAGCTAAAGCATTACATATTCTACACTTTAGCCAAGAAGAAAAGGGCAGTGGCGGCTTGCAAAGGGAGTGCTGCAGGGCGGGGTGGGGGAGGGACTGGGTGGGGGGGTAGTGGAGTCGGACATACGACGGGCAGGAGTAAGGTAAATAAATAAATAAAACTATTTACCTTGCGCTCGCTGCATCGCCGAGTTGGCGATGCAGCGCGCGCAAGGTAAATAGTTGTATTTACTTATTTATTTACTTACCTTACTCCTGACTGTCGTATGTCCGACTCCACTACCCCCCCGCCCAGCCCCTCCCCCACCCCGCCCCACCATCCCGCAGCACTCCCTCCACTCTACTATTCTGTAACATACAGTAACACAATGAAAACACAACAAAAAGACTCCACGCCGGTTTAGAAAAAGAGATGATTATATTCTGAACAAAACAAGACCAAAAAGCCAACGAACCAATAAGTAGAAGTCAAGACATGCAATTTTAAAGATTTAGGTGAAAATAGCGAATAAAAGTGCCAAGCACCAACTGTGGTTATCTGGTCGCACCGGACCAGAACAAAGTCAGAAGTTCAGGCTGACTGTAGGGCGAGGCTTTGCTGGACTTGGCGTCACTGTGTGTGGGTTCTGATGGACTGGCAGCTGTGCAGCACTGCTTTGCAGGGCTTTGCGCAGCCCACCGCCGATTCCAGTGAGGCTGGCAGCTGTATGGTGAGGCTTTGCGGGGCTTCACGCCAACCAGCGTTAATTCTGGTGAGGCTGGCAGTTGTACAACGAGGCTTTGCAGAGCTTTGCATTGGTTCTGATGATGTCCATAGAAAGCATAGCACCTTAGGACCACTTCCAAGGATTCAGGACTGGGGTGGCACCACTTGGCTGGGCAGACTCACAGATGGTAGAGTCCAGGTGGAACAGCAGGCTGGTTGGAAATCTTTTATGTCCCTGAGACTTCATCAACAGGAGGCAAGCCAACAAGCCCTTGGAGGAACTTGGGTTCAAGGATGTAGAGAGCAGGTCCTTCTCACTCCTAGGCAAGAAGTGGCACATACCCCTACTTGACTGAAAACTTTTACAATTCTAACAGTCAAACCACACCAAGTGGGACTAATCCCAACTGGGGAAATAGACGCATTACGACCTTTTCAGATACTACAGAATCGGACAGCGAAGGTCCATCGCATTACAACTCCAATTACCAGCAACGTCAGGACCAATTTGAGAGACCCCCCGCACGTAATCGTTTTTTAGGGAACCGATGGGGCAATTTTCGCCCCAGGTTTCGGACCCAGCAATCGAGGGGTTTTTACCAAGACCAGGAACCTCAAAAGTACATCCAAACCCGAAACCAACAATATTGGAGGACCTAAAAACCATTCCTGTGTTTAATCTATCCTCTGACATTATTGATCCTAATGCAGAGGCCCTGCTAGCTAGGGGTCTGTCCTTTATAACTTCTGTGAACCTCGACAAGTTTGAACTCATGAAAGATCTACACCAGTTCTTTCGTAGAATAACATTAAAAAAATTCTTCAAGAACAGATCCATGAATGAGTCTGAAAACAACCTATCTGGCTTAACACCCCCATCTGACTTCACACCAGGACTTGACGTTCTGGGATGTGAAGTAGAAATCTTTGAAAAAGCCTTGATATCTAAAATGCAGAATGCCATCAGATATGTACCTAAACCCCAGTTTAACATCTCAAGAGAAGAAAATACCGCACTTTTATCCCTTAAAACCAACAGGAACCTTACGATCAAACCCTGTGACAAGGGAGGCGGTATAGTCATCTTCGACACTGTCAACTATGTGGAAAAAATGAACGCCCTACTTGGAGTCCCAAGATATTACAAAAAGATTGACATCAATCCAGAACCCAAGCTGAAACGTAAAATCCTAAGCCTGGTAGAAGCAGCTGTTGAAAGCGGTTACATCTGTACTAAGGAAGCAGAATTTCTCACTCCATCTTGCACACGCATGCCCATCATATACAGGGTCCCCAAAACCCACAAGGATGTGATTGATCCGCCCCTTAGACCTAGTGTCTCTACTATTGGGGCAGCCACTGAGCCACTGTCAAAATATATTGATCGGTTCCTTAAACCTTTGGTGTGCAATCTCACCTCATATGTGAAGGATACAGGGGATTTTATATCCAAAATTGAGAACCTCCCTTACAACAGCGAAAGTGAACTATTGGTTACTATGGACCTGGAGTCCTTATATACCAATATCCCCCAGGCAGAAGCGAGGAAAGTTCTTGAAGAAATACTTGAAGCGGATCCATCCATATTCAACTCGCCCTTTATCCTTCAGTGCTTGGAAGTTGTGCTCGGAAACAACTTTTTTTAATTTAATGGTTGCTATTACCAACAAATCCAGGCTGTCAGTATGGGCGCAGCATGCGCCCCTAGCATTGCCTGTTTATATATGGGACACATTGAGGCCCGCAACATTTACAGCGAGATGGCCCCAATCTTTGAAAATGTCCGAACCTGGTCTCGATTTATTGATGACATCTTCTTCATTTGGAAGGGCGACCAGGAGACATTAAACGAATTTACTCTCTGGATCAACTTAGCGGACCCTAACCTCAAGTTCACAGTCCATTCCAGCAACACTAAATTGGAATTTCTAGATGTTTGGATGGAGCACCAGGAGTCCCATTTGATGGTCTCTCTGTTTACCAAACCTACTGCTAGAAATACCCTGCTGCAATATAGCAGTTTTCACCCTCGCTGCCAAAAAGATGGCATACCTTTCAGCCAGTTTCTCCGCCTCAGGAGAAACTCAACCAATCTGGGTGATTTCTTGAAACGAGCTGAAATCTTAAAAGAAAAACTTCTGAAGAGGGGTTACCCCACTAGACTGATCAAAAACTCGCTTAAACGAGCAAGATACTACGACCGTGATGCCATGTTCAGACCTAAACACATCGAAAAAATTGAAAAGCTTGTATGTGTCACCAAACATTCAAACTTCAACCATAAAGTGAGACAGATTGTCAAATCACAGTGGCACCTAATTAACATCGACAGCAATGAACAAAAACTGCCCAAACCGTAGTTTGCCTTTAAAAGGAACAAGAACTTGAGCAATTTCCTGGTCAAACCCAAGAGCTCTGAACCCAACACTTTGTGTCAAAGATCTATCTCAGGAGATGTACCCATCAAAGGCAACCACCGATGCGGGTCATGCCAAGCTTGTCCCCATGCTATGGTTAGTGACAATATACGAAGAAATGAAAGAACGGTCTTCCTTTCTGAAATGACCAACTGTCGTACCTCTAACATTGTGTACTTGATTTTATGTCCCTGTAATCTGGCCTATGTTGGGGAGACAGGGCGAGAAGCCAGAAAGAGAATTGGAGAGCACAAGTCTAACATTAGACTTTCCAAACAGACAGCCCCTCTGGTCAACCACTGGATTGAGTCTGCCCATACTGTAAATGACCTCAGGTGGACCATCCTAGAAAAAGTCCGCCCCAAGCGGGCAGAGAACTTACCTCTGTACGAAGGAAAAAAGAGGTCTTTTGGATCTTTACTTTTAATACAAAGGAAAAGGGTCTGAACGAATCTCTCCCGTGGGAGAATGCCATTCTGCAATAATCTCCATGTCTCACCTTCCCGCTAGCGCCGTCTGCCTGTGTTAGTCCGTGTGATACTGTTTTTATCCTCTTATGTCCCTGTCGCCTGTTTCTTCTGATTATCTACTCATATCTTGCTATATTGAGCAGTACTGGTCAGTTTTCATTTTTTCACCTGTTTTTGTTTTTACTCGTTAGGGTCCTCTCTTTATTTTTATCTTTTTGTGTTTTGTATTTCATAAACATTTTTTTCTGCTCCACTCTATCATGGCGCCCGTTTATTTTCTCCTTTTGTCCCTCCTGGGTTGTCCTTCCTCGATGGTTATTGACTTGCCTCCGGGGATGACCTCACTATTAGTCCTTCTTGTGTGGTTGGGCTCCCGCCCTTTCCGCTGCCTTAATTAAACTCGGCCTCCTATATTGTTCCACCTGAGCTCCTGGCGTCCCGGCTGCGAGACCGCTGTTGTTCCTCGTCGGAGGTCCCTTTTGACCCCATTACATTATTTTTAAGGTAAGATAACCCCTTGTAGACCTTTTCACTGTTTTACTATTGGGTCTTACCCTAGCATCACTCTGTGTACATCGGGTTGCTTTATGTGGTTGCAAATTAGTGTTTCATTTTATGCAATGCTAATCTATTGCCCATTTGCCTGTTTCTATCAGTAACTGTGACTTCTCTCATTCTGTTCCCTGGTTTTGCCGCGTCGGGCCACTTACCTATCTCTTCTTGGTATAGCCTTTTCAGTTGGGGACATACCTCCCTCTATCCTGCTACGGCTGGAATACCTCCTCCGTTAACTTTTTCTTCACTTTTTCTTTTGAATCTTTATATAAACTTTAGAACGCGCTTATTAGTTCCTTATTGCTGTGTAAATCTCGGTTGTATGCTTATCCCTAGACTATTCATGCGAGATGTCTTTACGTAGGTCCACTTTTGTGCATGTTTTCTATTTAGTTACGTTTTCCCTCTTGATTCTTTAGCTTTTAACTTTACCACACTGGGACCTTTCGATCTTGCCACGCATCGACTTAATTTCTCCCCTAATGGGGAGGTTCCTGGCATGGTGAAGACACGGCTGGGCCCACTATCATTTGGGTAAGCTGTGACCTGTCTCTCCTGTCGAGTTTACTCCACTCTGATATTTAGTCTGTAATTATCATGCGGCGATCGTTTACTCTTGAAACTTTTCCTATGTATCCCCATAGATATATTCCACCGTGACTACTGCACTTCTGAAGCCTATGTCCATATATTTATGCATCATATATCTCTCTGTGACTCTGGCCGCTGTCCTGGCATCGTAACCCAGGTACAGTATACCGTGGTGCCTTCTTAGCCATTCTTCTATCTTGGCCTAACTTCTCCTCTTGTGGCCTTAATCTTTTCAGCACATTTGTTATTATTGGGTTTTCCTTGTTTGTCACGCTTACCTTTTGAAAGATTCTTTCAATTTTCACATCTATCTAGTCACGTGGTGTCTCTTTGGCGATTATTTCTTTTTTCAATTGCCAGATGTTCCACTGGCATTTTTTAACTCACATCATTATTAGTCTGTGTATCTCCTTCTTTCATTTTTTAGTCTCTATTCAGTGTGCTCCTTCCCCGGGTTAATGGTTATTATTTAAATATCCTAATGTTTCAGTCCTTTAGATGGGTACCTTTTTGTAATTTTTTAGAATAAATAGGGATGTGCCATAGTTTTGCACCCTACTTTCCTCCATCATTGATATAACATATTTAAATACTTATATTACATATTTTCTTTGTAGGCACTGTTGTCCCCTTTGCCTGCACACAAATTTGTCGCCCTGAAGAAGGTGTGACCCGAACGAGGGTCTGACACCGAAACGCACGTCGGCGCTGGAGCCATTGTGCTCTCCTTTTTTGCAATTGTTCCTTGGAGAACCAACTGTAAATTGGACAATGTCAGTGCTTTATAACGACAATCAACTAACTTTGGATGCTCCGCAGTATCCCATATTAACTGATGTCTTTATGGGATGTAAACTCTGTTTTGTATCATAAGACTACGTTTGGCACATTTTAATGTACTGTATTGTTATTGTATGTAATGTCTGAGTACGTATGAGTCAGTGTTTGCTTGTTTGTCTGATAGTGTGTGCGTGTACAGCTCAGGATGTGTGTATTATTTTGTGAATCATTTGTATTTGTTATGTCTTTTATACTCGGTTGACTAAATAAATTAAAGCAATATGATACCCCTAACATATAAGGTTTTTGTACTATTAATGTGAAAGGTACCACACGTAGGACTTTTTTGTATATATCAGTGACGTATTGCACTATAAAAAGAAATCTTTAGGCAGAGTGTTTGTTCTGAATGTTCTTTGCTGGACTTGGCGTCACTGTGTGTGGGGTCTGATGGACTGGCAGCTGTGCGGCACTGCTTTGCAGGGCTTTGCGCAGCCCGCCGCCGATTCCAGTGAGGCTGACAGCTGTTTGGTGAGGCTTTGCAGGGCTTCACGCCAACCAGCGTTGATTCTGGTGAGAATGGCAGTTGTACGACGAGGCTTTGCAGAGCTTTGCATTGGTTCTGATGAGGTCCATAGAAAGCATAGCACCTTAGGACCACTTCCAAGGATCCAAGACTAGGGTGGCACCACTTGGCAGGGCAGACTCACAGATGGCAGAGTCCAGGTGGAATAGCAGGCTGGTTGGAAATCTTTTATGTCCCTGAGACTTCATCAACAGGAGGCAAGCCAACAAGCCCTTGGAGGAACTTGGGTTCAAGGATGTAGAGAGCAGGTCCAGTCCTTCTCACTCCTAGGCAAGAAGTGGCAGTCTCTCCTACAGCACAGCAATCAGCAGGCAGCAGGCCAATACAGCAAGCACAGCAGCACCTCTTCTTGGCAGAATGTCCATGGTTCCAGCAAAGTTCTGATTTGGTGGTGTCAAGGTTCCAGTACTTATACCCAAATGCGCCTTTGAAATGGGGGTGACTTCAAAGAGGCTGTTGAAGATAGCAAGGTCCTTGCTTTTCCTGCCCTGGCTCCAGAGTCACCTCAGGAGGGTATGCAGCTCTTTACATGGGGACAGGCACAGTCCGAATGAGGTACAAGTGTCAGCTCCTCCCTCCCAATCTGCCTCAGGAAGGGCCTTCAGACAGGTGATGGGCCATCAGGATGCAAATGTCACACCCCAGCTCCCTTTGTGTGACTGTCTAGAGGAAAAGCGCAAAGCCTAGCCATCACCCAACCCAGACATGTATTCAGAGACAGATAGAGGCACAGAATGGTTAAAGTAAGAAAATGCCAACTTTCTAAAAGCTGCCTTTTCATACTTACTATTTAAAATCCGACTTCACCATAAGTTGTGATTTTAAATTGTGAATCCAGAGACAACAAACTGCAAATCTCTATCTTTTCCCAATTGGAAATTACATTTAAAATATGTTTAAGGCAATCCCAATGTTAATCTATGGGAAAGATAGGCCTAACAGTAGTGAAAAACAAATTCAGCAGTTTTTCAGTACCAGGACATGTAAAACTCAAATGTACACTGCACCCTGCCCATAGGGCTGCTGAGGGCCTAACTTAGGGGTGACATATGTTATTAAAGGTAAGATTGGCCCTGGCAAGTAGGTTAACTTGCCAGGTAGAAATGGCAGTTTACAACTGTAAACACAGGCTCTGCAGTGTCAAGCCTGAGACATTTTTAAAGGGCTACTGAAGTGGGTGGCACAATCAGGGCTGCAGGCCCACCAGTAGCATTTAATTTACATGCCCTGGGCACATATAGTGCGCTTTACTTGGGACTTATAAGTAAATTAAATATGGCAGTTGTGAATAAGCCAATGTTGCCATGTTTGAAGTGCAGACAATATGCACTTTAGCACTGGTTAGCCTTGGTAAAGTGCAGAGAATCCTAAAGCCAGCAAAATGGGAGGTCAGAAAGTAGAAAGCAAAAAGTCACAGGAAACCGCATCAAGGATGCCAGGTCTAACAGAGGGCCTGCAATAAATGTTACTCCTACTGTGCACAGCTGCCTTCTGAATCACACAGTCATCCCCTGAACATTATTTTCATTTAGGTTAAAGCATTCCTTGTCTGGTGTGCATGATTTCCACATTCAAGCATCTAGGGAAGCAGAAAGTGGATCTTGACAATTAAAGCTGACACTTAATGAACTACTAAACTCTTTTCATGCTATTGATTATTTATTTCCTATTACCAAGGACAACAACCACCTTGTCAAAAAAGGGCAAAATGCCACATCTGGCACCCAACCAGCAATTCACAAGCTCAATTAATGCTTTGTACATTGAGAAGATGGCCTGTGGAACTACTACTGAAAAGGACAGACGCATCACTCTGCAATTTAAATAGGTTATTTCAAAATAGCCTTTTGCTAAAGTGCTATGTGATAGATGCATCACAAATTGTGACATAACAAATTAAAGATATATACGAAAAGAATTCTTCATTACTTCAATGACCAAAACACATCTTGCATGTGTGACAATTAGACTTTATCTACCCAGCTTTATACGCTAAAGTATGTACTATATTATGCATGATAGGCTTGTGATCAATTTGGTTCGTCTGACCTATCCATTAATCTTGTTTTTCTATTCTCATTCCTCAAATTCAACAGGTCATTTGGAAAAAATAGGATTTCACTCATAATTTGATTGAAGGGCTTCCCCTACATATCTTCTGTTGGCCAATGATAGAATGCACAACTGTGGAGATAGTAAAATGGTAGGAAGTTGTAAATGAACCTACACAACTTCAAGTGAGCTTACTTATTGTTTGGAAATAGATGCACTATGTTCCATTTTTTAAGTTTTTGTTTAGATAACTACCATTTTTTTTGTGTGTCTCCTATAATCCCTTAAACCTTGGTAAAATTTGCTAGAATGTGTCATATGAAAGGATAACTATATAAAGTAAAATACATTTTACATTATAATGTATGCGAATGCTGTATGTTTATTGCTGAACAGATGCTATTTGCGACAACAGATATGCTGGGTTAGCCGGGCTATTATATCTATTTCTGAGGATTTTCCTTAATTCCCCCTTACCGCCCACTGGGGTTATTTCCCTTTGTTATATAATCGACTTTCACGATACACCGATCTCACACTTAACGCGCTAGGTTTGGTGTAAACACCAGCAGCAAAAAACAAAAAGTTCAGAGCTTGTGTGATAGATAACAAGATAAGGGGTACGCATTAAAAAACTACTGCATCTGCCATGGAAAAGCTGACTTAGACTGGCTGCCGTACGTGCCTATTAACACATAAAATAAATCTTTATCTTGAATGCCACAGGAAACTGTATTTCCTCCTGTTACTTAAAACTTTCACTTGCTCCTTGACTGGAAGTAGGAAGGCACAATCCCAGCCACAAATCTACAAGGCTCAGCCTCAGTAGCGGCTGCTACCGGACGGGGCTGGTGAGGAGGGAGGGAGGAGGGAATGTCATTTTTTTTTTAAAAAAAAAAAGGTCTTACCTTTCACAGCTGGCTGCCGCCTCTCCTCTGTCTTCCATCCTCATCCTCTTCATCTTCCTCTCCCGGCCGGCGGCAGCAGGAAGCACCCAGGCAGACATGCTCCCTTGAGCCAACCCCAACGCTGCAATGCAGCGTTGTGATTGGTCTGAGCGCCGTGGATCATCGCTCTGAATGGAACAGGGAGCCTGTGCATGTTCCTGACCAGGCTGTGTAATGCAGCCTGGTAAGAACATGCAAAATGCGCATGAACTGTTTGGTCGTCCCAACAGGGCCGCCCAAACAGTTCATGCACACTTAGGGACTGCACACCTCTCCTCCCCTGCTCTGGCCAGCCCTGCCCCACCCCTCCCCACCACTGACTGCAATAGGGAAAATAAAATGATAATACCAATATAATATCATTTTATTTTTCCTTTTGAGAAGTGGGGCGACACTCCTCCTCCTTAGCGGAGGAGCCGCCACTGCTCAGCCTACTACTGTTATCTCTGTTATTACGAGAATTCCAGTTTTGGGTATTTGTGCCGAGGCACCTTGCGGCTATTACTTTTTATTTTATGTTTACTTCACTAGCACCGCAAACATACAAATCTAGTCAAAACGTTGTTGCTTCACATAAACACATAAATCAATGACAGAGGCATGCTTATAAATATTACCAGTTGCATAAGTTAAATAGTTGCAAAATGTAATGATAACAAATAAGTAAGCATGACTTACCACCACCAGGTTTTGGTGCCAAAAACTCAACCTTTGGCACAAAGTGATTCAGCAGGTCTCGCTACTTTGACAGGCAAAGTCAGCCCAGCAGTGCTACACCCGACACCTGAAGGGTACCAGTTCCTGGCTTTAGGATATTTCGGGCCCTGTGAAGAGTATAATGTACGGTCCCCCCCATGACACCAGTCAAACTGTTTTTCATTGCTAATCATTTTATTTTAGTAGATTGTTAGCAAGTGCAAGTAAAATGTAACTATGCAAATTCACCTGTAATAGAATAATATATAATGCCACTTTTTCCAAAAAAGGAACTTTCCTTTCTTTCTGTCCTGCAAATTGTTTTGTTAATTCACTGTAGTCAAGAGTTCGTCCAACTTCATGTTCAACTGATATCAGTGTCAAGCCAATCAGCTGGTCCTGGGCCTTTTGAGAGAGCCAGTAATTCTAAATAATTTTCAACTTTGAGAATTCCAATAGAAGCCCAGGTATGATGTCCTTCACACCAGAACCTGGGCTTCTATTGGAATTCTAGAGGGCATATTATCAAGCCCCTTATCGCCGCTTTAGCGGCAGTTTCCTGCCGCTAAAGCGGCGATAATGTTATCGCCGTTCTTGATAATATGGCCCATAGAGTCTTAAAAGTAACTCTCTGCTTTACTGGTAGCCAGTGCAGTTTCCTCAGAGTGGTGCTGATGGAAGCACGCTTGGGGAGTCTCAGCAGTGTCCTGGCAGCCGTGTTCTGAACTTGTTGAAGCCGATTGCGATACGCCCAAGTAGAGGACATTGCAGTAGTCCAGCCTGGATATGACCAGTGCCTGGACTACTGTTTTCTGGGGGGATTCAGGTAAGAAATTAAGAACTTTCTTCAGGGAACTTAGTATCCCAAAACATTTTCCAGAGAGAGCATTAATCTGGGCATTGAAGGAGAGTTTATCGTCAAACCAGATGTCCAAATTTTTACCCATAGGCTCGGAAGGTGGTAGGGGGCCAAGGCTGTCAGGCCACCATGCGATGGACCAGATATTGGTGTGCTTGCCCAGGAACAAACCCTCTGTATACCGTGCATTTAGCTTCAAGCAGTTTAGGTCCATCCAGTCAGCGACCTCTGACAGGCAAGAGCTGAGGAAGGAGGCCATGAGCTCTTTATTCTGTGAGATGGTGATGACAAGTTGTGTATCATCAGCATATGAGATAATGGTGAAACCATATTGTTCAATGACCTCTGCCAGGGGGCAGACGTTGACATTGAAAAGAGTAGGGCTAAGTGACGAGCCTTGCGGTGCACCTTTCTGCAGGGAGTGCACCTTCAACTGAAATGGGTTTGTGAGACCTGAAAAGTGAGTCCCTGTAGAAATGAGGTAAACCAGAGCAGCACCTAGCTGCCAATACTGCAGTTCCGAAGCCTCTTAATCAGGATGTTATGGTATACGGTATTGAAGGCAGCACTGAGATCCAGCATAAGACTTGCCACAGTGTCACCCTCATCCATGATCTGCATGCAGACTCAGAGGCAAGTAGCAGGGCAGATTTGGTGCTATAAGATGGGCAAAAGCCTAATTGCGTCCTGCGTAGGAGCTCACTCTCCACCAAGAAATTGGAAAGCAGTTTATTCACATGATTTTCTGCTATTTTGGAGAAGAGAGGCAGCAATGAAATTGACCGGTAGCTTTCAGGTTTGACTGGGTCAATTAATGATTTTTTTAAGAGGGGATCACCATGGCATGTTTCCACTGCTGAGGGACATGGCCGGAGGACAGGGAGAGATTAATTAATTCACACACAGCCAGTTGAATTATCTTGCAGCCCTGCTCCAAGATGGAAGGAGAGATTAAGTCTGCTAGTGAGCCAGATTTAATAGCGGAGCGTAAGGAATGTAATTCCATAGGTTTGATTGGGCAGAATTGCGGGAGGGTTGATGCTGTCAGCTGAAGAGTCAAACCACGTCTCCAGCAGCGGATGATTTCTAATCTTCACCAGGAAAAAGGCATAGATGTTCTCAACCTTTCCAGAGAAAAAAGAGGCCAGAGCAATATAGCACTCTTCAGAGGGGAGAGAGGAAGGTGAGGCAGAAGAAAGTTAAGTGAGAGATTTGATGATCTGGAAAATCTCCTCAGAGGAGTTATTAGTGGCTTGAATTTTCTGAGCATAGTAGTCACAGTGGGTTTGATTAATGAGCTGATGGTATGCTTTTAATGCCACCTTGTAGTCCTAAAACATGGATCGCAGTTTCTGCACCAGAGACACTCAAGTCTCCTGCAATTCATTTTTGGGGCAGAAAGTACATCATTGAACCACCCTGCTGAAGGTTTGTGTCTCCATACGGCTTGTTTGGCTAGAGGAGAGATCTGGTAAAGTGCCTCTCTAAGCAGCTGTCTTGTTGTGAGCTGGCTTCATCCACACTGTGACCCAAATCGGTTGGTGATTTTCGAGTGTTTGATTTAGCTTCTCAGGGGTCAGTTTGGACCCTTTACAGGCCCTAATGGGGGCAGGGCCAAGATTTCCTGGCATCTTATAGTGAAAACTGTTGATGGGAATGGCTAGGGGGTCTGACCAGACCAGTGGGATAGGAGGCTGAGTTTCAATGTGTACCATGTTGGTGAACACAGGGACGAGAATGTACCTCAATCTGTGTGTGGGAGTGGGCACGAGTTGGAGAAGTTCTCCAGATCATCAAGTACGGCTTTAGCTGCTGGACAAATAAGTGAATGTTAAAATCGCCTAATACCTGCAGTTTGGAATAGCGCATAGCTAGAGGGGACAAAGTGTCTGCAAATGCAGTGGAGAAGTTTGACACTGGGCATGGGGGATGATAAATGAGAGCACCTAACACCGTAAAGTTTTTTGAAAGAGCAAGAGAAAAAAAGGAAGCTTTGCACCCCTCAACTGAGAGTTCAGAGAGGGAGCAATGGAAGGCATGTTTAAAGATTATGGCTATCAGCCGTGCCTGTCTGTCTTGCCTGACGATGGTTTACCCTTGTGGCAAGACCTGCAATATGAACCTTCAGGTTCTATTAAAAGACCCCTCACACACCAACCTAGTTGGTGTCATGCTTCATCATTGGGGTCCCAACCAGGCGGCCGAGTGCCGCCCGGTTGTGCTACGACGCCTGATTACAGCGGAGCTGGTGGAATGTGATAGTGTGATGAAGTGTGGTGCTAAGTTAAAAATACCTCCGGGAATCCTTGCCTAGATATCCAAAGATTATTTAATAGTGGCAGCCCGGGGTATGGATAAAAACAGAAGGGTAGACAACCATAGGAATATAATAGTTCGCTGTTGTCAAAAAAGACGGTCTACATGTTTCAGCCCCAGAAATAAACATAGGGGGGGCTTTCTTCAGGACCAGAGGTGAAAACAGTGAATAAAAAGTGAGTGGCAAAAATCAGGCCACGTGTCAACAAATAATCACAGCCCACACGCTAAGGTGGGAAGGAATAAAACGATGGTCGCAATTTGCGGCTCATATGTAGGAACCTGTAAATGAGGAAAAAGAGACAGACAAAACATGTATGACAAAACACAAGCAATCATAAAATGCAATCTTTTTGTGTAAATGTGCCTGTCAGAATCTGATTGGAAGGCACTGTAGTGAGTCCATATGGTGACCGCGTGTCTAAAAGTGCCTATGAAACAGACGCATATGGCAAATTACACGGTACTATGAAAGATGCAGGTACAGGGGAAGGTTTAAAATGTAGCGTGTTCATACTGCATGCTGAGATTATTCAAGGAGGAGCCCGTGGGGCCCCTCGTGTGTGCAAATAACGAAAATTCACCATTATGCATAATGTATAGCTGGACAGGCTATGGGATTATGCCTGTGAAATGGAAAATACCAAGTGCTTAGAAAAATACCATGTGCAGCTATGCATGCATTTGTTTGAATGGAAGCATACTTACACTCGGTTTTGGAGAAGGCAGCTGATCGGGTGCTGCACCCCCGCTTTGCTCAGTTCTTTTTCTCATCCTATTCCCAGGTGTTGGGACTACCGGTCCCCCTCCCGGGCCCGATCACCATATGGACTCACTACAGTGCCTTCCAATCAGATTCTGACAGGCACATATACACAAAAAGATTGCATTTTATGATTGCTTGTGTTTTGTCATACATGTTTTGTCTGTCTCTTTTTCCTCATTTACAGGTTCCTACATATGAGCCGCAAATTGCGACCATCATTTTATTCCTTCCCACCTTAGCGTGTGGGCTGTGATTATTTGTTGACACGTGGCCTGATTTTTGCCACTCACTTTTTATTCACTGTTTTCACCTCTGGTCCTGAAGAAAGCCCACACCTATGTTTATTTCTGGGGCTGAAACATGTAGACCGTCTTTTTTGACAACAGCGAACTATTATATTCCTATGGTTGTCTACCCTTCTGTTTTTATCCATACCCCGGGCCGCCACTATTAAATAATCTTTGGATACCTAGGCAAGGATTCCCGGAGGTATTTTTAACTTAGCACCACACTTCATCACACTATCACATTCCACCAGCTCCGCTGTAATCAGGCGTCGTAGAAAAACCGGGCGGCACTCGGCCGCCTGGTTGGGACCCCAATGATGAAGCATGACACCAACTAGGTTGGTGTGTGAGGGGTCTTTAATAGAACCTGAAGGTTCTCCTTCACTGTGAGCCCCCAGTGTCATCTACTCAGGTACTGGGTACGTCCACATTGTTGATTGGCTATATCTCGGGAGAAGGACGTGACCCCTCTTACTCCTCGCTCTCACATTTGTTGTTGACAAAGACCTGCAATATGTCTGAAGAAGAATCTTCATTAGGCCAGGTCTCAGTCAGAAATACAGCATCTGGCATGTATTACTCTTGACAGTTGTTCATTTCTACTTTCTGCTTTACCAATGATCTACAATTGAGAGACAGCAGTTTAAAACAGGACATGACATAGGGTTTGTGACATAGGGTAGATGCCAGTGGGGTAGGGATTGGGAGCAAGAAATCACTGTGGCTACATTTAGAAGTCATGTTGCCATGGTTAGTACACAGAAGGCTGTTGGCAAAGAAGGGCAGAGGCCCAGTAGATCATGCATGGTGCATGAGGTGGGAACTAACCTAAAAAGACCAGGGGTCCTGGCCCCTGGCACTGTCCGGGCATCGACGGGTGCAGACGGGCTTGCCCCTGGCATGCCTTTGGTGTGCCAGCAGCACGGCCAGACAGCCCTCGCTTATGTAGCCCATTCTCCTGGAGACTAGACCGCTAACCCAAGATGGCAGCCTGAACCACTACCTTGTCGCGTGATTGAACACACCACTGCTGACAGGTAACCTGGCATTACAATATCACCTGAGACATTGATAAAAGCCCCCAGTAACTTAAAACATTTAAAATTGCCCCAAAAGAACAGTAAAAATTAAATGTGTCAAAAAATAATAAGTCAGGATTCGGAGTTACGCTAAAGCGACCTCTCAAAGTTTAAAATGCTTAAAAGCAGGTAGCAGCAATATAGAGTATTGAGGATAGCAGCAACGTTGGTTCAGTGCAATAATAAAGTGATAGGTGCAACAAGTTTTACCGACTGACAGCAATCCCCAAATAATCAATAAGCGCGCTACTCACCCGTGAGGGTCTCAAGGCGCTGAGGGGGGGGTCCGCACATCTGTTTAGCCAAAGAGCCAGGTCTTGAGGGTCTTCCTGAAGGTGTTCAGGAGGGGCGCATCTGATGTCTGCCGGTAGCTCGTTCCAGGTCTTGGCTGCAATGTGAGAGAAGGATCTTCCGCCTGCTCTGGCTCTGTGGATGCGCGGGGTTTCGGTCAGTGCGAGGTTGGAAGATCGGAGGTTTCTTTTGGGTACGTGGAAGTTGATTCTGTCGTTGAGGTATTTGGGTCCGTTGTTGTGTAGGCATTTGTAGGCGTGAGTGAGGATTTTGAAAGTGACTCTTTTCTCCACGGGGAGCCAGTGGAGACTTCGTGAGATGTTGGCTGATGTGTTCGTGTCGGGGGATGCCGAGGATGAGTCTGGCGGCGGTGTTCTGTATTGTTTGGAGTTTGCGGAGTAGGGACTTGTTGATGCCGGCGTAGAGTGCGTTTCTATAGTCCAGTCTGCTGGTGATGAGTGCGTGGGTGACTGTCTTCCTTGACTCAGGGGGGATCCACTTGAAGGTCTTGCGGAGGATGCGGAGGGTGTTGAAGCAGCTGGAGGTGACGGCGTTGACCTGTCGGTACATGGTGAGTGATGAGTCGAGTACGATGCCGAGGTTCTTGGCATGGTCTGAGGGGGTAGGTGGGCTTCCAAGGGCGGTCGGCCACCAGGTGCTGTCCCATGCAGAAGAGGTGGTACCGAGGACAAGGACTTCTGTCTTCTCAGCATTGAGCTTCAGGGAGCTGTTGGTCATCCAGACTGCGACGTCTTGCATTCCTTTCTGGTAGTTGAGTTTGGCAGTGGTGGGGTCTTTGGTGAGGGAGAGGATGAGCTGGGTGTCGTCGGCATAGGATATGATGTTGAGGCCCTGTTGTCGGACGATGGCTGCGAGGGGGGCCATGTAGATGTTGAAGAGGGTGGGGCTCAGTGATGAACCCTGTGGGACTCCACAGGTGATTTTTGTGGGGTCGGAGAGGAAGGGTGGGAGTCTGATCCTTTGGCTTCTTCCGGTGAGGAATGATCGGATCCAGTCCAGGGCTGTTCCTTGTATGCCTGCGTCATGTAGTCTGGCGACTAGTGTGCGGTGGGAGACGGTGTCGAAGGCCGCTGATAGGTCGAGTAGGATGAGGGCTGCGGAGTGGCCTTGGTCCAGGAGGGTGCGGATGTCGTCTGTGGCGGCGAGTAGGGCGGTCAAGCAAACAAGGTCAATAAGAAAAACCCTACTATTAATACTGGCGCAAATATAGCTCTGAGAACTCCTACTTCAGTGGCAGCAAACCAATTGCCAATAGCAGAAACTCCTTTACTTACATTTTATAAATCCCCAGATGTCTTTAAAGATTCGAATTCAGGTTTCACATCAGAAATGTTCTTCGTGAATTCTAGAATATTTTACTCTCATTAGGTGTATATGAGCAGCAATGCTGAGCTTTCAGCATCTTGCAGACTCTAGTGTTAAGCAGTTTTTATAAAACTATTGATCTAATAGCCACTAATTCTGTATTTACAATTATTTGGCTCCAGAAGTCCTTGTTGGTGGTATGATTGGTCCAAAAATGTCTCCAACTAATTGTGTCCCATGACTTATAATTAGTGTATGTTTTTGTGATGATGTTATTCTTAAAGCTTCCATACTATTTACATCATATATCTTAGGAAATAGCTAAACTAGATACCAAATATCCTCCCAATCAGCTGGCAATTGAAAATAAGCATCCTGTCCACAAAAAAAATTAACTCCTGGAATGACAGTCTCCTTGTAAAATTTGCTATGAACCTCCCATCATTTCAAATGTGTATTCACAATTACTAATCACTAATGGGGTTTTTCTAAATTAGTTTCTTCTTCTTTAAACAAATATTTTCCTCTTTTGTCTCATTTCTAATTAGAATTTCGGATAGACCATTTTCTTTCTAAATTCATCTTTTCTTTCTTCCAAACATTTTCCAAAATGTTTTCCCCTTTGTTTTACTATATACAATGTGTGTCCTTCTTTCCTTAATACCATGATAAGTGTCTCTTCTAAATGTCTCATTAAACAAGTCAAATAGCTTTTGTTTGCTCTGACAGTGTCTATAGGCATGAATGGTCTAAAATAATTCCAAACTGGGTCCATTTCTTTTGCTTGTGGGCGAAGGTTCATGCTCTTCTGCAATGGAACTTTTGAAAGATTGATAAATGAATGTCGAGATTGAACAGCTCAATTTTCAAAGTGTTCTTGCTTATATACTAAGCTAAGCAAAATACTATATGGGATTGCATATGAAAGGGAAATGTGATGGTATGTCACCTCCACTGCATCTGATGAAGGTAAGTGTGCACAGACGTAGCAATCCTTTGCGTCTAGTGCCTGTGTATATTCTTGAACCAACCTAGAATAAAGGTTAGTGGAAAATGCATCCTTTGAATAATCTTAAAATTAAGCTTTTAATTTGGTTTCATCTATTGTATGTGCAGTTTCAGGTGTATAAATAGGCTTATCTATCTCTGGTGTAACATAAATCTCTGTTACCATTGTTATGACTACTAACACTATGACTAAGAATGTAATACCCATAATGATCTTTCATCTATTCTTGGTTAGGAACCACAAGTTTGTCTGCAGTCAGCTCGTTAACACAAATATAGCATCAATAAATCAACAGTTCATTTTCATCTTTTTTTCCCCCTAAAGCAGCTTCTCTGATTTTCTTTTGCAGTTAGTTCTTTTCAGCTTTATTTACAGTAATCTTCCTCCTCTAGCCACCCCTATCCCTACTCCATCTTCTTCTAAATGTGTTATCCCTACTCTTCAGCTGCAGCCTTTGGCCTACAGAAATTTTCTTAATTCAATTTTAGATATCAACTTTTATTTCAGTCATTTTCACTTTCTTATTTAATAATGTCTATCAAACTCTTGTATCCTTTCAGAAATCTTCTTCCAGCAGCTTTGCCCCAATTTGTTTTTAGTGTGATGTCACGGGGGCTCAAAATTTCTGATCTTAAGTCAACTAAATATTCCATTGATACATTTAACACCTGATTCGTGTATTAGGTCCATTCCGGTGCAGAATACCTTCAACAAGGCACTCTTGCTCTTTTCGATCTTTTTGGTGTCTGTTAATCTCCTTCTTTGTCACTTACACTGCTCGACTCTGTCCCTTCAGCAAAAGTTGGCGGTAAGCAACCACCTGACACACTTGACCTGCAATTTCTTCAAGCATTTCTTCAAGCATAATTTTGTGGCCATTCAGCATAATGTGTGACCCCTCTTGATCTGGTACTTGTTCCTTCACCTGGATCCTCAGTCTATTCATTTGATGCCTCAACTACTGCTTCATATTGAGCTCTCGTCACTTCTTCTTTTTCTTTAGGAGCTCCATCCCACTTTGGGACATGCCCAGAACTTGAATCGGTCAACAGCTTGAGATTCTTCATCTCTGTCTTCTCTTTGCAGTGGTTCTCTTTGCGTTGGTGCTGTCACAGGTGCTCTTTGTTCTGGCTCATAGAACACGATCACCTTGCTTTCTCTGTATGCGACTCATGCACCGAGTTAGGCCCTCCAGCTCATTTGACAGCAGTATTCGTTATTGAGATAACCTGGAATGGGCCCTTCCATCTTGGTTCGAGGCAGGAATTTTGCACAAGCATATTTATCAACACCCAGTCACCAGGACTGAGGTCATGGCACTTTTCCTGATGCAGATTAGAAGCAGCAACTTCAACGTGGTGAGAGACAGAATGCACCACATCAGCCAATCCTTTGCAGTAATTGAGTATCATGTAATCTGTTATGTTCAAAAATGCATTCGTAGGTACAGCAGGCAGTCTCATGCACACCCCATTGAGATTTCGAGACAGTCTTACTATCAGGAGTACTTCAGATGCTCAGCAGGACCAAAGACAAAGCATCTGGCCATTTCTGTGATGTGGAAGCATAAACTTTTGCCAATAGAGACTTCATAGTTCCATTGAGCTGTTCAACAATTCAAGAATCCTCTGGACATTAACTACAGTGTAATCTCTGTTCCATCTGTAGAGCGGCACAAAGCATTCTGAAGACTTCATTGTTGAAATGATTCCCACTATCTGACTCCAAAGAATCCAAACCTGGGTATCAACTCTCGCAACAGCAATTTTGCTACAGTGAGACTGTCATTTCTCCATGTTGTGTAGGTTTCCACCCAGTGACAGAAAATGCAAACTAAAACCAGGACGTATCTCAGCCCATTACAAATAGGCATCTCAATAAAGTCCATTTGCATTCTGTTGAAGGGAACACCTAATCTACCCATGTGTCTTAAGATTACTTGTGTTCTTTTCCCCACTTTCATCTGTTGACATGTCACACATCAATGGCACAGTTTTTCTGCAAGCATCCTAACTCTGGGATTAAACCAATTCTGCCTGAATAATCTCACCATTACATCTCTTCTTAGATGTGTAGGGCTATGAAAGTGTTGTGTATTGGGGAACAATAAACTGTCTTGCAATAGTGGTCTGCCATCTGGTGAAATCCAAATGTCATCTGTGCTTTTGCCACATCCTGCTCTACTCCAACCCTGCTGTTCTGCTTCTGAGACTACTTCCTGAAAAACTCTTTAAATCTTCCCAGATATCGGCTACTGACAACATTGAAAAAGCAGTGTCCTCTTCAGATTCATTTCTGTAAGCACAATTAAATGTGTAAGCTACAAGGGCACAATATCATGCAACTTCATCAGCAAATCTGTTTTCAATTGCAACGTAATCATTGACACTTTGATGAGCAGGACATTTGACCACAGCAACCTCTGTAGGCATTTGTAAGGCATCAAGCAGTCTTTTTACATGTTCATCGTTCCTTATGGGCGATCCAGATGAGGTCATGAAACCTTTCTGTGACCATAACTGTCCAAAATCATGAACCACACCAAAGCTATACTGACTGTCTGTAAATATAACAAAAATGGGGGAGGGGGGACAAGGAGCTGGATCTAGGTCCAGTGACTCGTGCTCCTGAAAAGTAGTATAGATGCTGAGGGGAGTCACAGTTCCTAAGGAGGAGTAAGGAAGACAATCTTCAGTCAGCACAGTGTGGTATTAGGTCTTGCCATCAATGGTTAACCATATATGCTAATCTACCCTTGATACTTTCACGAGCCCCAGATGGCCCTTTCTGCACTATTACATGCTCACGTTACCTATTATGCATCGCTCTAAGAGTTATGTGATGCATCATTCCGCAGTGAGTGTTCTACGATATCAGCATATTAATTGGGATGTACCTATGTGTTTGTTCGTCTGTCACACCTTTATTATGCCAACTTTATTATACCAGCCCACACCTGCCACCCGGTAACTGCACGACTGGGTGAGAAGAGTAGTTGGCTGCACTGTTAGCTTAAGGTCGACCAATGGGGGACCTCTGCTCCACACAGAGATAATACCACATGATTGGGTTCCTTTACGTTGACTGTATGTTTCTCTTTTCTTGTTCCTTTGTCGTTCTAGATAAAATCATCCTACAACTTCAATGAGTGGCACTATGACATTTTACTGGGCCACTACACTGCACTAGCACTCACTTCACTTTCTCTCTGTTCCTGAAGAAGCGCATAGGATCTCCTCCTGAGACCACCACACTGCGCGAAACATGTCGACCCTCTTCATGTCCAAAACGGACATCACACTCGTCTAGCTACTGAGGGCCATCATCACCCTCGAGCAGCACACGACCTTTTGTTTTTTTATTGATGACAGTGTTTTTTTTCCTATTAAACCTATGTCTACCCCCCTTCAGCCATCTTTTAATACTGCACCTAACACCACTTCAACTCAGACCAGCACACACCCATACGGCTAAATCATTCAAAAGATCTCCAAAAAAGTGACCCTTCGGGGGACCCATAGGGCATTGCAGCGCCGGCCCGACGAGGAGCACTGCCCAATGATGAAGCATGACATCCTTCAGGGTGTGTGAGGTCATCAAGATAAGGACATACTGACCCCTGTTTCTATCTTAATAGAACAGCACCTCTCTCTCTCTTCCTTACTCCTCCTTAGGAACTGTGACTCCCCTCAGCAACTATACTACTGGTCTGTAAATATAGTCACTCTTAATTATGCTGATATATTACAAGCTCTTGTCAGTGCTATCAATTCCGCTACTTGTGCTGAGGTAACACCTCAAAGCCATGAAGCTTCCACAACTTCTTGAATCATGCAGATAGCATACCATGCTCTCAGGGTACCTTCACGTTTCTCAGACATGAGCCGTCCACAAAAATTACATAATCAGGCTCTTCCAAAGGTTGTTCTTTTATATCCGACCTTGGCTTGGTGCATAAGTCTGTGACATCTAGACAGTCATGTTCAATTTTATCACAGTTAGAACTTTTATTTACAGGTAATAATGTGGGTGGATTCAAAATTAGGCATTGTCTGAGAGTAATATTCTCAGCTGCAAGAATCTGTTGCTCATACTTTTTAAGTCTGCTGTTTGTCATGTACTGAGTTGTTTTTCTGGTGAGCAATACTTCAACAGAGTGAGGGACCATAATAGTTAAAGGATGTCCCATCATTATGTTTTCACATCTTTCCATACTGCCACCAACTTATTTAAGGCAGCAGGGAAATCTTGCAGCTACAGGGTTAAGGGCAGTCGAAAAATATGCCACAGTTCTTTGCAAATATCCATGCATTTGAGTAAGCACTGAGAGAGCACAGTCCTCCCTCTCGCAGCAAAATAATGGTAACATCTTACTATATTCAGATGTTCCTACTGCCTGGGCATGACAGAGACTTTCTCTCAGCTATAGGAAAGCTTTCAAGCAATCACTATCCCCTGGAAGCGGATCGGACACATCCTTGATTGTCACCCTCAGTAAAGGTTTGGCCATTAGGGAAGAGTTTGATATCCATGGTCTGCAGTAGCAAACCATTCCCCAAAACATCCTTACTTCTCTCTGTGTTCTTGGTTGATGCACCTTAAGGATAGTCTCCACACTTTCTTGTGACACCTTTCTCATTCCCTTCTCACTTATGTATCTCAAATACTTCTTTCTGGTTTATGGCACTATTGCAATTTGCTCAGAGACACTTTGGGGTCCATTAGTATGTTGGGCGGATCGCCACCGCCCGCATGGCGGTGGCGATCCGCCCGACATATTCCTCCGCCCGCATGCAAATTTCCCACCGCCACATTACCATGGCGGGGGGGGGCCCCGGCGGACGGAAAGACCGTCCGCCGGTTTACCGCCCGGTCGATGAGTCGACCGGGCGGAAAAGCTGTTAATATGGTGGCGGTGTCTGGTAGACACTGCCACCCATATTAGAATACATGCGGGGACGTGCCTTTCCGTGGCGGCAACGCCGCCACGGAAAGGCATGCGGTTTCAACATTGGGGGCCCGTAGCGGGCCCCCAGGGATTCTGGGGGTGCACATGGGGGGTACCTATGGTACCCCCCTGCATTTGACAGTACAACGTGGCAGGCACCGCGCGGTGCCTGTCACGTTGTACTGTCAAATGCACAACTTGCATTTCTGGCATTGTGTGGCGGGCGCATCCTAATGGGATGTGTGGGACCGCCGCATGCATTGCGGGCGGTCCCATTTCCCGGGGGTATGGCGGGCGCCATGCTAATGACCCTCATAATGTCCATTTTCTGCTAGGTGATTCAACAAGGCAATCGTTTCCTGTCTGCAAACATCTCATGTATATGATGCCACAAGCAGGTCATCTATATACTGCTTGAGAACTGATCTCTAAGACATCTGCAGTGACTCAAGATTCTTTTTCAAAATCTGATTGAAAATTGGTGGACATTCTGTATTCCTTTGTGAAACTTGGCACCTTAAAAAAACTCTATTTTGGAACACAAACAAGAACAAGAACTGACTGTCCTCGTGCAATGGGATAGAAAAGAAAGCCTGGCAGAGATCCACAATGGTGAACCATTCTGCTGTGCCCGGCATTTGGAAAAATATGATAGCTAGATCCGGTACCACTGGCCAACATAGAACAACAATGCTGTTAATCTTTCAAAGATCTTCCATAATCCAGTCTTTACCACTGGGCTTCTGCAAACCCATGATCGGAGAGTTGCGAGGGGGTCCAATAATTTCTTTTAGAATTCCTTTTCTCAACATGTCTTCAATTACAGGCATTATTCCTGCAACTGTCTCTGGGGTCACATTATATGATGGTGTTCTTGGATATACAGCTTTGGGTTTTACTGTGATTCGGTGTCTGCGAACTTGGATCTTTTGGAACAGTACCTCGCAGAAGCCCACGTTCCGGCTGCTTCAACTCTCACTGAACTAGCACAGAGGATCAAAGTACCCAGGTGGGGGGAAGGAAATTAGGGAGGGTACTGCAGGAAAGGAGACCTGTCAGAGACAATAATCATGAATGCACAGCATTTAGCAATTCCACTGCTTACAATAATGTGTTACAGATGAGGTTAATAACGTACATGCTATTCTAGAAGTGGTGCCAGTGGAGGTGGTACCAGGTATCAAACTTTCTACTTGGGATATTTACTCTAACTCTTAGGGGTCGATTCCGATCTCGGCCGGAAGCGCACCCAACACCATTCATCCGGGAAAAAACCAAGCCGAACGCGTGTTTCCCGACCGATTCGAACATTCGTCCGAACGAGCAAGTACGATGCGCACAACTGCCCAGATCCTGACCCAGCCGTACTTACCCAATCCAGCTCCTGTTCCCCGCCCGAGCCGGATCCGTAAACGCAGAATCGAGTCGCACGGAAGCAAAAATACAGCACCTTCCGGCCGGACTAGTACGATGCGCCTTCCGTACGCGCCGAACCCGTCGCTACGTACGGCACGTCAGAGTATCCGGGAGAGCTGCACATAAGCTCCGATTCGTGCCACAAGACGATCCACGGCTACGAGACGAACACGCCAGCCACGAGTACGAGTCGAAGCAACGAGAAAGCCGAACGAGACGAACCAATCATGAATCCCATTGCGCAGGTCCTACCAATACTCTACATCTATTACCGGAACAGGTACGGACGCGTACGGCGCAGAAGCTAAGTCAAACACCCACCACACAAACAAACGACACGTACAGGACACATAACACACACACATAGGGATGCAGAAATGACTTACACTAGCTACAGCAGAACCATAGGGGCGGGATGGCCATCACCAATGCCATAAACACCCATAGGGGCCTGGATGCCTACCACCAACACCACCCCTACTCAGGGCGGGCTGGATGCCTGTCCCCAACACCACCCGTACTCAGGGGGGATGGATGCCTACCACCAACACCACCCCTACTCAGGGGGGCCTTGATGCCTGTCACTACTACCATCCCCACTCATAGGGGGATGGATGCCTACCACTACCACCACCCCTACTCAGGGGGTGCTAGATGCCTGTCACTACTACCATCCCAACTCATAGGGGGATGGATGCCTACCACCAACACCACCCCTACTCAGGGGGGCCTGGATGCCTGTCACTACTACCATCCCCACTCATAGGGGGATGGATGCCTACCACTACCACCACCCCTACTCAGGGGGGCCTGGATGCCTGTCACTACTACCATCCCCACTCATAGGGGGATGGATGCCTACCACCAAAACCACCCCTACTCAGGGGGGCCTGGATGCCTGTCACTACTACCATCACCACCCATAGGGGGATGGATGCCTACCACCAACACCACCCCTACTCAGGGGGGCCTGGATGCCTACCACCAACACCACCCCTACTCAGGGGGGGGCTGGATGCCTGTCCCCAACACCACCCCTACTCAGGGGGGGCTGGATGCCTGTCCCCAACACCACCCTTACTCAGGGGAGGCTGGATGCCTACCACCAAGACCACCCCTACTCAGGGGGGCCTGGATGCCTGTCACTACTACCATCCCCAATCATAGGGGGATGGATGCCTACCACCAACACCACCCCTACTCAGGGGGGCCTGGATGCCTGTCACTACTACCATCACCACCCATAGGGGGATGGATGCCTACCACCAACACCACCCCTACTCAGGGGGGCCTGGATGCCTACCACCAACACCACCCCTACTCAGGGGGGGCTGGATGCCTGTCCCCAACACCACCCCTACTCAGGGGGGCTAGATGCCTGTCCCCAACACCACCCCTACTCAGGGGGGGATGGATGCCTACCACCAACACCACCCCTACTCAGGGGGGCCTGGATGCCTGTCACTACTACCATCCCCACTCATAGGGGGATGGATGCCTACCACTACCACCACCCCTACTCAGGGGGCCTGGATGCCTGTCACTACTACCATCCCCACTCATAGAGGGATGGATGCCTACCACTACCACCACCCCTACTCAGGGGGGCCTGGATGCCTGTCACTACTACCATCCCCACTCACAGGGGGATGGATGCCTACCACCAACACCACCCTTACTCATAGGATGGGTAATGCATGACACAACCAGCATACTCCAACATAAGGAATGTCAGAAAAAGACATCCCCCCAACACCATGACAAGCATGTGTAGACTGTGTCAAATGCCTACAACACTGAACATGACATTGAACATACAATGTGACCCCTATCACATGTGTCACACATAAATGTGTGTGGCCTCCACAATGCAAGCAGACCATGACCACTGTGGCAATGGGGTGTAACCCCCCATCATCACAGTGACCAAAAGGTAAGTGTGGGGTTCATAGCTGAAGCCCATTTTGAACATTGTGGCAATGGGGTGTAACCCCCCATCATCACAGTGACCAAAAGGTAAGTGTGGGGTCCATAGCTGAAGCACATTTTGAATATTGTGGCAATGGGGTGTAACCCCCCATCATCACAGTGACCAAAAGGTAAGTGTGGGGTCCATAGCTGAAGCACATTTTGAACATTGTGGCAATGGGGTGTAACCCCCCATCATCACTGTGACCAAAAGGTAAGTGTGGGGTCCATAGCTGAAGCACATTTTGAACATTGTGGCAATGGGGTGTAATCCCCCATCATCACAGTGACCAAAAGGTAAGTGTGGGGTCCATAGCTGGGGCACAATTTGAACATTGTGGAAATGGGGTCTAAACCCCCATCATCACAGCGACCAAATTGTAAGTGTTGTCATGGAGAAAGCTGCAAATGCCAAACAGCATGGATTCTCCCTGGTCACAGAACAACAAACACATCAGTGGCATAGTAGTGCTTGTGTCCCATAGCAACATAGATTGGGTGAGGCAAACAGTGCACTGCAAATAAGACATACCTTTGGCCATGTGCAGACAAACATCACCCATGGGGGCTGACACTGTCAACATTCATCAATAACACAATGACAGAAGTGACCATGATAATGCAGACCCAAATATCTTCACCAATGGGCACACAAATGTAGATATCCTGTGGAGACTGTAGATGTGAGGTGAACAAATACCATACCATGGCAGCAATGGGACATACAAACCATGATCACTGTGCTGACTGATGACCTAGGAGTCCCAGGGACAGCAGGGGAAACCCACCAAACAACATACAGCCAACGGCACACTAAAGATATGCCAATGCAGTGGTGCAGATGCACAAACACAAACATGCAGCCCCACACTGCATATCAAACACAACAGGTGAGGGGGGGGGTGCCAGTGTCCCCAGGCAACCACACAACAGATGAGGAGGCCTGAATCCCAATTACACAGATGTGCATACAGTGCCACACAAAAGTAGCATTGTTAGATGAGAGGGAGCCCAAATTACACATGTCACACAAGCTTGTAGGAACAGCAACTAACACAGCAAGACACAGGCCCACCACAGCACCACCCCCAGGGTCCCCACATTGTGGTGACACTGGCCTGCATGATAATCCCACTGTGATGACAAAGCTAGATGTCGTTCACACTGTGAACCACAGTCATGTGTCCTGAGCAACAAACTACCATCACACCTACACAAGCACAAATCAATGAGCACGGCCTGTCAGCCAAGGCCAATATGGAGGCAGGGGTCTAGCCATGAAACAACTCTCATCTGCACACACTCAACACCACACACCTTGATCTCCACCAATGTGCAGCAGTGAAGCTCACATGCACTGGTGACATTGCACATGCACCCATGACAATCCCAGGGGTGGTGGTGGGAACTAAGGTGCAGAAACCCATCACACATGGCCAGTCAACAAGACTCGTGAATGTCTGACACACTGCACAGTACGCCGTACATGTGCATGACGTCAATACCACACCAACCTATGGGATCCCGCCCACAGTCACACACCAATGAAGAAGCCAAGGTCACCCACAAAGAACACACATAGACAACTACCAACATTGCAGCTCTGACCCTGAGGAGTGGCAGCAGTCACACACACAACGTGTCACAATCACTGAAAGCTAACACAAACTGTAAATTACATGACTGGTGTAACCAACAAGTGCCAAGGGGAATCCTGACTGTGTCTCATCTGCGTTTGCCCACAAACTCAGCCCTGACAGCAAACACACCTATGGGTGACACCCTGATGACCAGTAATGTGCCATGCACCCACATCCCAGAGAAGCCAGGGAGAAGACTTGGGGGAACATAGGTCAACTCAGCAAGCATCACAAACAGGAACATCACGAGGGATCCCAGCCTGCGTAGCAAAATGGAAGTGAACACACACAGACATGCTCACACAACACACACCTTGTGCTCAGGCAATGTCACAGAATTACACACTGCCATGAGGGGACTCCACTCCTGTGTAAGGAAAGCTGTGCCATACGTTGTCCCAGTAGGGCTCTATCATGTCAGCAGAACACTTGGTCACTCAGTCAACAATTAGCACAAAATGAAGGCTCCCGTCATATCAGCCTGGTCATGGGAGTGTCACCGAAATCATCAGCACAGATCCAACACACATGTATAGCAAGTTGCACTGATAACACAGATGAGTCCTTCCCCATTGATGCCCAAACTTGCATGTCCAGTGGAGATGGTCACACGGTCAGGGAAATAGACAAATAGAACAATGGCAAGCACAACTGATGTGCAGGGGTGTAAGCCACAGATGTGATATTGCAAATAAAAGTAGGAAATCCCATTGACAAATCTTGAAAACATGACACCCTCATATTGCTGCAAAGGATGACATGGATACACAACAGGATAGGACACATTCCCCCTGGACCACATGGGGTCCTGCACAGTAACACTTCATTTTCCTGACATCAAAAATCACCATCACTGCAGCAAGGGCATGGTTAGCATCATCAACATCATGTACATCAGAAGCAAAACCACTAGAGAACAGAAAGTAGCTTTATTCAGCATATGTGTTAGAAAAAATGAAAATCCAGAAAAATAACAAAGGCCAATGGCCAGTCCATTATCAAAGTCCAAACAGGGTGACAGTGGCAGATGTCACCTTTTGCATGCCTGCACTGCTACATACCAGGGACATTCCCTCGGAGGGGCATACGGGGGGCAGGCCAGGCACCGCAGGGACAGGATCAGGGCTCACCAGAAGGAGGCAGGGAAGGGGTGGTGGGTGTTGGAGAGTCACTGACAACTGCAGTGGAGGTGTCTGACATGGTGTGTGCCGGCACAACTGGGGGGCATGAGTCAGATGGTGTAGGTGCCGGCACAACTGCAGTGGGCTGTGCAGATGGAGTGGACAGGTTCCCCACTGCAGTGCCCAAGTCAGACGAGGTGGTAGTGGACTCCACTGCAGTGCCTATCTCCAGGGGAGTAGAATGGGGTTCAGGTAAGGTGGGCAGGACAGAGGGGAGGACACGGTCTCCACACCAGTGGCACAAACATGCGCAGCGGGGGTGTGGTGCTGGAAGAGCAAGTGGTAGGGGAGAAGGCCGGATCATTTTGGGGATGGTGTATCTGTGGGTGGGGGAACCTGGGGCAGGGTGTGGTGGGGGAACCTGTGGAGTGGGGGCCTGAGGGATGGAGGAAGGAGACTTGGTGGTTGAGCTGCAGGGCAGCGGCGGGGTCTTGCTCTTCCGGGTCCGGGGGGACTTGCGGATGGGGGCCTCAGTCTGTCTGTGCCTGGGGGAGGGTGTCTGGGGTGAGGGGCACTCCCCTCTGTGCGGGTGGTCTTACTCTTCCCCCTGTATCCTGGATCAGCTGGATCGGAGGGGAAGAGGCCGAGGTCACAGAGGAAGATCTGCTTTGTAGGTGGGGTTGCAGGTGAGGCAAGGGAAGGGGCCTTGGAGGGAGAGGTATTGGAGGACTGCGGAGTGACTGTGGATGTCTGTTCCCCATCCCCTGTGGGTGTGGTATCAGTCCCCTGAGGATGCCTGCGTGCACGTTTTGTTTTTGTAGTGGGTGTGTCTGTGCTGCTCGTGTCTGTGTGTTTGGGTGATTGTGCAGGTGTGCATGTGCTTGGGACAGGTAGGGTGCCAGGAAGTGTGGATGGGGCCGAGGTAGGAGGGGTGAGGGACTGTTGGAGGAGGGACACTGCTGCCATCAGGGAGGAGTCCATGGACCTATTGCTCCTCTGTAGGGAAGACATGCCCGATGAGATGCCCTCCATAAACGACACCAGCTGTGTAAACAGAGTGGTGTGGGCATGGAGGACACTCAGCATTGCTGTCTGCCCTACATGGAGCTGGTGAAGTAGGTACACAGACTCCTCACTCAGGGCAGCAGGGGACACAGGGGCAGGGGCTGCGGTGCCTGGCACGAAGGAGACACACTCCCGAACACGGGAGCCTCCACGGACCTCTGGAATGGGAGCCGATGGGAGGGCGGTGGTGGTGGTGGTGGTGATGGTGGTGGCGGGGACAGCAATACTAGCTGGGGTGTTGTGGCTGCTGACACCCGCCTCCACAAGGGAGTCATCCTCCGAGCTGCTGTGGTCCTCAGCTGAGGTGGATGCTGCTGAGGACTACTCGGTGTGGCTCCCTCGCCCTCCGTGCCACTGGGTCCCTCCAACCACTCATCGGCTGCTGACCCAGTCTGGCTCTGCGGCTCCTCCTGGTCCGTGGATCTGTCCCCTCCTGTGGCCGTGGATGTATCTGCAAACAATTAGGGAAACAGACAAACATCAGTCACCTGCACTGACTGCACACACCACAGTAAGTACAGCACATTACAGAGCAAGCCCTGGCATCCTTAGTTGAACATTGCCAAAAGTGCTCAAACAGAGTAGGAGAAGCCAATTGTCAGTCTGATGGTCAACCATGGCACTCACATCCCTCCTGGCCTTGCACCCATCTGTCTGGTGCCTGTCGGATGGCAATACCCCAGTGTGGACACATGCACCACTTACACAGTAGTTGGACAGTGCAGAGAACAAAGTGAAGTATGTGAACATGCACACATCACAACTCTAGCCACTGAGTCAGTACAGGTGTCCGGATAAAGGGATGGCCAGAGTCTATTTTGAAATGCATGTGATGCATACCAGCACCAGACACCATGATGCACCCATGTCCTGATAGTCAATGCCACAATGGGGTGCATGTAGCACATGTCACTCACCTGCAGGATCACTCTTAAGGAGTTTAATGTCATGGCACAGGCATGCCTGCAAAGTCATACATCACTGTCTCCAGTCACATGGGCAGGGCAGCCAGCCAACAACAGTCTGCACTGTGTCACAATCCTAGGTCATGGGGAATGCAAGTTCTGTAGCTGACAAGTGCACATGTCCATCCCCCACAAACCACATCATCTGAACTCTTATTTGTCCACGTCATACCAATTGGACATATGGGAGACATGAAACACAACCCTCGGAACCTGAGCACCTCACAATCTGCTGTGAATGGGAGACAGCTGCCTGAACTTCACATTCGCATACCCCAGTCTGCACAGTCAAGTGATCAAACACCTATATGTCACACAAGTATCGTCTCCTATGGTCACATCTCCGGTGGCATGCTGAGCCCTAACCGGTAAACACCCCAGTAGTCCTGACAACAAAGCCACAGCACAATGACACAGAGGCAGACACCTGAGGGAACATTCCACTGAGCACAACGTGTCAGCTGATACACGGGAGTGGGAGTACAGAGTGTATTGTATGGCCTGGAGTAGGCATGACTGTCCTGCTCCACGTGGAAGAGGGATGAGCCCTGGACAGTAGGCAGGTGACTAAGTATGTGTGACACACTTGATATACATACTCCTGAGGCCCAAACATTGTTCCCACCCGCAGCATGGGGGTGTGCCAAATACCCCAGGCACATGTGGTGAATCAGATCAGCAATTGGACCACATATCAAAGTAACATGCAGATTACATGTCAGAACTCAGGCATTGTGTAAGCAATGGACCCACCCATGAAGCCCACAACAAAGTTACGTGAACAAATGCTGTCCCCCACCTTGAGCTAAGCAAAATGTAAGGACACAGTACCCAAGTGACACAATTTCCTGCCTGTAAATGCCACACCTGGGTATCAGATGAGGAGTGGGCATGTCACAATTGAGGGGCATGGGTCCTGGACCACAAGACTGATGTACTGTGGAAGTTTAACCAGGCCAGAGGAGGGCACATTGCAGTCATGGACTCACCCCCTTCTTGCTGCTGTCTGGCCTTCAGCTGCCCATCCAGGTCAGGGAAGACCACCGCCAGGATCCTGAGCATGTGGGGGGTCAGGGTCCGGTGTCCGCCCCTCCTGCGAGGAGGCGACAGCTTCAGCTGGACCCTTGCGATCCTCCGGGTCCAGCCCCGAAGGTCCTGCCAGCTCTTCTGGCAGTTGCGGATCCGACGCTTGTAGACCCCCACGGATCTTACTGCCCGGGCGATGGTCAGCCAGATTTCCTGCTTCTGGTGGGCATCAACCTGTGAGGATGACAAAGTGTAAAGGCCATTACTACACATGCAACATATCCGTGCATCACACATTTGGATATACATGTCTCAATCAGAGGGGCACATGATGTACACAGGCAGTGCAACGATGGCTATGAACAGTTTGCCAGCAGTTACTACATGGTATCATTGCCTGGGAAGTAAAACCTTGTTGGAATGCACTGTTACTGCACTATACCTGTTCAGTGCATGTAACTACACACTATGGGGGTGACAACTACTCAGTGAGCATGCTAGCCAGTGGCGTGCACACTGTAAGTCTTGCTAGTCAGACAACATGCACATTTAGTAAGGCAGTGGACAGCACACTCACCTGCTCCCCTGCTTTCCCATACAGCTTGCTGTACTGTGGAAGGAGGCTGTCCAGCAGGGCCTGGTTCTCCTCAGTGCTGAAGGCTGGGGCTCTCTCCACAGTACGTGCCATTGCAGGATCCAGAGGATGTAGAGACAGCAGCAGTGGTGGTGGCAGATGTCGTCCTGGAGCATGTAGTGCAGGCAAGTGAGCTCTCAGGGGAACAGCCAGCATTATATGTGTGCTGCTGAGGCAGATACTGTCCCATGTGTCCATAGTGATAGGTCCAAGTCGTTTGCATCTTCTGAATCTGACCAATCCATGGAATTGCACCACTTACACACGCCCACAGCATCCTTCAAAAGTTCAACTTCATGAGACCCATGAATTTGCAACATTGTTGTGGGTGGCCAACTGAATTCACAGCATCAGACTCGTTAAAGGTTCGAAAACGCGTCTGTTGCCATGCCAGCCCACAGCCAATACGTGCGCACCGATCGGTCCATTGCTGTACAACGCGTATTTTGAAAAACAACGCGTACCCGCTCACATCATATGCAATGGCCAATGCGTGCGCACCGATCGGTCCATTGCTGTACAACGCATATTTTGGGCCACATCATATGCAATGGCCAATGCGTGTGCACCGATCGGTCCATTGCTGTACAACGCGTACCCGCTCACATCATATGCAATGGCCAATGCGTGCGCACCGATCGGTCCATTGCTGTACAACGCGTACCCGCTCACATCATATGCAATGGCCAATGCGTGCGCACCGATCGGTCCATTGCTGTACAACGCGTACCCGCTCACATCATATGCAATGGCCAATGCGTGCGCACCGATCGGTCCATTGCTGAACAACCCATATTTCGGGCCACATCATATGCAATGGCCAATGCGTGCGCACCGATCGGTCCATTGCTGTACAACGCGTACCCGCTCACATCATATGCAATGGCCAATGCGTGCGCACCGATCGGTCCATTGCTGTACAACGCGTACCCGCTCACATCATATGCAATGGCCAATGCGTGCGCACCGATCGGTCCATTGCTGTACAACGCGCTACCCGCTCACATCATATGCAATGGCCAATGCGTGCGCACCGATCGGTCCATTGCTGTACAACGCGTATTTCGGGCCACATCATATGCAATGGCCAATGCGTGCGCACCGATCGGTCCATTGCTGTACAACGCGTATTTCGGGCCACATCATATGCAATGGCCAATGCGTGCGCACCGATCGGTCCATTGCTGTACAACGCGTATTTCGGGCCACATCATATGCAATGGCCAATGCGTGCGCACCGATCGGTCCATTGCTGTACAACGAGGACCCGCTCACATCATATGCAATGGCCAATGCGAGCGCACCGATCGGTCCATTGCTGTACAACCCGTCCCTGTACAAGTCACTCGCATATGTCACCATGCCTGTCACAGGTGAACGTATGCCAGCCACATTTACTTTCCAGGGACTCAGGGGCACACCTACAACACCACAGCCTGTCCACACTGTATCCTAAGACATGTAAGGCTGCATTACCTTTTCTGTGTATGGGTGTCAACATGTGGTTGTTTGGGTGGCACTTGGGGGCAGCCACTCCCAGGATGTGCACGTGTTCATGGGGACAGAATCCTTGGTGTGTTGTGCACATGACCACTGTGATGTGCAACTGTTCATTTCAGAGCATGTGGCATGGTCACATTTCCAGGTTGTGTATGTGTATGTCATGTCACATACCCCTGAGTCCCATGTGGGACGGTATGTACGTCACAGGGTGACCCATTGCCACAATAGTGATGGTCCTCCACAGTCTGTGTGCATGTTGTGTTTACAATGTCTCTGATTCCATGTGCACAATGGGAGACAGTCTCCACATCCACGTTGTTTGTGCATGGACTTTGATGTTGTGCGTGTGTGTGTCACAGACATCCATGTCTGTCCTGCAGAGGCAACAGGGACCACTACCTGTGGGGGTCATGGTTGTTTTGCTGTGGTGTATTCATGATACGCCATGTCATGCCAGTGTCCATGTGGCAATACAGGGTCCCTGGGAATCTACCTGTCAATGAGCTGTGATGCCTGGGGCACATCTGGCCTCACATGTCACTGTGGTGTGTGTTTGGAACGTGACAGCAGTACATGGGTACTGTGACACAGCCTAATGATATCCCATAGCACAACGTGGAACTTGTTGACAACACATGTTGAACTGTGATGTTAGATGTTGGCCATGTAGGTGCCATACATGTCCTTACAGAACGGCACACACATCATGTACTTGTGTCTCGTAATGATGTATCATGTGATATTGAGTATGGTCTATGCCACATATGTGGGGTGACTGACAATCTTTCTTTCTTCACCTATGCACTGCAGGGCACCAGCTGTCCATAGACCATTCCCTGACCTTGCAACCATGGTGGAACGGGACTGCATCCGACGTTACCGCTTCACCAGGCCGCTGATTGAGGAATTGATGGTGCGGATGGCCCCACATTTGCAACCTGGCCGGACATATCCTACAGCGCTGACCCCCAAGGTGAAGGTGATGGCAGCCCTACACTTCTTTGCCACCAGTACCTTTCAACACACTCTGGCGTCTGCTGGTGGGATGTCACAGACCATGTTCAGCCGTGTGCTACGCGATGTTTTGGAGGCAATGTTGAGATACCTGAACCAGTACATCTATTTCCCTAAACGTCAACAACTCACTGACGTCAAGAGTGACTTCTATGCCCTGGGGAGGATGCCACATGTCATTGGCTCCATTGATGGGACACATGTGGTTTTGGTACCACCACAGGCACATGAGCAGGCATACAGGAACAGGAAACATTACCATTCTATCAATGCTCTGGTGGTATGTCTTGCAGATATGAGCATCTCACATGTGTGCGCACGTTTCCACGGTTCTGCACACGATGCCTACGTGATGAGGAGTAGTCGCATCCCGAGGATGATGTCACAGATGCAGAACCAGCGTGCCTGGTTTGTCGGTGTGTACTGACTTTTTACCATTGTGTGTGTTCGGCAATGTTGTATTCCACCCTCTTTACCCAACTCAGCTAATGTGCAATTGTCTGTATGTAGGTGACTCCGGATACCCCAACATGCCGTGGTTGCTGACACCCCTCAGGATCCCTGTGACACCAGCCCAGATGCGCTACAATGAGGCACATGGTCGGACCAGGAGAGTGATTGAGCGGACATTTGGTCTCCTGAAGAGCCGCTTTCGCTGCCTGGACAAGACAGGAGGGGCCCTCCCATATGCCCCAGCAAAGGTGTGCAAGATTGTCATCGTCTGCTGCATGCTACACAACCTGGCAGTGCGGAAGGAGTTGCCTCTCATCCTGGATGGCGATGACCAACATCCGCCACCTGTGGAGGATCCTGGCCTGGGCCACGATGCCAGTGATGATGATGATGATGATGAGGGTGATGTCCGCACACAGCTCATCACCAACTTCTTCAGCTGAATGTGAGTATCCAGAGATGTCATGTCAATGATTTGAGTTTGCATGATATGTGTTGGTGGTGCTCTGTTGCTGTTTGAGTGTGGCCATGTGCTACTTGACTGGATGCGTGCAGCGATGTGTCCTTACAGGTAGTCTGTACTCCCCAACAGTGTTGACATGCTAACTTGGTTTTGTGTAGGTATCTTGTGACATGTATTGGGCATGAGTATTGCAGTTCTGTCCTGTTCTTCAGTGCTTTTGACTGTGTGTCATGTCTGTCCTTCACAGGGTGCTTTCAGAGTTGTTTGGTCAACTCGGATCCCCCGACACCATGATTCAACTTCCAGGGTGGAAGCAGTCGTTTCCCTACAGGTGATGTGCCCCACACCCCTGGACTTTATTTCTTCTACACTTGTTGACTGTGTCGCCACTGCCACGTGGGATTACCTTCCATCTGTAGTGGAAACAACATGTTGCAAATGTGTAATAAATCTGTGCTTCACTTTGGGATGTGCGTTGTCTGTGGTCACACATCTGACTGACATTTGCTTACTGCACCTGTGGGCTAGTTAACACAGACTGTGAATAGGTGTGGTGTCTATGCATTCCACTGTATTTCCTGGCAACATCAGTGTAGGCGATGAGTCAGATGGCCCTGGTGTGTATGTGTTGTGTTGCCCTAGTGGTGTGTCTCCCTCATATGTGTCACGTCTCCATGACTCACATGACGTGTTGAACTTGCTGTAGCAGTTAGCATGCACAGTGTCATTTAGCAGATCATCATCTCCATGACAAAAACAACGTTGGAATCACAACAGAGGCAAGTATGGTGTATTAGTGAGTTTATTTACATACATGTGTGAGGATAGTGCACAGGATGGTGGGTGCTGTACATTGGGATTGGAATCCAAAGTTCCCAGATGAGTTGGAAGTGTTGGTAGCAGAAATGTCCTGAGTAAAGTCCACAGTCATCTGATGCATTAGTCCAACTTAAACTCCCCATGTCATGTGGGAGAGTTGTGTTGCATTCGACAGGGTGAACAGTTTGCACACAAGGGAGAATTTCCAGAACAGGTGTTGGGTTCTTGGGGGATGTACATGGCCATCGCCCTCTCAGTTGTCCTTCCTCGACGGCCCCTCTTCTTTCTGGGGGGACCCTCACGTGCAGGCCGCTGCGGTGCAGAGGACTCTCCACCAGAGTCATCCTCCATCCCTGTGGCAGTTGCAGTTGTTGCGGCACCAGATGTTGTGGGCACACAGGGAGGTGTGGCCATGTTGGTGCTAATCTGGCGGAGGCATGTCAATATGTCCCTCTGCACCGCTGTCAGTTCTTCCAATGTGTCCCACTTGGACTCCATGCCAGACATGTGTGTCTCCACACAGGACATGTGTGTCTCCACACGGGACATGTGGGAGTCCAAGCGGGCATGATGGGCAGCCTGCTGCTGTTGAATGTCCTTGAGGATCCCCACTACCTGGCTGACCTCTCCGGTGCTATTCTGGTACGCATCAGCAATGCGTACCAGTTGTGGGTCATCATGCATTCCAGACCCCTCTGCAAACAGCGACCTCTGCCTACCACCCCTCCCACCATCCCTGGCCACACATGCGGGACCTGCGGTGGCACGCACAGGTGACCCTAGGCCCCCTTGGGGGTTGGTACTGGGGTTGTTGTCCGTTGCTTCACGGTGGACTGGGGTCCCTGTGCTGTTGTCATTGAGTGTCCTTGGTCTGTCCGTGTCGGCGGGGGTGGTCTGTGTGTCGGCAGATGTTGGAGGAATGGGTGCAGGGGGTGCAGATGGTGGTCCTGCTGGTGCTGCATCGCCATCCGATGAGGGCAGAGGCTGTTCCACACCAGAGAGCTCATGGGCCACCGGAGCCTGGTACAGGGACTCCTCCTCATCTGCTGCTGTGTCCCCATCATCACCTGTTTTTGGAAGAGACACACAATGTATGTTATGTTTCTGCAGGCATCAATGGTTCAAACACATGGCAGTTGTGACTGTACCTCTGGATGCGGCACTGTACATTGCATTGTCCTAAGTTGTCACAGTCAGAGGTTGATATTGGTGTGGCTCATTGTCCTGCCAACCTGATGCTTTGCAATGTGGATGTTGAGGTGTGTGCATGACCAGCATTGGTGGTATTTGGTTGACATCCGGACCTCCTTCTCCCCCAGCCCAGTTATCCCACCATGAAGCATGCCACCCTTGCAGTGGGTGCAGGTTAACTCTCAGGATGTCAGTCAGTGGTGTCCTGCTGTTGGTTGGTGCCCAGTTCCCAGCAGGGCCTGGTACTCCCCACAACAGAGGACCATTGTCAGACATCTTTGAAGTGGCTTTTCACTCCCTGTGAGGTGTGCATGCTTCAGTGTGAGCTTGCTGGGCCATGTGGGTGGGGGATGTTGAGCTGTGACTACCACTCCCATCATGCTATTGCCTACACCCCCTTCCCAGTATGCCCATACTTCCTTCCTTTTGAGTCGACTTCACTGTGTGTGAGTGTGACAGCAATGGCAAGATGGCTGACAGTGGTGTCCTGCTGTTGGTTGGTGCACAGTTCCCAGCAGGGCCTTGTGCTCCCCACAGCAGTACCCAGTGTCAGCCATCTTGTCAGTTCTTTTCCACTCCCTGTGATGTGAGCATGGTTCAGAGTGGTGTTGATGGGCCAATTGTGAGGGTGACCAATATCTGTGACTACAACTCCCATCATGCCATTGCCTACACCCCCTTCCCAGCATGCCCATACTTCCTTCCTTTTGACTCTGCTTCCCTGTGGGGTAGTGTGCCTGTGCTGACAGGATGGCTGACAGTGTTGTCCTGGCGTTTGTTTGGCTACAAGTCCCAAGAGTGTCCCTGTGCTTCACACAGCATAACCCAGGGTGGTGGTTCTTTGTGGGATATTTAATTAGAGTGTGAGGCATTGCATTCTCCCAGGTGAGTTGTGTGGAGTTTGTGTAAAGGGGGTGTGTGAGAAAAGCTGCTTGTGACTATGGTCAGAGCTGTCAGTCCTCCTTCCCACCCAGCCAGATATTCCACCATGGAACGTGCTTCCATTGCAGGGAGTGCAAGTTGTCTTTCAGGATGTCAGTCAGTGGTGTCCTGCTGTTGGTTGGTGCACAGTTCCCAGCAGGGCCTTGTGCTCCCCACAGCAGTACCCAGTGTCAGCCATCTTGTCAGTTCTTTTCAACTCCCTGTGATGTGAGCATGGTTCAGAGTGGTGTTGATGGGCCAATTGTGAGGGTGACCAATATCTGTGACTACCACTCCCATCATGCTATTGTCTACACCCCCCTTCCCAGCATGCCCATACTTCCTTCCTTTTGAGTCGACTTCACTGTGTGTGAGTGTGACAGCAATGGCAAGATGCCTGACAGTGGTGTCCTGCTGTTGGTTGGTGCACAGTTCCCAGCAGGGCCTTGTGGTCCCCACAGCAGTATCCAGTGTCAGCCATCTTGTCAGTTCTTTTCCACTCCCTGTGATGTGAGCATGGTTCAGAGTGGTGTTGATGGGCCAATTGTGAGGGTGACCAATATCTGTGACTACAACTCCCAACATGCCATTGCCTACACCCCACCCCCCTTCTCAGCATGCCCATACTTCCTTCCTTTTGACTCTGCTTCCCTGTGGGGCAGTGTGCCTGTGCTGACAGGATGGCTGACAGTGTTGTCCTGGCGTTTGTTTGGCTACAAGTCCCAAGAGTGTCCCTGTGCTTCACACAGCATAACCCAGGGTGGTGGTTCTTTGTGGGATATTTAATTAGAGTGTGAGGCATTGCATTCTCCCAGGTGAGTTGTGTGGAGTTTGTGTTAAGGGGGGTTGTGAGAAAAGCTGCTTGTGACTATGGTCAGAGCTGTCAGTCCTCCTTCCCACCCAGCCAGGTATCCCACCATGGAACATGCTTCCATTGCAGGGAGTGCAAGTTGTCTTTCAGGATGTCAGTCAGTGGTGTCCTGCTGTTGGTTGGTGCACAGTTCCCAGCAGGGCCTGGTACTCCCCACAACAGAGGACCATTGTCAGACATCTTTTAAGTGGCTTTTCACTCCCTGTGAGGTGTGCATGCTTCAGTGTGAGCTTGCTGGGCCATGTGGGTGGGGGATGTTGAGCTGTGACTACCACTCCCATCATGCTATTGCCTACACCCCCCTTCCCAGCATGCCCATACTTCCTTCCTTTTGAGTCAACTTCACTGTGTGTGAGTGTGACAGCAATGGCAAGATGGCTGACAGTGGTGTCCTGCTGTTGGTTGGTGCACAGTTCCCAGCATGGCCTTGTGCTCCCCACAGCAGTACCCAGTGTCAGCCATCTTGTCAGTTCTTTTCCACTCCCTGTGATGTGAGCATGGTTCAGAGTGGTGTTGATGGGCCAATTGTGAGGGTGACCTATATCTGTGACTACAACTCCCATCATGCTATTGGCTACACAGAATTCACCAGCATACACAGCATTCCTTCCTTTCAGTGAGCTTCCCTGTGAGGTGGTGTTCTAGTGGTGGCAAAATATCTGACAGTGTTTGTTGGTTAGATTTGTGCCACTGCCTTGCTCTATTTGTTGTTAGGTTTGTACATCTCATGACACAGTTACATATCACTATGAGATGGCATGTATTGTGTTTATCTAACTAACATACACATCTTGGGATGATTATCTTTTGGTTGCTGTGGATTTGCTAAGGGTACATGGTTTGACTATCCCCTTGACAGTGATGTGTGTGTATTGTCACACGATATTGGGTATATTGGTTGTGTACTCACCAGGCTCTGGGATGTTTGATAGTCCATATACGCTCACTGGTGGTAGGATGGCCCGCACCTTCTCCTCCCAGGGCCTGAGGTATACTGGTTTGGCAGGAGGGCCACTGGCGGTGCGATGACTCAAGGCATAATCCTTCTTTAGTAGGTCCTTGACCCTCCTGCGCACATCATACCACCTGTTCTGGATGTCTTCCTTTGTGCGCAAACATGGTGATTGTGCGTTCACCCTGTCGACGATCCTTTCCCACATCTTGGTTTTCTGCGACATGGGGGTCTGTTGGACCAATGTACCAAACAACTGTGGCTCTACCCTGAGGATCTCATCTACCAGGACTTCCAATTCACTGTCTATGTACTTTGGATTCTTCTTTGGGGGCATGGTGATGGGTGGTGGTGGGTGTTGATATGTGTGAGAGTGTGCAAGTGAGGGTGGGTGAGTGTAGGTTTTGCTGGGTGTATGTGAGGGTGCTATTTGGGAGGTGCTAATGGTGTGTGGCTTGTGTGATGGATGAGTTGTGAGTTTGTCTGTGGTTGCTGTCTGATGGTGTTCTGTGCTGGCAGGTCAGTTGAATTTGCAAAGGATCATGGTAGTGATTTGTGGCCTTTATATGGGTGGGGTTGTGGGTGTGTCTTTGTTCCATGTTTTTTCACCCCTGTATTTATTGACTTTGTCATTGCTTGTTTGGCCCTTTTTTTTGTATTTTTCCTCTGTGGGTTTTGGGCATGTAGGAGATGTTCTTCTGACCGAGTAGGAGGCTGAAGTTGGCTCGTGCAGGCTTCTCCGAGTCTTTCAAGCTGTGTTTCTGCTGTGTTTCATGTGTGGCGTACGCATCGGTCGCGGAGTATTGGGTTGCTTCGGCTCGGTTTTGTATGCGTGTCGGTCGTGCGGCTTGGGCTCCGTGCGACTCGGTCTGGTTTTCCACGCATTGCATCGTACTGCGCGGGTCAGAGTTCGCGGGTACGTTTCTGTCGGGTTCATTCCTGGTGCATGTCGGTTGGTTCGATTTGCGTAGTTTTCCGGCCGGATAGCTGGTTTCCGTGTGGTTCGGTCGTTCGGCTTGTGTTCCGTGCGAGTCGGTCGTGATTCACATGCATTGCATCGTACTACGCGGATCGGGCAGCGCCGGTACGTGTCGGTCGGACAATATTCCCGTACCGAGTCGGTCGGTACGTTTTCCGGCCTGAATCGGAATCGGACCCTCTGTCTTAAGATTCAAGGGAAGTAAAAACCTCAAAAGGGAGAATTGTTAAGAAACAAACAAAATTGTATATGATTATTTGTGAGTGAAAAGGTACTTTATATTTAGTTGTGTAGATTTAGTTTCAGCAAGGAAGCGTCTTACTACCTAAAAAAAAAAGAAGTGAATTGTGTAGTATTGACTAGTATAGTAGAATGTATTGACATAGGGCCACGTGTACAATGGAAACATTTTGCGACCTTCAATTAGGAACTTGCAAAATGCGATTTACAACAGTGTCTCAGACACTGTTTGCGATTCCCAATGGGGTCGCAATTGACCTGCCTCATCAATATTCATGAGTCAGGTCGCAATTTGCGACCTATTGGGAATGGCCTGTAATCACAGGGATGGAGGCCTGCTGGGGTCAACAGACCACCATTTCTGTGATTGCTTTTTTAACAAAGCAATTTTTTTTAAATACATCTCGTTTTTTCTTAAAGGAAAACGTGATGCATTTAAAAACGAAAAATTAAAAGTTTCCTTTTCATTTTTTAAGCGCAGGCTCAAGTCCATGGAACCACTGTCTGTTCTTAAAAATGTTGAGGCCCACATTCACATTTGCAAATGGGTTACCACCTCCTTCACAGAGTCGGTAAAATATTAACTTTTTGTGACTGCATTCCTGTCGCAAAACATTCATAAAAACCCCTGCAACTAGCTATTAGGAAGGGATGCACTTGAAACGCCCCTTCCTAATACTGACTCGCAAACCCTATTTTACGAGTTGGTAATAGGTTAGCAATTCACAAAATATGGTAAGTACATTGCAAAAGGCTCTTTAGCAGTCGCAAACAGCCCAATTCTCAGTTTGCGACCGCTAAAACCGGCCGTACATGTGGCCCAAAGATCTTTAGATGCATTCCATGTTCTGTGTTCTTCGTATATATTGTGGGGTTAAGAATGTTGCAGGCATTCTTTGCTGGCTAAAACGATGTTTCTACAACTTCTCTGTTGGAGTTGAAATAAGGGAAGATTAACCTAATCTCCCTACTTGTTGGAGACATATTACCAGTGGAAGATACAACAGAAGGGCTTTGCTTCAAACAACATGGGTAGTTACATGGAAACTACCATGTATAATGCCCATTAGAGACCCCTTTGATGCAAGTAGGGTAATTTTGTGCTACTTTAGGCAACTTTACAACTTGTGGCGCTGTGCACAAAAAGGACGGAGAGAGGTAGCGTTTGTAAGTGTTTTTATTTCTAGGGAAGGTCAGCCTTTACAGTCCCAAAGGGTTAGGCGTGTAGTCCGCTTCCGTCAGCATAAATACATGATACAGTAGGGGGTCGTTGCTTCCTCTTTGGATCCTCACATTCCCCGGGTTTCAATGAAGAGGGAAATAAAACAAACAAAAGAAAACTCTGTAAGGCTGAGTCCTAGTCTGGTGTTGATATGCACAGGGAACAGGGTGTGAGGGGGGGTATAACACCACAATCCGCCACCAGTGATTCACGTGCGGCGCTTTATGCCTATGTGCACGGCTTTTGGCTCGTAGCATCTCCCGGTTCCTTACGGCCCTCCCTTAACACCCCCGGGCGGCCTCCCAGCTTGGTTGCCCTTCCCGCAAACGGCACGGATACGATCACGTACCTCTTGGAGCCACGCTCCTCCAGGAACGTGGCTGGCGTAGTCACAGTGCCGAATTGGGTCCGGCTCCCTCTTTATACCCATAGAGTCGCTCTCCGGTATCTCCTGGGTTTTCCTCCGTGGCCGCAGGGGTTCTACCTCTGAGCTTTCGGCGAGGAGACAGCTGGGCAACTCCGAGTCCGGTCTGGTCCTACAGCTGGGCTCTTCTGCGCTTTCTTCCTGGCATGGCCTCGTTTTCACTTCCTCTGTTTCCCCGTACTCTGTGCACATTGGCTCATGTGACCAGGGCACGTGGGCTGGGGAGGAGTCCTGGATGTCCAAACCCTTAAAGGTACAGCGCAGGTTTTGTACGCTGAAGTCCGAGGTAGACTGGAAACAAAGGAGGGGCGAGATGTAAGAGGGGAACAGGTCCGCATCATCCTCTCTCCGCAAGTCATGAGTTGGCACATTGTGACATACCCCCACCCCAGATCGTTCCCGCTCGGGGAACACGGGAGAGGAAGTCCGCGTTCCCGTTCTCAACACCCTTGCGATGCCTGACCTCAAAAGAAAAGGGCTGTAAAGAGAGGAACCAGCGCAGGACCCGGAGATTGTTCCCCTTATTACGGCTCATCCAGAACAAAGGAGCATGGTCCGTATACAAAAGGAAATGAGAACCCTCCAGGTAATATCGGAGTTTGTCCACGGCCCACTTGATGTCAAGACATTCCTTTTCTATCACGGGATACCGTTGTTCTCGGGGAAAAAGCTTACGGCTGATAAACAGCACCGGATGATCGATTCCCTCTTGTGATGCCTGGGACAACACGGCTCCTAGGCCATTCTCGGAGGCGTCTGTTTGGAGGATAAACTGTTTGGAAAAGTCCGGGGATCTTAGTATGGGGCTGGAGGTGATGGCATTTTTCAGATCCTGGAATGCTTGCCGGCCAAAGGGGAAAGGCTCAAGAGGTCTTTGGTCTTCACTTGGTTTCTGAGGAGATCGGTCAAGGGGCTGGCTATGTCTGAATACCTGGGGATGAACCTCCTATAGTAACCCAGTAACACGAGGAAAGCCCTGACCTCTTTTTGTTTATGATCGCCTTGACTTTTTCTTGTTGCGGCTCAATGATCCCGTTTCCCAAGAGATAGCCCAGGTATCTAACTTTTTGGAATTCGACCCGGGATTTCTTGGCATTTATATGAAGACCTGCCTGTTGTAGTGCCTGAAGTACCTGTGACAGTGATGTAAGTGTAGTTCCCACGTGGGACTGTAGATGACGATGTCGTCCAGATAGGCGGACGAATACCCTTGGTGGTCTGAAAGCACTTTGTTCATGAGCCTTTGGGAGGTCGCAGGTGCCCCGTGGAGACCAAATGGTAAGACGGTAAACTCGGAGAGACCCGTGGGAGTGGAAAATGCGTTTTTTTCCTGGTCTTGAGCTCTGAGGGGCACCTGCCAATTCCCTTTGGTGAGGTCTAGTGTGGTTATGTATCGTGCGCCTCCGAGCCTCTCAATAAGTTCGTCGACCCGTGGTAACGGATAGGAGTAGAACTTAGAGGTGGTGTTAACGGCCCGGAAGTCTATGCAAAACCGAACGGATCCGTCCGGTTTTGGCACTAGGACTATTGGTGACGACCATTCGCTTTGGGAGGGTCTTATCACTCCCATGGCTAGCATACTTTCGACCTCTTTACTGATGGCTTCTCTTCGGGCTGCGGGTATGCAATATGTTCTTAGCTTGACAGTTTTCCCTGGAAGAGTGGGGATGGAATGCTCCACTATGGTTGTTCTTCCGGGGAGGTCGGAAAATAGGGAAGAAAAAGGCGAAAGGGTAGCGTTCAAGGTCTCTTTTTGGTTGTTGGTCAAGGCTTCATTTACTATCAACTGGTCTAGGGTGTTGTTGTTATCGTCCACGGGGACGGTGAGCTGCACATTCCGAGGTATGGGACCCAACCATTTTTTCAGGAGGTTAATGTGATACATTTGGGACCTTTTTGGTGTGAGTGGTATGAGGTAGGTGGTAAGTCCAATCTTTTTGGTGATACGAAAGGGACCTTTCCATTCAGATCGGACTTTAGGTAGACTGGACGGTAGGAGTACCAGGACCCAATCACCCACATTCAGTTGTCGCCATTTCTTCGCTTTATCGTAAAAGAGCTCTTGTTTAGTCTGGGCTCTTTCTAGGTTCGCATCAGCGAAGTTCCTCAATTTGTGTATTCGGGTGCGTAAGGCCGAGGTGTACTCAAGAAAAGACCGTGTCTCCTCATGTTTCTCCTGTTCCCATGCCTCTTTGGTGATTTCTAGGAGATCACGAGGACGCCTCCCGTAAAGAAGCTCAAAGGGTGAACACCCCAAACTGGTTTGTACTTGGCTTCTAACCACAAAAAGGGCTAGGGGAAGGAGCATGCCCCAGTCTCGGCCCTCGACCGTAAGCATTTTTTTAAGGGACAGTTTCAGAGTGGCATTATAGCGTTCGCACAGACCATCGGTTTGCGGATGGTATACCAAGATCTTGATATGTGAGATGTTGAGTGAGTTACAGATTTGGGTCATCAACCTAGAGACAAAAGGAGTCTCTTGGTCTGTGAGGATTTCCTTAGGGAAGCCTACTCATGAAAACAGTTCAATGAGTTTGTCACTGATGTTAGCGGTTGTGGGAACCCGTAAGGGAAAGGCTTCGGGATAACGAGTGGCATAGTCTACTATGACTAAGGCATACTGGTTGCCCTTTTTAATGCAGGGGAGGGGGCCTATGAGGTCCATCCCGACTCGTTCGAACGGATTACCGATGATCGGGAGGGGTTGAAGAGGAACGGGAGGAGGTCTATAGGGATTCTTTCGTTGGCAGACCTCGCATTCTTGACAATACTTGGTGACCTGTGAGAATATGCCTGGCCAATAAAAGTGTTGCAAGACCATCTGTGTGGTCTTTTGTGCGCCTCTGTGTCCCGCAAGCAAGTGTGTTTGTGCGAAAAATAGGATCTGCTCCCGAAAGGCTTGAGGGACCAGTAGTTGGGGTTGGGTCCCCGGGTTTCCTGTCCTATATAGAAGGTCGTTCTCAATATGAAAAAGGGGGTAGACAGGGTGGTGTGCTGTGGCTGACTGTCGGGCATGGGTCCAAGCGGTTTGAAGGGTAGGATCATGCTCCTGAATTTATGTTTGAAGCTTCGGTCAGAGAGCCAGGGGGCTTGGGTTAGGAGAGTGGACTTTTCTTGGGGTTGTGGTTTGGAGGGGGGTATGTTGACCCTAAGGACGTGTAGAAACAAGGGATTGTCCAGACCTAAGATCAGTTGTTCTGGGAGATTTGGCAACACCCCTAACCTGACATGGAGGGCTCTACCGTTCAAGAGGGATATGGGGAGTCGTACTACGGGATAGATGCGGACGTCGGCATGAACGCAGAGGGGCGGATTAAGGACTCAAGGATGACCGATTGACGGCACCCTGAGCCTAGTAGCGCCTTTACCTTCTTCCCTTCTCGCTGCACACTTACGTAAAAACAAGGCCCCATCTCCTCAATATATAAGACAGAACGTGGTATGCAGCTAACGTCCATTGGTTCTTCCGTTGTTTTTTTGTGGGGGCAGAACCGGGCAATGTGGCCCCACTCCCCGCAGTCAAAGCACTGGGGACCCTTGGTGGTTAGGGACTCTGGTCGGAAGCGCGGTCGGGGATGGTCTGGTGCTGGCTTAGGTGGTCTTCTTTCAGCTATATGGGAGGGTATGGCCATACGGACTTTGTCACTTTCTGCGGTTACTGAACGGGGTTGGGCCCTTGCAAATGTGGTGGCCATGTCTACAGCTTGTTCCACCGTTAGATGTGGGTGTTGTTTCAGCCACCGTTGCGTGGAGTAGGGCAGTGACTCTAAGTATTGCTCTAGGTAGATCAGCTCCATGATCTCTTCTTTAGTGCGTTCTTGAGGCTTAAGCCACTTATCTGCAGCGGCCTTGAGCTTAAAGTACAAGGTCTTGGGGTTGTTTCCAGGCATTCCCCTTTCCTTTCTGAACTGAACCCGATAGGCTTCGGGGTCCATGCCCAGGTGGTCTAGGATAACCCCCTTTATGTCCGGTAACGGGGTGTTCCCCGTGGGATTGGCCACCTGGTACACGGTCTGTGCTTCTCCGGTTAGCAGCGATGCCAAAAAGAAAGGCCACTTGGCTTCTGGCCAGCCACAGGCACGAGCTGCACTCTCAAAATTCATTAGGAAGGCGTCAGGGTCCTCGCCAGGGAGATACTTCCGCAGGGCTATGTTGGGGCCAGTGGTTTGTATGTCTGGTCGTGTTTGTATCTGGGAAGTCAGCTGCAACTGATCAACAGCCACCTTCTGGATACACTCCACCTGTTGAGTCATGCTGTCTTTAAACATGTCCCGGTCGGCCTGGGCCGACGTTAATTGCTTCTCCAGCACCCATTCTAACTTCTGTTGACCTGCAATTAGATGCTGAATAAGATTCTCCATACTGTGTATATGGAGCTATTGTGCCCGCATTCTCCACCACGTGTGGCGCTGTGCACAAAAAGTATGGAGAGAGGTAGCGTTTGTAAGTGTTTTTATTTCTAGGGAAGGTCAGCCTCTACAGTCCCAAAGGGTTAGGCGTGTAGTCCGCTTCCGTCAGCATCAATAGATGATACAGTAGGGGGTCGTTGCTTCCTCTTTGGATCCTCACGTTCCCCGGGTTTCAATGAAGAGGGAAATAAAACAAACAAAAGAAAACTCTGTAAGGCTGAGTCCTAGTCTGGTGCTGATATGCACAGGGAACAGGGTGTGAGGGGGGTATAACACCACAATCCGCCACCAGTGATTCGTGTGCGGTGCTTTATGCCTATGTGCACGGCTTTTGGCTCGCAGCGTCTCCCGGTTCCTTACGGCCGTCCCTTAGCACCCCCGGGCGGCCTCCCAGCTTGGTTGCCCTTCCCGCAAATGGCACAGATACGATCACCTACCTCTTGGAGCCACGCTCCTCCGGGAATTTAGCTGGCGTAGTCACAGTGCTGAATTGGGTCCGGCTCCCTCTTTATACCCGTAGAGTCGCTCTCCGGTATCTCCTGGGTTTTCCTCCGTGGCAGCAGGGGTTCTACCTCTGAGCTTTCAGCGAGGAGACAGCTGGGCAACTCCGAGTCCGGTCCGGTCCTACAGCTGGGCTCTTCCGCGCTTTCTTCCTGGGATGGCCTCGTTTTCACTTCCTCCGTTTCCCCATACTCTCTGCACATTGGCTCATGTGACCAGGGCACGTGGGCTGGGGAGGAGTCCTGGATGTCCAAACCCTTAAAGGTACAGCGCAGGTTTTGTACGCTGAAGTCCGAGGTAGACTGGAAACAAAGGAGGGGAGAGATGTAAGAGGGGATCAGGTCCACATCATCCTCTCTCCGCAAGTCATGAGTTGGCACATTGCGACTAAACTCAAAAAGGTTTTGCAATGGAAAGTAATTCCAAATCAACTCTGTCACAGATTGTGTCACTTTAGGTGACTTTGCACTCGTGTAAACAGTTGTTTAATCTGTCCGACACAGTCTTTTTTGGTATTTTGCTATGTATACCAAAATGCATTCTAACTTCAATACAACGTGGCAGTGTAGAACGCATAGAAAACAGGCATATATAGAGGCATACACAGGCACACAAACCTCTCAACAATTATCACAATTCCACTGCCAATTCCACTCCAGAAGAGAAAATATAAGTGTGATGCCTCCGACGAATCATAGCTTCAATTGCACCCAGAGCTTATTTAATTACATACCAATAATAAATATTCTTTTAAAAAATATAACGTTTTTCACAATACCTGTCCCAAAATGTCTACTCAAAAATACACCTACTACACTCAGGACTCATCTCTGGGGATAAATGAAACAAATGGTAGACACTGGGCGGTATAAATTGTCTAACATGTCCATTTCAAATCCTTACCAATTGAGGTGCTTACTTAGGCATTACAGTGACTATAGAATAAACTATGAGGCTAAAGGTGCCTTTAAATTCCATTTACTGATACGATTCAATTGATCTGTATTGAACTTTGGTTCTAACATCTTTTAAGTGCTGTAATCATGTGCTTAGAACAGGTTCAGGTTTGATTTTGCAGTTTTTCAGAATTGGTTATCTCGTCTGTTATTGCATAACTCCAAGCAGTCCGATTTCACAATATCCTATTACTGAAACAGCTTTGGGATTTACCAGCGCAATACATGTGGCAGCCTCCATCAGCCTGAAGTTCTTAATGGCAACCAGAGATTCTTCACAGCACCCCCTCCACCCAGGGCTTTCAAACCATCAATCTGTTTAAAATTATTCTGACAGCTGCTCTCCTGTCACATGCATGCAGTTTGATATCCTTAGATTTAAATCTTTTCTTCCAGAATTTGTCTTGCTTTGGCACTTGTTCAATGCAAAGAATTTCTCTTTGTTCACACAGGTGCCTCTCTGCATATGTGTAACGTGCATTATTTCAACATGGCAAAGGCTGTCACTCCTACTGTTCCGAGTGCAACCGGTTCTCAATATTTCCAAGCCATGAATTTACCAATTGTTTAGAACGACCATGTGTAAAGTAACACCATTTGACATAGGTGCATGACATATTTTTGTATTTGTTAGACCTGGCATCCTTGGCGTGGGTCTCCGTTCCATTTTTTCATAATGCCTCCACTGTTGCCGATATGTTTTTGCTGGACTAGATGCTCATGGGCACTTTGCCACTGCTAATCAGTGCCAAAGTGCAAGTGCTCCGTATCGTTAATTGATATATGTATTAGTGACTCCATGATTGGATGTTTGGTTTACTTGTCAGTCCCTAGTACAGTGCACTCAGTGTGCCCAGGGCTTGTAAATCCAATGCCGCTGGTGGGCTTGCAGCACTGGTTGTGCCACCCACAGAAGCGGCTTGTAAAATGTGTCTCAGGCCTGCCATCGCAGAGCCTGTGTGCAGCCTAGGGCTGCCATGTCGACTTGGTGAGTACACCCACTTACCAGTCCCTAAACCTTCCCTTTACTGCATGTTGGTCACCCCTAAAGTAGGCCCTAGGGAGGGTGCATTGTAAGTATAAGGTAGGACATGCCCTGGTGTGTGTGGAATATCCTAATAGTGAATTACAGCCATTTTCGTTTTTCACTATTGCAAGGCTACCTGCTCCCCATAGGCCAGAATGGGCAGACTGACTATTACACCTTATAGTCAGAACTGACCCAGGGAACATGGTAGAAAAACGAATTTAGTATGCCTGAACTCAGGATGATAAAATACATCTTTTAGTGAAGTTGGTTTTAACATTCTGTGTTTGAAAATACCACTTTTAGAAAGTGGGTATTTTCTTGCCTAACTATCCAAGCCTGCCTCTGCTAGGTTGTGTATTCCTTGTCTGGAGATTGAGTGACAGGGGCTAGGGGTGGCTACAGGAGACAGGGTGAGTCAGCGCAGGGCTGAATAGAAAGATCTGCATCCAGAGTGGAGGGAGGAGTTGCACCTGGGTCTGAATAGGGCTGTGCCTGCCTTCCACAATGCTGGCTCCACCTCCTGCCGGGCGGCTGAGCACTCTGCCCCACATTCTGAAAGGAAAGAAGGAGTCAGAAAAACAAAGTGCTCCAGAACTGACCAGAACTGGTTTTGGACTAGGCAGAGGCCTCTCTGCCTCCAGAGAACAAAGAGAATCAGGGTATAAGAGGGGCACCCAGACCCCAGGAAAATTAGATCACTTTTGGGAACAAGAAGAAACCTTTGCTGAGGAGCGGAACCAAGAAGAAACTGAGGAGAGACTATCCCTAAGCCTGAAGTGCTGCTTGGGGATTGGCCTGCAGTGGTTTGCCTGACTGCCAAAGAAAGGAGAAAGGAACTTTTGCTTTGCTGTGACTTTCATCAACTTGTGAAGGATCTCCAAGGGCTTGGAAGAGAGCTTGCCCCCTGACCGAAGTCCCAGGACCATTGGACTTCACCCCCTTTGTGAATTGCTGCTGGAAACTCTGTTTCAGTGGCTACAGAGGTAGGGAGCTGTGACCGACTCTCACGACCAACTCGGTGTCCTGTAAGCACCGCATCGCAACGCACGGCCCTGGTCTCACCGACTCCGTCAACGAGCCGCTGCCTGCACCGCATCGAGGGACAACGCGTCCTGCAACGCTTCGCTACGCCGAATCGAACTGGTCCGACCGACACGGTCACTGCTGCTGAGTTCGAGTCCTGTGACCGCACCGGAGTTGGGCACCGCTCGCACGCTTTGCGACGCACCGCCCGACTCGCACCGCTGTCCGGACCGATCGACGCCAGCTCCTGAATCCGGCTCCGTCGCCGCACCGCAACCTGCCAGCACCGCATCGAAGCACCATCTCGCCCTGCAACGCACGGCCCTGGTCTCACCGACTCCGTCTCGACGACGTCAACGAGCCGCTGCCTGCACCGCATCGAGGGACAACGCGTCCTGCAACGCTTCCATTTTTGCATCGCGACCGCGACGAACAGCCATCCGGCTCGCACGCCCGTGCCTGCCGCTTCAAGTAAAAGGTACTGTGACCGAGTCTGTCTACGCTGTGTTGGCCCGTCTCGACGCGGTCAGCTGGATTTGTTAGACTCTGTTTGTTCTCGACATCGCCGTAGCCGGAGGAGGCTACCGACTCGCACAGAACCTTGAATTAAGCCTTTTTGATCAGAACTAAGCACTCTTGACAGTATTGTGGATTATTTTTGTCGTTTATGGTCTTGTGATAAATCTATATAAAGTATACCTATTTTTATAAATATATAACCTGTGTGGTGTCCATTTGTAGTGTTGTCACTTGATTACTGTATGTGTTCACAAATGCTTTACACACTGCCTCTGAACTAAGCCTGTCTGCTCGTGCCAAGCTACCAAGAGGGTGAGCAGGGGTTATTTCAGGAGTGTACCTACTTTCCCTGACTAGACTCAAGGGTCCCTATTTGGACAAAGGTACCTACCTCTGCCAACTAGAGACCCCCAAATCTAACATTGGTGGTCAGCGGTGAGGATTCTGGACTTGCATTTGTGACTCATGTACAGTGATTGGTGAACACTACTTAGTGAGTGCAGACCAAAACGCAACCACATACTTTTATAGCATTTTTTCTGGGATTTCCTATTTTTGCAAATGCCAAGTTCAGTCACTATGGAGAAACCAGCATCAGTAGCCTCTGTTGAGTGTGATTGGGAAGAAGAGAGGCTAGAATGCTACACCCTCAAGCAGCTCAGGCAATTCTGCAAAAGTTTAAAGTGTCCATGACCGGACTCTCCAGGAAGGAGGACCTTCAAAAGGCGCTGAGGGCCTGGGTCGAATCAAGGAGTGCCCCTGTGGAGGGGGCTGAGAATGCAGAAGGGCAGCTGGAGGGGCTATTGGGTCTAGGGGCTAGAAGACCACCTTCCCCAGTAGGTAGCAGTGTTTCTGCCAGAGGACTGTCTCCAGAGGAGTTGGAGGACAGGAAAGAGAGTAGGATGCACGAAATGGAGCTGACCAAGCTCAAGCTGAATGGGCAGTTAGAATTCGAAATGCAAACTAGGAAATTAGCCCTAGAGGAAAAGAAAATGCAGTTTGAACATGAGAAAGTTTTGAGGGAGTTGGAATTGAAGGCCAAGAGCTTAGAGATTACTCCCTCTGGTGGCAGTGTACCGCCTGTGCCTGTTGAAGCTAGGGTGTATATTCCAAAAGATGTGGTTAAGGAATTTTTAAAAATGATGACATTGGGCAGTGGTTCAAAGCCTATGAGGTAGCCATGTCTTCCCACCGGGTCCCTGAGAAGGATTGGGGAGCGGGGTTGTGGGGACGGTTCCTCAGTGAAGGGCGGGATACCTTGTTGGATTTGCCCTCTGAAGTCTATAATTCGTACAGCCACATGAAGGATGCCTTAATGACTAGGTATGGTTTGACCCCTGAGCTTTATAGGCAAAGGTTCAGGAACTGTAGTAAGATTGAAAGCAGTACCTGGGTTGAATATGTGACCTTCTTTTGCAGAGCCTTGGATGGTTGGGTAAAGGGTAGCAAAGCGACTGATTTTCAGGCGCTCTTTGATTTGATTGCCTGGGAGCACTTGTCCGGTAATTGTTTTCCTGAGCTACGCCAGCACCTGATTGATAGTAAGCTGACTAACCCTAGGCAGCTTGCTGAGGAGGCGGACCGCTGGGTGAGTACCCGGGTCCACAAGGGTCACGTGGGAGACTCCGCCAAGGGTGGGCAGGGTCCCCAGCAGAAGAGTGGGGGGACAAGGGTAAACAGAAGGAGTTCCATAAAGGGCCCCAAAGTAGACCCCAAGGGAACCAAGGGAAAGGTTCCCAGCCTCCCCTGAGAAGAAGCCAGTGGCCCTGACAGGCCCCCCTGTTCACCAGGGACCACTGGTATGTTACAAGTGTGGCGCCCCTGGCCACAAGGCAAACGATCCTCGTTGCCCTTTGCATGGAAAACCAGCACCCACCAGTGCAGTCCCCCGGCAGTTGGCTAGTGTAGCCCTGGGGGAGGAGTTGGGTGCCCAAGGTGGGGGGATCCCACAGTGTTTTCCCTTGTCTCATTAGGAGACTCTGAGATGGTCCCTAGGACCCCGCTGCCTGAGAACACTAAGAAATACAGGCAGTGGGTGACCATCAATGGCCATAGGGTGGAGGCTCTGAGAGACACAGGAGCCAGTGTGACAGCTGTCAAGTGTCACCTGGTGTCTAAGGAGCAGGTTATCCCTGATGCATTCTATCCGGTTGTTGCCGCTGACAACACAGAGAGTCACTGCAAGGTGGCTCAGGTTCCCTTTGAGTGGGGGGTCTCGGGTACTCTTCAAGTAGCTGTGAGGCCAGCCATGCCTGTTGACTGTTTGTTAGGGAACGATTTGGAGAGCTCACCTTGGGCTAAGGTGGAGCGGAGTGCGCATTTAGAAATGTTGGGCTTGCCTGATTGGGCATGTGTGACCACCCGGTCAATGGCAGCTAAAGGTGTTCAAGAGGACCTGGAGCCTGAGAGGGAGGCCCAGGTGCCTGCCGGAGAGAGAGGAGGCAGGGGGCGCGGGAAACCGGCCCCCGAAGTTCCCACGGTCCAGGAGGAGGCAGACCCTGAGGGGGATGCCCTGGAGCCTACAGGGGAACAGGTAGCTGAACTGGGGGACCTACCTGAGCTGACCCATTGGCAGCAAGAAGGAGGACCCTCCAGGGAAGAGTTCTGCGAGGAGCAGAACGCATGCCCCTCTCTCGTGGGTCTGAGGCAACAGGCCACAGACCAGGCAGCAGGTGATCAGTCTGGATCACATTGGATTTACTGGGAGAATGGTCTCCTGTATTCAGAGCCTAAGGTTGCTGAGCCTGGGTCAGCCCGTGTGCTGGTGGTACCCCAGCGCTTCAGAGCCTTCCTACTGGGGTTGGCTCATGATGTACCGTTAGCAGGACATCTGGGGCAGGACAAGACCTTTGACAGGCTTGTTACCCATTTCTATTGGCCCCAGATGCGCAGGAGTGCCGCCACTCACTGCAGGACATGCCAGACTTGCCAGGCAAGTGGAAAGAGTGGGAGGAAGCACAAGGCTCCTCTCCAGCCATTCCCTGTGGTCAGCACCCCCTTTGAACGGGTGGGTATTGACATTGTGGGGCCACTGGACCCCAAGACAGCCATGGGCAACAGGTTTATCCTGGTCTTGGTGGACCATGCCACCCGGTACCCTGAAGCCATCCCTCTGAGGACAGTGACGGCCCCCGTGGTGGGACGGGCACTGATGGGAATTTTCTCACGTGTGGGATTCCCTCAAGAGGTGGTGTCTGACAGAGGTACCAACTTCGTGTCCAAGTACATGAAGTCCCTGTGGCAGGAGTGCGGTGTAACTTACAAGTTCACCACTCCTTACCACCCTCAAGGAAATGGGCTGGTTGAGAGATTCAACCGGACCCTCAAGGGCATGATTATGGGTCTGGAAGAACCCATGAGGCGTAAATGGGACGTCCTCTTACCATGCCTGTTGTTTGCATACCGGGAGGTGCCACAGAAGTCTCTAGGGTTCAGTCCCTTTGAGCTCCTCTATGGACACCCGGTGCGAGGACCTCTGAGTTTGGTCAAGGAAGGCTGGGAGCAATCTCCCAGGAAACCTCCCCAGGATGTATACAGTTACATGCTGGCCTTCAGGAACCAGACTAGGCGTTTCAGAGAACTTGCTGAGGCAAATCTGGAAGCCAGCCAGGAGGAGATGAAGCGGTGGTACGACCAGAATGCCACTCTGGTAGAGCTTCAGCCTGGTCAGAAAGTGTGGGTCATGGCCCCTGTGGAGCCTTGTGCGCTCCAGGACAGGTGGACCGGCCCTTTTACGGTGGTGGAGCGCAAGAGTCCAGTTACCTATTTGGTGGACTTGCAGTCTCCCAGGAACCCCTTGCGGGTCCTGCATGTGAACCGCCTGAAGCCCCACTTGGAGAGGTCCCAAGTGGGCATGCTCTTAGCTACAGATGATGGAATGGAGGAGGAGACCGAGCCTCTTCCTGACCTCCTGTCAGCCCGAGAGCAAGATGGATCAGTGGAGGGAGTAAACCTCTCTACCTCCCTGACACCTGAGCAGCAGGGTGACTGTCGCCAACTGTTGGGACAGTTCCCTGACCTGTTCTCCCTGGTTCCCAGTGTCACTCATTGGTGCGTCCATGATGTGGACACTGGGGACAGTCTTCCTGTGAAGCACAAGGCTTACAGGGTGACTGACAGGGTCAGAGCCTGCATCAAGGAGGAGGTCTCCAAGATGTTTGCGCTAGGGGTGATTGAGTCCTCTAACAGCCCTTGGGCCAGCCCAGTGGTCTTGGTTCCAAAGGCTGCCGCGCCTGGTGCCACACCAGAACTCCGGTTCTGTGTGGACTACAGGGGACTCAATTCCGTCACCAGGACTGACGCCCACCCCATCCCCAGAGCTGATGAGCTCATAGATCGGTTAGGGGCTGCGCGGTACCTCAGCACGTTTGACTTAACGTCTGGGTACTGGCAGATCGCCTTGACTGATGGGGCAAAGAGAGGTCAGCATTCTCCACACCAGATGGGCACTACCAGTTCCGGGTGATGCCCTTTGGGATGAAGAATGCCCCTGCCACCTTTCAGAGGTTGGTCAACCAGGTGTTGGTTGGACTGGAGGATTTCAGTGCCGCCTACCTGGATGACATCGCAGTGTTCAGTTCCAGTTGGGAAGAACATCTGCGTCACCTCTGGGAAGTGTTGATGGCGCTGCGGAGGGCAGGCCTCACAATCAAGGCGAGTAAGTGCCAGATTGGGCAGGGTTCTGTGGTGTACTTGGGACACCAGGTTGGGAGCGGCCAGGTGGCGCCCCTCCAACCGAAAATTGATACCATTCTGGCTTGGGAGCCCCCAAGACCCAGACAGAGGTGAGAGCCTTCCTAGGACTCACCGGGTATTACCGGAGATTCGTCAAGGGGTATGGCAGCATTGTTGCCCCCTTGACAGAGCTGACTTCCAAGAAGCAGCCCAGGAAAGTGATTTGGACTGACGCCTGTCAAAAAGCTTTTGACACCTTGAAGACTGCCATGTGCACGGCGCCTGTGCTCCAGGCACCCAACTTCTCCAATGAGTTCATTGTTCAGACGGACGCTTCAGAGCATGGTGTAGGGGCTGTTCTATCACAGATCAATGAGGAGGGCCTAGACCAACCTGTAGCCTTCATCAGTAGGAGGTTACTTCCCGGGAACAGAGATGGAGTGCTATTGAGCGTGAGGCATTTGCTGTGGTCTGGGCACTGAAGAAGCTGAGACCATACCTGTTTGGGACTCACTTCCGGGTTCAGACAGACCACAGGCCCCTCAGATGGTTGATGCAGATGAGGGGTGAGAATCCAAAGCTGTTGAGGTGGTCCATTTCCCTACAGGGGATGGACTTTACGGTGGAACACCGCCCTGGTACAGAACACGCCAATGCTGATGGACTGTCCAGATTTTTCCGCCTTAGCGATGAGAACTCCCTAGGGGTAGGATAGTTCTCCCCACATTTCAGCTGGAGGGGACACGTGTTAGACCTGGCATCCTTGGCGTGGGTCTCCCTTCCATTTTTTCGTAATGCCTCCACTGTTGCCGATATGTTTTTGCTGGACTAGATGCTCATGGGCACTTTGCCGCTGCTAATCAGTGCCAAAGTGCAAGTGCTCCCTATCGTTAATTGATATATGTATTAGTGACTCCATGATTGGATGATTGGTTTACTTGTCAGTCCCTAGTACAGTGCACTCAGTGTGCCCAGGGCTTGTAAATCCAATGCCGCTGGTGGGCTTGCAGCACTGGTTGTGCCACCCACAGAAGCGGCTTGTAAATGTGTCTCAGGCCTGCCATCGCAGAGCCTGTGTGCAGCCTAGGGCTGCCATGTCGACTTGGTGAGTACACCCACTTACCAGTCCCTAAACCTTCCCTTTACTGCATGTTGGTCACCCCTAAAGTAGGCCCTAGGGCAGGGTGCATTGTAAGTATAAGGTAGGACATGCCCTGGTGTGTGTGGCATGTCCTAATAGTGAATTACAGCCATTTTCGTTTTTCACTATTGCAAGGCTACCTGCTCCCCATAGGCCAGAATGGGCAGACTGACTATTACACCTTATAGTCAGAACTGACCCAGGGAACATGGTAGAAAAACGAATTTAGTATGCCTGAACTCAGGATGATAAAATACATCTTTTAGTGAAGTTGGTTTTAACATTCTGTGTTTGAAAATACCACTTTTAGAAAGTGGGTATTTTCTTGCCTAACTATCCAAGCCTGCCTCTGCTAGGTTGTGTATTCCTTGTCTGGAGATTGAGTGACAGGGGCTGGGGGTGGCTACAGGAGACAGGGTGAGTCAGCGCAGGGCTGAATAGAAAGATCTGCATCCAGAGTGGAGGGAGGAGTTGCACCTGGGTCTGAATAGGGCTGTGCCTGCCTTCCACAATGCTGGCTCCACCTCCTGCCGGGCGGCTGAGCACTCTGCCCCACATTCTGAAAGGAAAGAAGGAGTCAGAAAACAAAGTGCTCCAGGACTGACCAGAACTGGTTTTGGACTAGGCAGAGGCCTCTCTGCCTCCAGAGAACAAAGAGAATCAGGGTATAAGAGGGGCACCCAGACCCCAGGAAAATTAGATCACTTTTGGGAACAAGAAGAAACCTTTGCTGAGGAGCGGAACCAAGAAGAAACTGAGGAGAGACTATCCCTAAGCCTGAAGTGCTGCTTGGGGGATTGGCCTGCAGTGGTTTGCCTGACTGCCAAAGAAAGGAGAAAGGAACTTTTGCTTTGCTGTGACTTTCATCAACTTGTGAAGGATCTCCAAGGGCTTGGAAGAGAGCTTGCCCCCTGACCGAAGTCCCAGGACCATTGGACTTCACCCCTTTGTGAATTGCTGCTGGAAACTCTGTTTCAGTGGCTACAGAGGTAGGGAGCTGTGACCGACTCTCACGACCGACTCGGTGTCCTGTAAGCACCGCATCGAAGCACCGTCTCGCCCTGCAACGCACGGCCCTGGTCTCACCGACTCCGTCAACGAGCCGCTGCCTGCACCGCATCGAGGGACAACGCGTCCTGCAACGCTTCGCTACGCCGAATCGAACTGGTCCGACCGACACGGTCACTGCTGCTGAGTTCGAGTCCTGTGACCGCACCGGAGTTGGGCACCGCTCGCACGCTTTGCGACGCACCGCCCGACTCGCACCGCTGTCCGGACCGATCGACGCCAGCTCCTGAATCCGGCTCCGTCGCCGCACCGCAACCTGCCAGCACCGCATCGAAGCACCGTCTCGCCCTGCAACGCACGGCCCTGGTCTCACCGACTCCGTCTCGACGACGTCAACGAGCCGCTGCCTGCACCGCATCGAGGGACAACGCGTCCTGCAACGCTTCCATTTTTGCATCGCGACCGCGACGAACAGCCATCCGGCTCGCACGCCCGTGCCTGCCGCTTCAAGTAAAAGGTACTGTGACCGAGTCTGTCTACGCTGTGTTGGCCCGTCTCGACGCGGTCAGCTGGATTTGTTAGACTCTGTTTGTTCTCGACATCGCCGTAGCCGGAGGAGGCTACCGACTCGCACAGAACCTTGAATTAAGCCTTTTGATCAGAACTAAGCACTCTTGACAGTATTGTGGATTATTTTTGTCGTTTATGGTCTTGTGATAAATCTATATAAAGTATACCTATTTTTATAAATATATAACCTGTGTGGTGTCCATTTGTAGTGTTGTCACTTGATTACTGTATGTGTTCACAAATGCTTTACACACTGCCTCTGAACTAAGCCTGTCTGCTCGTGCCAAGCTACCAAGAGGGTGAGCAGGGGTTATTTCAGGAGTGTACCTACTTTCCCTGACTAGACTCAAGGGTCCCTATTTGGACAAAGGTACCTACCTCTGCCAACTAGAGACCCCCAAATCTAACAGTATTGTATTGTAGCATTTGCATAGCTTACCCCTATGTTTTATGCCGAAGTGCTTACCCTCACGAATAGCAAGCAACATCGGGGGATATTCACAAGAACGTGTGATAATCATTGCAAATGTAGCTTAACGCAACCTTGCATATCACAGTCCATCGCGAGAAAATAACACCATCTTAACGTCCAATTCCCAACCCCTCGGCACCATGCGATAGCAGCATAATAACCCGCCAAATGCCCGCGTAAAAACCAACGCGAAAAACAAAAAATGCAAAACACGACCGCCCAAAAAGTTGCGATGCCACAAAGCGCGATACCAAAATCAGCGAAAACCAGCGACAGGCCTGCAATACCCACGCGTCATGCGTGAAAATGCACTATAAAAGCAAACAAAAAACCAACCCCAAAACCAATCCAAACTGCGTAGCACCATGGATGAACCCGGACCTAGTGCAGAGGACAAGCCGAACTCCACAAACCCCACGGAGGACCAGCATGGAACCCCCTGTTTGGGGGAGGGCAAGGAGAAGAGGAAGACGGGGTTCAGTCTGCAGGAAGACCAGATCACCGTCACGGAGGTGATAGAACACTACCAACAACTGTTCGTCACCTCCACTGCGTCATTGGCAACACAAACGGAAATATGGCAGTCCATCGTCACCAAAGTGAATGCAGTCGGAGTGTCGAGGAGGTCAATGGAGGATGTCAAGAGGCGCTGGCATGAAGTGCACAGCCAAACCAAACAGAAACTCGCTGCCAACATGAAGGCAGCAAAGGCGACTGGAGGTGGGAGTCCTGCGCCACAGGAGGAGCTGGATGAGCTGGAGGAAATGGTGGCCACAGTCATCAGTGGGGAGACGGTGCAAGGAGTTGGGGGTCTGGACACAGCCCGAAATGACCTGACCCAACAGCAACAGGGTGAGTAACCACCAGGGACTGGGGGGACGGGGGCAGATGGGCACAATGGTACACATGCACAATCATGTGCAGCACACTGCACACCCGCAATGAGTGTGGAACATGTCCCTGATACCCTTGGCACACTGCAGCACACATAGAAACCAAGTAGGCCCCCGCCCACTATTTGCATGAATGGGCCCCCTCCATATCACCAATGCCACAACCTACCCATGCACATGTGCTGAATCCAGAAAAGCAGCGGCTCTGTGAGCCACGCTGACAATGCAAGTGACACTGCATGACAGATAGCATGGCTGAAGTCACAATACATGACATGGTGCGCGAGACGACACTGAGGTGGCTGAGTGTGGACCACATCCGTAAAGGAGCATGTCACACTCTGACACATCCACGTGCACCTACGAGCCATGACGTCAAGAACACATCTGCAGACAAACAATGCACAAGAGTACCAAATATCTCCAGTAGAACAAATGACCCAAATCGCAAACATCCCAGCCCCCGAAAAGCACACAAGTCAAATGCACACCGACTCAAAGGGATAAGGGTCCGCCAATGCAGAGCTGCAGGGGCGAATCGCCAACAATGCAGCACACACACATAGCAATCACAGTACATCAACATTGACGACAATGTTGGACAGAGTGCAACCCCTACACCACAGGACAGAGGACACAACTGGTGCCTCTCGTGCGTAGAAACTGGCCAATCACATCTGGCAATGCATGACACTGTGAGATGATAATGTACGAGTACAACCACACATCCGTCATGTAGTCGAAATGTCCACTGACTCCCATCAAATAGCCAGCTACACCAAAACAGTCACAATGTACACCGTCATGCAGTCTGAATGTAAACATCCACAATGCGTCAACATACATGGAACACATTGTTAACCTGCATCTCCCCTTACATTGCAGAGGGACAACCAACACCTCCTGCAGAGCAGACCACAAATCTCTTCAGTGATGATGAAGAGGACACCCTGCCCATTTGCCCAGACACACTCCAACGGCTCGTGGACAGCCTCCTCACCCCACCTCCAGGAGCAGGGCAGCCCAGCTGCATCGCGGTGAGCCCACACCCTGCACAGACCACACAGCAGGAAGCACTCACCACCACGGCTGCCTCCCAGGACCCCCACGACCAACACATGGATTTCAAATGCCGTGTGTTAGGGTGCAGGGGGAAGGTGGCAGATCAGCTGCGGCTGGGTTTCGACCTCATGGCAGCCAAACTCGATGCAATACGTGGGTGCCTGAGTCCCATCAGGGAGCACCTACAGTCCCTAACGGATACCCACTGTCCGCACCATGCCCACCAACAATCCTTGGCTGACATCGCTGGTTCCATTACTCGGATACAGGAACTGCCTAGGCAGACAGGCTCCAGCGATGACAGCACAGAGTTGGCACAGATGTGGAAGACAATGGAGACCATGGATCCGATGCAGGCTGGAACTATGGCTGCCACTGCTGAACACCAGTGAGATGTAGCTGCGATCTTCCATGCCTTGCAGATCCTCATCTTGCCACTGCTGCCACTGAGCCTGTTCCAGATGACTGCTGCAGGAACCTCAACACACACATCTCCGACCCCTGATGTGTCAGTGGCACACAGTGATGCAGCCTCATCGCCTTCGCACCCTGATGTATCAGTGGCACACAGTGATGCAGCCATTATACCGCCACACACACCGGACACACCCGACACAGACGAAGTATCAGAGGAGTAAGATGTGGATGGTAACTACTGTGTGAGGAAGGAGGCAGTAGCATCCATCACCTCCATATGGCTTGCCCTGCCTGGCTCTGCCCCATGCATCATGCCCTGGGACAACCCCTTCCACTGACCCCCGGAAAACTCTGCGACATTCACCCGGACCCGGACCCCGACACAGACTGCCATATCTCCACTGCTTGACAATTACACAGCAATCCTGCTGCGGACTGCACTCCCCCTCTTCCAAATCAATTTTCAATGCCCAAAGGACTCTGGTTGGCCCACCACTGGGCTTCCATGTTATGTGGGCTTGGATGGCCATGTACAGCTCCCTCTCCGTCATTCGCCAGAATGTGAATAAAACATTCGAAATCATGCAGATGTGTCATGACTATGTTCACTCACGTATGGAAGTATGGCTGGATGTAGGGACAATGATTGCACAAGAAGGTACACCCTGGTAAATGACATCAATGCGCATGTTCATCCCCGAGACACATGGCCAATTGGATGACTGTGAAGGTGGGTACTGGCTGTGTCCCCAATGCACATTAGCAACAAACTCACAACCCCCAACGTAGGCACAGGTCCATGTCTTGAATAGGGCTGTGTGTAGGAATGACCAAATCGGTAGCAGGCCAGAAGTGGTGTCCTACATCACATGTGATGACAGAACTTCACGTCACATACCTACTCACACACATCTGTGTGGACACATTCTGTAATGATTCATAACATTGCTCAACATGGTCAGAGGTTGGACACCATACTCACATTGCTGAAGACACGTAAGAGCACAGGTCTACCAGCAACTCTCCCAAAACAATGTCCGGCTCACAGAGGTGGAGCTGTCAGAAGGGACCCACCCCCATTGTACATGCGTCAGTCAGTTCCTCCATGTGTAGGGACGATGCTCATTGTGGCACACAAGTGGTCAATCTAATCAACACTCATCACAGTTAGACACCAGTGGTGTTGCGTAGACTTTATTGGCATGTGCGTGTCAGTACAGACAAGGCAATGGCCACAACAGGCAGGGACATGCTTAAGACACTTACACGCAGCATGGGTACATGTCGAGGTGCAGGAAATGGGGGTGGAAAAATGAACCCCAATCATCACGGATGGCAACGGTCTCTGCCCACCTTGCCCTGCTGGATGAGTCATGTGTTGTTTGGCGTATGCCCGTTGCCCCGTGTGAGGGGGCACGACTTACAGCCCATGGGGTCTGCATAGTGCTCTGCCACCCGACTGCGCCGACTGTCTGCTCTGCTGACAGTGATCAGGTGAAAGGGTCCGACAAGTTCACATGTCGTGCTACATTGCCATGTGTGTACTCTCCCCCCAGCAGTGTGTCCGACTTTGTAACGTTGCCAGACGACGCTGTGCTGCTCCGGCCATGGAACTGCATCACCTTGCACAGGTGTGTGTACAGACGCGTAGTTCCACGCACATGCATTCAGAGTCCAGACGAAGGCAGACATGTCCTCTGTTGTGGTGGGATGTGGGTACATTCCCCACGATGCTACAAGGTGTTGGGAGCAGTGCTGTGGGTGACAATCCGATGTGGCTGCAGGGACGTAGTTACTCGTCCATGAATGCCAGCGCAGCTTCATGGGCAATGTGTTCCAATAGTACGTCGTTGTCGGGTTCAAGGAACACCAGGGTGAGCCAATACATTAACTGGTCCGGGCAGATGTGCTCAGTCCACGCCGTTTCCCCAATCCGCAACACAGCCCAATAGGGGAGCGCCTGGATGTGGTCACTGCACACGAGGAGTTGTGCATTCTCCCATGCGCAACTGCCAGCACATACGCCAAGGATCAGTGCATCCCATGCACGGCTATCCAGGTGACACTCCTGTTGGTGGGCCAACAGGGGGTGCACTGTCAGGTCATAATCCAATTCAGCTACGGTTGCGTAGGATAGGCAGACCTCCATGGGCCACTCGAATGTGCATGATCGACAGTGGAACCAGGGCTGGACGCAGGTGACGTAGGCAAGACAGAAACTCAGACGGAAACTGACTCGCAACACTGCCATTGGCAGGGATCCCAACAGATGCAGCATTCGGGCACGGTACAGTTCCACGTGACAGGGGTTGCGCAAGTGCCCGGGAATGCCAGCCATTGCGTTTGTTGGTCTCGTGGCACTGGCACTCGTCTGACCGGCGGGTGTTCAGTGGACGATATGCCACAGCTCTGGGCAATGAGTCGTATGTGTGTGTGACGTTTGTACGTATGGGTAGTTCTTGACAATGTGTCAAGGACATCCCTTGCAGGTGTCGGTCATGCAGGGACAAGTGTGTGTGGGGTGTAGGCACGTTGGTGTTTCATTAGCGCAGTTCGTGGTGTGGGAGTCGTCGGAGGCTGGTATGGTATCTCACGCAGGGTGTGCCAGCTGCATTCAGGACCAAGGTCGGTGGTTTGGTTGGCCTTGGGCCTTGTGTGTTGAGACAAAGGTGTTTTCATTCCTGATTTTCGTCTGACTACTGCTTGCATGTCTTAATTGTGATGTGGAGTTCGCGCTGACTTTGATGCCAGGCCTGTGATTTGTGGTGCGCAGAGTTCGAGACACACGCAGCTGTTGGCATGTTTGCATGAGCCAAGGGCCCGATTGGCCTTGTGCTCCTTGTTCAGTCTCTCTCTTTCTGTCTGTTTCTTTCTCTCTCTCTCTCTTTCTCTCTCTCCCTGTCCTTTGATGGGTGCCTGACACACCTTCTTATTTTGGGTATTGTCTTGCAGGCTGTGAGTCACAGTTTGTCCAGGGATGCCCCGCCATGACTCCTCGGGATAGTTGTTTGGTGACGAATTAGAATGTGACATTTTGTTTGTTCTTTCGATGGTGTATGTATGAATCAGGATCTCTGTGCGCACATGTATGTTGATTGTTGCAATTGTGCGACATCAGGCGGGTGCTTGTGTTCATGTTTCCGTGCAGTTGATGTGCTGTGTCTTGGTCCGGGGAGGTGGGGGTGCCCATGGTGGGGCCCGGGGGGGTGTGGTCCTGGGGGTGGTGGCGGTGGGTGTTGTGGCCCTCTTGGGTGTCCGGCACGCATATTCAGTGGCTCCATGGCATCTGTTGCCCTTCAGGTGTGGCTCTGGGCTGGGCTCCATTTTGTGGTGCAGGCTGTGCTCCGACTTTGCACCAGGTCAGGGCAGGTGTTTGATTCCTGCTGCTAACGCGCCTTATCGCCTGTTTTGTGGTTTTATCGCTGATCGGGCTGGTCGTTGAGAATGTTGAGGTGTGGTGTTGTCGCGGGTTTTTGCTCGGGAACGCCTACTCTGCATCTCATTAGTGATAGTTGCAGGGGTCATCTGTGGTGATTTTTTTTGAGGATGCTTTCGCAGGTAAACTGGTGTTATAGGCTGTTAGCACCAGCTTGTGAATGTTGCGATACATTTATCTCGACTTTGGCTGCGATAAAGTGCCGTTAACTCGGCGATAGCTCCTTGAGAATATGCCCCATCGTGTAGGGTGTGTGGTTGAACTGGAGTTATTTTAGTTTTGAGCCTTTATGGGAAGTGTTGTCATGTCATGTGTTATGACTACCAAGGTGTGGTTATCATATTATGCGATACAGCAAATGTTTGTGTGATGGAAAAGGGTATATGTGAAATAGGTCCACAAATTATAATTACTGTAAGGCCCAGTAAACTATGCAGTGGCATGCTCCAGGCAGAAATGCTGCTGAGTTAGTAAAAGGATGCCAAAAGGGCATGAATGGGAATTGGTGATAAATGCAGTAGCCATGCACCATTTTGTTTTATTTATTCAATGCTGTCTATTGCTGAACAATATACCACATGGAGGAGGAAGGCTGTGGGGGAGTAATCAAGACTGACAACCTGAGCAGAAATTGCACACACTTTAAAAGGCCCAGACTGTACCAACTCCTGCTAGGCAAAAGGACATCAAAATTTGAGCAGGGACTCATGCCCCATCTCTCTCAGGCTCTCAAAGGTTCTCAAAGACAGGCAAGCCTTAGTCGGGTTGCAGCTCAGTCCCCATCCAGAGGGGGGCTTGTACAAACAAGGGCAAGATGTGAAGTGCTTGGTAGGTTGTTGGCTAAGCAGCGCAAGAGCAAAAGGCTTGGCTTGTCTTAGCAAAACCAAAGGGGATGATGGACGGAGTGTTGAACATTGCAAGCACTCACCCCCAGTCAACTGATCTGGGTTTAATCCATCATCATTCTTTAGCTCACTCCGCCACCCCAGTTCAGACATGGCAATATGGAAATCAGTCTGACCCTGTGCCTCATGGGAACAGTCCAGCCCGAACTGCCAAGCCATGTCTTCCCTGGACCGGAAACAAGCATCCTGGGACCGGTTTCTGGCTTACAGCCGTCATCAGCCAGGCTATCTTGAATCCAGTGGCAAAGTGAGCAAGGGACCCACGTCTGGGCATACCCTGCCAACTTAGGGCACAGGGTCAGACTGATTTGCATATGGCCATGTCTGAACTGGGGTGGCGGAGTGAGCTAAAGAATGATGATGGATTAAACCCAGATCAGTTGACTGGGGGTGAGTGCTTGCAATGTTCAACACTACGTCCATCATCCCCTTTGGTTGTGCTATGTTCGCCCTAATTTGGCAGGGTATGTCCTGAACTCACTAGCACAATAAACTGGCTCTATGTGGAGGATGCATGCATCTTCAAAAGTGCTTGCTTAAACTATAAGGCATCCCACATAAATACTGCCAAATACCTGGGCCCATATTTATCCTGGGATTTGCGTCGCCCTTGCGCCAAACAGGGGGGTGCAAGGGCGACGCAAATCCTAAATGAGATTAATCAAGCCATGCAAGGCCACATGGGGGGCACTGCACAGCTTGCTAAATCTAGATTAACATAAGGAGGCACAAATTGCTGCCTTTTGTTACTCTCTGGCAGGGAGGCATACCATGGGTGGAGCATGGGTGTTCCCACACATCCACCTATGGATTTTGGTGCATTCTCAGATTTACTATTAGTGGTAGACATGGGAATGCTTCAAAATGCTACACCTCCCAGGTGAGGCATATGGTTTCTTCCTCTTTCTACATGTGGGGCATTCTGCAGCACACATAGAAGAGGAAAATGCCTCTCAGGATTGTTTGTGTACATGAAGGTGCCCTTCCTGCACAAAAACAATCCTGCCTACAATGCAGGCATCCTTGCAACATAATACAAGGGTGCCTGTGTTGGCACTAGGCAGCCAAAAGTGCACCAATGCTAGGAAAGGACAGGAATGCACCGTATAATGGTAAATACAGCACATTCCTGCCCTTTCACACAGCGCAGCAAGCCGGCTTGTTCTGTTACGCTACGTGAATGACTGATAAATCTGCCCTCTTGTTAGCAGGACGAGTACGACCACTTTGTAGTAGTGAACTAAGCGAAATTGAAATTCGAGCAGCTTTAGGAAGCACAGAAACCTCTCAGAATCTTTCTCAGGTTGTGCCAATAAAGTCTGAAATTGAATTCAACTGTAATTTCAAGTGTCCACTTTTTCTACCCTATAGATGGATCTGAAAGCTCTGCTGGTCAAATTGTACATTCTGGAACTTCGTGAGTCAATTCCCTTTTAATAATCTAAGGTGGTGTTAGACCTGGCTCTTCTACCACCAATGTGTAAAACCACAGAAAACTGCTGCAATTTAAGGATATTCACATTCTATTGCTAAAAGAGGTTAAACTCTGCTTGAGTAATTGATTTTACTGAAAGACTGCAACTTTCTAGTGCACTGTGTGTGTATCGCAGATAGATATTAGCTCTGAAACCGTTTTAAACAGAAAACTATGCTTTATATTTACAAGGAAAGTGGCGGAGCATGGCGTTAGCCTTCTTGGCTTAACGCAGCTCTCTGCCACTTTAGAAACGCATGGCTGCACCATATTTACAACAATATGGTGCAGCCCTGCAAGTCCCCCTGCGCTGTCGCTAATTACAACTGCCTAGCGCCAACGCAGGCACCCTTGCACCATAGTGCAAGGATGCCTGCATTGTGGGAACAATTGTTTATGTGCAGCAAGGTGTCTCTTCCTGCACATAAACAATCTTAAATGGAGATTTGTAACTACTATGTGTGCTACTTTGAGCAGCACACATAGAAGTTGCAAATCGTCATTTTTAAAATGATTGTTTATGTGCAGGAAGAGAGCCTTCCTGCACATAAACAATTATGCATGGCGATTTGCTGTTTCTATGTGTGCTGCACAATGCAGCACACATAGAAACAGCAAAAAAGAGGAGAAATAAAACACTTCTCCTCGTTTCGCCATGTTGAGACCAGGTTTTTTTTTGGTCTTCATTTTGGCACTGCCCTGTATTTATGCCCCCTTGTATATATGGGGCAGCATCAAAATCAATGGGTGTTGAGACAGAACGCCCACAGCAACACCAATTGCCCTCCGCTTTCACGCCAGGAGGGAGATTTTCCAAAAAGTCGCGCAACGCAGGGCAGCCCCCCGCAAGGCTGCGCCGCGTTGGGCGACAGGGAGGGAGCAGGAGAGCGCCGTATCTTCAGAGATATGGCTCTCTCCTCCCCTTTCCCTTGCGCCAGCGCTGATTTCAGCTGCCGTGCGCCATGCACACACCCTAGCGCTGCAGCGCTAGGGTGTGTGCATGAGTGTAGCATAGGTTTTGTACAGGGAGGGTACCCTTCCTGTACAAAATACTATGCAAGGCACGATGCAAAGCTTTTCCCACTTTGCATACGTGCTGCACAGTGCAGCACGCATGGAAATTCGGAAAAGCATGGAGAAATGAGAGCATTTCTCCTGTTAGTGCCTCCTTTGAAGGGGGGTTAACTTTTGGCGCAAAACCATGTTTACAAATATTTGTAAATATGGTTTTGCGTCAAAAGGCATGGGTGGTTGCATTGAAATGCCCAAGTACCACCCATGTAACGCCCCCTCGGCGCAAAGTAACGCAAAGCAGTGCTTCACGCTGCTTTGCGCTACTTAAAGAGTGCATTCCAGCGCAAAACAAGTTTTGCGCTGGAAAGAAAATAGCAAAATAAAATTTGCACTGGTTTGCATCACTTTTGTGAGGCTAAACCAGCACAAAAGTTTTGAAAATCTCCCCCTAAGTATTGGGTGAAAAGGTGCCTTATTTACAAGGCAGTGTTAAGTCACGCTAAGGGGTCGATTCCGATTCGGGCCGGAAATCTCTCCGACCGAGCCGTACCCGGAGAGATTTCCGACCGAATCGGACCCGTGCAGCCCGACCGAACGAGTACGATGCGTCCGTATGCTGTCGGACTCGATTCGGTCGGACTCCCATTGAAGTCAATGGGAGCCTGTCGTACAACGCGTACGCGGGCTCCCATTGACTCAATGGGTGCGATGCGGACAAGTGCGCCCCCTACAGCGTGTACGCGGCGAAGCGATTCGCACCGTACACGCACAGGTAGGGGGGACCCATGGGTCCCCCTGTGTGCGACTCGCGCGGCTACGCGCACAGGGGGTCCGACACGGACCCCCAAAGTATGGCTCCGACAGCTCTTTCGAGCCGGAGTGCGCGGGCTCGGTCGGACTGCCCGCGGCGCGCATCGTACTTACCCGGCCGGGGAACGTCTCCATTGCGCGGTGCGAGTCGAGTCCGAGCGAGTCGGTCGGTGCGGTTAGACCCGGGAACGAGTCGGTCGGAGCGGTCGGGACGCCCGGACGAGTCGGTCGGAGATTTCGCATCGTACTCGCTCGCCCGGACGCGCGTACGAATCGGTCGGGAAATAGGGCTCCGAATCGGATCCGGTAAAGCCGAATCCGATTCGGAGCCCTACCGGCCGAGATCGGAATCGACCCCAAAATGTCTTAATGCTGCCTTGTAAACAAGGTGAACCCCGTATTGCCACAGGAATGTCAAAAAAAGTGACGTTCCTGTGGTGATGGGGCCTTGTAAATATGCCCCAATGTATGGTGGTTTTGTGGCTATTACTACTATAGCTGCCAAGTTTTCTGCTTGCTTGTTAGACCTGGCACCATTGGCGTGGGTCTCCCTTCCATTTTTTTTGCTGTTGCCTCCTGTGTTTTGCTATGTTTTTGCTGGTCTAGATGCTTTGGGCACTTTGCCACTGCTATTCAGTGCCAAAGTACAAGTGCTCCCTATTGTAAATTGTTGTTATGGATTAGTGATTCCATGATTGGGTTATTTGATTTACTTGTCAGACCCTAGTACAGTGCACCGTGTGTGCCCAGGGCCTGTAAATCAAATGCTGCTGGTGGGCCACCCACAGAAGCAGCTTGAAAACTATGGCTCAGGCCTGCCATTGCAGAGCCTGTGTGCAGTCTGGGACTGCCATGTCGACTTGGCAAGTGCACCCACTTGCCAGTCCCCAAACCTTCCCTCTTCTACATATTAGTCACCCCTAAGGTAGGCCCTAGGGCAGGGTGCATTGTATGTGAAAGGTAGGACATGCCCTGAAGTATGTGGCATATTCTGATAGTGAATTACAGCCAATTTCGTTTTTCACTATTGCAAGGCTACCTGCTCCCATAGGCCAGAATGGGCAGTTTGATTATAACATCTTATAATCCTAACTGACCCAGGGAACAAGGTAGAAATTCGAGTTTGGTATGCCTGAACTCAGAATGTTAAAATACATCTTTTAGTATGGGTGATTTTTACATTCTGTGTTTGAAAATACTACTTTTAAAAAGTAGTTATTTTCTTGCCTAATCATCCAGCTTGCCTCTGCTAGGTTGTGTATTGCATGTCTGGTTTGTGAGTGACAGGAGGGCTTGGGCTCCAGCAGTCTGATGAGTCAGGGCTGGGCTGAATAGGACCTTGGCTGAATAGAGAGTAGGGGGCGGGGATTTCCTTTCACTCCCCTGAGCCCTCATAGAATAGAGAGTAGGTGGAGGAGATTTCCTTTCAGCTACCTGGGCCAGGTCTGCTTTCAACAATGCTGTCTCCACCTCCTGCCAGGAAGCTGCACAGACCTGGTTTTGGTTAGGTACAGGCATCCTCTGCCTTCAGAGGACAAAGGATTTACTAGTATAAATATTGGGGCCCAGACCCCAAGACTTTAGATCACTTCTGGGAATCAAGACAAACCTTTGCTGAGGAGAAGAACCAGGAAACTGAAGGAGGAGTCTGCCCCTGTGCTGTGTGCTGTTGGGGTTGGCCTGCAGTGGTTACTTTATTGCCAAAGAAAGGAGAAAGGAACTGTGTGTGTACTTTCATCATCTTGAAGAAGATCTCCAAGGGCTTGAAGATTGAGCTTGCCTCCTGCCTGAAGTCTCAGGGATACAAGACTTCACAAACCAGCTCCCCTGAATTCCCTTGCTGGGAATTCTACCTGCAAAGAGGTGCCTGCTGTTGTGGTGTGCCCTTTTGAAGACTGCATGTCGCTGGGAGCTGGAAGCGCAACGCAACGAAGGAGAAGCGTGTCGCCGCCGCAGCAGTTGCTGTCGCATCGCCGAGGAAGAGTGCCGCCACCGCAGCTGCTCGCATCGCATCACCGAGGCGCGTCGCATCACCGCAGAAGTGTCCTGCCGCCGCAGAGGTCACCGTTGCATCACCGGAGAAGCGTGTCGCAGGGCCTGTCGCGGCTCAGAAGTTCACAGAGTCGCCGCACGGCCATCGGGCGTGCACGCATCGCATCTACGTTGTCGCACCGTAACCAAGACGCCATTTTGTCGCATCGCACCGGATCGTCATCGCATCGAGGCACCATCTTGTCGCATCGCACCGGATCACAGTAAGAAACCGACGCATCAACTCCCCACACAGTAAGGAAGCGAGCCTCAACTCCCCTGTGCAGACGTAAGGAACCGACGCATCCACTCCCCTGAGTGTAAGGAACGGCGCATCACCTTCCCTGCGACCCTTTTGTTTGTTTTGCGTTACGCATCCAAGGTACTTTGAGAGTAAAGTGTTGCATTTACCATCTACATTGAACTAAGTTATTTCTACCATTTTAAAGACTCATTTTTGATTACAGTATTGTGGATTTTTGTCGTTTTGACCTTGTGTTAAGTCTAGTAAAGATTACTTATTTTTCTAAACTGGTGTATTGTCCATTTGTAGTGTTTTCACTGTATTACTGTATGTGTTCACAAATGCTTTACACACTGCCTCTGTGATAAGCCTGCCTGCTCGTGCCAAGCTACCAAGGGGGTGAGCAGGGTTTGCTTTAGGAGTGTAGCCCCTTACCCTGACTAGACGCAAGGGTCCCTATTTGGACAAAGGTCCAAACCATTGCCAACTAGAGACCCCCAAATCTAACATTGCTCATGTGTGACATTTTCATGTTTTTAGTGTACTTCTGTGTAACATTACAATGTGATATGTGTGACATTTAGAGTGACACTTTATCTCGAGTAGAATGGAGCTGGTATGTACGTGTAATGATATAAACATCAGTAACGGCCCCTTATGTGCAATGTAATGGTCCAAACATGGTATTAAACCACTGTAATTTTTCTGAATGCTTAAGCAAAATCACAGACTTACTTCCTTTTTCTAATGATCCTCCTGGAAATATTTTTTGTGCCATAATTAACCATAAACAAGTTATACTGCTAATAACGAGGAATGTGATCACATCCTGTGAAACAGCCCCCCAACCACCAGTAGGTGACAAACCACTAAGCCTTTAAAGCCGCCAACCGAAAACGTCATCAACTAAAGTTAATGCCATGTTGTCCCTAGAATCCCTGAATGTAAAGTGCTCTTGGCTGAAACTCCAGGACTTACAAAATGTGTTGCTAACAAAATAGGTGACTTCCTAGCTACTGTATGCCGTGCACTTACCGCACTGCTTCACATTCACATGTTGATTGATGGGGGCTCCCATCGCTGCCATCGTAAAATAAGACTTAATTATTTTTTTCATGTTTTTGAATTCATCACTTAAAAGCATGTGGTGAGAAGGCAATGGAGAGATGTGGTCTAGTGATTAGACAGCATGAGACCTGCATTGAATCCCAGCTTCTCCACTTGTCCAAAATGTCTTATTCCTGGACAATCATGCATTCTCCCTTATGCAGTTTGCCTACAGGCAAGTTATTTTAGAGCATGTACTACATAATAAAATTCATTGTAGGAGAACAACGCGACAGTGAAGAGCAGAGTCTGGAACATGTGCAAGAACTATTGGTTTGCAAGTTAGATAGTGTATTGACGATGTAGATTATTTATTCACCGTTTGGTAGCAGCCATGATAATGTAAAATTTCAAGATATATATATATGCATATATGCAAAATAAATTGTTGAAATAAAAAAGTTTCAAGAGATAACACTGTTATCACAAATACTATCAATTCTACATACCCCAAGACGCCTTTGATAAGAAGGGATGGTTACATCTAATAATTTAGACACAGATTGGGATAATATTATTTACTTCTCACTGGTATTAGAGTGGACTGTGTTTAGTCACGGAGAAAGCTAACATATCAGCCTGTTTGTGTATAAAAATACTGGGCCCGATTCACAGAACTAATCTGAGACAAAATCCTAAACTTACTACTTTTGGTATTCACAGAAGGCATTTAGTAGTAGTAAAGTTAGGATTTTGTCTTAAGTTTGACTTAAGACAGACTTAAGACAGACTTAAGACAGACTTAAGACAGACTTAAGACAAACTTAAGACAGACTTAAGACAGACTTAAGACAAACTTAAGACAAACTTAAGACAAAATCCTAACGTTACTACTACTAAATGCCTTCTGTGAATACCAAAAAGTAGTAAGTTTAGGATTTTGTCTCAGATCAGTTCTGTGAATCGGGCCCACTGTCTCCAAGGCATGTTGGTATATATGATACATTTACTCTGTTAACAGTAAAACTATGAGCTTAATATTGCAACATATTACTGGCTAAACTGCTGTTAGACATGCCAGATTTGCTAAACGTTTCCTTTTAATATATGTACATGTCACTCTCATGCCACTGATGAGATTTGAATATGCTGTTGTGATCATTGTGGACTGTTTTTTGGGTGGGACAGGTTGCCATTCTGACTTTCCTATCTCACCCCGCCAAACCTACCAGAAAAGCCAGCCAAGTCTAATTTGATTCAGGTTTCAAAGGCACACATTCACCATTAAAAACTGCAATTTTTCCTAAATAGATATCCTCTGCTCACAGCATTACAGTGCACCCCTCTCAGCCATGCTCATGTCATGCCAGTTTCAGTTTATCTCACTAGTACGAGACTGTGGGGCATATTTACAAGCCCCTATCGCCACAGGAACATCACTTTTAATGACGTTTCTGTGGCGATATGGGCTTCGCCTTATTTAGAAAGGCTGCTTTAAGCCACTTAACGTGGCTTAACGCTGCCTTGTAAATAAGGCACCATTTCACGCTATACTTAGCGTGAAAGGGGCAGGCAATGGGTGTTGTGGTGGGCGTTCCACCGCAACAGCCATTGATTTTGACACTGCCCTATATTTACAAGGGTGGCATAAATATGGGGCAGCTCAAAAATTAAGACCAGGAAAAACCTGGGGCCATATTATCAAGAACGGCGATAACATTATCGCCGCTTTAGCGGCAGGAAACTGCCGCTAAACCAGCGATAAGGGGCTTGATAATATGCCCTATAGAATTCCAATAGAAGCCCAGGTTCTGGTGTGAAGGACATCAAACCTGGGCTTCTATTGGAATTCTATAGGGCATATTATCAAGCCCCTTATCGCCGCTTTAGCGGCGGTTTCCTGCCGCTAAAGCGGCGATATTGTTATCGCCGTTCTTGATAATATGGCCTTTGATCTTACCCTGGCAAAACGAGGAGAAATGCTTTATTTCTTCTCATTTTTGCTGTTTCTGTGTGCTGCGTTGTGCAGCACACATACAAACAGCAAAACGCCATTGATTGTCTATGGTGCAAGGGTGCCTATGTTGGTGCTAGGCTGCTAAATTTAGCACCAGCGCAGGGAGGAATGCAGGGCTGCACCATATTCTTGTAAATATGGTGCTGCCCTGCGTTTTAGAAGTGGCGGAGCGCAGCATTAAGCCAACAAGGCTAACGCCTCGCTCCGTCACTTCTTTTGTAAATATGCCCCTGTGACTGTGATCACGGTGAGCGGAGCTGAAGGCAGACATGTGCCTTTTAGATTCCAATTGGGTGATACTCATGTGCAAATGATACGACGAGTTCACACATGGGTGTGACAGCTATGGAGAGGAATAAACAACTGATTTGCGTGACTTATCTCTGACGCTGCAGTGATGCGGATGTTTGCCCAATTTGCGTTACTATCAATTATGATGCTTGTTACTTGGCAGGTCTGTACTACTGCTCTACATGTTTCATCCGATTCACATAGAATTTGCTGTGACTTACACTTGTATTACCCAGAATTCCAGGATAGACCTTACTTAGGCCTTAAATTCATGAGTAAGCCAGGAGTAGTACAAGAGTATGCCACACCTGTGGTATAAATTCGACCCATTGTTTTTAAAGCTAAATTAGAGTTTATATAAATAGCTTTACATGCAGACCAGTTTACAAACCTCTGTCTGGTCTATTCTGTAAAAGCATATGATGATGATCATTATTATTACTATTCTTCTTGTTGTTCTTATTATTATTGTTACTATTATTATTACAATTATTATTTATTGTTGTTGTTATTATTATTATGTATTTCTTATTATTGTTGTTGTTATTAGTAGTATTAGTATTGAATAAGCAATTGCAGAAAATATGATTCACTTGTTCAAAATATTTGGCAACCAAATGAAATGCAATTGGTGCAAAAATGATTCCACACTACCACATTATATCATTTTGAGGTGAAGAATTTAGACCTCACGTAAATCAGATTCCCAATTCAAGCTCAGTCAGTTGTAGAGTAACAGATACAGTAAGGAAAAGAGCAGGAAGACCACTGGGCAAACACCTTTCTGCTAAATTAAATGTTCGAATGCCCGGCAAGTGAAAAACAATATTTGCTGGCCTAAAAATGACTATTTATCACTTCAAGCAAAATGCAATATCTTTTGCTGCTCTAAGGAATAGCTGGAGCCCACCTAGAATACATGAAGAGTAATTTCAGAAGTGATTTTCACTCTTGTTAGAGGTATATACCTTAATTTCAACATGAACAAGACACCCAGTTAACTGTAACCAACTGTAACCGACCTACCACGATCCGGCTGAGACAAAAATAGGCACAGGTAACAAAATAAAAGTGGCCCAAATTAGCAAAGCATATAGTTAAAAAAGTAGTAATATATGGGAAATAAACAAAAAAAACGGCCCATCTGGCCATAAAACTGGCCCAAAACTGCTAAAGAGCAGGTCCACACACTGATCTGCACACACCAGCCCATCGGGCACTGCCTGATTGCCCTATAGGCCACTCAGACCCTGTCACCAACCCTCTATGAGGATTTGACCACTTTATTTTTCTCATTGGGAGCTAATTTCGCCTGACGGCATTACAAGAGAAGTGGACCAGTTGCACATGTTTGCTAATGAAATATTGGCAACATTCGGAAAGCTTCCCTGGCAATGCTTCCCACCCATTGCTTACCACTGGCTGTGTGTTTTGTAACTCACATTTGCTTGCTTTCTATTAGCTGGCTTTATTTGTTTTAGGCTGATCAGCTTGCTTTTCTTTGCCCAAATTCTATTTACGGTATCCTTCCACCGGTGCTCAATTTCTGTAAACAGGCCTTTAAATCCTGATCTTATCTCTTGTCACATTTGCTGTGTATTGAAAGTCAGAGGTCAAATGTCAGGCTCTGTCTTCTAAGGGAGCTTGGTGTTTACTTTTCTTTTTTTGACCTCAAAATGAAAGGATTAATGTGACAATCATGCTGCCTTCTGCGGTGTGAAGAAGGCTGTGCGATGTCAACTTTTTTCTAGCACACAACAGAATTTAAATGTCTGTAATTGAATTGTGCAGATGTTTTAGAATATATCAGAATTAGAGAAGTACAAATGAAGCACATTTTTTGGTAATTATGAAGTGTGGTGGAAACAAATATTTCAATATGATCAACAACAATCAGTACAACCGGTGACAACAGTTCCACTCATTATCGTTTGGGTGATGTATTGTTTTATCAGTAAAACTGTATGTCTGTGGAAATGTAATGGTCATTTCAATTGAAGATGTGTTGTCTGTAATGGCAGTGCACTACCACACCATGCCTACTCCACTTTACCCCACTCCACTCTAATCTGCATGACTCCACACCAGGACTCCACACCACTGCACTCTGCTCTGCACCACTTCACTTTATGCCCCTCCACTCTAGGCCACTTCACCCTGCGTCACTGAAGTCTACTCTGCACCACTCCACTCTATGCCACTTCATTCTATGCCTCTTTACTCTACCCACTCTACTCTACTATGTGCCACTGCATTCATCACCACTGTACTCTACACCACTCCAGTCTAGGCCACTCCACTCTACTCTACAGCACTCCACTCTACACCACTCCACTCTATGCCACTCTACTCTGCAACACTCCACACTATGCCACTGCAATCTACGCCAATGGACTCTATTCTGTACCACTCCACTCAACGCCAGTGCACTCTATGCCAATCAAATCCACTCTACTCCATTCTCATCTACATTGCACTCTATGCCACTGCACTCTATATTGCACCCCCCACTCTATTGCTCTCGACTACACTCTAAACCACTTCACTCTGCTCTGAAAAAAGCCACTCTACTCTGCACTACTCTACTGCACTCTAAGTCAATGCTCTCTATGCAAATGCACTTTACACCCCCTGCACTCTATGCCACTCTACTCTACTCTGCACTGCACCACACTACTCCATGCCTATGCACTCTACCCCACAATACTCTACAATGCACTACTGCACTCTTTGCCACAGCACTCTACACCACTCCAGTCTAGGCCATTCCACTCTACTCTACACCAGTCCACTCTACAACACCCCACTCCATCCCACTCTACTCTTCAACACTGCACTCTATGACACTGCACTCTGTGTACCACTCCATGCCAATGCACTCAATGCCACCACTCTATGCCACATCACTCTACCCAGCACCACTCCATGCCACATCACTTCACTCTACTCTGAAACAATCTAATCTATGCTGCTGAACTCTATGCCACTACACTCTGTGCCAGTGCACTCTGCACCACTGCACTCTATTCTGCTCCACTATACTTTACTTTGCACCATTCCACTCTACAAGACTGTGCTTTACGCCATTCTATTCTAAACCACTGCACTCTCTGCCACTTCACTCTACACCACTTTACTCAAAACCAATGCACTCTAGGCAACTGCACTCTATGCTGCTCCACTGCTTTTTGCAGCATTCTACTCTATACCACTGCGCTCTACACCAACCTACTCTAAATCACTGCTCTTTCTGTCAGTGCACACTACACCACTTAACTCACAACCAATACACTCTATGCCACTACACTCCATGCCACAGCACTCTACGTTGCTCCACTCTACTTAGCATCATTCTACTCTACATCACTGTGCTCTACGCCACTCTACGCTAAACCTCTGCACTCTCTGCCAATGAATTCTACACAACTTTAATCAAAACCAATGCACTCTATGTCACTGCACTCTACCCCTACTACTCTGCACCACTGCACTCTACGCCACTATACTCTACTCTACAAAACTGTACTCCACATCACTGTATGCTGTGCCACTCTCCACCATTGTACTCTACGTCACTATACTCTATGCCACTCTGTTCTTCCCTGCACCACTGTGCTCTGTGCCATTGCTCTCTACACCACTCGACTCTGCACGACTCTACTATGCACCACTGCATTCTATGCCAATGCACTCCACACCACATCACTGCGCTCTATGACACTCTGCTCTGCAAGACTGCACTCTCCGCCACTGAACACTATGCCACTCTACTCTGCACCACTGCACTCTATGCCACTGCACACTACTCCGCGCCACTCTACTTCACTCTACGCCACTCTACTCTGCATCACTCTACTCTAGGCCTCTGCACTCTATGCCACATTAATCTACTCTGTACCACTACACTCCACTGCACTTTACACCACTCTACTCTTTGCCATTCTACACCTCTGCACTGTACCCTGCACCACTCAACTCTTCCCTGAACCACTCAGCTCTACCCCCTGCACTCTATGCCACTGTACTACACCCTGCACTCTATGCTGCAGCACTCTACTCTACTCGACACCGCTGTACGCCACTGCACTCTATGCTACTCTATATCACAGCACTCTCTGCTGGTGTACAACATGGCTAAAACCTATTGGCAAAGCCAATAACTCTTATACAGACGACAAATATTGACTCTGCCAATGCTTGTTCTGGATTCGGAGACGAATACTAATCCGAGGCCCCGAATTTGAATGTGTTTTTTCAATGGTAAAGTTAGCAGCTCTAGCTACTAGGCCATAGGTTTCACTACAAATGAGAACATTCAGAATGAAAAACACTAATTCACCAGTACAATTATGTTTTTTTACTCATTTGTATATTTCATTCTGGGAACCGTTTTGCACATCTGATTATGGGACTAGTAGAAAACAAAATCATAGAAATTATATTTGCATTTTACATTCCATGCAAGACATTAATGATAATAGATCATAAAGCACATTTTCACCAGAGTAAAAGTAAGTCCTTGCTCGTGTGTTCCAATAATTAGAGCTCATCTATATTATAAGGCTTGGTCCAAACAGGAGCAAGGAAGACATCCAGTACATGTAGAATCACCCCAAATCTGAAGCTGATGCACAAATTATGCAAAACAGCAAGTTGATCCCTAGTTCGTATTTTATTTAGGATGAAGTGCATTTTAGGCGAAAAACAACAGCTCTGTTTCTCAATGAAATAAATGCATTTGGCTAATTATCTTAAAACTGAGATGTATTTATTTGATGACTTCTGTAATGCTTACCTCACAGCGCAATACAGAATGGTATATTCATTTATGAAAAAACTGACATAGAATACAAAAAAAGTAGGTGGAGTATAAAGAAACCAGAAGAAATAACCAAGGTGGAAGAACACAAGAATCGATAACATGCAGCTTAATACACTCAGTCTAACATCAAATATAAGCAAATAAAACATGAAATGCAATGATCAATCTGTGAAGACCCATCCAAGTAAAATCAGAAAAAAGGTGTGCTCATTTACAACAGCATGGAAAGCAATTCGGATTCGAATTAATATAGTACTATCTACGTTAACCTCTAATGAAATAAAAGCACCAGTTGACACGTGTTTTGCTTGTGTTTGAGGTTATCAAAAGAGCAAAGGATACTCCACACAAGAGCAACCTCCACCTCTTTAATCTGCTCTTATGAAAATGCAACATGTGTAAGGAGATCTTTACATCATTCTAAAGTTGGATTATATTTAACTAACTCAAGAGCTGGGAAATGTTACCTGAATTGGTAAATATGTATAGCATTGACTGGCTCTCTGGGGACATTGTTTCATTAATGCAATCATTGGTCTGATATGAAGTGGATTGTAATCTAAAATCTGAGGGGCATATTCTCAAGGACACATCGCCTAGTTAGCGGCACTTTATCGCAGCCAAAGTGGCGATAAATTTATGGCACCATTCACAAGCCCAAAACACCATTTTACCCGCGATAGCAGCCGCAAAAAACATCGCCACAGATTACCCCCGCAACTATCGCTAATGAGATGCAGAGTAGGCATACCCGTGCAAAAAGTCGCAAAAACACCACTCCGCAACATTCTCAACGACCAGCCAGATCGGCGATAAGACCTCAAAACAGGCGATAAGGCCCGTTAGCAGCAGGAAACTAACACATGCTCTGACCTGGTGCAAAGTCAGACCACAGCCTGCACCACAAAATGGAGCCCAGCCCAGAGCCAAACCTGAAGGGCAACAGATGCCATGGAGCCACTGATCATGCAGCTCGGAGCCCCAACAGGGCCACAACACCCACCGCCACTACACCCAGGACCCCCCTCCCCGGACCCCTCCCCCCGGCCAAAGAAATGCCACATCAACTATACGGAATCATGTACCAAATAATCCGCCTGATGTCTCACAATCACATTTGGTGGCATGCATGTGTCGTCACAAAAATGAGCATCACACATCCACCTTCGATGTAACAAATGAAAATGTATTCAAAGAAACACAGAACAGAAATGAAGACACACGGCGGCTCCCCTCGGGACAATCCGTAGGTCACAGCCTTCAAGACAAAAATCATGATGAGAAGGTGTGTCTTGCGCACATCAAAGGACAGAGAGAGAGCGAAGGAGAGATAGAGAGAAAGAGAGGGAGCGAGAGAAAGACGGACAGAGAGAGGGAGCGAGAGAAAGACGGACAGAGAGAGGGAGCGAGAGAAAGACGGACAGAGAGGGGGAGCGAGAGAAAGATGGACAGAGAGGGGGAGCGAGAGAAAGACGGACAGAGAGGGGGAGCGAGAGAAAGACGGACAGAGAGGGGGAGCGAGACACAGATAACAGAAGAGATGGACAGGGAGAGAGAGTGCCCACAATGCGCACCCAGGCCACACTGCCCACCTGCTGCCACAGGTGTGTCTCCAACCACATGCCTGTATGTAGTGCAGTTCACCAGGTCACACATCTGAAACAGATCCGTCATCTGAAACAGAGTCCAGAGACATGAATGGCAAAGTACATACAATTGCACAAGACTTCATCGCCTGTCTGCCCCTGCATACCCAGGCAGATGTACCCCAGCCCCTCCCGCCGCCCAGTGGTGCATGCCCACCCCTGCGCACCCAGGCCTCACTGCTCACCCTCCGCCCTTGGCGTGTAGTAATGATGGCCCACCACGTGCCGCTGCAAGTCACATGCCCGGGGCCCGCGGCCATGGCACCCTCCACATCATGCAGCCCCGCTCTGCAGGCCACCAGGTCTCACATATGATTCTGGGTCTTGATTTCGCCATGGCAGAGGACATACCAGTGCACCGGGCATCATCGCAGGCTGCACACCCACTCAGCCCTTGAGGTGCCACTAACTCTGTGATCTGGGATGCGACGCCACGTGGCGGTAGGCCCGCGCTGCCCACTGGCTCTGGCCTACACTGCGGTCCAGCAGGGCACACAAATCCTGAGCAGTCCGGACGGCCGGGACGGGGCATCATCGCAGGCTGCACACCCGCCCAGCACTTAAGGTGCCCCTACCTCAGTGCACCCAAAGTCACCGTCCCGTGGCGGTGTGCCGGCCGCAATGTATCTGGTGCCACCAAGTCCGTGTCCCAAAGTCATGGACCCTGTATGATTGGGTATCGTGTTGCGGACGCCATCATGTCACCTCCGGTCCTGGGGAATGTGATGTTGCAGGGCCCGAGGCCCTCATGCCTACATTAACACCACATGGATGCACCCAGATAGAGAGTGGAAATGGCGTCGAGCACGTGAGCCCGTCCCTTTTCATTGTCAGGGTCACATGTCCCGTGACGCGTGTGCTGGATGGGTGTGGTGTGGGTGTAAACCAGCCGTGAGGGAGTGGCTGTGGCATGCTGACAACTAGACCTGTGAGCAGCAGATCACTACAGGAAAGACAGGGGACATGTAGCGTTGCCGTCCCCCCCCTGTGAGCGTAAGTGGAGTGGGCTGGCCTGGCGTATGCCAGTCCAGCGTAAGGGTTTGTATATGACCCCGGGGCCCTGGGCGTGGTTCCGTACTGGGCTGGACAAGGAAGTAACTCATGCATGTGTCCCTGTTGTTGTGTCAGCGCCACCCGGACCGCATTGGGAAATGTGTCACCCTGTGACCCCTGTTGTACGACATGAGCCACATGGACGTAAGAGGAGTCCAGTGAGCCTACATTCATTCATACTTCCACACTTGAAAGACCATAGACATGACACATCTGTGTGAATATGAATGTTTAATGCACATTCAGTGGAGTGTTGCATCTGGAGCAGTACAGGGCCATGCAAACCCCACATGACGATGTTGTCCCATGGAGGGCCAGCCAGGGTCCTTCAGGGAATGACAAGTCCAAAGGAAGAGGAAGAGTTCAGTCCGCAGGCTGATTGCTGTGTCAAGCATATGGCAGTCCATGTCGAGGTCCAAGGTGAGTGTCACAGAGTACATGGGGGGACAGTGGAAGGTGATGATGCAGAGGGCAGTACTAAGCCAAAGCTGGACCTATGGATGAGATGCATGCTGCTGCGTCCTTCTTACCACGAGGGCAGTATCATACGCATCTTCGTTCTCTGCTGTCTCATGTGCCTCACGTGTGGGTGGTGGTGTTCTGTCTCCAGCACTGTGTGACAGTGACACATCAGTGGCCGGAGGTGGAAGGTCTGCCGCACTGTGTGGCACTGACACTTCAGGGGGCGGAGATGTGGATGGAGTGGTGGCAGCAGCATGCATCCGCGCCAGGCCTTGTGGCAGCAATGCCATGAGGAGGGTCCTGAGGTCATTGAGGAACCCAGCTACCTCTCGCTGGTGTGCAGCCGTGGCAGCCGCTCGTTCCGCATTCGCCCGCTCCATGGTCTCCATTAACCTCTGCATGTTTCCCAACTCCCGTCAGGGCTCCAGCGATGTCAGCCATGATCCATTGGAGAGCATGGAGCGGACTGTGGGTGTCCGTTAGGGACCGTGAGTGGTCCCTGATGAGACTTAGACACCCACGTATGGCATCTAGTTTGTCTGCCATGCGGTCGAAGCCCACCCGCACCTGTTCAGCCAGATTCTCCTGGCACCCCAAAACACGGCATTGGAAGGCCATGTGTTCTCCGTGGGGGTCCTGGGAGGCAGCAGTGGTGGTGGGTGCTGCCTGCTGTATGGTCTGTGCAGGGGGTGGGGTCTCCTCGTAGCAGCTGGGCTGCCCAGCTCCTGGAAGTGGGCTGCGTAGGCTGTCCACGAGCAGTTGGAGGGCGTCAGAGTCGAAGCTGTGGTCGTCCTCTTCATCTCCAGAGAAGAGAGGGTAGGGCTGCTCTGCAGGAGGTGTTGATTCTCCCTCTGCAATGTGAAGGGGAGATGCAGTTTAACAATGTGTCCACATGTATGTTGTCGCATTGTACATGTTTACATACAGACAGCATGACTGGGTACATTGTGGCTGTTTGGGAGGAGCTGCCTATTTGATGGGGGACAGTGGACATTTCGACAACAGACGTGTGTGTGTTTGTACTTGTACATTATCAACGCACATTTCCCTGCAATGCCAATTGTGATTGGCCAGTGTCTGCACCCAGGCGGCACCAGTTGTGTCCTGTGTTCTGTTGTAGGTGTTTTGTGGATTGTGTCACATCGTTGTCAATGTAGATGTGCTCTGCATGTGATGTGTGTGCTGCATTTTTGGGGAGTCGCCCCTGCAGCTCAGATTTTGCTGCCCCTTTTCAATTTCATGAGGTGTGCCTTTGACTTCTGTGCTTGTACAGTGTTGACATGTTGCATACTTGGGTACGTTGGTCTCTTGGTGGGAGTTGGTGGTCTGGGGCATGGTTTGTCCGCAGATGTGCTCATCTTAATTGTGCATGTGTGCCATTGTGCCCATCTCCCGTCGTCCCCCAGTCCCTGGTCGTTACTCACCCTGTTGCTGTTGTGTCGGGTCCTGTTGAGCAGTGTCCGGCCCCCAACTCCTGCCACCGTCTCCCCACTGATGACTGTGGACACCATTTCCTCCATGTCGTCCAGCTCCTCCTATGGCGCTGGGCTCCCACCTCCAGTCTGCATTGCTGCCTTCAGGTTGTTGGCGAGTTTCAGCTTGGTTTTGCGCTTGACATCATTCCAGCGCCTCTTGACCTCGTCCATTGTCCTCTTCAGCACTCTGACTGCATTCACCTTGTCCACGATGGACTGCCATATTGTATTTTTTGTTGCCAATGACACAGTGGAGGTGACGAACAGTTGTTGATGGTGTTCTCTCACCTCCGTTATCAGGATCCTGTTTTCCTGCGGACTGAACTTCGTCTTCCTCTTCTTCTTGTCCTTGCTCCTTCCCTGACCCCGAAGTCCCAGGATGCTCCTCCAGGGGGCTTGTGGGGTTCTGGCTCTCCTCCGTACTTGCTCCGGCAACGCTCCATTGTGCTTCGCTGTTGTTTGGCATTTGTTTGTCTGTTTTTTTTCTACTTTTATGATGATTGTTCCCGCCTGACGCGTGTGGATTGCAGGCCTGTAGCTGGGTTTCGCTGATTTTCAGTATCGCGATTGGCCTCATCGCAGCTTTTTTTGCGTTGGTGTTTCGCATTTTTGCGGCGTGGCGTTGATTCTAACGCGGTCAGTTGACGCGTTATCTGGGGACTATCGCATGGTGCAGCCGTGTTGTGAATACTTGGTTAACAAGGCGTTAATTTCCCGCGATGGACTGCGATATGGAAAGTTGCGTTAAGCTAAATTTGCGGTGGTTATCACACGTTCTTGGGAATATGCCCCTGAGGGTTTCAAGCAGATAGATTAAATCCTTCACCTGTAGGAATTACCACTTCCATGTTATATTCATGTGGTGTCATTTTAGCCAGCAATAATTCTGGATATCCGAACTGATTCCTCATTTCCCACAAATGTCAGGAAACTGTGGAAATCACATAAACATAAATCCGTAAAGCAAGCCCTTAAAAGAAGCTCAATGATTTCATTGTAAAATCTCCCAGATTAAAACTGTGGTGAAGTATCTGGAGAGCAAGTGTTGAGCTACCTACGTTCATCGTCCAAACTGTCACGGGTATCTCTGCAGGGGCAGGGGGAATCCTGCTCATGATCGGGGTCCCTTTGGTGCAGACTGTGACAAAAGTAATAAAAGGGCAGTAAAGGAGGAAAGGGTATGAAGAAACTGGGAAAGGATAGGTAGATGTTGTGGATCGCAGAGATGTCTAGGATAGGAATGACTCCCAAATGTTGTCGAAGACTTCCAACTGGTTTTTTAGAGGCATATTTATTAATATGTTGATACTTACTTTAGTGTTGCGTCGCACTTGTGCTACCCTTGCATGGCTCAAGGGCGATACAACACTAAAGTAAGATTTATCAAGCCACGCAAGGCCACCATGCATGGCCTGCATGGCTTGATAAGTCTGGAGTAACACAATGTAGATGTGCTCTGCATGTGATGTGTGTGCTGCATTTTTGGGGAGTCGCCCCTGCAGCTCAGATTTTGCTGCCCCTTTTCAATTTCATGAGGTGTGCCTTTGACTTCTGTGCTTGTACAGTGTTGACATGTTGCATACTTGGGTACGTTGGTCTCTTGGTGGGAGTTGGTGGTCTGGGGCATGGTTTGTCCGCAGATGTGCTCATCTTAATTGTGCATGTGTGCCATTGTGCCCATCTCCCGTCGTCCCCCCAGTCCCTGGTCGTTACTCACCCTGTTGCTGTTGTGTCGGGTCCTGTTGAGCAGTGTCCGGGCCCCCAACTCCTGCCACCGTCTCCCCACTGATGACTGTGGACACCATTTCCTCCATGTCGTCCAGCTCCTCCTATGGCGCTGGGCTCCCACCTCCAGTCTGCATTGCTGCCTTCAGGTTGTTGGCGTAGTTTCAGCTTGGTTTTGCGCTTGACATCATTCCAGCGCCTCTTGACCTCGTCCATTGTCCTCTTCAGCACTCTGACTGCATTCACCTTGTCCACGATGGACTGCCATATTGTATTTTTGTTGCCAATGACACAGTGGAGGTGACGAACAGTTGTTGATGGTGTTCTCTCACCTCCGTTATCAGGATCCTGTTTTCCTGCGGACTGAACTTCGTCTTCCTCTTCTTCTTGTCCTTGCCCTTCCCTGACCCCGAAGTCCCAGGATGCTCCTCCAGGGGGCTTGTGGGGTTCTGGCTCTCCTCCGTACTTGCTCCGGCAACGTCCATTGTGCTTCGCTGTTGTTTGGCATTTGTTTGTCTGTTTTTTTTCTACTTTTATGATGATTGTTCCCGCCTGACGCGTGTGGATTGCAGGCCTGTAGCTGGGTTTTGCTGATTTTCGTATCGCGATTGGCCTCATCGCAGCTTTTTTTGCGTTGGTGTTTCGCATTTTTGCGGCGTGGCGTTGATTCTAATGCAGTCAGTTGACGCGTTATCTGGGGACTATCGCATGGTGCAGCCGTGTTGTGAATACTTGGTTAACAAGGCGTTAATTTCCCGCGATGGACTGCGATATGCAAAGTTGCGTTAAGCTAAATTTGCGGTGGTTATCACACGTTCTTGGGAATATGCCCCTGAGGGTTTCAAGCAGATAGATTAAATCCTTCACCTGTAGGAATTACCACTTCCATGTTATATTCATGTGGTGTCATTTTAGCCAGCAATAATTCTGGATATCCGAACTGATTCCTCATTTCCCACAAATGTCAGGAAACTGTGGAAATCACATAAACATAAATCCGTAAAGCAAGCCCTTAAAAGAAGCTCAATGATTTCATTGTAAAATCTCCCAGATTAAAACTGTGGTGAAGTATCTGGAGAGCAAGTGTTGAGCTACCTACGTTCATCGTCCAAACTGTCACGGGTATCTCTGCAGGGGCAGGGGGAATCCCGTTCATGATCGGGGTCCCTTTGGTGCAGACTGTGACAAAAGTAATAAAAGGGCAGTAAAGGAGGAAAGGGTATGAAGAAACTGGGAAGGGATAGGTAGATGTTGTGGATCGCAGAGATGTCTAGGATAGGAATGACTCCCAAATGTTGTCGAAGACTTCCAACTGGTTTTTTAGAGGCATATTTATTAATATGTTGATACTTACTTTAGTGTTGCGTCGCACTTGTGCTACCCTTGCATGGCTCAAGGGCGATACAACACTAAAGTAAGATTTATCAAGCCACGCAAGGCCACCATGCATGGCCTGCATGGCTTGATAAGTCTGGAGTAACACAATGCACCGCAAATCGCTACGTTGCATTACTCAACCACAGGGAGGCGTTCCGTGGATGGAGTGTGGAAGTTCCCACACATCCACCCATGGATTTTGGTGCATTCCTGGATTTACCAACACTGGTAAACCTGGGAATGCGTCAAAATGCTACGCCTCCCAATGGGAGATGCAATGAGGAGAAATATCTTTATTTCTCCTCATTGTTTCTTTTTTGTAAGTGTGCTGCATTTTGTGGATTGTTTTTGTGCAGTGCAGGAAGGTGCCCGTTCCTGCACAAAAACAATCCTGCCTCCAATGCAGACATTCTTGCCCCAAGGCACCAGGTGTCTGCTTTGGCGCTAAGCAGCCAAAAGTGTACCAGCACAAAGTAAGGACAGGAATGCGTCATATAATGTTGTGTGGCACATTCCTGCCCTCTAATGTCGTGATTGACAAATTGACCCCTAATATTATATAGCACCTGTTCATCAAAGGCTGTGTCTGCCAGTCCCGTCAGCCATTCTTCTACCATTGGTGCTGTCACTGACTTCCAGTGTTTCAGAATTCTTATCTTTGCTACTGCCAGTGAAGTTTCCAGCCATCTTTTCTGGTGATTAGTGATATTATCCACCTCCTGTGTGCCATGTAGAAGCACCAGGTCCAGGGAAGGTTGGAGGCTGAGATCACTGGAGTTCAAGAACACCTCCCATATTGCTTCCCAGTATGGTTGAATTTTTGGACAGGTCCATAGAATGTGAATTATGTCTCCCCCATTGTGGGCGCAACACCAGCACTGAGATGAGACTACCATTCCATCACTATGAAATTTGAAAGGGGACTAGAGCTAGTCATGCAAGATTTCAAAAGTAACTACATTTTAACTTGGCTTCTTGTAGGATTTTGTCATGAGAATAAGGAATCTTTTTCCAGTCCATTTCATCCGTAGCGTTTTCAAGGTATGGTTTCCAGCAGTTGTAGAGTTATCTCATTGTAGGCTGTGAGTGAATATGGTCAATAAGAGTATCATATAAGCCAAAAATATGCTTTTTGTGCATACTCCATGCATTAAATACTAGTGGAGGGTTGAATTGCCTAGAGTTTGGTGGTCGTTTCCCAACTTGCATGCACGGATTGCTTTTAATTGGCTTTTTTACTGGTTACGACCAAAATTCTTGTTGAAGGTCTTCAAAGGTGAGGAAGCGCCCACCCTTTATTTATTGACCCAGGGTCAAAAATCCTTTCTCGGACCATGAGGGCCATAAAAGCGGTTGCCAAACTCTATGATGTCTGTATTGTGCTGAAGAGTTTAGGAATCTCTTCTGATTTAGAAGTTTGTGTGACATTTTCCAGATCTTCTGTGTACCTTGGATCAGCCAATCTGGGGTTTCAAATTTGGGGTGCAAATAGTAGGCCAGTTGAGATAGGTGTATTGCGATGTTGTACTGTTCTAGTTGTGGCAAGCGCAATCCTCCTGCGATAGTGCTGGCATATAATTTTGATGCTGTCAGCTTTGGGGTGTCCCCTTGCCAAATATATTGTCGTACCTGGGTATCTAGTTGTCTCCAATGAGATACCGGCACTGTCACCAGCAACATGCCGAAGATGTAATTAAATCTGGGTGCACCCACCATCTTGATTGTTTAGACTCTACCCCAGAGTGAGATTTGCAGGTGTTTACACTTGACAAAATCCTTTAGCATTTGTTCAGTAAGAAGTTTAATATTGTCTGTCGTCATATCGTGCGGGGAGGTGATAATTTGGACCCCCAAATACTTCATTCATGTCAGCATCCACTTGAACTGCAGTCCAGTAAGGAAGGCCGCTGACATGGCGGGGGTTATGGGGAGCACCGCACTTTTAGACCAATTAATGCAGTAGCTACTGAAAGTGGAAACACTTTCCACAATGTCAATTAGCACAGATATAGAAGATGCAAGAGATGTCAAGTTCAGTAACATGTTGTCTGAGTATAGCATCAATTTCAAATCTCCCGCAGTCAGAAATATATCTTCTATCACAAGTGATTTCCAGATGGCTATCGCCAGGGGTTCTAACGCCAATATGAACATCAGGGGAAGAGTGGGCATCCTTGCCTGGGGTTTCTGTAGATGTTAGTGGAGAGTAGTGAAAGCCATTTCAGCATATTACCGCTGTGGGGGTATGGTACAGCCATTGAATCCAGGCCAAGAAAGTTGGGCCTATTCCCATTTTCCCCAGTAATCTGTACAAATAGTTCCACTCAACCCAATCAAAAGTCTTTTCGGCATCAAGGGAGAGGACTACTTGCTTGGTATCTTGGGGGCTGGCTGTCCAGAAAATGTGGCATAGAATCCAGTGGTGATTACGAGATGAACAGTCAGGTATAAATCTCTCTTGATTACTATGAACCAGCAATGGAATGTACTTTTTCAAGCCGTTCACCAGGACTTTGGAAAGATATTCACATCTGAATTGATGAGCGATATCGGGCAGTAGTTTTCACAGCGAGGATTGACCATACAGGGTTTCAGATCAACAAGATCGAAGCTCAGGTGGATTCAGGTAGTGAATGTTCTTGAGCGAAGGCCTCTCAAAAGAGGTGCCCCATAGGTGGGATGGAGTACTAAGCTGTGATGTTATAGAACTCCATCGGGAGACTGTCGACTCCATGCGCCTTACCAGAGAGCATAATTTTGATAGCTTCTGCTATGTTTCTATCCTCTATATCGGGGTCCATTTCTTGTTGACTGTCCTGGGTAAGGCCGGTTAAGAAGGTCTTCAAAAAAGTGGTGCTTCTGCGTCATATCTTCAGGAGCCTCTGCGACATAGAGGGCAGAGAAGTAGGCTGAGAATTCTTCCTATATTTCCCTTCAGTGTGTAAGTAGTTCTCTGTCACGGTTGTGCAACACTGGGATAGAGGATTTTGCTGATCTCTGATGCAATTGAAAACCAAGAAGCCTTCCAGCCTTTTCAGCTCTTTTTTGGTGTCTGTGTCAGAAGCATAAAAGAGATTTCTCAGCAGCCGATGTGAGCAGGGTATCAAGTTAATATATTTTTGTTGTAAGGCTATGGACGGTTGAGGGTGACGGGTTAAGTTGACAATCCTGTGACAGGACATAAATTTCTTTATCCAAGATCAGCTTTTGATTGCAGGTCTGTCATTTGGTTTTGTGTGAGTCTCGCGTCATCAACCCCCTCACATAGGCTTTGTCCGTGACCCAGAGAGTTTGGGGAGAGGGGCTTGAATTCTACATATTCATGCAGGTAGCCTGATAGTTTCTATTTCTCATCCATGAGTTTGTATCTTAAAGTGTCCATTCTCCACGTCACTTCACGTAGAGTTTGTAGAAGAACATCTAGCAGTAGAGAGACAGGTGCATGATCTGAGACACATTGAAACACATTGAATACCTATCCCACACGATTGAAGCCTAGGGCAAAGAGAAGCATTCAGGAGAAAGAAATCAGTCCAGGATTCTACATTGTGTGGATTGGAAAAGTAAGTGTAGTCCCAGTCGGTGGGATGTAAGAGTCTCTGTGAGAGCATGAGTCGTCATTGAGTTACTCAGGATGCCTCGGTCTGAATCATGTTGTTAAATGAACAATGATCCCTAAGCAATAAATGTGAACACGATACTGTTGGACAAGTAATAAATCTCAGAAATTGTTCCAATGAATATAAGGAAAATTATTTTATTTTTTGAGTAAAAGTAACATTAAAGAATATACCCTCGCTGAGGTAATTCCAAAACAAGTGTTAAAACCAGACAAAACCAAAAACATACAGGCAAAGAACAAAGTATGACCAGCAATTATGTGCAAAGTCAGGGTCACTTATTTCAAGAACAAACCACTTCTGCACCCAAGGAAAAAGTTTATACAAAGTCTGTATGTTTTTTGATTCCCTGGTTAGGCATAATTTACAGATTAGAGAAACAGGCTAAATTCAGTTTGGATGAGCAAGAATCATTCGACATTGGCAATTTAACTCTCATGCCTCAGGACTGAAAATACACTTTTTAATAGGGGAAAAGTAACGATTGTTCTCTGGAGACAAATATATGCCTTGCCTTTAAGGAAAGATAAGTTCATGAATGTCCGGATTGTGCAACTTCTATCATAAGCTTGGGATACATGGGTTTTTAGATGAGTCAAGACCGTGATTTTTAGGTCTTGCCTACAGACAGATTTAGCTGTCCATTTTTGAAGACTTATAGTCTACCATGCAATACATACAATAGGTTTTGGCCAGACCATTGTTCACAATTGGATGAATTACTTGCCTTTGTCAGGTGCCTGCTCTCTATGCAATGGTTTACATCCCATATCTTATGCTGTCCCACCCCAGGAGCATTGTTTTTTTTTTTAAACAGTATCTGACTAGATGAGTTGTATCCTTTTACTGCTGATGTGAATGGAATCTTTTTTAATTTCCCATGTAGTGCTCCAAGGGAGAGCAAGTCTTTCTTCGCTATAACCCCCATCGCCAGTCTCTTTCTGTACCACTTCCCATCCACGCCCACCCCAATCATCTCCTGACCCCATTTCACATACACACTCCTGCTGTTTAATTGTTTTTGCAATGGCCCAGCAGTTACACACTGCTGCTGGGTTGCTTGCTTTTTTCCCACTCGCACAATATTTGAAGCATACTCTTGTTTCTTAAGTTACCATTTCCAAAATATTCAAACAGTATATCAGAAATAAAGTAAAACAAAAAATAATAATTTCAAGATGACAATATTACGTGCACAAGTGTTTGCATGTGTGCGGACATGTGAACAGCCATATTAGAATATCTGTAAAATTTCAACTAAACTCATTGCAAGATGACCCACAATGCATGTGCATGTGTGCTCATTGTCGGAGAAGAGAATTAAATATGGCTGTCACAGGCACAATTCAATAAAGTAGGACTATTTGGTAAGTTCTCCTACCAGCCTTTTGACAACATAAGCCAATCATATGCCTTCTTTATGTGAGCCTAATTAACATTGGGCTTTTCCACTATAGATTTCTACCTTCTGGAGGACATCCGCACTGGATCTCCGGTAGTTACTACGCATCTCTAGAATCCACTGATCGGATTCGTTGTTTACGTGGTAAGTCCTTACCATTTGTGATGCATACTTGATTTTTGACACCTAGAACACACCTGACTCCTCTTTGGTTTAAACTTTATAGGTTGTCCGCATCGTTTTTCACAGTCCTGAGGAAGACCCGCCTTGACGCATGACATTCTGCGCTGTTTTCTGGGTCGAAACGTCAACGTTATCCTCATTCATGTCCAAATAGTCTCCTTGACCCGACTTAAAAAATCATCATTGGGTCTTGTGAATTCATGTAATGAAATTGGATATAGGACAGAAACATCAAAAAGAATTCAATTATCCATGTCACTTAAGTATGCCATTTATATAGCCCATCACTGACTTCACTGGTCACTTTATGTCACCTAATTTCACAACAGTCACCTTCTTTGTTTCGCCGCGATTTAATTGTGCCTGTGACAGCCATATTTAATTCTCTTGTAAATAAGAAAAGAGTAAAAATACTCTGTTCTCACAACTCATGTCTTTTTGGTGTGTTCTTATCATATATCTGATGCCTTAACATTTCATTTATTGAAAAGTTGATTTAAGGATAAATGGTTGCTTTTGTATTTGATTACACAGAACCCAGATATTGTATCACCCAACAGAACCAATTGTTGATTATAGTACCAATACCTAGGTTCTGAGGGACACAGGGCTACCCCATTATCTTTAATGGCATTGTGGGAGAAGAGCATCAGCCACTCTACACTCTTTCTAGAAGTCTGCATCCAATGCTAGCCCCACCACTATCCAGGTTTTCTTTCCATATGTCACTTTGAATGAGGAAAACACAACCAAAATTTAGATTATCAGCGTGCAGCTTTCTCATGAGAATGAAATAAAATCTTGAAAAATATACACAGAGGGGCCGATTCCGATCTCGGTCGGAGGCGCACCCAATACCATTCGGTCGGGAAAAAAGCCATGCGAAAGCCTGTTTCCCGACCGATCCGTACAGCACACCGAACGAGCAAGTACGATGCGCACAACAGCAAAAATCCGGCCGAGCCGTACTCACCCAAACCAGGTCCTGTTCTCCGACCGAGGCGAATCCGGAAACGCCGAATCGAGTCGCACGGAAGGAAAAATGCAGCCCCGTCCGGCCGGACAAGTACGATGCGCTTTCCGTACGCGCCGAACCCGCCGCCACGCACGGCACGTCAAAGCATCCGGGAGAGGCGCACATAAGCTCCGATTCGCGCCACAACACGATCCACGGCTACGAGACGAACACGGCAGCGACGAGGACGACGCGAAGCGACGAGGACGAGGCGAAGCGACGAGGACGACGCGAAGCAACGAGAAGGACGAACGACACGAACCAACCATGAATCCCTTCGTCCCGATCATACCAATATTCTACATTTACTACCGGAACAGGCACGGACGCGTACGGCGCAGAAGGTAAGCCAGACACCAACCACAAAACACATACAACACGTACACCGACACATCACACACACACACGGGGATGCTGAATATACTTACACCAGCAACAGCAGCACCATAGGGGCGGGATGCCCATCACCAATGCCACATATGCACACAGGGGCCTGAATGCGCACCACCACCCCTACCCAGGGGTGGCATGATGCCTACCATCACTACCACCCTCACCCAGAGGTGGCATGATGCCTACCACCACAACCACCCTCACCCAGGGGTGGCAGGATGCATACCACTACTACCACCCTCACCCAGGGGGGGCAGGATGCCTACCACTACTACCACCCTTACACAGGAGGGGCAGGATGCCTACCACTACTACCACCCTCACCCAGGGGGGCAGGATGCCTACCACTACTACCACCCTTAGCCAGGGGGCAGGATGCCCACCACTACTACCACCCTCACCCAGGGGGGCTGGATGCCTACCACCACCCTTAGCCAGGGGGCAGGATGCCTACCACTACTACCACCCTTACACAGGGGGCAGGATGCCTACCACTACTACCACCCTCACCCAGGGGGCAGGATGCCTACCACTACTACCACCCTTAGCCAGGGGGCAGGATGCCCACCACTACTACCACCCTTACCCAGGGGGCAGGATGCCTACCACTACTACCACCCTTACCCAGGGGGGCAGGATGCCTACCACTACTACCACCCTCACCCAGGGGGGCAGGATGCCTACCACCACCCTTAGCCAGGGGGCAGGATGCCTACCACTACTACCACCCTCACCCAGGGGTGGCTGGATGCCTACCACCACCCTTAGCCAGGGGGCAGGATGCCTACCACTACTACCACCCTCACCCAGGGGGGCAGGATGCCTACCACCACCCTTAGCCAGGGGGGCAGGATGCCTACCACTACTACCACCCTCACCCAGGGGGGCAGGATGCCTACCACCACCCTTAGCCAGGGGGCAGGATGCCTACCACTACTACCACCCTCACCCAGGGGGGCAGGATGCCTCACCACCACCCTTAGCCAGGGGGCAGGATACCTACCACTACTACCACCCTCACCCAGGGGGCAGGATGCCTACCACCACCCTTAGCCAGGGGGCAGGATGCCTACCACTACTACCACCCTCACCCAGGGGGGCAGGATGCCTACCACCACCCTTAGCCAGGGGGCAGGATGCCTACCACTACTACCACACTTACACAGGGGGGCAGGATGCCTACCACTACTACCACCCTCACCCAGGGGGGCAGGATGCCTACCACTACTACCACCCTTAGCCAGGGGGCAGGATGCCCACCACTACTACCACCCTCACCCAGGGGGGCAGGATGCCCACCACTACTACCACCCTCACCCAGGGGGGCAGGATGCCTACCACTACTACCACCATCACCCAGGGGGGCAGGATGCCTACCACTACTACCACCCTTACCCAGGGGGCAGGATGCCTACCACTACTACCACCCTTACCCAGGGGGCAGGATGCCTACCACTACTACCACCCTTACACAGGGGGCAGGATGCCTACCACTACTACCACCCTCACCCAGGGGGCAGGATGCCTACCACCACCCTTAGCCAGGGGGCAGGATGCCTACCACTACTACCACCCTCACCCAGGGGGCAGGATGCCTACCACTACTACCACCCTTACCCAGGGGGCAGGATGCCTACCACTACTACCACCCTTACACAGGGGGGCAGGATGCCTACCACTACTACCACCCTTACCCAGGGGGCAGGATGCCTACCACTACTACCACCCTCACCCAGGGGGGCAGGATGCCTCACCACCACCCTTAGCCAGGGGGCAGGATGCCTACCACTACTACCACCCTCACCCAGGGGGGCAGGATGCCTACCACTACTACCACCCTTAGCCAGGGGGGCAGGATGCCTACCACTACTACCACCCTTACCCAGGGGGCAGGATGCCTACCACCACCCTTAGCCAGGGGGCAGGATGCCTACCACTACTACCACCCTCACCCAGGGGGCAGGATGCCTACCACCACCCTTAGCCAGGGGGCAGGATGCCTACCACTACTACCACCCTTACACAGGGGGCAGGATGCCTACCACTACTACCACCCTTACCCAGGGGGCAGGATGCCTACCACTACTACCACCCTCACCCAGGGGGCAGGATGCCTACCACCACCCTTAGCCAGGGGGCAGGATGCCTACCACTACTACCACCCTCACCCAGGGGGCAGGATGCCTACACCTACTACCACCCTTAGCCAGGGGGGCAGGATGCCTACCACTACTACCACCCTCACCCAGGGGGGCAGGATGCCTACCACCACCCTTAGCCAGGGGGCAGGATGCCTACCACTACTACCACCCTCACCCAGGGGGCAGGATGCCTACCACCACCCTTAGCCAGGGGGGCAGGATGCCTACCACTACTACCACCCTTACACAGGGGGGCAGGATGCCTACCACTACTACCACCCTTACCCAGGGGGCAGGATGCCTACCACTACTACCACCCTCACCCAGGGGGCAGGATGCCTACCACCACCCTTAGCCAGGGGGCAGGATGCCTACCACTACTACCACCCTCACCCAGGGGGGCAGGATGCCTACCACTACTACCACCCTTAGCCAGGGGGGCAGGATGCCTACCACTACTACCAACCTTACCCAGGGGGCAGGATGCCTACCACTACTACCACCCTTAGCCAGGGGGGCAGGATGCCTACCACTACTACCACCCCCACTCATAGGATGGACAATGCATGACACAACCAGCACACCACAACCTAGGGAATGCAAGAAGGAGACATCCCCCCAACACCATGACAAGCGTGTGTAGACTGTGTCAAATGCCTACAACACCGAACATGACTTTGAACATACAATGTGACCCCTAGCACATGTGCCACACATATATGTGTGTGGCACCCACAATGCAAGCAGGCCATGACCATTGTGGCAATGGGGTCCAAACCCCCATCATCACAGTGACCAAAATGTAAGTGTGGGGTCCATAGCTGAAGCACATTTTGAACATTGTGGCAATGGGGTCCAAACCCCCATCATCACAGTGACCAAAATGTAAGTGTGGGGTCCATAGCTGAAGCACATTTTGAACATTGTGGCAATGGGGACCACACCCCCATCATCACAGTGACCAAAATGTAAGTGTGGGGTCCATAGCTGAAGCACATTTTGAACATTGTGGCAATGGGGACCAAACCCCCATCATCACAGTGACCAAAATGTAAGTGTGGGGTCCATAGCTGAAGCACATTTTGAACATTGTGGCAATGGGGTCCAAACCCCCATCATCACAGTGACCAAAATGTAAGTGTGGGGTCCATAGCTGAAGCACATTTTGAACATTGTGGCAATGGGGACCAAACCCCCATCATCACAGTGACCAAAATGTAAGTGTGGGGTCCATAGCTGAAGCACATTTTGAACATTGTGGCAATGGGGACCAAACCCCATCATCACAGTGACCAAAATGTAAGTGTGGGGTCCATAGCTGAAGCACATTTTGAACATTGTGGCAATGGGGACCAAACCCCCATCATCACAGTGACCAAAATGTAAGTGTGGGGTCCATAGCTGAAGCACATTTTGAACATTGTGGCAATGGGGTCCAAACCCCCATCATCACAGTGACCAAAATGTAAGTGTGGGGTCCATAGCTGAAGCACATTTTGAACATTGTGGCAATGGGGTCCAAACCCCCATCATCACAGTGACCAAAAGGCAAGTGTTGACAAAGTAAGAGGTGCAACTGCCAAACTGCATGGATGATTCCTGGTCACAGAACAACAAACACATCAGTGGCAAAGTAGTGTATGTGTCCCATTGCAACATAAATTGGGGGAGCCAAATCCTGCAGTGCAAATAAGACATAACTTTGGCCATGTGCAGACAAACAACACCTATGGGGGCTGACACCGTCAACAATCATCAATGACACAATGACAGAAGTGACCATCCGAATGCAGACCCACATATTTGCACCAATGGGCACACACATGCAGATACCCTGTGGAGACTGCAGATGTGAGGCGAACAGATACCATACCATGGCAGCAATGGGACACACAATCAACAATTAGCAACAAATGAGGGCTCCCGTCCCATCAGCCTGGTCATGGAAGTGCCAACGGAATCATCAGCACAGATCCAACACACTTGTATAGCAATGTTGCACTGACAACACAGATGAGTCCTTCCCCATTGATGCCCAAACCTGCATGTTCACTGGAGATGGCCACACGGTCAGGGAAGTAGACGAATAGAACAATGGCAGGCACAACAGATGTGCAGGGGTGGAAGCCACAGATGTGAAGTTGCCAATCTAAGTAGGAAATCTCATTGCCAAATACTGAACACATGACACCCTCAGATGCTGCTATGGATGACATGGATACACCACAGGATAGGACACATAACCCCTGGACCACATGGGTTCCTGCACAGTAACACTTCATTATCATGAGACCAAATATCACCATCACTGCAGCAAGGGCATTCTTAGCATCATCAACATCATGTACATCAGAAGCAAAAGCACTAGAGAACAGAAAGTTGCTTTATTCAGCATATGTGGCATTAAAAGTAGAAGTCCGGTAGAACATAAACAAAGGCCAATGGCCAGTCCATCAACAAAGTCACAAGTGGGTGACAGTGGCAGATGCCACCCTACACATGCCTGCACAAAACCAGGGACAATCCACTAGGAGGGGCAACCGGGGGTAGGCCAGGCACCGCAGGGACAGGATCAGGGCTCACCAGGAGGAAGCAGGGAAGGGGTGGTGGGTGCTGGAGAGCCACTGACAACTGCAGTGGAGGTGTCTGACATGGTGTGTGCCGGCACAACTGGGGGCATGGCTCAGATGTTGTGGGTGCCGGCACGACTGCAGTGGACCCTGCAGATGGAGTGGACAGGTCCGCCACTGCAGTGCCCAAGTCAGACAGGGTGGTAGTGGACTCCACTGCAGTGCCTACCACCAGGGGAGGAGAATGGGGAACAGGCAAGGTGGGCTGGACAGAGGGGGAGGACACCCTCACCACATCAGTGGCACAGACAAGCGCAGCGGGGGTGTGGTGCCGGGCGAGCAAGTGGCAGGGGGAGAAGGCCGGAGCCTCTTGGGGATGGTATATCTGTGGGTGGGGGAACCTGGGGCAGGGTGTGGCGGGGGCACCTGTGGAGTGGGGGCCTGAGGGATGGAGGAAGGTGACCTGGTGCTTGAGCTGCAGGGCGGCGGCGGGGTCTTGCTCTTACCACTCCGGGGGACTTGCGGGTGGGGGCCTCAGTCTGTCTGCACCTGGGGGAGGGTGTCCGGGGGCGAGGGGCACTCTGCTCCGTGTGGGGGCTTCCTCTTCCCCCTGGATGCTGGGGCAGCTGGATCGGAGGGGAAGAGGCCGAGGTCACTGAGGAAGAGGCGCTGGGTCTTTGGGGTTGCAGGTGAGGCAAGGGAGGGTGCTTTGGAGGGAGAGGCAACTGAGGACTGCGCAGTGCCCGTGGATGCGTGTGTGTGTACCAGGGCCCCATCCCCTGTGAGTCTGGTTTCAGTCCCCTGACTGTGCGTGCGTGTGCGTTTAGTTTGTGGCGTGTGTGTCTGTGTGCTGGATGTGTGTGTGCTGGTGTGTGCCTGTGCCGGTGTTTGTGTGCTTGGGACGGGCAAGGTGCTGGGGAGTGTGGATGGAGCAGAGGCAGGAGGGGTGAGGGACTGTCTGAGGAGGGACACTGCTGCCGTCAGGGAGGAGTCCATGGACCTGTTGCCCCTCTGTAGGTCAGACATGCCCGATGAGATGCCCTCCATGAACGACACCAGCTGAGTCAACAGAGCGGTGTACGCATGGAGGACACTCAGCATGGCTGTCTGCCCTACATGGAGCTGGCGAAGGAGGTACACAGACTCCTCACTCAGGGCAGCAGGGGACACAGGGGCAGGGGGTGCGGTGTCTGGCCCAAAGGAGACACGCTCCCGAACATGGGAGCCTCCACGGACCTGGGGAATGGGAGCCGATGGGAGGGCAGTGGTGGTGCTGGTGGTGGCGGGGACAGCAACACTAGCTGGGGTGTGGTGGCTGCTGACACCCGCCTCCACAAGGGAGTCATCCTCCGAGTTGCTCTGGTCCTCAGCTGAGGTGGATGGTGCTGAGGACTCCTCGGTGTGGCTCTCCTCGCCCTCCGTGCCACTGGGTCCCTCCGACCACTCCTCGGCTGCTGACCCAGTCTGGCTCACTGGCTCCTCCTGGTCCGTGGAGCTGTCCCCTTCCGTGGCCGTGGATGTATCTGCAAACAATGGGGAAACAGACAGACATCAGTCACCTGCACCAAACGCACACACCACTGTGAGCACAGCACATCACAGAGCAAGCCCTGGCATCATTAGTTGTACATTGCTAAAAGTGCCCTAACTGAACAGGAGAAGCCAATTGTCAGTCTGATGCCAAGCATGGCACTCACATCCCACATGGCCTTGCACCCATCTGTCTGGTGTCTGTTGGATTGCAACACCCCAGTGTGGACACATGCACCAAGTACACAGTAGTTGGACAGTGCAGAGGACACGGTGTGGACACATCACAGCTCTTGCCACTGAGTCAGTACAGGTTTCCGGATGAAAGGGATGCCCAGAGTCAAATAGGAAATGCATGTGATGCATACCAGCGACAGACACCATGATGCACCCATGTCCTGATAGCCAGCGCCACTATGGTGTGCATGTAGCACATGTCACTCCCCTGCAGGAGCACAAATAAGTTGACACATGCCATGGCAGAGGCATGACTGTTAAGTCATACATCACTGTCTCAGTGATGTATGACTTGGCAGCCAGACAACAACACTATGCACTGTGTCACAATAGTAGGTCATGGGGAATGCAAGTCCTGGAGCTGCACAAGTGCACATGTACATCCCCCACACAACACATCATCTCAACCCTCATCTGTCCAGGTCACACCTATTGGACATATGGGAGACCTGTGACACTACCCTCTGAACCTGAGCCCCTCACAATTTGCTGTGAATGGGGAACAGCTGCCTGAACATCACATTCGCATACCCCAGTCTGCACGGGCAGCTGATCAAACACCTATGTGACACACAAGTATCGTCTCCTATGGTCACATCTCCAGGGGCATGCTGAGCCCCTACCAAAAAACACCACAGCAGTCCTGGCAACTAATCCACAGCACACTGACACAGAGGCAGACACCGGAGGGGTCAAATCACTGTGCACAATGTGTCAGCTGATACACGGGAGTGGGAGTACAGAGTGCATTGCATGGCCTGGAGTAGGCATGACTGTCCTGCTCCACATGAATGAGGGATGTGCCCTGGACAGTGGATAGCTGGCTATGTATGTGTGACACACGTAATCTGCACACTCCTGGGGCCCAAACATTGTTCCCACCCGCTGCATGGGCGTGTGCCACATACCCCAGGCACATGTGGTGGCTCAGCTCAGCAAGTGGACCGCATATCAAAGCAACACGCAGATCACATGTCCAAAACCAGGCGTTGTGTGAACAATGGACCCACCCATGATGCCCACAACAGAGTCAGGGAAACAGATGCTGTCCCCCACCTTTAGTGAAGCAAACTGCAAGGACACAGTCCCAAGTGACACAATTCCCTGACTGTAAGGGCCACACCTGGGTATCAGATGAGCAGTGGGCAGTGCACAATAGAGGGACATGGCTCCTGGACAACATGACTGCTGCACTGTGGCAGTTGAACCAGGCCAGAGGAGGGCACCAAGCATGTAATACAGAGTTCACAGTGCAGTCTTTGACTCACCCCCTCCTTGCTGCTGTCTGGCCTTCAGCTGCCCATCCAGGTCTGGAAAGACCACCGCCAGGATCTGGAGCATGTGGGGGTCAGGGTCCGTGTTCCGCCCCTCCTGCGAGGAGGCGACAGCTTCAGCTGGACCCGTGCAATCCTCCGGGTCCAGCCCGAAGGTCCTGCCACCTCTTCTGGCAGTTGCGGATCCGGCGCTTGTAAACCCCCACGGACCGGACAGCCCGGACGATGTCCTTCCAGAGTTCCTGCTTCCGATGGGCATTAACCTGTCAGGATGACAAAGTGAAAAGGCCATTACCACACATGCAACATATCCGTGCATGACACAGTCGTATATACATGTCTCAATCACAGGGGCACATGATGTACACAGGCAGTGCAAAGCTGACCATGGACAGTTTGCCAGACGTCACTACATGGTATCATTGCATGGGAAGTAAAACCATGTTCAAATGCACTGTCACTGCACCATACCTGTCCAGTGCAAGTCACTACACACTATGGGGGTGACAACTACTCAGTGAGCCTGCTAGCCAGTGGCGTGCAGACTCTCAGCCTTGCTAGTCAGACAAAATGCACATTCAGAAAGGCAGTGCACAGAACACTCACCTGCTCCCCTGGTGTCCCATACAGCTTGCTGTACTGTGGAAGTAGGCTGTCCAGCAGGGCCTGGTTCTCTTCAAGGCTGAAGGCTGGGGCTCTCTCCACAGTACGTGCCATTGCAGGGTCCAGAGGGGCAGAGACAGCAGCAGTGCAGTGGCAGATGTCGTCTTGGAGCATGTAGTGCAGGCAAGTGGGCTCTCAGGGGAACAACCAGCAATATATATGTGCTGGAGAGGCAGATACTGTCCCTTGTGTCCAAAGTGATAGGTCCAAGTCGTTTGCATCTTCTGAATCTGGCCAATCCATGGAATAGCAGCACCAAAACACGCCCACAGCATCCTTCAAATCTTCAACTTCATGACATACATGATTTTGCAACATTGTTGTGGGTGACCAACTGATTTTCCAGCAACCGACTCGCTCGAAATTCGAAAACGCGTCCGTTGCCAGGCAAGCCCATTGTCAATGGGTGCGCACCGATCGGTCCATTGCGGTACAACGCGCACAGGGGTACAACGCGTACCCGCACACATTGAAAGCAATGGGCCGGCCGGAGGCACCGATCGGTCCATTGCTGTTCAACGCGCACAGGGGTACAACGCGTACCCGACACATTGAAAGCAATGGGCCGGCCGGAGGCACCGATCGGTCCATTGCTGTTCAACGCGCACAGGGGTACAACGCGCACCCGCACACATTGAAAGCAATGGGCCGGCCGGAGGCACCGATCGGTCCATTGCAGTTCAATGCGCACAGGGGTACAACGCGTACCCGCACACATTGAAAGCAATGGGCCGGCCGGAGGCACCGATCGGTCCATTGCTGTTCAACGCGCACAGGGGTACAACGCGTACCCGCACACATTGAAAGCAATGGGCCGGAGGCACCGATCGGTCCATTGCAGTTCAACGCGCACAGGGGTACAACGCGCACTCGCACATACTGAAAGCAATGGGCCGGCCGGAGGCACCGATCGGTCCATTGCTGTTCAACGCGACAGGGGTATAACGCGCACTCGCACATACTGAAAGCAATGGGCCGGCCGGAGGCACCGATCGGTCCATTGCTGTTCAACGCGCACAGGGGTACAACGCGTACTCGCGACACATTGAAAGCAATGGGCCGGCCGGAGGCACCGATCGGTCCATTGCTGTTCAACGCGCACAGGGGTACAACGCGTTCCCGCACACATTGAAAGCAATGGGCCGGCCGGAGGCACCGATCGGTCCATTGCTGTTCAACGCGCACAGGGGTACAACGCGTACCGCACACATTGAAAGCAATGGGCCGGCCCGAGGCACCGATCGGTCCATTGCTGTTCAACGCGCGACAGGGTACAACGCGTACCGCACACATTGAAAGCAATGGGCCGGCCGGAGGCACCGATCGGTCCATTGCTGTTCAACGCGCACAGGGGTACAACGCGTACTCGCACACATTGAAAGCAATGGGCCGGCCGGAGGCACCGATCGGTCCATTGCTGTTCAACGCGCACAGGGGTACAACGCTGTACTCCGCACACATTGAAAGCAATGGGCCGGCCGGAGGCACCGATTGGTCCATTGCAGTTCAACGCGCACAGGGGTACAACGCGCACTCGCGACACATTGAAAGCAATGGGCCGGCCGGAGGCACCGATCGGTCCATTGCTGTTCAACGCGCACAGGGGTACAACGCGTACCCGCACACATTGAAAGCAATGGGCCGGCCGGAGGCACCGATCGGTCCATTGCTGTTCAACGCATCACTGTACATGTGACTGGCATATGTCAGCATGCCTGTCTCAGATGGACATATGCCAGCCACAGATAGCTCCCAGGGAGTGAGGGGCACACCTACATCACGACAGCCTGTCCAAACCTTATCATAAGGCATGTAAGGCTGCATTTCCTATTGTGTGTATGTTGGTGTACATGTTGTCCTGTGGGTGTCACCTGTGGGCAGCCACCCCCAGGCTGTGCACGTGTTCATGGGGACAGGATCCTGGGTGTTACGTGTACGTGACCACTGTGATGTGCAACTGTTCATATCTGTGAAATGCCAGTGGTGTATGTGTATGCCATGTCACATACCCCGTGAGTCCCATGTGGGACGGTATGTTTGAGCCAGGGTGTCCCAGTGGCACAATAGTGATGGTCCTCCACAGTCTTTGTGCATGTAGTGTTTACAATGTCTCTGATTTCATGTGCACAATGGGAGACAGTCTCCACATCCACGTTGTGTGTGCATGGACTCTGATGTTGTGCGTGTGTGTCACAGACGTCCATGTCTGTCCTGCCATGGCAAGTGGGGCCACTACCTGTGGGGGTCAAGGTTGTTTTGCTGTGGTGTATACATGATACTCCATGTAATGCCAGTGTCCATGTGGCATTACAGGGTCCCTGGGAATGTACCTGTCGTTGAGCTGTGGTGCCTGGGGCACATCTGTCCTCACATGTCACTGTGGGGGTTATTGTGACACGGCAGCAGGAGATGGGAACTGTGACACGGCCTCATGATATCCAATGGGCCAACCTGGGACAAATTGATGCCACCTGTAGGACCGTGTTGACAGATGTTGGCCATGTATGTACCATACATGTCCTTCCGGTACTGCACACTTCATGTAGTTGTGCCTCATAATGATGTATGTTGGGATCTTGAGTGTGTTCAATGCCGCATATGTGGGGTGACTGACAATCTTGCTTACTTCTCCTCTGCACTGCAGGGCTCCTGCTGTCCATCGGCCATTCCCAGACCTGGCAACGATGGTGGAACGGGACAGCATCCGACGGTACCGCTTCACCAGGCAGCTGATTGAGGATTTGGCAGTGCAGTTGTCCCCACATTTGCAGCCTGGCCGGCCGTATCCTACAGCGCTGACCCCCAAGGTGAAGGTGATGGCAGCCCTACACTTCTTTGCCACTGGTACCTTCCAACATACTGTGGCAACTGCTGGTGGGATGTCACAGACCATGTTCAGCCGTGTGCTCCACGATGTTTTGGCGGCAATGTTGCTCTTCCTGAACCGGTACATCTATTTCCCTAGACTGCGACGACTCACTGACGTGAAGAGTGACTTTTATTCCCTGGGGAGGATGCCGCATGTCATTGGCTCCATTGATGGGACACATGTGGCTTTGGTACCACCACAGGCCCAGGAGCAGGCCTACAGGAACCGCAAGCACTACCACTCGGTCAATGCACTGGTGGTGTGTCTTGCAGACATGACCATCACACACGTGTGTGCCCGTTTCCCTGGTTCAGCACACGATGCCTTTGTGATGAGGAGTAGTCGCATCCCCAGGATGATGGCACAGATGCAGAACCAGCATGCCTGGCTTGTCGGTGTGTACTGACTTTGTGCCATTGTGTGTGATCTGATCTGTAGTATTCCGCCCACTTTTCCAAGTCAGCTAATGTGCACTTGTCTGTCCATAGGTGACTCGGGATACCCCAACATGCCGTGGTTGCTGACACCCCTCAGGAACCCTGTGACACCTGCCCAGATGCGCTACAATGAGGCACATGGTCGGACCAGGAGAGTGATTGAGCGGACCTTTGGTCTCCTGAAGAGCCGCTTCCGCTGCCTGGACAAGACCGGAGGGTCCCTCCCATATGCCCCTGCGAAAGTGTGCAAGATTATCATCGTCTGCTGCATGCTCCACAACCTGGCAGTGCGGAAGGAGTTGCCTCTCATCCAGGATGACAATGACCAACATCCGCCACCTGTGGAGGATCCTGGCCTGGACCAAGATGCCAGTGACGATGATGATGATGATGATGATGGTGATGGTGATGTCCGCACACAGCTCATCACCAACTTCTTTAGCTGAATGTGAGTATCCTGAGGTGTCATGTCAATGATGTGAGTTGGCATGATGTGTGGGTGGTGCTCTGGTGCTGTTGGAGTGTGTCCATGGGCTACTTGACTGGATGTGTGTTGCGATGTGTGGTGACAGGTGGGCTGTACTCCCCAACAGTGTTGACATGCTAACTTGGTTCTGGGTGGGTATCTTGTAACATGTATTGTGCATGAGTTTTGCTGTTCTGTCCTGTACTCCATTGCTTTTGACTGTGTGTCATTTCTGTCCTTCACAGGGTACTTTCAGATTCGTTTGGTCAACTGTGTCCACCGACGATGTGATTGCACATCCAGGCTGGTAGCTGTTGTGTCCCTACAGGTGATGTGCGCCACACCCATGGACTTCCTTCCGTCTACAGTTGTTGACTGTGTGCCCGCTACCAGGTGGGGTTACCTTGCATCTGTAGTGGTTACGGCATGTTGCAACTGTGTAATAAACCTGTGCTTCACTTTGTGATGTGCGTTGTCTGTGGTCACACATTTGACTGCCATTTGCTTACTGCACCTGTGGGCTACTTGACTACAACTGGGAATGGGTGTGGTGTCTGTGCATTGCACCGTCTTCCCTGGCAACATCAGTGTAGGCAATGAGTCAGATGGCCTAGGTGTGTATGTGTCGTGTAGCCCTGGTGGTGTGTCTCCCTCATGTGTATCACGTTGCCTGTACTCACATGCCTGTGTTGTCCTTGCTGTTGCAGTTCGCATACACAGTGTAATTTTGCAGTTCATCATCCCCATAACAGCACCCACGTTGGAATCACGACAGAGGCAAGTATGGTGTATTAGTGTGTTTATTGTGATACATTTGTGTTAATAGTGCATAGGATGGGTTGTGCTGTACATGAATCTTGCAATCCCAAGTTCCTAGGTGAATTGAAAGTCCGGGTAGACAGGATCCCCAGTATCGGGGCCACAGTTGTCTGACACATTGGTCCAACTTGTACTCCCCATGCAATGTGTGGGAGTAGTGTTGCCGTCAACAGGGTGAACAGTCTGTGCACAAAGGCGAACATCCAGAACAGGTTCAGGCTTCCTGGGAGTTGCGCTTGGCCATCGGCCTCTCACTTTTCCCTCCTCGGACGACCCCTCTTCTTGGGGGGGCCCTCAAGTGCAGGCTGCTGCGGTGCAGGGGACTCTCCGCCAGAGTCCTCCTCCCTCCCTGTGGCAGTTGCAGTTTGTTCGGCACCAGATGTTGTTGGCACACAGGGAGGTGTGGACTGGTTGCTGTTCATCTGGCGGAGGCATTGTAAAATGTCCCTGTGCACCGCCGTCATCTCATGCAGTGCATCCCACTTGGACTCCACGCGGGACATGTGTGAGTCCACACGGGACATGTGTGACTCCACGTGGGACATGTGGGAGTCCAAGCGGGCATGATGGGCAGCCTGCTGCTGTTTAATGTCTCTGAGGAGCCCCACTACCTGGCTGAGCTCTCCGGTGCTGGACTGGTACGCATCAGCTATGCGTACCAGTTGTGGGTCGTCATGCACACCAGCAACGTCTGCAAGCAGCGACCTCTGTCTCCCACTCCTCCCACCACCCCTGCTGACATGTGCAGTGTGTGCAGTGGCACGCACAGATAACCCTGGTCCACCTTGGGGGTTGGTGGTGGTGGTGGTGTCCATGGCCCCAGGTTGGTCCAGGGTCACTGTGCTGGTGTTGCTCCTTATTCTGTCCATGTCGGCAGGGATGGTATTCGTGGTGACAGTCGTTGTAGGGGTGGGTGCAGGGGTGCAGCTGGTGGTCCTGCTGGTGCTGCAGCTGGTGGTCCTGCTGGTGCTGCATGTTGACTTGCACCGGATGTGCCAGGTTGTTCTTCATCGTCCGAGGAGGACAGAGGCTGTACGACGCCAGTGAGCTCGGCATCCTCTTGAGCCTGGGACTGGGACTCCTCAGCGTCTGCTGCTGTGTCCCCATCATCACCTGTTTTTGGGAGACACAAACAATGTATGTCATGTTTCTGCAGGCATCAATGGTTGACACACATGACAGTTGTGACTGTGCCTCTGGGTGCGGGCCTGTACATTGCATTGTCCTAAGTCGTCACAGTCAGGGGTTGATATTGGTGTGGCACATTGTCCTGCATTATTTGGGCATTTCTATGTATTTTCTGGGGTGTGAACATGGTCTGCATTGCTTGTGTTTGGTTGACAGCCGGACCTCCTTCCCACCCACCCAGCCAGTCAGTTATCCCACCATGGAACGTGCTTGCGTTGCAGGGAGTGTAAGTTGTCTCTCAGGATGTCAGTCAGTGGTGTCCTGCTGTTTGTTGGTGCACAGTTGGCAGCAGGGCCTTGTGCTCCCCACAGCAGAAGCCAGTGTCAGCCATCTTGTGAGTCCTTCTCCACTCCCTGTGATGTGAGCATGGTTCAGGGTGGTGTTGATGGGACAGTTGTGGGGGTGAGCTATGTCTGTGACTACGACTCCCATCAAGCCATTGCCTCCACCCCACTTGCCAGCATTCCCATACTTACTTGCTTTTGTGTGGAGTTCAGTGTGTGTGGGTGTGAGGGCAATGGCAAGATGGCTGACAGTGGTGTCCTGCTGTTGGTTGGTGTGCAGTACCCAGCATGCCCTTGTGCTCCCCACGACACAGCAACAGTGTCAGACATCTTTGATGGGCCTTTCCACTCTCTGTGGGATGTGCATGCGTGAGTGTGAGCTTGCTGGGCCATGTGGTGGGGGATGTAGGGCTGTGACTACGACTCCCATCATGCTATTGCCTCCTCCCCCTTCCCAGCATGCCCATGCTTCCTTCCTTTTGACTCTGCTTCCCTGTGGGTTGGGCTGGCTGTGCTGACAGGATGGCTGGGAGTGTTGTCCTGGCAGTTGTTTGGCTAAGAGTCCCAAGAGTGTCCCTGTGCTTCACACAACATAACCCAGGGTGGTGGTGCTTTGTGGGATCTTGTGTTAGGATGGAGGGCATTGCATTCTACCAGGTGGGTACTGTGGAGTTTGTGTTGGGGGGTGTGAGGGGAGGTGCTGGTGACTATGGTCAGTGCTGCAAGTCCCCCTTCCCACCCAGCTAGCCAGATATCCCACCATGGAACGTGCTTGCATTGCAGGGAGTGGAAGTTGTCTCTCAGGATGTCAGTCAGTGGTGTCCTGCTGTTTGTTGGTGCACAGTTGGCAGCAGGGCCTTGTGCTCCCCACAGCAGTAGCCAGTGTCAGCCATCTTGTGAGTCCTTCTCCACTCCCTGTGATGTGAGCATGGTTCAGGGTGGTGTTGATGGGCCAGTTGTGAGGCTGAGCAATGTCTGTGACTACGACTCCCATCATGCTATTGCCTCCACCCCCTTCCCAGCATGCCCATGCTTCCTTCCTTTTGACTCTGCTTCCCTGTGGGGTGGGCTGGCTGTGCTGACAGGATGGCTGGGAGTGTTGTCCTGGCAGTTGTTTGGCTAAGAGTCCCAAGAGTGTCCCTGTGCTTCACACAACATAACCCAGGGTGGTGGTGCTTTGTGGGATCTTGTGTTAGGATGGGGGGCATTGCATTCTACCAGGTGGGTTCTGTGGAGTTTGTGTTGGGGTGTGTGTGAGGGGAGGTGCTTGTGACTATGGTCAGTGCTGCAAGTCCCCCTTCCCACCCAGCTAGCCAGATATCCCACCATGGAACGTGCTTGCATTGCAGGGAGTGGAAGTTGTCTCTCAGGATGTCAGTCAGTGGTGTCCTGCTGTTTGTTGGTGCACAGTTGGCAGCAGGGCCTTGTGCTCCCCACAGCAGTTGCCAGTGTCAGCCATCTTGTGAGTCCTTCTCCACTCCCTGTGATGTGCGCATGGTTCATGGTGGTGTTGATGGGACAGTTGTGGGGGGCAATATGTGTGACTGCGACTCCCATGATGCTATTGGCTACACTGACTTGGCCAGCATACACAGAATTCCTTCCTTTGAGTGGTCTTCACTGTGTGTTGGTGTTGTTGTGGTGGCTACATGTGTGGATGTGTTTGTTAGTTCAATTTGTGCCACTGCCTAGCTGTAGTTGTGGTTGTGTTTGTACATGTGTTGGCACAGTTGGATGTGACTTTTTTGATGGCATGTGTTGTGTTTCTCTGACTGACATACACATTTTGGGATGATTCTGTTCTGGTTGCTGTGTGATTGCTATGAGTGCATGGTTTGACTCTCCCCTTGACAGTGATGTGTGTGTGTTTTGTGGCAGTATATTGTGTACATTTGTTGTGTACTCACCAGGCTCTGGGATGTCCTCTAGTCCATATATGCTCACTGGCGGAAGGATGGCCCGCACCTTCTCCTCCCAGGGCCTGAGGTATATTGGCTTGGCAGGAGGGCCACTGCCGGTGTGTTGGCTGTTGATGTAGTCTTGCTTCAGCAGTTTCCGCACCCTCCTGCGCACGTCATACCACCTGTTCTGGATGTCGGTCTTTGTGCGCCGACATGGTGATTGGGCGTTCACCCTGTTGATGATCCTCTCCCACATCTTGGTTTTCTGCGACATGGGGGTCTGTTGGACCAATGTGCCAAACAGCTGTGGCTCTACCCGGAGGATCTCGTCTACCAGGACTTCCAATTCACAATCTAGGAACTTGTGATTCTTCTTGGGGGGCATGGTGATGGGTGGTGATGGTGAGTGATGTGTGTGTTGGTGTGCAGGTGAGGGTGTGTGAGTGTGTGTTTTGCTGGGTGTATGTGAGGTAGGTATTTGTTGGTGTGCTGATGGTGTGTGGCTTGTGTGAGGGATGAGCTGTGGGTGTGTGGTTGCTTTCTCTTGGGTGCTGGCAGTGGAATGGCATTTGCAAAGGCTCATGGTAGTGATTTGTGTCCTTTATATAGGTGGAGTTGTGGGTGTGTCTTTGTTCTCTGTCCCCACCCCCCCAGTATTTATTGGCTTGGTAATTGCTTGTTTGGCCTTTTTTTGGGTGATTTTTCCTTTGTGCTGTTTGTGTATGTTGGAAACGTTCTTGTGACCGAGTCGGACCCTGCATTGGTCTCGTACGGTGTTCTCCGTTTCGTTCACGCTGTGTTTGTGCAGTTTTCTATGCTGCGTACGCGTCGGTCGCGGTGTATTGTGTTGCTTCGGCTCGGTTTTGTATGCGTGTCGGTCGTACGGCTTGTCCTCCGTCCGACTCGCTCGTGGTTTTCGCGCCTTGCATCGTACTTTGCGGTTTGGAGTTAGCGTGTACGTTTCGGTCGGATTTGTTCCGGGTGCGTGTCGGTCGGTTGGATTCGCGTGTTTTTCCGGCCGGATTGCTGTTTTCCGTGCGGCTCGGTCGGTCGACTTGGTTTCGGTACGTGTCGGTCGGATTTTTCGCGCCTTGCATCGTACTTGGCGTGTCGGGCGCCACGGGTACGTGTCGGTCGGTATTTTTTCCGGATCCGAGTCGGTCGGTGCTTTTTCCGGCCCGAATCGGAATCGACCCCAGAATGTAAACTCTCATCCACTGAACTAGTCATTTTTGAATCCTCGTTCAGGTATGCCAAAGACACCATATTGGATTTCTTCATTTGGTCTACATGTGGGCATGGGAATTCTCCTGATTTTCATAACCTAAATTATGATTCTTAGATCATTGGCAGTGACGAACTGAAACCCAGACTCTTTTGAGGTCTTTGTATGATTGATTCTGTAATAATTTTTGTTTTTATTTCAGACATATTTATTGAGCCTAATGTCAATTAGGGCAATCTTTGCTGTGATTAGCTTTAATATTTTAGGCGTACTACTGTTCTGATGTGTTCTTCTGTTTTGTCTCTTGTTTTATCAACTTCCATATGGACTGGATTCTGCTCTGGCAGATTTTGAGACATTTTCGTGAAGATGGTCTAATATACAGATGAAACTAGAGACGGATGTGTCAATATCGTCTCTTTCTCATTGGGGAATATTTTTGAGTGCTAATTTTACAAAAAAACGAGATGTTATAACATTTTATACACAAGACCACCCTCAGCGGAATCTCACGTATATAGTACAAAGATAGGGTGGATTCTGCATTAGTGTATTTATTGAAATATGTCTGTGTGTGCTGTTTGTTTATACTCTATTTCTTTACTTTTTTAATATTGAAAAATATTGGAAAAAATGTTTAGTATTGAAAAACACAATGGATGTATTAGTATTAACTAACCTTGAGTTAGAATATGCATTTCTTTATATTGTTCCCGAGATTTTGTAATTTAGTGGCTTGGATTCTTTTGATACCAACCTTCCTTCAGGTGCATCAGTGTCAGTGTGTTGACTAGTACTTATCCAGTCTCTTAAGGTATTATTGCATCACTCTAGTGGTGCATAAACATGAGAATCGGACCGATACAAGAAGCAAGAAAGCTGAGCAGGCCTGTGTACAAAATAGGCGCAATAAGAAATCAAAATGGCACGGTCAGTTTTTAAGCAAAATAAAAATGTTTTAATAATATTGAGGGCTGCCATCTTCCATCTTTGTTTGTTATATTTATTCAAAAACATTCCAGTATGGTTGTTGTGCATCCACAACATGCTCATACATGGACTGCCATCTTGCAAGGATTTTGGACCTAGAGTGTGTCAAGGCAAGCAAGCACTGATAAAGTGAGTGTGACTGCATCCACATATTGAACCAAAGACCTATTAGTTTTAACAATGCTTGTTGTTTAACTGTGTATTTATATGTAGTATCATTGGTGATTGGTAAGATTCAAATAAAAGAGCTCAAAAGGAGCATTAGTTTCTGACACAGTTATGCAACAATAGAAAGCTAAACATTAAGGGCCTGGTTAGAAGTTGGGTGGTTAATTCCATTCTGTGTATAAATCCCTGTTTACCAACAGAACGCAATTACGAGTTTGGTTTTATTTAACTCATCTGATAATGTTGGGATGCATTAAATAACCCAACATTAGTGAAACTTCAGCAGGTCAAACCTGAGGAAATTTAACAGGGGGAAACATACTGCAATAAAACAGTGAGACATCTGCATGTTATTCCATGAACTCATAATAGGTGTTATTTATCTCACCCATTAAATAACATACCGCGTGGTATTGTTATTTATCAGGGGCGATAAATAATGCCTCAACTTGTAATCAGGCCCTTAGAAGGGTGGTGGCCAAGGCTTCATTTGAGACTCTAAAAACGGTGGGGCATATTATCAAGTGCTTTATCGCCGCTTCAGCTGCACTTTTTGCCGCTAAAACGCCCTATTAGCAAGCTGTCGCTAACAGGCGTAAGCGACAGCTTTCAGGCGTTAGCGGCCGGGTTTTACATCGCCTTGCATGTCAGCGATAATTATCGCTAATGACATGCAAGGTAGGCGTTCCCACTAAAAGCGACTGTAAACAGTCGCTAACACAACTAACCCCTATTAACAAGGCAGGCGAAGCGATAAAATAAATCGCGCTAAGCGCGTTTATCGCTAGATTTTAACACCTGCTACTGAGGATGACTTACCTGTTTAAAGTATAGGAGGTGGATTGTCAGGCTGAATCCATCTCAGTGCGTTAATGCGAGAATATCGCTGCTTTTCCAGCGATATTCTCACATTTTGTCCGCTATCGTTGGAAATTTTATCGCTATGGAGATAAACCTTGTTAATAGGGTGTTATCTCAGCGATATTTTCCAGCAATAGGCGGCGTTAAAAAAATTCGCGCTAGGCGCGGTTAGCGATAAATATCGCTATTCCTTGATAATATGCCCAGGTATATTTTAATTTTAGGTACATATTTGGCATCCTTAAAGTGTTGAACATGCAACTTGGACTCAAAACAATGACATCACGTCACCATATAAAAGTGTACTGTTATACTGATTTTATGGAACTATCTAAAAATAAAAAAGCAGCTCGAATATGTGACCCGATATTTGGATTTGATTCAACACATAGCATTACAACTTGCAGTGGCACGGAGAGAGCGATTATAGGCCCAGGTGGACACAGTGCCGCTGTCACCATGCTCACTCTTTCCCTGCTCCTTGAACATACGTCTCGTTGTTTGACATCATGTATGTTCTTCACATTTTTGTCCTTTATGTTATGTCATCAGCAGAATAGCCATCCAGCATTCTGCACACGAGCATGACACGTGTTTTCATTCTAATGGATTTATCATTGGGTAATTACCAGCAAGACAACTTGATTAAATAACAGTCACAATCAACAGTTAATCTAATTAATATCAATTACAATTAGCAGCATGCTCAGGTTACACCATCTTCTACATGTCTTTCACGCCTCTGTCGTATATAATAATTCAAGTTATATTATTAATGTACTCCATTCTAGTGTCCCTTTCTATTTTGTATGCATTCTCATCACATCATTTTCATATTGAACTTTTATTTTATTTCTGTCAGTAGGTATGTATCTGCTACGGGGAGACTTAAAAAGCCACCTCGTTTTCATGAGACAATTTATCAGCAATACCCAGCATAGTTCATTGTGTCGCACCATTCATCATGTATGGCAACAACATGGAATTTCAATACTTATAATTAAGGCTCCCTGTTTTACATTTTTACAGATAAATACAGGCAGAAAACAATTTATGTCCCTGCCTGTGCTTATTTTTAAATGTGGATAAAACCGGAAATTAGGTTGTTTGAGTGATTATAAATGCTGTCATGGCCTTAGACAAATAGCTCTCTGGATTGACAGGTAAGAAAGACATTTTGGAAATTTGTCTCAAAAAGCTGTGGATGTGTGCAAGTTTGATACTAAAATGTTTATGTTTTCGTACACGTGTACTGATTTAATATCTATGGGTGTTGATATCATTGAAACCTGCCAGGCATTCAAGTACAAGGGTACTTTTATTGGTTTAATATATGGGGAAACATGCTAGTTTCAGCTTCATGTTTTCAGAAAACACAAAATAAATATGGATAAACACAGATGAAATGAGCAAAATATAAATATGGAGAAATATAGATGGAAGTGTCAAAAATAAATACTATAAAACCAAGAGACCTAGTTATAATTTATTTTTAAAATTGTGTTAATTGTAGAACTTGACTCCTTAACTTTGATTCACCAAAGCTTTTAAAAATATATCTTTCCTCCCATATTTCTTTAATGTTCAAATTCTGTCACTGGCCTTAGAGTTGCACGCCATAAGTGCAATTTTAAATATAACTTCTGTGAGGTGATTTGGAATACACTGCTATGTGTAATCTATTAGCACTAATCGAGTACCATTAACAAGGCCAAGCCCTGATGGCCTGATACTCCCTTTCAAGGGAGGGCTACATGCAGTCAATATGAATAAACACAAAGCAGGCTTATTTATTTATTTTTTAATGTATGGACGTTTTAAGTGTGTTTGCATCCCTTACAATTTCAGTGTATAAATTAATCAATGTTGACATATGTTGTACTGAGGGCATGCATGTAGGCTCTTGGGATGCCATGTACTCAAATGGTATGCATCTTGCAACAAATGGACATATGTTTCTCTGGCAGCCTCGTGCGACTATACTATACACTCAAAGAGCTACTCAGTTTATTGCATTGTCTTTATAATATAACCACTGAAGTTGTGTTTTACCATTCATAATACTCAGTTGTAGGTACAATATTTGATATGCAGTACTGTAAGGAAGACCGACCAAACAACTTTTAAGTAGGCCTGGGCCGAATTTTTTATTCCGTTGGCAGAATCAGAGGAATTTTGGTAACGTGGAATTACTGGTAAATTAAAACTCTGCCACTCCTCTGGTGGAGTTTAGAAACCACTGCATACCAATAGGTGCCCATCCTTTGTAGTGACTATGGGGGATATTCTCAAGAACGGGCGATAATTATCACCAACCTAGGATAACGCAATTTTACATAACGCCGTCTATCGCGGGAAACTAACGCCGTGTTAACGGTGTATTCCGAACACGCCGGCAACAGGCGATAGTTTCCCGATAACGAGTCAAATGTCCGCGTTAAAATTACCGGGACGCCGATAAAAAAGGAAACCCGAACGTGAAAAAAGTGGCGATGGGCCCAACAGCGATAAAAATATCAGCGATAAGCAGCGCCAGGCTTGGCATTGTGTACATTCTTCTTCATCGGTCATTTGATTCCTTCGCACATTCTTGGTTCCCACCTCTCCCCACATTCTGCAATTGTGTGGCAGAGGGGCTATGCCTTTGTGGATGGTTTGTCTACATGTCTGGCCCCTGTTACCACAGTTACGTGTGTTGTCGTGTTTGGTAGGTGGGCATGTTGGTTGGCATGTTCTATGTGATTTTGTTACGTGTGCATTCCCACAGCTGTGAGTTGTATGATTGTGGAGTTGAGGTGTGTGGTGTGTTCCGTTGGTACTTACCAACGAGCAGTCCATTTCCATAGGTGCCATCCTGAAAGCGCTGGTTGATGATGGACTGTCGGAAGATGTAGGAATCATGCACACTGCCTGGGAAGTTGGCGACGACATTGGTGAACAGTCCGCGGTGGTCCACTATTGCCTGCACATTGATGGAATGCGTGTGCTTTCTGTTGCGGTAATTGTGTGCAGTGTCGGCAGGGGGCACAAGTAGAACATGTGTGCAGTCAATTGCCCCCAACACGTGCGGGAAGCCAGCTATGGCGTAGAAGCCTTGCTTGGTCTCCAGCTGTTCCTGCGCAGTGTGGGGGAAGTGAAGTTGCTGGGGTATCAAGCTGATGATGGCATCCAAGACAGGTGTGACGAACTTTGATAGCGCTGTCTGTGAGACTCCTCCGACTCTGGCAGTTGTTGGTTGGAAGGTACCAGAGGCCAACAACTGCAGCACAGCCAGCAGCTTTGTCTGCGGAGGGATGTTGGTTGTCCGCTGTGTTGGTACCGTCAGCCTGTGGGCAATGTGGGTCAGGATGCCGAGGATGGTTGTCTTTTTGAGCCTGTAGTGGGCAATGACATCCTCTGGCGTTAAGTCTCTGAGACTGGTGCGTTTTCGGAAGGTCCGCTGTCTTGTTCTGCGCTGCCTCGGTGGTAGTCCGGGGGGGGGGTGGTCCTGGGGGTGGGGGTGGTGGCGGTGGGTGTTGTGGCCCTCTTGGGTCTCCAAGCTGCATGATTAGTAGCTCCATGGCATCTGTTGGTCTTCAGATGTGGCTCTGGGCTGGGCTCCCTTTATACTGTAGGTTTTCGTCCTACTTAAGACCAGTAAAAAGCAGGTCTTAAGTCCCTGCTGCTGACGTGCCTTATCGCCTGTTTTTGGACCGCATCGCAGGTCTGGCTGGTCGTTGAGAATATCGCGAAGTGGTGTTATCGTGAGTTTTTGCATGGGAACGCCTACTCTGCATATGATTAGCGTTAGTTGTCGCTGTCAGCCTTGGCGATGTTTTTAGCGGCAGCTATCGCAGGTAAACTGACGATGCCGGCTGTTAGCGCAGGCTTGTGAATAGGGCGATAAATCTATCGCCACTTTCGTGGTGGAAAAGTGCCGCTAAATCGGCAATGAGTCCTTGAGAATATGCCCCCAAAAGTTTTAATCACTGCAGAGCATGTAAGAAGGGCGTTGTGTAATATGCAGGCCACCCAATGGTATTTTGCTGCACTATTTTCTGAGCGCAAAATGCATCCTTGCATCCAGTTTTGGACACCAGGGTGCATTTAATGCTAAGAAATACCGCCAAATGCCCACTCTGCCCCATTGCTGAATTCCGTGGAATTTTGCAGAATTTTAATGTAATTCCGCAGAATTCCGCTGAACCAAACTCTGCAAATTCCGCCCCCCCCTACTTTTCAGCTTACCAATCCCATCATTGTACCTTTGCTGCTCAAAGTTTCCCTGTCTTTTAGATTATTGCCATCAGTTTGTGGGGCTACGGTTCATGAGAGACTACAGAAAATGCAAAGTTGTCTTCTAGAGGTACTCAAGTGGAGTGTTCCTTAAGGGTAAACGCTCCCTTGCCTTCCCCATCCCTGCAGTATGAAAAGGTTGGTCTCCTTTGACTGTATCTGCACCAACCCTGGCTGGTGGCAGCATAATTTATGATTTTGGGTGAAGTAACTTCATCCAAATAAGTTTTCCACTGGTCTCCATATGAAAATTAAGTTAGTGGGAACGTATCACATAAAGTGAAAATTGCTAGTGTTAATTTGAGAAATGGTTGCAGCAACAGGTTTTGAGCTGACTTGTTAGAGCTTTAAAAGCATGTGCTACATTCGGCTGGACATGTAGCAGTTTGTTTTAAATGTATTGACGTTGTAAGTGTGAATTCATTCTTACTGTTCCTCACCATTTCAGTGCATGAATTAATCAGTATTGACATATGTTGCACTGAATGCATGTGTGTAGCAGAGGTGACTGATGTTCATGGGCACCCTTTGAGATAGAGGCAAGTACAGGGAAAATAAACACAGAGCAGCTGAAATTAAATTACTGCCTAGATGCAGTGTGCTGAATTTCCTGGGTGAACTCTAGTGAACTTTGCAGATGTCCTACTGTGCCAGCCGGGCGAGGTTTTCTTTGACCTGCAGGCACAAGCTACAGCAGTGACATCACATGAGAGGGAGTGCTGAATTAGAAAGCCAGGGATCCGGTTGCTTTTGGGGAGAATGACACTGGCCCTGGGAGGAGTTACAAAACTCTATGCACTTCAATGGCTGCGGGTCGGGCAGGCCGATAGGTACAAGGAGGGAGTGGGTGGCAACAATTTGCTGCTTATCACAGAAGGGCAGGCTGTAGGAGGAGTGCAGGGGGCTGCTCTCCTGGCAGTAACACATGTTTAGTACTGCATTTGGTTTTACTATGAAAGCAATTTTATGGAGCTGAGCACACAGAGTGCTCCTCATCTTGATCGTAGAGGTCCAAGAGAAAGAAGGAACCAGCTGCGGACAACAATTGCACTAGTAGACAGAGACGTAAGTTTGCAGTTAAGTCTCTGCATCAGGGGCATCGTCACCCCCACCACCATTCCAACACTGTGAGCATGTCTGTGTGACGATGTGTGTGAGTTAAAGTGAGAGAGATCAGTGAAGGAGTAAATCAGAGTGAGTGAGAATGAGTGACAGTAAGGACGAGTATGTGTGAGAATTAATGTGAGTGAGTGAGGGCGAATGACAGTGGGTGTAACTGAGTGTTACTGTGTGTGAGTCGGTCAGACTAGAATGAGTGAGACTGTGTGGGTTAGTGAGACAGAGTGAGACTGAGTGAGTCAAAGTGAAACAGTAAACTTAGGGGGTTATTTACAAGAGGCCTGCGCTACTGGTGCATCATGTTTGTAGAAGCCCCGGTGGCGCAGGCCTCTCAATCATATCTATGAGGCGACGCAAAGCTACCCTGCGTGGGTTTGGATGGCCTCAAAGTTATGGAATAAGACAAAGCAGCTCAAAGTGCTGCATGCCTTTCTCTGTGTCAAGGAGGTGATCCATGGGCATTGCGGTGGGTGTTACCATGCAACACCCATGGATTTTGAGGCTGCTTCAAGTTTACAAAGTCACCTAAACCTGGGGCAGTATCAAAACCTTATGCCTCACCAGAGCAGGAGTAATGAGGAGAAATGTTTTAATTTCTCCTACTTTTTTCCTCTTTCCATGTGTGCTGCATTCTGCAGCACACATAGAATGAGGATAACACCTCCATGGATTGTTTTTGTGCAGAAGGTGTCACTTACTGCACAAAAACAAGCCTTCCAACAATGCAGAACAAGGGTGCCTGTGTTGGTGCAATGCACCAAATTGTGCGCCGGTGCTGGCTGAAAGAACAGGAATGCACTGTATCTCGCACATACGGTGCATTCCTGCCCTTTCGATTTGGCGTAGAGCATTGCTGCAAAATGATATGTGTGCTGCCCTATGCCAAATCTTTGTAAATGAGGCCATTACTGCAAGAAAGTTTGAGAGAACCCATCAAGAAGAAGCTCATTGGAATTCGAACCAAGGATTACTCCCCACCATTTTTAAAGGCCACCAGCCACCACTGGTGTTTAGGCTCTTGAGACATCATGTGCATATTTGTTAAGCATATGGCAATAAATGGATATAAGTTTATCTGGCAGCCTCTATACTGTATACTCAAAGAACTGCTCGGTCTTTTGAAAAACACGCAAATTAATCTTCTCAGGGGGGACTGATTTGGTGTGTTTCTAGAGGGGAAACATTCCATTTCCTTCCACATTGTGCATTGTAAAGTGGTTTGTCTCCTTTGACCTTTCTCTGCACCAGCCCTGTCTGGCAGCAGCATAATTAAATTTTTTGGGTGAAGTAACTGTACCCAAGTGAGTTGTCCATTCGTCTCCACATGTAAATTAAGTCCAGGGGCCATATCACATAATGTGAGCACTGCTAGTGTTAATTTCAGAAACAATACCAGCCACTTTTTTGGATTAAAACTTTAAAAGCGTGTGCAGCTGTTGGCTGGAAAGAAGCATCATTTGTTCACATATCTAAAGTAGAAAGAAATGCATAACACTAACTTACAGAAAGCAGCATAATAACACTGTTAACCCTTTAAATGTTGATAAAGTGACATTCACTTCTTCCACACTACCTGAACGTCACATCTCCTCACTCTGGGTAGAGAATTTCTTTGGTGCTCACACCAGAGGGATTCCTCATGAAGTCCCACCTCAGTCTAACATGGAAGAGCTTCCCCAGCAACCTGAGACTTTTGTTTTTTTGCAAATGACAATCAGTGCATATGATGCATTTATGTCATTACCATAGAAAGTGAAAGTAAAACAAGACGTTTGGATCCCTTCACTTTAGTTTGTGTTTGGGAGCGAGCTTTACCCCTGAGCACTGATCTCAATAGGAGAGATGTTAATAGAATGAGGAGATTCTAGCCTTTCCAATCATACTTTTGCTAGCGTTTACTTGCTCAGAGTTCGCCATGGAGCAAAATCCCTGAGCAGGTATTCATCAACTGGATGACCAGGGTGGTTGAAAGATGAAGCAGAGGCCTCTTAGGAATGACCAATTGCTCCCTCACCCAACAAGGTAGGCAAAAGTATTTCTGCCACTCAGGGGAACAATAGGAAAATTAGGGGGGTTAACCCCAAATCTTCCCCTCTGCAGGGGAAGGAAAGCCTACTAGACAACAGGGTTGTTTTGTTTAAAATGAATTAGTGGGATGGGGCTGGCTTGTCCTAAAATTAGGTCATGACTCACACCTAAAGGGCAAAAGGTATTTCTGCCTCCTTCCTCTCCCCGCTCCGGAAGGCACATTGGGAAATTTCCATCCAATCTGCCTTCTTTCAGGGGAAAGAACGCACACTAGATACCATGGATACATGGTTGGGGTCTATGGGGTGGGAGCCAGACCATCCAGGAATCTGCCACATTCCCATTCCTAAAGGCCCTACAGTCTTTTTACCCTATGGGGCGGCAAATTGCGGGATTTAACACCAGTCCAATCTCCCCATGGAGAAGAAAGCCCACTAGATAACAGGAAAATATTTTGTTAAGACACAATGGCATGGGAGTCAGCATGTATTGGCATCGGTAGTAATCCCAGGCTTTCTGTCCCTTAGACAAACTTATTCAAATCACCCCTGCCCAAAGTGGCAGAATGACAACCAGATAACAGACATAGATTTAAAAAAAAGGATTGAGACTGCTCTGCCCAGGCATTGGTCCATATCCACTATCCTAAAGCCCAACAGTACTACAGCCTTACAGGGTAGATTGTGAATTTACCCCATATCTGGTAGAAAAGAAAACTGACTATGTAACAGGAATAGATTTAAAAAACGAATAAATGAGTGGGGCATGAGCCTTTCAATCATTGTGCCATACTGTCCACCCGTAAAGCCCCAACAGAATTTTTGTCTCTCCTGTGCTGACAGATAGGTTATTTACCCCCAATCTGCTGTACCTGTGGGGGCAGCAGAAAGCCCTCTATTTACCATGGATAGATCTTTTTTTAAGTGTATTAGTGGCTTGAATGTCCTGGCATTGAGCCATATCCCTCATCACTAAAGCCCCAACCTTCTGTTTGCATCCTTGTGGAATTAAGTCTGAAACTGCCCTCCCTGGGTGAGTGGGGCAGAAAAACCACTAGGTACCAAAGAAAGATTTGTTTTTTAAACAAAGGTGTGGGCACCCTCCTTTCCTTGCATTAGGCCATACACACCATTTCTAAAGCACTAACAGTCTTTCTGCCCCAGCTGAAACATTGTGGGATGTACTCCAATATACCTTCCCTGGGTGGCATAAAGTGAACTAGATACTATGGGCTGTATTAAACTACCCTGGGGGCATACCAGGCATTTGTGCCTGCTTTTTGCCTCCCTCAGGCACTTGGGGCCATATTATCAAGAACGGCGCAAACATTATCGCCGCTTTAGCGGCAGGAAACTGCCGCTAAAGCGGCGATAAGGGGCTTGATAATATGCCCTAGAGAATTCCAATAGAAGCCCAGGTTTGATGTCCTTGACACCAGAACCTGGGCTTCTGTTGGAATTCTCTAGGGCATATTATCAAGCCCCTTATCGCCGCTTTAGCGGTAGTTTCCTGCCGCTAAAGCGGCGATAATGTTTGCGCCGTTCTTGATAATATGGCCCTTGGTATTGTAAAATGGGCTGCAGATGCTTTTGCGGACTCTTGTATAATACGGTTAACACCGGCGCACATCTTGCTCCTCTGTGGTCATGAGAGTGTGGCTCTAATCTCTTGTACTGAATTACAGACGTTAATGTGGAGAAGTGAAAAACCTCTTGGGAGGCACACTCACAGTGCACTACATGAAAGTGATACACAGTCATTGTGACCCCTGAGGGTGCCCCTCCGGCAGAGGGCACGGGGCCCTTGGGACTGTCCTGGATGAAATGTGTACAATGTCCTTTGCGAAAGATAAGCAAAATGTCCCAAAAAATTGGTGAAATCATGTAGTTTTGGCATTTAGCACTATATCTTAAGTGCAAAATCCGTCTTCACACCTATTTTGGCATGAGGAAGAATATCACGCTGAAGAAAATTGAACAAAATCTTGCATGCCACAGACAACAGATGCTTGCATTCGGTTCGTTTGCATTCTTCCCATGCTCCTGCAGTAGTATTTTTACCAGAATGAACTCTCAGTTACGCGACATGGAATGTTGACGTTATCTCAGCCATTTTGCACCCCAATGATAACCCAAAATGTCGGAAATTATATGAGGTTATACCAGGGTAGATTACATTTTGCCTAGGTCTACCAGGGACTTCGAGGTATTATCTTTAAAGAAAGTCTGGTTAACCTCCAGTGAAAGACAGAGATGTGGTTTGAACCTGCAGTGATATGTTTCACTAATGCCTTCTACTCGACACTGGTTTGAATTTTCAGAGTATGTGTGATGAGGACAACACTATTAAAGGATCACCATGGCACAAACAGTGATAGCGTGTCCTATTTGTCATTCAGACCCAGGCTTTTTTCACGCTTCCCACTGCTGGAAATCAAGCAATTTTTCTGCCCCTCCCCCTTCCCGGGTCCTAGAGCTTGAACACTAAAGCCAACCCCATGGCAAGCAAGATTACATTTTAATTCCTTTGGGGGAAATTTTGACATATGAGCTGGCAAAGGTCGGGTAAATCCCCACTGTTACTCTGGTGTCTAGATTTCAGAAATGTCTGGGGTCACTAGGTTTACCTCAGTGCTGTCCAAATACCACAGCTATCCACATCTTGATGTTTCAATGTTTCCTCTTGGGGCCTTTCCTGTTGCAGGAGATAGGACTACCTAAGCGAGTGGTGTTCTGTTCTTATTGGGAGAAAGAGGCAGCACCGGATGGTAGGTCTTTTGTCATTCACCACAGATTCTGACACTTTCCGTCACAGATGCTTCAGAAAATGATGTGATTCTAGCCAAAGATTGATGTTTGCAGTGCACTCTGGGTGGGAGAAAGAAGAGGGGTCTATGCAAGTCACATTTCCCATGACTGCCCCTGGATATTTAGCTTGCAGAAATTTCATGGGTATTGAATTTTCCCTCTGTGCCACTCAGTTTTGGGACCAAATGCAACTGCTACCCACATCTCCCAAAAGATTGAAATTTAATAGACAAATCGTGATGTTTCACATGGCATTTGTAGCCCTTCCTGAAGCGGTTGATAGGCCCACCCCCACAGGTTGAGTGCTTTTGTTGTTGGTAGATGTGTTGGATCACTAGACCGCAGGACTTCTGTCAATCCCCACAGATTATGGAACTTTCTCTCACAAAAACGTGTGAAAAATGTGCAATTTTAGCCAAGGTTTGATGTTTGTGGCACATTCTGGCTATGAAAATGTAGAGGGACCCATGCAAGTGACATCCTCCTAGACTCCCTCATTTGTGTAGTTTTCATAAACGTCTGGGGTTGGTAGGTTTCTCTGAGTGCAGCCAACCATGGGCCAAAAAAGCACACCCACCCACATCACCAGAAAGATTGGAATTCAATTGAAAAATCTTGATTATTCCATGTTGGATTTTTGAGTCTTTTCTGTCACAGGTGACATGCCCAACCAAATAATTGAGGTACCTTTTTATTGGAAGAAGTGTGGCAATGATGAGTGGTAGAGAATTTTTTAAACCTTACTGATTTCGAAACTTTTCCTCACAGAAAAGTGAGAAATGCTTGTGATTCATCAAAGTTTGATGTTTTCAAGGCATTCTGGGTATTAAAACGTTGTGGGACCCCACAAGTCACACCACACTGAACCATCCCAAGTGTCTAGTTATCAGAATATAATGGGATTGGTACGTTTTTCTGGGTGTCTGCAGACCCTGGTCCCGAAAACTACATTAACCATCCAATGAGAAATACACATTTTAAACATGTGTAGGTTTTCTTCATACCTATTTGTCATTTGTACAATTTTAACATATGAATTATTGCATAGTCTGTACACAATAAAACATCATTATTTACTGCAGCTCTGCTGATGGCTCTGGGTAGTGGGTATTGGGTGTTTTAGGACAAACAGTCAACACTAACACTAAATATCACTGTGACTAGAAGAAGAGGATAGATGTAATGGTATAATACTTTTGTAGATCAACCATCGGGGCACAAACCACAAGTAGCTAGACACCGCAAAGTAAGAAATATTGAATGCCAGTGTGTGCATCCAAACGCATAAAAGGCCTTTCCAGCCTTAACCAAGGCTAAATTATTTACAGAAATAGAATGTCAAAAAAGGGACACAGTGAGTCTATCACTGTTGTCCGCATTCAATACAGAGAACATAGAGCTGTGCACACTGTTCACTGCCCTCCCTACATCACTCACCCTCACTTCTGCACATTGATGCACCAACTCCTCCCTTCCCCTTCTGGGGCACCAATGCACAAACTCTTTTGATAAATGTGCTATGTTTTGAACATGATGCATTATATGTTCAATGTGATTAAATATTTTCAATATGCCTAAATATTGTTTGCAATTGATTAATGAGGTGATGTTGATGTCTATGTAATATTGTGTTTCCACTGGGACCACCCCCCCTTATTGTACCGCAATTCACCCAGGTCCTAGTGACGTGTCTGGGTCAACCCCATTTTGTGTAACCATATAGCCGTGAGTGGCACTTTAAGCTTTTTGACGCTAGAATGCACAATTTCTGATTTAATCTTTGAAAATTCATATCTCCGGTTCCCTACATTAGATTTCTGTCATTTTGTTGTAATTGTACAGATAAAAACATTCTCTATCTTTGTAAATTGGTGTAGGATTTTTATTGTTTTGTGTCTTTTACTTATTTACTATTTTGGTGATATGAAATGCTTTACACATACCTGTCTCCTAAGTTAAGCCTGACTGCTCATTTGCCAAGCTACCAAGGATTGAGCAAGGATTCATTTATTGAGACTTGACTGGACCTATTAGTGATTGTGGTATTATTGCTAGCTGAAAGTGAATACCCCCAGCAACTAATAATCCACTTTCCTACAGCTATTGTTACAAGTGCAGATGAGCTAAGTGATGACTCTTCCCAGAGCACCCTTCCATGAACACCCTCTAAATATTTCTGTTTTTGATTGACCCTTCTGCTTTTGACATTAAGGTAGCCATCTTGTCCATGGAAGGGTGACATGTGTAGTCTAGAGAAAGCCCTTTGTGCCGCTGGTCTTGAACCCATTAGTGTGAGTCAGATTTTGGTCCCCCAGCATTCAGATTAGATGTTTGTTCTTCATGAGTGAAGTGATGCTGACACAGAGAATATATGTCCTCCCAGTAGTGGGGTATACCCATTTTTTGAGACTGACATCATGTTTTTAAAGCTCAGGAGGTAGGTTTACCTTCTTTATCTTAGTAATGCACTTTTCAGAAATCTGAGATTTAAGAAACTGGGTTAGTAGTTGAGGGGGGTGAAACCCTACTCAAGCAGTAACCACAATCCTTTTCAGGGTGAGGCACAAGCAAACCCCAAATTAATCTGTACTCAATCCTCAGGTAGCGTGGCATAGAGCAGTCAGGGTTAATTTAGAGGCAATATGTAAAGTATGTATGCAGTACTTCAGACAGTAATAAAGTGAAAGGCAGCACAAGGAAAAATCCCACACCAATTTAGGAAAATAGAGTAAATGTTAATAAATAAATCAAGACAAAAACAACAAAAATCCAATCAGTAGAACCAGAGAAATACAATTTTAAAGACTTCAGTGAAAATAGCGCCACACAGCACAAAGCGCCAACTGTGGATATCTGGTCATGCTAGACTGGGACAAAGACAGGCTAACTGTGATAGAGCGGGGGCCGGCTATAAGGACCAAGTTTGGCCCACTGAACAAGAGTACCTTAAATCATGGCTGCGGAGCATTGCGAGGTCCTGTGTTGAGGATGTGCAATGCAGCCGAGGTGATGTGTCGGTCCGTGGAGCTGCAAAGCTGTGAAGCAAGGTCCTGCGTCATTGTCCAGGATCCCATCGACGAGAGCTTGGAATGCAAATCTGGCCTAGGGGATGCATCATGCAGTCGAGGTGATGGTTCGATTCTGAAGAACTGAGAGGCTGAGATATGAAAACCTGCATCATCACTGTTGAGGCTGCCGTCAGTGAGAGGTTTGTGATGCGACAGTCTGAGTCGGCGAAGACTCCCACAGTGGCGGTTCTGATGAGGGGCTGTGAGGTTGATGTAAAGTCCTTGCACTGAGAGTATTCCTGCAGCACAGGCAATGTCTTCATTCTGCTCAGGATTGCTCAGTAGAGGTGATTCGTCGGTTCTTCTGGATCCACAGATGGACTGGCAGAGCAACTTCAGGGCCACTTACAATGGTCCAGGACTGGGGTGGTACTACCTGACAGGGTAGGACTCACAGATAGCAGAGTCCAGGTGCTGGGTTTAAGGTTTCTGGTGTCATGTGTCCTGAGGCTCTAGTCAGGAGGCCAGCCAACTAGCCTTTTCTTAACGTCATAGAACTTGCTACCTGTTTGAAAGACAGAGTAACAGTGTCATTAGGTCGAGCCCTGAGCCAGCGCGCAAGCGCTGCTCTGGGGTTGATCTGTGGTAGTTCACTACGTAAGGGAAGCCCCGCCCACTCCCCCACCATTCTTTTTCATTGGCTTGTGTCTTTGTCCTTCCTAAATGCTGCCTTACGATTGGTTTATAGGCTTGTTAGTCCCTCCTTCTGACGGCCATGTCGTCATTTGTATCCTTCCATGGCTACTGGCCCTTTTACTTCGAGTATTGCACAGTATGTGTTATTTAGATTGTGAGCACTATTTTCTTTAATGAGGTTCTCTTACTGCCCGTGCCTTCTCCCCCCCTCCCGCAGTCTGTGCCTTCTCGCCCCCCGCACTCCCGTTGTTCGTGCCTCCTCGCCCCTGACCCCCGCCCGCCCGCACTCCTGTTTGCAATGCAATAGGTCTCGAGTAAATGCACGTCCTATTGCATTGCAAATGCTTGTTTGTTTTTGTTGCTTTTATATTTTTTGTAAGTCGAAATGATTCATTGGTGTCCCTGCTTTGAACACAACGCCTCGGCCCCATGTGAAGTGGACGTTCTGTGAAAGCCATCGGACTCTGACGACGACAACATGGGAGCATAACAGGAAGTCCGGGTTCCATGGTTTATTGCGAGAGTCCCAGATGAAAAATAACCCTAGCCTTGTCTAGCTGGACACAGTGCCTTTGCTCCTCCTCTGTCCCTTCTGCTGCGTGCATGCTTCACCAGCCTGGGGTTAGCACGCACTGGCAAATTTCTTCATCCACATTTTTGGGGCTTGCGTGTATTTGTGAAGTATGCTAAATGCCTTTTAATAATATTATTTTCCTGTTTTTTCCCCTCGAAGATGGGAGCAATTAGTGTGCAATGTTTTGAAAAAAGGGGAAGTGTAATGCCAAACAGATGTGCGTGGCGCAGCTGAGAGGATCGCTTCTTTTATGACATGGTCACCTTTGTCTTGACTCGTGTCTTGCTTCAACAGAATGTTCAAGGTTGTTTCCACAGCGCTGGATTTTGGCCTGTTTCTGAGCTTTCCCACCTTTGGCAGATAAGGGAGCTCAGACACTGGGAGATCACTTCGTTTTGGTCAAGTGGGGATGCTGGGATTTGAACTCAGTTTCGCAGTTGAAGTCTAAAAGAACATCGCTTTACTAGACTATTACTTTACTCAGTTTGAGTAGGTGATACCTTGGGGCTGTGAAAAGCTGCATTCACTTCCTAAAATTGAGATTACTAATCTTGCTTTGGGGTTTTATTTACAACAGAACTGCACTTCCTGGCAGTGGCGTCTTAATGCATGGGCACGCTGGGCAGGGTCATAGGGGCCTCATGCAGACCAGCATTTAACACTAATTTTCTGATAAACATTTATATTCCTGTGAGTGGTTGTGTCGGCAGGGCCCAGTGCACTGCTTGCCCTGGGGCCTATAATGCTGTTAAGAAGGCACGCTTCTTGGCAGTGTACACAGTCGCAAGCCCTTCCTTGGCTAAACTTGGTAGGCTTTTTCTCTGGTCCTGGCCAGTCAGTGTTTACTGGGTAGTATTGACAGTGGTACTTTCAATTTTCCAGGGGTGGCTCATCTATAGGAGCGTAATAGGTGCTCCAGCAGACACGTGTTCAAAATTAATTGGCCATTTAAGGGCAGAGGTTCCTACACCTAGGATATTGTTCCCTAATCCTGAGAATGTAGATATGTGCTGTTGCTTCCCAGGATGTGTCTGCCCTTCACTTTAGAAGTGGTGCAACGCTATCTTTTATTTTATGCCTAGAATCAACAATACTGAGTAGGAAGCCAAGTCCTGGGTTTTAGGATAGCTAGCGTCATGATACATGAATAAGCATCAAAGACATTTGGCACAGAAACAGGCTGACCACTCCTGGTCCTGGTTTCCAGCCGCTGTCTCCTGTGATGTGGGACTATATACTCTGGAGCAACCCCATCTGCCTTCATAGGTACTGGAGAATAAAAGAATGAACAATGGTGCTTATATTCTAGTCGCCCACAAAAGCACTACATTACTATCACTATGGTACCTACTCACATTGGGGCATATTCTCATGGCGATATTGCCGCGTTAGCTGCAGTTTTCTGCCACTAAAGCTGCGATATTTTTATCGCCCTATTCTCAAGCTGTCGCTAACAGCTGTTAGCGACAGCTTTTTGGCGAAAACGTCCATTGAAAAGATTGCGAGTTCAGTTAGCGATAATTATCGCTAATGACATTCAAGGGAGGCGTTCCCATGCAAAATCTGCCGTTAAGCCAACATCTCCATATTCACAAGGGGATTCCTTAAGTCCAGAGGACCCAAAAAAATGGCTCTAACTGCAACTAGAGGCAGTTTTTTAAGACCAGAAAATATCTGGTCTTAAAATGGAGATAACCATTGGGGCCTCATTTCAGCAGGTTTTGTTGCTGGACCACGCTGCAAGCAATGTTGCTGCGCTGCCCTGCTACAAAATCACAGGGCAGGACTGCGCACCATCAATAAGATAGTGCGCATACCTGGGCCTCACTCATGAAAAGTGTTGCAGCGCTGCAACAAGACAGTGTTGCAACACTTTTCACTACCCCCTTCTTGCGACACCACGGATGCGCTGTATTCACTGGACAGCGCTCCATGACACAAGTAATGACAGATACGTCTGGAATCCTGACGTATCTGTCTGCGCTAAAGTCACGCATTGCTGCAGTCGTGTCACAACCATGACGCAACTCCATCAATGCATGGTGCCAGCCTATCCCTGTGGCACTGCGTCACCCTTGCGCCTGCCATCAGGCAGGCGTAAGGTACTGACGCAGTGCTGTCCAGGAAGGGTGCCCGGGTGTCGGCGCAGTTGGATGTCCATCGTTTGCGTTTGGGCACTGCGGTGTCATCGTCTGTAAGCGTAGGCGTAGTGGTGGTGCTGAGGGAGTTGACGAGACGTACTTCAGTGGCCTTGATCCATCTGTGATGTGTGCGATGATGGCGGTGGTGTACGGTGGGCATGGTGAAGACGTGATGTATACAATGATGGTTGGTCCAGGAGAGTCCGGTGGTGTGGCTGTAGTTGAAGGTCCAGCTGGCGGAGGAGACGTGCTCGACCGTGTGTCCTGCTATGTTGCTTGCTGCGGTGACTAGCTGCTTGACTCTGATGTTGTTGAGCTGCCCCAGGAGGGGGTGTTGTTCTGGTCACTGGGGTTGTCCAGGTGGAACTTCAGTCCGCCGAGTAGGATGCCGTCGGTGGATGGGAGAGCCTGGTGTGCAAAGAGGTCTACAATGGTATCAGAGAATGGGGGTCCATGGCCCGTGGGGCCTGCAGAGGATGGTTTTGGTTTTGGTCCGGATCTGGAAGTTGAGGTGTTCCATGGTCACCGTTGGGTCATTAGAAAGTGTGGTCAGTCGGAGTGTGCTTCTGTAGGTGATGGCAATGCCTCCTCCTTGACGGTCGTGGTGATCCTTGCGGGTGATATAGTAGCCGTAAGTGATGGCGATGTCCGCTCCGGAACAAAGGTTGGTCCTGGCAGGCGTTGTGGCGTCCAGGGTTGATGGCGAGGAGGGTGCTGGCGTCGGAGCGGTGTAGTGTCCGAGAGGAAGGGTGCTTGGTGCAGAGCGCATTCCAGGGACAGACGGACGCAGACGGGCTTGCCTATGGCTTGCCTTTGGCACAGGAGATGTCCATTACAATGCAGGCAGTACATCATTAACAACGCAACTCCGACAACGCAGGTGCCTTAACATCGCATTTGATTACAATGCATTGTGAGGTCATTAATGTATTGATGCTAAAATTTTTGGTTGGGTATGGCTTATGGATGTCGGATCAGGAAACTGGTGTGTGTTTTGTGGTAAAATATGAAAATTGGGGTGTATTTTGTGGTCAAATATGAAAATTGGGGTGTGTTTTGGGGTATATTATGAAATTTGGGGTGTGTTTTGGGGTATATTATGATATTTGGGGTGTGTTTTGGGGTATATTATGACATTTGGGGTGTGTTTTGGGGCAAATTAGATTTTTGGGTGTGGTTTTGGGAGCTCAAAAAGAAATTCCTGGGTTAACGGTTGGGTTTGGGATGCAAAGGTAAGTTTAGGGTTTCACTCACTGAAGTGTGAATAGTGATATGTATGTCTCTGCTATGCAAAACCTACCCTACTGTTGCAACGTGCCTAGTATTAGTATGCATTGGAATGGAATGCGATGTCATGGCATCGCCTCCTTTTCATGGGAGCGACGATGCGTGCTACTCCAGTCACGCTGTGAGCTGTCAGCTATGGTACTGAGGCGGGGGCATGGAGTTTGTGCCATTAGGGGTGGGCGAGCTAGCACATTAATAGAGATGAGCCGCAGTCGAGCCAAAGGTCTGGCTTAGCTTTAAGAGCCCGTGCACGAGCCGAGCCAAGAAAATGTCTCACATGTACATCATGCAACAAACATTATGTAAACATAGGATATGGATTGTGGGAGTGTGTCACTTTAGTAGAATATATTATATCAGTGCATTAAGAGGCAATTATTTGAAGTGAGTTCCTAATAATGTACTTAGGGACTTTTGCCCTGATAAGATGAAATGAGCAAACCATGAGAGGCAAGCCATGTGTCATGTGCTCCTTATGTTTGGCCAAGGGTGTTAATAGGAATAGTGCAACATTTTCTAATATACCACTTGTCCTTTTTGGGTTTTTGAAAAGCATGCCACTTGCAGATAAGCGCTTCGACGCCTAGTCAGGGGTAGTATGCGCTATAGAAATGCAATTGCAGTTACAATCAATTCTGAACCCTCGACTTGCAGGTTGAACACAGATTTATGAATGGATGACTTAACTGACTGCTGCATCTCAGATACTATTATAGGGCAACTCAAACAACCTCGCTCTGTGTAGCTGTGATTTTGGGGTGCTTACACACGAACTTACCCCTCTATCTAAGGCCACATAACCCTCCACTGCAGCGCCTCTATGGCTCCCTGAACGTGTGATGTTCCTTGCAGTGCAGTGGAGGCCCAGGGTGCACTATGGCTGACAGGGTGCTTGGAGGATGAAAGGGTGCTGTGGCTAACAGGGTACATGGGTGAAGGTGCTCACGCGATAAGGGGGTTCATTGAGAGCGGAAACTGCCAGGTGCAATAGCTGGCAGGGCGCACTGAAGCTGGAGTGGTGCCCGGGGCTTGAAGGGCTGACAGGAATTGCTGTTCACATAATAATAGGGTGACAGGGTGTGGGAACTGGCAGGGCCGGGGATAACAGGGTGCTGTGGCTGGCAGGGTCGCCTGGGCATGGCAGGCTGTCTGAGGCTGACAGGGTTTCCGGAGCTCAGTGAGTGCTGATGATCGCTTGGTGATGAGAGAGGTGGGAAGGGGGAACTGAGGCGCCGTGGGTAGCTGATAGGGTGCTTAGAGGTTGACAATGGTGCTTGGAGGCTGACGTGATTGGAGACTGACGTGGTGCTGTGGCTGAAAGGGTGCTTGGAGGCTGCCAGGGTGTGGGAGTGAAAGGTGCAGGGATGACAATATGTTTGGAAGCTGTCAGGCTGACAAAATGTTTGGAAGCTGACAGAGAGCTGTTACTGACAAGTCCTGTGGCTGACGGGGTATTGAGGATGCAGGTGCAGGTCAGTCGTTGCGCTATGCTGATTGGGTGCTATGCTTGCAGGGTGGTGTTGCTAAAGGTTTTTTGGGTGCAGGTACAGGGCAGTCATTGTGCTTTGCTCACTGGGTACTGTGACTGACGGAGTGTTGTAGGCGCAGGTGCGGGCAGTCGTAGTGCTATGCTAAGTACTGTGAGTGTCAGGTACGGGGCAGCCAGGGTGCTACTCTGACACCGTGCTGTGGGCGAGTGGATGTGAGGCAGTCAGGGTGCTATGCTGACTGGGTGCTGTGCTTGCAGGGTGCCTCAGCGGCACGTGGCTGCCTGTCCTCGAGGACAGCTCCTGCCCTCCTCATCTACATAACACGTCGCTCTGCATCCTCGAGGCGGACGGACTGCACTTTTCTGCCGCTAATGGGCCGATCGCCACATATCACCGGCTAACGCCGGATTCACTATCGCCATCACGCAGATGTTATCGTGAGTTTTCACCGCCGTTCCCTGTTACTATTGCCATGTAGCGACTGCTTGATAATATGCCGCTAACATGGCGATAGTTTTCAGGGTTAGGCGGCGATAACAAAACTGACGATAACTGGCATGGGCGATAGTTATCGCCCGTCCTTGAGAATATCCCCCATTGTGTTTGATGCCCTGTCCGTCATGTGGATAGGAACTAGCAACGATAGCCCTACAAACTTTTTCTAATTCTGCCTGTCCAACCCCCTTTACCTGCATTTTTTATGTGCTAATAAAGCAGTTTTTTTTTTTACAAAAGTCTGCCATGCACTGGCTTTAGTCCACACTCAAACAATCTTGCCAGACAATGAGCAAGGAAAGTAACCCTGACAGCTTCGTAAGTATCTAGGCAAGACTTTTGGCAACACCCAGCAAACCTACAACTCATCCAATTCTCAACAACAAAAATCCAATATATTTACGCTGTGGTGTACAAGTTAAAATTAAGAACCAAACTATGCATTAGTCTTAATGAATACTCTAAACAGGGATAAGAGGGCACCAGAGCCCTTTGGTGCTGCAAGCTCATACCCGTGGCAAAAATCAGACTGTTCAAATAATTATAAAATAACTCAAGTACTTTTTTCTTGTTATTTGCACAAGTAAAGCACCAAAATCACGGTGGAGGCACTAAATTCTCCGTTAACTTATTTTTTCTTATCCAACATAGTGGAGGGGAAAAGGACAGCATACGACCTGGCCACCCTTCAGTGACAGCACTGAATAAACATGGGTCCTCCACTTGTTGCTATGAAGAGAATAGAGGATGAGATAGTACAGTTGACAGCGAACACATTAAAAAAATACTCCATGTCTGTGCTGTGTAGTGCTTAAGTTGAGCCAGTGTTTTTCGGGGCTCTGCACCTGCACTTAATTGTCAACACCGGTGCTTGTGACAATCAGCCACAAGGTAGCGAGGTCTGGCTAATTTAGAGATGACCACAACCACAGTGAATTATTAATTCAATATTCATTACAAATTAATATTACCTGCTGCTCAAGCCATCTTAATAGCTTTGGGGGCCTGGAATAGTCTGAATTTTCACACTTGTAGGAGTGTGATGGTTAGTAGTTGTGTTGTTACTATCATCGGCTGCACTTGCATGGGGCAATGTGTGTTGCAAGCTGCAGTGGCCTCCTGAGAGGGCCCTGGCACTTTATGTTTTTTACAAGTTAAGCACTGGTGCTGTGTTTTGCAAGAGATGTGAGTAGCTCTATGGAGGTGGTGGATTAGACTGTTACTACTCAGCCCAGACGCTGGGACTCTTTATTTTGGTTGTGAACTGAACTGACCAGACCAGCTGTCTAGCTAGAGTGAGATAAACATGCTACAGTTATCTATAACACCTGGTTACAGCTTACTTTAGTTGTAACTAAAAATCCCTAAATTTAAGAGTAAAGCCCATATCACTCATTGGTGGTCACCTTTCCCTTAGAATGGATGTCTCTTATCAATCCAGTATTTGGATAGCCTAGTAGTGACTGGTGGTAATTCAGTGTCCTCCTTTTGTGCTATTTGTGTCAGCTGGAAGCCATCACAAGCATGGCTACCATGGTGCACACAAGTTCAATAAACCAGATAATTGTGGGAAAGGAAAAGAGAGGGGTCTTTATAATTTTGGGGCATTTGTCAGCAATATCGATGTTTTCGGTTGCACTTTAGTCAGTAATTTGTTCATCCCGAGCAATGTGCCTCTTTCACCGAGGTGATGGCCCAGCCTGCAGCTGTCTGTAAGCCTTTTGATTGCATTCTCACTGCAAAGTTACAGGAAATTATTTTAATTACTCAAATTATAAAAAGATTATACTTTTGTTGACGATTCTGTTGTGCATTTGCCAGTGACGCTGCACTCTGGAGCATGACAAATCCAAGTTAAACAAGCATTTCCAATGCAATAGGTCTCGCATTTACGCGAGTTTAAGCTATTGGCATTTGTTAGAACTGGGGGTCTCTAGTTGGCAGAGGTAGGTACCTTTGTCCAAATAAGGACCCTTGCTTCTAGTCAGGGTAAGGGGGATACACACTTTAGATAACCCCCGCTCACCCCCTTGGTAGCTTGGCATGAGCAGACAGGCTTATCCCAAAGGCAATGTGTAAAGTATTTGTACCAACACTCACAGGAACACAGTGAAAACACCACAAATGGACACCACACCAGTTTAGAAAAATAAAATCTCTTTATCTAAACTAAACAAGACCAAAACGACAAAAATCCACCATACAGATACTAAGTAAAATGTCTTTATAAAGGTTGTTGCAAAAATAAGCTTGTAGAAATCAAATAGCACCAACTAGGGCTATCACGACGTCAGGACAACACAAAATCCAAAGTACGGCGCCCGCCGCCCGCGAGGATCGCGGCGTAGGGCACGGAGTCACACAGACCCCCAACAACAGTACCTTGAAAAATGAAGTTGGTGACGATGCACGGCATCGAAGAAGAACGATGTCGTCTCCGGTGAAGATGCGACGTCGGCGAGTTTCTCGAGTCACCCTCGGTGGTTATCGGCGCCGCGATAACAGGATGCCAGAGCTTGGCGAAGACACGGAGTCAATGCGAGCGCTGGCATCGGTCACGGCCGATCACGGCCGGTGTCGGCGGCGTCATAGGGCGTCGGAGCTGCGGAACAGGCCGGGCGCGGCGTCGTCACTTCACGAGCGGCTCCCCGGGCCTCGATGCAGGTCGCGGCATCACAGCGGCGGCGTCGACGGCGTTGGAAACAGATATTCTTGCTTTTCTTAGTTTCTTTCAGCTCCCAACAGCAGTAGCAACCTCCAGGGCCTCACACACAGTTACAGGCACCTCCTGGCAGGTCAGAACTCCCAGCAAGGAAGTTCAGGGAAGCTGTGGGTGAAGTCCTTTTGTGCCTGGGACTTCAAAAACAGGAGGCCAGCTCTTCTCAGGCCCTTGGAGACTTTCCTTCAGATGGACACAGCACACAGCAAAGTCCTTCTTCAAGCAGGGGGACACAGCACACAGCAAAGTCCCTTGGTCCTCTCCTCAGTAGAAACAGCAAACTGCAGGCCAACCCCAGACACACTAGGGCAGTACTTCTCCTCAGTCTCTTTAGCTGATCTTCGTTGGCAGGGATTCCTCTTGATCACGAAGTAGTCTAACTTTCAGGGGTTTTAGCTCTCATTTTTATACCCCAAAAGTCTTTGTTCTCTATGTGTGAGGGGTCCTGGATCCAGTCCAAACCAGCTCTGGGTGCACTCTGCCAGTGCACATCTTCTTCCTTTGTGAGTGGGCCAGGGTCATCAGACACACCGCAGGAGGTGGAGCCAGCATTGTAGAAGGCAGGCACAGCCCTATTCAGGCCCAGGTGCTACTCCTCCCACCACTCCAAATGCAGATAGGTCTATTCAGCCTAGTGCTGACTCACCCAGACTCCTGGAGCCACTTTCTAAAAGTGATATTTTCAAACACCGAATTGAAAAACCATCCTTCCTAAAAGATGTGTTATTAAATTCTGAGTTCAGGGATACCAGACTCCAATTTTCTACCTTGCTCCTATGGGAAGATATGTAGGTAAACATGTTACACAGCATTCCCCATTCTGTCCTATGGGCAAGATAGCCTTTCAATAGTGAAAAACTAATTTGGCAGTATTTCACTATCAGGACATGTTACCCACACTAGTACATGTCCTACCTTTCACATACACTGCACCCTGCCCAGGGGGGTACCTTGGGCCTACCATAGGGGTGTCCAGTGTGTAAGAAAAGGGAAGGGTCAGGCCTGGCAAGTGGGTACACTGGCCAGGTCAACATGGCAGTTAACAACTGCGCACAGGCACTGCAGTGGCAGGCCTGAGACATCATTTTAGGGCTACTCATGTGGGTGGCACGATCAGTGCTGCAAGCCCACTAGTAGCATTTGAATTACCAACCCTGGCACACTCAGTGCACTTTACTAGGGACCTACTGGTAAAACAAAGATCCCAATCATGGATAACCAATCATAATAATGATTTACACAGGGAGCACTTACACTTTGGCACTGAACAGCAGTGGCAAAGTGCATCTAAACCAGCAAAAACGAATTCCAGCACAGTGTCAAAAATACAGGAGATAGAGACAAAAAGTCAGGGGAAACCACGCCAAGGATGCCAGGTCTAACACGTGTCCCCTCCAGCTGAAAAGTGGGGAGAACTACCCACCCCCTTGGGAGTTCTCATCACTAAGGCGGAAGAACCTGGACAGACCATCAGCATTGGCGTGTTCTGTACCAGGGCGGTGTTCCACCGTTCCACTGTAGGGAGATGGACCACCTCAACAGTTTTGGGTTCTCACCCCTCATTTGCATTAACCATCTGAGGGGCCTGTGGTCTGTCTGAACCCGGAAGTGAGTGCCAAACAAGTAGGGCCTTAACTTCTTCAGCGCCCAGACCACAGCAAAAGCTTCCCTTTCAATTGCACTCCACCTCTGTTCCCTGGGAAGTAGCCTCCTGCTAATGAAAGCTACGGGTTGGTCCAAGCCCTCGTCGTTCAACTGTGAGAGTACTGCTCACACTCCATGCTCTGAAGCATCTGTCTGCACCACAAACTCTTTGGAGAAATCAGGAGCCTTGAGCACGGGTGCCGTGCACATGGCAGCTTTCAGGGCATCAAACGCGGTCTGGCAGTCATCGGTCCAGATCACCTTCCTGGGCTGCTTCCTTGAAGTCAGCTCTGTCAAGGGGGCAACAATGGTGCCTGTGCCATACCCCTTGACAAACCGTCTGTAATACCCAGTGAGACCTAAGAAGGCTCTCACCTCTGTCTGGGTCTTGGGGGGCTCCCAAGCCAGAATGGTATCAATCTTTGCTTGCAGGGGCGCCACCTGGCCGCTCCCTACTTGGTGTCCCAAGTACACCACAGATCCCTGCCCTATCTGGCACTTACTGGCCTTCATAGTGAGGCCTGCCCTTTGCAGAGCCTTCAACATTTCACAGAGGTGTTGCAAATGTTCTTCCCAACTGGAGCTGAACACAGCAATGTCATCCAGATAAGCGGTGCTGAATTCCTCCAGCCCGGACAGTACCTGGTTGACCAGTCTCTGGAAGGTGGCAGGGGCGTTTTTCAACCAAAAGGGCATGACGCGGAACTGGAAGTGCCCCTCTGGCGTTGAAAACGCTGACCTCTCTTTGGCCCCCTCAGTTAAGGCAATCTGCCAGTACCCAGATGTTAAATCAAATGTACTGAGGTACTGGGCAGCGCCCAACTGATCCAGAAGCTCATCAGCTCTGGGGATGGGGTGTGCGTCAGTCTTGGTGACCGCATTGAGTCCACGGTAGTCCATACAAAACCGGAGTTCTGGAGTGGCACCGGGTGCAGCAGCTTTTGGTACTAAGACCACTGGGCCAGCCCACGGGCTGCTGGAGGGCTCAATTACCCCTAGCGCCAACATCTTGGAAACTTCATCCTTGATGCTGGCCCTGACCTTGTCAGCTACTCTGTAAAATTTCTGTTTCACAGGTAGACTGTCCCCAGTGTCCACATCATGGACGCACCAATCGGTGACTCCTGGCGTCAGAGAGAACAGGGAGGCGAACTGATCCAACACATGGCGACAGTCCCTCTGCTGCTCTGGGGTCAGGGTAGGCGAGAGGTTTACCCCATCCACTGACCCATCTTGCTCCTGGGCTGACAGGAGGTCAGGAAGAGGGTCACTCTCCTCCTCCATTCCATCATCTGTAGCAAGGAGCATTGTCACATCAGACCTCTCAAAGTGTGGCTTGAGGGGGTTCACATGTAGGACCCTCAAAGGGTTCCTGGGAGACTGCAAGTCAACCAGGTAGGTTACATCGCTCTTGCGCTCCTCCACCTCATATGGCCCAATCCACTTGTCTTGGAGCGCACAGGGCTCCACTGGTGCCATCACCCACACCTTCTGCCCAGGTTGAAATTCGACCAGAGTGGCATTCTGGTCGTACCATCTTTTCATTTCTTCCTGGCTTTCTTCCAGGTTCGCCTGAGTGAGTTTCCTGAAGCGTTGAGTCTGGTTGCGGAAGGCCAGCATATAGCTGAACACATGCTGGGGGGTCTTACTAGGGGACTTCTCCCAACCCTCCTTCACCAGACTCAGAGGTCCTCTCACAGGGTGACCGTACAGGAGTTCAGAGGGACTGAACCCTAAGGACTTCTGAGGTACTTCCCTATAGGCAAACAACAGGCATGGCAAAAAGACGTCCCACTTCCTTCTCATGGGCTCTGCAAGGCCCATTATCATGCCTTTCAGGGTTCAGTTGAATCTCTCAACCAACCCATTCCCTTGAGGATGGTAAGGAGTGGTGAACTTGTAAGTTACCCCACACTCCTCCCACAAAGACTTCATGTACTTCGAGATGAAGTTGGTACCCCGGTCGGAGACCACCTCTCTGGGGAACCCCACATGGGAAAAGATCCCCATTAATGCACGGCCCACCACGGGGGCTGTGATTGTCCGGAGAGGGACAGCTTCCGGGTACCTGGTGGCATGGTCCACCAAGACCAAGATAAACTTGTTGCCTAAGGCTGTCTTGGGCTCCAGGGGCCCCACAATATCAATGCCCACCCGCTCGAAAGGGGTGCTCACCACCGGAAAGGGTTGGAGGGGAGCCTTACACTTCCCTCCACTCTTGCCACTTGCCTGGCAAGTCTGGCAAATCCTGCAGTGTGTACTGACGTGCTTCCTCATTTGGGGCCAGAAAAAGTGGGTGGCAAGCCTCTGAAAGGTCTTGTCGCACCCCAAATGTCCTGCGAGAGGCACGTCATGAGCCAGATCCAGTAGGAAAGTCCTGAAGCGCTCGGGTACCACCAGCACATGGGCTGCACCGGGCTCAGCGACCTTAGGCTCACTGTAGAGTAATCCCTCTTCCCAGTAAATGAGATGAGTCTTGGCCTCGCCACCTGCCGCTTGGTCTGCAGCCTGTTGCCACATACCACTGAGAGAAGGGCATTCCATCTGCGCCTTGCATAACTCCTCCCTGGAGGGACCTCCTTCCTGCTGCCAATGGGTCAGCTCAGGCAGGTCTCCCAGTTCGGCTACCTGTTCCCCTGTAGGTTCCAGGGCATCCCCCTCAGGTTAGGTTCTGCCTCCTCCTGGACCATGGGAATTGTGGGGGCTGGTTTCCCACGCCCCCTGCCCTTCCTCTTCCTGGCAGGCCCCAGGGCCACTGTTTCAGGCTCCAGGTCTGCTTGATTACCCCTACTGGCTGCCATTGACCGAGTGGTCACACAAACCCATCAGGCAGACCCAACATCTCCAAATGAGCCTGGCGTTCCACCTCCCTCCATGGGGAACTCTCAAGGTCATTTCCCAGCAGACAGTCTACAGGCATGGATGGACTAACAACGACCTTCAAGGAACCTGAGAAACCCCCGCACTCAAAGGGAACTAGCGCCACTTTGCAGAGGCGCACGGAGTTGTCCGCTGCAACTACAGGGTGAAGTGCATTGGGAATGACCTGCTCCTCAGACACCCACTGCCACCTAACAGATGTCACGCTGGCTCCTCTGTCTCTCAGAGCCTCCACCCTCCTCCCATTGATGGTCACCCACTGCCGGTATTTTTTAGTGTTCTCAGGCAGGTAGGTCTCCTGGACCATCTCTCTGTCTCCTAAAGAGACAAGGGTCATAACTGCTTGCTCCTCCCCTTCACTGGAAACAAATTCCTCCCCCAAAGCTACACTCACTAAACCCGGTGACTGAGCACCAGTGGGTGCTAGGGATTTCTTGGGGCACTTAGGGGCAATGTGGCCTCTCTCACCACATGAGTAACACCTGGGGGGACCCTGCATGGGACGCCCGCCCTTAGGGGGCTGCGACGTCTTAGGCTGGGACTCCTTTCCCTCTGAACTGTTTTGGGGCCCTTTAGAGAACTTCTTTTGGTTACCTTTGTCCCCCCCCACTCTTCTGCTGGGGACCCTGCCCACCTTTGGCTGTGGTACCCACAATCCCCTTGTGGACCATGGTGCTGGTCCAGCGGTCCGCCTCCTTAGCAAGCTCACTGGGATCAGTTAACTTACTGTCCAAAAGATGCTGGTGCAGCTCTGGAACACATAGACTGCTCAAGTGCTCCCAACTAATTAGATGGCACAACCCCTCATAATCAGTAACTTTGCTGCCCTTTATCCAACCCTCCAGTGCACGCGTGTACACCCTCACACATTCAACCCAAGTGTCTGAATCCTGCTTCTTGGAGTTCCTGAACCTCACTCTGTACTGTTCAGGGGTGAGCCCATACTTGAGGCATAAGGCCTCCTTCATATTGGCATAGGTCAGGGCACCCTCCTTCTCTAAAGGTGGTAAAACAGCCCTCCCAGAAGCCTCAAAGTGTTTCCATAGGCCCGCCCCCCAGTTCTTTTCAGGCACCTCATTCATCCTTAATGCAAGCTCATACGATTCAAACCATGCATAAATATCCTCTCCTTTCTGGAAATTCTGCACTAAATCTTTGGGTATGTACACCTTACCCCCTTGCACTGGCTGTGCGCTGCCACCATTTGAACTGGACTCCAGTTGTTTGGCCTTAATGTCCAGTTCCCTCATGCTCAACTCATGAGCCAAAAGCAATTTCTTTTCTTCCAAGGCACAAGCGTTCTTGCTCTCCTCTGCCATCTTTTCTTTTTCCGTTTCCAATTGCTTCATCTTGAGCCTCATGACTTCTAACTTATGATCTCTGATCCTCTGGTTCTCTTCCCGCTCTTCCCGGGAGAGACTCCCTACGGAATGGATGCTTCCAGCCCTGGAGGCTGCTCTTGGCACAGGCAAATCCTGTGGCCCAAACCCATCCCCTTGCACATCCTCATCCATATTTGTATCATTTCCCTCTTCAGCTCCTTTGGCTTCCCACCAGGCTTTTAAGGCCTTCTGTAGCTCATCCTTCTTAGAGCTACTCCTTGTGGGACATCCCAAATCCTTGCAAAATTGTTTGAGTTGATCTACCTTGTAGGAATACAAATCCTCAATGTGAAACTCCAATTCTGCCTTCTCACTTGCTGCTTTACCATTTAGGGACATGATACGTGGATGACTCAAGGATCAGATCAAAAATAGAACCAAAAATAAAACACAGTAATGTGGTTGCGGAGTGGTCTGCACTAATCTAGTGATGTACACCAATTACTGTGGGTCAAGTACAAATACAAGTTGAAATCCTCACCGCTGACCACCAATGTTAGAACTGGGGGTCTCTAGTTGACAGCGGTAGGTACCTTTGTCCAAATAGGGACCCTTGCTTCTAGTCAGGGTAAGGGGGATACACACTTTAGATAACCCCTGCTCACCCCCTTGGTAGCTTGGCATGAGCAGACAGGCTTATCCCAAAGGCAATGTATAAAGTATTTGTACCAACACTCACAGTAACACAGTGAAAACACCACAAATGGACACCACACCAGTTTAGAAAAATAAAATCTCTTTATCTAAACTAAACAAGACCAAAACAACAAAAATCCAACATACAGATACTCAGTGAAATGTCTTTAAATAGGTTGTTGCAAAAATAAGCTTGTAGAAATCAAATAGCACCAACTGGGGATATCACGACGTCAGGACAACACAAAATCCAAAGTACGGCACCGCTCGCGAGGATCGCGGCGTCGGGCGCGGAGTCACACAGACCCCCAACAACAGTACCTTGAAAAATGAAGTCGGTGACGATGCATGGCGTCGAAGAAGAACGATGTCGTCTCCGGTGATGATGCGACGTCGGCGAGTTTCTCGAGTCACCCTCGGCGGTTATCGGCGCCGCGATAACAGGATGCCGGCGCTTGCTGAAGACCCGGAGTCGATGCGAGCGCTGGCGTCGGTCACGGCCGATCACGGCCGGCGTTGGCGGCGTCGTAGGGCGTCGGAGCTGCGGAACAGGCCAGGCGCGGTGTCGTCACTTCACGAGCGGCTCCCCGGGCCTCGATGCAGGTCGCGGCGTCACAGCGGCGGCGTCGACGGCGTTGGAATCAGATTTTCTTGCTTTTCTTAGTTTCTGTCAGCTCCCAACAGCAGTAGCAACCTCCAGGGCCTCTCACACAGTTACAGGCACCTCCTGGCAGGTCAGAACTCCCAGCAAGGAAGTTCAGGGAAGCTGGGGGTGAAGTCCTTTTGTGCCTGGGACTTCAAAAACAGGAGGCCAGCTCTTCTCAACCTCTTGGAGACTTTCCTTCAGATGGACACAGCACACAGCAAAGTCCTTCTTCAAGCAGGCGCACACAGCACACAGCAAAGTCCCTTGGTCCTCTCCTCAGTAGAAACAGCAAACTGCAGGCCAACCCCAGACACACTAGGGCAGTACTTCTCCTCAGTCTCTTTAGCTGATCTTCGTTGGCAGGGATTCCTCTTGATCACGAAGTAGTCTAACTTTCAGGGGTTTCAGCTCTCATTTTTATACCCCAAAGTCTTTGTTCTCTATGTGTGAGGGTCCTGGATCCAGTCCAAACCAGTTCTGGGTGCACTCTGCCAGTGCACATCTTCTTCCTTTGTGAGTGTGGGCCAGGGACATCAGACACACCGCAGGAGGTGGAGCCAGCATTGTGGAAGGCAGGCACAGCCCTATTCAGGCCCAGGTGCTACTCCTCCCACCACTCCAAATGCAGATAGGTCTATTCAGCCTAGTGCTGACTCACCCAGACTCCTGGAGCCACCCCAGCCCCTGTCACTCTCAAACCAGACAGTCGATCGACAAACAGGCAGAGGCACACAGAAAGGATGAACAAGAAAATAGCCACTTTCTAAAAGTGCTATTTTCAAACACTGAATTGAAAAACCATCCTTCCTAAAAGATGTGTTATTAAATTCTGAGTTCAGGGATACCAGACTCCAATTTTCTACCTTGCTCCTATGGGAAGATATGTAGGTAAACATGTTACACAGCATTCCCCATTATGTCCTATGGGCAAGATAGCCTTTCAATAGTGAAAAACTAATTTGGCAGTATTTCACTATCAGGACATGTTACCCACACTAGTACATGTCCTACCTTTCACATACACTGCACCCTGCCCAGGGGGGTACCTTGGGCCTACCATAGGGGTGTCCAGTGTGTAAGAAAAGGGAAGGGTCAGGCCTGGCAAGTGGGTACACTGGCCAGGTCAACATGGCAGTTAACAACTGCGCACAGGCACTGCAGTGGCAGGCCTGAGACATCATTTTAGGGCTACTCATGTGGGTGGCACGATCAGTGCTGCAAGCGCACTAGTAGCATTTGAATTACCAACCCTGGTACACTCAGTGCACTTTACTAGGGACCTACTGGTAAAACAAAGATCCCAATCATGGATAACCAATCATAATAACGATTTACACAGGGAGCACTTACACTTTGGCACTGAACAGCAGTGGCAAAGTGCCCAAAGCATCTAAACCAGCAAAAACGAATTCCAGCACAGTGTCAAAAATACAGGAGGTAGAGGCAAAAAGTCAGGGGAAACCACGCCAAGGATGCTAGGTCTAACAGCATTGTAAATGACAATGCCGTTCATTTATGTTTTAAAAACCAAAACATAAATAAAAGGCATTGTCATTTACAATGCCAATAGCTCAAACTCGCGTAAATGCGAGAGCTATTGCATTGGCAATGCTTGTTTTTGTATTATCTTCAAATAATGTACATCCTCAAAATATGTTACAGTATATTTTGGCAATGTGTTTCTGTAAAGCACTTGGGCTCTGGCCTTTGGTTTCATAAAACACAGTAGTCCACCAGTCAGGGCTAGTTATACAATAGGTATGTTCAAGATGGCTGCCTAGGAGGTTGACTATAACAGGCCATAAGATTTTCCCTAGAAACATGGAGTATGGCCCCATTGCTTGGGGAAAGACCTGGAAAACGACACCTTTTCCAGGCACATTTGCTATGGTGACAGTAAATCATGCATTAGCTCTACTTCTGTAACTATTAACACATCTTCAAATGTCAATCGTGGGGTACATTTTTCTATATACAATGTGCAGGGGCGGCTCCTCCATTAGGGCGGAGGAGCGTCGCCCCACTGCTTTCTCGCAGTGCGAGAAGCAGAAACATAAAATGGTATTTCAAATACCATTTTATGTTTCTGCTTCTCGCGCTGCGAGAAAGCAGAAAGCAGGGTAGGCCTGGTTGGGGGTGGGTGGGAGGGTATGCCTGGTTGGGGGCGGGTGGGTTGGGGAGGAGTGGCTTGCCCACACATGTGGGCCCTGACTGTTTGGTCGGCCCTCTGGGGCCGACCAAGCCAGTCATGTGCACTCTACATTTTCTCTATGTAGGCTGCATGCAACCAACATAGAGAAAATGGCCTCCCTACAGGAGCCCAGCTGGGCGCTGTCCGCACCAATCACAACGCTGCCATTGCAGCGTTGTGATTGGCTTAGGAAGGGGAGGGAGGATGCATGCTTGATGCTTCCTGTTCCAGGAAACGCGGTAGTCATGACCCGGCCAGGAGCGGAGGCGGCGCGGGACCCAGTAAGGTAAGTTTAAAAAAATAAAATTAAAAAAAATTGTAACCCCCCACCTGCGAGTCATGCGAGCCGCGACTGACAATGTGCTTTATGATGCCACAGCCAAGAGTAATGTCGGGAGTGAAGATGATTACAGAGAGCGAAGACATGCCAAAACAGATCCTTTGTATCCCTATATGGTACTGCAACATTCAATTACTATATTATCTTATCAGAAAATGCACTATCACAGTCATGACAATTTTCTATTTCGCTTACGTTTAACAAATTCATTATTATAGCCATTGTTTATTTTGCGTTTGTCACGTGCCATATTGAAAGTTTACTCTGAAAATGAGAACAATGCATGCATCAGTGAATAATAGGCTAACTTATAAGAGTTTTTCTTCACTGTGTGAGACTTATAGTATGACAACTATGCCCCATTGTGGGTCCTGTGGCCCAATTTGCCATAATAAGCCCAGATGACATTTTGTTTACGCTGGGGAAAGTTTGTGTAATTTCTGATATTTTACATTAAACTTGTTTACTCGATATGCAAGAGATTATACCATTCCCTCACTGTACGTATTTGATGCAGTTCCAGCAAAAATCTTATCAGATGAGCTTGGGAACAACGCAAACTAACAGAATGCGAGAGGTTGTTGTGCGCTTAACACTCAATTTTGTGCAATTTTGTTAAGTCTAAAATAAGTCACCAGGTCCAAAATACATGCAGGGACGGACGTATTTCTTGCTTAAAAAAGTGCAATTGCCAGATCGTATTTTCACATACATTTTTGTGCAGCTTGCGGAATTTCCACAAAGGAAATTACATGAATTTTGCTCAGGTCCATACATGACTCATGCCATGCTGAAACTCACTGACGGGAACCTAAATGGCACAAATCTGTTTTGGGTTGTTTGTGTTCCCATTCAGAGGAGATGGGGTCTACCAGTTCGTGTTGAACTGTTCCAGCTGGAGCAGGGCCTAGGCTGATTTGTTCATGGTTGCTCCCTGTCTTTTTAGGCACAGTGAGCAAAAAATAAAATCAATGGATTGGAATGCGGCCAAGATTGATTACCAGTCGCTGGAATTGAGAAAAGAGTTGTAGCCATCATATTTTTGTTTATGTTTATTTTTCTGAGTTGATGATAAAGTTTCCAAGTCGTGAAAAAAAGAAGAATGCACTATCAACAGGACAGTTTCTATGACTGTATTGATTACATTGGAAACCATTCAATGAAAAGTAACTCCCAGCTGGCATCAAAATGCACCATTGATTTCACCGAACATGTGTTCACTCATTTCCGGGCAGTCTTCGGTTGCACTCTGCATGCCTATTCAGGTGAACACTACTTGTCAGGGTCGTAGATACCATTGGTGCAGCAGGTGAGGTCGCACCGGGGCCCAGGGCCTGTAGGGGGGCATTGTACCCTGATAATTGCTATATTGTACTACCCCACCAGCAGCCATTATCTTGCTTACACCAAGGCCCATGACATCCTTGCTAGCTAGTGTTGCTGACACTTGCAGGCCTCCTAAGAGGAGGACTTTTATATCCAGATACCAATTGCTTTTATTTCCCGCCTCTTCTGACACTTCGTCTGAACTTTTCATCTTCTTTCGAAACTATATTAAATTCCTGAAAGATTTTATTTACTATTTCAATGTGTTGCACAGACAAACAAGCAAGCATGCATTTCATAACACACCCGAACAGCAAACATATAGAATTGTGCATGCATAACAGCACAAGCATTATACTAAAATTGAACATGTTGAAATTCAAAATAAATGTATTCTTGAACCAATTTGTCTTCAATAGAAGGATTTTTAGCACTACACAACTTTAAAAATGTAAAGGCCAGAGCTGCTGACCTTAGAACTGGGGAACCAGGTTCCAGTCCCGGCATCATGTCAACATTCTGTGATTCTGGTCATATCACTTATCTCCTTGTGCCCAAAAAACGAATCTGACCCTGACCTTGTTTAATGCAGTCTTGGGCCAAGTTAGTGCTATATAAATCTGCAAAATAAATAAATAAGATGTGTCAGCGTCCAGAGGAATGAAAGACAGTTACCATTATGGACTATCGATCGAGTATTCAATTGAGAATTCATCAAAGAGAATTTTAGGAAACACTGTTGTCATGATATCTCTTATTAAATAAAATAAGGAGAAAGACACAAGGAAAATGAAAATACCTGGCAAGCTCAAACTCCAAGCTAAAACTGCAAATTATGAATGAGTCCTCCGGAAAGATACTGGCAGACATTGCCAGAACGAGAGATATTGTGTTACAAAGCCTCCAGCTAAAGGCCACAGCATTAATTTACAGGCAGGTTACATTTTACAACCCAAGAGCATTAGTTGAGAGTGTTCTTTTGCAAAACTGTCAATATGTATTTTATAACGTATTCGTGTGCTCTTCTTTACTCTGCAGAGGAAATCTCTGGAGTGTAGTACTGCAATTTGATTTATTTTCTTCTTTTGTTTGTATGCTTTTTAGTCCCCTGTGTCCTATTACAAGAGAATAAACTCCTATTTTTCAAGAAGAGGAAAAAATCCTTAGTAATAACAATAAAAATAATCCTCCCTCGTCTACACTTATGAAATAGGAACTCCAAAGCCTGCTATGCCATGATTTAAATTTAAATAATTGAAAATCATGGGTCCTCTTTTAAAATATGTGCAAATGGTTCAAGCCTAGACAAGTGAGGTGTCTTTGCAATGCTTTGTCCAAATGGTAGATTAACCGTGTGAAAACAAAAAAAATCATTTAAAGTATCCTATTTGTTTCACATTGTGATTGAATATTAGAATATTTTTAGTTGGGTTAAAATGAAAAAGTTTGGAAATCAAATGTTTGGCATTCTGCAAATTCGAAAAAAGACAGGAGCCATCTCATGGACTTGTGCGCACATGCACACACGCAAAAGCAAAAAAATAGTTCCTCCGCCGATACTGTACAATATAGCACAGTCTAGAACGCATGCGCTACATTGTGTTACTGTTTAGCACATGCGCTGCTTACAAGAGTAGCACACATACATGCATTGCGGGTTTTCGCTCTGTGTTTTAGATCTGTGCTTTTAGCAATGCATCCTGTAGCTCCACCCAAAGTGAAAATGTGCTCCAGGTTTTCTGCAGTGCCTCCATATGGCGGTTAAGTTTCAGTGGCGGCTAGTGACATTTGAAAGTGGTGAAGGGTACAAGCAGACAACCAGGGCTTTAACTGGGTTGTAAAAACTGGGGGGGTCTCTGAAAGGGGTGTGGCCGACATAATTAAGGGGGTGGCTTAAAACACATAAACCAAAAATTTGTGCTTAGCATGGTGTGCCGCCCAGCTGGTATTTTGTGCTTCTCCCATTACATATAATAGAACAAGTAACAAATACATCTACAACAAGCCAGGACTATTGGCTTTGTCAATAGTTGTTAGGTGCATAAGATAAATAAGCAACAACTATGGCTTCGTTGTGTATAACACTGAAAAGGCTTCAGTTCTGACATGAAGAGACTGTGAAAGAACTATGAGTCTCTTTGAAGTTACATCAGAGGCCAGTGAAGGGTGGAACTGCTGCAGAGGTAAGATTTTTTTCCCACCCTGAGGGTGAGGGCAAAATTGGAGAGCCCGATAGGGACCCGTCTCGGCACCTCAGTTTTAGAACTGCCGGTGCTGAGCACCTGCATGACCCAGCCCACTTAAAGCCCCGCAGACAACCAATTTTGACTGATTGATTAGATTACCTTTGAGATGCCCTGTCTGGAATAGTGCATCCTCTGGTGTCCTCAGTGAGGGGTTCTGGGCTGCAGAGGGGCTTAAGTGGAGACAAGGAGAATGACAAGTTAACCATTCGTCCTGTCAGGCGCTGTAGATCCTCTGGGGCCCTCGGAGGGTTGCTGGGCCTGGTGGAGGTGACATGAGGAGAGCGAGGCTAACCATTGGCCCTGTCAAGCTCTGTACATCTGCCGGGGTCCTCAGTGAGGGGTGGTGACCGGCAGGGGAGCTCCGCGATGCATCAGCAGCAGTATTAACCATTAACCTGGGAGCAGTCACCCTCCCATCACCACAGAGATCAGATGTCCAGCGTTATCGTCCTGGCTCTGAGGACGATAACGCCCAGTGATTGTCTCTGGGTCTTTCATACCTGGTCGACTGGTTCTGATGGGCCCTGTGGTCTGAGAGAGGGAGAGCCCCCCTCAACCCCCCCCCCCCCCATCCATCTTGATCCGGGACCCCGTTTAAGGTCTAGACACTTTCCCATCAGGCTTCGTGGGCCGTCCTTACTGAGATGAGTACCTCAGCCTCGGCATGGCGGATTCAGCATTTCATCCACCTTGAGGAAAGGAGCCCCATTGCGTTGGTAACAGTATGTATTATCAAGTCGCCTAGTTATGGTTCTGCTTGTACAGCGTCCCATATACACCATTTTTAGTTGTATTATTGTTGATAAATTACTGATATTATCTTATTAGTAGTAGTAATATTTTTTTGCAGTTTTATATAGTGCGAATTAGCCCTGAATGTACCAGAGTGCTTTATATGAGCACCAGTTACATTATACACGGAACATTTTTATTTTTTGTTGTGTTTTTAGGCACGGGTGATTAAGTGAGTTGCCCAGAATCACAAGGTGTTGAGCCGACGCTGAGACTAAAACCTGATTTCCCAATTCCAAAGTAGGCAGCTCTTGGCGGAATGCCACATCCTCTACCCCTTGATATAAATTAACTTTCATAAATAAAAAAACAGCATATGCAGGTTTAATGAAAAAGTGGGGAATTTATTCTAAAATAGTCAGTGTGCTGCCTCCACTGTAAGCAAAGGAGGCATCACCTGGGATAAATGGGCCTCTAAGGGATATAACTGCGCTTGGCCTTGGACACCCACAATAACAGCGCACTTCATCGAGGTGGGGGAGTGAGGGGGGTGTCGAGACTCGACGAAGGTACAGGAAGTCACGGCCTCTTCTACTCAGGGAACAGGTGCAGTGGCGTGGATTAGATCGAGGAATTAACTGATTGTAAATGTCAAGTGCGGTAGTGTTAACCTTAAAGAATTCAAGACTGTCAAGCCTGTGGGGCAAGTACTTGACATCTGTAGAACTGTAAAATATGTGCATACCAAACAAGGTGGGTTCTTCCTTAAAAGTTGCAGATGTCCTTGGCAAATGACCATAAGGTACAAGCGTTACTTACACCCCATTTTGTAGCCAGCAAACAGAACTTCTTAAGCCGGAAACAGGGGGTCTTTTTTGGCACCCACTGGCCCACTGAGCAATAGCTCTGCACACACGATCGTGCAAAGAGCAGTTTGGGGAGGGGGCGATGGCCCCAAGAGAAGGAAGGCCCATGGCCAGTGCCTACCTTTACAGCCATGTCCCCAGGGCTCTCCCTGGTTCCGGTTTTCACTGCTCAGTTGCCTCTGTTACACTGCTACTCTGTCTCACGGAGTGCGAGGCGCTGCTGCCAGACTCTTGTGCAATAGCAGTTAGTGCCACAAGTCCTGCCCAATCCAGACTCTGCTCTCTTGCTGAGAGCAGCCCCAGGATTGGATCGGGCAGGTGGACCCAGCGCTCAGTCTGAGTGCAGGGGGCTGCGGCTGCCCGCCCAACCCTACCACTATGCACAGATGGTGAGAAGCCTCTAGTGTGCATGTCAAGCTGGTCGCTGAAAGGCAGTCGGCCAACCTGACATGCGCACTTTGAAGTGCAAGTGTGTGTTGACTGCCTGACCAGGCCTGTATCATATTTTTAAGCCCTACCCAATAATCACCAAGCAACCCTGCTTGTGGCCAATAGAAAAAAAATGCAAGGCGTGTAAACTGTAGGTTTATTGGCATTAAATTCTGCAGCTTTAGGGACAAAATATAGGGGGCAACGCCCCCAGCGCTCAAATAAAGGAGCCGCCACTTTTAAGTTTTACTTCAGGCCCATAAACACCCGTTCAGAAAGTCTTTCATAAGGGAGAAATATTAAGTAGTATTAATTACTGACATACAAAATGTCTACTTGGAACCTATAAAGGTGACCTGCTAAATTAGCTTGGGGAATGAAAAGAATTTAATTAAAAGTACATCATATCTGGATTTTGACACAGAATGTGACACAGAAGCAAATTCTGCATGGAGGAGAGCAAGTAAAACAATGGTAGCCATATGTAAAAACTTACTTAATAAAAAATAAAAAAGAAGGCTTAGCAAAATGTCTGTGAGGAAAGAGTCCAGCATTTTATTTGTAGACTAATTGCAATTCATAAATGAATGTGATATCCTTTTAAATTTTGTTTGTTACTTGTAATGGCATGCAGACAAATGTTGACCATAAGAAGGACAAAATCACGTCTGTATAAATGTTGGCCTTTTGGATTCTGGGTAGGCCAAGTAATTGTTAGTGCCTTGGCACTATCATAGGTTTTACCCCAAAGTCATCAGCCTTGTGTGTCCTACTCATGTCCCAAAGGCAGAAGAGGCCCCTATCCCACGTAATAGAGGGCCCAGAGGATTCAACATACAAAATGTAACCAATGGTCTTTTTGAGCCCTTGTGCTTGATAAACTTTAAGTTGCTTATGATCGGGGGCATGCTTTTGTCACACCCAGTCTTACCTTTGCCTTCTTCAGTCACAAGATCTGATGTGTGTGAATTAATGGAAAACGAAAACTGAGAAGCCACATTGGAGGAAACAAAATCACGGAAAAGCAATTTTAAGGAAAGACAATTTTAAGAAAATACCCAAAAATCTAAAATTAAAACAAACATTTTAAATGAAAGATAATTTTAAGGAAAAATCCTAAATTACATTAACCCCTTCGCTGCTAGGCCTTTTCCCCTCCTGTGCTAAGCCTTTTTTTGGCTATTTGGGGTAGTGCGCGCTTAGGCCCCTGTAACTTTTTGACCACATAAGGTATCCATGCCAAATTTGTGTCCTTTTTTTCTAACATCATGGGGATTGTAAAGGTACCCAGGGTTTGTGGATTCCCCTGGAGGGGACCCAGAAATTAGTCAAAATACAGCTAAATTTTTTTTTTGGGGGGAAAAATGCGAAAAAGGGCTACAGATGAAAGCGTCTTGATTTTTCCCTGCAAATGGCATCAAAAAGGGGTTTTGGTGCTGAAATCACCATCTTCCCAGCTTTCAGGGACAAGCAGACTTTTGTCAGAAAACCAACTTTTTTACACAGTTTTGGCATTTTTCTGGGACATAGCCTATTTTTGCTATTTTTTGTGCTTTCAACCTCCTTCCAGTTAATGGTAGAAATGGGTATGAAACCAATAATGGATCCTGGAAAGCCATACATTTCTGAAAAGTAGACGAAATTCTGAATTCAGCAAGGGGTCATTTGTGTAGATCCTTAAAGTTTTCCTTATAGAAACTAACAGTTAAATAAAGGAAAAATTGAAAATTAGTTGAAAAAAACAGCCATTTGTGTCAACGTTTTCACCTGTAACTTCTTCTAATTATGACAGCTATTTGAAGGCAATATACCGTTATATCCGCTGGACCTTTCTGGTTGTGGGGATATATAGGACTTGTAGGTTCACCAAGAACCCGACGAACCCAGAGCCAATAATTGAGCAGCATCTTGCAATGGTTTTTTATTATGTACCGGGTATATAGCAATTATTTTGGGAAAATGTATACATGGAAAAATTGTTATGAAAGACACCTATGTATTTCTGAAATGGGAACAAAATGTAGATTTTAGAAACAGTAGATATTTGCACATTTCCGAAATTGGGAGTACCCATACTAGCATGAGAATTATAGGTCATTTTTCAAAATGACTTATTTTTTACACATTGTCTTTCATTTGGAAGGCAGAAATGCATCGAAAGTCAATAGGTAATAACAGTTGCTCTACAATTCTGTGTTACCCTAAGTCTCTCGATAAAAATGGTACCTCACTTGTGTGGGTCGGCCTAGTGCCTGCGACAGGAAACGGCGCAAAACGCAACGTGGTCACACCTCAATTTCGCAGTGAAAAATGACCCTTTTTTGGCAAAGTGCCTAGCTGTAGTTTTTGAACCCTAGCTCTGCAGGCACCTAGGGAAACCTAGCAAACCTATACATTTTTGAAAACTAGACAACCAGGGGAATCCAGGATGGGGTGACTGGACTGCCTCCCACCAGGTTCTGTTACCCAGAATCCCTTGCAAACCTAAAAAATTATCAAAAAAACCACATTTTCCCCACATTTCTGTGGTGGAAAGTTCTGGAATCTACGTGGATCCACAAATTTCCACCCACCCCGCGTTCCCCAAAGTCTTCTGAGAAAAATGGTACCTCACTTGTGTGGGTCGGCCTAGTGCCCGCGACAGGAAACGGCGCAAAACGCAACGTGGTCACACCTCAATTTCGCAGTGAAAAATGACCCTTTTTTTGCAAAGTGCCTAGCTGTAGTTTTTGAACCCTACCTCTGCCGGCACCTAGGGAAACCTAGCAAACCTATGCATTTTTGAAAACTAGACAACCAGGGAATCCAGGATGGGGTGACTTGACTGCCTCCCACCAGGTTCTGTTACCCAGAATCCCTTGCAAACATAAAAAATTGTCCAAAAAAACACATTTTCCCCACATTTCTGTGGTGGAAAGTTCTGGAATCTGCGTGGATCCACAAATTTCCACCCACCCGCGTTCCCCAAAGTCTTACGAGAAAAATGGTACCTCACTTGTGTGGGTCGGCCTAGTGCCTGCGACAGGAAACGGCGCAAAACGCAACGTGGTCACACCTCAATTTCGCAGTGAAAAATGACCCTTTTTTGGCAAAGTGCCTAGCTGTAGTTTTTGAACCCTACCTCTGCCGGCACCTAGGGAAACCTAGCAAACCTATAAATTTTTGAAAACTAGACACCCAGGGGAATCCAGGATGGGGTGACTGGACTGCCTCCCACCAGGTTCTGTTACCCAGAATCCCTTCCAAACATAAAAAATTGTCAAAAAAACCACATTTTCCCCACATTTCTGTGGTGGAAAGTTCTGGAATCTGCGTGGATCCACAAATTTCCCCCCACCCCGCGTTCCCCAAAGTCTTACGAGAAAAATGGTACCTCACTTGTGTGGGTCGGCCTAGTGCCTACAACAGGAAACGGCGCAAAACGCAACGTGGTCACACCTCAATTTCGCAGTGAAAAATGACCCTTTTTTGGCAAAGTGCCTAGCTGTAGTTTTTGAACCCTAGCTCTGCCGGCACCTAGGGAAACCTAGCAAACCTATACATTTTTGAAAACTAGACACCCAGGGGAATCCAGGATGGGGTGACTGGACTGCCTCCCACCAGGTTCTGTTACCCAGAATCCCTTGCAAACATAAAAAATTGTCAAAAAAACACATTTTCCCCACATTTCTGTGGTGGAAAGTTCTGGAATCTGTGTGGATCCACAAATTTCCACCCACCCCGCGTTCCCCAAAGTCTTACGAGAAAAATGGTACCTCACTTGTGTGGGTCGGCCTAGTGCCTGCGACAGGAAACGGCGCAAAACGCGACGTGGTCACACCTCAATTTCGCAGTGAAAAATGACCCTTTTTTTGCAAAGTGCCTAGCTGTAGTTTTTGAACCCTACCTCTGCCGGCACCTAGGGAAACCTAGCAAACCTATACATTTTTGAAAACTAAACACCCAGGGGAATCCAGGATGGGGTGACTTGACTGCCTCCCACCAGGTTCTGTTACCCAGAATCCCTTGCAAACATAAAAATTGTCAAAAAAACCACATTTTCCCCACATTTCTGTGGTGGAAAGTTCTGGAATCTGCGTGGATCCACAAATTTCCACCCACCCCGCGTTCCCCAAAGTCTTACGAGAAAAATGGTACCTCACTTGTGTGGGTCCGCCTAGTGCCTGCGACAGGAAACAGCGCAAAACGCAACGTGGTCACACCTCAATTTCGCAGTGAAAAATGACCCTTTGTTTGCAAAGTGCCTAGCTGTAGTTTTTGAACCCTACCTCTGCCGGCACCTAAGGAAACCTAGCAAACCTATACATTTTTGAAAACTAGACACCCAGGGGAATCCAGGATGGGGTGACTTGACTGCCTCCCACCAGGTTCTGTTACCCAGAATCCCTTGCAAACATAAACAATTGTCAAAAAACCACATTTTCCCCACATTTCTGTGGTGAAAAGTTCTGGAATCTGTGTGGATCCACAAATTTCCACCCACCCCGCGTTCCCCAAAGTCTTATGAGAAAAATGGTACCTCACTTGTGTGGGTCGGCCTAGTGCCTGTGACAGGAAACGGTGCAAAACGCAACGTGGTCACACCTCAATTTCGCAGTGAAAAATGACCCTTTTTTGGCAAAGTGCCTAGCTGTAGTTTTTTAACCCTACCTCTGCCGGCACCTAGGGAAACCTAGCAAACCTATACATTTTTGAAAACTAGACACCCAGGGGAATCCAGGATAGGGTGACTTGACTGCCTCCCACCAGGTTCTGTTACCCAGAATCCATTGCAAACATAAAAAATTGTCAAAAAAAACACATTTTCCCCACATTTCTGTGGTGGAAAGTTCTGGAATCTGCGTGGATCCACAAATTTCCACCCACCCCGCGTTCCCCAAAGTATTACGAGAAAAATGGTACCTCACTTGTGTGGGTCTGCCTAGTGCCTGCGACAGGAAACGGCGCAAAACGCAACGTGGTCACACCTCAATTTCGCAGTGAAAAATGACCCTTTTTTGGCAAAGTGCCTAGCTGTAGTTTTTGAACCCTAGCTCTGACGGCACCTAGGGAAACCTAGCAAACCTATACATTTTTGAAAACTAGACACCCAGGGGAATCCAGGATGGGGTGACTGGACTGCCTCCCACCAGGTTCTGTTACCCAGAATCCCTTGCAAACCTAACAAATTGTCAAAAAAACCACATTTTCCCCACATTTCTGTGGTGGAAAGTTCTGGAATCTGCGTGGATCCACAAATTTCCACCCACCCCGCGTTCCCCAAAGTCTTACGAGAAAAATGGTACCTTACTTGTGTGGGTCGGCCTAGTGCCTGCGACAGGAAACGGCGCAAAACGCAACGTGGTCACACCTCAATTTCGCAGTGAAAAATGACCCTTTTTTGGCAAAGTGCCTAGCTGTAGTTTTTTAACCCTACCTCTGCCGGCACCTAGGGAAACCTAGCAAACCTATATATTTTTGAAAACTAGATACCCAGGGGAATCCAGGATGGGGTGACTTGACTGCCTCCCACCAGGTTCTGTTACCCAGAATCCCTTGCAAACATAAAAAATTGTCAAAAAAACACATTTTCCCCACATTTCTGTGGTGGAAAGTTCTGGAATCTGCGTGGATCCACAAATTTCCACCCACCCGCGTTCCCCAAAGTATTACGAGAAAAATGGTACCTCACTTGTGTGGGTAGGCCTAGTGCCTGCGACAGGAAACGGCGCAAAACACAACGTGGTCACACCTCAATTTCGCAGTGAAAAATGACCCTTTTTTGGCAAAGTGCCTAGCTGTAGTTTGTGAACCCTAGCTCTGCCGGCACCTAGGGAAACCTACCAAACACACACATTTCTGAAAAGTAGACACCCGGGGGCTTCCAGGGAGGTATGGCTTGCGTGGATCCCCCAACGTTTCCTTACCCAGAATCCCCTGCAAACCTCAATGTTAGCCTGCAAAATCATTTTTTTCACACATTTTTGTGTGGGAAAGTGTGGCATCACTGGCCTCACACAAATTTCCTACCACCCAGCGTTCCCCCAGGTCTCCCGATAAAAATGGTGCCTCACTTGTGTGGGAGGCCCAAGTACCCGCGACAGGCAAGGGCCCACAACGTATTGAGGCGACCTCAAAATGGCCTTTCACAAAACCACCTGGTTTTGCGGAAGTCACCTGGGTTTTTGGCCCCGTGCTCGGTGGCCATCTAGGAAACCTACCAAACCCACACATTTCTGAAAAGTAGACACCCGGGGCTTCCAGGGAGGTATGGCTTGCGTGGATCCCCCAACGTTTCCTTACCCAGAATCCCCTGCAAACCTCAATTTTAGCTGAAAAAAATCACTTTTTCACACATTTTGTGTGGGAAAGTGTGGCATCACTGGCCTCACACAAATTTCCTACCACCCAGCGTTTCCCCAGGTCTCCCGATAAAAATGGTGCCTCACTTGTGTGGGAGGCCCAAGTACCAGCGACAGGCAAGGGCCCACAACGTAGTGAGGCGACCTCAAAATGGCCTTTCACAAAACCACCTGGTTTTGCAAGGGAAGTCACCTTAGTTTTGGCCCCGTGCTCGGCGGCCATCTAGGAAACCTACCAAACCCACACATTTCTGAAAAGTAGACACCCGGGGGCTTCCAGGGAGGTATGGATTGCGTGGATCCCCCAACGTTTCCTTACCCAGAATCCCCTGCAAACCTCAATTTTAGCTGAAAAAATCACTTTTTTCACACATTTTGTGTGGGAAAGTGTGGCATCACTGGCCTCACACAAATTTCCTACCACCCAGCGTTCCCCCAGGTCTCCCGATAAAAATGGTGCCTCACTTGTGTGGGAGGCCCAAGTACCCGCGACAGGCAGCTAAAATTGAGGTTTGCAGGGGATTCTGGGTAAGGAAACGTTGGGGGATCCACGCAAGCCATACCTCCCTGGAAGCCCCCGGGTGTCTACTTTTCAGAAATGTGTGGGTTTGGTAGGTTTCCCTAGATGGCCGCCGAGCACGGGGCCAAAAACCCAGGTGACCCCCCTTGCAAAACCAGGTGGTTTTGTGAAAGGCCATTTTGAGGTCGCCTCAATACGTTGTGGGCCCTTGCCTGTCGCGGGTACTTGGGCCTCCCACACAAGTGAGGCATCATTTTTATCGGGAGACCTGGGGAACGCTGGGTGGTAGGAAATTTGTGTGAGGCCAGTGATGCCACACTTTCCCACACAAAAATGTGTGAAAAAGTGATTATTTCAGCTAAAATTGAGGTTTGCAGGGGATTCTGGGTAAGGAAACGTTGGGGGATCCACGCAAGCCATACCTCCCTGGAAGCCCCCGGGTGTCTACTTTTCAGAAATGTGTGGGTTTGGTAGGTTTCCCTAGATGGCCGCCGAGCACGGGGCCAAAAGCCCAGGTGACCCCCTTGCAAAACCAGGTGGTTTTGTGAAAGGCCATTTTGAGGTCGCCTCAATACGTTGTGGGCCCTTGCCTGTCGCGGGTACTTGGGCCTCCCACACAAGTGAGGCACCATTTTTATCGGGAGACCTGGGGAACGCTGGGTGGTAGGAAATTTGTGTGAGGCCAGTGATGCCACACTTTCCCACACAAAAATGTGTGAAAAAAGTGATTTTTTCAGCTAAAATTGAGGTTTGCAGGGGATTCTGGGTAAGGAAACGTTGGGGGATCCACGCAAGCCATACCTCCCTGGAAGCCCCCGGGTGTCTGCTTTTCAGAAATGTGTGGGTTTGGTAGGTTTTCCTATGTGGCCGCCGAGCCCCGGGCCAAAAACCCAGGTGACCCCCCTTGCAAAACCTGGTCATTTTGAGATAATGTGTTGTTTATTTCTGCAGCGTGAACATTTTGGCACAATATTGCAAGGAAAATGTGACAGACATTTTGAGGTTTGCAGGACATTGTGGGTACCATAACTTGTTGGGATCCACAAGAGAGATATCACCATGTACTCCCATGGGTGTTTCGTTTACGACAATATCTACAGTTGGTAGGTTATTCTTAGACGGAATGTACACCTTGGCAGACAGACTAAAAAGACAAAGATTACTGCACAGCCATCTATTCCTCAAGCACACACACATACTGGTTGGATTTGGCACGAGGGCAAGTGATGGTTCAGTATATACAATTTTATTAACAAGAGATTTCACAAAAATGAAATGCACTGTCAATAATTGAAAGGACAAAAACGGAACCAGTGACTCGCAGCTCGTGAGCTGTAAAGCCACGTCAAGGCCCCAACCGCTTTACAGGCCATTCACACACCTTTCATACGTGATACACACAAGACCATTCACACCCCCAGGCACGAAACAAACACATTACAACATTCACAAAAAGGGACAAGGTACACCCTGCTTGAGAAAGACAAAAAAAAAATATTACTGCACAGCCATCTAATCCTCAAGCACACACACACATACTGGTTGGATTAGGCACGAGGGTGAGTGATGGTTCAGTATATACAATTGTATTAACAAGTGATTTCACAAAAATGAAATGCACTGTTAATAATTGAAAGGACGAGAAACTGAACCATTGACTCACAGCTCGTGAGCTGTAAAGCCACGACAAGGCACCAACCTCTTTACAGGCCATTCATACACCTTTCATACGTGTGACAAATACAAAACCATTCACACCACCAGCCGCAGGCCCATCACATTACAACACTCACACCAGCAGACAGCGCCATTCAAGGGCCCATCACTTTCACACGCCCACATTCCTAACACAGCAACCACACAAGCTGATGGATTGCGTGGAGTGTCGCTCGGCTAGCAGTGTGTGTAGTGACCAGCAGCAAGTCACAACTCACACACTGCCAGCCGAGCGCCACTCCACGCACACCGCCAGCCAAGCGCCACTCCACGCACACCGCCAGCCAAGCGCCACTCCACGCACACCGCCAGCCAAGCGCCACTCCAGGCACACCGCCAGCCTAGCGCCACTCCACGCACACCGCCAGCCTAGCGCCACTCCACGCACACCGCCAGCCTAGCGCCACTCCACGCACACCGCCAGCCTAGCGCCACTCCACGCACACCGCCAGCCAAGCACCACTCCACGCACACCGCCAGCCAAGAGCCACTCCCCGCACACCGCCAGCCAAGCGCCACTCCACGCACACCGCCAGCCAAGCACCAGCCTACACACACCACCATCACATTTAGGATTTTTTTATACAAAAAAGAAAACACAAACAAATTGCAAATAGATACAAATCTACTAACACAAAATCAGAAACTAAATACATTGCACTAATGCCAACCTTGAAACAGAACAACAATTCTTAAACATTACAGACCAGGCAGTTCACTTTACCACTCATGGTTGCTCCCAATAATTCTTTTGCTTGTGGTACGCTCTATAACAAGCAGGCACACACAGCCCAGGGTTAGAAGGACACTCAGGGCAGTACATACGAGTCTCCTTCCGCGTACCTCTTCGCCAACAGACTCTACATCTCCTAGTGGGAAAGTCTTTTGAGGGTGTAGGAGGAATGTGATCAGGAAAGTGGCGATCTTTCAATCGAGCCACATCCTCCACCACTCCAACTCTAGGAACACTTGCCTGTTCCACAACAACAAGGCTGCCTATGACAGACTCCTGAAACTGAACAAAAGTCAACTTTGACGCAGGAGAACACTCCTTAAACACAACAAAAGCATTGAAAGTTGCTAAATTGAAGAGATGGATGGCCAACTTCTTATACCAAATGTAAGACTTACGAATAGCAGTGTAAGGTTCCAACCTCTGATCTACTCTATCAACACCACCCATGTGCTTATTGTAGTCTAAAATGCACACAGGTTTGCGCACTTCAGCAATCTGACCCCAAACAGCCACAGGTGAAGTACTCTCATCATGGATGGTAGTCAGCATGTACACATCCCTCCTGTCCACAAATTTCACAGCTAGCAGTTCCTCACTACGCAAGGCACTGCACTGTCCCCTCTGAAGTTTTTGCAAACAAGCTCTTTTGGATAACCTTTACGGTTAGAGCGGATTGTGCCACAAGCAAAAGTGTCCACTTTGAACAATTCCTTAAACAATTGCACAGCAGTGTAGAAGTTATCAAGGTACAAATGGTGGCCTCTGTTAAACAGTCCTCTAGCAAGATCCCACACAATTTTCTCTGAAACTCCTACTAAAGTGGACGGACAACCAGGGGGGTCAATAGTGGAATCCCTACCAGTGTACACACGCAAATTAAAAACATATCCTGTCCTACTCTCAGACAACATATACAGCTTAATTCCATAGCGTGCCCTCTTGCTAGGAATGTACTGCCTAAAAACCAAACGGCCCTTGAACAGCACCAAAGACTCATCAATAGATATTTCTTTCCCTGGAGTATAGATCTCTGAAAATCGATCTACAAAGTGATCAAGAACAGGCCGAATCTTAAAAGACGGTCACATTCAGGGTGATCTCGTGGCAACGCCAAACCATTATCAACAAAATGCAGCATCCGAAGCAAAAGTAAATACCGATCACGAGTCATAACTGCAGGAAATATGGCCGTTGCCATCAAGGGACTGGTAGACCAATATGAACCCATGGACGGCTTCCTTATCAAACCCATCAAAAAAGTCAAACCCAAAAACTTCTTCATCTCTTCCAGATTTGTGGGACTCCACCGGGTAGCTCTAGAATGGGGCCTAAGTCTGGCACTGTTGTCCCTCAAAAACTGTTCAGCATACAAATTAGTCTGCTCAACAATCTCACCCAAAAATACATCATCCATAAACAACTGAAAATACTGTATAGGCAAATAATGTTCACAATCCACTCTACACCCTGCATAACCACTAAAGGCAGGCAACACCGGCTGCACCATGTTTGGATCAACCCAGAGTCCAGCACTTCCAGTAGGAAGCCTAGCAGCCCCAGGCTGCAATCCAGATGCCTCTTGCACCATCGGCACAGTAGTATCCTCCTCTAAATCAGGCACTTCATCTGCACTGAGAGTACCTTCATCATCCGATGATTCCATGTGGAGAGAAACTCACTGCCTGAATCTTCCCCTCCCTCCTCTCCCTCAGACGCACTGTCAGTCTCATAATCCTGCTCAGAGGAAGATTCAAGAAGCAAACCAACCACCTGCTGAGCAGTAATTCTACGGCTAGCCATAATGCTTACTAATAAAGGTTACTTGTCAAACAAGTCAACAACAACAAACCCTTTGTAAAAAAAGAAATAAACAAAATGTAGCTTTATCACAAAGACCTATATACTCCAACACTATACCACTCACGTGACAGAAGCAGCTAGACTCACCACCACCTACTCTGCACAGACACAGTAAGGATCAACAATATCCCACTAAAAAGAAGAAGAAAAAAAATTACACATAAGACAATGCAAAACATCGCAAAGAATTTCATGCTCTGAACACTAACAAATATGCTGCCATTATGGCACCACTTACAAAAAAATTCATTCATGCATGACAATAATACTCATTTGGAGTACACACAACAAAAATATTTTTCTTACCAAATAAATGCAATTACGCAAAACTGCAGAACCACCACTGCCGAAACCGCAAACAGGAATCAAAAGCTTTACACTAGAATAAAAAGGAGAAAAAAAACATTACAATCACATATGCAAATAATGCACCAGTCCACACACAATCCACCAGCCAAGCTAAGGGGTAGGTGGGCCTAACAGTATAAATAAAATATTCACCCCCGTAAAAGGGAGCAACCCTTGCCCTTTTGACCACTCCCCAACACAAAAATAAAAAAAAACCCTGGTGTCTAGTGGCTTCTGCCCTCCTTGGGGGCAGATGGGCCTAAAAACATACTGCTATTCTGCCACCCAAGGGGTCACTCTCCACAAATAAAAGCCTGGTGGACTAGTGGGAAGATACCTTTATCTTCCGCACACGATCTCTCACTACTCAACTCTACTCTCAACTCTATTCACAACTGGATGTTAGCTCACCAACTCATTCTGAATCCCGCCAAAACTGAATTCCTCCTCCTCTCTACCTCTCTCTCACCTCCTCCTGTTCAATCTTGGATGGATCAGCTGAACCTGCTCAACAACAAACCCATCATTGTTGACAGCGCTAAATCCCTAGGTGTCATTCTTGACAAAAGACTCAACCTAATCTCCCACATCAACTCTATTGCTAAGAACGCACGTTACCAGTTGCACCTTCTACGGGGGATCCGTCAGTTCTTCCCGGAGAAAGACTTAAAAACCTTGGTACAATCTCTGGTTCTCTCAAGACTGGATTATTGCAATTCTCTTCTGACGGGCCTACCCAAATCCCACCTCTCCCCTCTCAAATCCATCCTCCATTCAGCAGCTCGCCTCATTTCAGGGTCTAAACGAAGCGACCACGTCACTCCTATCCTCTCTTCGATGGCTTCCGATCGAGGCAAGATCGATTTACAAAACTGCCTGCATCACACACAAAGCCTTACACACCTCCTCCCCTCGTTACCTGGCAAATAAATTTAAATTGTCTCTCTCTCTCTCTCTCCCTCTCCCTCCCTCCCTCCCTCCCTCGTGCCTAGTGGGCATTCCTGCTGCACGATCACATGATCGTGCAGCAGGAATGCACAAAGAGGCATCGGGGGAAAGGAAAACCCTTTCCTTTTCCTCGATGCCTCTTTTGATACAAACCCCCCCTCCCCGAGCCAAACCTCACCTGATTTCCCCGACGCGCTGGAAGCAAATGGCTTCCAGCGCGTCGAAGAAGGAAACCCTCAATGATGTCAGCGCGCCTCGCGCGCTGGCGTCATTGATGGGGCGAGGGGAGGCAGGGGAAGCCCTTCCCCTGCCTCCCCCAAAAAAACCTAACGATCGGATTCCCACGGGGAGCGCCAGCGCTTCCCCGTGGGTGGTCTTATGACGAGCTGGACTCGTCATGAGCACACGAGCACTGTGTGCCATAACGAGTCCAGCTCGTCATAAGCACCGAAGGGGATAAAGGGTCAGAGCAGGATCTCAGCGGCAGACGAGGAGAAGGAACCTCCTGGTCACAGGAACTACACGAGCATTGCGCTCGAGAAATTCAAGGATGCAAAGACCTCCATCAAGGATTACAGCTAACTTTTCAGGGTGTAAATGGAGAGAAGCCACATCTGCTTAACCACGCTCACGAATTCTACACGAGAATTGCGCTCGAGAAAATGAAGGATGCAAAGACCTCCATCAAGGATTACAGCTAACTTTTCACGTTGGAAATGGAGAGAAGGCACATCTGCTTAACCACGCTCACGAATTCTGCACACCTGCCCTGCATATTTATCCAAGAAGATGCCACCGTTTTGTGCAATACCTCTACTCAACTGTAGTACTGTCTACTGGCTAATCAGTAAGTGTTACCTCGTTGGGTAAATGTATAGTGCCTTTCCTACACTACAGCTGCGTAAAGGACCAGAAGAATTGTCTGCAGTGACCTGTGTGTCTGTAATTTTGCCACCGCGCCGAAAGTGCTGGGAACCTTTGATTAAGCTGTCCATCATAGTGGGGAAAGGGCGGGCAGACGTTGCATACCGCTAGTGTATGTGTGGCGGGGCCAAACGGGCGGGGCTTCTAGGCCCGTTCACATGCCTCTTGTTTATAAAGGGTCAGAGCACGATCTCAGCGGCAGACGAGGAGAAGGAACCTCCTGGTCACAGGAACTACACGAGCATTGCGCTCGAGAAATTCAAGGATGCAAAGACCTCCATCAAGGATTACAGCTAACTTTTCAGGGTGTAAATGGAGAGAAGCCACATCTGCTTAACCACGCTCACGAATTCTACACGAGAATTGCGCTCGAGAAAATGAAGGATGCAAAGACCTCCATCAAGGATTACAGCTAACTTTTCACGTTGGAAATGGAGAGAAGGCACATCTGCTTAACCACGCTCACGAATTCTGCACACCTGCCCTGCATATTTATCCAAGAAGATGCCACCGTTTTGTGCAATACCTCTACTCAACTGTAGTACTGTCTACTGGCTAATCAGTAAGTGTTACCTCGTTGGGTAAATGTATAGTGCCTTTCCTACACTACAGCTGCGTAAAGGACCAGAAGAATTGTCTCCAGTGACCTTTGTGTCTGTAATTTTGCCACCGCGCCAAAGCGCCGGGAACCTTTGATTAAGCTGTCCATCATAGTGGGGAAAGGGCGGGCAGACGTTGCATACCGCTAGTGTATGTGTGGCGGGGCCAAACGGGCGGGGCTTCTAGGCCCGTTCACATGCCTCTTGTTTATAAAGGGTCAGAGCACGATCTCAGCGGCAGACGAGGAGAAGGAACCTCCTGGTCACAGGAACTACACGAGCATTGCGCTCGAGAAATTCAAGGATGCAAAGACCTCCATCAAGGATTACAGCTAACTTTTCAGGGTGTAAATGGAGAGAAGCCACATCTGCTTAACCACGCTCACGAATTCTACACGAGAATTGCGCTCGAGAAAATGAAGGATGCAAAGACCTCCATCAAGGATTACAGCTAACTTTTCACGTTGGAAATGGAGAGAAGGCACATTGGGCGGGGCTTCTAGGCCCGTACACATGCCTCTTGCCCTCCCTCCCTCCCTCCCTCGTGCCTAGTGTGCATTCCTGCTGCACGATCACATGATCGTGCAGCAGGAATGCACAAAAGAGCATCGGGGAAAGGAAAACCCTTTCCTTTCCCTCGATGCCTCTTTTGATACTAAACCCCCCCTCCCGAGCCAAACCTCACCTGATTTCCCCGACGCGCTGGAAGCAAATGGCTTCCAGCGCGTCGAAGAAAGGAAACCCTCAATGATGTCAGCGCGCCTCGCGCGCTGAAGTCATTGATGGGGAGGGTGGGGGGAGGCAGGGGAAGCCCTTCCCCTGCCTCCCCAAAAAAAAACCTAAAGATCGGATTCCCACGGGGGGAGCGCCAGCGCTTCCCCCGAGGGTGGTCTTATGACGAGCTGGACTCGTCATGAACACACGAGCACTGTGTGCCCTGACGAGTCCAGCTCGTCATAAGCACCGAAGGGGTTAAACTTTGGAGGAGTTTAGGACTACTGTGGGGTTTTTAGGTTCAGGGATGGGTAATGTTTAGGATGATGAAGGATTTTTAGGGGTCAGGAATAATTGACGTTTGGGCATCGAAAGGGGTTTTTAGGGTTTACGGATGAGTGGTGTGTTTATGTGTGTGAGGTGTTTTTAGGTTTCAGAGATGGGTGGAGCATAAGGGTGTTAAGGGGTTTTAAGGGTCAATTATGAGTAGTGGCTGGGGTGGTGCAGAGTTTTTCGGATTCAGGATGGGGTGGAGTTTAGGGTGCTGAGGGGTTTTAAGGATTCAGAGGTGGATGGAGTTTAGATGTAGATAGGGGTTTTTAAGGTTCGGGGATGAGTAGTTTAGAGTGATGAGGAGTTCTTATGCATCATGGATGGCTGGTGTTTAAGGGTGGTGAGGTTTTTTAGGGTTCAGGGCTGGGTGGAGTTTGGGTGTGCTAAGGTGTTTTAATGGGGATGGAATGGGTGGGGTTTAGGTAAAGAAAGGGGTTCTTAGGGTTCAGGAATGCGTGGAGTTAGGGATAGGTAGTGATTTTATGGTTCAGGAATGGTGGATTTTGGGGATAGAAAGGGATTTACGTCTCAGCGATGAGTGTACTTTTGGTGTGGTGAGGGTTTTTTGGGGACAGGTGTTGATGGTATTCAGAGGTTGTGAGGGGTCAGCAATGGATGGTATTTGAAGGTGGTGATGGGTCAAAGAATTAAAAGCATGTAAAGTAATTGTTTGACAATGTAAAAAATATAAATATGAAAAAATGTGCCCTAAAGTAAAGCACTACATTAACTATCTCCGACAAAACTGTTTCTGAAAGTAAGACTCAGAACTATTACATGTGCACTTCAAAAATAAGCATTCAAAAGCCAATTGTGACCAAAAAGACATTTTTTGAATTGGTTTCTACGAAAAGGTAAATTACATTCTTTATGAAAATCTCCATTAAACACTTTAGATGAAATGGTTTCTCAGTAATGGTATTCAATTAAATTGTTTTCTATGAAATCACATGCAGCCCACCACATCTGTATATCGCTGATAATTCTTGGAATACATGTCATATAATAAAAACCTGTGCAAAGCATAGTTCATAATCATAGTCAGTTATGTTTAGTATTTCCAGGATATGTAGACTAAAAGTGGCATTATGCTGAGCCACTTTCTATGATGTATTTCTTCATTTGTTTGAACTCTCTTGAAGGAGATTGCCTTTATTTACGTTTACCCCCATTGTTTAGCATGAATGATTTCACAACTGGACAGTGGGAGACTGCTAAGCAGCCTCGTACTGCATGTGCCAAAGCCCTAAAACATGCTATTTATTAGGCACAGAAAAACTGGCAAATGTGAAATTGAGGTCCATGAAACCACTGAGCAAAATTTGCACAGGTGGCATAACCCAATGTGGGGTGAAGTGTACTTTTACACCCCCACATGTGCGATTTCACAAAAGGGCTGACAAACAGTTGTGTGTCCCTGCTACCAAGGCAAGTTTCTTAGGATATCATGTTAAACTGCGTAAGATGTTTCAGCATAACATACAAAGTGTACCTTTATCCCCCCAAAACCAGCTGCATAATATTTAAAATCACACTAACTTGTGTGTTTATTCAATTACAGCAACTAAAAAGGGTGTGTACTGCAAAGCCTGGTAGCACCTTCCTATTGACAATGGTGGCAATATGTTTAAGAGCATATTTAGGTATCTTAGTCTAGGGACTAGGTACACAATTCAAATGTGCAGCTTTCTACAACACAGCCAGAGACTAATTCATTGGTGAGCTTCGATTTGTAATACATAGAAATAATTTTTTAGAAAGGTTGCTCATTTGTGATTTATTAACTGAAAAGTTACCACACCAGTTTAACCAGCCGCACTGGCTTCTTTCATCTTAGGGGTACAGTAGATGATGTGACAAGCTAGAGGGTGTGTCTCTCTGGGAGAGGGAAGGTTGTAATAAGATTGGACCAGTTCGATGACAGGATTCGGTTCCCAAAGAGATGAGCAGCTTGAGTCTCCCTTACATCTTTTGAGGGTAGTACTCTCTGGGATATATTTGACCAAAAATGCAAGGAAGTACAGAAATCTAGGGTCTGTTCAGTATGGGTAAGTAACAGTGGTCGGGTCAATAGGTATTACCAGCCATTATTGCTTGCTACTATAAAGAAGTCTAACCAGCCCCGTAAATTAGAGTGCTGCTTGGAACCAAGAAGGAAAGAAGGACAGGAAAAGTAAACTGCTGTTGGAGACAATTATGCGCTGTCTGGGTCTAAGAGCTGTGTGTGCTCTACCTTGTACCTTGGACTCTAGAAGGCTGCTATGAGGATCATGTAAGCTGGTCCCTTACACCTCACAAAGACAACACGCATTGAAAATGCAATAGGTCTCGCCTTTGATTAAGTTAAAGCCATTTTGCTTTGCTAATGGTATTGTATAGCAAAGCAAATGGCTTTAACTTAATGAAAGGCGAGACCTATTGCATTTTTAATGCTTGTTTGCATATTTGTCATTTATGTTGCTGATACATAGCGTATATTTTGCAAGTCACATGTTGCATTGTGGAGTGGTTGATTCAGCCTTTCATCTATCCACAGATGATAAAAGTGTATACGCAGCAACTAATCTGATAGTAAGTCCTATACACATAACATGTTAGTTACCGTTTGTCCAGTACAGGTAATAAAGTATTGGGTAGGCATTTGCACAGCAGCTACACGCACATTCCATGTTCCAGTAGATGAGATTTAATGCTGTTGTAAAAGCACCCCCATAAATCTATCAATCCCCTCAGCTGCCAATCTATTTTGCAATGAATTCCTAACAATTGGCACACAAACGAAAGATATAAATCTATAGCTCCAGGACACCATTGCGTCTGTGCTGCACACCCACCAGTTTCTCCTTTGTGCTGTTCTGCCCCAAATATTTCAAATGCAATATTTCTTTCTCGTCGCCTCAGTCTGTTTTCAGCATTGTTAACAGCTTAGAGCTGGCAGCTGATTGTATGCTTGACAGGCGTTTTAAATTGAACAAAGTGCCCCTTGCATTAGAATCTTTATACAGTGGACACCACCACAGATAGCACACAGTAGCAAACCTTTTGTAGAGATTGCACCCTTTCAGTCCCACTGACACCCTGTTTATATCTCCTTGCCAATTCTCTTACTGTTCCTGCAAAGAAGGGTCCTCGAAGATCTCTGAAGAGAATCCCTTTCACTCCCCTGTGTTTTTTCTGAAGCCTAACTCGTGCTGTCTGCTGCCTTGTATGTATGGCTGGATGGATGGTACGTGCGTGCGCCTGGCAGTCTATGTATGTACATGACTAAACACATGTAGTGGCAGCTGCCTAAATGCTTCTTGGTGAGTTCAGATTCACGTTCCTTGTGAATCGAGCTGGCGTGCCTTCGCTCCCACAGTGCCTTTAGAAAGCAGGACCAAGGCTGCAAAAAGCAACAGGATTATTTCGGAGGAGAGGAATTTTATACTTGGCTTTTAAAGGGAGGAAGTGAAGAACGAGGCCAGCAAGAATAAAAAAGCTTGTGTCCACTTTGGTCTACTCCGGCGAAAACAGTGGAGCTCGCTCACTGTTTGGAAAGGAGGAGGAGGAGGAGAGAAGGGAGGGAGGGAGAGAAGAGAGTTGGGTGGAGGAGCGGGGGTAAAGGCAAGACAACAAAAGCAAAACCAGCGCAACACTCATGAAAGGGCACCGCGCTGACAGACCTGCAGTACTCAATGGAGATCAAACCCAGTTAACGGCCGGAGCAGCTGGATGTTTTTTTTACCAATTGTTAACATACTTTATCAGCGCTTGTTTTTTCGCTTTAATTGTTGTGTATTTTGTTTGCTCTCCCTCCCAATCAGTCATGGGGCTCCAGCCTTGACTGTCTCATAGCAGAGCTGAGGAGCCAGGCGGGTGGAGAGGGAGGGCTGTGCTGGAGCCTGATGACTGATTGGGGGAGAGGAGGGGAGACCAGATAAAATACACAGCAATGAAAGTGAAACCAGCGTGGCGCTTGTGAAAGGGGCGCAGTGCCGATAAAGTATGTTGACACATTATCCTGCCTGCAATAGTAAACAAGCACTGGCTGCTTCTTCTGCTCGGCGCTCAGCTCATCCGCTATGAAGCTGTGTAAATTAAACGTTAAAGTGCTCGATTGTTGCCAGCAGTGAGCAGAAGCCATTTTAGGCAGCTTCCTCTGTTTTAGCTGCGGGCGCCATGCTGGAAAAAAGAAAGGCATGCGACCTTCGCAAGCAGCTGCCATGCTGTGATGAAACGCGGCTGAAAATTAAAAGTGAAAGCGATTGTTCCGTTGCCGTCGAAAGCCATTGAAGACAGCCTGCTCGAGTTTAGCTGCAGGCGCCGTGCAGAAACAAGCATTAACAAGCACTGAAACACAAGTGCGGCCCCGCGCCGCGAAAGTGAAACAGTACAGTACTCCGGGTTAAAGAAGTGGGAGGAGTGGGGGGAGTGCGATTCTCTTGCGGGAGCAAGCGGCGCCAGGAGCGATAATTGCTACCATATGGCGCCAGCTGCTCGCTCCCGCAAGTGAATCGCCAAACGTGCACGCGTTGCCATTGAAGGCAATGGAACGCGTGCACGTTTTTGGCTGAAAAGCCAAATCGATTGCAAAAGGTCTTTTTGCCTAAGCAGCGCATACGCGCTGCGTAGGCGAGACCTAAAAATGGTATGCAGGACTTATCCAGATGAGCCACTTCTGTGAACCAATCCTTCCCATGGTTGCAATCAACGAAGGACATCTCAGAAAGAGAGTGAGCTGCCCTGCCTTGGGGAGGGAACGCAGGATAAGTAGCAACTGTTCTTTCATTCCATGGTCTTGAAAGAATTGCTGAGGAAAGTTGCCTCTCCGAAATCTGTGACCTGGTTTCTAAAGAAGCATCCATGATAGATGGGTTGGGGACATCTAAAGCATCGGTTCCATGAGCCACATTTCTTTTTACCTATGTTATCTGAAACATGGATGCTAGCCACTAGTGTGTAAGATAGTTTTTTTGAACAGAAGACAATGAACTAGTTTGAAACATTTTTACTAGAGGCCCTTGCTTAGTTTTAATGCGAAAAATAACTGCATTGCTCTATAACAGTGTCAGTTTTTGAAAAACACAAAATAAGCTCTGTTATCCAACGTGCCAAACATCAGAAAGTGCTTTAAATACAAATAAAGCATTCAACAAAGTTGTTTGTGTGTCTCCTGATTCCTACATCACATATGCTTTTTTTTCCTGCCATTTTGATCATTAAAGAGTTTTTTACTTACATGTTTTTTCTAACTGTAATGTGTCTGGTTCTGCAGTTCCTAACCACCTGTATTTTCTCTGAGGGAATAATGTCACAACTCACAGCTACCAAGAACAAACCTAGAATTCCTCACTAACTCTTGCTTTTACTTTTTAATGACGTAGGGGCATATTATCAAGAACGGCGTTAAAATTATCGCCGGTTTAGCGGCAGAAAACTGCAGCTAAAGCGGCGATAATGGGCTTGATAATATGCCCTGGAGAATTCCAATAGAAGCCCATGTTGACACCAGAACATGGGCTTCTATTGGAATTCTCAAGGGCATATTATCAAGCCCATTATCGCCGCTTAGCGGCAGTTTTCTGCCGCTAAACAGACGATAATTTTTAACGCCGTTCTTCATAATATGCCCCTAGATTGTTTAACTTTGTGGAAACGCTGACAGATTTTATAGCAGAACAAAAGCTACCCTCCACCCTATTTATATATTTTTTCCTAATCCTTTGACCAAAGATATCACTTTTGATAACAAAATCTTGCAAAAGTCTTCATATTTGCTTAGTGATGCATCTAGCTGCTTTATGTCAAGGCTGAATGAATGTAAATGTGGTAGTCTGAAATGAGAATTATGCGAGCGTGTCTGAATAAAGTATGAGGCTTGAGAGCTCAAGACTAGTTTTTGTTCAATGGGAAAAACAGTTTTGCCCATGGAAATCGCAAAGAACTAAGGGCCAGATGTACAAACATTAAGAATACCGATTTCTTAATTGCGTTTCTCTCCGAATCGCAATTAGGAAATCAATATTCTAATTTATGAAACTCATTGAATTTCATTTAGGGGTTCCTTGTGGGTGGCAAATCGATCTACCTCATAAATCTTGAATCATATGAGGTAGGTCGCAGGTAGGCCGCAGTTTGTGACCCATTAGGGATCCCAGTCGTCACAGTGATGGTGTCCTTCAGAGGTCAGCAGACCACCATGTCTGTGATTGCTTTTTATTCAATATTTCTTTTTTTTAAATGCAGCCTGATTTCCTTAAAGGAAATTGGACTGAATTTAAAAAGAAAAAATTAAACCTTGAAGTTGCTTTTTTAAGAATACGCAGTGGTCTGTGGGACCCCTTAAAGGTCCCCTTCTTCTTTGCGAATGGGTTACAACCAGTTTTAAACTGGTGGTAAAATATTACTGTTTTGCAACCGGAATTCGGCCACAGGACAGGAATACATACCATACTAATGTGGAATCTGGAAGGGACGCTCTAAACACACCAATTCCAAATACCAAATCACATTTTGTACATTTAGAAAAGCATTTTTACCGACGCAAACAGAGACCATAAAAATGCTTTGTACATCTGGTCCTAAGTGCCAGATGTATAAAGCTTTTTTGAGGTCACAAACGACCCGATTCTCAGAAGAGGGCCTCTTGCAACCCCAATAAAGCATTTTTCAATGTACGAAAGGCAAATTGCGATTCAGTAACTTGCTATAGAATCGCAATTTGTGTTTATGACCCAATATCGATTCGGAATTTGGACGGGGCACAAATGGAATTCCAGTGGTATGTATTAATGTTTTGCTTCTGAATTCTGGTCTCAAATAGTAAAACTTTACCACCAATTTAACCCTTCACCTTTGAGAATGTTAAACAAAATATTTTATAAGAGCAGGCAGTTGTCCCACCGACCACTGCCTACTCTTAAAAAATGAAACTTAAGTGTTTTATTTTCTTTTTTGAAATACATCCCTTGTTCCTTTAAGGAAACAGGCTGCATTAAAAAAATTGCTTTATTAAAAAGCAATCACATACAAGGAGCTCTGTTGACCATAGAAGGCCAACATTCCTATGAAGGATGTGATTCCTAGTGGGTCACAAATTGTGACCTACCTCATTAATAATCATGAGGTAGGTTGATTTGTTACCCACTAGCAATCGCTATTTTAAAATTAAAACTGTCATACATTTGGAATTGCAGCTTCCAAATTGTGATACAGTAAGAATCGCAATTTGGAAATCGCAGTTCATAATGTTGATACATCTAGCCCTAAGACATGTTTTGGTGTGCTGCTGAAATAATGCCTCAATATCCTGGCTGCAGCTAATTATGAATGTGGAATATAAACATTTAACTCATCAAAACAGAAAATCCTCTGGAAAATGAAGAGTTTATTACTCAACTCCTCTCCAAACACAATTAATGTTTGAAATGTGATTGTTATGTTATGTTGGTTTGTGTTGTGTTACGATATGTTATATGGCATGCATTCTTCTGTATTATGGCCTTGCAGTGCCAATCGTTTTTGTTAGCTTCTTGCCCTAGTTCCAAAGATTTTTTTCGTAGACCAGATTTTGTTTTTTTGTGACTTGAAGTGATAAGTAGGTAGATTAATGTGTTATTTCATATAATAATTCAATGTGTTATGAGTTTGGTGATTAAGGTTGAGGACCTAGCCAAGGTGTTCCCATACTCACTGGATAAAGTGGCTTGTTCCTTGCCCTGCAGGTTTGTACATGTGTAAAATAACCTACAGTATGCAACGGTGCTAGAGAACCCTGATATCCAATTGCTGGCCTATCCAGACTGAGCTATATGTGCGTTTGATGCTCTATTTAGATGTGTAAAAGTGTATTATCGTCTATCGTGATGGAATGTGTATATGCTAATTTAGGCATGCCGATTTCCACATCAGTGGTATATATGTTCAATATTGGAGGCTCCCAAATCAACCTCACCTTCTTAGACGGGCATCTTCGACTTCTGAAACCGTAATCTCAATCTACTAGAAACCCTCCACCTCAATTGCTTCACTGTCACCCTGACCACATTATCACAGTTATTACATAACACTGCTCGCTTGGGGTATGAGATTCTCTCCTCTACTCTTCACTGCTATTAGGTCTCCATTGCTCTCACTCTCTTAGCACACCCAGCTTCATTTTCCTTTCTCTCATCCTTGGCAACTTTTTCATGTATTTCATTTAAGCACTGTTAGCCAGCTTCATTTTAAGTAGATTTTATTTTATCTTTAAAAATTAAATGTACAAAAGATCGCAGAGCTGAACTTGTAAACAAAGAAATAAACAATTCCATTTAGCAAAGCATGTCATTCTATCTTAGTCAAATTATTCAGTTGGGTGTATGTGAATATCACATCTGTCCAGACCATGTTTATGCCACTCAGGGTTTCACACTATTAATGTAGGGGATAACTCTTTATTCCACAGAACCTGAGTAACCCATACAGTACAATAGACAAAGGGTCCTATGGATTCATCCAAAATACATATTGTGAATTAAGGTAGCCTTAAAAGAAGTGCTACCCACTTCGCATTCAATCACAAAGCAAGATATTACTGCAATATTTTACAGAAGGTAATGTTATATTTAAATAATGTATATATTTTTCTTTTTTTATGAGTAAGGAACTCCAGAAAAAAAAGTGAAACAGGGTATTTATTGTTCATGAGATATGAGCAGTGACAAACAACTTATTATATACAAAGAAAGGCATCACAGTAATGCAGTTGTCAGTTGTTACACCTTTTTATGGGGAAATCAATGCATTCATATAATAATATCCTAAAAACCGAATCTAGTTCCAGATGTTAATTCAAGATGTGGTAGCTTGTCAATGTTTCAACCTTTTTGGTTTATTTCGCTGACACTTCATCAGGACAGATTGCATCATTGAAAATTAAAGAATGCAGGACTGGGCCAAAGGTTAATGAGTGAGTGACTCAAAAATGCAAGTGAGAGTCATAGGAAATAACTTACTCACCTCTATAAAATACAAACCATAGAGTTGAATATGCTGAAAAAGAAAAAGGTGGGAAAACAAAAATGTAATAAGGACTGCATATCTAATACGATTCAGGGCATTCATTGCCTTCTAACAAATATCTTACCGAACATTCAACAAAAGAATTGACTTATTCTGGAACAAAAAACGCAGTGAACCAAGACGTGGAGACAAAAGTTGGTGTTGTAAATGCGTAAATTAAAGAACACTCACCGCACATTAAGAAGCATGATGTCGAAAGATCCCGCCAGCCCTGAAAGACAAATTTATAGAAGACAACAGGTCAACACATTTTGTTACTCAAAAAATGGGTCTGAAATGCCCTTGAGTAGTTTCATATCAAACTTACCGAGCACTCACTATTGGTCCAGCAAGATGAACAGGTGTGCAATGCCTGTGCATGTGCTGTAAGTTTAAATGCCAGAGTAAGTGTGCATGATGGGTTGCCAGGTTGCACGCTAGGCAATTATATAAATGTATTACCGAAATAAAAAAACCATCAATAAGTTGCAAACATTTTATTACAATTGAGGTCAATCTGAATTGTCAACAAATTTTTTGAAGAAAAAAATAAATAAATAAATAAAATATCGTGGAGTTGCACTATAGGTTGTAAGACAAAACAAAAGGTAGATGGTAGAATAAAAATGATCATGCCTTCTCGTATTTTTAAAAGGGATGTTATATTAGGCCAAAGGTCCAAAAAATCCCAAGAGTGCAATTTAGCATAAGGATGTCTGATTAAAATCTTTCAGCCAGTGTCAGAAATCAAAGAAGAATCATGTATGCAACTAAGCATGATAATATAATCATGTGACTCAAAATCATGCAGATTAATAGCAGGCTATTATTCAGTTATTGCAATTTACACCCAGAGATGTAAGAAAAATATATGGTACTACAAAGAGGTCCTTTATGATAATGTTCAAATTAGCCATACGGGGCCTTTACCAATAGACTCCCCCATTCCTCATATTTATTCAGTTCATTAATGATCGTATCAAGGTTTTAATCCATTTTCATTCACAGAGGTTTAAGGTAGATGACATACGACTTCTTCACAGGGTAGGGAAGATTTTCACTAACACATGTCAGGAAATGTCCTCTGGACTATAACTGTGGGACATTAAATATTCTACCCATAGTGCCCTCCACGATGCGGTATTCAATCCTGCCTCAGTGTTGTAGTATCCTAGCCTTCATCCTGTTCTGTCTGTCCGGTATATAGTAAATTGCAAGGATACCACATCCCATACACAACATTAATAGTGTTACAGGTTTTAAAACCTTTGAAAGTAACTTTCTTATCAAGGTTCTTAAAACTCCTTATCTCTATACAAAGGCTACATGCTTTGCAAAGTTCACATTTGATGTGATGTATGGGTGGGGTTAAACTCAAGATTCCTGCCTCTACCTCCTGCTCCTTCACTGACATAGGTTAGCCAGGTAGCTGAGGTAGCCCAGACCCAAAAAAAGAAGAGGGTCCTCTGCTCCACAAGAGTGTCACATGCAAGGAAGATGTCTGCAGTTTGTAAAGATGAAGAAAACTCCCATAAAGAGCCTAGAGGAGCTCAAAAGCAAAGCCACGTGGCTGCCATTCCTCTTACTCCTACCTCAACTTTACCCACAATAAATAGATAAAAGTCTTACCTGGAAGACCAAGCAAAATAAATATAAAGTTGCCTCAGTCTTTCTGTTTTCTGTAGTCAGGCAGAAATGGATGACTGGTTCCTTCAAGCTTCTGCGTGTATGTTCAGGTTGTCGGGCCATGACCAACATGACTCCCTCCAATAAGAATCAGCGCAAAAGGTCCAGCCAATCAGGTTTGGATAATGGTTTCCTCTTCAGAAAGATTTCTAGGAAGACCTTCCTGGAATATCTTAATGGGTTCTGATGTCAGAACTCCATTTAGTAAGGGCCTGTGGGACTGCCTCTCAGCAAACCAATGATTCTTCAAAATTCCACCTATTAAGGGCATCTTGTACTCCATCCTTGCCATTCAGCAAAGGTGGCAGGTTGCTAAAGACTGCCTATTAATGGCTAGGTTGGTGCATCTATGCTCATTCAATGTTGGCACAACAAAGAATATATTCAAATCCATCTCACTAAACTGGTACATGAACATATGTGCTTTTGTTAGGTCTGAGGATAGGGTAAGGAGCGACCAACATTTTCTAACCAATGCAAGAGAAGCAGTAAGTGGGACTATTGTGAAGGCATTGAGGGAGCAAGTCAGGGCAGGTAACATAGAAGAAGTATTGTTCATAAAGCATGCCATTCTAATGCTGGGTGGAAACTGCAGGTCGGCCGACTGCAGGAAAGTGGGCATCTGACTGGATCAGTTCAAGTGGCACAAACATGCGTTCCAAAAGCTGTGCAGTAAAACATCTGTGTGACTAATATCACTGTAAAACAGTAATTATTGCTGGCTGAAAAATCCTGTAGAATTTAGGGATGTTGCTAGTGACAACTCCACCTAATGCAGGTTTTGCTATTCCACCTTTGCAATCCAGACATACTGAGGAATACTACCTTGGAGAAACCTTTTGTATTGCTCTCTTGTAATCCAGCAACGGTGGTAAGCTGCTACCACTGCTTGGTAACAGCATGTGATACTGCATCCCTGTTCATCAAGAAATAGTTATTCAAGCCATTATGCTTTCCTAGGCTAACAAATTATACAGCATCCTCTCACTAGTGGTTTAAGTGGAAAAAAACAGTAGTGAAACTGTTACAGGGGAATTTAGGGGAAAGAGAAGGATGGGTTGCTATAGAATTGAAGAAGTATGAAATCATGTCTTACCATCGCTGGTAAGAAAAATTGCAGTGGTTGTAAATTGGAGATCAGCAGTCTTCAGGGAAGTAGGGAGCTACACTAATTTAGTTTTGCTGCGAAAGACTGATTTGTTCCTCAGCTGGTGGTTACTTGAAGCATCAAGGTCATTTTATGTCTAATTAATTAGTTCACCCATTATGCACTCCCACAACTCATTGACCAACGATATAGCTCTAAAGAGGAAATATTTCTGTTGGTTTGCTCAAATTATGCATAACATTTTGTCAAACAATGACTGAAAGGGGATGTCCCAAAAGAAATAATGGCTGCAATCGGCAGGCCCAGAGTCCCTTTCTGTATGTACATCTTATGATGACAGACCTATGGCCTACAGCTAAGGCTGTCTCTGGTCTGACCCAGAAAGGGAACAATGACACTTATAAAATATTAAACGTCGGTGCAGATATGAGTGTGTTTGCCAGTCCCCACAGTCTCACTTGCATTTGTAACAGTTAGCCTCTCAGGAAGTTCATCTCCACTGCTGGTGTTGGGTCTGGGCTCAAAGGACTCAGTACATGTTTGCTTAGACTGATAATTGCTGATGTAATTTTTTTTAAGCTGCCCCCACTGCTGTATTTTGGTGAACAGTACAGTGCGCTTAGAACTCTCTGTGACAGAGCATGCCTGCTGGCCACAGCCTGCCATGCAGACCAAGATCATATGGACAAGAGCAGGCATGCAGAGCTTCAACAGGGCCAAAGACTTAGTCATAAGTGGGCAGGAAGGCCGCGCTTCAGAAAAGCTATTGTATTCAAGTTAGGAAGAAGTGGACAGAACTCCACACTCTGTAATTTATCTTTAGCAACAGTGTTCACTCAACACTTTGGTTCAAATAATTTTCAGTGACCTGCAGGGTAGCTTCTACGTATCTTCACAAAGTTGAGCACATTTTTACTGTCAATCAGTGCCCATTGAAACCATAAAAATTTAAAGTTCGAGTCAATCGGATTTGGCATATTCTTTTCTGCTCAGAGAGGACTCATGGTAGGCAGTAATCTATGACTACATGCACAGTGTCAGGTGAACACTCTAGGAGTTCCCTGAGGGGAAGTGTGTTTATGCCTCTTGATAAGTTTAAACAAAGGAAAAGCTGATAACAAGGAAAGCATGTGGTTGTCCTATGCAACCAGAACCAATGCTTTATCTTGTAAATCCAATTTATCAAGTAAAGTAAATGTCTGCAGTCATTTATAGGTAACTCTATTGTAGGTCATATCTGTATGGTTTGCAAAGCCCTTTACTTCAACTCATACTAATGTTCATGCAGGGTTACGCCAGAGGTGACTGGATTAATATTTATGAACATTACGGGGCATATTGTGGGTCTAGCGCCGGGGCACTCCTGGGAGTAGCTGTGCGCTCTATAAATCTTCATAACAAAACATAGTTACTTGAATAGTGGATCATGGCAGAGCAGCAATTTACCTTGCTGCGCTGCCCAGCATCACAGGGAAAGGACAGGAATACACCGTATTTATCCAATGCAGTGCATTCCTGTCCTTTCCCCCTGTCCTGGCGCCATTACAGCAGCCTAGAGTCAATGCAGGCACGCAAGGGTGCCTGCATTACAGGCAGTATTGTTTTTGTGCATAAAGGGGTACCTTCTTGCTTAAAAATAATCCAGTGAGGCATTTTCTTCTTTCTATGTGTGCTGCAGAATACAGCACACATCGAAAGAGGAAAGAACGAGGTGAAATAAACATATTTCTCCTTGTTACACATCACCTGAGGAGGTGTAAGATTTTGATGCATTACCAGGTTTACAAGTCCTTGTAAATCTGGGAATGCGTCAAAAACTATAGGAGTTGTGTGGGAACACCCACTGTAGCACCCATAGAATGCCTCCCTTGTGCAGAGTAGGGCAACGCAGCAATTTGCGCAGCGTTGCTTTACTCCATATTTTTGAAGCCATTGTAAGTGGCTTTGCGTGGCTTCATAAATGTGACTTGGGGCTTTGCGTCGTGCATGTACCACATTGTGTAGTGCAAGCATGAAGCAAGGCCCTTTTAAATAGGCCCCTACATTTCTAAAACAAAAAGGGACCTTAATTGGCCCAAGTCAGTGAACTTTTCATTTACAAGTGGAAAACAGCTGGGAGCTTTTTTGTGTTTCCTTATACACCTCAAAAATGATATTATGCTGCCCCTAGCATTGGCTCTGAGATTGTCAAGGAGCGTCAACTCTTGGGCAAGAGACGATTGGTGGTCTCCCCACTCAGGTTGAACCAAAAGGTTAATCTTGATCACCAATTAGCAGTTTAGTAGTTCCTTTGGATTAAGGGCCCTTCAAGCTATTGCCAAACGAAATGGGCATTTTAGGAACAATGGAAAAAATGGCATGACTGAAGAATTGCATTACATATCAGGAACCTTTGTTCTTATAGTCCCACACCTCTGACTCAGAAATTCACACAACACTAAGAGTATATATTTATTGAAAATACTTGCATTTTTTCTCCCATCTTTTATAAAGATTTTCAACCTCATTCAAAAGATGAATACAAAAGATCTTGTTTTGTTCCTTATGTGGCCATTGAATCTTTAGTCTTTCAAATGACTGCTTAACAGGCATAGGATTGCTGCAGGTTTATGATGGCAATATGTTCCGAGTTGTGTCTCAGCTCTCGGTATGTAGCAAGATTCATTGTGTTGGAGCGCAGAATTATACTACCTCCCTGGGAGCAGTCTCTTACAATGCCTGGTCACTCAGTGCAGTTCAACACTACATTTAATCATATCAATTATAGTCTATGGGCTTTAAAATATATTGTCCTGAGCATAATGTAACATGAATCATACTAGCAAACACCTTTTTACAATGTAGCTGCACTGCTCAACCTTGCCTCAAAGTCATCAACTCCAAAGACAGGAGGTGCCCAATCATGCACAAAAATTAGCACCTGGGAATCAGGAATTACACCTGGCAACAATACAACAAAATAATAATCGAACTGTAGTGAGGATGAGGGCGCAGAATAAAAAGGGAACCATAGCGAATAAATACAAAGAAGAGAAATTTAATGTGAGAAAATAGATACAGTGTAGCTTCAAAACGATAAGAATAACAGACGAATATATGATGACAAATACTTTGATGAAATAGAAAAGTGACAGAGTAAGCCAGCTAATGTGTAAAAGAAATGGACAGATGAAAATAAACAGATGCTTTTTATACTGTTTGCTACTACAGTTCTGTGCTTATCTATTTACTGCCACGTCTGAGACAAAAGTAAGTCATACATATTCACAGATTAAAGTGGTCATTAAGATTCTGCCATACTGGTTTATCCGCAATAAATCAAAGGAGACACAGTTCTGCCAAATTCACACCTAGTTCTGCATCAAAAACCCGTGACCCAAGAGTCTCTCCATCGTGGTGCAGCCAGGTCATAACACCAGGTGCTCTGCTTTATTTAAAAGGTGTATGGAAACGTGTTTTCCCTCCTCGGGGCCACCATGTGAGATTTAGAAGTCCTAGGTAGAGAAACCACTAATGATCCCCCTGGGCCCTGGCTCTGGGTGACAACTCTCTGCGTTTAATGACCATTGTTATTTTGTTCTGCAAGATGAGCTACTGGCAACATTCCCTGTGCCCCATAACAGAAACCAGTATTCCTGAGTAGCTCTGGACACAGATTGATGCATATCACCTGTGTTCCCCACATCAATTCCTATAGTCTGACAAAGTAAAGCATTACTGATGGTGCTAAATCCATGGGAGGAACCAGCTACCCGAGGTGTCCAATCATAGGTTCATCAAAAGATCATTCCAAATTGCTAGAGGTAATCATAGACAGTTTGAACACACAAACAGACTGGGGGAAAACAAGGGGTTTAGCTTTGATGTAAAATTAACCTATAGAATGCAGAGAATTAGTCTTTCACATCCCCCACAGTAAATATTCAGCGTGAAGGACTTGACTTTTGCATTCTGCCACAGCTGGGAGGAAAACCCTCTGCCGCTCTATTGCTTCAGCTCGAGCTGCTTGTAAAGAGCTCTGGCAGCAGCCTAAGGCCATTTTTCTTGTTCTAAGTGACAATCAGCAAGCACCAAACCCTGATGTCATTGGTCCCAAAGTTGCTATCTCTCCATTATGTATCCCTGCTTAGGGACCAACTCATGGAAGATCCACTAAATACCAGGGATTGCTGCAGGAAGACCCAATAGACATCAGGGGTAGTGAAAGGTGGAAGAGGATACCCCAGAAATAGGCAATTGCTCTGTCCCCACCAAAGGTCACTTTAATTTCTTTGTCCCCTTGAGAAGGCCATTGGGGAGGCCACCAGGGGGCCAGAAATCCCAAGGGTGGAGTGGCCCACCTCCTACTTACCACAACAGTGTTTCCACCACCCTGTGGAGGGCAGAATGGGGTTTACCCCAATCTTCATCCAGTGAAGTGATAGAAAGCCCACTAGATGCCAGAAATTAGGTGGAATAAATAGGGTGGGGGGCCTGCCCTGCATCGGGCAATGCCCCCACCCCTAACTTCCCCAACACTCTTTCTGCCTACCAGGTTGGCAGTTTGGATGATTTACTCCTCTTCTGTCAACCCCAGACACCATAAATCCCACTAGTGAACAGAGATTAGAAAACAAATATAAAAATGGAGTGGGAGATGCCTACCCTGGGATCGGGCCAGGCCCACACTTCTCCAAAAGGCATCAATTTTCAAGGTGAAAACTATATGTCGCCTTGGTGGGTTTTGCAGAATTTCCTGTCACAGGTGATAGGCAAAGACACACATGTGGGTTATTGGTGTATTTGGAGAAGTGCAGAGTCAGACTGGGACATAAAATAGGCCCGGGCACCAAAATAAAAGTGGCCCCATTAGTGAATCATACAGCTAAAAAAGTGACCTCATTAGCAAATTGTTGTGTTTACTTGAAGGCTGCCCATCATGCTCAATGGGGTTGCCATAGTGCTTTATGGAATCTTGTTTTCATAGAGATTCCGAAGGGCTGTTGGCGACAGTTGGGCATGAGCATGCGAGGGAGCCTCATGCATATGGCTGATGGTAATAAACCTTTACAGAAGTTCAATGCGTGTACTTCAGTTACTGCAATTTGGCGATGAGCACCTGTTCAGCTTTACTTCAGTCACAGTGAGATTGGATCCAGCGTGATAGCATTTAGAATCACATCTGCCAGGATTTGCTCTACGATGCTGTGTGAGGACATTGAGGAAGTGTTGGTGACCGGAGCGGGTGATCAACTTCAGGGAAGCGCTGTGTGGTTTTTGCCTCTGCCTCCAACATCTTGTGAGGGGCTGGGAGCGAGGTTCGGCAGGAAAGATAACTAGCAGCATGTCAGTTAGATTGTGAAATTTGCTATGCGCTCATCGGTTTCCATACGGAATATGACATTATTCCTATGTGCACTACCTGCTGTGTGGATTTCGCTTTAACGGCATCAGGAACCGTCATGTATGAGGCACGTGCAGCTTGAGCCATTCATAGCATCGAGTGTTTTACAGCACGAGCCGCCATCAAGGCAAACATCGAGGTCTCTCAGTATGCAATCCAGTATTCCAGTCAGTGCGGCCTGGGAGCATGGAACCGAGAGTGCAGCTCTTGCGCTGGATCACCATTTACAGCGCTTAGGCCGCAAAGTGACAGACACATAGGTGGAGCTGGGAACTCAGGCTTCTGCGAGGCAGTCATCTTGGGAGATCTGGTGGTGAATGGAAGTGTACTTGAGCTCATCAAGGAGGAGTTTGAGTGATAAACACAAATGAGGGACTAAGGAAAAGCAGTAACTGCATATATAAAAGGAGGACTGTGTTGAGCACACGTTGGATAGTATAGTTGATGCAGATATAATAGAGCTCCATTCTAGGAAGTAACACTGAAGAAGGAATTCCTATGGATATATATTTTTAAAGGGCAATATTGTGAATTTAAGGGTACACTTATTATGGCCTTGACAGTGGCTGCTCCTCCAATGTTTTTATCTCAAGCAGGGACACCTTCAATAGAGTAGGAAGAGTGGATTGGAATTTTTGAAAATTATTTAGAGGCTATAGATGGTCTAAGATACTCAGCATCTACAAAAAAGGGCTTGTTGCTCAATCCATTAGGCAAGGAGAGACAGCATGTATTAAATGTTTGCCAGAAGTGACGGGTGCAGAAGGGAAAGCAATGGAAAATACTTCTATTGAAGCAAAGAGGAGATTAGAGAAATACTATGAGAAACAGATGAATATAGTGATGCAGTGGCATAAATCCTATACTCAACCACAAAAAGCCCATGAATCAGTAGATCAATTGGTAACAAGGTTGAGAGAGTTAGCCATAAAGTGTGATTCTTGGTACAGTGACTGATCAGATGATCAGAGACCAATTGATAGTGAAATGCAAAAATAAGAGAATGCAAGAAAGGCTGTGGGCTGCAATGAATCCAATGTTTTAGGAGGCAAATGCAATTGCAAAAATTGTGGAGGAATCTGATATGTGCACAAGAGAAATGCAACAGTTGGACACTAAATGGGAAGAAAGCGTTAATGTGGCGAATAAGAAAGAAGGTTCTACAAAGGGCAATGTCAAATGGAAACAGGGTGTAGAAGGTAAACAGACTGTGGAAAAAGCAAAGGAGAAGGTGGATGGTGGTGGCAAAGCAGGATTTAGAGGGTGTTACAGATGTGGACGTATGGGGCATGCTGCAGATTTTAAAGGTTGTTTTGCACGATGCAAAGATTGTCGGAAGTGTGGGAAGAAGGGTCACCTATCAAGAGTGTGTAAGGATTTATCAAGGAATAAGGTGGTATGTGTTGAGGAGGATGACAGTACACAGGATATAGTACTGTGTATTGAGGGCAAAGGAGTGAGGATGCATAGACCAAGAGCAAAATTCACAGTGAATGGGATATAGATAGACTTGACGGTAGATCCAGGATCAATGTACACTGTTGTTCCTAGAGAAGTTTTTGAAGAAAAGTGGCCCAGTACAGAATTACAACAGAGTGATATCCAGCCCAAACGATAAAGCGGAGAGAGCATACACAGTAGAAAATGCATGGAGTCCGATTTTGAATTCATGAAAAGGAGGGTATTGGGAAAGGTGCATGTTTCACGAGGTGGTCCAGCAATCTTAGGTTTACATACTGTATTAGACCCCATGTCAAATGAACAGGTATTAGCTGTTCAAACCCATGAAGGTTTGGAAGTTATTCTGGAAAAATGTTCACATGTATTCAAGGATCAGATAGGCATGTTGAAGGGCTATGTACATGAGATAAGATTAAAAGAGGATGCAGAACCTGTTAGACATTGGGTCAGGAGTATTCCCATTGCGGTACGAGGGGAAGTAAAGAAAATTTGGGAAGAATTGCAAAGAGAGGGTATCATCGAACTGGTGGAAGCATTAGAATGGCTTTCTCCACTGGTAATTACAAAAAAAAGGATGGTAATTTTAGATTGTGTGTGGATTTACGGTCTTTAAATCAGTGCATCTTGATGGTTAGATTCCCTCTACCGAATATTTTGGAAGTGGTGTTAATGCTGAACACTGCAAAATATTTAACAAGACTGGATTTAAAGTCATCTTACCACCCAATCAAACTACATCCTAAATCCAAAGCCTACACAGCATTTATTACCATGGAGGGAGTATTTCAATTTAAGAGACTACTGTTTGGGATGGTATCAACTTCAAGTGTTTTTCAACATATGATGCACAAATTATTCGGTGATGTTCCTAATGTTTGTTTCTTTCAGGATGACATTTTAATAGTCGGAATCTCGGAACAGGATCACAATAGAGCTTTAGTGAAAGTTTTGAACGTCTTGAGTGAAGCTGGATTCGCATTGCGTAAGGAAAAATGTCAATTCTTGTGAAAAGAAATTGCGTATTTAGGATATACCATTTCTGAACATGGTGCTAAGCCCAAGGAGACTTAGTGAAGTCCATACGATTAGGTCCTACCCCTAAAGGGAAAGATCAATTGCGTTCATTCATGGGGTTAATAGAATATTGTGCAAAATTTGTAGATCATTTTCCAGAACAAAAAAACTAGGCTTTGAGAGAGCTGTTGAGAAAAGAGAAAGAATATGTATGGCAAAAGAGACCAGGCGTGCATTTGTGAAAATAAGAAATCAATTTGCCAGTGCGGAAATGTTAAACCCGTTTGATCCAATGAATAAAAGTATTTTTACCGTAGATGCCAGTGCTCATGGGATTGGGGCAGTTTTATCACAGATAAAGGATGGAGTAGACAAGCCTGTGGCTTTTGCATCCAGGACTCTTATTCAAACTGAATGGAAATATGTGGTAAATGAAAGAGAGGCCTTGGCAGCCGCATGGGGTGTTGAGTACTTCTGCACATATTTATGGGGTCTGCATTTTACTTTGTGGGCAGATCATAAACCGTTACTCAGGGTGTTGAGACCGGGAGGTGTGGATAAAGTTTTGGTCAGGTTGGCACGGCTTGCATGAGGTTGCAAGAGTATAGATATAAACTAGAGTACATGGCCAGATGGAAGAACATGCAGGCAGACTGCTTATCCAGGTTGCCATTGAGAGTTGAGGATGAGAGCAGGGCGAAGAAAGAGATGGTTTGTTTGGTACCAAGTGTGGGGGATGCATTGGAAGGGGAATTTGAGTCAATTACCCTTGAAGAGTGGGCAGCAGCTGTGCAAAAGGAATTGGGAAAGCAATGGTGAAACAGAGCAAAGTGGCAGTGAATTCATGATGATGCGGATATGAGAAGGAGAGGAGGAGTGATAGAAAAATGTGCAAGTGGAGGGAAAGGTGAAAGACAAGAGGGAGGAGGTGATGAAGGTGGGTGGAGTGGAATCAAGCAGCGGAGCATTCAACACTGCATGCCGGTTAAGTTCTATGATTATGTAATGAAATGATATATGTGTTCGTATTAAGGAGATTTAAGGACATTTTAATTTAAGTTGTGATTAATAATAGGTCATTCAGTTAAAGGGGGCTCTTTAGATTACATAGTTTCTTTTAGTTTATGGTGTGAAACTCATGGTTGTGCAATGTTTGCATAAGTATTTGTGTAGTTGTGTATAGTTTGTATTATTATATGCATAGACAGATTCTTCCATGTTATGTAATGCTAATATTGTTTGTGTGTGTAAGGAAAGGAGATATGTTGTAATTACTTGATGACTGGCTGTCATGCTCAGTGGGGTTGCAATAGTCCTTTATGGAATCTTGGGTTTATGGAGATTCCGAAGGGCTGCGGATGACAGTTGGGCATGAGCAGGCTTGGGTGCCTCACGCATGTGGCTGATGATAAATAAACCGTTACAGAAGTACAACGTGTGTACTTGAGTTACTACACTAATCAGGCCAGCAAGGTATGGGACCCTGCAAGCATTTGTGCTTGCTGCAGACAATGTTTGTGGTAATATCATGGAAATCAACAGTAAAAACTGGCCCTTCAAGCCATAAAACAGGCCCACAAACTGCAAAAAAACTGGACCACTGTCAGACCAGACCAGATCACTGCCTCATTGCCCTATAGGCCAGTCCAATCAGAATATAAAAAGGACAGTAAGGGATGTCAGTCTTTTAACCATGCTGTGCCCTGAGAGCAAGAACTTCACTAGTGTTTTACTCACAAATCTACATAACTGGGATGAGGACAATCATGTTCTTTGACTGGCACAAAACATTTTTGCAAAGAATAGTCTGCTATCTGAAATAGATTTTGTTAAATCTGTCAGCCTTAGGGTGATCTACTCCAAAATGGTTAGCCTTACTCCTCCATTATTTTTCTGATTTCATTTTTGTTGGCCCTGGGACTCTGTGTACTTTACCACTGCTGACCAGTGATAAGGTGTATGTGCTTTCTCCTTTAAACATGTTAATATTGTCTTACACCCAATTGGCACATTTAATTTACTTGTAAGTTCCTAGAAGTGTAGTACTGCATCAACCCAGGGCCTGTAAATTGAATGCTACTAGAGGGCCTGCAGCACTGATCGTACCAACCACTTAAGTAGCCCTTTTTAAACATGTTTCAGGCCTACCATTGCAGCCTGTGTGTGCTGTTAAACTGACATTTCAACCTGGCAAAATAAACCTTTTGCTAGACCTAAACCTTCCTTTTTAAAATATATAAGTCACCCCTAGGGTAGACCCTACACAGTCCATAGAGTAGGGTGTAGAGTATTTTTCAAGCTAGACATCCACATTTAAGTTTTACATGTCATGGTAGTGTAAAACTCTCAAATTTGCTTTTCAATTCTGCAAGGCCTGCCTCTCCCATAGGATAGCACTGGGACACCTTATTACATTTAATAAGTGATAACTTTCAATTGGGAGCCAGTAGGAATATCAAGTTTGGTGTCAAATGAATTGTAATTTAAAACCCTCTTTAATGGCAAAGCCAGATTTTAACTCACAATTCTGAAATTGTCACTTTTAGAAAGTTTACATTTTCTTGTCCTAGACATTTGGTGCCTGCAGCCTGTATTCTGAGCTGCATGATTAGGTATTTCCAGCAGTTATTCTGTTGTATATTGCCCCCAGACAGTGAAACAAAGGGGAAAGGAGGAATAAGTGTTGGCAGAATGGACCATCTCTGACTTGATGAGAGGAGGAATTGTCACCTAACACACTTGCACATCAGAAAGTCTCTGCCTGAGCACACTCACACAGGGTTTTACACAAGACTTTTGTGCCCCTAGACAAGCTGGGGCCAGGGTAGAGTGGCAGGAAATTCCAAACACCTCTGGGGGTGGAAGCCTCCAGAACCTTCTTCTACTTCATAGCTGGCACCAAGTGTAAATATTGGACCCTCAGATCCAACATTTCAGTCCACTTGTGGAGGACTCAGAAGGACAACTGTGCTACTCTGATGCAAGAAGGACTGCTACTCTGCTGCCCTGCTGCCTGGGTGAAATAGATTGGATCTGCATTTGGAACCCAGGCCCACCAGATTGACTCTAGGACTAGTTGGCTGATCAGAGCCTTAGGGACAGAAAAGGCTCCAACCACCTTTAACCCAGCACCTGGAGTTGCCTGCTGGGATGCTTGCCCTCCCAAGTGGTGGCATCACAGTCCTGAACCCTTGGAAGTGGGCTTGAAGGGCCCAGCTGTGGTCTAAGCAGAATCAATGCAGTGTGATGCATCACCTCACACCTCAGCATCAGAACTGCCGCTGCGTGATGCATCCTCAATGCAGGACCTCATTTCACAGCCCCTCAACTTCTTTCAAATGCAGCCCGCGGCTCTCCAGAGTCACCACTGCATGGCGCATCCTCGGTGTAGGAACTCGCATAGCAGCCCTCAGCCCATCGGGCATGAGCTAGCATGAGCTAGCATGCCAGTGAGTATTCAAATACAGATCTTTTCAGCAATAGACACATTGCAGGTGTCATGGTATTGAAAGCAGATCTCTGACTGCAGGCTGGCCAGATTGGTTGTTTTTCAACATCCTTAAGAAACTATGGGCAAGGTTTATTGTAGTGTGGTAATGAAAAATCCTCTCTTTTGTGGAGGAAGTGGAAAACCCTTTCTTGCAGGAATTTCTTTTATTAGATGATTGTCTGGTGAAATTAACTCTGCCAAAAGGGTACATTGCAGAGGTAATTCCACCAGAGGAAAATCCACCATTGGAGAATCCTTAAATTGTGGTTTTCCATTTACTCCAAAAATGTAAATGCAGGCCTTCATCTGAACTTAGACACGTCCATCATATATATCTCCACCAATGTATAATTTATGCTGGATTTTCCATGGTGTTGGACGCAGTCAAACATTTACTTTGTTTGATATTACCACCTCACCTCTTAAACCATCTGTTTTCATTTTTGTATCAATCCAGCATCTAAGCACACTTTTCTCTAAGGATGGTTCGTGCTGATTGTTTACATTCTCTTTCATTAAAAATCATTTTATAATTGAATATATCCCTTTTTGATGAGTTAAGTTTCAAGTGAATTGAATTTCATTGATTTCTATTTGATCCACAGTTTTCATCCTAAAACTATAACTTCTGACAACATTACTAGTAAAAATTGATCAACATTATATAGCCTTCTTCGAACTTATATCAATGAATTACAAACGACATTATGGTAATTTTTTTCTGGAAATGAGTGATCTCATAGGCTTATAATGCATAAAGTGGAAAAGAAAAACATCACATCGGTCCCCACTATTCTGCATTTGCTCTGAAATATAGGGAGCTGCTGATGCTATAATAACAGGATGAGTGGAGCGGATCTGAAGACGTAAAAAAGCGTTAATGATTTTGCAGAACTTAATCCCTGTCAAAATACAGTAAAATTAAACATAATTAATTCGTTTTAGGGAATAACGTTTTGCAAACTGCTGCTCACGCACATTTTGAAAACCTTTCTCTCCCTGCAAAGTGCAAGCATTTTGTAGCATGAGCTTAGTGACGCATACTTTTGTCCAGGGGATGTTCAAAGTAGGTCACATAATGAATACTTAATTGTGATTCTCAAATGGAATTCTACGAAATAATCACTGTTTGCAAATATTCCGAATTTTTTTATTCTAGTGACAAATTACCATTACGATGAAGCAGGTGGTAACCAGGTGTGAACTATAAATTGTGGGCAAGATACCGAATTTGTTTCTTTGAAATGACTGTATGCTATGGCATGGCAAGATGAATTTGGATTTTGGCAACACAATACCGGAGCAGTAGGAGACACGAGAATTTCCAGGGTCAGGAACACAATTTTTGATCAAAGAGAAGGCACATATCTCCACAATAGGTTGAGCCACCTAGCCATCTGTGACTTCATAAGAGATTTAGATCCCCTCCTGGGTAGAAAAACATATATAATCAATCCATCCCTGCACATGTCCAGGTTGTATGTTCCTTGCATCTCTTGGGGTCCGGCAGTTATAAGGGAATTGTACCTACAACAGGTGGGGTGTCACAAAGTGTTTTTCAAAGCTTTCCCATATCTTTCTAGATTATATTTTATTAAATATACACAACCATATATCCTTCCCAACACTGCTCAAGATTTGATTAACGATAAAGCTGATTTTTCTAAGTTACAATTTCTTCAGGTGCTAGGTTATGTAGACGATATGCATGTCATCATCTTTCCAGCAATAACTGAACGTCTGTGCTTTAATTGTCAAAATTGCTGCTAACTAAACACCCAGTGTGGGTTACATTAATATTGATCTTTCTGCATATTACCCTGAGAGTACACTACACTCCTACATGTTCAGACACTGTGGCTTCGGCATTTGTTTGGCAAGGGGAGAATTAGAAACACTTCAGGCTAGGTAATTCATATTTCATGTTGCATTATTTCAAAGCAAACATGAAATTTCATACACCTATTTGGTTATTGTTTGTTCTGTAAGTGATTATGCATTTTCTATATGACCTTCTTTACTCATTCCATTTTGAATGCAGTTTGTGATTGAAAGGAAATCAACACAATATAGCATATAGATGTACAAGGTCAGTAGTAGAACGTACATTTTGACTTTTATGGAACCGACTCAGGTGTCTAAACAAAAGTGAGTGTGTGAGTGGGGGTGGGAGGGGAGTTTTGCAGAATGCCCAGGTGAGAAAGTGCCCTCTTTCTGCATGGTTGCCCCCACTTTTTGCTGAACTGCTGATGTACTTTGATTGAGTGCGCCCTGGGCTCCCGCCAATCAGGTACCCAGGGCCTATGTTCCTTCCCTAAAACTGCATTGAAGACCAAACCCAATTGGCACTCTCTGGCCACAGGTCAGTCCCTGGTAAATGGTACCACAGGTACCCAGGGCACTGTGACCAGGGAAGGGCTCTGAGGGCTGCAGCACTTATTGTGCCACCCTTAGAGGCCCTGTACCTTTACACTCACACACTGCCTTTGCAGGCTGTGTGTTTTGGTGCAGAGCAAAGTGAAGAGTCGACATGGCACACATCCTTGCCCTGGCATAGATCAGCCACCCCTCTAGCTGGGTGCACTATACCAGTGGTGAGGGTACAGGTGCATGAGCCCTGTACCCCTACAGTGTCTAAGCCAATTCGTAGACATTGTAAGTGCAGTATTGCCATTTAGAGTATATAGTGCTGGGAGTTTGTCATTACGAGCTCCACAGTACCATAATGGCTTTACTGAAAACTGAGAAGTTTGGTGTCAAACTTCTCAGCACATTAAACCCACACTGATGCCAGTGTGGGATTTAATGAAAAATGCACACAGAGGGCAACTTAGAGATGCCCCCTGAAAAATGACCTAACACTAGTGTCCAGGCTGAGTGGCTGCTCCATTGCTGCCACCACCAGACATGTTTCTGGACCCCAGGATCGAGAGCCTGCTGCTCTCGGCGGTCTGAAACAATGCACATCCTGAGACGAGGTGCCAAGCCTCCTCCCCTAGGATGGGCAGGGTCCACAAAAGGGAAGCTTTAAAGGCTTGCCGCCATTTTGAGTTTCCCCAGGCCTTTTGCTGCTTCCAGCAGCTGGTCACCACCGGTTATGACCGGCGGGAAAAACCAAGTGAGGAAGGGAGGTGTGCCCACTTCTACCAACCCAACCCCTCAGGTGGGGGAGGCGAGGTGAAGCACAACTCTCAGTCCCCACCATTTTGCAGATGGGGGGACCCAGCCAACCAGAGTGAGGCATGTGCCCACCTCCCACTGGAGGGTGGCATAATAGGGGGTGTACCTACCGCAAGGAAGGGACCCATTGGTCCCAACCTTTTACTTACCTGTAATGCTCCTAAATATAGTATTTAGGGGCACCCCTGAACCTTGCCTCCTCAGACAAGAAACTACAAGAAGAAAAGAAGAAGAAGGACTGCACAGATGTGTCGAAGCTAAGAAGAGGAGAACGCCCACTGACTTGGCCCCAGCCCTACCGGCCTGTCCCCACCTCGAACCTGCAGAGGCGAAACCCATGTGTGTAATGCAGCCAGCAACCTCAAGAACCCCAAGGGCCTGCCCTGCCTTCCAAGGAAAATACTTTGTCTCCTGTGAACACCGGATTTGTTCACCCACAGACTGCAGCCCCGCTGAAATCCGCAAGTCTGCACCACTTTGCACCCGACGCCCATGGCCCGAGTTAGATTCCCAACACCACGAGGAGGTCTCCCCACGATCCTGACCCAAGGTCCAGTGATCCCTGACCTACCTCAAGCCTCCAGCCGATGCCTGCAATCTCAATCCAGAAGGTCCCCCCAACCGTGACCAGGAACTGGTAAGAAGATCCGACCCTAAAAGACACCCCTGCACCCGACGCCCCACGGCCTTGGGTGGCCCTACCGACGGTGTCTAACCATCCCCCAGCATCCCAACTTACCTCTCCAAGTGGTGGTCGCACCCACAAGACCTCCGTCCCCGAGCCTGCAGTGTGTTTGCAAACAAGAAAATCCCCATTGAAAGTAAGGGGGCACCTGATGAAAAAACAGCACCCTGCTACAGGCCGCCCTAGTGCTGCTGAGGGTGTACCTTTGCTGGGTTATGGTTTCAGATATTGCTTTTCTGTGTTAAGTTTGTTTTCTTTTACCTTATTCAACAATAGGATGTTTTCTTGCTGGCTTTGTGCTGGGTGTACTCGGGGGTTCTGTAACACTGCGTCCTGGCGAAGTAAGCCCTGGTGTCTTCTTTGCTTCTGTCTCTAGATCTATGGGCTAAATATGTGTCATATTGTAATATGTGTACGTTACTAAGGGGGCTCATTATGATGGCGGGCGGACATCAGTCCGCCCGCCATCATAACGGTTATGGGACCGACCGGCAGACGTGCGGCGGTCCCATCGGCCCAATTAGGATGCGCCCGCCATACTGGCGGGCACATTCTGGCCTTTTACCATTGCGGACGGTGCTGCTGGCTGCAGCACCGTCCATAATGGTAAAAGGGCATGCACAGCATTTCCCTGCACCACGTGGCAGGCACCATGCAGTGCCTGCCACTTGGTGCAGGGAACTGTGGGGGGTACCATGGGTACCCCCCAAGTGCACCCCCCACCCCCTCCGCCCCAGGGGGCCCGCAACGGGCCCCCAAAGCCAATCCCCGCCAGCCTTTCCATGGCGGCATTGCCGCCATGGAAAGGCTTTAAAATACCCACATCCTACTATGGCTGGCGGTGCCTGCTAGGCACCGCCACCATATCAGTGGCCCAGCTCTGCCCGGCCGGCAATCGTAACGATATCCGACCGGTGGAAAAGCGGCAGATGGACTTTGCGTCCGCCGCGATACCCACCGCCATCATAATATGGCGGGGGGTATTTCACATTACGATGGCGTAACGGTCGCCACCGCCGGCCCGGCGATGGCGAGCGTTAAGCCATCATAATGAGCCCCTTAGAACACTAAAACTGTTGCCTTATAAACATAGTTTCATTTCTTTAAACTTACGAGGTCATGAATGCGTTATTGTTTGTTAAATAAAATATTAGATACAGAAATTGTTGCATGTTGTAAGAATGAATGACATATTGCAAATCCCAGAATGCACTGCGCTGGTAAAAGTGGAATGTTTTATGGAAGTTTAAAATTAGTTCTTGAAATTACTCTTGAAAGGGCCAGGCCCATTAGTTCTAGATCTTCTCTAGAGACACAATCCGAAGGTTCTTTTTCGCAGCATGAAAGTGTAAAGGGGAGAAAAATTGTGAATACGCAGTTAATTAGCCAATAACTCTCCTTGATGCATAATAATCCACTGACAACTATATAAGGTTAGTTGATTTATTACAAAGCCAAAAATAACTGGACATAGGGACACCTCAACACAAGAGTATGGAAATACAAAGGAATTAGCATGAAGCCAAATCTACGCATCCAATTTAAACGGTGCAGCATGAACAAAACTATTAATTCAAGAAGTAGGATACAGAGAATCAGAAATCATGAGTCCAAATTTCCCTGCATCGAGGGTTGATGATTGAAGAGCATTAGATCTGTCCCTACTCTATCGCTACGGAGACATCCCTACATAAGCATTTTCAGTGAAAAGGTAAGGTGTCAGTACATGGAGCCTTCCTAAGAAGCCTCTCCACCATCAAAGGGTCATCTAGCATAAAGCTACTATCGCTAAAGAAAGAGCTTGTTCTGAGATGCTTTCTCTCCGAAGGCAAGAAAGAAGTGGGCACTTTCCCTAATTTCAACAATCAGTTATCCACAGGTAGCTTTCGCATAATGCACAGAGTGTGCATAGTCCACAATGATTACAGTCATGCGAGTACTTTTCCACAGTGTTCTCCTTGTAGCTTCTTTGCAACAATTTGTCATTGGTTCCTATGCCTTCTCCCATGCGAATTTGTCTCCATCTTTATCACTTCCTAACCATGCATCTGTAACTACTTCTCTCCTTGCCTAGCTACTAAAACAAAAACATTACTTTTTCCTAATGAATGCTTCTCCACCTGCAATGCAAACATGAGAATGAACAGATTCCACTGAGCACATGAAATCCAAACTATTAATTCTAAAGTGAGAGTTGTCATTGACTTGCATTTCAGGCCTACGATTTTAGCTAACATAAGAACGTATTATTTTAAATATTACAAATTGGCATAACTCTATTGTGTTCTAACACATTTACCAAATTATAGAAATATCATTGTTAAACACATTCAGTATATGAGCGCTGTCAACTTCACAACACGAGTCATTTATGTTAACTTTTCTGCTAGTTACATTCGTTTACTACGTTAATTCTCCATACTACTTGTCAATAACCTAAAATGTCACGCAGTTACGTTTATGCATTTCACAATTCGAACACCTCACGTTGATATAATTGCAAGATTATATGCGGGTGAGCTCTTCATGTGATTATGATGCACCGCTACAAATCAAATAAGATTTCCGCTCCATCAGCTCCCCCCTCTGATGACCTTGAGTCATCACCAAAATCCTGAAAACATCCCTGCAGTGTAGACCAACCTAAACAGATGTCGTAGCTAATCTTCTCTGTCTGAACTCCTCTATTCGCTTCAGCTACCCATAGTAACTGTCTTGCAGTCTTTCCATCCTTCTCTTTCCTGCTCTTAAGGAGTTCTCCAATTGCCTCATTTTGTGTCACTTATAAGCCCTCATCATCCCAACCAAAATAATGATACAGATTATAGCAATCATTATCGGTTTCAGGATGTATTTAAAGATTCCACTTCCCAAATCTGCAAACCATTTTCCAACTGTGCCAAATCCCTTCCCAATCTTATCCCAAACTTCTTCAGCTGCCAAGTCCAGTATTTCATGATGTATATTTGTGATGTTACAAATATATCCCCTCAGATCTTTACTTTTGTCAGGGATATAAGTACAACACTGTTGGACCTTCAGCATCTGACAGACTCCGCCCTCTTTTGTAAGTAACACATCTAATGCAAGGCGATTTTGCAGCACCATCGCCCTTATCAAGACCATCTCCCCATCTAAGAGTAGTAAAGACTGAGCCGTGCTAACAGATATCTTATCCACTATAGTAGACAGCCTTCTAATCTTGATGTCATTCAACACCACTCCCAAACTAGGTATTATCGCTCCATATATATCTCCCACAACCTCTCCTGCACTCAATCCACTTTTTTCCCTTCTGTTCGATTTCTCTTCAGAACTCTCCAAATCATCCACATGGTATATTGTCAGAAACGCAACCACCAAATAGCAAGTACCATATCATTTGCTTGGCAACCGAGCATATACATTCTTTCCACACACGAAATATGCTCCTGGTACCATTCAAACTGACTCTTGGAAAAATGTCTTCCAAGGACCAATGACCAAGAAGATGTGATCACACACTTTCTGTCCCACAAATAGTGAATTGTAACTACTCTCACCTTGACGTTTGCAAAGCTTGCCTCGTTGTTGCCAATTCAAAGCTATAGGACCAGAACTTCCTTTAGCCTTATGAGCTAACTCCTCCTTGGTCCAATCAGAATCCTTGTTCTTGTTGTCAACATTATTTACTAATCTCTAAGTTCTTTTCTGTTTCATAGTATTTACACAGCTCAGGAGACCTCTCTAGCCCTCTTTCTTCTTCTTTCTTCTTCTTCTTCTAGATAGATATCCCTAAATGTATTCTTATTCTACTCAGGCCTAGGTTATCTTCTCCAACCAAATTATTTACAGTTCAAAGTTCAGTTCACATCCCTTATCAGGTCAGAGCCAATCACCTCAACAACTCGTTGTAACAGTTCAGTCTCAATGCTGTGGTCTCTTGAGGAGACTGTGGTGCTCCGAAGATTGGGAATTCGATGTCTTCCAGAATCAGAGTCTGTAAGCCACTTAGTCTTGGTCAAAAAGGAACAATTAACTACAGAAGTGCATTTGCTTCAATTCCAGGAACTCTCAGCAAGATCTTGACAATCAGCCCCGAGATCTCAGACCTCGCTCTCCCTGGTATTTGCAGGCAGATATGTCCACCTGGGAGAGGAATATCTCTGACAAGGCACTCGAGCTCTCCTGGGTCTTCTCGCACCTTCTATGTTTTGCTCGGTCTCACTCAAATCAGACTCTGAAGATTCACTTATTGGTGCAGGCTCTCTTTCAGATGCAAGTCTCAGGTTCTTCTCTGTTTCACAGGCCAGGTCTCACCTGCAGCATCTTTCTTCCTTAACTGCACATGACAACTTGTCACATCAGTCTCTTTCACTGAGTCAGACTCTCCATCACTCGCAACGTTACAGTTTCCCTCAGGGTCTATAAATAGTATTGTGTAGCTTGACCCCCCTCAGATTGACCTGGTGCATATCCAGCCTCTTCAGGTACCTCTACAGCTTGGCTTGTCCTCTCCCGTCACCCCTCTGTAATGGATGGAAGTTCTTCGGGGATGGGAACTGATTCATCAGAGGGACCTAGGATTCGTCGGGTGTGAGAGGCATGGACCCAATTCGGCACTCCGCCAACTTCACAGCAGTTGTAGTCACCAGTATTACTTGATATGGGGCATGCCAACGAGAATCAAGACAGTTTTTCCTCACATGCTTTCTGATGAGAACCTAATCTCCTGGGTTGAGGTTGTGGCAGAGATCCTTTGAAGTCTGTCCTGTCACTGCTTCAACCTGATGAGACACAGAATGAACCACTTCAGCCAATCCTTTACAGTCGTCAAGGACCAAATCAGCTGTGATGTTCACTAATGTGGTAGCAGATATGGCAGGCAAACGCATCCCTCTTCCCATAAGTATTTCATGGGGTGACAGCCCAGTTCTGCTGTCAGGGATGCTGCGCAGGCTTATTAAAACTAAAGGTAAAGCATCAGGCCACTTCAAAGATGCCGAAGTCCACACTTTAGCCAACCTCGATTTCAAGGTACCATTTATTTGCTCCACCTTTCGTGATGTTTCCAGCCTGTAGCCACAATGTAGTCTCTGATCCACATTCAAAGTGGTGCACAGCAACTTCATAACTTCATTGTGGAAATGCGTGCCTCTAGCCGACTTCAATGTAGTTGGAAATCCGAATCTAGGAATGAGTTCCCTCAACAACAACTTAGCTGCTGTGAGGATATCACACCTCCTAGTCTCGTGGGCCTTGACCCATCAAGAAAAGATGTACACAACAACCAGAATGTATCTCAACCCGTTGCACATAAGCATTTCAAAAAAATCCATTTGGATCCGATTAAAGGGACCCCCTGATTTGCCAATGTAGCTCAAGGCAACAACAGTCTTCTTCCCAGCTTTCATTTTTTAGCACGTGACACACTGATGACACACAGCTTCTACAATCACTTGAAACCTCTGGTTGAACCAGGTCTGTCTAAACAATCTCACCATTGCATCGCTTCCTATGTGAGCTGCTCCAAACTATCTGGTAATACTGCCCTGCCATCAGCTGACACCCAAATGTCGTCTTTCGCTGTCTCACTACTTCTCTGATCCAACCCGCCTGTTCCTCCTCTGTGACCTCCACTTGAAAACACCTCACATCAACCCATGTGTCTGCAGCTGCTAGCATCATGTTGAGTTCGGTCTTCTCTATACTCCCACCAGCATATTCTCCATTGAAAACACATGCATGAAAAGCACAGTAGAGTGTGACTTCGTCAGCATACCTATTGCCATTAGTAACAAAATCATTCCCCCTTTCATGGGCTGCACACTTAACGACAGCCACTTCTCTTGGCAGTTGTAAAGCTTCCAACAGTTGTCTCACTTACTCCCCATTTCTTATACGGGACCCAGATGACATTAGGAACCCTTTCTGTGACCATAGCTGCCCGAAGTCATGAACCACACTGAAACCGTACTGGCTATCGGTATAGATTGTGACTCGGATTTGTTCAGAGAAGCAACATGCACGAGTCAAGGCAATGATTTCAGCCACTTGTGTGGAGTGTACTCCATGTAACCAAGCGGCTTCCACCACTCCAGAAATGGTACAAACAGCAAACGGTGCTCTCAAAAATCCTTCATTGTCTCTTAAGAATGAACCATCAACAAAAAGGACTTGATCAGGATCAGACAATGGCTCATCGACAATGTCAGGTCTCGGTTTTGTAAAAAGTTCAGTGACATCTAGACAGTTATGGTCTTCACATTCTTCCTCATCAGCATTTGGAACGGGAAACAAGGTAACAGGATTTAACACAGAACACCGCTTCAGAGTAACGTTTTCAGTGGCAAGAAGCACCTGCTCATACGTTGTCAACCTGTTATTTGTCAAATGCTGCGTTTCGGTTCTCGTTATCAAAAGCTCAACTGAGTGTGGTACATATACTGTAAGAGGATGACCTATCACAATACTTTCATATTGTTCAATACTGACACCGTTTGCAGCAATGGATTTGAGACATCCAGGTAATGCTGAAGCCATAGGATCTAGAGTATCTGAGAAATAGGCCACTAGTCTACGGGCACATTCCATGTGTCTGTGTGAGTACCGATAGAGCACAACCTTCGCTATCATTGCAGAACAGCGAATACACTTTGTTGTAATCAGGCATTCCTAAAGCCGGAGTGCGACACAGGCACTCTCTCAACTCCAGGAAGGCAAGTAGACAATCATTATCCCAAGGCACGGTATCACACACATCCTTGTGAGTCAGCATTTGCAAAGATTTCATCATCAGGGCAAAATTAGTAAACCACTGTCAACAGTAGCCAACCATTCCAAAGAACATTTTGACCTCTTTTTGGGTACTAGGCGCATTCATTTTCATGATCGTCTCCACTCTTTCTGGTGACACCTTCCTTTTGCCTTTTTTGATACGATGGTCCAAGTACTGTACTTCATTCAGACATTACTGAAGCTTACTTGGTGACACCTTATTCCCGTTGTCAGCAAGATGGTTCAGTAAGGCAATAGTATCGTCCCTGCAAGCATTTCCCATCTCGGACGTGATGAGGAGGTCATCAATGTATTGGACCAAAACAGAGTTTTGAGGCAGAATCAGTCTCTCAAGGTTCTTGTTCAGGATCTGGTTGAATATGAATGGACATTCAGTGTACCCTTGAGGGATATGACACCATGTTAAGAGACAGTTCTCCAGACGGTAAGCAAATAAAAATTGGCTTTCCTTGTGCAATGGAATGGAGAAAAAAGCCTGGCAGAGGTCAATCACCGTGAAACATTCAGCTTCACAAGGAATCTGAAATAGGAATACAGATGGATTTGCTACAACGGGACAACATGGAATCACTATGCTATTGATTTTCATAAGGTCCTGGACAATGTGATATTTCCCACTCGACTTCTGCAACCCCAGGATAGGAGAATTGCATGGACTTCCCATGATTTCCTTTAGGATCCCCAGCACAATCATGGATTCAATTACAGGTGTAATCCCTGCCACCATTTCTGAGGTCAGATTGTACTGGGGTGTTCTCGGAAACTCTACATTTGGCTTGACCTGTATGCGCACTGGCTTGACTCCTCGAATCAGGAAACATGGCAGTACAAAGGTTCTGGTTTGCCATTTTGAAAGCAATGTCGTCATCATTAGTCTGCAATTCGATTCCCCTTGGTGTGCAGTAGATGATACAATTCAATTTTCACGACAGGTTATGCCCTAACGAACAAACTGGACTCTGCTTCTACGTATGGCCCACTCTGGTCATCTTATAAGACTGCGCCAAGTGTCTAGTCTTCCTCCCCTCTCAGGCACCATCATAAGGACGGGTATGGGTCAAATCCATCAAGCGACTCCATTAAGGGCATCTGGTGAAATGTCCGACTGGCCTGTGGAATTCTCAGAGGTTGAAGCACTTGTACTAATTGGTTCTGACTCCCCCCTGCATTAAATGATCTTGGCCTTGTCACTGTCTGTAATTGATTCACACCATCTGCCACTTGTACGAGTTCTCTTCCCTGCTCTTGGTTTGCAGGATTAAGGTGACACTCACGCTTCCAATGCCCGATCTTATGACAAAAATGACAGGCAGTGATCATTTTCAGGGTTGCAACATCTATCCCTGTCTTCAGATCTATAGGGATACCGCTCCCTCTTCCCTGTGCTGTCAACCCTACGACTGGCAGTGCTTGTACACCTCCTGAAGCATCCCCTTGACCACGAGTTACAGCTCCCATCACCTGCTCTCCATTATGGGCATTACGTATTTGGACCAACATCAATTTCTCCTTTATCCTCCTATGTTTAGAGTCCACCTCGTCACTGCAATACCTGGCATACCATAGGATTTCGTCTACAGATTTGATTTGCCAACAGATTAGGTGCTGTTGGATCATGAGGCTGATCTCCAGCCTCAGTCCAGTCACAAATTTGGACACAAATTGTCCCAGGTATTTAGGGTTGAGCGTATCCAACCCACTTTACTGTTTGAAGGCTTTTAGCAGCATTTCATAATAGGAATGTACCGATTCTTTAGGCTCCTGGGTAGTTTCATCTATTTTGACCCAATCGATGTCCTGTGGGGCTATTTTGGATTGCAACCATGTAATCACCGGATCGTACATGTTCATAACCATCGGCGAAGGACCATGAGTTACTGAGCCCCTCTCTGGTTCAGCACTATGCCACTCAACAGCTATCTTACAAGCAGACCATAGATCACTAGGAACCACAATTTCGAGCAAGGTGTTTAAATTTACACTTTCGAGATCTTGACAAAGCGATCGACTTGCTTGTACCACTCAGCAGGTTTCTCTCTTAATTTGGGGAAATCATTTGTGAACGCACCAAGGTCACCCCGACTCCAGGGAACATGCACATACCCTCCACTTGGCACCTCCCATGATGGATATGCCTCTACTCCCTGCGTTCCCCTCCTGGAGGTGGAGTCTCTCCTGTCATCTTTCTTACGCTCCTCTTCTTTGGCCACCTCTCCCCCCACTTATCTAACTTACTCCAAGACATTATTCCTATTACCAGCTCCCGAATGTGCGTCCTCAAACCAGTCACTCTCTTTTCCTCTAACTCTGAGTCACTTTAAGTAAGCCTGTGATTTCCCTGCAATGCCTTCATTCGGGATAAATCTACCCCATACCTCTGAGCCAACTCTGACAACTTCTCATGTGCTTGTCTTGCCCTCCAGGTGACATCCTTAGCCATAAACAACAAGTTATCTGGCTCATAGGTCTCTATTCTGTCTAAAGTAGACTCCCACTGATGTTTTCCTCTAATTCAGCCTTCAACCTAACCACATCCACTATCTTCACCTTCATTGTAGCCTTGATGGTACCCTGACTCGACTTACTATTCTGGCTCTCCTTGCTGTTATTATGGTCCCTCAACCATGACTCTAAGACCGCAACATCGAGAACGTGCTGATTCTCAGAGGTTCTCTACCCTGTGCTTCCTTCTTGAGTCATGCCACTTGGTCCTCTAACAGGAGTTTCCCACATTCACAGTTCTGAACTGCTGCTTACCATAGGTATAAGCCGCATGGTACTGGAGCAAATCCGTACTCCGGAAGGGTCGGCAGTAGTCGCTAAAGGAGTACTGGATTCCATAGGCACTAAAGGATGACAATTCCCATTCGTGCTCCCTGTTCTTCCCAAACCGGTCTTTTTGGCATGTATTGATTGTCTCTGAACAAGGCTTCCTACTGGGCCTGATTTCAACGCCTTCTAGTTTGGGGCTTTGGGTTTCTAAGTTCCACCTACGCTAGATCACTTCCAGATTCTCCCCTCACTTCATGTGCAAACCATTCTACTCTGCTACCAACTGAGAGGGCCGGGCCAATTAGTTCTAGACCTTCCCTAGAGACACAATCCGATGGTTCGTTTAGCAGCATGAAAAAGTGTAAAGAGGAGAAAAATTGTTAATACACAGTTAATTAGCCAATAACTCTCCTTGATGCATAATAATCCACTGACAACTATATAAGGTTAGTTGATATATTACAAAGCCAAAAATAACTAGACATAGAGACACCTCAACCCAAGGGTATAGAAACATAAACGAATTAGCATGAAGCCAAATCTACGCATACAAATTAAACGGTGCAGTATGAACAAAACTATTAATTCAAGAAGTAGGATACAGAGAATCAGAAAGCATAAGTCCAAATTTCCCTGCATCGAGGGTTGATGATTGAAGAGCATTAAATCTATCCCAACTCGATCACTAAGGTGACATCCCTACATAAGCATTTTCAGTGAAAAGGAAAGGTGTCAGTGCGTGGATCCTTCCTAAGAAGCCTCTCCACCATCAATGGGTCATGTAGCATAAAGTTATTATCGCAAAAGAAAGAGCTCCTTCTGATTTGCTCTCTCTCTGAAGGCAAGAAAGAAGTGGGACCTTTTCCTAATTCCAACAATCAGTTATCCACAGGTAGCTTTCCCATAATGCACAGTGTGTGCATAGTCCACAATGAGTAGTCATGCGAATACTTTTCCACGGTGTACTCCATGTAGATCCTTTGCAACAATTTGTCCTTGGTTCCCATGTCTTCTCCAATGCGAATGCATCTCCGTCTTTATCACCTCCAAACCATGTAACTGTAACTTCTTCTCTCCTTGCCTAGCTACTAAAACAAAGACATTACTTTTTTCTAATGAATGCGTCTCTACCTGCAATGCAAACATGAGAAAGTACAGATTCCACAGTGCACATGAAATCCAAACTATTAATTCTAAAGCAACAGTTGGCAGGGACTTGCATTTCAGGCCTACGATTTTAGCTAGTAGAAGAACGTATTATTTTAAACATTACAGATTGGCACAACTCTATTGCATTCTAACTAGCACATTTACCAAATTATAGCAATATCATTGTTAAACACATTCAGTATATGAGCAGTGTCAACTTCACAACACAAGTTCTTCATGTTAATGTTCCTGCTAGTTACATTCATTTCCTACATTAAATCTCCATACTACTTGCCAATAACCTAAAATATGTCACGTAGTTACGTTAATACATTTCACAATTCTAACACCACATGTTGATATAATTGCAAGATTATATGCGGGTCCGCTCTACACATGATTATGATGCACCCCTACATATCAAATTAGATTTCCGCTCCATCACTCATTAACTTACACCTGTGATGGCACCTTTGCTTATTGTTATAGATTATGACAATGCCTAGATCGGTGGCGGAGACTACAACCCTGCTATAATGTATGTCCTGTGGTAGAATAGTCAGGATTTGTGTTTTGGTAATCTATCCAGAAACTAAGGGGAACTTTTATTTCAATAGTATTGATTGTCATTGCCGCCTCGGTGGTAAAAAGTAGGAGAATCATTTGCTTATCCAGAAATATTTCTTACATGCCTGTTCAGAGCAGTAAGCTAAATACCCTTTATCCTGTGCAAGCCTGCCAAAAAGGGTTATTAAAAAAGGGTCAAACGCAGCCATGCCACCTGATAGCCCTTAAATCCATTTCGAAATGTCTTCCATTAAAAAACCTTTAATTGTACGAATGGACTTTGGGGGCTGAATGGTGATAGCCCTTAAAACACTCCACATATGACTTTGGGCATCTGGAGGTCCTCGATTTCCCATAGGTACCTCTTCAATCTGTGCTTCCCCCAGGTACAAGGGCTTACCTTTTTACTAGTGGACCTTTAGCCCTTTTGTGTTCTTTGCCTATGTCGATATTTTTGCTCTATTTTCCTTGTAGCATTTAACCTTTTTTTTTTTGCATGTTTGACGCACTTGATTTTGTATGCATGTTCCCATCATTTGAAGAACTGTGATATGCGATATCTTGTATGCTTTCGCCATAACATGTGGATGTTCTTAAGCTCTCATTATTATAGTCCTTAATATGGTTATTTTATTTTTTCTTGGCTCGCCTTTCTCAACCCTCCTCCTTCTCCTTCTTTCCTTTCTAGTTTTCTTACTTTCTCTTTCTTTATGGATGCTGATTGTTCTATTGTTTTTTGTTTGATTTTTCAATAAAAGAGACTTGAATACAAAAAACCTTTAATGAGCGGGCAGCTCCAGTACATCATTTGGGTACTCCCTTAACTACTTAACGGTACATGCCATCTCTTACCTGTATAAATCAGGATTATATTGATAAGCTATCAGGACCTCGTATTTCTTAACCTCATACCATTCTTCTTACAAATACCTCCAATTTAGCTGTTAATTCCCTTTCTTTCAAATTGAAGCAGAGTATCCGGCTCATGTATTCACAACATGCACTACATTTCCTATCATCATCTGCATAGGAAGTAACATCACTGAATTTACCATCGTCCATCTGCACAGTAAGTGACATCAATTGTTTCCCACCAAAACCATCTTTAAAAGAAGAAGCCAAGCAAGAGGATTTCATTGTCCATTATCCATCTTCACAGGAAGTGGCATCACTACATTTCCCATCACCCATCTGCACAGGAAGTGACATAACTGCATTTCCTATTATCCATTTGCATGGGAAGTGGCATCATTGACTTTACCATGATCTAGCTGCACAGGAAATTGCATCACTGGTTTCCTGCTAAAACTGTCTCTAAGAAGAAGCCAAGCAAGAGGACTTGATTTCTCATCATCCAACTGCACAGGAAGTGACATCACTACATTTACCAACATCCATCTGCACTGGAAGTGACATCATTGGATTTCCCACCATCCATTTGCATATAAATGACATCACTGGTTTCCTTCCAAAACTATTTATAAAAGAAGCCAAGAAAGAGGACTTCATTTCCCATCATCCATCTGCATAGAAAATTATGCCCCAAGTTTGTCACCAAAACCATCTTTAAAGAAGAAGCCAAGCAAGAGGACGTCAAGTCGCATCATCCATAAACATATCCTGCATTGTCCAGCCACTAGGGGCATTCTCAGCAAAGACCATGCACACATGTTTTGGCCTATTAGGACCTGGAACGACCCTGGGCCAGAGCCCCCGTTCTAGTGAAACCTACAAGGTAAGATTAAAATCATGGGCCTCTCTCAGCTCCCCATGCTGCCAGTCCAAGGACTCATACCCAGATATAGACAACACAGACATTCACATAGCTTTTGCACAACACATAGAGCCAACTTCATACACATCCCACTAAATATCATACACCCTCAAACTACAGAACAGACATTCCAACTTATGCTCATTAATGCTCACTCTGCATTACTCAATGCACCAGACATTGCAGTCCTCATCACCTACCACAAACTTGAAGCCTTCTTCATCACAGACACATGGTTAAACCCCACATCTTCAGATGTCCTTCTTCCCATAGACTACAGCATCCATTGTGTGGACCACATTGTCATCCATAAGTCCTCCTGGTGCTGCGTGTTAGGTAATGAAAGAACACTCAACTGCATGGAGCTGCTGACATGCAACCTACCTCTCTTTTTAACTCAACTGCTACATTCCATCTCATGTACAGGCTTTCCAGGCAGAACAATGACTTAATTGACCAATTCTCAGATCTCCTTACCACCATGTTTATTCGTTATACCCATGCCATTCTCAGGGTTGCTGGAGTGATTTCAACCTCCGACACAATGCAAGCTAAAAAAAAATAAAAGAGACACCCTCTTCAACCTCATTGATACACTCAATGTGATACAGTATGTCACACAACCAACGCACTCTAAAGGCCACATTTTTTTTTCTTGTCTACTCACCATCACCAATAATCCAATGAAAATCAGCCCAACACTTGTACTGGACTGGACACTCTGCCACCCTAACTCCTTGCTCAGTGTAACAGCAACAAACCAAGGTCAACACAAAAGTGAAGGCCAAGCCAGCAGATCCTTCAAAGACTTCTCCATTGATAAAACAAATGCATGAATTCATCTCTCACCCCATCAACCCCAGGTCCGATGCCAACCCCCTTCTAAACAACTTCAACAATTTGTGGGAAAGCTGTGTGAACGTCCACGCTTCAATTACAGCACACAAGTGCAAGCCAAATCCTTCAGCACCCAAGTAGTCAAAAGACCTTGCTCACAAAAAATGATCCATTCTAAAACAGGGAAGACAATAGAGGAAACCAGAACGCCCAAGGATCTGTTGATACGGAAGGCCCTGTGTGAAAAACAGAGACGGCTCATCACATCAGTCAAACAAAAGCACTATATTATCTTCATCAATGAAATCACCAACAGAAACAGAGTGCTGCTGAAGTAGAAAGTATTTGTATGTATAAATATTAGAACTGGGTATCCTGGTTGGCTGAGGTATGCACCCAGGCCAGGCAGGAACCACCACTATAGTCAGGGTAAGCTAAGTGCACACTAAAAGATAGACTGCACTCACCCTCTGGTAGCTTGGCACAGAGCGGTCAGGGTAATCTAAAGAGACATGGTGTAAGTTTTTGTGCAACACAAACACACACACAGTAACACAATGAGCAAACCACAAAATGATTCCACAAAGGTTATGAAAAATAGATTATTATATTCTCAACAATACAAGACAAAAACGACAAAAATCCAATTTTTAGAAATTGAGATATTGAATTTCAAAACAATAAGTGAAAGATAGGGGATACTTGAACTCGTGCTGGACCGGGGTAAAGTCAAAGTTCAGGCCGACCGCAATGGAGTGTCGGCCGGCTACAGGAATCCACGCAGGCCCTGGTGAAAAAAAGTACCATTCCTGTTCACAACTGCTTTCCTTTTTTAATCCCAAATCAAAATGGAAAAAACTGCTTCCTGTTATTTGGGATATACTTCCTGTGCCAGGAGCATTTAAGGATATCATAATTGAGCCTCAGTGAGTCTCAACTTTGCTTAATAGTTGTTCTCTTGCAGTTCTGATTTTTATTCCTTTCTTTGATTTCTGGAGTCTTCTCTTCCTGTTCCAGATCATGGCTAGTGGTGGCTCATCCATGTCTTTTGGTCTGAGCCTTGGAAGGTTCTGTTTTGTTATAGTCAGCTGTTTTTTACTTTCAAGAAATTGCTTTCAGGGGTAACACTCAGTGCATGGATTAAATCTAGAGCCGGAAATTAGCACTAGAAGCGAAAAGCCATTTCTGTGCACTAAGGAGACCATCAACTCATTGCCAAGTCAACCTGCCCTTGACTGGATGTGCTGCTAAAAGCCTGACACCATGGATCAAGTTCAAGATTTGTTAATGGCTATTAATAACTTGACTTTTCAAGAACAACCATTAACCAATCAAAGTACAGCCTTAAGGCAGTTGTTGGCAGTTCATTTTACCCTTCCAGCTGGATTGGAAGAACAAAGGTTTGAAGGCAATCAAATCAACTTAAAGGAGTTCCTGGATCCTTGTCAGATTCAATTTTACTTTCAATCCTCATCTTTACTTTACTGATAAAGCAAAAGTAGGATTTATCATTAGTAATACTGTGGGCTGCGCTCTCACATTGGCAACACCACTTGTTTTTTGCCAGTCACCTCCTAGACTAGAATTTTGCAGCTTTCCTATTAGAATTTGAAAAGATGGATTCTGGGGGAAGAGGCAAGATGGCGGCCGCAGCGGTGGCCGAGTGAGTGGCTTGCAAACGTTCCTCCATTTTTCACCCCTCACTTTACTGTTGGCAGTAACACTCCGGGGATAAACCGTGCGGCAACTACGAAATGCTGTGGCATTACCTGGAGTTAAGTACACCGAGTCCTGCATCGAATCCCGCATCTAGCACCGCGTCTATCAGCTGTAGCAGAGTGCTGCGAACCCAGCGGGTCTTACCTTGGTGGCGATTCTGGTGTGGGCGGACTTCAGTGACCGCGAGGCCCGAGACCAGCTCTGCAATGCCGCCGAAACCGATCGGAAGAGGTGCTAAGACCCGGGGGGCTGTGGCGGCGGCAGGGTCATTAGCAATAACCGCTAGTCCGGCTTCCCCTGCCTCGCAGCATGGGAGGAAAGGAAGCCAGCTGCTAAGCCGTGGCGTAGGGGGCGGCGGCTCCGGTCTGCAGCAGGAAGGAAAGGAAGGAAAGGGTGCTTCCCCAGGCAGAACGCGGAGGAATACCGATGCGGTTGGAATTCATCGAAACATACCCGGCATGTTTAAAAAGCAAACAGGCAGAGGTAAGGCTTCAACTGATTTAGAAGATAAGACATTTCCCGGGGGAGCGGCAGAAATCCATTCTTGCAACAATGTTTCATTAGCTGCGCCTGAAATGTTATATCCGTCTGTGCCGGATGGAACTACAGATAAGGGAATGGCTGCTCAGGATGATATCGATCATACAAATAAAGAGACTGAGCTAATAGAAGCAGCAGGGGACATAAATCATGTAGTGCCTCTCTCTCAGGCTGAGTCACAGCAGGTTGGTGATTCAGCAATAAGAAGCATACAGGCGCTGGGTGAACATGTAACATCACCGCAGTCTATACCTCACACTCCGCCCCAAATTGTAAAAACGCCCTTGCTGGTGGAGAATTCGAACCAAGAGAGTGGTGTGTTAAATATTGAATCTGAGGATCCAAACCACCTGGTGGTAGGGATTGACAACGATTCGGACAACATTACCAACCCCCCTTCAGCCAAGGCAATCCACAGAGAACTTGATTCCGGGGACTCAGGTGGCAAATTCTATTCATTGTCAGACCCCTCGAATTCTTCGGAGAACGAGAATGAGAGTGAGGGGGGGATTGGGCTGATGATAAAAGTGACACCAGCAAACACCAGCAGGGTGACGAGGAGGATGACGAGGAGACGGATCTGGAGACATCTTTGAGTCTAGGGACAGTACGGAAAGTGAGAGATACAGCTGACCCAGTAGTAAATGGGCAAATGAATATAGGGGGATCACTGGTCTGGGACTATTCATTTTCCCCTCAGCTTGAACCCGAGAAAAATGGCGATGCTCGCAACAAGACTGGAAAAGTACGTAGCAGCGCAGTAGCCAGAGGAGAAGAAATCACACTTGATACAATTTATCATATAATAATGGCCCATCGGGAAGAGACAAAGGTGGAAGGATTACGGACCCAAGGGGCGGTACGTAAGCTACAGAATACAGTGCGACATGTTGCCAAGACCTGCACGGAGATATCCACGAGAATTGGGGAAGCTGAGGAAAGGATCTCAGCTATGGAAGATGACTTAGTTTAGCAAAAGTCTACAGTGGCATCTCTGCAATCTTTAAGAGATGATGTTGATTGGAAGCTTACGGACATGGAAAATCGTTCCAGAAGGAACAACTTACGTATTTTGGGAATACCAGAGGGTCGAGAGGGTAAAGATGTTAGGAAGTTTGTTATCGACCTGTTTTCCATAGCCTTCCCGGAGCTTAATCAATGGCATTGGGAATTAGAATTGCAGAGGGCACACAGATTTCCTTTTAATCAACGTAGCAAAGTAGGGGGTGGAAATGAAAAACCTAGGGCGATATTGATGTCTCAACAATTTTTTATTGAGGGAAGCATTATATGATTTGGCACAGCCGGATAGGAAGAGAGGAGGTAATGGTTTTGAATTTTTTGTTCGCCCAGATTTCTGTCAGGCCACTGTTAAACTACGGTGGCAATTACGTCAAATGATCCCATTATTCCAGACGAAAGGGGGACAGGCCTACCTTCTTAACCCCGCTAAGCTAAAGATAATCCATAAGGAGAAGGCCCATTTCTTTGTATCAGAAATATCGGCAAGGGAATTTTTGGCCACAATTTGATGCTGAATGTTTTTTCAGTGGGGATCTAAAGGAGTTACTGACCTAGTGGGGAGATTCAAATATCTTCCTAAATGCTCTTGTTCTGTATGAGGGGGGTGTGGAGGAGCATTCCTGTTCAATCCACTAACCATCACAGAGGACACTATGTCCTTAAGCCTCATGTGGGTAGGGGTGGGGGTCGGGCAAGGGGGTGGTAGGGTCATGGGGGGGTGGTGGGAAGTTGGGGGGACAGAGAGAAGACAGAGGTTTTTTTTCTTTTTTGGCTGTACACGATAAAGATGGTGTTAAATTTGTTGAAGGCATGTTTGAGAGAGATCATGTTCTGCTGCCTAAATTTGTGGTATTTTTCAAGGGCATACGGGCATATGGACATACGGGCATGAACGATAATGTACGATTCTTCTTTTGTGAATTTTTTTTTCTGTTTAGTGGACAATAATGATTAATAGATTGTCTATCTGTTCATGGAATATTTGCGGCTTAAATGATAAGAAAAAAAGGGGGGTGATGGCTCAGCTGCTACAGGCAATGCGTATCGACCTGATTTGTGTTCAAGAAACCCATATAGCCTGGAACAACCGTAATTGGCTGAAAGACCTGGGTATGGACATACTGGGTTGTACTAAACAGAGCTCCAATACGAGGGGGGTGGCGATATTGATGAAGAGAGGACTGGGGGGTTGCAATCGGTTAAAGGAAGATGCTCTGGGCAGGTGGGTCATTGTAGGGATAATCATCAATGGCTCGCAAGTGACGATATGTTCTATATATGGATCAAATGTAGATGATCCGGAGGTCCTTCACTATCTCAGTAATTGGCCAGCCCCTTTGATTATTTGTGGGGACCTCAATATCCATCTAGAGGGTAGTTACGATATTAATAGTAATAGGCCTTATAGGGGTAAAAAAAATTAAAGTTTTCAAAGCTATCAGGGGGTTAGTCAAGGAGTTTGGCTTGGTTGATGTGTGGCATTCACTCAGACAATTTGATCCCGGAGAAACTTTTTATTCGGCTCCTCATAAGAAACATGTGCGTCTAGATTATTTTTTTATATCTGCAGAAAAAGTAAGAGGCTCTAAGATGGAGATTCTACCAAGAATAATATCAGACCATAACCCGATATCATTAGAAATTGATTTCAGCTCTCGGGCCCCGCCTAAAGCATGGACCTTTGAACGAAAACTCCTATTAGATCCAGACTACTGCACGCATATGGATGGGTGGATTAGGGAATTTTTCAAATTTAATCGGGGAACCGCTTCATATTCTGTTGTTTGGGACACTTTTAAGGCGGGGGTTCGGGGAGAAACCCTTAGTTATTCTTTAAATAAACAACGTAAAACCCAGGTTGAAATCAAAGGGCAGATGCATCAATTAAGGCTTTTGGAATTAGAATTAATGAGGGAAATTTCTCAGCAGGGTAATTCAGAAAAATTATTATCGGCCATTGCTATCCTCAAAATGCAAATACATCAGCATTTTGCTGTAAAGGTCGCGAATAAATTGGCGATTTTTAGGGACCAAATTTATGAAGCGGGGGAAAATTCAGGTCGGATTTTAGCAAAAAGATTACAGCAGAAGAGTGTGCATAATAAGATCTTGCAGATACAGGACCATCTTAACCAGATACAGAGCTCCCCAGAGGAAATTTTGGCGGTTTTTTGTAAATTCTATGGGAGTTTATACACTGAGGATGGTCTGGTTGATCCAGCGGAAAAAATGTTGGAGTTTAGTTCGGGCATGGTAATCAATAAAGTTACAGCAGATCAGAATGAAGGGCTGGGTGCAGATATTACTTGGGAGGAAGTGGAGGGGGCAGTAATGTCATTAGCGGCTGGAAAAGCTGTAGGTACGGATGGCATTCCTTTAGAATTTTTTTAAACTTTTCGCTCAGTATTAAAGGAAGAGCTTCTGACATTATTTCTTGCGGCTCAACAGGGTATAGCACCTGAGTCGTGGCGAAAAACTACTATTATTGTATTCTTAAAAAAGGGAAAGCCCAATTGATGCCCATCTTCGTATAGACCAATATCATTGATCAACGCCGACAGAAAAATCTTTTAAAAAATTATGGCACAGCGATTGGGAGCCGTCATCATTACCCCATTGGTCTCTCAGTTTCAGCATGGGTTTATTCCCGGCAGGGACACGGCGGATCATGTAAGACGCGTTATTGCACTTTTGGACTGGGCGCAGGCAACCGGGTCCGGACTAGGGGTGATCCTGTTGGACGCCGAAAAGGCGTTCGACAGGGTCTCTTGGCAGTATATGTGGGAGGTTATGCACACGAAAGGGTTTTGCCCACAATTTATTCATGCAATTAAGACTTTGTATACACGTCCGATTGCCTCAATTCGGATCTCTGGGCAAGAATCCGCTGTGTTTACTATTAGTCGGGGTACACTGCAAGGGTGTCCGTGTTCCCCTCTTTTATTTGCTTTATACATTGATTTATTTCTGAATAAACTTAATCAACATACAGATATTATACCAGTCAGGTTTCAGAACATTGAGTACAGGGCATTTGCTTATGCAGATGATATTGTTGTAGTCTCCAGGGATACTGTAACTGCCATGCCCGCAATTACATCTTTAGCGCATCAGTTCAGGGTTTTTTCAGGGTTTAAATTGAATGTACAGAAAACTCAGGTAGTTTATTCTGGCAATAATCCCCCGACAAATATATCTATCGTTTCGGAAGCAACATATCTGGGAGTCAAAATTACATCGGCGGTGGATAAGATCCCTGAACTTAACATTCTTCCAATAATTGAAAAAGCGAATTTAACCCTAGAAAGGTTAGATCATCTTCATTTATCATTACATGGCAGAAACAGCGTGTTGAAGATGTTGAAACTTCCAAAATTTTTATATATTTTTAGAACTATTCCATTAGAGTTTTCTGCATCATGCTTTGTTAAAATAGAGAGAATATGCTCTCGGTTTTTATGGGGATCTCGGAAACAGCGAAGGGCATATAGGAAAATGATATTACCAAGACAAGTAGGTGGGTGGGGTATCCCTCATATTATTATGTATTATTGGGCAGCAATGCTGCAATATATACGACCACTGGTGATAGGGGCCAAAGCCGAGATTCCATTGTTTCATAGGCCTTCTATTTACGAGTTTGGTCTGGGCGATGAAATGAATGGTTTCTTAGTTAGAGTCATCGAACCCAGTTATTTAAAAAAAACTAAATTTAAGATACTTAAGGCAGCCTACAAAGGCTGGAAACAAATTAAACGGAGTCTTCAGATTGCGAACCTTAATGCTTACACCTCGTTGTTGGCTCCCGGGACACTACCCCTAATCTTTCAAGATCAGGTAACAATTAGGTGGGGCCAAAAGGGTATACATAATTTAGGTGATCTGTTTAGTAAAGACCAGCTTTTAACTTTCTCAGATCTACAGGAGATATATGGTATAGACAAGCAAGATTTTTTTAAGTATCTTCAGATACGTAGCTTTCTGACTAGGCGGGGCTCAGGATCGCCGCATCAATTCGGGCTGATCCCCATTATCGAAAAAATGAAGAAAAAAACACCAATTGGCCAGTTCTATCAGCTACTTTTGGAAACATTCCTGGATGACTTAGATGTACGTAAAATAAAATGGGAACAAATATTTGGTCTAGAAGATTTAAATATATCAAAGTCTATTAAACTGGCCAATCAAGTCTTAATGACAGGAAGACTACGGAGCCAACATTACATGGCCCTATATGATCTTTATCATACACCCAGTAAGTTGGCTCGATGGGGTGCAAGAGCAGGGACCAAATGTAACCACTGCGGATTTGTGTCGGCTGATTCAAGTCATATGTTTTTTGCTTGCCCAAAATTGGGGGAATTTTATCAAAGCGTTGAGAAGTTTTTGAATACAATATTTGGGCTCTCTATCAAAACTAGTGCGGAATTGATTATTATTGGTGTATGTTCGGATAGTGAGGCTAATACAAGATCTGAAGATATAAATACACTCTTATTTATCATCATGGCAGTAGTAAGGGCATGCATTACTAACAAATGGATTAGTCCTGATCCACCTACCTTTATTAATTTTCGCACGAGATTGTTAACTATGTATAACTTTGAATCTTCTATCTATAAGACCAAAGGTAGAAGGAAAAGAATAAAGGGTGCTAAAATCTGGGCGCCTATATCAGATTGGGCTGTATGAATGAAATTTGAGATTGGTTAAATAGCCGGATTTAGCCGGATCCAGCGGGCTCTAGGGGCCTCAACTCTGTATGAAATGTTTAATTTTTGATTGCATCGCTATAGATATTCTATTTCTACAATGTGAAGGACAAATTCCATCCTCTTATGCAATTTTTCTATGTCCGCCTGCTCTTTTATATTTGTGTAAAGAAGTTTTTTTTTTTGGGGGGGTTTTTTGTAATGGCATGGTATTGGTCTCACAGTAACAATCATGTAATTGGTGAAACTTTATTTTTCTTGGTCTTCATGTACAGCCCTGGATACAAAAGGGTAAAATGTATTAAAAAATGTAATTAAAAAATATTTAAAAAAAACAAAAAAAATTTGAAAAGCTGTTAGACCTCCAATACCAAAAATGCTCAGCTCAAGAAGAGATTCTTGAAATCCATCATGGTGCCTTAGATCTACAGGCTGTTAGTGTGAAATTTGGGTGTTGGCCTATGAAGTAGATTGACCTGATTCTGCATCCTTTACCCTGTTTTGCAAGGGGTTAAAAAAAGAACTAAAGGATGAATTAGCTAGATACCCTTGTCCTGCTTCTCTCCTGGAGCTGATTCACTTGGTCTTTACACTTGCAGGCAGGATCCGGGAGCTTAGGTCTGAAAAGAAGTAACACATCCTTTCAAGACCAGCAAATTGTATTTTTTTCAAACCATCTACTAAGCCTGTGGAAGTGAAAGAAGATCCCATGCAGATTGGCCTTAGCAGGGGTCCTCCAACTGATGAAGGTCAAGAAGAAGATTAGAATTATGCCTTTACTGTGGTGAAAAAGGTAATCTTTTGAGCATATGTCTGACCTATCCATCTTGCACCCAACGACCTTGGTAAAACTAATTGGCTCGAATCTTAAACCAGTATTTCCAAAATCCTCCATAGATAACTCCAAGACACCCTATCGAAAGCCTTCTTGGTGTCCAAGAAGGCCACTCCTATAGGTTTCGTGAGGGCCTCGGTGGCATCGAAAAGTGAGATAACGCGCCTAACATGGTCAGCAGTCCCTCTCCCCTGGATAAAGCCATGCTGCCATACTGATACCAGGTGGTGCATTACCTTATTCAATCGGGTACAAAGAATCATTTAATATAATTTAGTGTCACTATTTAGAAGGGTTATAGGCCTATAGGAGCCCAGATTGTTGGGATCTTTACCTTTCTTTAAAAAGATGACAATGTTGGCGTTGCCCCATGAACCTGGTGGTGCCGCCCCATCCCAAACCTCTTTGAATAATCCAAGTATTTCCTGGGAGATCTAAAATATCAAAGGTTTTTATAAAATTCTAGTGGTATACAGTCAGTCCCCGTGGCCTTACCCGATGGGAGAGCTTGGAGAACCAGGTGGAGCTCTTCCTGAGAGATTTCCAACCCCAACAGGAGGCCCTCCTCCTTGGAGACCCTCCCATTCGTAGCGAATTCGCACCGTTCATCCTGCATATGAGGACCCCCTACAGGAGGGGCTTTATATAATTCCTCATAGAACTCCCTAAATGCCTCCCTGATATCTGCAGGATCTGACTCTATTTTTCCCTTCATATTCCTGACCTGCTTAATAAGCCCTGCCACGACCTATTGCCTGGCCCTGACTGCTAATAATCGGCCAACATTTTCACTATATTCATAACACTGCTGCCTCTTGGCAAGGTATCTACCCGCTGTCTTCTTGGCATTGAAATCATTCAGACAGGCTTTGGTAACCGTTATTAGATTCATAACTGAGGTGATATCGCCTCCATTATCAGAGTGTTAATTAGTTCTGTCTCGAGGAGGGCAAGTCTTTGATAGAGCCCTTTAATCTGAGCAGCACCTTTTTTCTGTTTAATCAAGCTATATCGAAGCGTCTCGCCTCTTACTGATGCTTTAAAAGCATCCCATATCATTCTGGGGGAAGTACTATCCTCATTATTACTAAAATACTCCCCAAGCCAACCCTTCATATAGTTAACATACTCCTGATCAGAAAGGAGTGCTCTCTCGAAAGTCCACCTCTCATGCTCCTTTCTTAGCCCTGCCAGGGAAAATTCAAAAATGAGGGGATTGTGATCAGACATCACCCTGGAAAAAAGCTCCACTCAGGCCTCCTTGAGTAGAGATGGTGAGATTAAGAATTTGTCAAGCCTGGCAAACTTGCCGTGGGGTGCTGAGTAATAAGTATATCTTGGCTCCTGGGCCATCAGACTGGGCCATACAGCCACCTGACCGATATCCCTTAAAACGTTTTTCATTGCCCTAGACGATTGAGGTTTATGCCCTTTACTTGATGTCCCATCCCTCTCTGGAACTCCTCTGGATCCATTAATGTTTAAGTCCCCACAGACTATATACGATGCAGGTCAAGAGGGTAGCTCCATAGCTAAAAAATTCAGCAGGCCGGGATCGTCTAATACTGGAGCATAGACTGAGCATAGCGTAAATGTGTCTGACCCTCCTCTACATTCCAGTATTATCCATCTGCCATTCTTGTCCACTGCCTTTCTCCCATACGTAATGATCCGACCTTTCGTTAAAATGGCCACCCCCTTAGTCCTCACACCTTGAGTTGTATGGGCGACAACTTTTAAACCTAAAGAATTAAGCACATTACTGTCATTGCAGGCTATGTGGGTCTCCTGGAGGCAGAGCAGATCTGCTTGTAAAAATGTAAGATCTTCTTGGATCCTCCTCCTTTTAACTCCATCATTTAAACCACAGATATTTATGGTGGCTATGCGTACCTTAACCATAGTGCCAATACATCATCTTACCCGAACAAATTTCCTTCCCCCTGTTATCATCATCATACTGTCTAAGTAACAGACTCTCTAATCGACTCTTACACACACATTGTTCATCAACTTTTAATGCGTCCCAAAATTCTAATAAAAAACATTCTTGTGCTGCAAATTGCATACTAACTTTTTACCAAGTAACCCCCTAACCCAAAACCCCCCTCGCAACCCCCTCCCTCAACCCTCCCTCTACCCTTGAAAGCAGCCAGACCAACCAGGTCTGTGCGATAGAGATAGCGAGAAACACCATAGCCCCCCACCCCCTGACCCTCCTGTGCACCGAGCCATAATTACAACCTAAGTTATCCATTGATAACGCAAAGAAAGCCCCCGAGGAGCAGATTTCTCACTTCTATAGAGGCCCGTAGTGTAGAAAGAAGGAGCCGCAGATAAAGTAGAGAAATAAGACCAAAATAAAAAAAGAGAGATAGGGCAGGGACGACTTTGCCGTATACCGACTATATGATAAACACCCCTATCTTGTGGGATTTGGCCCAAGTCCCTTTAACAAACTGTTTATACATTTCTTTTCTCTGCCTGAGCCTGATCCAGATGCTCTCTGGCCTGTATCTCGGAAGTAAAAAACTTTACAGACCCTCTCACAATAGTTTTCAGCCTCAAAACCAGCGTCTTGATAAGGTTTAATTAACTGTTGTAGACGCCATCTACGCTCAACAGTTATGTGGCAGAAGTAAGGGCAGACAAAGAAAAAAGACCCCTTAAACTGCCTTCTTGCCTCAGGACGGGCTTTCTCGAATATCTCCTGCCTAAGCGAGAAGTTACTGAAAAAGACCAAAATGGCCCTCGGCTGGTTTGAGTCTCAGCTATGGATTTTATTGCGAGCAAATGGAAACCTGTGAACCCTATGTATTTCCTGTTCCCAGTCCCACCCTGTGAGTTCGGGAAAGGCATCTTTAAGGAGGTCCAGCATGAAAGAACGGATGTCATCCCCTTCGAGACCCTCCTTAATCCCCAGAAATCGCAAATTATTTCTTCTCTGACGGTTTTCCAAGTCCTCTAGTTTCCACATGACATCTGTAAGTTGAGCTTCATGAGTCTTCGTCTGCTCTCTTACAACGGCCAAATCCTTTTCAACAATAGATGTTCTCTCCTCCATAGCGTCCAGCTGTTCTCCGATCTCCACACAGGTTCTTCCCACTTTCCGTATTGCACCTTCCAATTTCTTTGTGGCCTGTCTTACTTTCTTTCCATCCACCCTGGTCTCTGCCCGATGTTCTCTAATTGACTCCAAAATCAAATTCAGAGCCGGGTTTATATTAGTGGTCGCCTCGCCCTGCTGTTCAACTAAGGAGCTTCCAGCCTGTACAGACACTGGATCCATAGGGTCAATGATCCTTGTATGAGAGTAGTCCCATTTCAGCCCTGAACCGGAGATGTGTCTTCCCTTCTTTTTTTGTGACCCAGCGTGGCCCTTAGATCCTTTAGAGCTCCTTCGGTATCTTTGGTGTTTAAGGGCAGTCTCGGGTGCCTCAATTTTTTATTGGCTGCACTGAAAGCAAGATGACGATTGCGTAGATCACCGTAGCAGAGCTCTCACCCTCGACCCCTGAAGCACAGCGAAAACACCCTGCTGATCGGCTTACCTGTGGGAAATAAAGACAGGACACGGACACAGATGCAGACGTCCGGTCGGTGGGCATCGGAGGTTTGCTCGTCTTCCCGGCAAGCGAGTACAGGCTGTCAGCAAGCCTGGTGTGTCTGCCCTGGAATCCTCGGGGGCACACTGTGTGATTATTGCTACGGAGCGGAGGTGGAGCAGCCTCGGCGCAGGCCCTGGTGTGAGCAGCATCTTGGCTGTGAGACTTGCCCGATCTCTGCATAACACCTTGAGGTCGTGGGTGGGTCTCGCTGCCTCTGTCAGTTTAGCATTTGCCCGGAAAACACGGGTTGTGGTAACGGCACAATTTTGATATTAGAGACTAAAGGAATGCCTCAAAAACATTGAGGCAAGTAAAAGAGACCCTGGGGCGAAATCTAGCCCAGCCACAAGGATCAAGACAGGAGTCCCCACTGGCAAATGCAGAGATCAATGCAGGTAAGCCCAGCGAGCCCCATATTCCTAAAAAACAGCAGGATAATATGGGGGCAGGGAAGCGGAGGAACCTAATGGAGCGGGGGCAAACCGGGGGCAAGAAAACAATTGCACCCAAAACTACAGAGGATTTAGGAGCAATATCTGATGGGGATAATGCAGCCACCACCCATGTTCAACCCCAACCAGCCATCACATACTTCTTTAAAATTAAGGATGGATCAGGGGGCCAGACTCCTAATGAATCCTCACATAAAATGGGCTCTGGGACACCAGAATCAAACTCTAGAGAAAACGCGAGCGACAATACAGGGGAGCACAGGAAGGATCATGAAGGAAATGAACTACCATATAATGTGGCAGATAATGATATATCGTTGACCAGTACTTCAAGTTTGCCCCCACTAACTGGGTTGAGGGACCAGGGAGCAGCAGCCAGCATAGAAGGTACTCCGAGAGAGGTGCCCCAGGGAGGCACCTGGGTTGAACCCCGTACAATGTCCGACCCTCAACCCAATGTGCAGCCTCCTCAGCCTGACGGTCCTCGCAACACAGGCCCTGACGGTCTATTAGTATCCGATATCATATCCGATGGGACGGATAAATACTTCTCTCTCACGGAGGACTCGCATTCAGGAGCTTCCGAGTCCGGACGTAGCGATACAGAGGACAGCGCATCAATGTCATAAAATCGTTTTCAATCATTCCATTCACAGATCTTCAAAGGAAGAACACATTTTTTGTTTGGGCTCCTTCTGCTAAAATTGCTTTCAAAACCTTAAAGGAAGAGTTTATTTCTGTCTCCAGTACTAAAATAACCTGATGTTCTAATACCTTTTGTAGTTGAGACAGATGCCTCCAAAGGGCAATAGGTGCTTTGCTTGTTCAATAAGGTTCGGATGCTGAGGAACACCCGGTTGTATTTTTTCCAGAACATTTTCCCCTGCAGAAGTAAACTATTGTGTACTAGAAAAAGAACTTTTGGCCAAAAAGGATAAATTTATTGCATTAACCTTCCACATTTCAGCTTCATCTCCTACTACTCACCAACATTAAGCTTGCGTTAGACAATGCTGGCTTTTGGCTAAGTTTGCTTTATAGAAATACCATATCCTTACACATAAATACTACACTTAAATACACACACCCTGTGTTTCATGTTTTCACAGCTTTAGTCCTGATCTATGGTGACTAAGAAATTATAAATTACAAAATCAACAACTGCAGATGCACCAGTTTACATCAGGGAGGTATGCAGAACCTCTAGCTTTGTCAACTGGGAACAGACATTTTTTTGCTCCTGCCTAAGATTATATCTCTATATAGAGAAAAGCTGAATGCTCCCCAAAAACAATTGTCAAGGACTGGTCTTCAAGGCAGCATGGAATTTGTTGTTTTTTATTTTCCCATAGATAAGACAACCATCTTCTAAAACCACCGTATCATCTAGGATAAGATATTAATGCAAGAAGGGAAAAAAGTCTGATTTCTCAGCAATACAACCTTTTCTTTATACAAGCAGGCCAAATAGGAACAGGAATCTAATTCCTGGAATGTACAAGAACAAGGAGAAATAGGACATGGCCTGCAGCTGAAAATGGCAGTCGAGTCTCCATAGCACTCCAACCAGATCCCCCTTTAAATCGACTACATCCTGGTTGGGGCACCCCTGGAGTTGCAGGACCAGTGCAGCCAGTCCTCTAGGTTGGAGCAAGGGGAAGAGGACCCCCCCTACAGTGCAATGGGGCCCCGATCTGGACTCCTTGGTGACCTCCCAGCCCGGATTCATGGAGAGCCGCCCGTGTGCTGGGTACCTTGAAGGGCGAGTGCCAGGGAATGGTCTGGAACAGGGACCCCCCCCCATTCTGGCTGTTGACTCAGGCCTTATCGGCCTGGGCCCCCCATGGACTGGAGGGGCATTGCTCCAGGGTGCACCTCACTGCTACGAGGTAGGTTGGGCAGCCAGGAACAGGTGCTGGGCTCCCTGCTGGTGGGTGTGGTGGGGGTGCGAGGGAGTGCTGATGTCCAGCCAGTACATCATGGGCAGTTGAGTTGAGATACCCCTGCGTGAGGTGTGAGAATGGGGGGCGGCCCCCGTGGGCCCCAGTGAGGGACACACCTGAGAGCGGTCCGATGTGTTTGCCCCATGGCGAACTGCTCATCTCCTCAACCAGTTGAGGGTGACCTTTGGTTGATCATGTCCCCTCTCCCCCCTCACTCCCAGGAGATAGTGAGGGGGCCAAGTTAGAAGGTGGCGGAGGTGAGCTACCCCTCATGTGGGGCATGAGGATGCCCAGCAAGGGAAACACCGAGAGAAGGCTGACATGCTTATGGCGGTCTGCTCCTTACCCTCCCCACCTGACTGGGGGCAACCCTGGTACTACTCCCCGAAGGTGACCTTCTGACACGAGGTGGGCTGGGGATGCTGGGGGCCAGTGTGACTAATGTGACGGGGCAGCAGATTGCTCCAGGGTCAGACAAGCTGCCCCCTTGCAGGCGAGACACCCAAGAGGGGGCCACTGTGTTGGCTGGATCCCATGTCCCTGTTCCTTCGCCCTCCTGTCGGGGTGACCCTTGTCTGCACATGCCCCTCTCCATCCTTCTTTAGCAAGGGAGGGTGAGGCAGACCTACTGGTATGGTGGTAAATGCAACGCTGCACCTCGGATGGTGGCCGGGGGACACAGAGTCACCCATAGATGCTTACCGGCCCTTCAGTAATCTGGTGAAGACCTAAGTACCTGTGAAGGTGAGAACCAGGGCCAGGTGCTGGTCAGGAGGGTCAGCCTGGGGGGTGAATCGGGTTGCACTTGGTGGAGGAGACCCGGCCCTGGACCCAGTTTGTGGCTTCAGTCCGGATTCATGAAAGTGGTGATGTCTGGCCCTGAATAAATTAAGACCTTTTCTAAAAGTCATGTAGATTTAAGAAACCAACTGCTTTGTGTGTGCTTTCAAACAAGGGGTGGCTATGCCAGACGCTTACACATCTATTTAATTATCTGGGTAGTTCAAAAGCAACACCACGTGTTCAAGACACAGAAAGAAAGAGTCCTGTTCCATGGTGCTCTCACAGTGACGGCACCCAGCCACCTGGGGTGCATACTGCCATGCTTTAAAATAGCCCGGAATACTTAACCACAAAACACCAAAGTGCACACTCTGCTGTTTCTTGTAGTTACCTTGGTAAGAATGGACTGTATATGCTATACACAATTTTCACCATGGAGGCTGCCCCCATGGTGAAAATTGTGTATATCATAAACAGGATGTGGATGCAAATAAACTGAAGAATTTGAAATGTATTTGCTCATATATTGGCTTTCTTACCAAGGAAACTACAAGAAACAGCAGAGCGTGTGCTTCAGTATTTTGTGCTTTGTGTGTGCACTATACAATTATTACTGCAACACATCCTAAATGATAAATTCTAAAATCTCATAAAGCGACTCATTTTAGTTGCATGTATCCCTGATTTAGCTAAAAAGACTTTTTTATTAGTGTTCATCTACTATCTTCACACTGTTCATCATGTCCCAAGTGTGAAAACCCAAAAATGAGTGCATCGTGAATAGAAACATTGCATTATTATTTATTGATCAGCCAGAAATGAACATAGCATACATCTGTGAATAATGTCAAAGAGGTGAAAAGTTTGGACAGTCTGGCTCATTCCTCTCGAGTAACCTCAACCTATCCACCAATCCAAAGATTCCCTAATGTGAACAATAGAGGCACTAACGTTACTCATTATGGGGAATATTATTACTCATTATGGGGAATATTTACTAAATTCTGCTGCAACACCTTACAGCTACTAAGATATGGTGATGCTTTTCTTCCCCCCAAGCCTGGCGCTCTTTAGCCTGCCATGCACAAATGCAGAGACCCGTGCACGATAGTCAAGGGTGTGCGCATTTTGTTAAGCTTAGGTTTTGTACTGGAAGGGGACTCTTGTAATGTTAAAATGTTGCTTTAATACTTTTCCAACTTTGTATATGTGCTGCAAAGTGGGGCACACATGCAAAGTTGGAAAAATTTGCAGACTTTTAGAAAAACTCCACTGTTACGCCTAGCTTGAGGAGACATAATTTTTTTGCGCAAATCCCTGTCTATGAATGTTACTGGATCGGGATTAATGGCTCATGCATGACTCCTGAATCATTATAAAAGATATTTCTAGAAAGCTTATAGTTGAAAATATATGCAGAAGCTAATTGCTACTTTTCTTTCTTCTTCCCATAAGAAGGAACACAAGGTCATCTTCCCTTCTAGGTTGATATTAGCTATTGTGTTCATGAACAGTGCAGATCAGCTGAGAATTGAAATTTTACTTCCCTGTCCAGTTAGGCTGGAACAAGAAAAACATGGCAATCCAAGCACACAGTTATTAGTTGCTCAAACGACGAGTTATCCTGCTTTTTTGGCCTTCTACCGGCAGCAAGCACTGCATCCATTTTAAATTCACACTTATTATTAATGTTGGCCTACTCCAGGTCTTCGTTGCACATAACAACAAAAATACAAATAAAAGGCTTGTTGTAAGAAAGTGCCCTCTTTTTGCATGGTTGCCCCCACCTTTTGCTAAACTGCTGATGTACTTTGACTGAGTGTGCCCTGAGCTCCTGCCAAACAGGTATCCAGGGCCTATGTTATTTCCCTAAAACTGCATTAAGACAAAACCCAATTGGCACTCTTTGGCCATAGGTCAGCCCCTTGTAAATGGTACCACAGGTACCAAGGGCACTGTGGCCAGGGAAGGCCTCTAAGGGCAGCAGCACTTAATGTGTCACCCTTAGAGGCCCTGTACCTTTACATCCATACACTGCCTTTGCAGGCTGCATGTTTTGGTGCAGAACAAAGTGAAGAGTTGCCATGGCACACAGCCCTGTGTGCCATGCCTACAACCCACTGCCCTGGCATAGATCAGCCACCCCTCTAGCTGGGTGCACTATGCCAGTGGTGAGGGTACAGGTGCATGAGCCCTGTACCCCTACAGTGTCTAAGCCAATTCTTAGACATTGTAAGTGCAGTAATGCCATTAAGAGTATGTGGTGCCGGGAGTTTGTCATTACGAACTCCACAGTACCATAATGGCTTTACTGAACACTGGGAAGTTTGGTATCAAACTTCTCAACACATTAAACCCACACTTATGCCAGTGTGGGATTTAACGAAAAATACACACAGAGGGCATCTTAGAGATGCCCCCTGAAAAACGACCTAATACTAGTGTCAAGGCTGAGTGGCTGCTCACCAGCTGCCACCACCAGACATGTTTCTGGACCCCTGGGTCGATAGCCTGCTGCTCTCGGGGGTCTGAAACAATGCACATCCTGGGACGAGGTGCCAAGCCTCCTCCCCCAGGATGATCAGGGTCCACGAAGGGGAAGCTTCAAAGGCTTGCCGTCTTTGTTAGCTTCCCCAGGCCTTTTGCGGCTTCCAGCAACTGGTCCCCACTGGTTCTGACCCACACTTTGGGCGGGAGAATCAGCGGGAAAACCAAGTGAGGAAGGGAGGTGTGCCCACCTTTGCCAACCCAACCCCTCAGGTGGGGGAGGCGAGTTGAAGCACTACTCTCAGTCCCCGCCATCTTGCTGATGGGTGGACCCAGCCAACCAGAGTGAGGCATATGCCCCGCTCCGACTGGAGCGTGGCATAATAGAGGGAGTACCCACCCCAAGGAAGGGACCCATTGGTCCCAACCTTTACCTACCTGTAACGCCGCTAAATCTAGTATTTAGGGGCAAAACTGAACCTTGCCTCCTCAGACAAGAACCGACCAAGAAGAAGAGAAGAAGAAGGACTGAAGAGCCGTGCTGAAACTAAGAAGAGGAAGACGACCACTGACTTGGCCCTAGCCTTACCGGCCCGTCCGCACCTCGAACCTGCTTCAGTGAATTCCTGGTGTGTCCTGCAGCCAGCAGCCTCAAGAATCCAAAGGACCTGCCCTGCCTTCCACAAGAAAGACTTTGTCTCCCGTGAACACCGGATTTGTTCACCCACAGACTCTGGCTCCGGCCAAATCCTCGAGTCTGTACCACTCTGCACCCGACTACCACGGCCCGAGTTCGAGTGGCCCAACACTACGAGGAGGTCTCCCCGGAGTCCTGATCTGAGATCGGGTGATCTCTGACCTGCCTCGAATCTCCAAGCAAAGCCTGCAGCCTCTTTCTGGAGGATCCCCCCGACCGCGACCGGAGCTGGTAAGAAAACCTGATGCCTAAAGACACCCCTGCACCTGATGTCCCACGGCCTTGGGTGGCCCAACCGACGGTGTCTCAGCATCCCCAGGCATCCCAACTTACCTATCCAACCATTGGTCACCTCCAGAAGTTCTTCGTCCCCGAGCCTGCAGTCTTTGTTGCAACCAGAGATTCCCCATGGAAAACAACAGGGCACCCGACACCAAAACAGCACCCTGCACCCAGCCGCCCCTGCACCGCTGCTGGTGTACTTTGGGGGCTAACTCGGGTCCAAAAACTTATCTACTAGGATTTGCAAGCCCATTGGGGTTGTGGAAATAAGTAAGGAATCATCTGCAGAGAGCAGGATTGGGACCTTAGTGCCATTCATGACAGGGGAGTCGTTCCTGCAGTCCAGTAAGCTACTGGCCACATCGTTAATAAACAAGGAAAATAGTGTAGGAGCAAGCACGCATCCCTGGCGCACCCCATGCTGTATTGGTATTTTATCGGTTAATTCGCCTCGTGTTCCCCATCTGACCTGGGCGTAATTATCCTCGTGGAGTCTAGCTATCAAAGTCACCAGTTCAATTGGCGTCCCTAAGTCAAGCATTACTTTCCACAACAGTTTGCGTGTCACTAAGTTGAACGCAACTCTTAAGTCGACAAATGCCACGTAAAGCTTTTGTCTTCTCAATAGCACATACTTCCAGGTCAGCAGAGTAAATCTAAAAGCCTGGTCACATGTGCTAATTTTGGAGCGGAAGCCCGCTTGGTAGGGGAACAGCACCATCTTCTCATCCATCCAGCACTGGAGTTTATCCAGAACTTGGCGGGCGAAGTTTTTTTGCAAATTATCTATTAAACTGATTGGTCTACAGTTGGATGGGACAGAAGTGTCACCCTTCTTATATATGGCGATTATCTCGGCTCCCCTCCATGTTGGAGGAATAGCCCCACCAGCCGATATGCAGTTTGTTAAGGTGTTTATGTAGGGAGCCCATACCATAGGTTCCAATTTATAAAGGTCACCCTGTATTTGGTCGGGGCCAGCTGCCTTTCCTGCCTTAAGTCTATTTATTGCTAGCACAGTCTCATCCAAACTAAAAACTAGTACTGTATTGGTCGTGGGCATAGCGGGGAGAGTGTTCGAAGTGGTTTGTTCAGTGCTTGTGCTATGTATGCAATCAGCTTCTGAATTCTTAGAATATAATGTGGTAAAGTGCTCGACCCAAACCTCCGGCTGAATGTGGTAACTAGGAGTGTTGGAGGTATCCGTATTACCCCTTGCAAGGATATGCCAGAACAGGCGAGTATCTTTACAATTGGCTGCTAGTACCAGATCCTGCCAGTTTTTATCCGCAAATTCTCGTTTCGCTTTTATTATTGCAGTTTTGTATTTGTTACGTGCCTGGACAACCCCTGGCTGGTTGTGATCCTTAATAGCTAGCTGGAGGGCCCTCTTAGCTGATTTACATTCAAGGTTGAACCAACTATTAATTCTTTTGCTAGCAGGTCTACCACCCAAGCTTTCTTTTGAAAACACTGCTTGCAATGCTTCAAAAAAATCAATGTGTACGGGGAGTATCGAGGTTAGTCCACCTAGATGTTCATAGTCCAGGCTACTGGAGAAACCGGATATAAAATGAACAAATAGTTTGTAGATCCTAGTGTATAAATGTGGGTCAGCGAGTACGTTAGGCCAAGTAACTCTTCTGCGATTGTTGGTTACAAGAGGTTCATCCACCCTGGACAGACAGCCAGATGGCTGCCTGTCCAGTGCGGAGCCCCTAATTTTTAACAGCAAGGGATTGTGGTCGCTGTCTGACCTCGGGGCAATTAGCATGTCCTCAACTAGTGACCAAATTCTAACATCAACAAGGATGTAATCAATAACACGTGCTGGTGCCATGTTTGAAGGTGGTTTTCCTGCTCCCATCAGATAGGGTCCTCCCGTTACAAGCCCTCAGACTCCTACATGCAACCAGTGATGCAATCTGCAGGGACACAGCCATTGCTCTATAGCAATTTTTAACTGGTACCAGACTCGGTATGCCCCAGATCTCATTCTCCTCCTCCAATAGAATACTCAATAGGGGGAGGGTTCAAAGGTGGTATTGAAGTCCCCTGCAACTATGATCTTAGAGTTGAGTTGGTATACCCGCAGCAGCTCATCTAGCTGTGATAATACAGCAGATTCATTATTATAAGGTTCGGACCTGGCATAGATATTAAATATAGTTAGGTTAAGGCCTGTCGGAAAAGTGAGCTGAATCCCCAGTATATCTTGTGATTCTATTATCAACTGTTTATATTTGCAAGCTATAGTGTGCGTCACAAATATTAAAGTCCCCCACTCGCTCTGCCCATTTTTTTGGGTGGTATTGCTTCCACACTGTAGGTCGGATAGCCATTCATGTGTAACTTAGCTACTGCCCAAGTTTCTTGGAAAATGCAAATGTCATTAAATCCAACAAACAGGTACCATTCTGGGTCTTGCAATTTAGAATGTATCCCCGCCAGATTCCAGGATATTATATTTAAGCCTTTATTTGCCTCGTTTTTAGATATAGTTGGGCCGCTGCAGGATTCTATGTTGGTAAAATGCCCATTGTCAATGGTTGGATTAGGCAATCCAATGGAAGAGAAAGTTAGTAAAGGGTACGCAACCTCTGCTGTACCAGAAGTACTAAAAGAGGATACATCATTACTTGCCTCAGGATGTAGAATCGCTACGGGTGACTCCCTAATATTATCAGCTTCTGTGAGTATTGTACATGAGGGTACATATGTATGGGAGGTAAGATTATTGGTGTTGATGAGTCAATCTACATCTCGTACTGGTGATGGAAGCCCTACCCGAGATGTATGACCCTGCCTAAAATCGTATCCCATTCTGCAATACTTGAATCTGATGTGAGAATTGTTTAAGGGATCTGTCCTAAAATCTAGTGCCAATCAATCAATCAATCAATCAATCATGTCACTTATAAAGTGCACTACATACCCGCGAGGGTCTCAAGGCGCTGGGGGAAGAGGGGGTGGTGCTGCTACTGATCGAAGAGCCAGGTCTTGAGGAGTCTTCTGAAGGCCAGTAGGTCTTGGGTCTGTCGGAGGTTGGTGGGGAGGGTGTTCCAGGTCTTGGCGGCGAGGTGGGAGAAGGATCTGCCACCGGCGGTCGTTTTCCGGATGCGGGGGACTGTGGCGAGGGCGAGGCTGGTCGAGCGGAGCTGGCGGGTGGGGGTGTAGAAGCTGAGTCGTCTGTTGAGGTAGGCTGGTCCGGAGTTGTGGAGTGCTTTGTGTGCGTGGGTGAGGAGCTTGAAGGTTATCCTCTTGTTGACAGGGAGCCAGTGCAGGTCTCTCAGGTGGGGTGTGATGTGGCTGCGTCGGGGGATGTCGAGGATAAGACGTGCAGAGGCGTTCTGGATGCGTTGCAGCCGTCTCAGGAGCTTAGCCGTCGTTCCTGCGTAGAGGGCGTTTCCGTAGTCCAGCCTGCTGGTGACGAGGGCCTGGGTGACTGTTTTTCTTGTTTATGTGGGGATCCACTTGAAGATCCTGCGGAGCATTCGGAGGATGTTGAAGCAGGATGAGGAAACGGCGTTGACCTGCTTAGTCATGGAGAGGGTGGGGTCGAGGATGACCCCTAGGTTGCGTACGTGGTCGGTGGGTGGCGGGGCTGTTCCCAGTGATGTTGGCCACCAGGAGTCGTCCCAGGCTGAAGGGTTGGAACCAAGGATGAGGACCTCGGTCTTGTCCGAGTTCAGCTTCAGGCGGCTGGTCCTCATCCATTCGGCGACGGCCTTCATTCCTTCATGGAGGTGGGCTTTGGCGGTGTGAGGGTCTTTGGTGAGGGAGAGGATCAGCTGGGTGTCGTCGGCGTAGGAGATGATGTTGAGGTTGTGCTGTCGGGCGACGTGGGCGAGGGGTGCCATGTAGATGTTGAACAGCGTTGGGCTGAGGGAGGAGCCTTGGGGTATGCCGCAGATGATCTTGGTGGCCTTGGATCGGAAGGGGGCGAGGCGGACGCTTTGTGTTCTGCCGGAAAGGAAGGATGTGGTCCAGTCCAGGGCCTTCTCTTGGATCCCGGCGTCGTGAAGGCGTGTTCGTAGTGTGTGGTGGCAGACCGTGTCGAAGGCGGCTGATAGGTCCAGGAGGATGAGGGCTGCTGTTTCTCCGTTGTCTAGCAGGGTCCTGATGTCATCGGTGGCGGAGATGAGGGCGGTTTTGGTGCTGTGGTTGCTGCGGAAGCCGGACTGGGAAGGGTCCAGGATGTTGTTCTCCTCGAGGTAGCGGGTCAGTTGTTTGTTGACGATTTTCTCGGTGACCTTCACGGGGAACGGGAGCAGAGAGATGGGTCGGAAGTTCTTGAGGTCCTTGGGGTCTGCCTTGGGTTTCTTGAGTAAGGCGGTGATCTTGGCGTGCTTCCAGCTTTCCGGGAAGGTTGCTGTCTCGAAGGAGATGTTGATTATTTTCCGGAGATGGGGCGCGATGGCTGTACTGGCTTTGTTGAAGATGTGGTGAGGGCACGGGTCTAGCGGTGAACCGGAGTGGATGGTATTCATGATCTCGCTGGTGTCCTCGTCGTTGATGTTGGTCCAGGAGAGCAGGCGGTTGGTGGTTGTGGGGGCAGTGGTCTCGGTGGTTGCCGGGGCGGTCGTGGTGTTGAAGCTGTCGTGGATGTCGGCGGTTTTGGGGTGGAAGAAGGTGGCCAGTGAGTCGCACAGGTCTCGCGACGGCTGGATGTCGTTGGTGTTGGAGCTGGGGTTGGAGAGTTCCTTCACGATGTTGAAGAGCTCTTTGCTGTTGTGTGCATTGCTGTCTAGGCGGTCTTTGAGTGAGGCCCTTTTGGCGGATCTGATGAGGTGATGGTGACTGCGGGTGGCACTCTTGTGGGCGGCGTAGCTGTCCGCTGTCCGTTCGTGGAGCCAGATCTTCTCCAGTTTTCGGCATGTTCGTTTGGAGGCCTGGAGGTCTTCGGTGAACCAGGTGGCTTTCTTGCTGGTGTGGCTGTTGGGCGGATTCTTGAGCGGGGCGAGGGTGTTGGCGCAGTCGTCGATCCACTGTCTGAGGTTGCGGGCGGCGGTGTCGGGGTCGGAGGGTTCGGCGGGTGGGCTCAGGGCGAGGGTTGTGGTTAGCTGGTCTTCCGTGACTCTGCTCCAGCAGCGGCGAGGCATTTGTTCGGTGCGGTGGTGCGTGGTGGGCTTCCTGTAGGTGAAGTGGATGCAGTGGTGGTCAGTCCAGTGGGGTTCGGAGGTGTGGTTGAAGGAGACGTGTGGGCTTGCGGAAAAGATGGAGTCTAGCGTGTGGCTGGCGGCGTGGGTGGGTGTAGTCACGAGCTGTCTGAGTCCGAGGGTGGCAAGGTTGTCGATCAGGGTGGTGGAGTTGGTGTCCTTGTTGTTCTCGAGGTGGAAGTTCAGGTCCCCGAGGAGGATGTAGTCCGTCGAGGCGATGGCGTGTGTGCTGACGAAGTCAGCGATGGAATCGCTGAACTGTGGTCGGGGTCCGGGGGGTCTGTAGATGAGGGTTCCTCTGAGGGTGGTGTTGGGATCGGTGTGGATCTGGAAGTGCATGTGTTCGGCGGTGCTGAGGGTGTCGTCGGTGATGGTTGAGACTCTGAGGGTGTTCCTGTGGACGATGGCGATGCCTCCTCCGACTCCGTTGGTGCGGTCCCTGCGGGTGCCACTAAATCATCGACCATCCTAGCTTCTTTTAAAAATAATTCAATTGAATCAAACACAGGATTCATGATGGAAGACCTGCAGGCGTGGATAATGTCTTCTCTAATGATCGAGCGGCACCCTCTGGTATGTCTTATTCAGTGAATGGTCTTATTTATAAGGGAGTCTTCATGTTCGAACTTCACATGTGGCGGTAGTTTTGGTACATTTATCATAAATACTTTGTTTCTCTGGATAATGGGCCTATTTCTAATGTAGGATGGAGTTTTCGGGTTCGGCCCTCCATTAGTGGTAACTGGGGTAAAGAAGGGTTGTGGATGATAAAGGTTAGGCATCCTGGAATTATTTAAGTAACAATGGTTATACTGAGGATTCAAAAGGTACTGGCGTTTTGACTGGCTAGGCGGAGCTCTCCTAGTCTGCCTTCCCATCTCTTTTGGGCCCAGGGCCCCCTGTTGGTCACGAGCAAAAGGTTGGGATACAGATTGTTGCGTACCTAGCTGTTGAGTAGACTGGGCAGGTTGGGTGGTCTGTGTGCACCGGCTATTCAATGCAATAGAAGTATTGATGTTATTTACACACTTTAACTTGTTTATAATGAGGACCAAATTAGATATGGCAGTTTTTAATTCCCCCACTTCAGTCCTTAATTCGTTAACTAGAGTTATACATTCCCGGCTTATTTGTAGTTCGGGATCAGATGGTACAGTCCCCAGAGAAAGTTTGGGAGGGGAAGATACAGGGGGAGCAGGGGTTGCCATACCTCTACAGTCCCATCTACAGACCCATCGGGCAAGTCCAGCAATGGCAGGAATCGGTTCTTACAGTGGACAACTACTGCTGGTATTGGTGGATGAGATAATCCCGATGCCTCCGGACTAGAAGAATTCCCCGTCATTACCATCTTGTTCATAGGCTGTTTAGCGGCCTTTCCAAACATACTAGGTATGCGAGGCTGTAAGCTAGATGTGGAAGTGCCTGCTTGACTAGTGTCCGGGACGGTTATAGAGTTCCGAAGTGCCAGTGGTTCAGATTGTAACAAGTCCTCGCATTCTGTGATTAAATTATCAATGCGATCGATTACGCAGTTCCCACCAGAAGATTTGACTATTCTTTTTGTTTTTTTTTGCTTAGTGGGAACCGTAGGCCCTTCGGAAGCCTTCCTCTTTCCCATTATAGATGTGGTGGTCGATTGTACAGGAAGCCGGAAGAAGTGCACGGGGCAAAGTGGCAGTTGAGTATGCTTGAAACAATGTCGAGATGCAAGGTGTATACACCCCTAGGACTATATTCGTCAGAGAGTCGAAGGTAGGCTCCGTGAGGAGGGGCCCGGTATCAATAATAAAACAGTGAGTGTTAACGATACAATGCAACAAAGTCTTACTTCTAAGCTTCCTGGATCAGAGACGTTAGGGGGGTGGCCCAGCCCAGCCTCTTCCGGGCTCCGACAGGCGTGGACGGGCCCGTCCTTGGCCCGGGCTTTGCCCGGGCATGCCCATGCGCGTCCCGCGCTGTGGGAGCCCACGGCCAGCTTTGAGGCACCTCCAGGCACAGGCAAAATGACGTTGGCGGCGACGGCCACGTAGGGGGCTGGGACCGGTAGTCCTGGTCCTCCTCTCCCCCAAGGCTGCAGGCGACGGTGGCAGAACGAGCTTCACGCGCTGCGGGAGCCCGCGATCAGCTTTGAGGCACCTCCAGGCGCAGACAAAATGACATTGGCGGCGACGGCCGCATAGGGGGCTGGGACCGGTAGTCCTGGTCCTCCTCTCCCCTCCCCCAAGGCTGCAGGCGACGGTGGCAGAACGGGCTTCCCACGCTACGAGCCCGCGGTCAGCTTTGAGGCACCTCCAGGTGCAGGCAAAATGACGTTGGCGGCGACGGCCGTGTAGGGGGCTGGGACCGGTAGTCCTGGTCCTCCTCTCCCCCAAGGCTGCAGTCGACAGTGGCAGAACGTGCTTCCCTTGCTGCGGGAGCCCGCGGTCAGCTTTGAGGCACCTCCAGGCGCAGGCAAAATGACGTTGGCGGCGACGGCCGCGTAGGAGGCTGGGACCGGTAGTCCTGGTCCTCCTCTCCCCCAAGGCTGCAGGTGACGGTGGCAGAACTTAATAATATTTTTATACAAACAACATTGGTACGAGTTCAGTCTTTGAGTGTGTGACATCATTTGCTGATTGAGTGTGATGGAGCAGGATTTGCTGAAAGAAACCTGCTCAACCGAACACCCCTATAATACGGACTAACAGTAAGTAGTGTTAAAACAACTAATGTGCACATTTACATTACACGAGGGAAGCTATGCTTTACAAAATGCATGAACTAACCAGAATTAATGCGTAAATAACCGGAAATGTAATAAATTTGTGTTTTGAATGAAACTAAAAGGTTTGCATGGCAAAGCCGCACGTGTATTTGGTAAAAAGCATAGTGAGTGTTGCTTTAAACTAATAAAATAATGCAGCTTTCCTGCTGATGCTATGCTAGGCTAACCGCTAATATGAAGTAAAGCTAAAGTGGGTGGTAAACAGTTAAAATTGCATTGTCACATAATAAATAAATGTCTATTTTTCCGTTCTTTTAGTAACGGGCGAGTCCTCCATGTTTTTAAATTAGCCTAACCGAGGGCGGGTGGAATTAGGAGCGAGCATGAACCATGTGACCATGTGACTGAACTGCTGTGCAAAGCTGAAAAAGCCTGACCTGGTGAAGGACAGAACATTGAAAGGCAGCCAAAGCCAGTGTCATCGAGGGAACGGAACCTGTTGTTGTTAAATTTATTAAAATGTACAATAAATTGTTGCATGTATACTCATGAGAGAGAAGGGGTATTGATGACTGTAAAAAAAAAAATTGTTTAGAACAATGGTGTAGTCAAAAGTAGATGATTTCATAGTGGGGTGACATCCCACCCCTAGAACTTAACCAATCTCTTAGCTAGAAAATGTGAATTTAGCAACTATTGTGGGACCGACATGTACTTTTAAGGTATAAGAATAGGTACTTTAGGGGTGTGGTTAGAGGTCGCTGAGGTCGCTTAGGATGAAGGTGTCTGAGAGAGGGATGCGTCGCTGTTCGTCGGTTTGCTGAGAGGCCTAGCTGTTCCTGTCCCTGTCCTGGTTCTTGAGTCTTTGATCCCTGACTCTTGGTTCAGGGGTCCCCCACTACTGCCTAGGCCTGGGTGGTGGTTTTCCCTTACAGATCCCTTGGGTTTGTATCTGATCTAACTTAGCATTGCAGATATTATTTTGCAGTTGTATTCTTGTCTCTGAAACTTTTGTCTCTTCATCTATCCCCTCTGAATCGTTGTTTTAACCGCTTAGCTGCTTCGAACGTTCCGCGCCAGTGCGGAACGTTCTATTAAGCGGGCGGGGCCGCGTCGGCCAACGGACGTGCGCAGCACTACCGAGGTAGTGCTCGCGACGGCCGTTGGCCGACGCACGCAGCGAAAGGGTTAAAATGATCGATTTTACTTGTATCTAATGTCTCTTCATCTATCCACTCTTTGCAACGTATATTTGAAATGATAGTTCCGTTGTTACTGTGATTAGATTGTTTTTCTCTCTCATGAGGTTTCCAGTGTTTGAATTTATGAATGTAATCGCTATGAGCATTTATTATTACTAGATAAAATTATTAAATCTCACTGAGAGTTTGTGGTCATTTTTAGCCAGTTTCTAAAGGTTAATCTTTATTTTTGGAGAATTACCATTGCCATCAACTCTTCAACTAATTGGTCCATCGACCAAGTAGATGAAAAGTCGATTATAATTCTTAATATGCAAAGTACAGGATGTTTAAATTTTGTGCATATGTAACAGGAATAAATTGAAGAAAAGTTAACAAAATTGACACCAGCGCATCAGGGATTTGGGTGAATGAGTATGGGCCAAAGTATGATGTTATTGAATATTGATCCCTGTTCAATTTATTGGGTTAACGCTGGATCATTTTCTTGGCAGCAGAGGACGGTTTAATTATTGATTAGTTTGGTAAATGGTTATTGAATATTGATTATACGTCTTAACACGAAGAGTTAGTGTCACGTTTTATGTCGTCTAGAAGTACAGGTATGAAGTTACCTGAGGAATCCCGGGAAGGAATTTGCCTGAAGTAGGCAGAAGAAGAGTGTGGTAAAGAAATCACACTGCAGAAGTACTTTGTCTGTTGAAATAATACTGGAAAGCTATGTAGGGCTGTCAGTGTTATAAATAGGGAAAATTCGTATGTAAGTAGAGTGACTGAAAATAGCGAAGGGTCCACTTTTGAAACTCTAGCAGTATCCCCGGGGGAGTAACAGGACACCTTTTAATGCCAAAAAAGTCCTCTTGTGAAACTTCGGCTTTATCCCTAGAGGAGTAACAGGTCACCCCGGAGCTTGTTAGAAAAGTGAGATAAAGCTGGTCGTTATTGTTACTTGCAGTGTAAGGATCTCTTGGAGAAGTGAAGACTATCTCTTTATTTAGTTGAACAGACAAAGCATTGTCTTTTTATGTTGTTACTAAGGGAATTTTACTAAGAAAAATCAGAAAAACATTGTCGTAAGATTTTGTAAAGGAGGGGTCAGTAGAAGGAGTGATACTGACGTCACAAAAGGCTGCGCTGGTATTGGTCGAAGCAGCGGGCTTGTATCGAGAGTAGATTGTAAAGGGAGGGTCAGTAGAAGGAGTAAAAACTGACGTCACAAAAGGCCGCGCTGGCATTGGTCAGATAGCGGGTGTGAACAGAAGCTCCGATTGGTTAGCTAGTGTGAGTTGCGCTGACATTGGACAGGACTTAACGAATAGGGAAGAGAGAATTACGGAAAAATTTTGTTTGAAGTATTGTGAAAAACCCATTAGTAAAGAAGAGTTTGAGAATGGGTTTGCTAAAGACAATAAAGAATTTCTTTAAGAAAGATAAACAAATTGTGACTAGAGAGGGAATTCCAATTCCACCCCCAAGAACGCCTGCCTCTTATATGATGATGGAGCGAGGGTACCATACGTGTGTTTGGTTAGAAAACTGGATGAAATATACAAAGGATGATGGAATGTTAGCTTTTCCTGAGTTTGGTACATTCAATGTGAGAATTTTACAGAATTTGAGAAATAGGATGAACTCGCTAGAACCAAATCCTAGACTTACCCAGTATGAAGCGTTGGAAGAATAGGAAGTAGAAGCTTTTGAGCGAGAAAAAGATAGAAGTGGTAGACGATTCAGAGGTTTTATGCCTAGATATCCATTTGAGAGGCGAGAAGATAAAATGAAAAGATGGAGAAGAGCTGTAGTGACTGAGGGTCTATATCCAGGTTTGACAGCAGGGAGTCAGACTGGTACAAAGTGTAAAGAGAAAAAGAAAAATATAAAAACGTCCGGAGAGGGCTTGGATGAATCTGATGATGAATTGTTAGAAGATATTATAACTAAAAGACCTCCACCATATGAAGAAAATTCAGGGGATGTGATTCCAAGTGCCCCACAAATGGCAACCCCATTAACTCCCCAAGTTACCGAAATAGCTAGGATAGTGCGAGAAAATGAAGTGAGTTTGTTAAACAAAGCTAAGATTGAACAGGTACAGAAACTAAATCAGTTAAATTTAAATGCAGAAGCATTAACGGTACCAGTGACAATTGGTCCTGTGGTTCCATTATTTGGAGAAAAATAGACAATACCAAAAGTACACACATTGTCAGTTCCAAGAAGTATTGTAAGGAGTGAAATAGTGTCAGTAACAAATGAAATTAGACAAGAAGACCAAAATACCACGCTATTGGACCTTCCGGTTGGTGATTTATTAACAGAGACCCCGAGGAAAAGTATTCAATTAGACCCGAGAAAAATAGGGCCAAATTTTACACCAGTAGCAGGGAGTTCAGCAGGTCCCTCTCCAGAAGAATTAACTAACTGGATAAAAGAAATGACCAAGCCAAAAGCTCAAACACAGAGTATAAATGTGAGTCAATTGAAAGTAAATTTAGAAGAGATGATTATTGGAACAGTAAGTCCAGACAGACTAGGGACTTATACTGAGGAAGAGTTGCTGTTTTTATGTAAAAGTATTAATTGGAGAGCGAAAAGTTTCCATGAGAAACTATCGGAAGTTGCTAGTGAGTTTGGTGTAGATATAGAGAAGTCGAAGGTGTTGCAGAAAACGTACAGAATGGCTTTTACTGACAAGGATTTAGAGAGTTTGAATATGTCAGGGAAAAGATTGCAGATAAAAGAATTAATGAATATTCTGAAGAAATGGGGAAATGTAGAACGATAGAGGAGTAAATGGATGAAAAAGAAGGAAGAAACTGTTGGTAAGGGAACTTCCATGTTTCCGTTAAAGGAAACCGAGGAAGTTGAAAGGGCATGTCCAATGAGAGAAGTTCTAGGTGGTGGATATGTTCACGTACCTTGGACTAGACAAAACATGTTATCATTCACCAATGATTTTCCCAGATTGCGAAAGAAGCCAGTTGAATGGTACAAACAAGTAGATAGATTTGTAAAAGTTTCAAAGGTGTTGTTGAAAGATTTAGATGGTCTTTTTTAAATAGTGGTTCCAGCTGACTTGTGGACAGAATGTAAAATTACTGTAGACTGGCCTAAGAATGAATATCCCAGGGATGCAAAAACAGGTGCACCATCTGGTGCACAGACATAATATCGAGTTTTTATTTTCGGAGTACAAAAACATCGAGTTGGAAATATCGAAGGGACTGAATATCGACATCAAGAATATTGGTGACCAGAATATCGACATGAAGGTAAGAAATATCGTTTTTGTTAATATCGAAGTCAGTAATATCGTTTGTAAAAATATTGTTGTTAATAATATCGATGTTTATATTAGTGTTATGTATTTTAGTATGTATTTTAGATGTATGTGTTATATATTTTTTAAGTATTGTATTTTTTTTAAAAATATATGTAATACATTTTTAGAAGGTATTAATTTTTTTAAAAGTAAATTTTGCATTTTAGTTCCGTAGCGGGTTGAGGGTTTATAGGGGAATAGGGTGGGAAGTAATTTAATTATAGTAAATTTAATAATATTTTTTAGAAATTATTAATTATTTTTAATAAAATTTTGTGTTTTTATTCCGTAGCGGGTTGTGGGTTTATAGGGGAATAGGGTGGGAAGTAATTTAATTGTAATAAAGTAATTATGAATTTTTATTTATTGGTATTGATAATTAATTTATTTTTAATTAATTATTAATTGGTAATTAATTTTTATTAATTGATTAATTGATAATTATATTAATTGTGTTAATTTTTTTTAGGAGCGGGTTGTGGGTTCATAGGGGAATTGGGTGGGACGTAATTTAATTTTAATAAAGTAATTATTAATTTTTATATTTTGGTATTGATAATTAATTTATTGTTAATTAATTATTAATTGGCAATTAATTTCTATTAATTGATTAATTGATAATTATATTAATTGTGTTCTTTTTTTTAGGAGCGGGTTGTGGGTTTATAGGGGAATAGGGTGGGAAGTAATTTAATTTTAATAACGTAATTATTAATTTTTATTTATTGGTATTGATAACTAATTTATTTTTAATTAATTATTAATTGGTAATTAATTTTTATTAATTGATTGATTGATCATTATATTAATTGTGTTATTTTTTTTAGGAGCGGGTTGTGGGTTTATAGGGGAATAGAGTGCGAAGTAATTTAATTATAATGAAGTAATTATTCATTTGTATTTGTTATTATTTATAAATAATTTTTTATTAATTAATTATTAATTGGTTATTTAATTAAAAAAATTATTTAATTGATAAGTATGTTAATTTTAACCCTCTGCTATCCAACACTTTCCCTACAGTTACACTCTCTGGAGTGGGAATAGTAATTTTTACCCTTACGCTATCCAACACTTTCACTACTGTTGCACTCTCTGGAGTGGGAATAGTAATTTTTACCCCTACGACCACAATCCCTTGCTGTTAAAAATGAGGGGCTCTGCACTGGACAGACAGCCATCTGGCTGTCTGTCCAGGGTGGATGAACCTCTTGTAACCAACAATCGCAGAAGAGTTACTTGGCCTAACGTACTCGCTGACCCACATTTATACACTAGGATCTACAAACTATTTGTTCATTTTATATCCGGTTTCTCCAGTAGCCTGGACTGTGAACATCTAGGTGGACTAACCTCAATACTCCCCGTACACATTGATTTTTTTGAAGCATTGCAAGCAGTGTTTACAAAAGAAAGCTTGGGTGGTAGACCTGCTAGCAAAAGAATTAATAGTTGGTTCAACCTTGAATGTAAATCAGCTAAGAGGGCCCTCCAGCTAGCTATTAAGGATCACAACCAGCCAGGGGTTGTCCAGGCACGTAACAAATACAAAATTGCAATAACTCCTAGTTACCACATTCAGCCGGAGGTTTGGGTCGAGCACTTTACCACATTATATTCTAAGAAGATAAATGTGGGTCAGCGAGTACGTTAGGCCAAGTAACTCTTCTGCGATTGTTGGTTACAAGAGGTTCATCCACCCTGGACAGACAGCCAGATGGCTGTCTGTCCAGTGCAGAGCCCCTCATTTTTAACAGCAAGGGATTGTGGTCGCTGTCTGACCTCGGGGCAATTAGCATGTCCTCAACTAGTGACCACATTCTAACATCAACAAGGATGTAATCAATAACACTTGTGCTGGTGCCACGTTTGAAGGTGGTTTTCCTGCTCCCATCAGATAGGGTCCTCCCGTTACAAGCCCTCAGACTCCTACCTGCAACCAGTGATGCAATCTGCAGGGACAAAGCCGTTGCTCTATAGCAATTTTTAACTGGTACCAGACTCGGTATGCCCCAGATCTCATTCTCCTCCTCCAATAGAATACTCAATAGGGGGGAGGGTTCAAAGGTGGTATTGAAGTCCCCTGCAACTATGATCTTAGAGTTGAGTTGGTATACCCGCAGCAGCTCATCTAGCTGTGATAATACAGCAGATTCATTATTATAAGGTTCGGACCTGGCATAGATATTAAATATAGTTAGGTTAAGGCCTGTCGGAAAAGTGAGCTGAATCCCCAGTATATCTTGTGATTCTATTATCAACTGTTTATATTTGCAAGCTATAGTGTTCGTCACAAATATTAAAGTCCCCCACTCGCTCTGCCCATTTTTTTGGGTGGTATTGCTTCCACACTGTAGGTCATATAGCCATTCATGTGTAACTTAGCTACTGCCCAAGTTTCTTGGAAAATGCAAATGTCATTAAATCCAACAAACAGGTACCATTCTGGGTCTTGCAATTTAGAATGTATCCCCGCCAGATTCCAGGATATTATGTTTAAGACTTTATTTGCCTCGTTTTTAGATATCGTTGGGCCGCTGCAGGATTCTATGTTGGTAAGATGCCCATTGTCAATGGTTGGATTAGGCAATCCAATGGAAGAGTAAGTTAGTAAAGGGTACGCAACCTCTGCTGTACCAGAAGTACTAAAAGAGGATACATCATTACTTGCCTCAGGATGTAGAATCGCTACGGGTGACTCCCTAATATTATCAGCTTCTGTGAGTATTGTACATGAGGGTACATATGTAAGGGAGGTAAGATTATTGGTGTTGATGAGTCAACCTACATCTCGTACTGGAGATGGAAGCCCTACCCGAGATGTATGACCCTGCCTAAAATCGTATCCCATTCTGCAATACTTGAATCTGATGTGAGAATTGTTTAAGGGATCTGTCCTAAAGTCTAGTGCCACTAAATCATCGACCATCCTAGCTTCTTTTAAAAATAATTCAATCGAATCAAACACAGGATTCATGATGGAAGACCTGCGGGCGTGGATAATGTCTTCTCTAATGATCGAGCGGCACCATCTGGTATGTCTTATCCAGTGAATGGTCTTATTTATAAGGGAGTCTTCAGGTTCGAACTTCACATGTGGCGGTAGTTTTGGTACATTTATCATAAATACTTTGTTTCTCTGGATAATGGGCCTATTTCTAATGTAGGATGGAGTTTTCGGGTTCGGCCCTCCATTAGTGGTAACTGGGGTAAAGAAGGGTTGTGGATGATAAAGGTTAGGCATCCTGGAATTATTTAAGTAACAAGGTTATACTGAGGATTCAAAGGGTACTGGCGTTTTGACTGGCTAGGCGGAGCTCTCCTAGTCTGCCTTCCCATCTCTTTTGGGCCCAGGGCCCCCTGTTGGTCACGAGCAAAAGGTTGGGATACAGATTGTTGCGTACCTAGCTGTTGAGTAGACTGGGCAGGTTGGGTGGTCTGTGTGCACCGGCTATTCAATGCAATAGAAGTATTGATGTTATTTACACACTTTAACTTGTTTATAATGAGGACCAAATTAGATATGGCAGTTTTTAATTCCCCCACTTCAGTCCTTAATTCGTTAACTAGAGTTATACATTCCCGGCTTATTTGTAGTTCGGGATCAGATGGTACAGTCCCCAGAGAAAGTTTGGGAGGGGAAGATACAGGGGGAGCAGGGGTTGCCATACCCGCTACAGTCCCATCTACAGACCCATCGGGCAAGTCCAGCAATGGCAGGAATCGGTTCTTACAGTGGACAACTACTGCTGGTATTGGTGGATGAGATAATCCCGATGCCTCCGGACTAGAAGAATTCCCCGTCATTACCATCTTGTTCATAGGCTGTTTAGCGGCCTTTCCAAACATACTAGGTATGCGAGGCTGTAAGCTAGATGTGGAAGTGCTCGCTTGACTAGTGTCCGGGACGGTTATAGAGTTCCGAAGTGCCAGTGGTTCAGATTGTAACAAGTCCTCGCATTCTGTGATTAAATTATCAATGCGATCGATTACGCAGTTCCCACCAGAAGATTTGACTATTCTTTTGTTTTTTTTTTGCTTAGTGGGAACCGTAGGCCCTTCGGAAGCCTTCCTCTTTCCCATTATAGATGTGGTGGTCGATAGTACAGGGAGCCGGAAGAAGAGCACGGGGCAAAGTGGCAGTTGAGTATGCTTGAAACAATGTCGAGATGCAAGGTATATACACCCCTAGGACTATATTCGTCAGAGAGTCGAAGGTAGGCTCCGTCAGGAGGGGCCCGGTATCAATAATAAAACAGTGAGTGTTAACGATACAATGCAACAAAGTCTTACTTCTAAGCTTCCTGGATCAGAGACGTTAGGGGGGTGGCCCAGCCCAGCCTCTTCCGGGCTCCGACAGGCGTGGACGGGCCCGCCCTTGGCCCGGGCTTTGCCCGGGCACACCCATGCGCGTCCCGCGCTGTGGGAGCCCGCGGCCAGCTTTGAGGCGCCTCCAGGCACAGGCAAAATGACGTTGGTGGCGACGGCCGCGTAGGGGGCTGGGACCGGTAGTCCTGGTCCTCCTCTCCACCAAGGCTGCAGGCGACGGTGGCAGAACAGGCTTCCCGCGCTGCGGGAGCCCGCGGTCAGCTTTGAGGCACCTCCAGGCACAGACAAAATGACGTTGGCGGCGACGACCGCGTAGGGGGCTGGGACCGGTAATCCTGGCCCTCCTCTCCCCCAAGGCTGCAGGCGACGGTGGCAGAACGGGCTTCCCACGCTACGAGCCCGCGGTCAGCTTTGAGGCACCTCCAGGTGCAGGCAAAATGATGTTGGCGGCGACGGCCGCGTAGGGGGCTGGGACCGGTAGTCCTGGTCCTCCTCTCCCCCAAGGCTGCAGGCGACAGTGGCAGAATGTGCTTCCCGCACGGTGGGACCCCGCGGTCAGCTTTGAGGCGCCTCCAGGCGCAGGCAAAATGACGTTGGCGGCGACGGCTGCGTAGGGGGCTGGGACCGGTAGTCCTGGTCCTCCTCTCCCCCAAGGCTGCAGGTGACGGTGGCAGAACGGGCTTCCCGCGCTGCGGGAGCCCGCGGTCAGCTTTGAGGCACCTCCAGGTGCAGGCAAAATGACGTTGGCGGCGACGGCTGCGTAGGGGGCTGGGACCGGTAGTCCTGGTCCTCCTCTCCCCCAAGGCTGCAGGTGACGGTGGCAGAACTTAATAATATTTTTATACAACATTGGTACGAGTTCAGTCTTTGAGTGTGTGACATCATTTGCTGATTGAGTGTGATGGAGCAGGATTTTCTGAAAGAAACCTGCTCAACCGAACACCCCTATAATAAGGACTAACAGTAAGTAGTGTTAAAACAACTAATGTGCACATTTACATTACACGAGGGAAGCTATGCTTTACAAAATGCATGAACTAACCAGAATTAATGCGTAAATAACCGGAAATGTAATAATTTTGTGTTTTGAATGAAACTAAAAGGTTTGCATGGCAAAGCCACACGTGTATTTGGTAAAAAGCATAGTGAGTGTTGCTTTAAACTAATAAAATAATGCAGCTTTCCTGCTGATGCTATGCTAGGCTAACCGCTAATATGAAGTAAAGCTAAAGTGGGTGGTAAACAGTTAAAATTGCATTGTCACAGAATTAATAAATGTCTGTGTTTCCGTTCTTTTAGTAACGGGCGAGTCCTCCATGTTTTTAAATTAGCCTAACCGAGGGCGGGTGGAATTTGGAGTGAGCATGAACCATGTGACCACTTGATAGAACATTGAAAGGCAGCCAAAGCCAGTGTCATCGAGGGAACGGAACCTGTTGTTGTTAAATTTATTAAAATGTACAATAAATTGTTGCATGTATACTCATGAGAGAGAAGGGGTATTGATGACTGTAAAAAAAAATTTGTTTAGAACAATGGTGTAGTCAAAAGTAAATGATTTCATAGTGGGGTGACATCCCACCCCTAGAACTTAACCAATCTCTTAGCTAGAAAATGTGAATTTAGCAACTATTGTGGGACCGACATGTACTTTTAGGGTATAAGAATAGGTACTTTAGGGGTGTGGTTAGAGGTCGCTGAGGTCGCTTAGGATGAAGGTGTCTGAGAGAGGGATGCGTCGCTGTTCGTCGGATTGCTGAGAGGCCTAGCTGTTCCTGTCCTGTCCCTGTCCTGGATCTTGAGTCTTTGATCCCTGACTCTTGGTTCAGGGGTCCCCCACTACTGCCTAGGCCTGGGTGGTGGATTTCCCTTACTGATCCCTTGGGTTTGTATCTGATCTAACTTAGCATTGCAGATATTATTTTGCAGTTGTATTCTTGTCTCTGAAACTTTTGTCTCTTCATCTATCCCCTCTGAATCGTTGTTTTAAAATGATCGATTTTACTTGTATCTAATGTCTCTTCATCTATCCACTCGTTGCAACGTATATTTGAAATGATAGTTCCATTGTTACTGTGATTAGATTGTTTTTCTCTCTCATGAGGTTTCCAGTGTTTGAATTTATGAATGTAATCGCTATGAGCATTTATTATTACTAGATAAAATTATTAAATCTCACTGAGAGTTTGTGGTCATTTTTAGCCAGTTTCTAAAGGTTAATCTTTATTTTTGGAGAATTACCATTGCCATCAACTCTTCAACTAATTGGTCCATCGACCAAGTAGATGAAAAGTCGATAATAATTCTTAATATGCAAAGTACAGGATGTTTAAATTTTGTGCATAAGTAACAGGAATAAATTGAAGAAAAGTTAACATAATTGACACCAGCGCATCAGGGATTTGGGTGAATGAGTATGGGCCAAAGTATGATGTTATTGAATATTGATCCCTGTTCTATTTATTGGGTTAACGCTGGATCAGTTTCTTGGCAGCAGAGGACGGTTTAATTATTGATTAGTTTGGTAAATGGTTATTGAATATTGATTATACGTCTTAACACGAAGAGTTAGTGTCACGTTTTATGTCGTCTAGAAGTACAGGTATGAAGTTACCTGAGGAATCCTGGGAAGGAATTTGCCTGAAGTAGGCAGAAGAAGAGTGTGGTGAAGAAATCACACTGCAGAAGTACTTTGTCTGTTGAAATAATACTGGAAAGCTACGTAGGGCTGTCAGTGTTATAAATAGGGAAAATTTGTATGTAAGTAGAATGACTGAAAATAGCGAAGGGTCCACTTTTGAAACATGGCTTGGCAGTTCGGGCTGGACTGTTCCCATGAGGCACAGGGTCAGACTGATTTGCATATGGCCATGTCTGAACTGGGGTGGTGGAGTGAGCTAAAGAATGATGATGGATTAAACCCAGATCAGTTGACTGGGGGTGAGTGTTTGATTTGCTCTAACGCTCCGTCGATCATCCCCTTTGGTATTGCTTTGTTCGCCCTAAATTGGCAGGGTATGCCCAGACGTGGGTCCCTTCCTCACTTTGCCACTGGATTCAAGATAGCCAGGCTGATGAGAGTTATGAACCCGAAACCGGTCCCAGGATGCTTGTTTCCGGTCCAGGGAAGACATGGCTTGTCAGTTCGGGCTGGACTATTCCCATGAGGCACAGGGTCAGACTGATTTGCATATGGCCATGTCTAAACTGGGGTGGTGGAGAGAGCTAAAGAATGATGATGGATTAAACCCAGATCAGTTGACTGGGGGTGAGTGTTTGATTTGCTCTAACGCTCCGTCCATCATCCCCTTTGGTATCGCTTTGTTTACCCTAAGTTGGCAGGGTATGCCCAGACGTGGGTCCCTTGCTCACTTTGCCACTGGATTCAAGATAGCCTGGCTGATGAGGGTTATGAACCCGAAACCGGTCCCAGGATGCTTGTTTCCGGTCCAGGGAAGACATGGCTTGGCAGTTCGGGCTGGACTGTTCCCATGAGGCACAGGGTCAGACTGATTTGCATATGGCCATGTCTGAACTGGGGTGGTGGAGTGAGCTAAAGAATGATGATGGATTAAACCCAGATCAGTTGACTGGGGGTGAGTGTTTGATTTGCTCTAACGCTCCGTCCATCATCCCCTTTGGTATCGCTTTGTTCGCCCTAAGTTGGCAGGGTATGCCCAGACGTGGGTCCCTTGCTCACTTTGCCACTGGATTCAAGATAGCCTGGCTGATGAGGGTTATGAACCCGAAACCGGTCCCAGGATGCTTGTTTCCGGTCCAGGGAAGACATGGCTTGGCAGTTCGGGCTGAACTGTTCCCATGAGGCACAGGGTTAGACTGATTTGCATATGGCCATGTCTGAACTGGGGTGGTGGAGTGAGCTAAAGAATGATGATGGATTAAACCCAGATCAGTTGACTGGGGGTGAGTGTTTGATTTGCTCTAACGTTCCGTCCATCATCCCCTTTGGTATCACTTTTGAAACTCTAGCAGTACCCCCGGGGGAGTAACAGGACACCTTTTTAATGCCAAAAAGTCCTCTTGTGAAACTTCGGCTTTATCCCTAGAGGAGTAACAGGTCACCCCGGAGCTTGTTAGAAAAGTGAGATAAAGCTGGTCGTTATTGTTACTTGCAGTGTAAGGATCTCTTGGAGAAGTGAAGACTATCTCTTTATTTAGTTGAACAGACAAAGCATTGTCTTTTTATGTTGTTACTAAGGGAATTTTACTAAGAAAAATCAGAAAAACATTGTCGTAAGATTTTGTAAAGGAGGGGTCAGTAGAAGGAGTGATACTGACGTCACAAAAGGCTGCGCTGGTATTGGTTGAAGCAGCGGGCTTGTATCGAGAGTAGATTGTAAAGGGAGGGTCAGTAGAAGGAGTAAAAACTGACGTCACAAAAGGCCGCGCTGGCATTGGTCAGATAGCGGGTGTGAATAGAAGCTCCGATTGGTTAGCTAGTGTGAGTCGCGCTGACATTGGACAGGACTTAACGAATAGGGAAGAGAGAATTACGGAAACATTTTGTTTGAAGTATTGTGAAAAACCCATTAGTAAAGAAGAGTTTGAGAATGGGTTTGCTAAAGACAATAAACAAATTGTGACTAGAGAGGGAATTCCAATTCCACCCCCAAGAACGCCTGCCTCTTATATGATGATGGAGCGAGGGTACCATACGTGTGTTTGGTTAGAAAACTGGATGAAATATACAAAGGATGATGGAATGTTAGCTTTTCCTGAATTTGGTACATTCAATGTGAGAATTTTACAGAATTTGAGAAATAGGATGAACTTGCTAGAACCAAATCCTAGACTTACCCAGTATGAAGCTTTGGAAAAATAGGAAGTAGAAGCTTTTGAACGAGAAAAAGATAGAAGTGGTAGACGATTCAGAGGTTTTATGCCTAGATATCCATTTGAGAGGTGAGAAGATAAAATGAAAAGATGGAGAAGAGCTGTAGTGACCGAGGGTCTATATCCAGGTTTGACAGCAGGGAGTCAGACTGGTACAAAGTGTAAAGAGAAAAAGAAAAATATAAAAACGTCCGGAGAGGGCTTGGATGAAACTGATGATGAATTGTTAGAAGCTATTATAACTAAAATACCTCCACCATATGAAGAAAATTCAGGGGAGGTGATTCCAAGTGCCCCACAAATGGCAACCCCATTAACTCCCCAAGTTACCGAAATAGCTAGGATAGTGCGAGAAAATGAAGTGAGTTTGTTAAACAAAGCTAAGATGGAAGAGGTACAGAAACTAAGGGGGATATTATCAACAAACCGCGATAATTATCGCTAAGCGCGATAAGCGTCCTTTTTTTTATCACCGTCGATACCCGGAACCTATCGCCGTGGTAGCGACGTATTAACAACGCGCCGCTACCCAGCGATAGCAATCAATCCCAGCGCTAACGGTCGGCGATACATCCTGTGCGCCGGCGATAAAAAAAAGCACGCTAAGTACAGAAAAGTAGCGATAGGCCAAATAGCGCCGAAATCGGCTGGTAAATTGGCAGCAGGCCTGCATGGCACACCAATCAAGCGCCAAAATTCCCCATAAAAGGCCAACAAGCAGGGAGGAAAAAAAATAAATAAATGGAGAATACACCAGATCCCAGGAGAGACACGGAGGAAGCCGGGACAAGTGCTGAGCCCACAAACAACCCCCAGCTAGCCAGGAGGAGCAGACAGAGACCCAGGAGAAGGCCAAGAGGAAGAGGAACCCCAGGTTCAGTCACCAGGAAAATCAGGTCCTGTGTGGCCTGGTGGCTGAACATCAACAGGAGCTATTCATCAAACGCTCAGTGCCATTGTCCAGAAAAAAAGAAATATGGGAAGACATTACGGACAAGGTGAATGCTGTTGGAGAGAGGAAGAGGAGGACATCAAGGGTGACTTTGATGGCCATACACAACCTTGCACACAAGTCAAACACATGCGCAAAGTTGCAGGTGTGTTGAGCTTGTTGTTGGCATGCTCACTGGTGCACGTGATCTGTCACATTCACACGGCATGCTCATTTGGGCGTCTGGGAGATGCTGCCTTGTGCTGATGAATTGGATATGCGTGGTGATGAGGCAAGGGGGACAACGTGACAACCTCACACATCGCCAAGCAATATGCCCCCTTGACTGTCCATGCAATGCAGTTCTGCGTACTGCAAGTGAGCAAGCATCCAGTGAGTCTGCCTACTGGCAACACATGCTATCTCCCAAAAAAATGAACATGTAGGCCGATGGCTAAAATAGTCATATGACTAAATGCAAACACATTGTGAATACATAGTGACTGCAGCAGGGAGGTCTAAGGCAGTCACGTGTTAATACAAGTGCATGACCCCTGAGAAGCTACCCCCTTTGGACATACGTAAGTACAAATGGGAGGTTGATGTAGGGAGCGAGAATCCGGAAAGGGCTTGGGTTGAGATAGTGGAGCGGGCGTGTAGGAGGGTCCCGTTTTACCATCTAACAGAAACCCACACCCCATTCTGCAATACCCTTCAAACCTGGCATCCCTAGATAAGCCCCACCACTGAGGCCTAGATAAAGGGTCTTTAAGTTGTCCACGGTCCTTCACTTTCTTACAAATCCACACATAGGCCCAAGTTCACCTTCTCACAGACCTACATACAAGACCAACCATACCTTTGTAAGAGATATGTATAGGCCCAATACAGTCAGGGTATCCTATTATCATTTTCTTAATATTAAAAACTGGTCTCATAGACTTCACTAACCTGACAGCAGAGGCCTGCGCCATCCTCCGCGACAAACTCTCCCCCCCCTTGTAAATTTCCACAGTTACGAGAATTAGATTAGCCCACACACGTAGGACATTTTTGGTACATCTGGCGGTTTCACAAAGTACATTTGCAATATTTTTAGTTATGAAACTTTCCGCGCTTGCTTAATCGAAACTGTGAAAGACGGCTACGTGACAAAGAATTAATGTATTAAAATATTAACTCTGAGCTTTCTTATGGTAAAAATTATCCTTTGTTTACTTTTTGCGGTCAGGAGCACTGACCACCTGTCAAAAGCCCCTAATTTCACCATGATACCACTTCACAGTTCTAAGTGTGGAATTTTCCATAGTTACTGTAAGAGGGCGGTCAAGGGCTGCGTCAGGACCTACGTCAGAGATGATAAAACTTCTGCATTCAAGCATATAAAACAGCTGCACCCAGGGTGTGGCTTCGAATTCTCTTCAAACCAGCACCCAGGTGCCGTGTGAGGGTTCCCGACTGATCAATCGCTCCTGACTGGGCCCAGAGCTCCTATTGCCAAGGTGATAATGCTCCTACTTAATAATTTTGCCTATTGACTTTGTCAGTCTATCTGACTTAATAATTTTGCCTATTGGCTTTGTCGGATTTTGCCTATTGACTTTGTCAGTCTATCTGACTTAATAATTTTGCCTATTGGCTTTGTCAGATTTTGCCTATTGACTTTGTCAGTCTATCTGACTTAATAATTTTGCCTATTGGCTTTGTCAGATTTTGTCTATTGACTTTGTCAGTCTATCTGACTTAATAATTTTGCCTATTGGCTTTGTCAGATTTTGCCTATTGACTTTGTCAGTCTATCTGACTTAATAATTTTGCCTATTGCCTTTGTCAGACTATCTGACTCAATAATTCTGCCTTTTGGCTTTGTCAAATTATTTACTTCAGGTCATCTGTACCCAAGCAATTGCATTTATTTCAGTTTAAATGTGTAGTCTTGAATATTGTTATTTTATCTCAATAAGAAGTTTGTCCTCTGAATGCTATCATTTGTATCACTCTTGAATTCAGGGCTGCCCCTTGATCGGCTGCTCATGGATTAATTTATAGATATACATTTCTGTTTGAATTGAACCAATTGATCTTTAACATTGTTGATGCAGTTATTTCTGATCTTACCCATATGTTGATGGGCAACACTTAAATTGAAGTATGTTCTTTTATGCTTTTGAATTGTTTAATAAACTATGATATTTTAACACATGGTTCTTTCTTGCCAAGTGACCGAGAAAAGTGTGAGAGAGACTCTGAGAGGGGAGAGGTAAGCAGAAGAGTGTGGCCAACCACAACGTACCCTCTAACACAGTGGCGACCACGAACAGGGGTCTCGGTCGGCGAGTCATCCACGGTGTGGTCTTGGGACAGGCGCACGGGTTTCCCCTCCAGGCTGCACCTCGGACGCTCCGCTGCCACCGCCCGCCTGGGTAAGTCAGGGATTGTTTTGTTTTTCTTCCTTGAATTTACCTCAGGTTGTGGCTTGTGGGGTGGTCCGTCCGCGCTGTCGTGTCCTCTGGGGTTTCCCCTGTGTCTGCTCCCTTGTTCCCCTGTGGCTGGCTGTCTTGCCACGACGTCCTCTGTGGCTGGTCACATTTTGTGGGGCTTCTTTTTGGTCCTTCCCTCTCTGATGTCCTATACTACGTTTTGCTTTTTTCTGAGTGGGGTCTCTTCACCTTTCTTATTATTTTGTTGTGGTCTTTCTGCCATATAAATTGTGTATTTGCCTTTTTTGTTCATGTATGTTGTTATTTGAGGTCTTTGCCGCCTAATTTGTGTGTTTATTTTTTATTGTATGGCTTGAGGTTTGAGTCCTGTGCCGAGTCTCTCCTATGTGACTGGCCGAATTCTGGCATGTGTTTGCTGCTTAATACATGCATTTGAGATATTTGCCGCATAATTTGTATGTTTGGTTTTTCTTTCGGTTTTGCCATTTGTGGTTGCTATTTGATGTTTGGGTCCTGTGCCAGCTCTCTTATGTGACTGGCCGCATTTTGGCGTGTGTTTGCTGCCTAATACATGCATTTGAGGTCTTTACCGCATACTTTGTGTGTTTGTTTTTTTCGATTTTGCTATCAGTAGTGGCTGATATTTGGGGTTTGCGTCGTGTGTTTATTCTCACTTGGTGAGTTTCTCCGTGGCTGGCTGCCCACATTCTGGTATGCGGTGGTCATGCATTTGTGGTTTTGAGGTTCTTTGGTTTCAGTGACTGTTGTCCTGCCCTCGGGTCCTCTTGGGGTGTGGTCTGCCCACCATTGTATGTGGTGTTCATGGGTGTATTCACACATTCATTCTTCACCCTCTCTGATTGGTCCCTCTCTGACTGTTTGTTGCACTGCTTGGGTACTCTTCTCTTTCTGTCTCTTAAGTTTTTTTCGGTCTCTGGTAGGCGCTTTTCTCGTTTGGTAGCTGCGCCACTCCAGATTGAGGAACTTGCTGTTTCAGATCGTTTGTCACTTTCTGTCGTGCCTTCAGCCTTCTTCGGCTCTCTGCCTTCGCAGAAAGAGGAAGTCCCTGTCGAACAATCGCAGCTGCCCTGCAGCTCCCCCTAGCCCCGCCTTTTCTCTTTGTTTCTTCGCCGTCTGTTCTTCCTCACACATTTTCACATTGATGGTTTTCGTTTTTCTTCAGAAATGCATTTCATTTATTTAATAATTGTTTATTTTTTGTTCATTGTGTCTGTTTTTTGTGTCTCATCTTTGTGATCATAGTTCTGCCTGTTGTTCCACGCTAGGCCCCCCCCCAGTTGTTGCCGTTCTGCCAACTCTACCAAACCTAGCCGAGTGGCAGGCTGCCAGTTAGTTTGGTGCTCAGTTGCCCACACACTTTCTTCGGTATGGTTTAGCGGCGACTGCGCTAGGTAGCTGGTGTCTGGATTGCTTTGCCTTTTTAATTTTAGCTGCAATACCGCTAAGTAGTTGCATTATTTTTCAGCCCTTATTGCACGCACTTTGCGCCTCTTTTCTGTCTCTCACACATTTTTGTCTGCCTCTTGCCTTGCGTCAAGTGGTAGACAAAAGGATGGGTGGAGGTGTATCCCCACTCCTCTTGTATTGCCCCCTTTTTATTACCCCCGTTATGTCCCTTGACCCCCCACAGATCATAAATCTTCTCATTCACTCAGTCCGTGGTACGGCCACTGCTGTCTATCACACCTCCCTGGACCGCTTTACCCCTCTTACACGCCATCAAAGTGACATTCTTGCAGCCGCTTGGAATACTTTAGGAATCACCTTTACCCCCACCACTGAGCTACGCCTTGCCCTTCTGTCTCTCGTAGACTATCCGCCCTCATTTAACGTCTCCTCCCAGCCACTGCCTCCACCAGATACCACCCGCCCGGATCTGCTGTGGCCTGGCCATTCCTCTAATTCCTCTTCACCCTCCCCACCCTCATTAAGTTCTTCTGTTTACTTTGCTAATTCTCCCCCCGTCATTCACACAGACGACGAGTCTAACTCCGCACATTCTACGGCACTTTCTGAAGAAGCAACACTCCCTCGTCTTTCCGCTCCTGCATCTCCCACAGCATCAGCATCTAGTAGTGCTCACCCTCAATCATTGTCTTCAGCTGATGAGTCCCCACTCCTTGTGGCACTCCTGCAGGACTACTCAGTAGACCTACAGGTCCCTGCACCTGACGTTCCCACTGCACAACCCCCGACCTGTCCATCTCCGCACTTCCACTCATTATAGGGAATGAATGACCCATCCCCTGATACTACAGCCTCTCCCATCATCGTGTATTTAGTGAACAACAACGTGGTAGGTCTCTCCACTGGTCACCCATCGTCCTTTTGTTACGTCACACCTTTAGCAAACACTGTCCTTCTCACTATATTTCAAGCCCTAGGGATCGATTATACTCAAGCACAGCAAATAACGCTTTCGCTTGCACCAGCTTTTCCGCATCCCATTGTCACTAAAGTCAAAGAACAAAAACATTGCAAGCACTGACACTTTAGGAAACACTCTAAGTCTCTTCAATTATTATTAGTCCCCATGAACAGGATCCTGAGTACCTCTGTTCGTAAAACACCAGATTATATTTACATACGTATTCGCTTAATAGCACCAGGCTTAGAGATACCTACTACCTTAACCTCATCCTACCCCCGCAACCCAGTGCAGAGCAAGATCATTGCATCTCTCTCTGACAACCAACTCCAATTTCCTGATTTCTCCCCCAACGGGATATACACCGGACCAGACGAACAGGACTTGAGGAAAGCACTGTGTCACTTTATTATTAGCGCCATAGGAGAGGAGCTAGTAGAAGACGTCCCTATCCCTACCCTTGACACTCACTCTCCTACCGCTGAATACTCGCCTGACATCTAAGTGCATCCCTTTCCAACAAAAAATTGACTTTCACCCTCAAACACATTGTATTTTTAAAACAACATTCATGAATGGCATTTTGAGCTCTACTGTGTATAAAACTTCTACCCACTTTCACATCTTCTTCATTATACGTCCCCATGGATCGCTACTGACTGCCATATTATCTAGCACATGGCCAAGGCACCCACTCCAGAGTTATATTGCTGAAGCCTGCTTTGACGGCCAGCTTCGCTTCCCTCTTTATACTTCAGCACAAGAGCGGGACCTACAGGACGGGGTATATGACATTGTCATTCAGGCAGTGCAGCAAGAACTCATCAGAGACATCGTCCCTAGCACCTGAGAAAACACGCTCCTGTAATTTAGGCCTTGCCTAAAGCGCCTAGGACTACGCATACCCAAATGGCGACTCCACTCCAACATGTCTTAAGAACATTTGGAGGTCAAGAACACCATATCTTAAAGCACTGCCGTGAGCTTCATAAGCATACCGCAAAGATGACTCATCCTTGGCCGTCAGAGGGAAGCTTTGACCCTATAATATTGGAGCATGCCACCACCTTTCTAGACACAAAGTACTCCGGTACTAAACTACAGAAGAGAAAGGCTACTCTAGACCTTTGGCGCATTTTTAAAGATAAGGTTAGAACACACTCTGACCCCACATCACCGGTTGTACCCAATGCTCCGCCCCCACCACCTTATCACTTTAGCGGTATGTATACTGAGATGACTAATAAGGAGCAACTGGAACTACCAGTCACCACTAATGAGTCCCCGGCTGTAGGTTTTCAGCCATTACCCAACGAGGCATCTTCCTCACCGCACCTCGGCCCAGAATTACACGTCACACAGGTTGAGGAATTTCAGGCTTCCCACACGTCACCTAGTCACCCGTACCACCACATGACCAGATCACTGACCCCACCCATGCCCCCTGGGGATGTATACCCTCACCTCACAGAACTGCGCAGCATGCACTTGCCTCTCCCTAACGACACAGTAAGGGACACAGCAGTATCTGGTATCCCAGGTCTTATAGATGCACAACTGTCACTAAAATTTACACCAACAGTCAATACTGCACACCCCCGCCCAGGTGAAGACGATGAGGAAGGCTCTGACTCTGTCTCTCAGACATCATCTCGTCACTCGCATGACTCCGTCTTTCAAGCCCTGCCCTGTCCCTCGCGCTCACCTGTTATTGTCACCTATGATCTCAGCACTAAACAAACCACTAAATCAAACCCCTTCCGTGACACGGACACTAATCAACAACATAACACCAACACATTTCACCACACCGATACGCACCTGGTTTCAAATTCGCACCCCCAATTGCAAAGTAGCATGCCTTTCATGGCTGCTGCCCCCCATACTGAGGTTCCGGGATCTGGCCTTATGACAGAGCAGCGACAGTTCGTTGAGTTCCCCGACCCGCCACCACTGGACATAACAGACAGACAGTGTGTTCCTCTCACTGGTCTTCCATCCGCGTATGGCAATTATAGACAAAATGCAGACTTGAGCAAAAGCACCAGTCTGGAAAGTATTTCACCACAGCACCTTGAAGAAGAACAGTCACACATGCATCAATCACCTAGTCACGCAGATGAGGTGAACTCCATAAGACGCTTGTCATTCAAATTAGAGAACATGAACAAAAGCGTTGTGGACATGCTCCATAAGGTCAACACCCCAACATCACCCTCACCCACGCTGCACCGCCTCGTTAAACACCACCCAAAGACAAATATCAGTAGGAATGGGGAAGGAAGCAGACAATATCGCTTTAATGAGCACCCCTCCCACCGTGACGTTGCCGCCTCTGGAATGACACAAACATTCACTAACACACACCAAGACCACCACTTCCCAACAGCATTAGGGCGGGAAAAGACACCTCCACGGGTGCTAGAAGGCCACAATCCACTGTTTGGTGACATCCCAATATATTGTGAACACCCGCAGGAACATGACCCAGTGGTAAGAAGAAAGGAAAGGACCACCGAGGCACAGAGACTTAAAGTCTTGGGGACACATGGACGCCCCGACGACATACTATATGACGTCTCGGGCTCTGCTTCCTTACGCACCATTAGGATGAAAAATAGACGTAACATGATGTATCTCAGTAGACCCCTTCCACCAAAAGCTAGTAATGACCTCACTCCCAATGAGATAGTGACATTGGGGGAAGGTTCAGATTATGCAGTTAACCCTTTTACAGACGATTTGGCAGGTTGGTCAGAGCCCTTGGCGCCACAAATGCGCCCTTGGCCAAGGGAAGGCTCTTTTGAACCTCAGTACATGGCGACAGCAGTTGAATGCATCCTCAAAGGATTAGGAGATCAGGATTGGGACTATGACTATATGAGGGAGAGCCTCAAAGTCTGGCAGAGATATGCTCGCCAGTATGATTCTACAGGACCCACAGCGCAACGCCCTGGGGTAACACGCCAGATGCCACTGCTCTATAAAAACATCATTGATCCCCCCATCTATATCCCCTGGTCTACATTAGACAAAGAAAATGTCAAAAAGGCGCTCCCGTCCCCTCACAGAGGGTGCGGGAAAATGGATTGCAGCTTTTGAAAATTGCACCACGGGCAACAACATAGCAATCGGAGATGTAAAATGCCTGTTGATCTCCCTCATTGGAGAAGATGCAGAAGATCTTTTCATACGTATTCATAAAAATCTTACCAAGACAAACACCAAACATGATGGTGTTTCCTTCAACGAGATTAGAACAGTAGCATGGGCTGAGTTGCGCAGGAAATTCCCTGATGTTCCTGACATTGGGGCTCTGTTGTCACAGACTATGCAACCAAATGAGGACCCTGCCAACTATCTTTCTAGAATGAAAGAAAAGTGGCACCAGGAGTTAGGGCAACGATGGGACGCAAATGGAGGATATGGGAGACTATTTTACCACACAGTAAAGAAAGGTTTGCCAACTGAAGTGCAGGAGAAATTAGATGGCATTGTAGCAATGGAATGCAAGCCATGGGCAGAGATACAAGATCACATTGTACATTACTGCAAAAAGAGACAGGAACAGAAGAAGAATAGACAGCTGGCAATAGAGAATGCCGCTGCCAAACTAGTACAGCAGAAACTCAATAAGAAAAAAGACAATGTTGACACAGTCATGCTCGCGGCACCCGTCACTCAAATGACAGCAGTAACATCATTTCCTCAGGCTGCCATGAATGCTCTTGCAGGCAATGCCCAACTTGCCCCTCAGCAGGTACAAGCACCACCTGCAGTACAGTACATACAAGCTCAACCCCAACAAGCCATACAGTATGTCCAGCAGCCACAACAGGCAATGACACAATACATGCCAGCACCACCTGCGTACAGCACCAACATACAGCCCTATTACAATAACAGACCGAACATGAACTGGAACACGGGTGGACAAGGAAGGGGGCGAGGGATGGGACAGCAAAGGTTTCCACAACAGCCAGGACAAGGGGCACCACCAATAATATGTTACTATTGCCAGAAACAAGGCCATATCCAGAGAGACTGTAACAGTAAAAAGCGCGATATGGGGCAGCAATATATGCGTCCTGGCTACCAAGCACAGGCACCATTCCAACAACAACAGCGCACACAGCAACCCCCCCAGCAGCCCCAAGTACTATACTCATATGTGCAACCAACACAGCAACAGCAAGTGCAGCTCCAAGCGCCCCCAATGCTTCAGGTTCAGCCAGCGGCCCAACAAATGCAGATTCCAATGCAACAATTACAGCCACAGCAACAGCCTACTTACCAGACGGTCCCCCAAACACAAAGCAATGTACCTCTAGGAGGAACAATTGCTGCCTCCAGCAACCCCTTTACTCAGGGCACTATCCAGCAATATCAGCATGGAGGATACACTGGCTAGGACAGCCCACAGACAACTCTTGTGTGCCCAATTTTGTCATGCACAAGCAATACTGAAGAGGACCCTATTGCAAGTGTTATGATAAATAACAAAATATACAGTTTTCTTGTTGACACAGGTGCCACATACTCCTGCATTACAGGTGGCCCTCTGCCCATTTCAAACAAAACAGCGGACACACAGGGATTTTCTGGGGCAATAGCAAGGGTCCCCTTCACCAAGCCAGTCTCAATGGAGATAGGAGGCCATACAGTGGAGCAGCCTCTGCTCTATTCACCCAGTTCCCCAGTCAATCTTTTAGGACGCGACCTCATGGCCAAACTAAACATGACCATCCATTTTGATGACAATGGAACAATGATTTGCTCCATTCCAGGTACTCCACTAACTAGGATGATGGCAGTCACTGCACAGTCTTCCTTAGATAGCCAAGTCAGAGCACGCCCAGTGAATGAGCAGGCCTTCTCTGCAGCTGTCCACACAATTGTCGCCACCACTCCCGAATTACGAGGTCGCACAGTTCAGCTACCAAAAGAATTTCTCTTTAGACCTCAAGTACCAGACTCCCCGGCGTTAGATAAAAACTTGATTTTTGACATCTGCGCCCTTGAAATAACACCCACCTATGGTGCTTTCCTGGCATGCGATGACAATGCCCACACATGGGCTTGTGTCATCTTCCTTGAACAGGAAGGATTGGTCAGACACATTTCAGATGCTCAGCTATTTGGATCCCCTGAGGAACATTCTAAAACTGAGATTATCTATGATAACAATGTGCCCGTCTCAGTGATAATGGAAATTAGAACACCAACGATCACCCCTGACTATGATTCTGTGCGAGAAGCCGATTTGGCTCAGGTACCAGCACATCTTTGGACAACAGGCCCAAATGATGTGGGCCTTATCAGATCTGCCAGGCCATTTAAGATAACACTCAAACAAGGTGCTATCTTGCCCAGAATAAAACAGTACCCCTTGTCTAAAGCAGCAGAGGAGGGCATAGCCCCCACTATACAGGCATTACTAGAACAGGGAGTAATTTATCCTTGTATCTCTCCGTGTAACACAGCCCTTTTCCCTGTGCGGAAGGGGAAAACAAATCAATGGCGTTTGGTACACGATCTTCGCGCAATTAACAGCATAGTTATACCAGAATTCCCTATTGTCCCAGACCCCTCTGTCATTCTCACCAATGTCCCCCCGGATGCACAGTATTTTTCTGTCATCGACCTGAAAAATGCCTTTTTCAGCATTCCTTTGCACCCAGACAGTCAATACCTCCTGGCGTTCTCATTCAGAAATGTGCAATTTTCGTACACAAGGTTAGCTCAAGGGTACTGTGAGTCCCCTAGTGTTTTTAACAGGGTCGTCAAAGAAGACTTGTCCAATTTCCAATGTGACAGCACCTTACTGCAATATGTCGATGACATACTGCTTTGCAGCCCCACCGAACAACAATGCAGGAAAGACACCATCCTCTTACTCACCACGCTGGCACAAAGAGTATATAAAGTTGACAAACAAAAATTACAGTATTGTCAGGAAGAGGTACACTACCTAGGACAGCTACTGTCTGCATCAGGCAGGCGAGTGACTCCAGGTCGAGTTGAGGCAATAAAAGGCACTCCTGAACCCCAGACAGTTAAAGACATGCAAAAATTCCTCGGCTTGGTTAATTATGTCCGCCAATGGGTTTTTGATTTCGCAACAATAACTGCCCCATTGCTGAAAGCTGTGAAAATGGGCAAAGACAGACATAATAAAATTGAATGGACACCTGAAATGAGAACAGCCTACACCCAGCTCAAAGATGAGATAACAAATGCACCAGTGTTAGGATCACCTGATTACACAAAAGAATTCTACCTCTTCACTCACTGTGATGGGTTAGTCATGACAGCAGTACTCACTCAAAAATACCCCATGGGCCATAAGCCAATTGCTTATTTCAGCGGAATGCTGGACTCTGTCATGAAAGGCCATTACCCTTGCGAACAGGCCCTTGCTGCCGCAGCATTTGCTGTTGAAAAAAGTACCCCCATTGTAATGGGTTCCCCACTAACAATGTACACTGAACATGCTGTTTTTGCAATAATACAGAAAGCTAAAACAACACTGACAACGCAAAGAGTGTCAGGCTACGAAGTCATACTGTCATTACCTTCTCTGAAAATTGTCAAATGTCACACCGTAAACCCCGCCACATTTTTTGCCCATCCAATTGCCACCTCAGATGATGACAACCATGATTGTGCCACTTATTCACCAGATGAGTCAGGAGCAGCCAAAGAAGATCCCTTACCAAATAGTACTGTATACTTTGTTGATGGCTCCTCTACCATTGATCAAGAAACAGGCATAAGATACACAGGAGCAGCAGTAGTTAAAGCACAGCAAAATGACTCCTCCGATTCCTTAGACATCGTACAGCAGCTTACGCTCCCACCACATTACTCTGCCCAGGCAGCTGAACTAGTAGCACTCATAGCTGCCCTAAACATTGGAGCTGAGGACCGCATTACAATTTATTCAGATTCTGCATATGTCACCACAACAACTCACTCCAGCATCCTCCGCTGGAGAAGGCGCGGCTTCCTTAAATCAGATGGTACACCTGTCATTCACAAAATGTTACTTGAAGAACTTATTGAGGCCCTTACACTACCAGCTGAAGTAGCCGTAGTAAAATGCACAGCGCACACTAATGGCCAAGATTTTGTCTCCAGAGGCCCCACAGTAACAGGCCCCTCAATACTAACAGCACCGGAAGTCCAACTTGCCCCTATTCTCTTATCGCAAACAGTACCTCCAACAGAGCACGACACCAGCAGCGAACACAGTTCAAACACATCACCCCAATTACCAACACCATTTGATATTGACAAAACGCGACAATACGATCATATTGCACAACTACACCTCAGAGAAATGCAAGAAAGTGCACCAGATCAAGAGAAAGAGTTATGGAAGAAGAGGGGAGTACAGCAGGACTCCGCCGACTTCGTATACAGACAAACAGTAACAGGGAAACCTGTGATGCCACAGGCTTTATTACAAGTGGCATTAGATCAACTCCACCTTCCCACACATGTCACCCGAGACAATATGTCCATCACCTTGCAAACAGACTGGTTCATCCCCAATGCCTATGAGCAGATACAATTGTATGTTAATAAATGTCTCATTTGCCAACAATACTCACCAGCCCCTACGCTCAAAACTGTTGCCTCTACAATTCCTAGACCATCAGGCCCCTTCAAAGAGTTACACATTGACTATGTCGATATGATCGATCGCTGCCAAAATTATCGCTATCTCATTGTGGTAGTATGTCCATTCTCACACTGGATCGAAAGTGGACCTTGCGTCCACTGTGATGCCAAAGCAGCTGCCACATTTCTATTACGTGATGTCATTACTCGCTGGGGCATCCCAGACTCCATCCGGACCGATAACGGAAGTCATTTTTCAAACGCCATCTTTTCCTTCCTGACCACAATGCTAGGCATCAAACACAAGCTGACCTCAGCTTACCACCCACAAAGCAACGGCATTTGTGAGCGCCTTAACGGCCTGCTCAAAAACAAAATAAGTAAGATAAGTGCCACAATAGGAAAGAAATGGCTTTATTGCCTGCCCATAGCACTGTTTGCACTAAGAAACTCCCCAAGTTCGGATCATCACCTCACACCCCATCAGCTTGTCACTGGACGATCCATAAATGTAACAGTTCCATCCACACGCCCCAAATTAGATAGTGAGTCATCATCTGAGATAGTTAAGGCAGAACTCTACCACTATCTGTGCCAACTAACCAGCGCAGCGCAGTTCCTTTCTATCCAGATATCCAAGAGAAAGGGGAAGGGCCCCACCGATCCTGAGCTCCCACCAATCTGTCCCGGGACGCAGATCTTCATCCGGAAAACGTCAGACGCTGGAAGGACCCTAAATTCGAGGGCCCATTCAAGGTGATCGACTCGTCACCAACTGCAGTACGAATAGCTGAAAGAAAAGCATGGATCCATCGCAGTCACGTCCGCTTGGACCCCGCACCACCTCCGCCAATCGACTAGAGGAGGGACAGGACATACCCTTGGTACAGCTCCACCAAGACAGCGGGTTTCCATCCTCCTTTGATGATGAAGATAATGACCGCCATGAGCATAATATCGAGGACCTTAATGGGAATGCAAAGTTATGTATTTTACTTGTTTTAACATTTTGCCTTTTTTCCACTATAACGTTGGCCGCACTTAATTGGTATCTGTTTTATATTGCAACTTTTAAGCCACATCTCTCTGTTAATATTACTGCACCATTCTCAAAACAACCAGTTGTGCCAGAAATTACAGAAATTACAACTGCACAAGAACACTCCCCGCACCACACTGAAGATCCACCACTTCCACAGTATACCACTGGTAGCGCGCACACTAGTATACACCCCACACGCATAGCTACTGCCTCAGACCCAGGTATTACTACTACTCCATGGGATAGGCTCCTAGAGATTACAGTAGGTCCCCCAGTGAACCGCAGTCCCAACTCCCGCAACATTCGCAGATTTAGAAGAGGTAGACCAAGGTTCTGGAGGAGTCATAGACCAACAAGAGATAATGACAAACAAGATTTGGCCACCGCTCTCCAGGACACGGTGGTCCACGTTGCACGCCAACATCCCAGACCTGATTTCCACTCCATACGTCCTGACACACTTAATAAAGACCATGAAGCCCATAGTGCCCTGCTAGATAACATGTGGTACCGGCACATGTCTCAAATAGGGAAAAAGGTAACAAAAGAAGCATGCTTTGTGTGCTCACACATCCCGCATGCAGTTGGCGCAGACAAAATGGTGTTCCCACAAGAAACACCACCCCCAACGGCCAAATGCCTCCTCCATTTGTTTCTTTGCCGTATCTACGGCCAAATACAGCTTTTCTCAGCAGAGATAGACACTGTGTTTGTAAACACCACCGCGTGGGATTCTAACTATCTAACACACATGGTTGTCACTGATGCATTGCAATTCGAGACAGAAAATAAGAATTTGTATAGATGGGAATCACCTAGATGGGAGACACCGCTCACAACTCATGAGCATGAATTCAAAGCATCAGGGTTTTTTATGTTCACATCCCCCCGGCACTATGTAAGGAGACAATAAACAAACAACTCCATAACAAACCCCCGATACACGAAAATAACAGTTCACACGTTGCCAACTGTCCATGTCAATATAGGTCTGTGCTGCTCTTGCAGGCCCATGTGTATTTTGATAACAAATGGCATGGCCCAGACGCCCTGGTATGTAAGGCAGCTTCCTTGGGAGAACCCTTTGCAAAAACAGAATATCAACAGAATATTGATTGGGATGTTGAGACTCAGTGTAAGGAGGTGTGGGCAGAGGAAAGTAGACGGTACACCTTTGGGAAGGGAACAGCTTACAAATGGAAGAGAGCATATAAACTAAAACATCCTCTTCTTTGCTTCCTAGGTAACGGTACTCGCCCTGTGGGCAGCAACACAAACTGTAACACAACAATTTTTAATTTGGACCTCCAAGACGGCACCGCCAGCCTCATGGACATCTTTTGGGCATGTGGAGAACGCATCTACCCCCAGTTGCCTCCTCGATGGAAGGGCCTATGCACCATGGTTACCATGCACGAGCTACATCTCGTTGTCCCGGCATCCAACATCTCTCAAGTGTTTGAACACCCCATGACAAATGACATCACCCTGCTTCACCGGCACCGACGGAAGGCTCAATACTTCGCTAACGATGCCTTCGCCGAAATTCCTGAAGAATTTCGCCTGTTCAATGGTGCCCAGGAATTCTTTGGAGGCCTGTGGCCCCTTTGGCAAACATCAGCTAATGCCCGGTGGCTACAGGTCACACGATACGAACTAATGACTCTGATAAATAACACCCGAGATGGGTTCAACGCCATACAGGAAGAGTTAAGGCCTTTAAGGCTTATGGTTCTAGAGCATAGATATGTTCTAGATCAACTCACAGCGATGCAGGGTGGTGTATGCAGTGCCATCGGAAAGAGCTGCTGCACTTTCATACCGGCTAATGATGCCGCAAACGGGTCGCTCGCTAAGGCCATTGAGGACTTGGGCAATCTGGGAAAAAGATGCGTGACGAAAGCGGTGCCGCTGCAGATCCTATCACGGACTGGTTCAACTTGAACTGGATGCCTTCATGGCTATCTGCTATCTTGAAAATTGTGCTACCTATTTGTTGTGTTGTCCTGGTAATGTGTTGCTGTGCACAGCTAGTAATTAAATGTGTCAACAGATGCAGCACCAAAGCAGTAGGAATGAATTACGTTCACACTGGAATTAATAACAATGCACATTATCAGGACATGGACCGTGCTCCCGGGGATGGGAATGGGCAGATCCATGTGCAACTCTTAGAACAACCTGCCCCTCATGCCTCTTCAAACACACCTACAGCTCCACCGGTTCCACCACCTAGATACGCCTTAAGGGAGGAGCATGACATTAACGGGTATGAGGAGTTAGCTCCCGAGGATGGGGGAGAATACGTTACTATAACACCAGAATTGCCACCACAGACAGCATGCATGTATATTAGTGACCCACTCGGTATGCACCAAGCCCCTGAGGGTCCAGCAAAGTACTGTGTCACAGACGTGTTCAATAATGAACAAGAGAAGGGATGTGTAGGAGGGTCCCGTTTTACCATCTAACAGAAACCCACACCCCATTCTGCAATACCCTTCAAACCTGGCATCCCTAGATAAGCCCCACCACTGAGGCCTAGATAAAGGGACTTTAAGTTGTCCACGGTCCTTCACTTTCTTACAAATCCACACATAGGCCCAAGTTCACCTTCTCACAGACCTACATACAAGACCAACCATACCTTTGTAAGAGATATGTATAGGCCCAATACAGTCAGGGTATCCTATTATCATTTTCTTAATATTAAAAACTGGTCTCATAGACTTCACTAACCTGACAGCAGAGGCCTGCGCCATCCTCCGCGACAAACTCTCCCCCCCCTTGTAAATTTCCACAGTTACGAGAATTAGATTAGCCCACACATGTAGGACATTTTTGGTACATCTGGCGGTTTCACAAAGTACATTTGCAATATTTTTAGTTATGAAACTTTCCGCGCTTGCTTAATCGAAACTGTGAAAGACGGCTACGTGACAAAGAATTAATGTATTAAAATATTAACTCTGAGCTTTCTTATGGTAAAAATTATCCTTTGTTTACTTTTTGCGGTCAGGAGCACTGACCACCTGTCAAAAGCCCCTAATTTCACCATGATACCACTTCACAGTTCTAAGTGTGGAATTTTCCATAGTTACTGTAAGAGGGCGGTCAAGGGCTGCGTCAGGACCTACGTCAGAGATGATAAAACTTCTGCATTCAAGCATATAAAACAGCTGCACCCAGGGTGTGGCTTCGAATTCTCTTCAAACCAGCACCCAGGTGCCGTGTGAGGGTTCCCGACTGATCAATCGCTCCTGACTGGGCCCAGAGCTCCTATTGCCAAGGTGATAATGCTCCTACTTAATAATTTTGTCTATTGACTTTGTCAGTCTATCTGACTTAATAATTTTGCCTATTGGCTTTGTCAGATTTTGCCTATTGACTTTGTCAGTCTATCTGACTTAATAATTTTGCCTATTGGCTTTGTCAGATTTTGTCTATTGACTTTGTCAGTCTATCTGACTTAATAATTTTGCCTATTGGCTTTGTCAGATTTTGCCTATTGACTTTGTCAGTCTATCTGACTTAATAATTTTGCCTATTGCCTTTGTCAGAATATCTGACTCAATAATTCTGCCTTTTGGCTTTGTCAAATTATTTACTTCAGGTCATCTGTACCCAAGCAATTGCATTTATTTCAGTTTAAATGTGTAGTCTTGAATATTGTTATTTTATCTCAATAAGAAGTTTGTCCTCTGAATGCTATCATTTGTATCACTCTTGAATTCAGGGCTGCCCCTTGATCGGCTGCTCATGGATTAATTTATAGATATACATTTCTGTTTGAATTGAACCAATTGATCTTTAACATTGTTGATGCAGTTATTTCTGATCTTACCCATATGTTGATGGGCAACACTTAAATTGAAGTATGTTCTTTTATGCTTTTGAATTGTTTAATAAACTATGATATTTTAACACATGGTTCTTTCTTGCCAAGTGACCGAGAAAAGTGTGAGAGAGACTCTGAGAGGGGAGAGGTAAGCAGAAGAGTGTGGCCAACCACAACGTACCCTCTAACAGCGTGGAAGAGCACCAGCAATGCCTGCTTCCAAATGCACCATTTCCATGTCACACATCGTGCTTACCTCACACCGGCAAAAATAAAAACATATATCAACACTGACTCAGATGAATGCCTGAGGTGTAGGGGTGAAGGGGCAGACTTCCCTCAAATGCACAGGAAGTGCCCACTCCTGGCTACTTACTGGAATGACGTACTTGCACTATTGAAGGTAGTGACGGATAGGGAATTAGATATGGCATTGGGGACATGTATACTGCATTGGTTTCCCCACACAGCTAAAACTAAAATCACCCCCAAGTTCATAGATACGGGACTGGTGATTGCCAAGAGAGAAATCACGAAGCACTGGAAGGCGAGTGGGCCCCCGAGCTTAGATCGCTGGAAGATAGTTTTCATCTAATGTGCGGACTGTGATGGAATGGTTCGGCTACAATTGGCAAAGAGGATGGGGAGTGATGGAGCTCCCGAGGCAGCTAGAGCGTGGGGACACCTGGTGGGACGATCAAAAGAACCAGACGCTGAAAGTGATGATGACGCTGACCTGGGAGAGCTGATGACAGGGGAGGCCCCCTCCAGCGCGTAGAAGTAGCCATGTGCCACCATTAGCGATATGCAAGATACGTGAATCCAAAGTGGCAGCCTGCACAAGGTTCAATAGTTTACCTTTTTGAGATTACTAATCACACATTACTAGTGGTTATCGATGAGTGCAGAGTAATGGGGGATGTGACATGCCTGGAGGGAGGGGGTATTGGAATTTAGGGCATGGATAGATTTAGTAGGAATAGTCAAGTTCCTCAATCTGGGACCCATAGAGTATTGGACATAGCTCCCTTTGTTACATGAATCATATTTTCCAAGGACATTGCGGAAACGTGCCTTAAGGTTGAGCTGAGATCCTCTGTTTGTTCAATTGTATATTAAGATCAGTGGAGGGGGACTAGGTCTGTGATTTGGGAGATGTCAATGCCCTGTTTCCTAAAACTTCATCATGTTTAATTTTAATGTTAAAAAAAATTAAAAGGACTAAATGCACACATGCTGCAGACTTTACTCATGGGGCAATGTTATGCAATGAGCAGGGTGGAAACACCTGCAACACCACAGTACATGAACAATGCATATCAGCAATGTGTTTCACAAAGCTGTACTGCTTCACTCGTTGTTGTGACAAACTCACACAACAACAATGTCCCCGTAAAGAAGTATGCCAAACAAAGTATGACCACAAGCAAGGATAGCAATTTTGCAAACAACTAATAAAAAGGCCAAAATGGCACACTCAATCATAAGGTCACATTTCACTCACCCACCCCCAAGTGTACACATCTGTCATACTGAAAACAGCATTCCTCCTCTGTCACCATGTGAGTTGGCCATCCCACGATCATGTGCATGTAAACACATCTGTTTGGTAAGTCAACTGTGTCAGTGAACAAACATCCAGTAATGTCAAATCATCACACACACGCAAAGCCAGGACTTGAAAATCCTGAACCAGGACAGCATGTATCATCCATGTCATCAGCTGCGTGGCACATACACAAATACACATCACCATGCCATTTGCATCTGTTGTGAGGGTGGCACTGACAAGGCCTGAGCAACATAAACACGCATCTGTAAATCAACGAAAGCAAAATCCTGTAACACACACCAGTAGTGTCCCGTATAGGGCGTGCTGCCGGGCGGTGACGTAGGGCAGGGGAGGGGCAGGGTGGGGTGTAGTAAACACTGGAATACGGATGAATGCAGGTAAGTATACAGTTAAATCCTTCAAACGGATTCATTTGCGCGCACTGCATTGCCAAATGCGATGCAGGGCGCCCAACTACATCCCTCTTATCTTTTTAAATGTCCACTGACATGCATTCATCCATTTTCCGGTGTATACCACCCCCCACCCTGCCCCTCCACCGCCCCACGTCCCTGCCCGGCAGCATGCCCCATACGGGACACTACTGCCACACACACACCACATGTGGGATCAAAGTTGCGGGTAATGGGTGTTGACACCATCTGAACAGACAGTAACAACTATTGCAACACATGCTGCACCACACTCAGAATGGGTAATCCAACAGAAGTGCAGTAAGCAATACATGCAAGATTGAACATGACTGACAGAATGCACACAAGACAATTCACAATAGCCCTAGCTACATAGATGCACAGGTGTCCTACATAGTGCAGCCATGTCGAATAAAGAAAGTAGGCTCTCATTGCCAATGTGCCAAAAGGGTGCCTTCCTCACACATAACTAATCTCACACAAAACACATGCACATGTGCAGTACCCTGCAAAGCTGCAGGTCTGTGAGCCACACTGACAAGGCAAGTGACAGGGCATGATGAATAGCATCCCTGCAGGACAAACATATTTACCTGGTGCAGGACATCTGACTGATGTGGCGGAGTGTGGACCACCTCCTCATAGGAGCAGGTCACACTCTGACAGATCCTTCTGTACACACAACCCTTGATGTGACCCAGACATCTCATGACCTACTATGCACAAGTGTCACAACTCTGGCCAACACACATAGTCACCACAGCTTACAACATCTCTGCATTGTACATTCACAGAAGTCAAAGGGTCATTGTCTGAAAGGGACGAGGGGCAGTAAAACAAAAGCAGCAGGTGCCACTATCACACAATGCAGTGCACACACATACAAATCTGAGTACATCAACATTGACTACTAGGTGCTACAAACTGCATCACTCACACAACTGAACAGAGGACACAACAGGTAGCGCCTGTGTGTAGACTCTGTCCTAAAACAAATCTCATATTGGTAAAATGTAAGATGGCAATGTACAAGTACAAGCTCACATCCGTGATGCCCTTGAAATAATCAACATCCTGCTAATAATAAGCATCTCATCCAAAACTGTCAGAATGTACAGACTCCCGCAGTCTGTTTGCAAAGTTAACTAATGCATGCTCCTACATGTAACACACTGTTAAACTGTATCTCCCGTTCCAATTGCAGAGGGAGAGACAACACCTCCTGGACAGCAGAATGACCCACCCCTCACGGTTGACTTGGACGATTACACCACCATCAACCAGGAGGAATTCCTCCAGATGCTGGACTCCCTTGACACACAATCTACAGGAGCAGGGCAACCCAGCAGCATTGCGCAAACCCCACCCCCTGCACAAACCATCCAGCAGCAGGCACCTCCCACCACAGCTGCCTCCCAGGACCTTGACGACACATATCAGGCCTTTCACCGCCATGTGCTTGAGGTCCAGCGGGAGACAGGTGACCAGGTGCGGTTGGGGTTTGAGAGCCTGGCAGCCAAAATGGACAACATATTTGGGTGTCTGAGTCCCATCAGGAATCACATGCAGAGGATGACAGACATCCACAGCCCGCTCAATGCTCTCCAACGCTCCCTGGATGACATTGCTGTAGTCCTGACACAGAGACTGGACCAACTGTCTCAGCAGGGTGGCTACAGTAGTGTCAGCACAGATTTGTCCAGGATAGCCCGGATAATGGAGAGCAGGGAGCGACGTGAAGAACAACAGATGGCTGCCACGGCTGAACACTAGCGCAATATAGCTGGCATCTACCAGGCCCTGCATCTGCTCGTCACCTCAGTGCTGCCCCAAGCCCTGGCGCCAATAGTTGCTGCTGCTGGCGGCTCCACATCCTCAGCTCCGCCCCCTGATGTGTCCGTGCCTCACAGTGCTGCACCCACCATACCACCACCCACATGTGAGCCACATGCCAAAGGAAGCCCCCCAATGACCCCTCAGACATCCTTCCCGACCTGCCCACAGGTCGGGAAGGGCAGGGCAGACTTAGCCATTATATCCACCTTCCATTGGATATAATGGCTACGTCAGCCTGAAAGCAGGCGTAAGGAAGGTAGCGATAACCACGGTTAGCGCTACTTTTCTTATCGCTCTGCAGGTTAGCGTTCACATTGTTGATAGATGTCGGTTAGCGACATTTCTCAAGTTGTTTTGGCGAGGAACGCCCACTTTGCATCTCATTAGAGATGCAGAGCTGGGCGTTAAGGGAAGGTGCGCTACGGCAAGGATTCACGCAATAGCGTGACCTTGTTAATAGTGCGATTACATTATCGCCGCTTTTGGCCCGAAAAAGGACGCTAGAGCGGCGATAATTTTATCTCGGGCCTTGATGATATGCCCCTTAATGTCACTTAACATGACTCATCACCAGATCACTAGCAATTTGCACATACAATCATTGAATTGATGATGTGAATTGTAAGTGCACTACTCTCCTGTGGTGGTCGGAAGGCAATGAGGGTGTGCACAGATCAATCAGTCCATGAGGGGGTAATTAAGTGCACAACTCACCCGTGAAGCTCACAAGGCGCTGGGGGAGTAAGTGTGCAGCTCCGTCTCAGGCAAATTGCCATGTCTTGTTGTCCCTCCTGAGAGCATGCAGGGTGGTAGAGCGTTTGATGTTGACTGTCATCTTGTTCCAGGATTTGCCAGCGACGTAGGAGAATGCTCTTCCTCCCACTCTGGATTAGCGGGTCCGGGGTGAGTCTGCGTGGCCAAGGTTTGCTGAGCGTCATTTCCTCTTGGGGAGGTTGAAGGTGACTCTCTTGTTGATGTATTTGTGTCCGATGATGAGGTGGAGTGATTTGTATGTGTGTGTGAGTGGTTTTTAGTTGACTCTTATCTCGAGGTTGATCCAGTGGAGGTTTTGTATGTTCTGTCTTTTGTGTTTGTGATGTGGGGTTGTGATGACGGGTATGTCTGCGCCCTTCAGGATGTGTTTGTGCTTGTGTAGTAGTGTTTTGTTGATTCCTGAGTTGAGGGCGTTGCCGTAGTCCAGTCTGCTGGTGATAAATGCGTGGTTTTGGTCTTTGATGCATTTGGGGGTTGTACATTTGGATGTATTGCGTAGGATCCGTAGCCAGTTCTGGCTGTTGAAGGCTATGGAGTTGATCTGGAAGGTCATGGTGACGGAAGAGTCATGGATGATGCCGTGGTTGCGTGTGTGGTCTGTCGGTGATGGCAGGCTTACGTGGGCGGAGAGCCACCAGGTGTTGTCCCATGCGGATGTGGATGGCCTGAGGATGACGATGTCAGTCTTCTCTGAGTTGAGCTTTAGGCAGATGTATTTCATCCAATCTGCACTTTCCAACATTCATTCCTGGGAGCAGAGTTTGTAGTATTTTCTGATCTTCGTGAGGGAGTGGATGAGCTGTGTGTTGTCTGCGTAGGAGACTATGCTGAGCCCATGCTGTCTGACGATGAAGGTGAGCGTGTCCATGTAGTTGTGGTAAATTGTGGGGCTTAGGGACGATCCTTGGGGTACTCCGCAGTTGATCTCTGTGGGTTCGTGGATGAAGGGGGGAGTCTGATCCTGTGGTTTATTACGGAGAGGAAGGAGTGGATCCAGGAGAGGGCGGTTCCTCATATCCCGGTGTCGTGGATTCTGGCGGATGTGGTGCGTTGTGAGACGGGGTTGAAGGCTGCAGAGAAGTGTTATAGGATGTGTTCCGCTAGTTGACCATGGTCAAGTGGCATGCGTATGTCGTTGTTGGTGGTGAGGTGTGCGATCTTGGTGCTGTGCTTGCTGCCGTACCCAGACTGAGAGGGGGCCCTGATGGATTTTTCTTCAGTGAAGGCACTTATCTGCGGCTTTATGTGTCTCTTGGTGACTTTGTCCGCACAGGGTAGTAAGGAGATGGTCCAATAGTTCTTCAGGTCTGTCAGGTGATTCCGCCGATACGCAGATTTGTTCGACAATGAGATAGGTCTTGATGTGCTTCATGAAGGTGTTCAGGGATGGTGCGCATGTGGGGTCTGCTGATGGCTCATTCATGGTCTTGGGGGCAAGGTGAGTTTATTTTATCTTATTTGACCCCCATTTCACGCCCAATATTCATATTTGACCCCCATTTCACACCCATTTTTGATATTTGACCCCCTTTTCACGCCCAATTTTCATATTTGAGCCCCATTTCACACCCATTTTTTATATTTGACCCCCTTTTCACGCCCAATTTTCATATTTGAGCCCCATTTCACACCCATTTTTCATATTTCAGACCCATTTCACGCCCAATATTCATATTTGACCCCATTTCACGCCCAATTTTCATATTTGAGCCCCATTTCACACCCATTTTTCATATTTGAGACCCATTTCACGGCCAATATTCATATTTGACCCCCATTTCACACCCATTTGTGATATTTCACCCCCTTTTCACGCCCAATTTTCATATTTGACCCCCATTTCACACCCATTTTTGATATTTGACCCCCTTTTCATGCCCAATTTCCATATTTGAGCCCCATTTCACAACATTGTAATGATATTTTCACACAGACTGAACATTCATAATCATTGTTTCCCCCATACGCACACATACATTTCAAGATTTAAAACCGAGTACACCCTGTAAATCATGATTTACGTACAGTATGACACACTAATTGAGTAATTGTGTGCCACAATTTACACCTTGTAAAGTCAAGTTGTGCACAATTGACACACTATGGCATCTCTGTAATGAGGTGACATGCACGCCATTGTTTGACTTTTGTGGTCATAATAGCTAATTTTGAACAATGTTAACGTTTCATTTGGGATATACTTATGCAGGAGAGTGATTTGCAGACGGGGTATATGTGTTAAGTTTGTTTATTGTCACAAACAGTTGTTGTGGTAATGTGCCCAAAACATATCTTTGTTGTAGTCAGTCACAACGTGATGTGCTCAAGTGAAGTAATTGTTTATTATCCTGTCCCTTCGGGCACTTCCTGCTGCAGTGGCTGTGGGGTGTGGTCCACCTCGGTGATCTTCCTCATCATCCTGGTCATCGTCCAGTGCTGCAGGGACTTGGATCCAGGGAGCCTTGGTGCGCACACATATGTTGTGCAATACACAACATGATAGTATGATTTTGTTTACCATTTCAGGGCTGTACAGAAGTTTGCCACCTGTGATATCCAGGCAACGGAAACGTGACTTCAGCACGCCAAATGTGCGCTCAACGATGCCACGGGTGCGTCTATGTGCAGAATTGTACTGCCTCTGTGCCTGGGTGGTGGGGTTTCGTATGGGTGTCATCATCCACGGGCAGAGAGCATATCCTTGATCGCCTGTCACAAGTAAGAGGGAGATGTGTCCATTATTCATTATGCATACTGTGTTGGCAGTGTTGACAGAGGCATTGTACATTTCTTATTTTAGCGATGTTTTGATTTGGGTTGGCCATGTGTTGCTTCTGGCTATTTAGCAGCATCAATGCTAAGTACATTGCCTCAGTGTTGATCCTACAAATGGCCATTTTGCTGGTGTGTGCTGCAAGGTAGCATCCTACCATCTAGCGATGGCACTAATCAGCACTCCTCACAGTCAACGCCATGTGAATGTTCTAATGACATGGGCCACGCCTGACACAGCTCACATTCCGATCTGCGTCTGGTGCTGACGACAGACCTGTGACACCACACAACACATACAATTGAATATCCAGAGCTTACACAAAGCAACAGACAGCAGACCCCTCGCTTGCAGGGTCCACTGAGGGCATTGACGGTTTGCACACGCCATCTACAGCATCACATGTCACAACGTTAACATCATGGACTACATCCTCTGTCGCAAGCAGAGCCTCAAACTCACATACCACACATACTCAAGGTCAATTGCACTCTGTGAATTGTTTTACAACATCTGATTGTCCATACACTTCGCCACACTGATACACATGGCAGGGCACACCTTTGCACACTTCTTGTAATTTGATATGTTTTTGCAGTTGCCAATACATATTCTACACACATGTTGTGACCACGGACACATCCACTTACTCATTGTGCAACCACATGACACACCATATCACAGATGGGACAATGAGACTTTTGTGTAGCTGGGTTAGAGATGAGATGCTACACACCACCATCAACAGCAGCACCAACAACACTGCAGTCAACACCGATGGCGCAAGATTGTTATTTCAGGACACATTTCTCCACCTGTGCATACACATTTGCCACACTGTGCAACTCCAACATTCCACATGCATTGATACAAGCCTGGTCACTCCACAGCTCTGAGTTGACACACTGATGAGACATGGGGGAGTACTTGTGCGACATTTAGTCAACCATCATGTGTCACCAGCAACAAGGACACCAACATTATGTTCATCCTCACCAATACACCAACACACCAGACTGGGATGCCAGTGAGGTTAACTTTGATTTGCGACATGGATGTTCAGAAGCTGGTGGGTACTGTACGCAGAGGAGCCTGGAGATCTCATGCTCGTACACAATACATCAGCATGTGACACCAGGTGGTGTGCCAATGCCTTTTGCAGCCCCCCTATCGGTACCTAGGCAACGTATTTGAATCCTCCTTCTTGATGGGACGACATTCTTGTGGATTTTGTGCATGTGGTGTGTCCAGTTGGTACTTACCGACAAGCAATGAATTTCCATATATGCAATTCTGGAAGCGCTGGTTTATGATGCAGTGTCGGTAGATGAATGCATCGTGCACACTCCCTGGAAATTTGGCAATGACATTTGTGAACAGTCCACGGTGATCCACTATTGCCTGCACATTCATTGAATACGTGTGCTTTCTGTTGCGGTATATGTGTGCGCTGTCCGCAGGCGGCACAAATGATATATGTGTGCAGTCAATTGCACCCAACACCTGCGGGAAGCCAGCAATGGCATAGAATCCTTGCTTGATAGCAATCTGCTCCTGCATGGTGTTGGGGAAGTGAAGGTGCTGGGGAATCAGGCTGAGTATACCATCCAAGGCAGTGGGGAGGAAGCCTGAGAAGGCTGCCTGTGATACTCCACCAACTCTGGCTGTTGTTGGTTGGAATGTCCCAGAGGCCAAGAAGTGCAGCACAGCAAGCAGTTTGGTCTGCGGGGGGATGTTTGTTCTCCGCTGGGTTGGTGGCGTCAGCCTGTGGGCAATCAGGGTCAGAATATGCTGGATAGATGTCCTTTTGAGCCTGTAGTGGGCTATGACATCCTCTGGCTTTAAATCAGCAAGGCAGACACGTCTGCGCAGTGCCCGCTGTCTTCTTTGTCGCTGCCTCAGTGGGGGTGGTCCTGGGGGGTTGCATTGGCAGTGGTTGTTGTTGCCTTCGTGGGACTCCAATCTGCATGATGACTACCTCCATGGCTTCTGTGGCTGTTCTGAGGGAGCTCTGGCCTAGTCTCCCTTATATATGTCCACTTATCTGCAATTTAAGTCAGGTTTGTATCAGGTGTTAAAAACTGGAGCTAACGTGGGTTAGCGCGAATTTATTTGTAGCTACGCTGTTCGGCGATAGCATTGTTAATAGTGCGAAGCTGGGTTAGCGACATTTTTCAGTGAATTTTAGTCAGGAACGCCTACTTTGCATCTCATTAGCGGAGAATATCGCTGGCGTGCAAGGCGATAACATTTCTGGGTACTATCGCGGGAAACTAGCGCTAATAGGGGTTAGCAACGCATTGTTGCTAGGGCGTTGGGATTATCGCCGCTTTATCGCCTAAAAGTGACGCTAACGCGGCGATAAAGCCCTTGATAATATGCCCCTAAATGAGTTAAATTTAAATGCAGAAGCATTAACGGTACCAGTGACAATTGGTCCTGTGGTTCCATTATTTGGAGAAAAATAGACAATACCAAAAGTACACACATTGTCAGTTCCAAGAAGTAGTGTAAGGAGTGAAATAGTGTCAGTAACAAATGAAATTAGACAAGACAACCAAAATACCACGCTATTGGACCTTCCGGTTGGTGATTTATTAACAGAGACCCCGAGGAAAAGTATTCAATTAGACCCGAGAAAAATAGGGCCAAATTTTACACCAGTAGCAGGGAGTTCAGCAGGTCCCTCTCCAGAAGAATTAACTAACTGGATAAAAGAAATGACCAAGTCAAAAGCTCAAACACAGAGTATAAATGTGAGTCAATTGAAAGTAGATTTAGAAGAGATGATTATTGGAACAGTAAGTCCAGACAGACTTGGAAGAGTTGCTGTTTTTATGTAAATGTATTACTTGGAGAGCGAAAAATTTCCATGAGAAACTATCGGAAGTTGCTAGTGAGTTTGGTGTAGATATAGAGAAGTTGAAGGTGTTGCAGAAAACGTACAGAATGGCTTTTACTGACAAGGATTTAGAGAGTTTGAATATGTCAGGGAAAAGATTGCAGATAAAAGAATTAATGAATATTCTGAAGAAATGGGGAAATGTAGAACGATAGAGGAGTAAATGGATGAAAAAGAAGGAAGAAACTGTTGGTAAGGGAACTTCCATGTTTCCGTTAAAGGAAACCGAGCAAGTTGAAAGGGCATGTCCAATGAGAGAAGTTCCAGGTGGTGGATATGTTCACGTACCTTGGACTAGACAAAACATGTTATCATTCACCAATGATTTTCCCAGATTGCGAAAGAAGCCAGTTGAATGGTACAAACAAGTAGATAGATTTGTAAAAGTTTCAAAGGTGTTGTTGAAAGATTTAGATGGTCTTTTTTAAATAGTGGTTCCAGCTGATTTGTGGACAGAATGTAAAATTACTGTAGACTGGCCTAAGAATGAATATCCCAGGGATGCAAAAACAGGTGCACCATCTGGTGCACAGACATAATATCGAGTTTTATTTTCGGAGTACAAAAACATCGAGTTGGAAATATCGAAGGGACTGAATATCGAAATCAAGAATATCGGTGACCAGAATATCGACATAAAGGTAAGAAATATCGTTTTTGTTAATATCGAAGTCTGTAATATCGTTTGTAAAAATATTGTTGTTAATAATATCGATGTTTATATTAGTGTTATGTATTTTAGTATGTATCTTAAATGTATGTGTTATATATTTTTAAGTATTGTATTTTTTAAAAATATATGTATTAAATTTTAGAAGGTATTAATTTTTTTTAAAGTAAATTTTGCGTTTTAGTTCCGTAGCGGGTTGAGGGTTTATAGGGAATAGGGTGGGAAGTAATTTAATTATTGTAAATTTAATAATAATTTTTAGATATTATTAATTATTTTTAATTAAATTTTGCATTTTAGTTCTGTAGCGGGTTGTGGGTTTATAGGGGAATAGGGTGGGAAGTAATTTAATTATAGTAAATTTAATAATATTTTTTTTAAATTATTAATTATTTTTAATTAAATTTTGTGTTTTTATTCCGTAGCGGGTTGTGGGTTTATAGGGGAATAGGGTGGGAAGTAATTTAATTATAATAAAGTAATTATGAATTTTAATTTATTGGTATTGATAATTAATTTATTGTTAATTAATTATTAATTGGCAATTAATTTCTATTAATTGATTAATTGATAATTATATTAATTGTTTTATTTTGTTTAGGAGCGGGTTGTGGGTTTATAGGGGAATAGGGTGGGAAGTAATTTAATTTTAATAACGTAATTATTAATTTTTATTTATTGGTATTGATAATTAATTTATTGTTAATTAATTATTAATTGGTAATTGATTTTTATTAATTGATTAATTGATAATTATATTAATTGTGTTATTTTTTTTAGGAGCGGGTTGTGGGTTTATAGGGGAATAGAGTGAGAAGTAATTTAATTATAATGAAGTAATTATTAATTTTTATTTATTATTTATAAATAATTTTTTATTAATTAATTATTAATTGGTTATTTAATGTAAAAATTATTTAATTGATAAGTATGTTAATTTTAACCCTCTGCTATCCAACACTTTCCCTACAGTTACACTCTCTGGAGTGGGAATAGTAATTTTTACCCTTACGCTATCCAACACTTTCCCTACTGTTGCACTCTCTGGAGTGGGAATAGTAATTTTTACCCCTACGTTATCCAACACTTTCCCTACTGTTGCACTCTCTGGAGTGGGAATAGTAATGTTTACCCCTACGCTATCCAACACTTTCCCTACTGTTGCACTCACTGGAGTGGGAATAGTAATTTTTACCCCTTCGCTATCCAACACTTTCCCTACTGTTGCACTCTCTGGAGTGGGAATAGTAATTTTTAGCTCTACGCTATCCAACACTTTCATTACTGTTGCACTCTCTGGAGTGGGAATAGTCATTTTTACCCCTACGCTATCCAACACTTTCCCTACTGTTGCACTCTCCGGAGTGGGAATAGTAACTTTTACCCCTTCGCTATCCAACACTTTCCATACTGTTGCACTCCCTGGAGCGGGAATAGTAATTTTTTCCCCTACGCTATCCAACACTTTCCCTACTGTTGCACTCACTGGAGTGGGAATAGTAATTTTTACCCCTTCGCTATCCAACACTTTCCCTACTGTTGCACTCTCTGGAGTGGGAATAGTAATTTTGACCCATACGCTATCTAACACTTTCCCTACTGTTGCACTCTCTGGAGTCGGAATAGTAATTTTACCCCTATGCTATCCAACAATTTCCCTACTGTTGCACTCACTGGAGTAGGAATAGAATTTTTACCCCCTCGCTATCCAACACTTTCCCTACTTTTGCACTTTCTGGAGTGGGAATAGTAATTTTTACCCCTACGCTATCCAACACTTTCCCTACTGTTGCACTCTCTGGAGTGGGAATAGTAATTTTGACCCCTTCGCTATCCAACACTTTCCCTACTGTTGCACTCCCTGAAGTGGGAATAGTAATTTTTACCCCTACGCTATACAACACTTTCCCTACTGTTGCACTCACTGGAGTGGGAATAGTAATTTTTACCCCTTCGCTATCCAACACTTTCCCTACTGTTGCACTCTCTGGAGTGGGAATAGTAATTTTTACCCCTACGCTATCCAACACTTTCCCTACTGTTGCACTCACTGGAGTGGGAATAGTAATTTTTACCCCTACGCTATCCAATACTTTCCCTACTGTTGCACTCACTGGAGTGGGAATAGTAATTTTTACCCCTACGCTATCCAACACTTTCCCTATTGTTGCACTCTCTGGAGTGGGAATAGTAATTTTTACCCCTACGCTATCCAACACTTTCCCTACTGTTGCACTCACTGGAGTGGGAATAGTAATTTTTACCCCTACGCTATCCAACACTTTCCCCACTGTTGCACTCTCTGGAGTAGGAATAGTAATTTTATCCCCTCCGCTATCCAATATTTTCTCTACTGTTTTAGTTAATGTAGTGTATAATGTATTTTAAAAAGATTAAAAATATTCTAATTTTTTAATTTGTTATATATAATTTTTATATTTGTATTCATATTATTGGTGTATGTGTATATATGTATTTATAATTGTTTACATGTTTTTTAACAATTTATAAGTTATTAGAATAATTATTTATAAATATTATTAAGTAAGTATATATATTATATTTTATACATATATATGTTTAATTTATTTTTACATTATATGTATTAGTTATAATTTTAAACATTTTAAAATAATTTTAACTATGTTTCTTTTAATTATATGTATTATTTACTTTATTTTACATTATTTTTTAAACATTAAAAAAAACGATATTTTTAACAACTATGGGTCCTATTAGCAATAACCGGTGATAATTATCGCTAAGCGCAGTTAGCGCTAGGATAATTATCGCCGGCTATCGCAGGTTTCTATCGCGGAGATAGCATGCTATCAGCAACGCTTCTCTCCAAAGCGATAGAAACCCTGGAGAACAGTGTGAATATCGCTTGAAAACAAGCGATATTCACACTGTGACCAGTGTTAGCTTGGCGATAGGGCGAGGGGGATTTAGCCATGTAATCCACCTCCCATTGGATTACATGGCTAAGTCAGGGTTGGACCAGGCGTTAACAAACCAGCGCTAAATGTGTTTAGCGCTGGTTCGTTAATCACCTCCCCTGCCTCGCTAATAGGCGATAGCGACCTTAGCGACTGTTTCCAGTCGCTTTTAGGTTGGGAACGCCTACTTTGCATGCCATTAGCGATAAATATCGCTGGCATGCAAAGCGGCACCCAACCCGGTCGCTATCGCCTAGAAGCTGTCGCTAACAGCAGTTAGCGACAGCTTGCTAATAGGGCGTTTGAATTATCGCCGCTTTAGCGGGAAAAAGTCCCACTAAAGCGGCGATAGAGCCCTTGATAATATGCCCCTATATATTTTTTCCCATGTTTTTGTACTTACCATTATGTAGATAGGACTTTGATATTCTGGACATCAATATTTTTGTGTCGATATTTTTTGAACCTCGATATTCTGACTGTCGATATTCTGTCAGTGATCCCACCATCTGAAGAGGTGATGAAAAAGTACTATCAGGTCATTACTTTCTTAAAAGGGAAGATTTCTCCTAATGAAACAGATTGGGTTAAGATTGACAGGACGACCCAAGAGCATAAAGAGTCGGTGCATGCATATTATTAGAGTCTGTTACAAGTGTTTAAGCAGTACAGTGGGTTTGAGAATATTGGAGACAAAGATATGGGACATTTTTTGTATCGATTCATATATGGATTGAAACCAGAGATTAGTGCAATTATACAGCAGCATATGCTCTGCTAGCAGAGTAAGTCAATAGATGAGATTTTGAGGTATGCAAAATATTGTAGTGATGACATTGATTCAAGGCTTAAAAAGTTAAAAGAGAAAATGATGTGGGCACAAGTGAAGATGGCAGAACAGCAACAGGAAAATAGTAATGTGCAGCAAAGTCAGAGTCAGGCTGGTCAGGTATACAGTGGAGGTAAAGGAAAATTTAAAATGAGTAAGGAAGAAGCTAAAAAGAAATGTCCTTGTCATGTGTGCAGAAAATTTGACATTGGAAGAATGAGTGTAGATCTGGTCAAAAAGGTAATGAAGTAAATCAAAATTTAAATCCACAGATGCAGAATGAGGTGATTGGGAATCAACAGCAGCAGCAGCATGTAGTTACTCCACAGTTACAGGTGCCACAACCTCCTATACCTCGTAATGTGAGTGCTCATATGCAGATGTACAGTGCAAGCACTGGATACCATGGAGAAGAGCAGTTTGGTAAGAATCCATTCGTTTCGCAGCATTTGTTGCGGTGCAATGAGAGTGATTCGGATTCATCACAATAACGGTGCCTGAAAGGGGAGGAAGAGTGCGTACTTGGCGCATCTTTAGCGGTACATCAGTCAGGTCCATTTGTTGATGGAAAGGTAGAAGGTAAAGATATCACCTTCTTGTTGGACACTACTGTGAGAGCAGCAGAAATTCCAAACCTACCCCTCTCGGGAGAAACTATCCAAGTTGTAGGCGTTGCAAATAAACATATTAGAACTCCTGTCACAGCCCTGATAGAAGTTCATATTGGAAATTTCAAAGACATGCATCGGTTTGTGGTATGTGATTCCAGTCCCGTTAATCTCCTAAGCAGAGATTTGTTGGGCAAAATGAATTGTACCATTTATTGTACACCGGATGGTGTTGCCTTTATAACACCAGATGAGGATGTTGAATACAAAGTAATGTTGGCCCAGAGAGAATCAGAAGTGAGTGAATTATATTCACTCCTCACTGAGGAGGATTTGCCTGAAGAATTAAAAGGTACAGTGAGATCAGATGTGTGGGATTTCACAGGAAAAGAGATTGGTTAATGACAAATGTAGATCTAATTCAGATTACAGTAGAAAATGGTGCTATATATCCAAATACCCCACAATACAAAATGAGTCCAGAAGTAATTGCAGGAGTCACACCTGTGATTGACCAAATGATTGAACAGGGAATTTTAAAAGAAATAATGAGCAGTCCCTGTAATTCGCCCATTATTGGAATCAAAAAGTCTAATGGGAAATATAGAATAGTACAAGATTTGAGAAAGGTGAATAAAATTGTAGTGCCATGTTGTCTAATAGTGCCAAATCCAGCAGTAATTCTTTACCAAATTCCTTGTGATGCTGAATGGTACACCGTTATTGATTTATGTCAGGCATTTTTCTCCATTCCTTTGCACCCGGAAAGTCAATATTTATTTGCATTCCGGTTCGGAAACCGTGTCTTGGCATGGTGCCGAGTTCCTCAAGGGTACACTGAGAGTCCTTCGATCTTTAATCAGATCTTGAAAAAATGTTTGGAGACTTTGGTCATGCCTGGAAACTCTGTTTTGGTTCAGTATATTGATGACCTACTGGTGGCATCAAAAACACGAGAAGCATGTGTAACAGACACAATTGCTTTACTGATCCATTTAGCAGAAGGAGGACATAAAGTGTCACCATCTAAATTGCAATACTGTAGACAGGAAGTTCAGTATTTAGGTCACAAGATTGAAAAGGGGGTCAGAAAGGTGACGCCAGAGAGAATCAGTTTGATCAAGAAAATGAATCCACCCAGAAATCAAAAGGAAGTGCGAATGTTTTTGGGAATGGTTGGATACTGCAGACATGGATCTGTGGTTTCTCACTGATTGCAAAACCTCTACAGAGGTTGACACGAAAGGATGTGAAAGATCCGATCGTGTTGGACGAAGAGAGTATGGAATCCTTTTCAAGGTTGCGAAACAGTCTTTGTCGAGCACCTGCTTTGGTAATGCCAGATTACTCTAAAGAATTTGCATTGTACTGTTGTGAGAGAGATGGATGTGCACTTGCAATTTTAACTCAGAAACACGGAATGGCACGACGTCCAGTGGCATATTTTTCTGCTACCCTAGATTCAGTGGTTGCAGAATTACCAGGCTGTTTAAAAGCAGTAGCCGCCACTTGTGTAAGTTTGTTACAAAGTGAAGCAATTGTGATAGGTTATCCAGTAAAAGTATTTGTACCACATTCTGTTGAGATCCTTTTAACTCGCACCCGGACTCAACATATGACCTCTAGTCAGCTGACTAAATATGAGAGAGTGATTCTAGGTGCTGAAAATGTGACAGTGGTGAGGTGCACTACTGTGAACCCTGCTACATTGTTACCAGATTCAAGATGTGAGGAGGTGAAAGAAGAAGCTGAACATGATTGTCTGGAAGTGACAGAACTTTGTACTAAGCCCCGTCCCGACATAGAGGATGAACCCTTGGAAGAATCAGATTGTGAATTGTTTGTGGATGGATCATGTTTGAGAAATGAAAAGGGTGAATTGTGTGCTGGTTATGCTGTCTGCACCTTATCAGGAGCACTAGAAGCATCCTGTTTGAATGGGGTAAACTCCGCCCAAGACGTAAAGTTGATTGCTCTGGATAGAGCATGTAAATTGGCAAAAGGTCTAAAAGTAACCATCTACACCGACAGTCAGTACGGTTTTGGAGTTGTACATGACTTCGGTCAGCTATGGATGCAAAGAGGATTTTTGACTTCCTCAGGTTCCCCAATTCGGAATGGAAAAACTGTAAAGGAATTATTGGATGCTTTACAGTTACCAAAAAGAATTGCAATTGTAAAATGTGCAGCACATCAATCAGGAGATGATGATGTGACAAAGAGCAACATATACGCAGATCAATTAGCGCGTTACTGTGCACAAAATACAATGCCCATAAACAGATCAATTGAAAGAAAAAATACCGAATGCCACCTTATGTTCACAACCACATTTGAGACTTGGGATGAGGTAAGGCAAATGCAGGAAGAAGTCAGTGATGAGGAAAAGGAAGAGTGGAGTAAAACAGGTTGTAGGAAAAATGCAGAAGATGAGGAATGGGTCTACTATGATGGAAGACCAGTATTGCCAGATTCTTTACTTTCTCACATGGCCAGGATGTACCATGGACTCACACATATTGGAAGAGATGCAATGGTTAGACTGTTCAAGCAGACATGGTATAATCCAAAGTTCAGGGCCATCGCAGAAAGTTTATGTCAAAGGTGTGCCATATGCCAAAAACAAAATCCAGGAAGAAAAACAGTTGTGAGTTGGGGTGTAATTGGGAAAGCAGGAGGTCCTTTTACCAGACTTCAGATATATATTTTATTGAGTTACCACCATGCAATGGGCTGAAGTATGTCCTTGTCATTGTCTGTTTGTTTTCTCGCTGGGTAGAGATAGCCTTACTGTGGCTAAGCTGTTGTTGAGAGAACTGATCCCTAGGTTTAGTTTTCCAGTCACTTTGGAATCAGATATGGGATTGCACTTCAATAATGAAATAATTCGGATGATTTGTGCAGCATTGCAAATTGAGCAGAAGCTGCATTGTGCCTATCGACCAGAAGCATCTGGTATTGTTGAACAAATAAATGGCACAATAAAGTCTAGATTAGGGAAGGTATGTGCATCCACAACACTGAAGTGGCCTGACGCTTTACCCCTTGTATTGATGAGTCTTAGAAGTATTCCTGACAAAAAGACTGGATTGAGTCCCCATGAAGTGTTGATGGGAAGAGCCATGAGACAAGCATACATACCTGCGAACAAACTGATGAATATGTCTGATGATCGTGTGCTAGATTATTGCAAAGGACTGGCTGACCAGGTGCATTCTGTGTCTCGCCAGGTTGGAGGAGATGCCACAACGACACAGCGGAACCAAGCACATGATTTGAATCCTGGTGAGTGGGTCCTAGTCAAAAAGCATGTGAGGAAAACTTGCCTAGAACCCCGTTGGAGCGGCCCTTACCAGATCATATTGGTGACGACCACAGCAGTAAAGTGTTTTGAATTGCCAAATTGGATACATGCAAGCCATACCCGCCGAGTCCCAAGTCCAATTGAAAGACCTGAAGAACAGCAACTGGTAAATCAAAATCGAGAACCAGCAGCTGAAGTGTGCGAAGCTGAAGAGTCTGGAGTGACAGATTCTAATGAACATTTTGACGATGAACAGCCAAGCACAAGTCAAGTAAATTGGGCACCAGATACTGGGATTGAAGAGACTGCTGTTGAGTCAGAAGAAGGTGAGGCTGCCATTGAGCCAGAAGAAAGAGAAACAGCTGTTGAGCCAGAAATTGGAAGAGAAGAGAATGAAGTAACCAATGAGCTAGAAGAAGGTGAATTCACTGATGAATCAGAAACAAGTGTTGAACCTACAGAAACAGAAATACAAAGGAACAGTGAGGGACAGAGAGAAAGAAGATTGAATAAAAGAAATGGTGAACCAAACACAGAAGGTGAAAAAGTAGTACAGAAAAAGAGATCTAGAAAAGGAGACATTTGGTCAAGTGGAGCAAGAAGACTAAAGTACAGAATAGAAAAGAGAAGATTGGGGAAAAGACTAGAGCAAAGTAACAAAGTCTCAAGCCAAACAGAATCAGAAAACACAAGAAGAAAAGCAACCCGAAAATCAAAAAGAACAAGAATTCCATGCAGAAAGTACAAAGCTCCTGAATGGACCTACGTCATACTAGAAGAATTTGAAAGTTTAGGTCTAAGTGAAGAACACGACAGTAGTGATACTGAAAAAGAAGAAGATTAGACCAAACTGAGACCACCTCAAAAGGAACTGTAAAGAGATTAAGGAGAAAAATTGTCAGTTGAATTTGAATTAAAGACTTAAGAAAGACCAAAAGACTGAAGTAAAAGAAAGGGATGAAGAAGAAAGTCATTAAGTGTAGGATTACACAGAAATCTATTTTTTAGAATAAAGTCCATATATATTTTTCCGATTTTTTAGGTTGTAGACTAAAGGGATTGTTAGATTTTTGTATTTTTCTTTTTGTATTATATCAAAATGGCAGAAGCAGAAGTGACTGAACAACCAAATTCTAGTCTAAAACGTAGATGTATTAAAACCTGCTTATGTAGTATTTTTCTATTAACGCTTATATGGATCCTGTTAATTGTTGTCATACCCATTTTTAATGTAAATAACATTGGAAATAATACTACTGATGTGTCGATTGAAGGAATGAAAGATATTTCTAAAACCCCGATGAATACTAATATAGAACAAATGGATGGAAGCATTCTCCATCATGATAAATCAATTAATGATTTTTAGTTAAATGTTTTTACCAAGTTGTTGTATGAGTATACTAGTACTATGAATGTGAGTGATTGTTATGTCTGCAGGAAATTACCTTCGTCTGTCTCTGAAGGAATAACATATCACCACCTTTCCCTAACCTATGGTGTGTCATGTACTGTACTCAGCAGCCTATTTTATGTGACCGGTAAGCTGGAATATCAATATACTGATATAGATTTAGTATTTTCAGAAGTACCAATTGTAAGGAAATTAAATAAAGTAGTAAGTGGTAAAAATGCACGCTATATGGGAGAGTTCTTCCATATTACTAAAACCTTAGATGCAGAATATGCCTACAAAAATAATTTAACTTGTAACTTACATGTTGAAGAGAGATTGGGGCATATTAGCAAGAACCTCGTTAAAATTATCGCCGTTTTAGCGGCAGGAAACTGCCGCTAAAACGGCGATAATGGACTTGCTAATATGCGTTATAAAATTCCAATAGAAGCCCAGGTTAGATGTGCAGGACATCTAACCTGGGCTTCTATTGAATTCTATAACGCATATTAGCAAGCCCATTATCGCCGTTTTAGCGGCAGTTTCCTGCCGCTAAAACGGCGATAATTTTAACGAGGTTCTTGCTAATATGCCCCATTATTCTTAGATATGGTAGAAAATAGAAGAGCAAGTTTCCAGAAGAAAGCTGATGAACAAAAATCACAGGCACCACCTTGGGCATTTAGAGAAGGAAATTATGAGAAGGGAGAGACATACGCTGCAATGTCCCTGGACTGGTCACAGAAAGGGAAACTATGTTTGTATAGATCAAAGACTAACTATAATAATTATTACATTGGCACTAGTGAATGTGAGCATACTTTCCAAATTACTGGAGGATGGGGATTAAAGGGTGGAACTGATCCGGTTTTCCCGGGAATCTATTATGTGTGTGGTAAGAAGGCCTATTATAGGCTACCAGCACATTGGTATGGAAGCTGTTATTTTGGGATTGTTTTCCCAAAAGTCTACCATGTAGCCCATGAGGACAATAGTGTCAATGAAATAAAACAAGGACTAATACGAAGTAAGAGAGCAAGTTTTTCAGAAATAGTAGCTGATATCTTTGGTGCACTGATACCCTCAGTTGGAGTTGTTTTAAATTCACACAAAATTCGAAATTATCCACAGTGGTTGATCGTTTATCAACAGATACTGCTGGTGGTTTCTTGATGATTGATACCGAAATGGTGGCAATCAGATCAATGGTTTTGCAAAATCGACTTGCCCTTGATATTCTTTTGGCAAAAGAGGGTGGAGTCTGTGGCATGTTGAAAATTCAACACTGCTGTACCTATATCCCCGGATAAAAGTAAAGGGATAGAAGGATATATTGGAAATATTACAAAATTACATAATGATTTAACCCAACTGGAGGTTGACGGTGTTTGGGAGAGACTTGGTGAGAGATTCTCTGGGGTAAGTAAATGGTTTTCTACCTTAGGAAGTAGTTTATTAGGAAAAATAATAATGCCAATTCTTTCAGTAGCAATAGTAGCTCTAGTAATATTAATAGCGTATAAGTGTTGTAAATGTATAAGAGAAAAAAAAGATGCAAAAGGCAAAAAGAATAAAAGAAAAGGAAGAAAGAGAAAGAGAGAAGAAATCGAGTTAGAAGAAATGATATGATGAAAGAGTTAGATGAGAGTACCATAAAAGAAGAGAAAGAAAGTAAATTCTAGACAAAATGAAAGGTGGCACTCGGTATGGTGAGTATTTATGATGGCTCCTAAAAGCCATCAGAGGGGGGATTGATGGAGCAGGATTTCGCGAAAGAAACCTGCTCAACCGAACACCCCTATAATACGGACTAACAGTAAGGGGCCGATTCCGATTCCGGTCGTAAACCGTACCGACCGACTCGGACGTGGAATGGAGACCGACCGACACGGACCTGCGCCGTACGACCCGCGCAGTACGATGCCTTGTGTGTGAATTACAACCCACCCGCACGGAACACAAGCCGCACGCCCGACCCGTTCGGAAATCATTGATTCGCACGTAAATTGACCGTGAATCGTACCGACTGACACGCATTAGGAATTGACGTGAGCAAAACGTACCCGCAATGCACGAGCCGGGTAGTACGATGCAATACGTGTGAAACGCGACCGACTCGCATGGAGCACAAGCATGAAAACCGAGACGTACAGCAAATAGTGACCAGCAAACAATAGAGCCCTTCGCGTCCGAGGCGTACACCAACGTCGAAACACAGCAGATTGTCAGTGTGACAGACTCGGATCACCCCGCGCGAGCCACAGGCAGCGTCCGACCCGTACAAACGAACGTCTCCATCATGCACAACACAAGCAAAGGAAATAAGACAAAAAAAAAGCAATGACACAGCCAATTTATAAATAAAATAAAAAAATAAGGAACAAAGACACACCCACAACTCCAACTATATAAAGGCCAGAAATCCCTACCATGATCCTTTGCAAACTACAGGCATAGGACAGCAGACAACCCCACCACACTGCAGAGACACACCACAACACACAAAACACAACAACTACACCATTTGCACCACTCAAAAACCAAATCACATATTCACTGACAAACTCACACCCACCACACTCACTTACACCCTCACACACACATCAATCACCACAACCACCCAGCACCATGCCCCCCAAGAAGAATCCAAAGTTCACAGATAGTGAGTTGGAAGTCATGATAGACGAAATACTCAGGGTAGAGCCACAGTTGTTTGGCACATTGGTCCAACAGACCCCCATGTCACAGAAAACCAAGATGTGGGAGAGGATTGTCGACAAGGTTAACGGACAAGCTCCTTGTCGGCGCACAAAGGACGACATACAGAACAGGTACTATGATGTGCGCAGGAGGGTCAAGAAGCTCATCAACAGGGACCACGCCTTGAGCACAGACCCTGGCGGTGGCCCTCCTGCCAGACCAACGCACTTCAGGACCTGGGAGGAGAAGGTGCGGGCCATCCTACCACCGGAGAGCATCCATGGATTAACAGGAATACCAGAGCCTGGTGAGTACACAAACAATATACTCAATTTTGTGCGGCAATACACATATATCACTCTCAAGGGGACTGTTAAACTAATTCCTGCCAGCAAAGCCATAGCAACATAAAGGAAAGTCTACTGTGATGTGTATGCCAGTTACCCAAACACAATACCTGCCATCCCACAGTAAAATGGAACTACGACATAACATGTACAAACCTAACGACAAATACTGCAAGGCATTAGCATAAATCCACAACAAACACAGTCATCCATTTCGCCAACAACGTCACACCACCTCACAGGAAAGCTGAGTCAAAATGAAGGAAGGTTGGGCTGCTGGGAATGTGCATGTAGCAGAAAGCATGATGGGAGTTGCAGTCACAGCCAACAGTCCCCCCCCCCGTCCCAGCAAGCTCACACTGAATCATGCTCACCTCACAGGGAGTGCAAAAGCACTGCCAAGATGGCTGACACTAGGCCCTGCTGTGGGGAGCACAAGGCCCTGCTGGGACTTGGGCTCAAACAAACAACAGGACACCAATGCCTGACAGCCTGAAAGGTAACTCACACTCCATGCAATGGAAGCATGCTGCATGGTGGGATAACTGGACTGGGGGAGGAGTACTGCCTGCTCTGACCACATCTACCAGCAGGTACTTGCACACACACACCCCTTAACACAAACGCAACACAACCCACCTGGTATAATGCATTCCCTCAGAATCCATTTAAATATCCCACAAAGATTAAACACACTGGGTTCTGCAGTGTGAAGCACATGGGCTTGTTGGTACTTTTGTGCAAACAAACACCAGGACAACACTGCCTGCCAACTTGTCAGCACAGGCACACCACCACATAGGGAAAAAGCTTCACAGGAAGTAAGGTCAGGTATTGTGGGAAGGTGGATGTAGCCAAAAGCATGATGGGAGTTGAAGTCACAGCCAACAGTCCCCACCCACATGTCCCAGCAAGCTCCCACTGAACCATGCTCACCTCAGAGGGAGTGCAAAACACTGCCAAGATGGCTGACACCAGGCCCTGCAGTGGGGAGCACAAGGCCCTGCTGGGACTTGGGCTCAAACAAACAACAGGACACCAATGCCTGACAGCCTGAAAGGTAACTCACACTCCCTGCAATGGAAGCATGCTGCATAGTGGGATAACTGGACTGGGGGAGGAGTACTGCCTGCTCTGACCACATCTACCAGCAGGTAGTTGCACCCCCCCCTTAACACAAATGCAACACAACCCACCTGGTATAATGCATTCCCTCAGAATCCATTTAAATATCCCACAAAGATTAAACACACTGGGTTCTGCAGTGTGAAGCACATGGGCTTGTTGGTACTTGTGTGCAAACAAACACCAGGACAACACTGCCTGCCAACTTGTCAGCACAGGCACACCACCACATAGGGAAAAAGCTTCACAGGAAGTAAGGTCAGGTATTGTGGGAAGGTGGGTGTAGCCAAAAGCATGATGGGAGTTGAAGTCACAGCCAACAGTCCCCACCCACATGTCCCAGCAAGCTCCCACTGAACCATGCTCACCTCACAGGGAGTGCCAAAGCACTGCCAAGATGGCTGACACTAGGCCCTGCTGTGGGGAGCACAAGGCCCTGCTGGGACTTGGGCTCAAACAAACAACAGGACACCAATGCCTGACAGCCTGAAAGGTAACTCACACTCCCTGCAATGGAAGCATGCTGCATGGTGGGATAACTGGACTGGGGGAGGAATACTGCCTGCTCTGACCACATCTACCAGCAGGTACTTGCCCACACACACCCCTCCCACCAACACCAAAATACACATCTAGAATTATGCTCCACAAGAGAGTGAGTGAAAAGTCTGTACCAAGAACACAGACAATGGCCTCTGCTGTGGGAAGCACAAGGCCCTGCTGGGACTTATGCTCAAATAAAGAACAGGAAACTACTGACTGACAGCCTGAACGTAAATTGTGACTCCCTGCAATGGAAGCATGCCACATGGGGGATTACCTGGCCACTGTGGGTGAAGGAGGTCCTGCAATGACTTCAAATGCCATCAATGCCGCATCAAAACACACCTTCTCTGCTCGAACAAATTGCACCCTGGAACCAGTCACTCCAAAAGTAAATGCCTTGGCAAGATGTCTGACACATGGTCCAGATGTATGAATTGGCTGCAAGTCACACCTACGCACTGGACAACTCAAACACATTTACACCCACAGCCATTGGAACTGTAGGTATCCTCCCACTGTCTGGAGATTCAGTGTCCCTGGGGTGTCCCCTGACCTGCCTGTGAAGGTGTGTTTCGTAGATGACAATTGGGGAGATGCAGACATAGTACGTAGCACCAAGCACACACAATGTCACATATACATCATTGACAGTGGACACCTGACAGTGACTAGAATGGACACACATATATAGCTGACACTGTAGCATGGTGTCATACACAAAATGTGCAGTTGTGAGCTGCATGTCAATACCACATCGGTCTGCATTGTACGCATCATTCACACAACACTCCACTCAATGTCATGGACAATCCAAACACAATGACTATCCTGGACTGCATCGGATGACGCATGCAACTCACAGCAGCAGAACTGTAACACGCACACCTCTGACCATCACTGTCATGAGCATGGAAAAGAAAGAGTGCTGCTGTGCCCAATCCCTCTCACTGTGGAGGAAATAGACAAGATAAAAGACGTTAGCACTGACAAAACTCTGCACCAACATCAGTAGGCACGGTAACACCATGACTTGTTTGTAATGAGATGTGAACTAGGAACACAGATAACCAGAAAGTATCTCACATTGGATCACAGGCATACCGGACTGTGACCATGTTGCACAGACCCACCAATGTGACGCACAGAGCAACGCAACAAATTCCACCACACATGCACCAAGCTTGATACATACCCTAAGTGAAATTGTACGTATGTCATCGTTATAGCACAAATGTGGACAGGGATGATACAGCTGTGTCAGGCATGTGATGGAACCTGAGTAGCAATGGACATGTACAGACAATTGATCAATACATGAGCTGGTCATGCACACAGCGTGATGTGCACATCGAAATGCTTCAGGTTGCCATGACAAAGTGCTCCAACAATATCAACCTCAGTCTGTCACAACTTTTGACAATGCAATGTACAGACTCGCATTATGATGTCCAGTGGCAAATGTAATGTGTGTGAAACGTTGATGTTGGTAGAAACATAACATACATTGTGTGTCTCCTCCAAACACAGGGGATGCTGGGGACACAGCACGACCTGAAGAAGAGTCCCAGTCCCAGACTCTGGTGGACCCTGAGCTCACCGGTGTGGATCAGTCCCTGTCCTCTTCGGACAACGACCCTGAACAACCTGGCACCTCCGGTGTGACTCATCGTGCAGCCCCAGCAGCAGTAACATCAGCACCCCCTGCAACCACACCTGCCACATCTGATACCACACCGAGTAGCCCTGCCGACACGGACAGGCCGAGGCCACTGAACAACAACGGAACAGGTACACAGGGCACCCTGGAATCAAGGGACAACACCACCGTCGCAAACACTCATGTGGTCCCAGTGTTGCCTGTGCCGGCCACGGCAGCTCCTGCCTATGTGGGTTGGGGCAGTGGGAGGGTGGGCAGGCAGAGGACACGGCCTGAAGAGGGGGCTGGACTGCATGATGAGCCACACCTGGGACGCATCATAGATGCGTACCAGGAAAGCACCGGAGGATTTGGACAGGTAGTGGGGATCCTCAAGGACATCAAAGAACAGCATGCTGCACATCATGCCCGCTTGGACTCCCACATGTCCCGGATGGAGTCCAAGTGGGACAAATTGGATGAACTAACAGCGGTGCATAGGGACATACTGACCTGCCCCCGCCAGATCAGCACCAACATGTCCACACCTCCCTGTGCGCCCACAACATCTGTTGCCACAACATCCGCAACTGCCACAGGGAGGGAGGAGGACTCTGGCAGAGAGTCCTCTGCACCGCAGCTGCCTGCACATGAGGGTCCCCCAAGAAAGAAGAGGGGTCGTCCAAAGAAGGGGAATTGAGACGCTGATGGCCATGCATATCCCCCAGGAACTCAACACCTTTTCTGTATGTCGTCCCTTGTGTGCAAACCAATTAACCTTGTCGACTGACACACAAATCTCCCACTTGACATGGAGGGTCAAAGCTGTGACAATGCAGCTAATGACTGTGGATTCTACTCTGGACATTTCATCTCTTAAGACTACCAACTCACCTGTGAACTTTGGATTACCATCACATTGTACAGCACTTCAAAATCCGTTCACCATCCTTACACATGTCTGTAAATAAAATCACATTGACACAATACTTGCCTCTGTCGTGATTTATACTTTGTCTGTGTCATGGCGATGATGATCTGATAAGGAACACTGTGCATGCAAACTACCACAGCAAAGTGAACACCGTAATGTGAGTCATGGTAATGTGACACATATGAGGGAGACACACCACTAGGCCAACACAAGACATACTCACCATGTCCAGCTAACTCATCCTCATAAGTGATGTCAACAGGAAATACAGTGGAATGCACATACATCACACCCATCCTGGGTCAGTGGCAAGCATTCCACAGGTACAGGATGCTAATGACTGTCTGATGTGTAGATACACATGGAGCACATCCCAAAGTGAAGCACAGGTTTATTACAGATTCACAACGTGAAAAGCCCACTACTGATGCAAGTTAACCTCACGTAACAGTGAGCAAACATTAAACAAGTTGTAAACAAGGAAAGTCCAGGGGTGTGTGGCACATCATTGGTTGGGACAATGACTACTTGCACTCTGGAACAAGGATCTGGGTTTTGGGGTTCAGACCTCACCATACAGCAGCCAAAGTACCCTGTTAAGGACAGACAGAAAACACAATCAAAAACCTTGAACTATGGCATACAACAACAATATACATGCCCACAAATGTAACAAAACTATGTACACACAACATATCAATCAGCTAAACACTGTTTGGGAGTACAGACTACCTGAAAGGACACATCACAGCAAGCATCCTGACAAGTAGCACACAGTCACACTCAAACAGCACAAGTGCACCACCAACAGATATCAGGCAAACACAATACTTTGAAGACACATCAGTGTATACTCACATCCATGTGAAGAAGTTGAGGATCAGCTGGCTACGAACATCATCCTCACCCTCATCATCACTGGCATCATGCCCCAGGGCAGGATCCTCCCTGGCTGGCGGATGTTGGTCATCGTCATCTTGGATCAGAGGCAACTCCTTCCTCACTGCCAGGTTGTGTAGCATGCAGCACACTATGAAGATTTTGCACACCTTAGCAGGTGCATATGGGAGGGCCCCTCCTGTCTTGTCCAGGCAGCGGAATCTGCTTTTCAGGAGACCAAATGTCCGCTCGATCACTCTCCTGCTCCGACCATGTACCTCATTGTAGCGCATCTCCGCCGGTGTCACAGGGTTCCTGAGGGGTGTCAGCAACCACGGCATGTTGGGGTATCCGGAGTCACCTACATAAAGACAATAGCACATTAGATGAGTCTTAAAAGAGGGTGTAAATAAACTTTAGCAAAATCACATAATAGTAAACAGTCAGTACACACCGATAAGCCAGGCAAGCTGGTGCTGCATCTGTGACATAATCGTTGGGATGCGACTACTCCGCATGATGTAAGCGTCGTGCGCTGAACCTGGGAAACGTGCACAAACATGTGAAATGGTCATGTCGGCCAGACATACCACCAGAGCATTGATTGAGTGGAAATGTTTCCTATTCCGGTAGGTCTGCTCATGTGCCTGTGGTGGTACCAAAGCCACATGTGTCCCATCAATGGAGCCAATGACATGTGGCATCCTTCCAAGGGCATAAAAGTCAACCTTGATGTCAGAGAGTCGTTGTGGTGTTGGGAAATGGATGTAGTGGTTGAAGAAATGCAACATCGTCTCCAACACATCTCGCAGCACATGGCTGAACATGGTCTGTGACATCCCACCAGCAGTAGCAACGGTGTGTTGGAAGGTACCGGTGGCAAAGAAGTGTAGGGTTGCCATCACCTTCACCTTGGGGGTCAGCGCAGTAGGGTATGTCCGGCCAGGTTGCAAGTGTGGTGCCAACTGCTCCACCAAATCTTCAATCAGTGGCCTAGTGAAGCGGTACCGTCGCATGCAGTCACGTTCAACCATGGTGGCAAGGTCAGGGAACGGTCTGTGGACAGCTGGTCTCCTGCAGTACATAGATGAGCAAAGACAGTTTGTCAGTTCCCCTATCTAGGTGCCAGTGTACATGCTAAATAGCACATGAAACAACAGGACACAAAGACATGATGTATGTGCTGTAGTGTATGTGCACACATGTCAGATACATGCCCATCATCTGAAATCTCAGCTCTACAGGTCCACACAACAAGGTCCATGTTGTGCTGTGACCAATCTATGGGCTCTGCCACAGTACATCAGTATGAGTGTCACATACCAGACACACACCTCAGTCACTAGTGAGGACAGATGTCTACCACACATCACAGGTTTTTGACAGACACACACAGGGACCTTGTGTCGCCACAAGGACACCATCATGATGTAGCGTCTCATATACACACCACAACGCACACATGACACACACATGAAGTGCCACAACTTTTTTTTGCATCTCACACATGGTGTCTGTGACACACAGACGCCACATCAACTCACATTGACAATACACATGGATGTGGTGACCGTTTGACGTTGAGCACATGAAATCAGAGTCATCTCCTTAGCTAAATACACACATACTGTGGATGAACATCACAATTGTGGCACTGGGACACCCTGTGACACACATCCCATTCCACCTAAGAGTCAGGGTGTATGTCACATGTCATACACAATGTACTCCGGGAACTGTGTACATGCCTCATGCCCTGAACTGTACAGTCGTCAATCACAGTGGTTATGTGTCCAACACACAGCGGTATCTGTCCCCATGACACCTTGCCCTGCCTGGGAGTGGGTGCCACTAAGTGACACATACCAAATCACATGTTTACCCACATATGCACACACAGGTAATGCAGCCTGACATGCCCCTTGATATACTGTGTCACAGGCTGTATTGTTGTTGGTGTGCCCATGAGTCCATGGAAAGCTATTGTGGGTGGAACACTTAGCACATTGCCTGCAATGGTGACTGACGCGGGTGACCAATTCAAAAGACGCGTCGGACACCTAGGGAACGACGCGAGCGCACGCCCTGCACACACGCCTTGCACATTGACTGCAATGGGTACTGACGCGGGTGACCAATTCAAAAGACGCGTCGGACACCTAGGGAACGAGGCGAGCGCACGCCTTGCACACACGCCTTCCACATTGACTGCAATGGGGACTGACGCGGGTGACCAATTCAAAAGATGCGTCGGACACCTAGGGAACGAGGCGAGTGCACGCCTTCCACACATGCCTTGCACATTGACTGCAATGGGGACTGACGCTGGTGACCAATTCAAAAGATGTGTCGGACACCTAGGGAACGAGGCGAGCGCACGCCTTGCACACACGCCTTGCACATTGACTGCAATGGGGACTGACGCGGGTGACCAATTCAAAAGATGCGTCGGACACCTAGGGAACGAGGCGAGCGCACACCTTGCACACACGCCTTGCACATTGACTGCAATGGGGACTGACGCGGGTGACCAATTCAAAAGACGCGCCGGACACCTAGGGAACGAGGCGAGCGCACGCCTTGCACACATGCCTTGCTCATTGCCTGCAATGGGGACTGACGCGGATTTGGCCCTTGTACGATTTGTGTTGTGAAAAATCAGTTGGCTCCCTACAACAATGTATCAGACTCGTTGGTGTAATGGGTTTGAAATATTTGAACGATGCGGAAGGCGTGTACGAGCCGGGCAATGCGATGGATTGGCCAGATTCATAGGATGCAAACGTGTTGGACCTATCGCTTTGGAATCATGGGACAGAATTTGCCTCAGCAGCACAGATATAAGGCTGTCTGTTCCCCTGAGAGCTCACTTGCCTGCACTACATGCTCCAGATTGACATCTCTGCTACCACTGCTGCTGTCTCTGCATCCTCTGGCTCAAAGAATGGCACGTACTGTGGATAGGGCCCCAGCCTTCACAGAGGAAGAGAACAAGGCCCTGCTGGACAGCCTCCTTCCACAGTACAGCAAGCTGTATGGGACACCAGGGGAGCAGGTGAGTGTGCAGTCCACATCCCTTTTTCATTGTGCATGTTGTCTTACTGGCACTAATGGCATTGTGTACACCAGTGGCTAGCATGATCACTGAGTAGTTGTTACCCCCAAAGTGTGTATGTTCCGGTAGTGGACAGGTACTGTGCATGAAAAGGGCATTTTAACACAGTTATTATACTCAGGCAATGTTTCAATTTTGTAAATGCAGGACAACTGTCAATCACCATAGTTGCACTACCCGTGTACATCATATGCCCTTGTGATGAAGACATGTATATCCAACTGTGTGTTGCACAAACATGTTGCATTTCTGGTAATAGACTTTTATCCTTGTCATCCTCACAGGTTGATGCCCATCAGAAGCAGGAGATATGGCTGACCATTGCCCGGGCTGTTCGTTCTGTGGGGGCCTACAGACGCCACATCCGCAACTGCCAGAAGAGGTGGCAGGACCTTTGTGGCTGGACCCGGAGGATCGCCAGAGTCCAGCTGAAGCTGTCGCCTCCTCGCAGAATGGGCGGACGACGGACACTGACCCCCCACATGCACCGGATCCTGGCGGTGGTCTTCCCTGACCTGGATGGGCAGTTAAAGGCCAGACAGCAGCAAGGAGGGGTTAAGTGCATGCCTTTTCTGTGAACTACGTCTCACATGCTCTTTGCACTCCTTCATCCTGGTTACACTCCCACAGATCTCCTATCTGCTTGAACAGGAGTCATGTTCCTAAATTAGTTCATGGCCCATCCTCATCTGATACACAGGTCTGACCCTTTCAGTCTGTGACTTGTGTCACTTGTGTTGTGTGTCCCTGCTGTTGTCCAAAATTAAAGGTTGTAAACAGCATCTGCTACCGGTGCATTGTTTTGTCCTCATGAGTGAGGCAACTGATTGCCATGTGTCTGCACATTGCCAGAAATCAGACATGTACTCTATGTGTGTAAATGATATGTGTTCCAATTGATGCTTTGGCTCACCATATGTGTCTGTGGTATTTACCACACAGCCATGCAGCAAGTAAGACAATCTTAGGGCCTCATAATAATGTACATCATGTGTGTCACACATGCATGAACACATGCCTAGTGTTCAGGGTAATCCCATGTTGCACATGGAACTGGACAGGTATGCCTACTCCGGACATGAGGAACACTCTGTGCTCCTACTCCTGTGTGTCAGCCTACATTTAGTTAATTGTGAAATATGCAATATGGTGTCTGCCTCGGTGTCATTCTGGAGTGGCCTAGCATCTTAGACTCCTGTGGTGTTGAGCATTTTGCTTTTGGCAGGTAGCTGTGGTGTGGCTATTGGATCATCACAATGGGGAAAAACATAGGTGTGTGATCACTTGATGGTGCATAATGATGTATTATACATAATAGTGCAGGCAGCCTCAATTCGTTCTCATCAGACTGTGATGTTATCATGTTCACAGATTGGTGCTTGCAGTCACTCAACTGTCGCATTTGTATTACGAGGGATCATCATATGCCTTAAGATGTGTGTAGCAGTAGTGGAACATGTGCACTTGACAGCTGCAGGGCTTACATTCCCCAAAATGATAATGATTGTGACACAGTGCAGACTTTTTTATTTATGGATGCACTGCCCCTGTGACTTTATCCAGTGCTGACTGATTAGCCAGACTTGCCCGTAGCATGGTATCCCACTTGCTAATGTGTATCCTCCCGTTATGTCAGTTGTACGGCATACACTCTATTGTGGCATTGACCATCAATACATGGGCACATCATGGTGTCTTGTGAAGGAAGCATATCCATTTTACTGACAATGAGTTTGGCCATCCCTCATCCTGACACATGTACTGAGTCAGTGGCAGGAGATGGGATATGTGTGTACTGACACATTTCATTCACAATTTAAGATGTTCTGAGATATGTCTATGCGGTGCATGTGTGCACATATAAGTAGTGGCATACTACATGCACCAGACAGATGGGTCCATGGAGGGGAAGTGTATGAGTGGCATGGCTGACTGGCAGAATGACAGGTGTATTTTTCAATATGTGCCAGCACTTCTAGCAATATTTAGCAAATGCGGAAAATGCGTCATCTGTAATGTGCTGTAATGACTGTGATGTCTCAGGTGAAACAAGTGACTTATGTGTATCTGTTTATCCTGATTGTTTGCAGAAACATCTTCGGCTACTGGAGGAGACAGCTCCATGGACCAAGAGGAGCCGCAGAGCCAGACTGGGTCTGCTGGAGAGGAGTTGGAGGGACCCAGTGGCACGGAGGGTGAGGGGAGCCACACTGAGGATACCTCAGCTACAACCACCTCGGCTGAGGAACACAGCATCTCCAGTGAGGACTCCCTTGTGGAGGCGGGTGTCAGCAGACCCCAGGCAACACCGAGCGAGTCTGTCCCCGCCACCACCACCATCTCCACCCTCCCATCTGCTCCCATCCCAGAGGTCCGTGGCGGCCCCCGTGTAAGGGAGCATGTCTCCTTTGTGCCAGGCACCGCACCCCCTGCCCTTGTCTCCCCTGCTGCCCTGAGTGTGGAGTCTGTGGACTTGCTGAAGCAGCTCCATGTAGGGCAGACAGCGATGCTGAGTGTCCTCCATTCCCACACCAGTCTGTTGACACAACTGGTGTCCTTCATGGAGGGCATCTCATCAAACATGTCTGCCCTACATCGGACTATTCAGGCCATGGTCTCCACACAGACGTCAGCAGTGTCCCTCCTCCAACAGTCCCTCACCACTCCTACCTCTGCCACATCCACAATCCCCACTGCCCTACCTGTCCAACGCACACACACACCAGCACCGGATTGCACCACAACAGACACAAGCAGCACACAGCCACGCAAGCCAAAATCCAGAGCCACAGGTACGCACACTCCGGGGACTGATGGCACACACACAGGGGATGGGTCACAGACGCACAAACAGACATCCACAAGCACTCCGCAGTCCTCAGATGCCTCTCCCACCAAAACCCCTTCCCTTGCCTCACCTGCAACCCCCCCTTCCCAGCAGCTCTTCCTCTGTGACCTTGGCCTCTTCCCCACCAATCCATCTGCTCCAACTCACAAGGGGAAGAGGAAGTCACCATGCACAGGGGGAGTTCCCCTGCCACACGGACACCCTCCCCCAGGCGCACGGACACTGAGGCCCCCATCCGCAAGTCCCCCCGGACTAGGAAGAGCAAGACCCCACCACAATCCCGCAGCTCCACCACACAGTATCCGTCCTGCAGCCCCCAGGCCACCACTCCACAGGTCCCCCAGCCACACCCTGCCCCTGGTTCACCCACACACCGATACTGCATCCCCAAAATGATTAGGCCCTCCCCCCTACCACATGCACTTCCACCCCACCTCACACGCTCAGCCTGTTCCTGCCACTGGTTTGGAGTCCGTGTCTCCCCCCTCTGTCCTGCCCACCTCACCTGGACCCCATGACACTACTTTGGAGGTTGGCACTGCAGTGGAGAGCTCATCCACCCCGTCTGACTTTGGCACTGCAGTGGAGACCACGTCCACACCATCTGACCTGCCCACTGCTGTGGTGCCGGCAACCACCCCATCTGACTTCATCCCTGCAGTTGTGACGGTGCCCACTGTGTCAGACACCTCCACTGCAGTTGCCAGTGACACTCCAGCACCCACCACCCCTCCCCTGCCCCATTCTGCAGTCCCCTGATCCTGTCCCTGCAGTGCCTGGCCTGCCCCATGTATGCCCCTCCAAGGGGAGATGTCCTCTGGTCGTAGCAGTGCAGGCAAGCAATGGGTGACAACTTGTCACATGTCACCATGGTTGAATTGAGAAATGGACTGGCCATTGGCCTTTTGACATTGTGGACTCGAATTACCAGTTTTGAGGAGTTTCATTTTTTAATAAAGCAAATTGTTGTTATCCATTGTTGTTGCATCTAATGTACATGATGTTGATGATGAGTATCATGAACTTGATGTTGTACTTGTGTTTTGAAGGTACAACAGGATGATTTGTTGATGTGATGGACTCCATGTGGTCCATGGGATATGTGTACTTTTCTGCTATGTGTCCATGACATCCTTTGCTGCAATTTTAGGGTGTAATGATTGCAAAATGTTGTAACCAGGATTATCTCTTTGGGTTTGCTACTTCACATCTTTGGCATACACTGTTGCACATATGTTGTACTTACATTTGGGCACATGGTGAGATTCCCTGACTGGGCCCATCTACACTGGACAGGCAGGTTTGTGCATCCATGGTACACAAGTCATCTGTGTCATCAGTGCAACTATCTCTACATGTGTATTGCGTATGTGCAGATGACTGAAGGGACACTCCCGTACACATGTTGCTGTGACCAGAGCTTTCATTGTGTTGTAATTGTTGGCTCACTGTGCAAGTGGTGTGCTGGCATGACAGGACCCTGCACAAACAACGTTTTCACAGCTGACATTCCCCAGGAGTGGAGACCCCTCATGGCATTGTGTCATTCCGTGGCATTGCCTGTGCACATGGTGTGTGTTGTGTGAGCATGTCTGTGTGTGTTGCCTTCCCTTTTTTCGACTCAGCCTGTGTTCCATGCAGATGTTCCAGTTATGTGCACTTGCTGAGTTGTCCTGTGTTCATCAGACTTCTTTTCCCTGGGTTTACTGGGATGTAGGTGCATGGCAGACTACTGGTCAATAGGTTGTCATCCATGGCTGTTTTAGCTGTAATTTCAGGGGATGTTGTCAAACGCACATGGGACACATTCAGGATTCCCATTGGCACTTTTGTGTTTCAAACATCATGTTGTTTTCCCTATGTGGTATCTGTCAGTGTGAGGCTCACTCGTATGTGTGTGTGACTACTCCCACTCATCAGGGTCATTGCTGCAATGTTGGAAGGTGTCAACATGTGTTCTTTGTGGGTATCCTTTGGTTCCTCATTGTGTAGGTGTGTGGCAGGGTTCCCAATGAATCGTGTTGTCTTCACATTATGCCCATGTTCCGCATACTGTGCAGTGTGGCAGACATTCACAGGTGTTGTTGACAGGCCATGTGTGTTGATTTTTGTGTACCTTAGATCCCCCCACCACCCCTGGGATTGTAATGGGTGCTTGAGCAATGTCAACAGTCCCTGTGTGCCTAGCTGATGCACATTGTTGCAGATCAGGGTGTGTGGTGTTGAGGGTGGCCACATGTGAGTTGTTTCATGTCTAGGCCCCTACCTACATTTTGCACATTGGTTGCAGGACATGGCCAGTGATTTGTGTTTATGGAGGTGTAATGTGAGTTTGTTGTTCTGGACACATGACCCAGTATGCACAGCTGACTGTGCTCCACAGTTTAGGCAAAACAGACCTTTGTCATCACAGTGGGATTGGCGTACAGGCTACTGTCACCACAAATTAGGGTACTAGAGGGTAGTGCTGTAGTGGGTCTGTCTCTTGCTGTGTTGGTTGCTGTTCCACCCAGCTTGTGTCACATGAATACGTTGCTATACCACTCATCTGACGATGTATGCTTGACCACAAAGGGGTGCCCAGTTCATTAGTTACTTTTTGTATGGCACTGTGGACACATCGGTGTGATTGGAGTTCATCCCACCGTCATGTGTTGTGTACTAGCCTGGGGACACTGAGACACACACACGTGTTGTGTATGATATGCAGTGTGGGTCTGCCTGTCTGTGTTTGTGCATCTGCACCTCTGCATTGGTATTGCTTTTGTGTTCCATTGTGTGGATGTAGTTTGGAGGTTTTTCCCTAATGTCCATGCATCTTGTAGCTCATCATCCTGCACATTGCTCATGTTTGGTATGTCCCATTGCTGCCATGGTTTGGGACTTTGTCACCTAACATCGACAGTCTCCACAGGATTCCTCAGTTTGTGTGTCTGTTCGTAGAGATATGTGTGTATGCATCATGATGCTCACTTTTCACATAGTCTAATTGGACACTGTGGGCATTGTCAGGGCTCATGGCCAATGCTTGTCTGCACATGGCAGAGGGAGTTCTTGTGATACACAGCAATCTGTGCCTCTCAAATCTATGTTTGTATGTGACACAACCACCACATTGCCACTACATTGGTTGTGGATTTGGGACCAGTGAGCACAAATGCTGGTCTGGTGATGCTGCTATTATTTTGTCCACACTCACCTTCTGGTCACTGTAGTGATGTGGGCTTTGGAACCCATTACCACAATGTTCCTGAGATGCTGGAGTTTTGAACCCCACACTCATCTTTTGGGCACACATGTGATGGGAGTCACATTGTATGTTCACTATCAGAATCAGTGTTGTGGGCATTTGGCACACACATACATAGAATCTTGCAAATATGGTAGGGGTGGGGGTTTGCTTAGTGACCGTATGCGTGTGAATGCTGGTATTGATGGGCATCCAGCCCCCTATGAGTGGGGATGGTAGTGGTGCAGGGCATCCAGACCCCTATGAGTGGGGGGTACTGGTATTGATGGGCATCCAGCCCCCTATGAGTGGGGATGGTAGTGGTGCAGGGCATCCAGCCCCCTATGAGTGGGGGTGGTAGTGGTGCAGGGCATCCAGCCCCCTATGAGTGGGGATGGTAGTGGTGCAGGGCATCCAGACCCCTATGAGTGGGGGGTACTGGTATTGATGGACATCCAGCCCCCTATGAGTGGGGATGGTAGTGGTGCAGGGCATCCAGCCCCCTATGAGTGGGGATGGTAGTGGTGCAGGGCATCCAGCCCCCTATGAGTGGGGGTGGTAGTGGTGCAGGGCATCCAGCCCCCTATGAGTGGGGATGGTAGTGGTGCAGGGCAGCCAGCCCCCTATGAGTGGGGATGGTAGTGGTGCAGGGCATCCAGCCCCCTATGAGTGGGGGGTACTGGTATTGATGGGCATCCAGCCCCCTATGAGTGGGGATGGTAGTGGTGCAGGGCATCCAGCCCCCTATGAGTGGGGATGGTAGTGGTGCAGGGCAGCCAGCCCCCTATGAGTGGGGATGGTAGTGGTGCAGGGCATCCAGACCCCAATGAGTGGGGGGTACTGGTATTGATGGGCATCCAGCCCCCTATGAGTGGGGATGGTAGTGGTGCAGGGCATACAGCCCCCTATGAGTGGGGGGTACTGGTATTGATGGGCATCCAGCCCCCTATGAGTGGGGATGGTAGTGGTGCAGGGCATCCAGCCCCCTATGAGTGGGGATGGTAGTGGTGCAGGGCAGCCAGCCCCCTATGAGTGGGGATGGTAGTGGTGCAGGGCATCCAGACCCCTATGAGTGGGGGTACTGGTATTGATGGGCATCCAGCCCCCTATGAGTGGGGATGGTAGTGGTGCAGGGCATCCAGACCCCTATGAGTGGGGGGTACTGGTATTGATGGACATCCAGCCCCCTATGAGTGGGGATGGTAGGGTGCAGGGCATCCAGCCCCCTATGAGTGGGGATGGTAGTGGTGCAGGGCAGCCAGCCCCCTATGAGTGGGGATGGTAGTGGTGCAGGGCATCCAGACCCCTATGAGTGGGGGTACTGGTATTGATGGGCATCCAGCCCCCTATGAGTGGTGATGGTAGTGGTGCAGGGCATCCAGCCCCCTATGAGTGGGGATGGTAGTGGTGCAGGGCATCCAGCCCCCTATGAGTGGGGATGGTAGTGGTGCTGGGCACCCCCCCCTCGGTGTGGGCACTGCTGGTGGTGTGGACCATGCTACCCCTGTGGTTTTGCTTTTGCTGGTGGATGGCATGTCCCCCCCCTATGTGTGTGTAGCATTTCGCGTGTTCGTGACGTTTGTTTCTGTGGGTGTCTGACTTACCGTCTGCGACGTACGTGTCTGTTCATGATCCGGTCATAGATATACAGTACTGGGATGACCTGCGCGATGGGATTCATCATTGGTTCGTCTTGTACTTGCTGATTGTTGCTCCGTCTCGTACACGTTGTGAGTTGGTCCGTTTCGTAGCAGTGGATCGTGTTGTGGCGCGAATCGGACCTGCTATTCATCTCTCCCGGATGCTCTGACGTGCTGCTAGTAGCGACCCGTTCGGCGCGTCGGATTTGCACATCGTACTTGTCCGGCCGGAAACTATTGTGGAAACTGCTTCCGGGCGACTAGGATGGGCGTTTGGATAAGCGGCTCGTACGGGAAATGTTGCTGGAATCGAAGCCTACGTGTCGTTCGGAATTGTGGCACTTTTGCGCATCGTACTTCATCGCCCGGACGGACCGGCTCCCAGTACGAGTCGGTCGCAAGGTAAGGCTACGGACAGCTCTCGGAGGGCTGTCCGAGCGAGATCGGAACCGGCCCCTAAGTAGTGTTAAAACAACTAATGTGCACATTTACATTACACGAGGGAAGCTATGCTTTACAAAAAGCATGAACTAACCAGAACTAATGCGTAAATAATCGGAAATGTAATAATTTTGTGTTTTGAACGAAACTAAAAGGTTTGCATGGCAAAGCTGCACGTGTATTTGGTAAAAAGCATAGTGAGTGTTGCTTTAAACTAATAAAATAATGCAGCTTTTCTGCTATGCTATGCTAGGCTAACCGCTAATATGAAGTAAAGCTAAAATGGGTGGTAAACAGTGAAAATTGCATTGTCACATAATTAATAAATGTCAGTTTTTCTGTTCTTTTAGTAATGGACGAGTCCTCCATGTTTTTAAATTAGCCTAACCAAGGGCGGGTGGAATTAGGAGCGAGCATGAACCGTGTGACCACGTGACTGAACTGCTGTGCAAAGCTGAAAAAGCCTGACCTGGTGAAGGACAGAACATTGAAAGGCAGCCAAAGTCAGTGTCATCGTGGAAACAGAACCTGTTGTTGTTAAATTTATTAAAATGTACAGTAAATTGTTGCATGTATACTCATGAGAGAGAAGGGGTATTGATGACTGTAAAAAAAAAAATTGTTTAGAACAATGGTGTAGTCAAAAGTAGATGATTTCATAGTGGGGTGACATCCCACCCCTAGAACTTAACCAATCGCTTAGCTAGAAAATGTGAATTTAGCAACTATTGTGGGATGGACATGTACTTTTAGGGTATAAGAATAGGTACTTTAGGGGTGTGGTTAGAGGTCGCTGTGGCCGCTTAGGCTGAAGGTGTCTGAGAGAGGGTTGCATCGCTGTTCGTCGGTTTGCTGAGAGGCCTAGCTGTTCCTGTCCTGTCCTTGTCCTGGTTCTTGAGTCTTTGATCCCTGACGCTTGGTTCAGGGGTCCCCCACTACTGCCTAGGCCTGGGTGGTGGTTTTCCCTTACAGATCCCTTGGGTTTGTATCTGATCTAACTTAGCATTGCAGATATTATTTTGCAGTCGTATTCTTGTCTCTGAAACCTTTGTCTCTTCATCTATCCCCTCTGAATCGTTGTTTTAAAATGATAGATTTTACTTGCAACTAATGTCTCTTCATCTATCCACTCTTTGCAACGTATACTTGAAATGATAGTTCCGTTGTTACTGTGATTAGATTGTTTTTCTTTCTCATGAGGTTTCCAGTGTTTGAATTTATGAATGTAATCGCTATGAGCATTTCTTTTTACTAGATAAAATTATTAAATCTCACAGAGAGTTTGTGGTCATATTTAGCTAGTTTCTAAAGGTTAATCTTTAATTTTGGAGAATTACCATTGCCATCAACTCTTCAACTAATTGGTCCATCGACCAAGTAGAGGAAAAGTGGATATAATTCTTAATACGCAAAGTACAGGATGTTTAAATTTTGTGCATAAGTAACAGGAATAAATTGAAGAAAAGTTAACAAAATTGACACCAGCGCAGCAGGGATTTGGGTGAATGTGTATGGGCCAAAGTATGATGTTATTGAATATTGATCCCTGATCAATTTATTGGGTTAACGCTGGATCAAGTGTGTACACAAAAGCTTAACACTACCCTCTGATAAAGCCTTACTGCTCGCCCACACTACCAAAAATAGGGAGTAAGGTGCTATCTACTTTTACCTCTGCCTACCTTTGGGGTTCCACTGGACTCTGTGCACACTACACCTCATTTTGGTATAGTATATACAGAGCCAGCTACCTACACTTGTGCACACACCACTCCAATTGATCATATTAATAATCACTGATTGTCTTCATTGTTGCAATATTTAGCTGCTGAGTCTAAGAGATGTGATTCCGCAAGGCATTTATCCTAAGCAGCTCTGCGTTTACCGAATTCCACTCACAGGATGCAGTAAGACCACTAACAACATTCCACATCACTAGGCTAGAGGCTATCATTTCTTACAAAAAAGGAAAAATGCATTAGCACTGAATGCACTTTAATGTAAGGATATATCTGCATGTGTACATGCTCAATCCCTTGTTTTAATGGGAACCACTTCTCTCATCAAAGTCCTGCTGCCCGTCTTGCTACCCAGCCTCTCTCCCTCTAGGAATATCACCCACAAACTGACTGCATTATAGAGAGCAACTTGGGTGAAGCTGCTTTAACCTAAAAATTGTAAAAAAGTGGGTAACCCCAATAAACCCTTGAAGGCTTGGGCAATAAAATCAAAAATAAGTTGGGGAGTGCCTACAAGGGATTTTATTCATAATCTTAGTTGAATACATTTTTATAACACAATCATTTATGTTCACCCTTGTCAGTGATGAACTTGTGATTGAAACATGCCAGAGGAGAATTTCTTTGCTTTTGAATAAATCAATTATCATACAGATATGAACTGTATAACAAACGGGGCAATCTTTTCTTCAAAAAAACATATATTTAATATATACACAAATGAAAACAAAGGGAATTAAATTTAGAATCAACCACACATATTGTTCAAGGTATTGCAATTTAACCTACAAAACAAATATGTAAACATCTATTCCAAAAATCAACCAAGGTAAACGATCTGACAAAACAGAAAACGGTTCCTTGAAATCAATGAAAGTTACAGGAAATAGATGTGCTGTCGACGTTTCGGTCTATGTTGGCAGTGAGACCGTTAGACCTTCTTCAGGACGTGAAGTTGATTGTGAAACCACAACATACCATTCTCAGATTTCTTATAGGAAGTGGCGCGCTCAATAGAGTCAAGGCGGGCAAAAAAGTTCTCTGTATGATTAAAAGACTATCTGTAGCCAAATTAACGTTACTGTCAGGCACGTATCCACTTAAAACTTGCGGACATGGACTGCAGAGTGCAATGATTTATGCGGCGTCTTTAGAGAAACTAGTCTTGATCCATACGTTCTCAAAACGTGCAATCTACCGGTTAGGAGTTCTAACCGGTAACGTTAATTTGGCTACAGATAGTCTTTTAATCATACGGAGAACTTTTTTGCCCGCCTTGACTCTATTGAGCGCGCCACTTCCTATAAGAAATCTGAGAAGGGTATGTTGTGGTTTCACAATCAACTTCACGTCCTGAAGAAGGTCTAACGGTCTCACTGCCAACATAGACCGAAACGTCAACAGCACATCTATTTCCTGTAACTTTCATTGATTTCAAGGAACCGTTTTCTGTTTTGTCAGATCGTTTACCTTGGTTGATTTTGGAATAGATGTTTACATATTTGTTTTGTAGGTTAAATTGCAATACCTTGAACAATATGTGTGGTTGATTCTAAATTTAATTCCCTTGTTTTCATTTGTGTATCTATTAAATATATGTCTTTTTGAAGAAAAGATTGCCCCATTTGTTATACAGTTCATATCTGTATGATAATTGATTTATTCAAAAGCAAAGAAATTCTCCTCTGGCATGTTTCAATCACAAGTTCATCACTGACAAGGGTGAACATAAATGATTGTGTTATAAAAATTTATTCAACTAAGATTATGAATAAAATCCCTTGTAGGCACTCCCCAACTTATTTTTAACCTAAAAATAGCAAACCGAATTGGCATATCGGCAAATGGGCATGACAAAGCAGCAATTACTGACTAGTAAGACAAGAGTTGAAAGACATTGAAAGGTTAGAGCACAGAAAACTTCTGGTTTATGCACATCTTAGGAGCAATTACTCAATGTCAAGTCCCGCGACCACACGAAGGTGCCAGGTATTGGGGTCTGTTCAAGCATTAACGCAGATTAGTGTTTGTTAAGTGGTCACCGCGGCCCATACACAAATAACTGTAGGAATGACTTTGGACAAGAAGGTTTTTTAGATATTTATTTGAGAGCAAGCTGGTAGCGTCCTCTCACCACCAGAATACCTTCTAACTGACACACCTGATCCCTTCCATCACCACATTCCAGAACCTGACACAGACAGGATACCTAGACACAGGTAACCTGGATACCACATCTCCCCTCTTTGCCACAACTACAATAACTTAATAATTAATACAATAAATAAGCGCTATACAACTAAAAGGTAGCTATATTCAAATAAAACCAGAACATTGTTACATTCAAATTGATGCCACACATAACTTCCTAATTAATCAGAACCATAAGCAATTAACAACCGAAGGATTGTTATATGCAAATTGATAAAAATGTTACATGCAATATGATACCAACCCCATCTCGCTTCTTTAATATACAATCACATTATGAAATTATTAAATATTTTGAGAAACACAATGGATATACCCACTCGACCTCAACTCAGTAGTGTTAGTAACCGGAGTGTGGATACCCCCACCACCACTCCCAATTCCTTCTCTTAAAAGTAAGTGTACTTACATCCCTGGTTGCATTTGCAACTTCCCCCCACATCCATTCCATGGAATGTGAATTGTCACCTTGCCCCCTTTTAGAAAATTGCCAATCAAGAACTTCATTGCATCTGGATATTCTATTAAAATGTCATATCTTTTTGTCACTTAATAAAGCAGATTTAGCACATACTTCTATGACCTGCAATGGTTCTGAAAACTTGCTACATCCTTTCCTTATTTTGTGGCCCAACTTTACCCTCACTCAATCGTCAGGTGCCAAATACATATCCTTCACACTATGCTTTTTGTCATAGTATGTTTTGTACAAATTCTGCATTTTCATCAGATTGCTTGTCACTACGGAAGGAGACCATTAGTTAGAAATTCTCATATTCCTCCAAGCCATATTCTCTTTTGTAAATGGTTCTCTTCCTTTCAGAATTCTAAATGGGCTGTACCCCGTCCGTGGGTTTTTTCCTATGCGCCCAGACCATGCTGTTCCACTCCTTCACCCAATCTCTACCTGTATTAATGGCCGATTGCACACTGCCCATTACCACTCTGTTGAAGCGTTCTACGATGCCATTCCCAGCTGGATGATAGACGGGTTTTCTTCCCTGTAACTCCATTCTTGCATACTTTTTGGAAATAAATTGCAGACCATTATCACTTAGAATGGACTTTGGAATCCCTTCTCTTAAAAATATCTTCTCTAGGAAGGAAACTAACGCATTGGCATCAATTACATCCAATACTTAAATTTCAGGCCTTTTGGAGTAATGGTCGATGACCACAATGACATATTTGGATACACCTCGGTCGTCTAACATAGGTCCCAGAATGTCTGTGCTCAAGACTTCCTGTGGATACTCCAGGCACGTCCGGTCACCCAGAAATGTCCTGAACATGGACTGTGATTTATCCAAATTTGCACATAACTGGCAATTATTTACAAATCTTTCCATGTCCACATCTATGTCAGGTAGTAAGGAGAACAAGGGTACCCCAATATATGAACCGGGGGTAAGGAAATATTTAGAGAAACAATGGTTCTTATGTGGCCCAAAAAGGTCCAAATTGAAGTAACCCAGCTAGGGGGCACTAGGTTTTTGAGTAGAACTAAATTCTTAGAAGAGAGCGGTAAGTAATATACTAGGGACATGTAGGTCAGTGTATGAGAGAAATTTATTCCACAACAATAATATATATAAGTGCTCACACATCAAGTGACAATAAGCGTGACGTGACAGGTGAAAGTGAAATTAAAATAAAGACATCGCATTGACAACAATACTAGAAAATCCTTTAGAAGATTTTTACAGAGTAAAAGGAGTTCTTGTTGTAGGGGGTCGACGAGCGTTTCGAACTCAATTATTTGAGTTCATCTTCAGGACATACAAGGTGAGCAAGCTGAATTGATCGATATTGCTGTAGCGAGAAAGGTTCCTTTGATACAATGAGCTCAGCTGAAATTAATATCTGGGACTCGAGGAATTTGGAAGGGCAGCTGGCCGTCGAGTGATTCCAAGCAGCGCCGAGGATTTTGAAGTTTAGATGAACACAGGGCTGTTAATGGGAGCCTGTGGGGAGAGAGCAGAGCCTGTCCTGCTGCTACTGTGGTCCGCGCTAAGTGCCTGATATTAATTTCAGCTGAGCTCATTGTATCAAAGGAACCTTTCTCGCTACAGCAATATCGATCAATTTCACCTGTCACGTCACGCTTATTGTCACTTGATGTGTGAGCACTTATATATATTATTGTTGTGGAATACATTTCTGTCATACACTGACCTACATGTCCCTAGTATATTACTTACCGCTCTCTTCACATCTATGTCAGGCCACCAATAGGTTTATTTCCCTCTTCTTATCAGTTTAAAAATACCAAGGTGTCCTTCCTGGTTTATGCATAAAATTCTCAATCTCAGTTATTTAGGAGGTACTAACCTGTCCCCTCTGAGAACATAACCTGCTTCTCTAAGGGACAGTTCATCTTTAATTTCCCATTTCCCACAATCTCTTGCATTCATCATGTAACATCCTAATATCTGACCAACCATTGATGATGAATTGTTTGACCAGTACCAATGTTTCATCGCCTTTATATTTTGCTTCCCATTCCTCATTTAATATAGCCTCTTTGCCATCCTCAATCATTGAAGCACCGTAGCCCTCCCACTCCTCAATTACGTGTTACTACAAAGGCAAAGGAGAAGGCCTTTTTGTTCCTTTTCCCAGGCAGGAATTCAACATCATACCCAAAATCCAGTACCCTCAAAGTCATTCTTGCAATATGTGGCATAGTCCTGATAATGTCATTAGATGTAAGGACCTTCACCAGCGGTTTATGGTTCGTACGGAACATTTCCATCACCCATACTGCAGCTAACATTTATTTCTCGATCATCGAGAACATTTTCTCTGCAGGGGACAATCAACGGGAAGTGTATGCCACTGCACCCCAGCTGCTTTGGAATACAACCGCTCACTTCATCTGACAGTGCACCCACAAAATTCCCATCTTCAGCTTGCTCTCCACCTTGCAGGCTCTCCGAGTCTTCCAGTAATCAAAAAAAAGTTTACAGTTAGTTGCCAATTTGTAGGAACAATGCTGACCAAGAAGATAAATTGTATATTTATTTGAGAGTAAGCTGATAGCTTCTTCTCACCACCAGTATCCCTTCCTACTCACACTCCCTGCTCCCTTCCATCACCACATTCCAGAACCTGTGATATCCCATTACCCAGACACAGGTAACCTGGATACCACAATCACCCATAAATCCTTTTTTCATGTCTGTCATCTATCTGAGATCAATACACGACTGAGGCGGCTATACCTATATGAATCAAAAGAACTATATGCAGGCGACCGCTGCCTTTAGAAAAGACTTCAGTGACCCCTGTAGATGCACTTGCCTGCTCTACCTGAAAAGATGCTGGGACAGGTGGACGTGCTAGAGGTGTAGTGCTATGGGCAAGTCCAAGATGGCCACTTTGCCTCTCTCTCTGCTGCAGGATCCCATTCCTGCTTCATCATGGAGTTGCTGCTCGAGGGTAGTCCAAGGAGTGACATGTGGTAGTGCACCTGTTGTGACCGAGGGGGCAGTGAGTGGGAAAGGGTTGGAAGTCATAAAACGTTTGCTAAATGAAGGCAGCACATCCGCCCAGCTCAGTGACTTGGTAGCCTGCCCACACCCGATGATACAGACCCAGGTGGGAGACTCGGGCTCTCCGGGACGTGAACAGGAGTGGCCTGTACTATAGAGGGAAGTAGACTTCAGAAGGGGTCTGTAATGGTACCTGCAGTAGATGTGGAGCCTTGTCCTTGAAGGCACAGGGCAGATTACAAATACATATTGGAGGGAATACAGCTAGCTCATAGAACTTCAGGAGCACATGGAGACTTCTAGGCTAAGATAACCAAACACTAAGAGGGGCAAATGGAGGTCCTGGTATCTACTTGCCCATAACGTTCTGAAAAGAGAGGCAAGGGGTAGATTCACATCGATACTTTGTGGGTGTAACATACACACAGAGATGCTGCCACAAAGCTATATGTGAAGAGTCATCAGCACAGCAGTAAATGCTATTACTGGCCAGACTGATGGAGGAAACCCAACAAGTCATGTCTGGAGCTCTGATGGTGTTCTAGTTGGTAAGCTGTGATGAAAAATCCTTTGGGTATGTCTCATCTATAGTATCGCTATTGCCTACAAAGACAAGTATGATGCTGTCTTTATATTGTAACCTACTCATACTGGCTCACTGCCCTGCCACAAGTCTCAACAATGTTTTGAAGCTCTCAGCCGTCAGATACCACCATGACAAGCCATAACACTTGTATCCTCCTAGATGGGCAGAGAAAGAGGTGCACACTTGATAGAACACAGGCTGGACAAATAGGTTTCTTTCAGAGCAAATCATTGAAGGGCGCGTCAAGTACACTGCTAAAGGAAGGGAAGGCATGCCACTCTAAGCTAATGGCAGAACCAATACTGAGAGAGGTGCTTTAAGAAGTGAGAGACTCAAAACCCACTCTAGAAAGCAAGATAGATACAATCAACATCAAAATTAACTTGCTTAGAACCAATTTATGGAAAATTGGTGGCAGAAAGGGATAAAATGAACATACACTGTTGGCCGTTACAACAGAGGTCAAACGTTATAAAAGTGATATTGAACATTCAATCAGAGAATAAGTTAATGCAAGTCCACCGAGAAAATGCCAAGGGATGAACAAGAAGAAATAATATAAAAATAGTAAGGGTGTTTGGACCTGTCATCCTTAGGGTGGTCTTCCCCCAACTTCTTGCCTGCTTACCTCCACGTTTTGCTGTATCTTTTTTGTTGGCCTTAGTGCTCTGAGCACTCTACCACTGCTAATCAGTGCTAAAGTGCATGTGCTTCTCCCATAAACATGTTGACATTGGTGTATACCTGATTGGTATGTTTAGTTTACCTGTAAGTCCCTTGTAAAGTGGTACACCATGTACACAGGGCCTCCAATCTAAATGCTACTAGTGTGCCTGCAGCACTGGTTGTGCCACCCACACAAGTAGCCTTTCAAACCTGCCTCAGGCCTACCACTGCAGGGCCTGTGTGTGCAGTTCACTGCCACTTCAACTTGGTATTCAAAACCTCATGCCAAGTCTTAAACTCCCCTTTTATTACATATAAGTCACCCCTACGGTAGGGGCTAAATGGCCCTAAGGGCAGGGTGCTGTGTAACTAAGAGGCAAGAGATGTACTTTTAAGCTTTACATGTCCTGGCAGTGATAAACAACTAAAAGTAGCTATTTCATGTTTAATATCTTTCGAATGGTGGGGATAAATTCTTTCAAATGGTAGAGTTGGATTTGACAGAACCATTTTAGAAATGTCACTTTTAGAAAGTGGACATTTCTCTGCTCTTAACTTTGCTCTGTGTACCTGCAGCCTGTCTCCAATACACATTTAGGTTGGGTGACAGCTACACTTTGTGCATTCCCTCTAGACAGCCACAGCACAGGAAGGGCTAAATGTGACAGGGGATTCATCTGCATACTGATAGCCTTCCTGGGCAGGAAGGGGGAGAGGTGGCTCACACTTACATCTGAATAAGTTGTGCCCTGTTCTCACACAAAGGGCTGGGTTACCCCCTACTGGTAGTCTGGAGCCAGGGCTTGGCTGAATAGGATCCTTATGCACTTCAGAGAGTTCCTTTGAAGTCACCCCCTACATCAAAGGCACTTTTGGGTATAAGTACTAAGGCTCTGGCCCTACCAAATCAGTACACTACCGGACCTGGAAAGAACTCTGCAGGAGATAAAGGCTGCTGTGCTATTAGGATTACCTCTTTGCTGTGACTGACTGTCCTGAGGAACTGCTTCTCTGCTTTGCGGAGCTGTCCTGCTGCTGGCTGATCATTTCCCTGCTGCGAACAAGGACTGCACCCAGAGTGACTCCAAGGGCTTACTGGCTTGCCCACCCCCACTGTTTTCTTTGAAGTCCCAGGCTCATAAAGGACTTCCTACCTCCCCTGATGTTGCTGCAGACTCTACATTCTGTGAATCTCGCTGAGGGCAGCCCAACACTGTCTGAACTGCACCAGGGGCTCTACAGCCGACCAGTGCTTTGCTTTTAAACGTGCACTGTTTCACAGTAGACCAGTTCTTCAATCTTAGACCTGCAACGCTCTATAACGACGATCAGCGCATACCACCAATTGACATCTATCTTCCAGATGCCTCATTGCCGAGGGAAGCCCTTTCCACAGACCCAGCTGTTTGCTGTGGTAATCTCTGTGCCAATGCGTCAGCTCCGCTCACGTGAGCAGATTCAACGCTATGCACTGGCTTCACCAGCTCACCTGTGCCCCAAGGGAAATCTATTCTCTGGGAGCTCCAGTGACAGGGACCCCGTCCCATGTGGTCATCACTGCTATGACTCCCAAATTAAGGTACTGTGGGCCAGACCCATGAGGTCTTCCAAGTCGAGGCCTGCGCTTTCAGGTGGCTGAGATTCTCCTGGTTCCCTGGCCCCGAGGGACTTGTGGCGCACTGCCCTACAGGCTCCTCATGTTAAAATACTATTTTTGGCCATAACACTGCAGGGAAACAACCACCAATCATCCCTACTTTGCTTTGTGTTATTTCTCGCCAGTTCTAAACGTGACCTGATAATAATAAGTGCTGTTTAGAACTGTGTTTTCTTCGATACAGAAAAATGCATATCTCATTACCTACTCATTGGATTTTAGTAATTTAAGTCTTATTTACATGACATAAATACTCTTTATTTTTCTAAACCAGTGTGGAGTCTTTTTGTGGTGTTTTCATTGTGTTACTGTGTGTGTTGCACAAATACTTTACACGTTGCCTTTATAGATAAGCTTGACTGCTTAGTGCCAAGCTATCAGAGGGTGAGCACAGGTTATCTTATTGATTATCTAACTTAGCCTGACTAGAGTGGTAGTTTCTGTCTTGACTGGGTACATACCTCAGACAACCAGGAACCCCATTTCTAACATTGGAGGCAGCTGTGGAATAAGACATTTGTTTGTGCATTTCATATAGTAATTCAGGGTTCAATGCAAATCTATACTTAGATCAATTCAAACCTATTCCTCCTGATTGGCATAAAATGGTATCTGTCCTGTGCTAATTGGCCTTTTTTAATTTTCAACTCTCCCTGATTGGTCTTTTGATTTTTTCTGCTAAACATGTCTCAATCTGGAGAAGCAGCACCTGGAGGTAGTCTTTGGTGGAACATGCCAGGAGTGGGGAAGCGACATACATTTACATTAGAGATGGGGACCAGACCAACTACAATGACATGAAGGCCATATGTTTCAGAAAGTTTAGTTTGACACCTGAATGTATAGGTAACAGTTCAGGTCTAGTCACAAAGTCTCTACAGACATGGGTGGATTTCCTGGACTATGCTTGTAAGGCATTGAAGGACTGGTTGAGGGGCAGCAAGTTTGATGATTTTGAAGGGTTGTACAACTTATTTTTGAAAGAGCACTTATTGATAATTGATTTCAAGAGCTGTACCAAAACCAGGTGGATAGCAAGCTGACTGACTCTAGGAAGCTTGCTGAGGAGGTGTACATCTGGGTCAGCATCGGAGTGACCAAGATGGTATCTGGGTGGGACTTCGAAAAGGGTGGTCAGGGTTCCTAACAGAAGAAAGTGGGGGGAGATAAAAAGAAGGAGTCCTCTAAAGGCCCCCAAAATGACTCACAGGAAAAGGGTCTGGTTCTCATTCCCAATCTGGCCACTAAAAACAAAACTACTCTGACAAACCTCAGCAACCCAAAACTCCCAAGTGCTATGAGTGCGGTGAGTATGGACACTACGAACGGGATCCCAAGTGTCTAAAAAAAGCACACCCTCCAACCTGTTATGGTTCAGCAAAGCAACAGTGCTCTTAAAACTGAATAGCATAAAGGAACACCATTGAGCACAAAAATAAAAAAGAGAACTACTGAGGATAAAAGTTTGGTTTTTATAAGTATTCTCCTTTCATGCACATTTTATGTTAATCATGTTCCTCCTCGTGCTAGGTTCATTATTAGTGCAATGTGAACTGTAACGGATGACAGGTGCTGCACAAAACAGTTGCTACACGTGAGAAAGCAAGCAGGATGAACTGAACTCACACCTCGTGCTGCTCCAAACCGGCACACCCATCACATGTGAATCAGCATATAAATAAGAGCCGATACACAGCGCAAGCGCTTGGTCTTGTTTTACTCCAGAGAGCACTTACCTGCTATCCAGCCTCTCTTCGGTTCCTCGCTCTCGACTCCCCTTCCAGTGACCTCCTGCTTCGAGGCTGCCTTCCTTGTTTCCCAGGCGAAGGCCCCTTCTTCTCCACCTTTCTTCCCGTCCTGGCGGTTGGCCACGCCCCTTTTCCCTTTGACTGCATCCTCTTCACCTCCTAATGTTTCCGGAGCAGGAGGGCTAATTCCTAGAAACAAATAAAAGAAATTCAGAACAAGTAAGGTATTTTGTTTTTGGCAATTGGATTGGTATCTACTTTATTTGGCATATGCATTTGCTGATATAAACGATCGCAATAGGGAACAAAAAGGACTTTTGGAATGTATTAATTCTGAACTTTAGAGTGTTTGACATTGAGAGCAAGAGAAAGAATTGTACTTTTTGTGAACTAACAAAAACAGACGGAATAAGTAAGTCTTTACAATTTGATGTCTTGGGAACAATGGAGTAAGTTGAAAGTTTAACTAAGCTTGAGAGACTTAGTAACTACAGGTATTCTCATGTTTTTTATGTGGTTTATCTAGGTGTATCAGAGATTTTGCTGCTACGTCAAGTTCCTTATCAATAATTTTCACAATCTGCTATGAAGTTGTAATGCAAAAACAAAGACATGTCACGCCATTATCATTAAGGCATGTTGGTTTTATCACTTGCTATATAAAAGAAATGAAAGCATATTCAAGGTAATTTAAGTGATCACTGCTTCTTTCCTTCATAGATAGCCGCAATATTAATTTATCCTCATTTGATTGGTGAACACACTGACTCCAGAGACACCCTTATACTCCAGAGGGCAGAATCCAGACATCCATATCCTCCAGAGGGCAGAATCCAGTCCAGCTTGTTTATCTTTTTTCTTCCTTTTTCGTCCCAATCCCCTTCCCCTTGGGGTCTTCCCAGCCATCATTTTACATCTGTGTTGTTGTTGTCGGGGAAGACTCAGAGGGGTGTGGGGGCCGTTCATCTCCCCAAGGGAACAACCTGGAATTCAGGTGAGTGGCTTCATCTAATCTTAACAGAAGACTAAGCCACAAAAACTTAAGTTCCTTTTGGGAGACATGAATTCCGATCAGATAGATACACAAGCTATGGCTCAAGCACTTGATTTGGTCACAACACAAAACCAAGAGGTAGGACATATACTATAGAATTTACATATAGAAATGCAAAAACTTAGAGATTAAAACTCATCATTACGTGCTGAGTTAGTATGTTACAAACCACGAGTAAACCCATGGACAGACACAACACATAAGACTATGAGAAACCCATTCGATCAGGGGGCAGGGAGTAAAATGCCCTTGAATCATGTTAATCAAGATACTACTTCACCGCCTGTGCAGGTAACAGTTGCTGTGCCCACACCAGCTCCATTGGCTGCTCCTTTTTGGAGATAGTGCTGAATTCGCAGTATTTCTCAGTCAATGCCAACTTAATTTTTTATGTAAACCTCAGTCATTTCCCACTGATGCAGCAAAAGTAGCATTTGTTTTATTGTACTTGGGGGTGTTGCTGCAAATTGGTCCATCCCTTTAATAGACAGTAATGATCCCATCCTTTATAATTGGTAGGCATTTAAAACAACCATGACTAAATTATTTTCCAAACATATCTTTGTCCAAACTAGTGATAACAAATTACTCAATTTAAAACAAGGAACAAAAGATTTATTGACCTTTATAACTACTTTCAATAGACTCTTAGCTGAAAAACGAACCTCTTTATTTTATCGTGGATTAAGAGATGACTTAAAAGATGCATTGTCTCACATTGTAGAATTACCCGATGACTATTTTGATCATAGATTAGGAGAATGTAAAGGTCACGAAGTGACAATAAAATAATGGTAGTTAACAGACAGAAAATAACTTGATGCCAAACTTCCTGAACCACAACCCATGCAAATAGGAAGTATCAAGGTCCGTTATCCACTGAAGAAATAGAATGCAGGCGAAAGCTAAACCTCTGTCTATATTGTGGCAAATCAGGATACTTTGCTCGGGACTGCTTAGTAAGACCAAAACTCCCAAAGAAGTTCAATGGAATCTCCTCAGGAAAACTAAGTCTCTCACCAGGAAAAGGGATTGCCTCCTTGAAAGTTATAGAGTCCCAGATCCCCCATCAATTAACAAAAACAGTAACAAAAGTGCCCCGTCATTTCACCATTCAGGTTACTCTCATATTAAATAATCAACAGCGACATGTATTTTCTATTTTGTTGGATTCAGGTGCTACAGGTAACGTCTTCGATCTACAGTTAGCAAATGTATTAGGGATTCCTAAGATCCTCAAAGCAGCACCTGAACCCGTTAGAGCAGTTGATGAATCTGAATTGTCATCTGGATTGATTGCATATCAAACTTCACCAATTTCCTTAGTCTGTCTTAACGGACACACTGAATAAGTAAGTTATGATTTAATTGATACCCCAACGTATGGAGTGATTCTCGCAGTCCCATCGTAAGTTACTCACAATCCAAAGATTAATTGGGATCTTAGAACAGTTACTCTAGATTTGGAATATTGTCGTACTCATTGTTATCAAGAAGCCTTGGCTGATTGGGTGGCTCCATTGCATTGCGCAGTAACCGTTAACACTGTACCCCAAATTCCTGTCGAGTATGAAGAATATAGTGATGTGTTTGACCCAGTCATGGCAACTGCTTTGCCCCCACACAGAGCCTATGATTGCGGTATAGATATCATTCCTGGCACTACCTTACCAAGTAGTAGAATTTATGCACTTACGGAGTCTGAAACACAGTATTTACAACAATATCTTGATGAGCTTTTAGCTCTTGGCTACATTCGTCATTCTACCTCACCTGTTTCCTCACCCCTTTTCTTCGTCCCAAAACGGTATGGTGGCCTGAGGGCTTGTATAGACGATCGCGGACTGAACAAGGCAACTATAAAGAATAAATATCCATTACCCTTGACCCCTGTCTCATACGGGTCAAAGAGGGTGACGAGTGGAAAACAGCATTCAGAACCACATTTGGTCTATTTGAGTACACTGTCATCCCCTTTGGCCTGTGCAATGCTCCTGGGGTGTTTCAATATTTCATAAATGAAGTCTTACATGACTTTTTGAATATCTGCGTAGTAGTCTACATTGATGATATTCTCATCTATTCCAAAGACAAAGATGAGCATTTACAGCAGGTCCGGGCAGTCCTACAAAGATTAAGGGACAACCATTTGTTTGCAAAACTTGATAAATGCACATTTAATACTGATACTGTTGAGTTCCTGGGTGTCCTCCTTTCTCTAGAAGGAATAACTATGGATCCAAAGAAAGTAGCTGCAATTACTTGATTGGCCAGAACCTACTTCTATAAAGGAAATTCAAAGAGTACTGGGATTTGCGAACTTCTATAGGCATTTTATTCAGCAGTTTTCTGACACTATTGCCCCCATCATCCGCCTTTTGAGAAAAGGACAATCCTTTATATGGTCCCCTGAAGCAGCTCAAGCTTTTCAAACTCTCAAAAATAAATTCACATCCTCCCCCATATCAAGACATCTTGATCCAGATTGTCCTTTTTTTGTAGAGGCGGATGCCTCTCAGCTTCAAGTTGGAGGAGTTTTGTCACAGCGAGATCCCAACAATGGTAATATGTACCCTGTGGCCTTTTATTCTAAAAAATGACTCCCTGCAGAACAAAACTACACTGTGGCAGAGAGATAACTATTGGCCATGAAAATGGTCTTCACAGAATGGCGACACCACCTTATGGGCACAAAACACCCTGTAACCATATTCACTGATCATAAAAATTTACAATTTTTTAGCTCTGTAAAGGCCTTAACACCTTGACAGATGCCATGGTTACATTTTTTTTAGTGGTTTTGATTTTGTCATAACCTACCAGTCAGGGTCAAAGCAAGTGCAATCATACGTACTTTCTCACTTTGGACATAATACAGAGTCTAAGCAAGAGACATCTCCACCATCTGTCATACCTTCTGACAGAATAGTAGCAAATACCATAAATCATGACTTTATAACAATGGTAAAATTGGAAAGTCAAAAACACAACATACAAGAATGGTTAAAAAATCCTCAAAATAGCATAAAAGATGGTTTATTATATCACGAAACATGTTTATTCTTGCCCACTCAAACATTAAGAGATCACGTATTATCTCGGACTCATGATTCCTCTTTGGCAGGACATCCAGGTTTCCACAAGACACTCTTGAATTGCAAAAGACAATTTTGGTGGGATCTAATGATTAAGGATATTAAAGATTACGTTGTTAGGCGTCCTACTTGTGCTCAACAAAAACCCTTGCACCAATCACCTGCAGGGCTTTTGCAACCACTTCCTGTACTGCCCAGTCCTTCGCACACAATTAGTCTTGACTTCATAACCAATTTACCTCAAGCTCATGGCTACACTACCATTTTGGTTATCGTGGATTTGTTATGTAAACAGGCCCACTTTGTCCCATTAACTAAAATTCCAACTGCTATTAAATTCAGTTCCATTTTTATCCAACATGTAGTATGATTACATGGATTACCATCTAAGGGTATTTCAGATCATGGACGTCAATTCACACCAACATTTGGGAAATCTTTATGTAAAATCCTAGGAATGGAAGTAGCATTGTCATCTGCATTTCTTCCAGAAACAGATGGATGGATAGAAAGGGTAAATCAAACTCTTGAACAAGTTCTCAGATGTTTACTTACCACCATAACCAGTGAATGGGATGAAACCTTACCATTAGCAGAATTCATTTACAACAACAGTACACATTCTGCAAAACATTGCACACCATTTTATTTTCTAACTGAATATCATCCAAGGTCTTTACCAGTTTCCCTTCATACTTCACTAATCCCTGCAGTTACTGAACAATTGGAAATGATTCTAAAAATCCAAGAACAAGCACAAATTTGCTTAAACAAATATAAACAGAAAATGAAAACACAAGCAGATATAAAAAAGAGAACCAGCTCCCCAGTATAAAATAGGACAATTAGTATGGCTCTCTATAAAAAAAGTCTACAGATTGAAGGCCCCCGAAAACTGCAACCTCGATATGTAGGTTCTTTTCCAATTACTAAGATTTTGAACCCTGTCACGGTCCAAATAAAATTACTCCCTGAATATCCTGTTCATCCTACCTTCGATGTCTCTTTACTAAAATCTCACAATCCAAAAAAGATCCTCCTCCCCCACCTATCCCTATCAATGGTCACTTGGAATACGAACTCAAGTGTATTTAACATTAAAAAATAACAAGAGGACGTCTATTTTACCTAATAGCATGGAAAGGGTATGATACAAGTGAAAACTCTTGGGAACCAGCTTCCTTTATTCATGCACTTCAATTAATCAGACAATTTCATATTAGATGCCCAAGGAAGCCCCGTCCTGTGGTGTGAGAAGTTGGCCTGGTATATGCTGTCCACTAACTAAAGTGGGCACCTTGCACCAGTCCAAACAACGCTTATGGTGATTTAAGAGGTCAAAGATAACCTTAGAAAGCTATCCAAGTGGTAGCTGTGAAGAGCTGCCTTCAGGTTTAGTCTTGAAGGAATGTTAAGCAGCTTGTTTTACCAGGATGCAACCTTATAGTATTGGTTAAATGAAAGGAGAACCACACAGTAGTTATAAAAATATGTATTTATTAATATAACACTATTTAGTACGACACCGGATCTCCTACATGGAGATAATCACAAAGCACACAATACCGTAGCACAGAAATGAAAGTAAATAGCACAAATACACAGTGGGCCCCGGGGGGGACCAAACCATATACTAAAATAGTGGCATAAGAACCACGACTCGAGTCAAGACAGTGTCTAGAGGTTGTAGAATCACTGGGACCCCAAGGAACCACAAAAGGTGAGTAAGTAGGGACAACCCCATGGAGGACGGGTGCAGTGTGGGACCACAACTGCGTGCTCCGTACAATTCTATGGGGAAGTCAAGGTAGACGTTTTAGAGTTTAAGAACCCTTCCCCGTGGACTTCGAAGAAACCCCGTGGAAGATAGGAGGTTGGAGAGCCACCCCACCCATGGATACCGAGGTACCTAAGTTACCTATCCCAGGAAAGCCGGGTGCATAGGTCTGGAGTGGCGTCGGAAACCGCTGTCGAACCCAATGGAGGACTTGGAAGAAGAGCCGCTGCTGGAAGGAAGAAATGTGTCCATTGGAATCCAAAGGTGGATCCTAGTTGAAGAGTACTTGTAAGCAGAGGGGACAGAGTCTGGGTCCCTCAGGAGTGACCAGGGGCTCTGAAGACAAATGCCCACCAATGTCGAATTGACTCTGCAGCCACGGGGACCAGGAGAAATCGAGGACAACCAGGAGCCGGATACAAGCTGTCCCACAAAGGATGTTGAGTGCTGAGGGGTCGGTGTCTGGCAGGAGCACCAACAAGCCCTGGCAATGGCAACCCACGCAGAAGGTCAAGGATGGTTACGGTTTGGACCAGCAAGGTCCAGGAGACTCACCAAAGCAAGGAGAGTCAGGGCAGGCCTGGAGCAACCAGGGGAGCCCAAGAAAAGCAAAGTTGACCCTTAAGTGGATGCACAGGCCGGAGGCACAGGAGTCACAAGAGGACCTCGAGCGATTTCACCAAACAGCAGCCCACGGAGCACTCGGTGTGAGGAGGCCAGAGTTCTTGGTAGGAAATGGTGCCAGATGCTGGGGCTACTAGGAGCCCAATGCACTTGTTTAAGAAACGCCAACAAGCATATGCACTTGCAAATGTACGTGGTGCACAGGGGTTCAAGTATTGCAGCCCCCACGAGGGATTCTGACCTCAAACTAAGTAAGAGGGCAGCTGAGACCTCGAGGGACATAGAAACCCACCTCCTGTGTTGCTGAAGCCTTTGGAGTCTGTAGGAGCTCAGGGTCAGCAGACTGGTCAGAAGTGTTGTGGTGCTTGCGAATGCAGGGGAGTGACTCCTTCACTCCAAGGGAGATATCTTCAGTTGTCCTTGATGTGCCACAGGTCCTGCACATATACTGTATGGTGCACGGGCACAGACAATGCTTCAGACTGAGAGGGAGATGAAGTTGGGCCCAAACGAAGTCCAGCGAAGTCCAGAGTGTCCAGACGGTCAAAGTTCAGTGGTTTCTGTTTCAGAAACTTGTCCACGTCGAATCTAGGGTCCTACAGCCAGGTAAGCCCTTTTGTACCCAAGGGAGAGGGTTGGAAAGATTCAGGGGACCCTCCCAGGGAAGGGTCTGGACAGTGGGGAGGTTACTCCCATGTCCTTTGTCCAGTTTCGCGCCAGAGCAGGAGCCAACAGCTCCCAGGACTGGTTTGAACTGGACTATGCAAAGGGACACCAAATGGTCCCCTCATGCAGACTTTCGGTCGCTGGCAAGCGCACCCACCCAGCCCTAATACACTAAATCCTGTCTGGGAGGTGGTCACACCTCCCTGTGACAGGATGCCTATTGTCCTGCCTTCCCCTGCTTGAGCTTGGCTCAGCAGCAGGAGGGCAGAAATGTGTCACTGGTCGGCAGCAACCATTTTGTGCTGCCCAGGACTAGAAGGCTGGGACCAGGAACACCAGGGACCCAACGAAGCTCACTTCTGAGGGGTGGAATCATACTTCCTACACCAGTTACCGGTGTGGGGGTATGATTCCACAATGTTTGACTTCAAACACGATAGGGTTACTTTCAGCCATTTTAGAGTTGGTCATCATGCGGTCGCATAATGCCACTCTATATGTCGTAAATGGCTGATGCACTGACAACCCGGGAGAATGGACTCCGTAGGCTGCAGGGGTGTCCTGCTCATGTAGTGGCACCCTCCCACTTAGAACCAAGCACCCTGCCTTCAGGATTGTTAAGGCCTGCTATAGGGGTGACTTATAGGTTTTAAGTGCAGTGACCATTAGATATAGTAAACCTATATCTTAAGTGAGTGTTGCATGCACCAATCTTATACAGGCTGCAATGGCAGGCCTGTAGGTTCCATTTTGCATGGCCTCTCATGGGTGGCATAATACATGCTTCAGCCGAGGGGAGGCCTCTGGGGTACCTATGCCTGGGTACATGGGTACCATATACTAGGGACTGGCAAGGGTACCCCAGTATCCAATCTGGAGTGTACCAAAGTACATAACATAACAGTTTAGGGAGAAAGCAGATAGACTGAGGTCGTTATTAGCAGGATCCCAGTCAGACTAGTCAAAAACCAGCACAGCACAAGGCAAAAAGTGGGGGTAACTATGCAGAAAGATCCTACCTTCCTACAGGTGGTGAAGAGACCTTTGGGAGGGGCGACTGTTATGGTTCAGCAAAGCAACAGTGCTCTTAAAACTGAATAACATAAAGGAACACCATTGAGCACTAAAATAAAAAAGAGAACTATAGAGGATAAAAGCTTGGTTTCATACGTATTCTCCATTCATGCACATTTTATGTTAATCATGTTCCTCCTCGTGCTTGGTTCATTAGTAGCACAACGTGAACTGTAACGGATGACAGGTTCTGCACAAAACAGTTGCTACACGTGTGAGAGCTAGCAGGATGAACTGAACACACACCTCGTACTGCTCCAAACCGGCACACCCATCACGTATGAATTGGCATACCAATAAGAGCCGATACACAGAGCAAGCGATTGGTCTCGTTTCACTCCAGCGAGCACATACCGGCTATCCAGCCTCTCTTCGGTTCTTCGCTCTGGACTCCCCTTGCAGTGACTTCCTGCTTCGTGGCTGCCTTCCTTGTTTCCCAGGCGAAGGCCCCTTCTTCTCCACGTTTCTTCCCGTCCTCGTGGTTTCCTCTGACTGCATTCTTCTTCACCTCCTAATGTTTCCGGAGCAGGAGGGCTAATTCCTAGAAACTAAGAAAAGAAATTCAGAACAAGTAAGGTATTTTGTTTTTGGCAATTGCAGCACAAAGAAAAAGCAAAATCTTCAGGAAAGGATTGGTATGTACTTTATTTTGCATATGCATTTGCTGATATAAATGATCGCAATAGGAACAAAAAGGACTTTTGGAATGTATTAATTCCGAACTTTAGAGAATTTGACATTGAGAGCAAGATTTTTTTTTTACTATTTGTGAATTAACAAAAGAGACAGAATAAGTAAGTCTTTACAATTTGATGTCTTGGGAATGATGGAGTAAATTGAAAGTTTAACTAAGCTTGAGAGACTTAATAACTACAGGTATTCTCATGTTTTTTATGTGGTTTATCTAGGTGTATCAGAGACTTTGCTGCTATGTCAAGTTCCTTATCAATAAGTTTACCAATCTGCTATGAAGTTGTAATGCAAAAACAAAGACATGCCACGCCCTTATCATTAAGGCATGTTGGTTTTTATCACTTGCTATATAAAAGAAATGAAAGCATATTTCAGGTCATTTAGGTGATCACTGCTTCTTTCATTCATAGATAGCCGCAATATTCATTTATCCTCATTTGATTGGTGAACACACTGACTCCAGAGACACCCTTATTCGCCAGAGAGTGGAATCCAGACATCCTTATCCTCCAGAGAGTAGAATCCAGTCCTGCTTGTTTATCTTTTTTCTTTCTTTTTCGTTCCAATCCCCTTCCCCTTGGGGTCTTCCCAGCCACTTACATCTATGTTGTTGTTGTCGGGGAAGACTCAGAGGGGTGTGGGGGCCGTTCATCTCCCCAAAGGAACAACCTGGATTTTAGGTGAGTGGCAATGGGTCACCATCAATGGGCAAGGTATTGAGGCTCTGAGGGACACAGGTACCAGCATGACTATGGTAAGGTGTCAGCTGGTTTCCCCAGAGAAGGTAATTTCCAATGTATTCCACCAAGTTGTGGTGGCTGACAACAGGGAGGGTCACTATCTAGTGGCCCTGGTTCCATTTGAGTGGGTGGGGTTACAGGTCTTTTGAAAGTTTCTCTGAGCCCTGCCATGCCTTTGGACTGTTTGTTGGGTAATGACCTTGAGCACACTATCTGGAAAGAAGTGGAGCTCAAGACTCATGTGGAGATGTTGGGGTTACCTGAGTAAATCTGTGATACAACAAGGTACATGGCTGCCCAGGAAGGGAGTCAAAAAGGGCTGGAGCCGAGAATAATGTCCCACTCAGCTGCTAAAAATTGGAAAGGCAGAAGGTGTGGGAAACCAGCCCCTGAATATAGCCCCAGTGAGATGGATGGGCCACTCTGGTGGCCACCCCAGAGTCTACTGAGGAGAACATTGTGACCATTTGTGACCTGCCTACACCTGCTGATTGGCATGTAGAAAGAGAACCCACCAAGGAGGAGTACTGTAGGGCACAGAGGGAGTGCCCAACCGTTGAGAGCATGAGGCACCAGGCTGAAGTCCAAGCAGCAGGTGATGTCTCTGGGAGCTATCACATTTACTGGGAGGACATCCTCCTTTACAGTGAGCCTAAGGCTCCTGTGCATAGGACATCAAGGGCCCTGGGCATCCCCCAATGCTACAGGGCATTCCTACTGTAGCTGGCTCACCAAATACCCCTGGCAGGACACTTGGACCAAGACAAGACCTTTGCAAGGATTGCTCCACAATTCTATTGGCCCAAGATCAGGACATCCTCAGATACATTCTGTAGGACCTGTGTGATGTGCCAGGCTAATGGGAAGACAGGGAAAAAGCTGAAAGCTCCCCTGGAACCACTACCCACCATTAGAACTCCCTTTGAAAGGGTGAGCATCGACATTGTTGGGCCTATGGATCCCCAAACTGCTTCAGGCAACAGGTTCATTGTGGTTCTGGTGGATCATGCCACCCAGTACCCAGAGGCCATCCCACTGAGGATCACCACTGCACCTGCGGTGGCAAAGACCATGATGGGGATTTATACCTGTGTGGGTTTCCCAAGGAAGTTGTTTCTGACATGGGCACAAACTTCATGTCTGTATATATGCAATCAATGTTGAAAGAGTGTGGGGTTACTTACAAGTTCTCCACATCTTAACACACCCAGGCAAATGGGTGTGTTGAGAGATTCAACAAGACCCTGAAAGGCATGATCAGAAGTCTGCCTGAGGGCCTGAGAAAAAAGTGGGATATCCTTTTGCCCTGCCTTTTGTTTCCCTACAGGGAGGCACCGCAGAAGGGAGTAGGCTTTCACGCCTTTGAGTTTCTATACGGTCACCCTGTCAGAGGTCCTTTCAGTTTGGTAAAGGAAGGCTGGGAGCAAGTTCCCAGGAAGGTTCCCCAGGATGTAGTGAGCTACATGCTGACCTTTCGCAGCCAAATGGCTAAGTTGCTTAAGCAAGTTTCTGACAACTTGGAAGCCAGTCAGACTGTACTGAATGAGTGGTTTCACCAAATTTCTACTACTGTGGAATTACAGCCTGGAAACAAATGTGGGTCGCGGAACCCGTGGAGCCCAGTGCCCTTCTGGACCGCTGGACTGGGCCTTATGAGGTAATTTAGGTAACCTACGTGGTGGGCCTTAAGACCCCAAGGCAACCCCACCGGGTACTTCACATCAATCGCCTCAAACCATACTTTGAGAGGTCAGAGCTCACCATGCTGATGGAATCAAATGACACAAAGGGTGAGGAGAGTTAACCTCTCCCTGACCTCTTGACCTCCAAGGAGAAGGATGAGTCTGTGGAAGTAGTAATCCTTTCGCCCACTCTGACTCCTGAGCAGCATCAGGACAGTCAGCAAGTGTTGGAACAGTACTCCTCTCTCTCCTCCCTTACTTCTGGGATTACCTACCTGTGTACATGATATGGACATAGGGGATATAGGGGACAACCTCCCTGTCAAGAATAAATCTTGCAGGTTGTCAAATAAGGTGAGGGCCAGCATCAAGAGTGAAGTCTCTAAGAAGCTGGAGTTGGTGGTGATAAAATCCTCAAGTAGACTCTGGTCCAGTCTTGTGGTTCTGGTACGAAAAAGCTGCCCCACCGAGCACCACACCTGAACTGAGGTTCTGTGTGGATTACAGAGGGCTAAATTCTGTGACCAAGACTGATGCTCATCCTATCCCTAGGGCAGAGGACCTCATTGACAGGTTAGGGGCTGGCCAGTACTTAAGTACCTTTGATCTTGCATCAGGGTACTGGCAGATAACCCTAACGGCCGGAGCCAAGGAGAGGTCAGCCTTCTCCACTCCAGAGGGCCACTAACAGTTTAGCTCTAACTCCTGTACAACAGAGAGACTACCACCAAATGCTGAGACAGTACTCCTCTCTGTTCTCCCTTTTCCCTGGGACTACCCACCTGTGTACCCATGATGTGGACACAGGGGACAACTTCGCTGTTAAGAATCCATCTTAAAGGTTATCAGATATGGTGAGATCCAGCATTAAGGAAGAAGTTTCCAAAACGCTGGAGTTGGGGGTGATAGAACCCTCCAGTAGCCTGTGGTCTAGTCCTGTGGTTCTGGTACCAAAAGCTGCCCCAACCAGCACCACATATGAACTGAGGTTCTGTGTTGACTAAACAGGGCTAATTCAGAGACAAAAATAGATGCTCACCCCATCCCCCGGGTTGATGAGCTGATCGACAGGTTAGGGGCTGGCCAGTCCTTAAGTACCTGTGATCCTACATCAGGGTACTGGCAGATCGCCCCAGCAGAGAAAAGGAGAGGTCAGCCTTCTCCACTCCAGAGGGGCATTATCAGTTTAGGGTGATGCTCTCAGGATTAAAGAACATCTCTGCCACCTTCCAGAGACTGGTGAACCACGTCCTTGCTGGTTTGGAGGCCTTCTCAGCTGCCTACCTGGATGGCATAGCTGGCTTCAGTAGCAGTTGGGAGGACCGCCACTTTCACCTGCGGGAAGTGCTTCAGTCTCATCAACAGGCAGGCCTGACCATCAAGGCCAGTAAGTGCTAGATAGGGCAGGGGTCTGTGATGTACTTGGGACGCCTGGTGGGCAGGGGGAAGGTGTAACCCCTTTCGGCCAAAATAGAAACCATAATGGCCTGGCAGCCCCCCAAAACCCAAACTGATGTCAGAACATTCTTGGGCCTCACTGGGTACTATGCGTGGTTTGTCAAGGGTTATGGTACCATTGTTGCACCCCTGACTGAGCTGACTTCCAAGAAGCGTCCTAGAAATGTGATTTGGACAGAGGCATGCCAAAAAGCATTTGACTCCCTGAAGCCAGCCATGTGCAAAGCTCCTCTGCACAAGGTCCCTGACTTCTCTAAAGAATTTATCGTTCAGACAGATGCCTCAGGGGATAGTATAGGGTCAGTACTTTCACAGCTCAGTGAAGAGGGCCTGGACCAACCTGTAGCCTTCAGCTCCAGGAGGTTACTGCCCAGGGAACAGAGGGGGAGTGCAATAGAGAGAGAACCGTTTGCTCCAGCCTGGGCACTGAAGAAGCTGAGGCCATACCTGTCTGGCACTCACTTCCTGATTTAGACTGACGACAGGCTCCTCAGGTGGCTCATGCAAATGAGGGGTGAAAATCCAAAATTGTTGAGGCGGTCTATTTCCCAAAAGGGTACGGATTTTAGGGTGGAACACAGACCAGGAGTAGAACACACCCATACTGACGGTGTGTCAGGTTCTTCCGCCTTAGTGATGAGAACTCCCTAGAGGTTGGGTAGCTCTCCCCACTTTCACCAGTACTTCACTTTTGGACCTGCATCACTCTATACCGATGATCAGCATGCAGAACCAATCGAGATCTATGTGTTTGTTATCTTCCAGATGCTGCAGCACCAATGGAAGCCCTTTCTGCAGCCCTGGCCAGTTGCCGTGGTATCATGAATCATCTCTGTGCCGACGTGTCAGCTCCACTCACGTGAGCAGATTCAACGCTATACACCAGCATCACCTGCTCACATCTGCCCCAAGGGAAATTGCCCCAGCTGTGAAGCAGCTTGGAACCACCGTTACGGCCTGTCACTGCAACACCTTCTTGTCTGGAAGTCCCATTGACATGGACCCTGTTCCACATGGTTCTCACCCCGAGACTTCCGAATTAAGGTACAGTGGGCCAGACCCACGAGGTCTTCCAAGCCGAGTCACACCTTTTCAGGTGGCTGAGATGATTCTCCCCGCTCCTCAGTCCTGAGGGACCCATCACGCCTGTTAAAATACTGTTTTTGGCCACAACACTGCGGGAAAACAGCCACCAATCTTCCCAACTTTGCTTTGTGTCATTTCTCACCGGTTCTAAATGTGAGCTGATGATCATAAGTGCTGTTTAGCACTGTGTTTTCTTGTAAAATGCATATCTCATGAACTACTTATTGAATTTTTGTTTTTTTGGTCTTATTTAAATCTGGTAAATACTCTTTATTGTTCTAAACCAGTGTGGAGTCTTCTTGTGGTGTTTTCATTGTGTTACTGTGTGTGTTGCACAAATACTTTACACATTGCCTTTATAGGTAAGCTTGACTGCTCTGTACCAAACTACCAGAGGATGAGCACAGGTTATCTTACTGTGTATCTAGCTTACCCTGACTAGAGTGATAGTTCCTGTCTGGCCTCGGTGCATACCTCAGCCAACCAGGTACCCCATTTCTAACAGGGTGCCTGAAGGTAGAGAGAGGCAGAGTGTAGGCTCATGTCTGCAAGCCTGGCTCACCACAGATCTTCAGACTAAAGACTTATTGTGCTTCTTCTCGGTTGAGAGGGCATAGAAAGATCCTTTCCCCAGCCAAAAACAGAGATGAGGCAACAAAGGGCCATATCATATCCACGGGGCATACAAGGGTTATTGGGACACAAATGTAGCATGGGAGGCCATTTGCCACTGGTGTCCTCATGTCTGTTCTGCTATGGCTCTTCAAACTGAGTCAAGTACAACCCTTTTCACACTTGACTGGCAGGGTAGCAAAGGCAAGCAGTCTCATGCTTCAGAGGGAGGTTGTGTGGGGGGGGCACAAGCTCCGAACTCAGCCCCCATTCAACAGATGCAGTAGCTTTAATGTCCAGCCAAATGCTTATCTTTTTAGTCAAACAAAGTACATTTTAATATCATGGCAGTATTTAATACTGTACAGTTCTGTCCAGTACAGAGGGTAGTGATCTTGGTCATGATACTTCCTTATGTCACAACACCCACTGCCACCCTGCCGACCCTTGAGAAGCATGTCCTCTCAGCAATTGTTGAAGAAGTATGAATGGGCCTCCAGTAGATATTCTGGTGCCCCACAAGAAAAATGTGAATTCAGCTCACATGTATTGGGTAGTCTTATCCTGTGTAGTGCAGTAGGTGGGAATATGGGACCAGATGTACTAACCTATTTTGCTGTCACAAGCAATCATATTGGCGTCATAGTGGAGGACCTGGAAGTGGTGCAGATGAACTGCTCATACCAGCAGACTGAGTGAGGAACACGGTCACCACCCACGTTCCTGTGCCACTGAAGAAGATGCCACTGGTGCGATCCTGCTGAATGCACCATTTTGCTCTGCATCAAGAAAAATCTCCACTGAGCACCTGAATGCACAAAGATAAACTTGCCATTATTAAGTTGCCATTAGTCAAGGTACTCGGTGCCTCAAGAATAGATTTAACTGACCTACAAATTACCTGACATGGTAATCACTTAATGTACTTGCCCCTCTGTCTTATATTTCCTTATGTCTGTACATCTAAATAGTTACAGTAGATATTGGAAGGCACCCTAGAACTTGGCTAAGGCACTGTAGATTGTGAAGCAATTAACTAGATCCAGTAGCTTGGAATGTAGAAACATGTAGCTGATAACCATCAAAATGGATAATATTTTGTTTTGCTGTGACTGTAAAGTGTTTTCTCTTTACTAAGCTAAGCACTCATCTGGACAGTGAATTATTAAGTCTGTTATTTAACTTTTTGACTTCTGAATTTCTGCCCCCCACACTACCTCCCTGAGAAGCCTTTGACTGCTCTCCCTCGCTAACTTAAGAGTCATATGAAGAAGAGGTGTACTTCGCCAAGTTTACAGCCGTAGTAGAATGGACCGAAGGGCACCCAACACACAATACCATGGGGCAGATTTACAAGAAAGTGACGCATCTGTAGAGTTGCGTCACTTTCTCTGCGCCACCCTGAGAAACCCTTGCGCCATCATGGATGCGCCGTATTTACAATACGGCGCACCATGGCGCAAGGATTGACAGATGCGTCAGCAATTCTGACGCATCTGTTAACTCAAAGTCACGCATTGCTGGAGTCGTGTCGCAAGCACGACGCAACTCCAGCAATGCATGGGGAGGCCTATCATCATTGTGCTGCATCACTCCTTACGCCTGCTTCAAGCAGGCGTAAGGTTTTGACGCAGTGGCGTCTAGAGTGGCGCAGTGAAATCTTGTAGATTTCACTGCGTCACTTCTACGAGGCTTTTTAAGTGGGAACGCCCATCCTGCATACATTATACCTGACGCAGGTATAATGTGACGCAGGGCTTTACAACGTGACGCATCTCCCTAGATGCGTCACGTTGTAAATGGGCCGCATTTTTACGCTGCCGCTGCGTCACAAAAAGTGACGAAACAGCGGTGCAAAAATGACGCAAGGGGCTTGTAAATCTGCCCCATTGAGTCTATAGTCTACACAACATCTTGCAGTTAGTGAATGGGCAGTTGTATAACTAGATCAGAAAGCAATTAGGAGAGACAGAGATGCAATCTGCAAGTCGGGTTATACAAATGTACTATATGGAGGAAAATTAGAGCAAAACATACCAACAGCTGCAGGGCTTGTAATAAAAGTATGGTTGTAGACCAATAATGAGACAGACTAGAAAGGACAGCACACTTTTAAAACTAATTATGAATTAAAAACAGATTTCCAGGGTCGACTAATCTTTGTAAATTTAAAGGCTGGGACAAAGTTGGTAACTCTACACTCTGCAAGATATAGGACAAAAATAGCATTAAAACCTTGGCCCAACTGAAACTGGAATACTTTTAAGCTGACTCCAAAGTATTTAACTACATGCAACTCAATGATGATGTTGCATTATCAAAGGAACAGACATCCAAAAAGGAAACATCACGGCAGGGTAGAATCTTGGATGCCAAAATGCTCAGGAAGGTGTTTTCCGTAATATAAAGAACACAAGAAAAAAATATCTAAAAAGACATAACCTGAAATCATGTCGGGAATTTGATGTATGCACAGTAACAGATGGGACATGGGACAAGGCACTTACTCCTCCCCGGTTCCCCCGTTTATATAAGGATTTCTCTAGGTGCAACAGAAAAGACTGCACAGGTTATATTATACCAGGGTCCAACTTCATAAATACAAAAGAACAGTGTTTAAAGGGTGCGGAGAGAAAGACATATTTATACTCACTAATTTGTAATGCCTATATCCACTAAATTCAAATTGAATGTTCTGAAAGAAATAGATAGGATACTGGGCCTCATGCTGGAACTGAGAACATTCTTCATACATTTGGAGATATAGGTATTCAGTCCCTAAATAAGTGCAAAAACTGTTCATGAATCTAGGCCTCATAGTGGCCAAGAACTTCATTGCACAACACTGGGCCAACCGAACATCAACAACTATAGCAGGATGGTATATCAATATGGACTGCTGCATGGGAGCAGAAATGACAGTGCACACAGGCAGAAGATAACCAGCAAGTCTGATAAGATATCAAATGCTTGGCTAGAATATCATGGCCTAACATAGAGCAGGAAAGGAAAAAAGGTGAAATAAACATTTCTTACTTAGCATTGCTTAAGGAAGATGTTGATTATAAAGCTAACATTTATATCTAGGCTACTTGAACAGTTAATATGTTTTGGATATTAATAGACATCCAATTGTACATATCCTACTAAATAGCTCTGGGGGTGTCTGTATCACATTATGCCCGAATGCAACCTAACAAAATGCTTACAGATACTTTTCACAGTATTGTTTGAAGAAAACAAACAAAAGACAATGTAAAAAGAGTTCCGATTTTGAAGCCTTAATTTCTGAATTTAATAAAATATAATCTAATTGTCTTGAAGCCCTTTGAATTTGGCATGCTCCTGGAAAAATACACATGTTCCTAGCACCTGAAGGGCATCCCATCCACTCGTTTTGGTTTATTTGTGCAAGCAAGATGGTAATTCCTTCCCAGGAAAAGAAGTTCCAAATATGAATCAAGATGGCATGAGGTATGGCATTGTGCGGTATGTCCTGTTGCTTTTTCAATGCAAATTATGTGTATATTTGAGAAAAAGCAGAGCTATGTCTTGATGAATATTCTCATCCTCCTATCCTTCCTTGACGCTAAGGAACCAGAGGTTATACCTTTGGAGGTGATGTTTTTATGTCCTTCTGTTTCATGATCCAATGACTAGGCCTCCTGGCTCTGAAATCATTCAGTGATCCTTACAGAGTCTTCTTTAATAGCTCCTATTCTTTTATCAAACACACTGATCTGTGAGAACTCACATTTTGCCAAACGCCACCTCCTTTAACTGGCTAGAGTTCATTACACTTTTCTTCATGCTGTGTAAAAAAAACCATTATATATGGATACCAATTTAGTCTCTTAATTGCCAAACTCGTCTGCTGAGAAAGCTCATTGCCTGACTGTGAGGAATAAAACAAAATCCTTTTGTTTTATTGCCTTTTGTCATTCCTCTGACAGCAAGCGGAGCAAATTTGCTGGCTGAATGATCACTTTGAAGGGTGTTCTCACGTTCAGCAAACACAGCTGTCTCCTTATTCTTCAGTAACTTGTTCCAGTAAATCAGGTACCTTTAGTAGTTGAATAATTGTCAGTCCGAGGTATTTTCTTCAGAATCTTCATCTTATGTATGATTCAGGGACAAGGATTGACAATTTTCACTTCAAGCCTTGGTTGATGGACTGACAGAGACTTAGGGCCCAGTTTGATTCTTGGCGAGTGGTCCATTCCTCCCCCAGCACAACAGAGAAAATTACTCAGTCACCCTGATGGAGGTGCTGCCTACCAATTTTAGAAATGTCCACTGGCACAGCAAACATTTCTAGTATTGTCAGGAGCTGCTGCTACCATGGTTCCTGTTAATGTATTTTTAGTTTGGCAAACTGCTCCATCAACAGGACAGAGCCTTATGGCAAACGTACTATGTTTTGTTTTTTATTTTCAACAAGTTAATGCCAAAGCGGGATTTTATTTTTGAAAATAAAAAAACAAAGCCCCCCTCGGCATCTGAGTCTCTTCCCATGGTGAGCGGGCAGTGAGCACTTTTCAATGCCCCTTGCTGGCAGTGACAGACATTGAAAATTGGCTGTATGTCTACCCATGTAAATTAGTTGGGCAGACAAAAAATCAAACCTCAGATGGCCCTAACTCCATTGGGCTGTCTGAGAGTTTGACACCTATGGTCTGCCTGATTCTATATCAGGCAGACAGAGCATAAGGGTGACAGGGAGGGAACTCTGTCGCTGTTGCAACAGGGTTCCCTCCCCACCAACATTTAAATCAGGCCCCTGAGTAACCAACCTCCAAGTATCAGTTTTGATGTTGTTGTTGGGTCTACCACTGGCCATTTGCCCATCCAACACACCAAGTCATCCATCTGTTTTGGTCAAGCCCCAGGGTCCTTAACCTCTGCATCTTCTATTAGTATTAGAGCCAAAGGGTTGCATCTTATTTAAAGAATGCACAATAAATTTGAGTATAGAACAATGTAGTTCTCACAGCAGGGCTGTGACTGCAATTTGGTGTAGAAAGACAGTTGCAGGGGCTAGAGTGTTACCTTGATTTATGCATGTCAGAAAGTTTGCAAGCGCTATAGCTGAAATGATGGTAACATCAGGCAAAATGTATATGATGTAGAGAGCATTTTTATAATAGGAAAAGTGATGGTCCTTCCAACTAGTGATTCCTATCCGTCTGTATCAATGTTTTAGGACCGAAATAGCAGTCGTAAACAATTTAAAAGTTACTGACTCCCAAGTTGGGGTCGTAACCCATTCGTAAAGGGTAGCAGTCCAATTGGGACCCAATTCTGTTTGTGAATGTTAAAAAAGGTTGGTTGGGCAGTATGCAAACTCTCAAGCAAACTTTTTTTTTTTTAAATGTAAATGTTTCTTTTTAAGTGCCGTACCAATTCCTTTTAGGAGAATGGGCAAATGTAAAAACAGTCTACTTTTTTTAATATTAATCATAGACATGGTGGCCTGCTGACCCTTTGGGCTAGTATCCCTGTGATTGTGGCCAATTGGATTAAATCACAATTTGCAACCTACCTAATCATTATTAATTAGGTAGGTCGGATTGTGATTCAATCAGCTTCTGCTTTTACAAACCAAGCTAATGGTACATAGCTCGGCACATACAGATATTTACTGGTCACAAAAATACTAGCTGCAAATTGTGACCAGTGGTTTGCAACCAGTAAATAATACATCTGGCCCATAGCACATACTGAAATTAAAAAAGGGATGACTGTGCCTGTGCCAGCAAAATCTGCAAAGTGTCTTTCTGGAGATGAGTGTCTGTGCCTGTGGATGATTCTACTGAGGTCTTTAGAGATCCATTCATCTCACGACACACTGAGTCTATTCGACAAAGAGCCATGGTCGGTAGAGAAAGTAAAAAAAGCAATAAAAAATATCAGATCAAATGGAGCCCCCGGTCCAAACGGAATCCCTAATATAGTTTTTAAAACAAATTTAAAGTATTGGCCTGAGGTTTTAACATCCTTATTCAATGATGTGCTTAAATCTGGTTCTATTCCTGAGTCATGGCAGGGAAGTATCATCCAACCGATATATAAAAGCGGTCCCCAAGATAACCCCGCTAATTACCGTTTAATCTCCTTAACGGATGTAGAGGCTAAAATATTTGCCAGTTGTCTCTTGGAAGAACTGGAAACATGGGCCTTGAGGAAGGATTTGATCCCAAATTTACAAACTGGTTTTAGAAGAGGGGAATCGACCAATACGAATTTGATTTTACTGACGTTACTAGGCGATAGGGCCAAATACAGGAAACAAAAGTTGTATATTTGTTTCATTGATTTAAAAGCCGCCTTTGATTCTGTACCGCAAAATTTGTTATGGGCGAAGCTGACCGATTGGGGCATATCTAACACCTTATTAAATATGATTAAATTGTTATACTCCAACACATGGGTACAGATCAAAGTTGGTGATGGAGGACATACAACCCGTCGTCTTGAGACCAATACTGGACTGAAACAAGGTTGTGTCCTGGCTCCTTGTCTTTTAATCTTTTTATGTCTGACCTCCCAACTCACCTTAAACATATTAATGCCCATTCTCCCGCAATTTTAGGCAAGGAGATTAAATACCTACAATATGCCGATGATACTATTTTATTAAGCCAATCTGTCATAGGATTAAAAAGACTAATAGATTCCTTTAATCAATATGTTACCCAAAATGGACTTAAAATAAATACTAAAAAGACAAAAATAATGACTGTAGGGAAAACGAAATTAGGATTGAAAGAATGGAATATCAATGGTTTGGTCGTCAAATGTGTAAAATCGTACAAATATCTAGGAGTCACATTTGATGATAATATGTCGTTTAGGCAGCATTTTAATAACCTCGAGGCTAAGGGAACATCGCTATCATTTGCCTTTAGAAAACTGAGGGATAAGATAGCATGCCCAAATTATGACCATCTGTTGAAGGTTATGAAATCAAAATTGATACCATCTTTAGATTACGGTTCTATTATCTTCCGTGGCAAAGACGCGAAAATCCTTGACGACATCGAAGTAAGAACTTACAAATCAGTTTTTAGGATACCCAGATATATTAGCCGTGCCAATATAAGACTAGAATTTGGCCTAAAAAGACAAACCTTGGCTAGACAATCCACATTTTTAAAAACACTATTGTCATTGTCTCGTGCTGAAGAAGGTTCTCTTGCAAACCAGTGTTGGCTCGAGATGATGAGAAATGAGTATGCGAGCAGCTGGCAAATATTCCTAAAAGAATGTCTATGTAATTTTGATTGCCCAAATTTAGAAGACGAAATCAGAAGTAAACTTGTCTACAAAAAATCAATCAATCAATCAGCCATTTTTTTGTCGACTTTAATAGATAAAGATGAACTTAGGGAAAAAATCATTTATGGTCAATTGTAAATTCCTTTGGTAAATTGGCTCCCCAACCATATCTGTCGTTCTACTTAATTCCCTTAATTAAGAATAAATTTATGTTACTACGGCTCGGAAGATATCCGACCAAAGATGGAATCCCAAAATGGGAAAACAAATGGCCTTCCAATTTGTGTAGGTTATGTGGGTCCTGTGAGGAAACTTTAGTGCATATAGTAACTTTATGCCCCCAATTGTTAGTAGAGCGGAAAACCATCTTAAAGCCTATTTTTAATGAATTGGGGGTAAGATCTTGTAGAAATGCCATCATCTCTTGCCTTAGCGGTGTCAACGCTTACCTTATCTCCCGATTTGTTAAGTTTACTATTATAGCTGAAAAGAAACTTTGTAATACTGACAATTGAATGTGAAAAATTTTATGACACGAAAATTATTTACAATGCTACATTACATTTTTAGGGTTAAGTACTGTTTATTTTAAACCATTTTTAAATGCATTTTTACTGCCAATGTTGTTTCAATTGCAATTTTACTAAAGTTTTCTTTTAGAGTTATGCATGGCATATTGATAATTTTAGCTGCTAGCATAAGACACTTTATTATTTGTTGCTAAAAGTTTACCAGCACAACTGCACTTTATTGCTAATGTTGCTCCAAATGCAATTTATTATGGCTGTTTTTATCTTTTGTAAACTCACATAGTTTTAAAGTCTTTTTTGAGAGTAATGTATGGTATATTGTAAACAATGGCAGCTAGCACAAAGCACTTTATTTCTTGATTGCCGATCATTCGCTGCTAAACAACTTATGTTGATGCTTATTTGCAGATCTTGCTTGAATATAAATGTACACTGTAGTCACAAAATAATTATGAAGGGATCATGAATTTTTTGTCTTCTGTTTGATTGTCATAATCTTATTCTAATTTTATCTTATATGTACTTTGCTGTTTGTAATGATTTTAAATAATCAACAAATAAATAAATACTACTACTACATTCATCTTCACTGTGTTCTCTAATGCTACCAGTAAGCTTGCCCACACCAACTCTGTCCACAATCACAGAATGACCCTGCTGGTACTGCTGGAGCCAAAGTCAGTTTCAAACCTATTTAGCCAATATCATTAATTTAGGTTACATACTCATAGACAGATCACTTTTATGTGATTAGTAACAAGAACTACTAAAGTATGAATAGTGTCTGCTGTAGAGCTTTTAACAGTTGAGTTAGAACGCTAAGCACACTGGATAGAAATAACACTAGTTCCCCCAGTAAATGGCAGCACCCCTTTGTAAGAGACAAGCTTTGGGAGACCAATATCAGTTCTGATCACTGGATCCAAGTCATCCATCCTAACTTTTCGGTTCAGGTGATTCCTAATAGTGGAAGGCTCCTTGAGCACAGTGATAGCATCCCCCTTAGATTGCCGTCCTTAATTAGCTCATTTTTCCACATCCGTGTTCTTGTATCTTACAGCAACGTCATATAGAGTAGCATCAAACTGAAATGCTGCAGACAGCTTGGAACAGAGGGAGATGCTGCTGGAGGAATTGTAGCAGTACCCAAAATCTTGGCCAAATGCCAACGGGAAAGCCAGTAGGACACCCTGCCCACTTGCCCACGTTGTCCCACTGACCTGGAGGGTCTCCCCATCCTGATGCTGCAGGCTGCTGTAACCCAGCCATCGGGATGGTTCCACTGTGAGGAAAGTGGGGTCAAGGGTGATTTATCCAGGATTCAAAGAGCAGACCATAACCATTAATATAAACATTAGAGGCAGGTGAATGACTGAAGAGAGCTTTTCATAACTTCATGTAACTGTTTCTTACTGTGGCCTAGTCGTTTTCTGGATGGCAGCGTTCTAGTCATCTTGAGGAGGCAATCACATTCTCGTAAGCAGGACCGTGGCACGACATGCAGTAGACAGATACAGCAGATGTGTGCAGCAGGTTCATCAGTGGCACGTCAAAGGCAAGCCTGTCTTTGCCCAACATTGTCATTCCACATCCAGCACCAGCCATGCTGGTAGTTTGATGATTTTGCCTAGCCCAGGATCCATTACTCCGCTCAAGAGCTTTATCATTTATTGCTTGAGATGCTTTGCAAAATGAAGATGGTACCAGACCACCCACTTACAACCCACTGGTGTGGGCAGTGTGGACTATCCCTCCCTTTGGATGATAGTTCGAAGGAATTGACCAGTGGTGTGGAATACTCGACAAAGGGAGCAGTGGAGTATCTCTTGAATCACTCTGCTTCGAATAATGTCTGATCACTTGACAAGAATTCTCCACACATTTATAATCTATTGGGTGGTAAGGATAATGGCATTTTATTCTTAACTGAAACCTGTGTGAATGACTCCTTGGCTCCTGACATAGCTGCTGCTCCACCTCCGGGTTACTTATGCATGCATACTGATAGATCTCGTAACTGAGGGGGGAAGTGGCTAATGTTTTTAAAGACTGTTTTGAGTGTACCTCTTTTGACAACTGCTTGAATGCTGAAGCTATGGGATTTTGTATTACAATTTCATCCCATCTCTCTGTGGCCTGGGTGCTGGTCTAGCGGCCTCCTGGCTAAGCAGGATATTTTCACAGTTCCATAGAGGAAGCTATTGCCCAATATCCTCTCCAGTATTCCAATTTTATAATTTTAGGTAACTTAAACTTACATATTGAATATATAGCCGACCCCTTGGCAGGTACAGTTTTGGAAAAGTTGGCTTCTTTTAACTTGACTCAATATGTTATCTCCCCTGCTCCTCTTGCCGGCCATATCCTTGACCTGATCATTTCTAATGGCCCCCTTTTGATAGGGAATATTGTGATCTTGATCTGATCATTCAGTAGTACATTACTGATTGGGAATCCATGGCCTAAACCTACCTCTTACCATGCATGGACTAAGCTTCTGTCTCCTAAGATGGAGCGCCTTCTGACTAGCTCATGCCCCACATTCTGTAGAGATCTGGAGAAAGATGTTGCAGTCACTATCAACTGGCTACTAGGTGCGGCAAATACGTTGTCCCTTTGAAGATCCTTCGCTAATCTGTGATGCAACCTCTCTGCCCCCTAGTTTTCTGGGATGAGCAAAAACATTGCAAGCAGTTGGAGAGATTATGGTGGAAAGGCTATCTCCCGGAGGAAAAAATGAAGCATTGTGAGGCTCTTAGAAAATTTCATGGGCTAATAAAAAAGGCTCAAGCCACCTATTTTGAGGACAAAATATTTGCAGTGGATAACATCCAGCACACAATCTTTAAAATTGTTGAAAACTTTCCCCACCCTACGTCTACATCTTGCTCACCAACGGTTGCCCCCTCTGCTGTCCTGTGTAATAAGTTATCTGACTAATTTTATGACAAAATTCCAGAAACTGTCCCTGCATACCAGTTAACTAGCAAGACTATTGCTTGCATGTTGTCTGAGTTTTCTTCCATTTCTTTGAAAGAATCAGATTGCTCCATTTTGGCTTGCATGTCAAGCTCTCCCAATGACCCTTGTCCTTGTAACATTTTGAAAGCCTTGGCGAAGCTTATTAATTCTATTTTCTGGAAACTCTTCTGAAAAAGCCTTCAGTGAGCAGATCTCAACCTTCTTACTTTTGACCTATCTCTCCTTTCCTTGCGACATCCAAAATATTGGAAAAGCTGATTAATCACCAACTATCAGCATATTTACAGCAGTGTCATCCCTTACATCCCTTGCAATCTGTCTTCCGCCCTAACTGTAGCACTGGTGGGGGTCACTGATGCTATCAAGTTAACACTGGATCAAAGGAAACATGTTGCTTTGGTCCTATTGGATCTATCTGCAGCTTTCTATACAGTGTTGCATGCTATCCTCTGTCAATGCTTGCAGAATGTAGAAGTTGGAGGCTTGGTGCTATCTTGGATTTGCTCCTATTTAGAAAATAGGAATCAGCTGTTTGGATGGCCGCACACTCTTCTGAGTTTAAAGCTCTCAAATGTAGAGTTCCACAAGGCTCAGCTTTAAGCCCCAATCTTTTTAATATTTGTATGTCCGCTTTGGCATTTCTGGTAGAATCCTACAGGGTGAGTATTGTTACCTACGTAGATGACACACAGTTATATTTATCTTTTGGAGACAGGTTCAACTGATGCACAGGAAGCTTTTAAGAACTGTCTGGGGGCTGTGTTTGAATGGCTGTGGGTTAGTAATTTGCAATGTAATGCGGACAAGATGGAAATTCCGTTATTTGGCTCACTCACTCCTCAATGGGAATCAAAGTGTTGGCCCGATCATATGTTCACCCAACCCCCTCCTGCCAGGGTGTCCGCAATCTGGGAGTTAAGCTGGACAATCAACTGATAATGGCTTCTCAAATTGCATTAGTAGTTGTATCCTAGGTTGTTATGCTGAGGACTCTTGAAAAAATGTTGTTTTTGCTGCCTTACTCGGCACAGAAAACAGTGATAAATGCACTTATTACCTCAATCCTGTAGTATGTGAATGCCCCGTACTTGGGTTTCCATACATGCCTGACCAAGAGGCTGCAAATTATGCAAAATGCAGCACCCAGATTACTATGTAAGTTTCCTCATCGGGCATCTATCTCCCCTTATTTGAAAGAGTTGCATTGGCAGCAAATTAGGGAGATAATACAATTTAAAGTCTTGGTCCTGGCACACAGAGTGATCTATTCACTGGACGTTCCTATCTGTTAAATAGATTAACCCAATACTGCCCTGCTAGAACCCTCTGATCCACAGATGCTGGACTGCTGTGTTTTCCTAAAACTAAACGCAAAAAAAAGGGAGGGTCCTCCTTGCGGCTCAAACTTGGAATAGCCTCCCCTTGCAGCTTCGCAGGATAGAAAGTGAAGGCCAATTTTAGAAGGCCTTAAAAACATGGCTGTTTGAGATTGCTTACTTGGGTTGGTTTCCGGGGTTGTTTGGGGTGGGCTTTGCTGGGGTCCGCTCTATCAGCGCTGGGATACTCTCTAAGTAGCTGTGAGCTTTATAAATTTATGATTGATTGATTGGTTGTTCATAATATCTTCTTTACTTTTTGTTAGAAATGGGATTTCTGGTTGGCTAGGGCATGCACCTAAGCCAGGCAGAAACCACCACTCTAGTCAGGGCAAGGGAGTTACACGCTGAAGATAACTCCTACTCACCCCCTTGGTAGCTTGACAGAGCAGTCAGGCATATCCCAGAGGCAATATAGAGCATTTGCGCAACACACACACAGCAGCGACACACTAGGCACACCACAAAAGAAACTCCACACAAGGTTATATCAAAAATAGCCTTTGTATTACTCATAAAACACATTAGAACGTAATCACATATATACACTGTGCCGCCTGGCACTTGGTATGTCTTTACAGGGATTATATACACTACAGGGCCAATCGGGCCACTGTCATAGCATCACAACTCACAGTTAGTGAAGACAGCCAGTAACTACTGGTAACATTGCACTTAGCACTAAGCATGAGGCATGAACATCCTAGCATTACCTAGTATAGCATATTATGCAAAACATCATAGTCATCAGAACACCCTAGTAGTGTGCACCTATTTGTAATCCTTACTGGCCAGGAGATAAAACATCACCTACTCCCATCAGTTGCGCAGTATAACCTATTACATCACTTCAACGGGGCGCCAGGGAAAACCCTGGTCACCTGTACACAGTAGGGAATTTTTGTGCCCACACCAGGCAACTGCTTCGACTAATAGGCACTGGGACCGTAATTGCTCATATGCAGCAATCTCTCGGGGAGCCCACTGGCCCTCAATCGGCAGTCCCGGCGCCTCTGCGCTCACCACCTGGGCTGCGCTGTGGTTTTGTGAAGGTTCCTTCCTTCACCAAGGCTCGGGCCTCCATTGAGGTTTACCCCGAGCTACCAAGACCTACAATAAGGCTCTGGTCCCAAAAGTAGGGCTGTGGGGTCAAGGGTCACTCCAGCAGCTGCCCACTACCATCCCAGGCAGCTGCTACCCTGGCCACGTGTGGTGACGCCGATTCGGCTCCTCACCTGGCTTTGCGCTCAAAACCGAAAACAAGGGGGCAGGGGTGCAACTCACCCTGTCTCCATCAATGGAGAATGCCCCTGGTGCTGAAGATGATAAAAAATGCAGCTGCCTGCATCTGTGCGGCGAAGATGCCAGCCAAGCCTGCACGTCTTCTCTTCCGATCCCAGCAGGGATCCTTCTTTTCCCCCACGCGTGCCTCCCCGCCGTGCAGCCTCGTTGGTCTCCTCCGTCATCAAGGGAGCCCCTCCCATGGTCAGGCTTCCGACTCTGCCTTACTTCCGGCTGTGTCTGCTGGCGGCCTTCGCCCTGCCCATAATCAGGTCGCTTGTCACGAGTAACGTTGGAGCCCCCTTCTCGGGCTCTGCGAATATAATCAAAATGCGCCAATCAAGCGCTTCTGGTGCATACCTTCGGCCGTCCCCGGCTGAAGAGAGGCCGCGAGGCTTGATTCCCTCCTGGTAGGGGGCCCCACCCACAACCAGGCAACAGCCGCCTGGCTTCCCGTTCTACGGCTTCCTTCCCTTCGCGCAGGGCACAGCGCTCGTGAGCACAAGGAAACCATGAAGGGCTCCACACGCTCCATCAGGAAATCACCGGGAGCAAGGTTCAAAAAGTGGAGCGTCCCCCCAGCGTCCAGAGCGCTTTGCCACGGTCTGTGGGTCCCAGGTTCAAGGACAAGTAGAGCGCTCACCCTCCGCTGGCCTTATCAGCAGGGGAGACTCTCCACGCTCGGTGTCTCCCACATCGAGACACCACCAGGGGCTTACAGCGCCCCTCTCACAGAATTGGTAAAGAGCAGGGCTGGGCCCAGGCAGGCCACCTCACAGGGCCCTCCAGCAGAGGGGAATTCCTTTGTGGTGGTTTCTCCTGGTGCCCAGCAGTCCTTCAGCCTCAAGTTCCAAGTAAGCAAACAGCCCACATATGGGGTCACAGCCCCAATATTTATATCCCATAATGTCTTTGTTCTGCCCTGGCACAGGGCACTGGACCCAGTCCAAACCAGTTCTGGGGGGCACTTAACAAGTGCACAACAGCCCCCATTATTAGTGTAGGCTCTGGCCCCAGATACACCACAGGGGGCAGAGCCAGCATTGTGTAAGGCAGGCACAGTCCTATTCAGGGTCAGGTGCTACTCCTCCCACTACTCCAAATGCAGATCAGCCTATTCCGCCTAGCGCTGACTCCCCCAGCCCCTCTGGAGCCACTGCACCTCCTCAGCCCCTGTCATCCAGAGCCAGACATGCAATACACAACAGGCAGGCACAAAGACACATAGCACACAGAAATTCCCACTTCTAAAAGTGGCATTTCTAAAATAGTGATAATAAATCTGCGAACACCGTTACACAGCATTTATCGCTACTATTCCAAACATACCAAACTTGATCACGCTACTCCTCTCATGTCAGGAATTACCACTGAAACACTTATCAGGGAATCCCCAATGCATTCCTATGAGAGGGCAGCCTCACAGTAGTGAGAAACCACATAGGCTGTTTGTCACTACCAGGACATACCACACAGTTAAGGCACATGTCCTACTTTTTACCTACACAGCACCCTGCCCATAGGGCTAGCTAGCGCCTACCTTAGGGGTGACTGATATGTAGTAAAAGGGGAGTCACCGACGTAGCAACCACTTTATGTGCCACGTCACAGCGGTAGTAATACAGCGTGCGCAGGCCCTGCAATGGCAGAGGCCTGAGACAGGTTTGAAAGGCTACTTTGCTGGGTGGTGCAAGCAGCGCTGCAAGCCCGCCAGTAGCATTTAATTTACTGGCCCCAGGTATATGAGATACCACTTTACAAGGGACTGATAGGTAAATTAAATACGCCAAACAGGTGTAGACCAATCTTACCAAGTTTACCATAGAGAGCACATGCACTTTAACACTGAACAGCAGTGATAAAGTGCCAAGAGTCCTAAAACCACCAACACCAGGTAAGAAAAAATACCCGGAGGAAGGCAAAAAGGTCTGGGATGACCCTGCAAAAAGGGCCAAGTCTAACACTTTTCTTGATTTTTCATTTGCATTTCTTATTTATATTGCTTATTTCCATTACTTTGCTTATATTATTTATTGTCTCTAGAGGCTTGAATTAGGGTCCAGATTTACTATTCTTTAATGCAAGGTAACCCTGCACCAAAGTTACTGCACTGTCTTGCATCAAAGAGAGAGAGAAAAAATGTACCTTATCTACAAAGATAGGGTGCATGTTTTCTCTCCCCCAACCTTGGTGCACTTTTGGCAGCCATGCGCCAATGCACACATCCTTGCACCATAGTGCAAGGGTGTTTGCATTCTCAGAAGCATAGGTTTTGTACTGGAAGGGGTCCCTTCTGGTACAAACTCTGGGCTTTAATGCTTTTTTCTACTTTGTATGTGTGTCGTACAATGCATCACACGTACAAAGTTGGATAAACGAGGAGAAATTAAAACATTTCTCCTCGTTACCCCCTGCCTTGCAGAGGCATAAGATTTTTGTGCAAAGCCCTGTCTACCAATGTTAGTAATTAGGGATGTGTGTCAAAAACCAGGGGTGGCTGCATGTGAACACCCATGCACCACCCATGGAACCCTCCCTTTGACGTAAAGTATTGGCAATGCAGACCATAACCAACTTTGCATACCTTTGGGATCTTTTCCAATGCAAGTTATTATTTGCAAGGGATAGTAAATATCACCCTAACACTTTGCATTGGTTTTCCTCACAAAAGTGACACCAAGCCGGTGCAAAGTATTACCAGATCTGGGCCTAGATGTATGTCTATGGTCTACATTTTGTAATAATAGTGTGTATCCGCCGACTGGGGGTGAGTGAGTTGCTACAGAGTCTTTTGCAAATACTTTGCGTGGTTTCTTTGTCCTTATACTCCAATAATGATGACATTGATTAATCTGGTGAGTTGACTATTTTTATATAAGTGTTTAGGTAACTGTTGGACTTGGACCTTTTTGCAGGGTCATCCCTAAACTTTTTGCCTTTCTCCTAGCCTTTTTTCTGACATGGTGTTGGTGGTTTTGGGACTCTGGGCACTTTAGCACTGCTGTCCAGTGTAAAGTGTGTGTGCTCTCTGTGATAAACATGGTAAGATTGGTAACACCTGTTTAGCATATTTAATTTACCTGTCAGTCCCTTGTAAAGTGGTATCTCATATACCCAGGGCTGGTAAATTAAATGCTACTAGTGGGCTTGCAGCGCTCATTGCGACACCCACCAAAGTAGCCTTTCAAACCTGTCTCAGGCCTCTGCAATTGCTGTGACGTGGCACCTAAAGTGTGCACCATGTCTGTGACCCCCCTTTTACTGCATGTCAGTCACCCCTAAGGTAGGCCATAGCTAGCCCTATGGGCAGGGTGCATTGTAGGTAAAAGGTAGGACATGTATCTTAAGTGTGTGACATGTCCTGGTAGTGACAAACAGCCATTTTTGGTTTCTCACTGCTGTGAGGCTGCCCTCCCATAGGAATGCATTGGGGATTCCCTGATAAGTGTTTCAGTGGTAATTCCTGATATGAGAGGAGCAGCGTGGTCAAGTTTGGTATGGTTGGAATAGGAATAATAAATGCTGCGCAATGGTGTGCGCAGATTTAATATAACTATTTTAGAAATGCCACTTTTAGAAGTTGGCATTTCTGTGTGCTATGTGTCTGCCTGCCTGATGTGGATTGCATGTCTGGCTTTGGAGTGACAGGGGCTGGTGAGGTGTGTGTGGCTCCAGGAGGGGCAGGGTGAGTCAGCGCTAGGCTGAATAGGGCAGCTGCATTTGGAGTAGTGGGAGGAGTAGTCCCCTGGTCCTGAATAGGATTGTGCCTGCCTAGGTCAATGCTGGCTCCATCCCCCTGTGGTGTGTCTGATGGCAGAGCCCCCATCTCCCAAAGAAGGATGTGAGCACTGTAAACAGAGTGCTCCAGAACCAGTTGGAACTGGTTCCCCCAAGCCCTGTGCTTTACAGACAAAGAGAAATGTGGTATAAATATAGAGGCTGTGACCCAATGTTTGGTGCTGTTCCTGTGCTTACTGGGGCTTGCTGCTGCTGGGGCCCAGGAGGAACCGCCACGAGGGCTTGCCTCCCTGCTGGAGGGCCCTGTGTGCTGGCCTCCCTGGGCCCAGCTATGCCCCTTGGACTTTAAAGGACCCCTAGCGCCTCGTGAGCGCTATATTTAAATTACCAGGAGAGAGGAGCTGGCGTCTGCAGCGCGAGGCTGCGAGGGAATCCCTACGTGTGGGATTCCCCCCTGCACTCCTCATCTAAGAGCGGGAGCCCCCCCCGCATTGTGGTGTGCTTTTGAGCATTGTGGCAGGTTTATCGAAGCGGGAGCCCACCCCGCATTTTTGTGTGTCCTCAGGCGGGAGCCCACCCCACACTTTAAAAATAGCCAAAGGGGCCGCTGCGATCAAGTGCGGCGACCCGGAAGTCAGGCAAGAGCCGCCTGACTGTGGGTGGAGCCTGCGCACGCCGAGCGGGGCTCCCGTGAGCTGGGGAGAGCCACACGGCGCTGGCCCGGCAGAGATGAGAACCGGAAACTCGCACAACCAAAAGAGGAAGTGAGGACGTCTGCGGGCTCCAGTGAACAGGAGAGAGAGCCCCGCATGCTGCTGAGTCCCGCGGTGTTGGCCAGAGGAAGTCTGGAGGATCTGGTGGTCCCGAAGTCGGCGTCTCCCTGAGCGGGGTTCCCGTGAACTGTGGGAGCCCCGCATGCCGCCTGGAGAAGAGGACAGCCGAGAGATGCCACCGAGCCTGCTCCATCCTTGGAGGAGACCGAAGGAGTCCAGCAGAGTGCCCCGGTGAGTGGGGCTGCACTTTGGTGCTGTGGTTGGTGCCAGTTGCACCGGAGGAGTTCCTGCGAGGGGGGGGACTCGCAGAGTTGCGTTGGTGCTGGTCGAGGGCACCAGAAGAAGACCCCGGTGAGTTGGGCTCAAATTGGGCACGGTTGATGCCAGGGGTGTTTTTCTGCACAGCTGCATCGCAATTGCGGGCAGCTGCAACGTTGGGGGCCATTTGTTTTGTAGAGTCCCAGTGGGGACCCCAGAGGCACGCTTGTGCCAGTGCTTGTTTTCTCTTTTGGGGCAATCGTATTTTAGAGTCCCAGTGGGGGCTCAGGAGGCACGGCAGTGCCAGGGCTCATTTCCAGAGCTGCCCCGCCGGACAGTGGGCAGCTGCAACGTTTGGGGGCATTTTGTTGGTGAGGAGACAGGGGGTGAGTTGCACCCCACGCCCCAGCGCATTGCGCACCTTGCTTCGCTGCATTGGCAGCTACGCCCTGACATTTCTGGACATAGGGCATTTGAGCCCCAGTGGAAGGCCAGTTGGCCTGGGGTTATAGGTGTGATGGTGAAAGGGCGCAAGGCCCTAAGGTAATGTATACACCTTGTAGTAGTGTTACTGTGGTGCACTACTTAGTTCTTGCATAATGTGTTTATGCTGGTGATACCTAATGCGTAATGTGTTTATGCTTATGAGGTTATTGCATAATGTGTTTAAGCTGGTGAGGCCTAATGCGTAATGTGTTTATGCTAATGAGGTTTGGGCCTAATGTGTTTATGCCTAATGTCATGCTATGATATTTTAGGATGGTGTCTAATGCTAATGTGATAATGCTTAGGTCATTATGGTACCAGTAGTTACTGGTTGTGTTCTATATTTACTACCTGCATTCTGATGGTTCTGACCGTGGCCCAATTGGCCTGGTCCTGTATATAGTCCCCTGTGAATATTGCCTAGTGCCAGTTGGCACAGTGTATATTGTGTGATTATGATTCTAATGTGTTTATGATAATACAAAGGCTATTTTTTTATATAACCTTGTGTGGAGTTTCTTTTGTGGTGTGCCTAGTGTGTTGCTGCTGTGTGTGTGTTGCGCAAACGCTTTACACATTGCCTCTGGGATAAGCCTGACTGCTCGTGCCAAGCTACCAAGGGGGTGAGCAGGGGTTATCTTCAGCGTGTAACTCCCTTGCCCTGACTAGAATGGTGGTTTCTGCCTGGCTTAGGCGCATGCCCTAGCCAACCAGAAATCCCATTTCTAACATTAACAGTCTGTAAACTTGGCGTTGTTGGGGTACGGTATTAGTAAGAATCACGAATAAGCTTTCATAATATTGTATGCATGTGACAAAAGATGCTATATGAAAGTGCAACATCACTGCGAGGGAAAGTGCAAATTTTAAGCATGATTTTGTCAAGAATATAAATTATGTGTAATTATGTGGTGTGAATATTTTCAGTTGTCAACATCTGGAAACCAATGGAGCCCATGGCAAACGTGAATTAAAGAGTCGTTAAATATTAATAAGGAAAAAAAAGATGCAGAGGATAGCTGTTAAAGTTCAAGCAGCTAGAGAGAGTGAGTGCATACAGCACCACATTTCCTGCCATGGGGGCGCCTGCTCTAAGGACAGGTGTCTCTTTAGGCACGACCTTTCATGGCGCTAAGGATGCCTGTGGTAGGGAGGTGCAAAGCAGAGGAGGCCAAGATAATACACAATCTGTGCAGAATTACATGCCCATGAAATTAAGTGCAGTTGTTGCTGCAACAGTTCATTTTATTTTAATGATTTAATCCATTTAATGAACCTTCTTTTGATTTAACAAAACTGTTTTACCAAACTCTGATAAAAATGTCTATTGATTTAAAAGAACAAAAATAGAAAAAAATAGCTTTGGGAGAAACACCAAGTGACAAGAAGACACAAAGCAATATAACGTTTACAATAATAAATGGAAGTCATATTAATTTAATTAATTTACTGCTGTAAGCAGTATGGCAGAAATCGCTCAGTTGCTCTATAAAATGAAGAGGTGAAACAAATGCCACAAAGGATGGAAACCGCAAACAAATATTTCACTGACTCAGTTTTAAGGATGGCCTGCAGATTAAACCTCAATGCCACAAAACGTGAATTGTCTCAGCAGATGGAAATCCATTTGTGCTGTATCAGGGAGTACCCGGAAAACAGCACCAGTAAGTACTCTGCAGAGATACCACAACCCATCCGTAGAAAAAATCAATGATACAGCAAAGGTATTGAGAAATCCCATTGTTGTCCAGAATTGCATGGATCATATGATCTAAGCAGGTGCACCACGAAGGGATCTACTCCAAAAAACCCAACCATTGTGATGCAAAAATGGGAGAAATTAAAGATTAGATGGAGTTAGGCAGGGAAAGTACTTCACTAATAATTGCTCAATCTGCAGAAGCCACCAACACTGGCTATGATGGGCACAAAAGTGTCAGGTTATGTCAATTGTGAACTAGAGGAGATGGGAAATAGAGCAGATCAGGCCATGGATCAGCAGGACATCCACAAACACTTACCTAAGGACCAGATGCTCCAGCTGGCCTTGAAGTCAGCTAACAATAAGATGCAAATCTTTTTGAATCCTGGAATTCCTGCAGTAACTTTGGGGTGATTGGCTCTGGCCCCTAAAGACCTCTTGACAATTTCCTGGTGCTTAGCATCAAATGCATCTGGCATTTCAAATGAACAAGCCCTCTGTGCCTAGTCATATACCTTGATGACAAAGGCCTCAGAATATTTTGCCTGCTTCTTCTTTAGGACCATCTAAATTGTATGGCGGCCTCTTCAACACATTATTGCTTTCGAGAAGATCAACTCTACTCTTTCTCTCTAGATGAGCAAATGGACTTTCTAGGTTTTATTGTTGAGACCATGACTCAGATTACGATGTCCCCACAGGAGAAGATACACTCCAAAAAGAAGGAACCTTGCCTTATGCAATGGCACACTATCAGTCAGCGACATGATCAAAATAATAGGTTTTTTATCACCTACAGATGGGGTGATGGTTCAGAGCCCTGTTCACTATCCCCTCTAGAGATTAAAGATATTCTACCTGATACTTCAGAAGGCCTTACCCAAGCCAGCTTTCTGCAGATTGGGACTCCAGGGAGAAATTACTTTGGCGGTTAGACAACATATACTTTTGTAACTTAAAGTCCATTTTGTCTGCAAGTCAGATGTGACATAATATTTGATGCAAGATGACCCTGGGCGGAATCAAGCCATTAGAAAGCAAAGACTAGAGCCTTTGATCAAAAAGATGAATCACCTTTCTAGATTAATTTTTGGTGATTTTGGTAGGGACCGGTACTGTAAACTGTCAAGTACATGGATATGGAAAATACACACCTCTGCATTCCTCTGTGGGCATGGAAATTAAGAGACTCCTGTAACCTTGCAGTGCTCAAAAACTTTGCCATGACTATTATCTGTGTGTGGATAACTCAGCCAGGTAACTAAAAGACTTTGGCACCTTTGAGTAGGTCAAGCCAACCATGCCAAACTTGGACTGTTCCTTTTGTGCCTTCTAAGTGCCACCTTTCAACCATTTCTCATCCCATGAATGTATTCTTTCATCAATCGTTCCTAAGACCTCGGGATTTATAGTGTTACCAAATGATCTAACCAACTGGTGTCACTATTGCTCATTGCAATGGCCTCAATTTACAGGGCTTGGTGAGATGAGATTGTTAGTTACATTTTTGATAGTAAACATACTTTGGATTTTGAACTAATTTCTCTGTGCATTTCATTCAGTTGTCAAAGATGTGCCAAAGGCATCCATGTTGATATGTTCAAAACAGCACTGGCCATTAAGACACAGATGTACCACACCATTCTTATTCCTACCAATGAGGTAATGTGAATATGTGCTTACACCAAAGATAAGTGACCCCTTGTGACAGTGCTTCATGGCTGGGTTAGCATTTCTCACACTCACAACCAAAGTAGTCTCAATTAAAAACAATACAAGGATGAATCAGTTCTTTTTTTAAAACAGAAGATATTCATATTATGAATCACAGGCTTCTTTGCCAGACTTTTTCATTGATGAAAATCCATTCCTATCCAGTGGAAACATCTTCTCTACAAGCATACCTGTCTCAACAAATGCAAGACGGTATCTCAGAAATTCACTGTCGTTATTTTCAATGCACCTCATTTGTGGCGCAGTTAGCCATGATGAAAGTGATGCAAATGGCTGCGGCAGCAGGCGTCCCTGCAAAGAGTACCTCTCGAATGTGTGTGATTCACAGCGTCTTTTCCAATCTTAAGGAAACACACCATTAAAGGAATAAGAGTGACTGAAGCAGAAGAAAGGAAACATCGATAAACTGTTGGCTAAGAACTCCTGCTAATTTGATGTGGTCCACACAGCGTTGAATGAGTGAATGGAATGAGCAGTTCATCACTGGCAGATTCCAAGGCATGGCCATTTGTCAAGAATGCCTGCGCGTGGATTAGAGAGGTGTGCGATGACAGCAACACCATGGCACTATGGGGCTGATGAAAGATGGATTCTTTTAAGACTGAACACGCAAACTGCAGAGCCAACCTAACTAAAACAATTGTGTATCCAGTTAAAAAAAAAACATTGCGGTAAACACAGAGTGGAAAATATACCACAAGGAAAACATGTGTTTTGTAGTCGAAAACAATGCTCAGTTTTGAAACATGGTTTAATCAAACAGGAAAATGAATTTGATTTAAGAACAGCACAGTGCCGTAACTTTTACAGTGGTCATACCATTCTCCCGGAAACAAATGTGAACTGTCTCTGTGGTGTGTTCGCTGCATTTCAAAGCCTGGCAACCCGTTGGCCCACGACTGGATCTATGACTACCTAGAGAATTACTAAGGCGTTAACTGAGACACAAGTCATGGAATTATTCACACTAATAAGACTGAACTGTTGAGATTTGACCTAAATTGCTTGCCGTAGGAATATCAGCCGGAACTTACTGCCGAAGTCTTTGTGACCCAAAATGTTAGAAGAGCTGACTCGACCCAAATTAAAGCATGGGTCAAATATAAAGATTATAGCAGATGTCAGGTACTCATATCTCAGGAGGGTAACGAAGCTCAACTTTCACCCGCTAAGTAACTTCAAGGGCCTTTAATCAATATGAATCTCGAGCACTAATTATGTACTTAAGAAGAGCAGGAAAAAAACTTAAAGCAATCTTCAAATGTGTGCAGATGGGACCCCGGGGCATCCATTAGGTGGCCAGGTCTGTCCAGTGGGTTCTTTTTATGTGGTTAGGGAAATCCAGACAGAATTCTGAATTTAATGGGAGGTTCAATTCTTGACCTTCGACATTTCAGAATCAGTGTTCACATTTTAGCCAAACTTGATAAATGAACATTAGGATAGACTGTCTGAGTGTCTCAGGGGGTGTGGACTGGGCCACTTCTGCTTGATCCCATTAAGCAAATCTCGCGAAGAAGGTGCTAAATGTTGATGTTTTAAGTGAGGCGTTTTCCTTGTAATTTACTGCTGTACTTCAGATTGTGAAACCGGGAGAAAACTGCATGCAAGTAAATCTATGACACTCTCATTCTGCCTTCAGCTCCATTTTCTGTCAAAGTATTGCTGACAGCTTTTGTATTTTTTTTGCATTTTTTTTAGATAAAATAAGGGGAAAATAAAGATATTTAGATGAACATAACAAAAGCCTCGAGGCGCGATAACACTTGTTCGGGCTGTTCTTTCAAGTCATAGCCAGAATTAAACCAGAAAAGGAAAATACAGGCAACAGATGACATATTTCACTACAGAACAGACAGTTGTTAGGAGAGATTATGAGGCGCTGCTGTTTAAGATGCACTTCCTTATTGTGCTAAAATTGCAGCATTGTACTTATGATCTATTTTGACTTGTTTTGTTCTCATGTGATCATTGTCTGTCAGCCTCCTTTCATAACTATGAAGGGAGGGACGTGTTGCTGGTTTATCAAGTGTTTGTCTAACACTTATTTGTAAGCACCGGCACTTAATTATGACAGTCCACCGATTGGTGGCAGTCACTCTTGTTTTTAAGATTAGCAGTGTTTCAAAATTGTATTTTCTTTAACCACCATGGTGAAACTGGCATGTCTATGTATGCCGTACAATCTCAGGTGTCAGGAATAGTCCAACATGTCACACTTCTATGAGTATGGTAGTTAGCAGTTAGTCTGGAGCTGGTATTTTCTTTAGCTGGAAGGGGCAGTTGCTGGTGTGAGCCGCGGTGGCCTCCTGAGAAATAACTTGGGCCCTGGCACATACTTTTATTTTTTATTTTTTACACATTACCACTAACTGGAACTGCACAACATGCAAGGAGAGTAATACATAGTGCTGGCCTTAGGGCCGTGCAACCAGTGCCATTGCACCGGGCGTCAAGCTCAATAGACGCCATTTGCATGCAGTGCTGGACAGGCACCGTCGGGGAGCTGGCTGGATAGATGGAGTCTGGTTTTCGTTCCTGTGAGGCCGCTATCGTCAACAGTCTACACTCTCCAGGCCCAGGGCTTCTTTCCACCTCCCATCATCTCTGAGACTTGTAGGCCTACTGGGTAGTGCTACAGCACCAGCAGGGAGAATTCTGAGTTTGGACTGCCAATGTATACAGGAACTCGGGCTGGAAGATACCAACTACCAATGCACCAGAACTTGAGCAGCTTGCAAATGAGCCTCACAGCTCCGCCCATCAGTTCTCTACTCCAATAGAAGCTGACGCCACACATACAGAGTGATTAACAGCGAAGGTGCCTGGGCCATTTCTTGCGAAGACATTCACACTGTATATGTGTGGCATTGGGCTGCTTCCAGGCGCTGGAAAACTGACGGAGTTGCATGGGAGCAACGTATACCGAAGGCCAGGACTGGAGCAAGAGTCTGTCTGGTGGAGCCGAGGAACAGGGACAGGCAACCAGCAGATGTTAAGTAAAAATTGTACAAAAGGGGGATGATGGACGGAACGTTTGAGCCAATCAAACACTCACCCCCAGTCAACTGATCTGGGTTTAATCCATCATCATTCTTTAGCTCACTCCACCACCCCAGTTCAGACATGGCCATATGCAAATCAGTCTGACCCTGTGCCTCATGGGAACAGTCCAGCCCGAACTGCCAAGCCATGTCTTCCCTGGACCGGAAACAAGCATCCTAGGACCGGTTTCTGGCATTCCAGCCGTCATCAGCCAGGCTTGCTTGAATCCAGTGGCAAAGTGAGCAAGGGACCCACGTCTGGGCATACCCCCGCCAACTTAGGGCGAACAAAGCGATACAAAAGGGGATGATGGACGGAACGCTTGAGCCAATCAAACACTCACCCCCAGTCAACTGATCTGGGTTTAATCCATCATCATTCTTTAGCTCACTCCACCACCCCAGTTCAGACATGGCCATATGCAAATCAGTCTGACCCTGTGCCTCATGGGAACAGTCCAGCCCGAACTGCCAAGCCATGTCTTCCCTGGACCGGAAACAAGCATCCTAGGACCGGTTTCTGGCATTCCAGCCATCATCAGCCAGGCTTGCTTGAATCCAGTGGCAAAGTGAGCAAGGGACCCACGTCTGGGCATACCCCGCCAACTTAGGGCGTAACAAAGCGATACAAAAGGGGATGATGGACGGAACGTTTGAGCCAATCAAACACTCACCCCCAGTCAACTGATCTGGGTTTAATCCATCATCATTCTTTAGCTCACTCCACCACCCCAGTTCAGACATGGCCATATGCAAATCAGTCTGACCCTGTGCCTCATGGGAACAGTCCAGCCCGAACTGCCAAGCCATGTCTTCCCTGGACCGGAAACAAGCATCCTAGGACCGGTTTCTGGCATTCCAGCCGTCATCAGCCAGGCTTGCTTGAATCCAGTGGCAAAGTGAGCAAGGGACCCACGTCTGGGCATACCCCCGCCAACTTAGGGCGAACAAAGCGATACAAAAGGGGATGATGGACTGGAACGTTTGAGCCAATCAAACACTCACCCCCAGTCAACTGATCTGGGTTTAATCCATCATCATTCTTTAGCTCACTCCACCACCCCAGTTCAGACATGGCCATATGCAAATCAGTCTGACCCTGTGCCTCATGGGAACAGTCCAGCCCGAACTGCCAAGCCATGTCTTCCCTGGACCGGAAACAAGCATCCTAGGACCGGTTTCTGGCATTCCAGCCGTCATCAGCCAGGCTTGCTTGAATCCAGTGGCAAAGTGAGCAAGGGACCCACGTCTGGGCATACCCCCGCCAACTTAGGGCGAACAAAGCGATACAAAAGGGGATGATGGACGGAACGTTTGAGCCAATCAAACACTCACCCCCAGTCAACTGATCTGGGTTTAATCCATCATCATTCTTTAGCTCACTCCACCACCCCAGTTCAGACATGGCCATATGCAAATCAGTCTGACCCTGTGCCTCATGGGAACAGTCCAGCCCGAACTGCCAAGCCATGTCTTCCCTGGACCGGAAACAAGCATCCTAGGACCGGTTTCTGGCATTCCAGCCGTCATCAGCCAGGCTTGCTTGAATCCAGTGGCAAAGTGAGCAAGGGACCCACGTCTGGGCATACCCCCGCCAACTTAGGGCGAACAAAGCGATACAAAAGGGGATGATGGACGGAACGCTTGAGCCAATCAAACACTCACCCCCAGTCAACTGATCTGGGTTTAATCCATCATCATTCTTTAGCTCACTCCACCACCCCAGTTCAGACATGGCCATATGCAAATCAGTCTGACCCTGTGCCTCATGGGAACAGTCCAGCCCGAACTGCCAAGCCATGTCTTCCCTGGACCGGAAACAAGCATCCTAGGACCGGTTTCTGGCATTCCAGCCGTCATCAGCCAGGCTTGCTTGAATCCAGTGGCAAAGTGAGCAAGGGACCCACGTCTGGGCATACCCCCGCCAACTTAGGGCAACAAAGCGATACAAAAGGGGATGATGGACGGAACGTTTGAGCCAATCAAACACTCACCCCCAGTCAACTGATCTGGGTTTAATCCATCATCATTCTTTAGCTCACTCCACCACCCCAGTTCAGACATGGCCATATGCAAATCAGTCTGACCCTGTGCCTCATGGGAACAGTCCAGCCCGAACTGCCAAGCCATGTCTTCCCTGGACCGGAAACAAGCATCCTAGGACCGGTTTCTGGCATTCCAGCCGTCATCAGCCAGGCTTGCTTGAATCCAGTGGCAAAGTGAGCAAGGGACCCACGTCTGGGCATACCCCCGCCAACTTAGGGCGAACAAAGCGATACAAAGGGGATGATGGACGGAACGTTTGAGCCAATCAAACACTCACCCCCAGTCAACTGATCTGGGTTTAATCCATCATCATTCTTTAGCTCACTCCACCACCCCAGTTCAGACATGGCCATATGCAAATCAGTCTGACCCTGTGCCTCATGGGAACAGTCCAGCCCGAACTGCCAAGCCATGTCTTCCCTGGACCGGGAAACAAGCATCCTAGGACCGGTTTCTGGCATTCCAGCCGTCATCAGCCAGGCTTGCTTGAATCCAGTGGCAAAGTGAGCAAGGGACCCACGTCTGGGCATACCCCCGCCAACTTAGGGCGAACAAAGCGATACAAAGGGGATGATGGACGGAACGTTTGAGCCAATCAAACACTCACCCCCAGTCAACTGATCTGGGTTTAATCCATCATCATTCTTTAGCTCACTCCACCACCCCAGTTCAGACATGGCCATATGCAAATCAGTCTGACCCTGTGCCTCATGGGAACAGTCCAGCCCGAACTGCCAAGCCATGTCTTCCCTGGACCGGAAACAAGCATCCTAGGACCGGTTTCTGGCATTCCAGCCGTCATCAGCCAGGCTTGCTTGAATCCAGTGGCAAAGTGAGCAAGGGACCCACGTCTGGGCATACCCCCGCCAACTTAGGGCGAACAAAGCGATACAAAGGGGATGATGGACGGAACGTTTGAGCCAATCAAACACTCACCCCCAGTCAACTGATCTGGGTTTAATCCATCATCATTCTTTAGCTCACTCCACCACCCCAGTTCAGACATGGCCATATGCAAATCAGTCTGACCCTGTGCCTCATGGGAACAGTCCAGCCCGAACTGCCAAGCCATGTCTTCCCTGGACCGGAAACAAGCATCCTAGGACCGGTTTCTGGCATTCCAGCCGTCATCAGCCAGGCTTGCTTGAATCCAGTGGCAAAGTGAGCAAGGGACCCACGTCTGGGCATACCCCCGCCAACTTAGGGCGAACAAAGCGATACAAAAGGGGATGATGGACGGAACGTTTGAGCCAATCAAACACTCACCCCCAGTCAACTGATCTGGGTTTAATCCATCATCATTCTTTAGCTCACTCCACCACCCCAGTTCAGACATGGCCATATGCAAATCAGTCTGACCCTGTGCCTCATGGGAACAGTCCAGCCCGAACTGCCAAGCCATGTCTTCCCTGGACCGGAAACAAGCATCCTAGGACCGGTTTCTGGCATTCCAGCCGTCATCAGCCAGGCTTGCTTGAATCCAGTGGCAAAGTGAGCAAGGGACCCACGTCTGGGCATACCCCGCCAACTTAGGGCGAACAAAGCGATACAAAGGGGATGATGGACGGAACGTTTGAGCCAATCAAACACTCACCCCAGTCAACTGATCTGGGTTTAATCCATCATCATTCTTTAGCTCACTCCACCACCCCAGTTCAGACATGGCCATATGCAAATCAGTCTGACCCTGTGCCTCATGGGAACAGTCCAGCCCGAACTGCCAAGCCATGTCTTCCCTGGACCGGAAACAAGCATCCTAGGACCGGTTTCTGGCATTCCAGCCGTCATCAGCCAGGCTTGCTTGAATCCAGTGGCAAAGTGAGCAAGGGACCCACGTCTGGGCATACCCCGCCAACTTAGGGCGAACAAAGCGATACAAAGGGGATGATGGACGGAGCGTTTGAGCCAATCAAACACTCACCCCCAGTCAACTGATCTGGGTTTAATCCATCATCATTCTTTAGCTCACTCCACCACCCCAGTTCAGACATGGCCATATGCAAATCAGTCTGACCCTGTGCCTCATGGGAACAGTCAGCCCGAACTGCCAAGCCATGTCTTCCCTGGACCGGAAACAAGCATCCTAGGACCGGTTTCTGGCATTCCAGCCGTCATCAGCCAGGCTTGCTTGAATCCAGTGGCAAAGTGAGCAAGGGACCCACGTCTGGGCATACCTCGCCAACTTAGGGCGAACAAGCGATACAAAGGGGATGATGGACGGAACGTTTGAGCCAATCAAACACTCACCCCCAGTCAACTGATCTGGGTTTAATCCATCATCATTCTTTAGCTCACTCCACCACCCCAGTTCAGACATGGCCATATGCAAATCAGTCTGACCCTGTGCCTCATGGGAACAGTCCAGCCCGAACTGCCAAGCCATGTCTTCCCTGGACCGAAACAAGCATCCTAGGACCGGTTTCTGGCATTCCAGCCGTCATCAGCCAGGCTTGCTTGAATCCAGTGGCAAAGTGAGCAAGGGACCCACGTCTGGGCATACCCCGCCAACTTAGGGCGAACAAGCGATACAAAGGGGATGATGGACGGAACGTTTGAGCCAATCAAACACTCACTCCCAGTCAACTGATCTGGGTTTAATCCATCATCATTCTTTAGCTCACTCCACCACCCCAGTTCAGACATGGCCATATGCAAATCAGTCTGACCCTGTGCCTCATGGGAACAGTCCAGCCCGAACTGCCAAGCCATGTCTTCCCTGGACCGGAAACAAGCATCCTAGGACCGGTTTCTGGCATTCCAGCCGTCATCAGCCAGGCTTGCTTGAATCCAGTGGCAAAGTGAGCAAGGGACCCACGTCTGGGCATACCCCGCCAACTTAGGGGCGAACAAGCGATACAAGGGGATGATGGACGGAGCGTTTGAGCCAATCAAACACTCACCCCAGTCAACTGATCTGGGTTTAATCCATCATCATTCTTTAGCTCACTCCACCACCCCAGTTCAGACATGGCCATATGCAAATCAGTCTGACCCTGTGCCTCATGGGAACAGTCAGCCCGAACTGCCAAGCCATGTCTTCCCTGGACCGGAAACAAGCATCCTAGGACCGGTTCTGGCATTCCAGCCGTCGTCAGCAGGCTTGCTTGAATCCAGTGGCAAAGTGAGCAAGGGACCCACGTCAGTTGGGGGTATGCCCAGACGTGGGTCCCTTGCTCACTTTGCCACTGGATTCAAGCAAGCCTGGCTGATGACGGCTGGAATGCCAGAAACCGGCCCTAGGATGCTTGTTTCCGGTCCAGGGAAGACATGGCTTGGCAGTTCGGGCTGGACTGTTCCCATGAGGCACAGGGTCAGACTGATTTGCATATGGCCATGTCTGAACTGGGGTGGTGGAGTGAGCTAAAGAATGATGATGGATTAAACCCAGATCAGTTGACTGGGGTGAGTGTTTGATTGGCTCAAACGCTCCGTCCATCATCCCCTTTGTATCGCTTTGTTCGCCCTAAGTTGGCGGGGTATGCCCAGACGTGGGTCCCTTGCTCACTTTGCCACTGGATTCAAGCAAGCCTGGCTGATGACGGCTGGAATGCCAGAAACCGGTCCTAGGATGCTTGTTTCCGGTCCAGGGAAGACATGGCTTGGCAGTTCGGGCTGGACTGTTCCCATGAGGCACAGGGTCAGACTGATTTGCATATGGCCATGTCTGAACTGGGGTGGTGGAGTGAGCTAAAGAATGATGATGGATTAAACCCAGATCAGTTGACTGGGGGTGAGTGTTTGATTGGCTCAAACGTCTGGCCCATCATCCCCTTTGTATCGCTTTGTTCGCCCTAAGTTGGCAGGGGTATGCCCAGACGTGGGTCCCTTGCTCACTTTGCCACTGGATTCAAGCAAGCCTGGCTGATGACGGCTGGAATGCCAGAAACCGGTCCTAGGATGCTTGTTTCCGGTCCAGGGAAGACATGGCTTGGCAGTTCGGGCTGGACTGTTCCCATGAGGCACAGGGTCAGACTGATTTGCATATGGCCATGTCTGAACTGGGGTGGTGGAGTGAGCTAAAGAATGATGATGGATTAAACCCAGATCAGTTGACTGGGGTGAGTGTTTGATTGGCTCAAACGTTCCGTCCATCATCCCCTTTGTATCGCTTTGTTCGCCCTAAGCTGGCGGGGGTATGCCCAGACGTGGGTCCCTTGCTCACTTTGCCACTGGATTCAAGCAAGCCTGGCTGATGACGGCTGGAATGCCAGAAACCGGTCCTAGGATGCTTGTTTCCGGTCCAGGGAAGACATGGCTTGGCAGTTCGGGCTGGACTGTTCCCATGAGGCACAGGGTCAGACTGATTTGCATATGGCCATGTCTGAACTGGGGTGGTGGAGTGAGCTAAAGAATGATGATGGATTAAACCCAGATCAGTTGACTGGGGGTGAGTGTTTGATTGGCTCAAACATTCCGTCCATCATCCCCTTTTGTATCGCTTTGTTCGCCCTAAGTTGGCGGGGTATGCCCAGACGTGGGTCCCTTGCTCACTTTGCCACTGGATTCAAGCAAGCCTGGCTGATGACGGCTGGAATGCCAGAAACCGGTCCTAGGATGCTTGTTTCCGGTCCAGGGAAGACATGGCTTGGCAGTTCGGGCTGGACTGTTCCCATGAGGCACAGGGTCAGACTGATTTGCATATGGCCATGTCTGAACTGGGGTGGTGGAGTGAGCTAAAGAATGATGATGGATTAAACCCAGATCAGTTGACTGGGGGTGAGTGTTTGATTGGCTCAAACGTTCCGTCCATCATCCCCTTAAGTAAAAATTGTAGACAGTAAGAGAGATAGTGTGGATATGTTCGAGTGTGTTCGTGCGTGCGCATGTGCGCGGCTGCACTTATATATGTTTTCATATGTACGTTTTTATATGAAACAGCGCTTTGCACACTAACTACACTATAATTTACAGTGAACACCATGGAATCCGGGCCTTGCAGAGGTAGTTTCAACAATATTACATTGTTTTTTATGGCTAAACAGGAGTTTCTTGCCGATTCTGTGCATATGCAATCGATAATGTCATTCAAAGCATATTACAGTATTTCTAAAGTCTTAAAAAAGTTTAAAAACAAAGGCTTTTAATATAAGTCGAAAGACTTTCTTGCATGATTAGTTAAAACCTTTGCAACACAAATAAAATGACATCAAGTTCAAATTTACATGTTCCATAAAAAAAGTTGCCTCTTTGCAAAACACATGCTTAAAATATAAGTTAGAATCATTGGGACATAAAAAGGTGGCTGGATTTACATTTTACTAACACGGTGGTGCTATTATATAAAATGTGTTCATGTGTGAAATTAGAGGAAGCCAGGAGTTTACATCATGCGCTGATAAAAGAGTAAGACAGGTTTAAGTAAAAAGGTTTGTGAGCTTAACTCAACACATGCGCTTCCTAACCCGATAGTGACAGCTAGGATGTGTCTGATAGTCTAAAATTATAATACAGAGCACAGCATCAAGGTAGTTTTCAAACTGACCTTATTGTTAGTTAGATTTAATCACAAATACAACACAAAGGAAAAACCAGATGGACAAGATGATACAGTCCAAATACAAGTATAAAATTGAGAAAGCTCTTGATATTGTTGACACGAAGTTGTAGCGTGGATGCAGACAGCCGACACGTGTTTCGTCGTGTAGACGACTTTTTCAAGGCTGTTGGTAGAAATATGCATTACAACACTAAACATTATGGGGTTTTTGGAAAATAGATAATTTTCCGAGTGTCAACCACTTCATGCAGGTGTTGTTACAACCAACTAAAAAAGTGATTCATAAAAATTCGAACCATGGAAAAAGTGCTTGATAGAGACATAGCCAAAACTTGACCATGTTAAAAGATATAGATGCAAACACCCAAATGCATGAAGAGAAAGAGGGAAAAACCAAAGTAAGAATAATATAATTCTTGAGTATAAGAACTTGTGCTAAAAAGGGTTTGGAGAATTCAAACATATCCCATTGTGATTGTTTCTAGGACAGAGTAACCAAAGAAGTGAAAACCACCAGAAACTGGTAGATTAGCAATGAAGCATACAATTTAAAATAAAAGTGTTTATAGGTACCTCAAACTTAGTCTGTATAAGCACAAATATGGTCCAGAGTCCCCTAGTTGTATACAGGAGTTGAGACAGCAGTGGGAAAAGTCCCAACTTCAGACGTCGTCTCTTGAGTACAAGAGCTGCACTGTGATAAAAAATTATTTATATTAGATTAAAGTACACAAGCATAGAACGTTAGAGAACCCGATAGGATCTACGTTATAAGTAGTGGAGAGGGAAGTCCGTCCTCTACAATGATTAAAAATCTTAGTAGTACGTCGTCTACTTGGAAGCATTTTTAGTAAACCAAATGTAAAATTAGAGTAAATACTCATGACTAAGAGACACTGCTAAGTAATGCACCACCATCAATTTTCTCATTTACACGTCTTAAACGAACATACCAAGTGTGGATAGAGCTAATGGGAAGTGTAAAATATAATGCTCCATCTCCATGGGAGACTGTTAACTAAGACCCATGTTGGGAAAGGCACAATAGTAATCTAATAAGTTCCTCATACCTTTTAGATACTTGAAAATATTGCGCTCGTTGTAATAGACGAGACTGCAAATTATTCTGTTTAGTGTAACAGTATGCCTTCCAAGGTAATAGCGGGAGTAGCCTGGATAAATAAAAATAGGAGACGCTATAAGTACAAAGAGAAACTATCTATTCTTAATTCAAAATCGCTTCAGGTGATTAGTCATGGTAATACAGAAGATGAACTCAATAATGAGCACCCAAATATACAGGCGTCAGCAAAGCCGGAGAAAAAGCATCATAAGTACACGTGAAGAAAGATTGATCACCAAAAGGTACTGTATGTGACTAAATCCTAATATGGGACCTCGAGTCAAGGCCTGTGTTAGAAAAACATTTTTGCTTTAGTCTTCAAAAGACAGATTGCCTCCAAGTATGTCCCACGTACCTTGTATATATAGAGCTGGCGTGCTTGTTATGGTAAACAAAGCCTCAGTCCAAAGTGTACGTTTACATCAGTATGTCATCCATATGGCGGGGAAACCTACATCAATCAGAGTATAAGATCTGTGAAAAGGAAAAGTGCTGTCCAGGCTAAATTTTAAGATAGAAGCATGACCCCCGCATAAATGCGACTATCAGTTAAGTCATACCAAAGTAAGTGTATCGAGAGTGGGAACAAGAATTAAGTCTCCCAAACTTGGAAAAAAACGTAACTAGTCCCAATATACTGTCTATAGTAAAAGAACATTCCCGTGCAGTAAGAAGTTTCACGCTTTACCTGGAGAGGTCCTTGAGTTATCGGATCTCTGAGCCAATATAAATGGTCCCGGCAAGCGCGAAGGTGGGAGTAAACATAGAAAGAGGAGGGAATTCGAATAGAAACTTGTGAGAAACCAGCGCCATCTTGGAATGTACAAGGTCCATTGGTGGCGGTATGTGGTTTCTATTCCAATTGTAAAATACAAAAACAAAAAAACAAAAAAACATATCTGACAGAGTATTCTTAACATGAGTAGATAATATTCTGTAGATAATAGACGACCGATTAGGCAAGTACGATGTTATACGTACAACTTTTGAAAACCGGGGGGGCATATATTCATCCCCAATAATTGTCCACATTATCCAAAATCGGGATCGGGATTGGGCCCGGGCTGAGCTCGATTCAGTAATAGCAGAGGGACAACATGATAATAAGAAAAGGGACATACACGGCGGGCGCCATCTTTGCGTTTAGAATTTGAATATAGTCAAATATTAGTTGGAGTAATTGAGAGCCCCATTCATAGCAGGGGATTAAGTTTGTAGTATTGTTCAGTTGAAATTATCAACCCAGAGCTAGATAATAACCAGGTCTAAAAGCCAACACAAGTTCCGATATGAAAGGCAAGTACGCAATATTAGAATAGGTGCAAAGGAGGGGTGTCCAGAAACTGAGTCACTTGTCAGGTTTTGAAATGTACAGTCCAGGGAAGAAATTAGGATGTACAGAGAGTGCCCAGAATGAGAAACCAAAACAACTTGTAACATGGTGTGTGTTTTAAGTATCCAACCCCAATTAGTCAAGCAATGCACAACATTGTTAAATCCAGTAAGGTGTAACAAATCCACCAATACTACCTAGATGGTTAACATGAGGTATAATTATAGAACCAAAAGGTTCCAACAGTCATCAATAATTCAATTTGCCTCCAGGTTAGCAAGAAACCAAATCATCCCAAATTTTGAAAACAGATGATACACATATGATTGAATCAGGATTACAGTTAGGTCATATCAAGTATGCCTTCATTGAGACAAGGTAGGTATACATTCATGTGTGAGATGGGGCTATAGCAGAGCAAGTGGATATATAACATACATTTTAAGTCAGTCTTTCAAAAATACAAACATCTCCCCGTCTATATTTAAATCATAGTCCACTGCCCTTAGTTTATTTATCCAAGTTGCCTCCAACTTGCGTAGACAGTGTACGCTGTCACCCCCTCTGGGGTTCTCTGTAATCGTGTCCAATCCATGGAATCTCACACGAGTGAGGTCTGCTATTCCATGAGTTGCGTTGAAGTGCACGGCCAGGGAGTAGCTGGTGTTCACATTTCTAAAAGCCCGTATGTGCTCTTGTATCCTTTTTTTAACTGGTCTAATTGCGCTGCCCACATTAATGTTGTTGCATAGACATATAATACAGTACACCATGAACCTAGTGTTGCAATTCATGAATGATTTAATCCTGTGCTCTATATGAGTGTTGTATTTGAAACTTTTGGTTTTATCTAAAGTGTATGGACAGATATTGCAGTGTCCACACTTATAGAATCCAGATGGTGGAGACCCAAGCCAATGTGTATCTCTCTTGGTTTTCTTAGGGTTGAAAAAACTTGGGCAGAGAATGTTTCATAGTGTTTGGCCCCATGTGTAAATTACAGTTGGTCTTACAGCTATGACCTTATTCACAATCGGGTCTACTTGTAGAATGTGCCAGTGTTTATTCAAGATTTTAAACAGCACATGGCTAGTCGAATTGTATGGGGTTATCAGGGAAACCCTTTCTTTAAACTTGGTACCCTTCTTTGTCTTGGTTTTGTTGGTCAGTAACTGGTGGCGATTGAGACCCAAAGCTTTATTTCTCGCCTTGTCAATTGTCTTTTGGCTATATCCCCTGGCTTTAAACCTGGTGATTGCCTCACCCATTTCCTTCTTAAACACTGCATCTTCACTACAGTTCCGTCTTTTACGTGTTAGTTCCCCAAATGGTATAGATTCTATTTGTGATTTGGGATGTGCAGTATCAGCACGTAGGACTGCATTGCAGGCGGTTGGTTTTCTGTATAATGCAGATAGAATGGAGCCATCTTTTACATAGAGTTTTAGATCTAGGAAAGAAATTTCCTCTTTAATGTGTTGGTAAGTAAAGGTAATGTTGCAATTGTTGGAATTCAAGAATGTACAAAAGTCATGTAATATGTCGATGTCACCAGTCCAGATTAGCAGGATATCGTCTATATATTGCCTCCATTAAATTACATGGTTAATCAAACTGTCAGGGCATTTGGACCAAACAAATGTTTTTTCTCACCAGCCCATGAACAGGTTCGCAAAAAGAGGGTGAAAATGTGGACCCCATTGCCACCCCTTGGTGTTGTTTAAACCATGTGCCATTGTGTAAAAACCCATTGTTGTCAAGGACCAGAGTGATCATTTCAATCAGCATCACGGTATGTTCCCAAAGGGAAGCATCTCTACTTGACATGAAATGTTTAACCGCCTCTAACCCCAAATTGGTAGGAATCAAGGTATAGAGGGAGCTAATGTCCAGTGTGACAAAACAACATTCTTCCATCCAGTTAAAATCACTAACCTGGTTAAGTAGATCTTTAGTATCTAAGACATACGAAGGGAGGTTTCTCACCAAAGGTTGCAGGAAGTAGTCGATGTATTCGGAAATGTCTTCGGTAGAGGAACCTATTCCCGAAATAATGGGTCTACCCGGTGGAAACCCACCGGGTTTGTGAATTTTAGGTAAAACATATAGACAGGGTGCCACAGGATAGGGGACAAACAGGTATTTGAACTCTAAGTCATTAATGAGACCGAGTTTCCTCCACCTCTTGAGATTAGTTTCTACCAAAGTGGTAATATCCCTCATTGGATAGGATGTTAGTTTGGCATATGCTTTAGCATCAGACAACTGTCTATCAATTTCCATAAGATAGTAATTGGTGTCCATCAGGACCAAGTTCCCCCCTTTATCCGCCTCTTTCAAAATCAGACCTGGGAGTCAGTTCAGTTCTTGTAAAGCTCGCCTCTACCCCCTAGAGAGATTATCATTCCTGTCAAAGTTTATTGGTCTATACGAGTCCTCCAATTGATATAGATCTGCAGTTACCAATCGGTGAAAAGTTTCAAGAACATTGTCACTCCCTAACATTAGTTGGAAAGTGGACTTAGGTTTAAAACCACTGTCTGAACTAAAATCTGTGGCGATATCTAGATCTAGTAAGATTTGTGACATGGTGGGGATGTTGCTTTCTTCTTCAGTTATGGAAATGAGGATTTGTACATCCTGTATGTCCTGGATTGTCCTGTCACTACATATTCCTTTTGATGTCTCCCGATTGCTCTTAATGTTTGGATTCATCGCAAATAATTTTTTAGCTTTAATTTGCGTACAAACTTAAAGACATCAATATGTATTTAGTTGAAATCAGGTCTAGAGGCTGGACAAAAGTTGAGACCTTTGGACAACAATTTTATTTCATCATCACTCAGAACATGTTGTGATAAATTAACAATTGTAATTTCATCAATTTTATCATTATTCAAAACATCATTATTGGCAACCATAGCTCCCATACACTTAAACATATCTATTTCTTCTGTGTCTTGGACCTGGTCAGATAGCCCTCTTTTTCTGTTTCTGATCGATCTATTGTAGCCCCTCCTGGTCTTTTTGCTATGGTTTGGCATTTATTGTACTCCGCCTTGGTCCCTTTTCGGTACCTTTCAACTTCCATTAAAAAAGACGTAGATGTAGGTGCTGATGAGGCAGTCCCTATGTTGAAACTGGGGCTCAGCCCCTCATTCGTTTCACTTCTTATGCTCGAGATGTCAGACTCGCTATTGGATGCCCCACTAGTTAAATCCCCTGTGCTGATTTGATCTTTCTGTGGATTTATTTGGATGTTATCAAACATGCGGGCAAAGGTGAAAACTCTCCCTGTGATGTAATCATTCTCATCCCTTTTAAGTTTACGTGATTTTTTGTCTTTCAAATAAACTTGATGTTTCATAAGCACCTCTTATAGTATTTTGTAATTTCTTTCTGTAGCATCAGTTAGGTTAAGCTGACTAATCTCCTCTTCTAATGTTTGTATCTCCAGTAGTAACTGGTCCCTTTTTCTCTCGGCATGTTTGATGAGAATAGACATCATGCTGTAGGAGGAACTGGATAGAAGGTCCTCCCATTCTAGTAATAGATCTTCACTAAGATCATCAAAGGAAGGAAAAATAATAATCCTCAGGCCCAGAGGAACTTGTTTCATCTCTATGTATTTTTTAAGTATGGTGGGGGAAACAGTGTTTACAACTCTGTTTCCACAATGCAATGGCTTTACAACGCGGTCGTTACAACGACCGCGTTGTTACCACGCAGTGCCATTACATCGCAAGTCGTTTCAACGACTTGCTGTAGGGGCGTGCAACACCAGGGAATGTGTTGGATTTTTGTAATCCAACACCTTCCCTGCTGTTGCGCAAACTTGAGTACGAGTAGTAATTAATACTATTCCTAAGTCCAGCGCGCCCTCTACAGCAAGTCATTGTCTCGACTTGCAATGTAATGGCACGCGTGGTAACAACGCGGTCGTTGTAACGACCGTGTCGTAAAGCCACGCGTTGAGAATGTATGCGATGTAATGTCATAAATTCGTATGGTGGCATCCCACCATTTGGAAGACTCTTGTTTATGTAGCTTCTCCAACCATTGAAACTTCCCCTTGAGACCCTCCTCCCTATCTGAGGAAGCAGCCACAGTAGCAGTTTTCCTGTTTTGGATCAATTCTTGTAACAGTTTGTCTCTATCATCCTTAAAACTCGCCATATCTAGAGTAATCCTAAAGAGTAATGCTAGTAGGCAAAAACGGAGTGCACAACAAAACCATACAATAGAATCACACTAGAACCAAGTGTCTGATAGTCTCATGGTGGCCTGATAATGGCCTATTTGTTTCTCGGCCCTTCGCCTACATGATCCTGGGCCTCTATATTTCTTGAGAAACGGTGAATAAATTTGACCAAGGCACAGTTTAACATGATATTAGATGGGTCAAAACAGGCCAGCACTGCTTCCCTGCAAGATCTTATATCTTTAGCAATCCACCCCCTTCGTAACAAAGCCCTCCTATCCTCTAGAAGGGTGGGGCACAGTACGTGAATTATGTCCTCTTTTTGCTGATTGCAGAGCCGACACATTGCCTGTTCCTTGTCCCTTTTCCAAGCTGGGAGATGACATGGGATAGGGATTACCCCAACATCAACTTCATGAACTGAGACTTTGTCCTTTCATTGTAGCGGTTGGATATGTAGCACTGAGGTTTCAGGTATTTGTAGGTACATAGTGTCATCCAGCCGTGTTTGGGTGCAGAGAGGCTGGCCTTATCTTCTAGTAATGAGAGCCATTTTGTGCTGTTTTTTGCCGTCTATTTTGAATGACTGATGGCTGATAGGTAGGTCCCAGGTAATTACCAAGCCAAGTGTGCTAAGGGCTTGAGTCGAATAACGATTTCCCACCGACCTATGTTTTGTGGCCAGTTCTGTCCATTAATGGTGGGCCAGGGTACCTTCCTTTGAGGCCCTGAGCTTGTGGCAGCTTATTGCAAAGGCCGCCTTACGAGCCAGTGCCTGTCTACAAATTCCAAATTCCAGTCTTATTTGAGCTGGTGATGTGTGGGATGGAAGCTGGAAAGCTTTTGTGTAGATCTTCATCAAAGTTTTGTCAAGTATCACACTCTCCCGTCCTTTCAGTGCCTCACTCCCATATGTAAAGGTCGGAAGTACCTTCGCCTGCGCTACTTGGAGGATCGGCGCAAGTGTGGGGCCTTTTAGTTTGGTGTATGAGGATCTGAGAGCGAATGATAGTCAAGTGCCTTTCTTTTTTATTTCAATCATATAGCTCCTGGTTCTACCATTGTTGATCAATAGGACTCCTAAGTACTTATGGCACTTAATTGCTTCTAGTTTCTCCTGCTCAAGAGACCGAATCGGCTTTTGTGTTCTAGGTACTTGAACCGCAAATAGCTTGGTTTTCTTTGTATTGATCAGCAGACCATTCCTAGTGGAAAATGTGGCGTTTGCGTCCAGGAGACGTTGTAGGACGATCTTTGTTTTACTGATAAGGACCAAGTCATCTGCATAAAGTAGGTTTGAGAGGCAAAAATCACCCAATTTGGGCAGGTGAGAATTTACTGAGTTAAGGACCAGAGACGAGTCAGATAGGAACAAGTTGAATAGAGTAGGTGCGAGAACGTAACCTTGTTTGAGGCCTTGCGTGGTGGTTATAGGCCATGACAAGCGTGATCCGTCCCCAATTTTTATTCTGACCCATGTGTCGTGGTGCAGCAACTGCAGAGCCCTAAGCCAGGGATCTGGGATGTAAGGAGCGCAAGTTTCTGCCAAAGCTTCCCCCTATCAACCCTGTCGAGGGCAGATTTATAGACTATGAAGCCCATATATACAGGACAATTGTTAGATTCTGCCTGGTCAATCAGCAAGGAGAGTGCAATAAGGTTCACTGTTGTCCCTGTGTGCATTATAAATCCAGTTTGATTTTGAGGTATGACTTTATTTGTCTTGGCCCATGTTTGTAATGAGTCCAGCAGCACGCCCACAAAATACTTTGCTTTGTTGTTAATTAGAGCTATCATGCGATAGTTCCCGGGAGACATTTTATCACCCCCCCTTGAAGATGGGAGTGAGTATTGAACCACGCCATAAGGGGGGATGCAGTTTTTTTCCAGTATGGATGAGTAAAGCGGGGCAAATTGGGTAGCCGAGAATGTTGGATAATCCTTGTAGCGATGCGGTGGTATTCTGCCTGGATCTGGTGCCCCATCCCTGTGTCCCCTAGCAATTTGTTTCTAGATTAGGGCTTCAGAGATTGGGCACCCGGAAGCAGCCTTATCGCAGCTCTCTATTGAAAATTCCGGGGCACTGCTGGCCATTGAACCTTCCTCCTGCTTGTGGAATTGATCAAGTCGTGATTGAATATTGAAGTGATCGTGTAGAAAGTGATACCACGCTGGCTCCAAGATGTTAAAAGAGGTCACTTTTGGGAGGGTGCCCCCCAATCCATTTATGGTACACCAAAAGTTTGCAGAGTTATTTGTCCTGGTGTCATACAGTAGTTTTGTTCAGAAAGTGCTCAATATTTCCCTTTGGTGTTCCCTTTTTGCCACCTTCAGATGTCTTCGAGCCTCCTTTAGGTTGCTTATTATTTTTGGGTCCTTTGGTGACCTTTTGAGACTTATCCGCAGCCGGTTGATCCTCTTTTTGGCAGACCTTATTGGATGACTGGATCCTGCTCCTTGTGTGGCATGGGGCTTTGCTTTGCCCGAAACTGACTTTGCAAACTGGTCCCCCAGTTTTTTGGTGAACATTGCCCAGCTCATAACTGGGTCTCCCTCTAGTTTATGGATGTTGGCTAGTTTTGCTCCTGCAACCGGGGTTGGAAGGGAGTTGAAGGAGCACTTGATGCGTTTGAGATTAATTGTGTAACTTCCAAAGCCTTGATCAGCTGCAGCATTGTACTTGTCTAACCTGATGTTGAAGGTGAGCTCTTGAGGGTGATCATCACTGTCCATTTTTTCACCAAAGTCGAATGAAGTGATTTTGTTCAGTAAAGGAAGGCTGGCAAATGTGAAGTCGGTCAGGGAGGCCCCAGTGTTGGTTAGATATGAAAGGCCAGGTGGCTCGTCAGGGTGGAATCGGCCATTGAGGGCTCTCAGTCCAAGGTGTTCCAGGTTTCCTTGGAGGACCTGTCCTCTTGAGTCATCTTTGTGCCACCTGGGGCGATCCTGGGGTGGTATTACCCAATCGCCTTCTTGTGCCTGCATTAGCTCATTTGTGGGTAGATTGGTCATTAGCCACATGTTGAAGTCTCCTGTATTTATTATATCTGTGCTGGGGTTTTCTGCTCTGAGGTTTTAAATCATGCTGGTCAATTTCTTGGAGGGGGCTGTCCTTGAGCCTGGATTGGGGTGGATGTAAACCTTTATCAGAGTTAGACTTTTTAACTGGCCATTGACAGTTTTGAGCAAAGTGCCTACTACTTGAAGCTCTGAGGTGTCGCTGTCTTGTGCCCAGGAATGCATAGCACTGTTGACTGACACATAGATTGCAAGGCCTCCACTGCTGCAGCGGAAATTCTGTTGTTTAATTGCGGGTATGTGGTAATTTGTGTGTCCTTCAAGTTGATGTGCCGTCTGTGACCAAGTCTCTTGTAGTAAGATGATTTCAAAGGAGCGTAAGTAAGATGTAGTGGCCCGGTCGCCCAGTTTGTTAGCCAATCCATTGATGTTCCCAGAGCATATCTTGAGGCTTTCAATAACAATTTAATTAAGCAGCATTAATGAGTCTACAACATTTTTTTAAGCACATCAAAAACTGCCTTTTACCGAAAAATATTTCATTTTAGATGAATATGCACTGTGAATGGCACATTCATCGTGACATGGACCTCATATAGTTGTCTTACAGGTAGGTGTCCATTTTAGGTCAAGGTGAGTTGGGCCCATGCCAGACTTTCTTTGTTTGAAATTAGTTTATTTCGGATCAAAAAACCTTAAAAACACAGCAATACAAATACTGTTGTATTAAATAATTATACTAAAACAATTAAATAATACATTATCAAGAGAGGCTGTACTAAAAATAGGTAGATTCCTCCTTCATACTTTAAAATTGTGCTTAAAATATAGTCAGAGATATGCTTTGTGCATCAGAGCAAACTGCCTATGATAATCAAATACCTGATTTTTAAACATTAATAGTGTAAAATTGTGTTCCTATAATCTGTGCAGTATTTAAGTATCTAGCCACATTTCGTACTATGAAGTCTTCGGTGTTTAACCTTAGAATACATAAATCTTCTTGATACTGCCTAATACTCAAAATTGGCATACTAGTACAATCCATTTATTTTTGTGGGCTACTGTGTTATATCTTGTGAACGTATCTATGCATCTTCCCTGGTTCTTTGGCCCTTGCTGTTCAGTCAATGGGAATGTGTTGTGTGGAATGTTGGAGTGGTGGTGATGTAATGGAATATTTGGGTGCCTGTGAGGTGAGGAGTGTCAGTTGGAGTATGGGCTGAGCAGCAGGGAGGCTGCTTCTGGTGGGGCTATACTCATGGCTATCCTGGACCTATGGATACACTTATCTGCAACTAAGACTAAATAAATTATCTATAAACTACACATCGGCTACCAGACTTTCATTACAACATACTGTCTGCAGGACAGAAGTACAAAAGTGTACTTCTGTTTCTGGCTCTTTTTTGCATACTGGGCGGAGGTCTTGCCGGGATGATCTGTAGCCCACTTCTGGCAGAAATGTTTAGTTGGCAGTATTTCATATCTAAATTTAATATACAGCTGCTTTGAGCTCTGGTCAGGAATGTAATCTAAAAAAGGCTCAAAAATTGGTATACACTTATAATTTAAAAATCTATTGGTAATTGTTGCTTCCTTGCATTACTGCATGTTTTATTAAACCAAGAGCCCTCGCTTACTTGTCCAGTCTTTAATGCTCATTCTTCTTTGGTAATTATCATCCTTATATCCACAAAGAGTTTTTCGGGGATACTTGGCATATTGTTGGGGTTGGAACAAGAATTAGTATTGCATCCTATTTATTCAAACTCTGTGGCCACTCTACAGTGAATTTGAGACAATATCCACTGGCTGTTGGCAACCTGTGTCCACTTCAGTATTTGCATATTGTTCGACAGAGATAGGCCCCTGTAGGCAATAGAGCTTAGGGTCCCATAGTGCCAAGTTAAAAGTCCCTTCATAATTAAGTGAACCACATTGTGGTCGCTATCTGTCCTCTGGAGAACAACCATGTCTACCTTATAGACAACAATCACAGATCTAGCATTATACAATCTATTCTGCTTGATCCTTTGGTTTCTATAAAAGTGGGGGTTCCTTCTGCATCCAATCTAGTTTGCCCATTACATGCTCTAAGACCCTGGCTAATTGTCATACCCATCACTTGAATAACAAGTTTGCTCCATCTTTTGACTGAAGGAAGGTCTAACTCTTCATTTTTTGTCCTCCTCCTCATTGAGTGTATTAGCATTCCTTTCAAGTGGTTCATATGCGATATTTAAATCTCCTGCAACTATAACTCATCTGATGCCTGAGGTACCCTCTAATACTGCCTCTAACTGGCCAATGGTTGTGTACTCAATGTTTCTACCACTGTTCCTGCTATATAGATTTATAATAAGCAAGGTTAAGGGAAGTTTTTGCCTCTAGGCCTGCCCCTGGCATGTTTGGCTGCATTGACAGCATAAATTACAAAGCCACACCTATAAATGACATTGGTACACCAAGTCTCTTGTCTTGAAACATACAGATGTCAAACACATAAACAAACTTTCCCCATTCTGGATCGGTGATCTTAGTTTTTAAACCCGCCACAATCCATGAAAGCAGACTCCATATCTTGGGTTTGTTGGTTTCAGCACTGTTAGATGATAAAATAGACCTTGGTGTAGGATTTTGTGAGAGTCAATCTATGATGTTTGTACCCTCAGATGTTATTGCAGGAAGCTGTGATTTTTCACAGATAGCTGACTGACTCATCATCGAGCTTCCTAGTTGTGGTGGATTATATTTCAGATGGATCTCAGTATTTGGAAGAATTGAGCGGACATCCCAAGCCACTAGATCTTTGACAAGTTTACAAGATCTTAGAACAATTTTGATATGGTCTAAATGAATCTCCTTGGTGAAGTGACGAATAGTCTTTAGAATATCAGAGTTTATCAAAGTTCGACATCCCCTGATTTCCCTGACCCAACAAGTCGCCCTGTTTATTAGGGATGCATTGTCCTTGTGAGATCCATGAGGTAATTTGGGAACATTGTGCATGAATACAGAGCATTTTGAAGCACTTGGTTCACTCAAATTAGTGTAGGAGTTTTGTGGCTTGACTAGAGGGGGAATTAACTCTCTGGTGGAATGAATTGTGTATTGAAAAATAGATTGCAGGACTGCTCCATGATCCCAGTTCTTTATTCAACATTGATGTGCTGAGGTCACCCTCACCTTATTTCTGCTGTTACTATTACTGCCTCCAGATTGATCAGGCATAGATCTCTGCCACATTGCTTATTAATATGATCTATTTATGTATTGTGGGGAGGGTCATATATATTCCCCGCTGATGTTTTCTTTGGCAGTATATCAGGGTTGATAACAATATCAACTTTAAGTCGCGAAGCCTTTGCTGAAAAATTATTCCTTCTGATTGTTCTTTGGGAGTCTGATAGTTGTGCAGGGTCTTCTGCAGCTAAACCCCCAATCAATGTCTCAAGTCTCCCAATTTTCTACTTAAGATTGTTCACCAGCATAATTAGGTCAACTGGTTTAAACACTTTGGCAATCTCCATATTTGTGCACTGACATCCCCTGTCCGCTATTTCTTTTCTGTAAATACTTTTGGCAAGCCCTTCATCAGCCAACAGAGGTTCAAACCTGTTAGAAGTAGGTATTGAAATTGTTTTGCAACTGGTGAAATTATAACTGTAATTTCTGACTGGCGGTACTTGTGCTTCAATGATATTTCCCTGAATAGGAGTGTTCGTCTGTTTCCCTTGCAGTGTATTAGTTTCCATCCTTGATTTGGTAAAAAGTAGACCTCGATGGAATTTTAAATCTGCTCTCTGAAGTGGCAGAATTTTGGTCACTCTGCATTATTCTTTAATGTGGAGTTCCAGCCAAAATGATGCTAATCGCCGCCTGATGGAATTTTGCTCCCATTCGAGCAACACGATGACAAAAGGAACAATGCGAGGCTCCATCAAGCGAGCTTGTGAGCGAGATTTGACAGTCTCCCCAGCACAATTTCTGGTCACCAGGGAGCCTTCTGGCACCATTTTGTTAATGATGGCAGTCGCAAGCAGCCGGGCTGCTTCTCAGGTAGATTTTCTACTCCAGAATACCTTTTTGGGTGAATATTCTACCCGAATGGACGGTTCAGGTAGTTTTTTTGTGCAAGACAAACTTTTTTTAATTTCACTTTTTTTAACAGGAAGGAAGTGCCACTGAGACTTCAACTTACGTTTCCATCCAGAAGGCTCCTCCCTCTGCTTTGTCCATTCCCTGGTCAATTTTCATTTGGATTTTAAGATGAAAGGATAACTTTCTTTGTCTGCAATTCCTGCTGCATATGCATTGGATTTGTTTTTGGGACATATCAATCATGTAAGTTAAAACATTTTTGGATAAGGGTGTTGTTTGAGAGAGAACATGCACCAGTATATATTTGTGCCTTTTCCGCTTTTTATTCAATTTTTAAATTTTATTGTGGGTGGCTTGGAGTTGCAGTAGGGGCTTATTTTTTGCATTTACTTTTTTAGTTTTTATAAGGGAAAAAGCTTACACAGTTAAGTACTTTTCTCCATGTTTGTGAAATGTACACTACTCATTTTACCATGTGGCCTAGCCTGCCCATGGGTCATCCAGCCAGTCATAGGCGTTGGATACATTAAACAACTGTTTTTGTGGTATGTGTTGTTTTACAGCATTCATGATTTAGGGATGGCCTTGGATTAGATACAAAAAAGTTTTTTTTGTATTTCACGTTTTCTGCAAAGTCTTAAAGAGCATTTTGTTGGGGCAATTTTTCTTTATGCCTTTGGAAGATGTGTGTTGTTGGTGAATTTTTATAGCTGACTTATCTTTAATTTTTTGGCACTGCCGAATTAATTGTAATGTTTTCTTTTTTGTTTACCATGCCTCCTTTGTTTGCTGGCCAAATGGCCATTTTTTTGTCTGGCCAGTGTGTGCGAGCATGTGTGTGTGTTTGCCATAGACCACCATTTCGTCTTTTGTTCTCCATGTCAAGTGGCCGCTGGTCATGTTGTGTAGTCAGTGTTCATAAGCCTGCATGTGTTCTAAGTTGTCCATGCGTCCCTGCTTGTTGTTGATTGAACATGCGGCCGGTGGCCATTTTGTGCAGAAGTCAGTGTGCTTTTGCCATTCACCTGCATGTGTTCTTTGTTGCTCATGCCTCCTTCCTTGTTGTTGTTTATGGCCGGTGGCCATTTTTAGTAGTCCGTGTGTTTTTGACATAGGCCTGCATGTGTTCTTTGTTGTCCATGCCTCCTTGTTTGTTGTTGTTTGTGGCCAGCAGCCACTTTGTAGTTATCAGTGTGCTTTTCTCATAGGCCTGCATGTGTTCTTTGCTGTCCATGCCTTCTTGATTTTTGTTGTTTGAACATGTGGCTGGAAGCCATTTTGTGTAGCTAGCCAGTGTGTTAAATCCTTTTCTTCCAGTTTTCAGAGCCATTTGCTTGGGACATTGATAAAAGAGGGCTACACCTTTTTGTTTCTTGCTAATTTTTTTCCTGAAACCATTTTATCATGCTTGAGTATGATTGTAGTATGTATGTACAGTGTTTATTAGGGGTGGACGGAATACTCCAAACACTGGCAACTCCACATTGCTCAACGTCTGCCAGTTGCCACGTGGGGGAATGTTTTGTCGCATGCGCTCCAGAACTGTACGTTGGCAGGCAAGATTTGGCATCCTGTAGTGTGATTTCTGGTCACTAGGAGACATCCAATGAGATTTTTTTAATGTGGGCAGTCAAAAACGGTAGTGACCTTTCACGGCCAAAAGGCTGCCACTCGAGTAGAAAATCTATTCGAGCAGGAGCAAAATCAGCTCGGGTAGCAGCACCCTCTGGTGCAGCACGTGGTGCATTTCGTACTGATTTTTCAGCGTGCAATGTGATACCGGCGCTAAATCACATCACGAATAGCGCAAAGTGCCTATTTCTGCCAATTGGCGGAACTCCGCAGAATCTCGCTGAATTATTAGGTAACTTTGTGGAATTCCACAGAGTAAAATTCCACCCCATGTGTTTATTTAATGCATTTTTCCGTTTTCCTCTGCACCTCCTTGCCTCCCATAGGATTTCACATAGTCCCTGGTGTGACAGAAACAATTGTTTTTTTTGCATTATTTGATTTTTTCCTGCAATCACTGCCTGCCGTAGGTCTCTTGGCCTATAGGCGCGCACCAGTATTAATTTTTAGTTGAGGGTTATTCCATTTTGCACTGCACCCCATGCCTGCCATAAAAGCAGACCAGCGTTAACCCCTTAAATACTGGGCCTTTTCCCCCATCGCATTGATGAGCCTTTTTTGGCTATATGGGGTAGTTCGCACTTAGGGCTCCATAACTTTTATTCTACATAAGGCATCAACCCCAAATTTGTGTCCTTTTTTTCCAACATCATGGGGATTCTAAAAGGACTCTGGGTTTGTTGATTCCCCTGGAGAAGATTGAGAAAATGAGCAAAATACTACTAAATTTTAAGGTTTTGGGGAAAAAAGTGCTCGTATAAATGTGTCTGATCTTTTTCTTAAAAATTACATCAATTAAGTGTTTGCTGTGCTAAAGTTACCATCATCCCAGTTTTCAGGAACATGCAGAGCAAAATAAAAAAAAATGCAAATTGTTTACCACAGTTTGGCATTTTTCAAAGAGGTAGTTCATCTTTCCGATTTTCTTCTCAACCAACTTCCTGTCTGTGGTGGGAACCAGTGCAAAATCCATAGGTGATCTAGAAAAGCTATAGATTTCTGCCAAGTAGACAAAACTCTGACTTCAGCAACGGGCCATATTTGCAGAGTCCTCAAGTTTTTCTCAAAGAAACTAACTGTTGAAATAAAGAAATATTGAAAATGATTTGGAAAAAGTGGTCAATTGTGACAATGTTTTCATTCGTAATGTTTTGTCACAATAGCTGATTTACAAAAGCAATATACCGTTATATTCACTAGACTCTTCTGGTTGTGTAAATATATAGGGTTTGTAGGTTCTCCAAGAACCCAAGGTACCCAGAGTCAACAACTGAGCTGCAGCGCACAATAGTTTTTCATTCTGTATAGAGTATAGACCAATTCATATGGTGAAATATGTAGAGTAAAAAATGGGTATTCTGGAAACCTATGTATTTCTGAAATGGGCACAAGATGTGGAGTTTAGGATCACTGGTTATATGTACATTTCTGAATTAGTGGGTACCTGTACTAGAATATGATATAGAGGGTGTTTTTCAAAATATCTTCTTTCTGACACAATGGCTTACATTTGGAAGGCTAAAATGCAGTGACATCCAATTGGTAATTACAAATGTTCTACTAATCTATGCTCCCACATGTCTTCTGATAAAAATTGTATCTCACTTGTGTGGGTAGGCCTAGTACCTGCGACCGCAAACTGCCCAAAATGAAACATGGATATATCAAATTTTCCTCCCAAAACGGACACTTATTTTTGCAAAATGGGTAGATGTTGATTCTGGGCCCTAGCTCAGCTGGCACCTAGGGAAATCTAGCAAACTTGCACATTTTTGGAAACTAGACACCTGCGGGAATCCAAAGTGGTGGGACATGCTTGGCTGTCACCAGGTTTTTTCCATCTAGATTCCCTTGCAAACCTCAGACTTTGACTAAATAAGCTCATTTTCCTCACATTTCTATGATGGAAAGTTCTGGAATCATCGGGGAGCCACAAACTTCCTTCCACGTAGCATTTGCCCAAGTCTCCTGATAAAAATTATACCTCACTTGTGTGGGTAGGCCTAGTGACCGCAACAGGAAACTGCACAAAACACTACATGGATCCATCACATTTCCACTCAAAACGGACCTTTTTTTTGCAAGGTGGGTACCTGTGGATTGTGGGTCCCAGCTCAGCTGGCACCTATGAAAACATAGCAATTGTGTACATTTTTTAAAACTAGAAATCTTGCAGAACCTAGTGTGGGGTGACTTACATGGCTCTCACTGGGTTTTTTGCACTCAGAATCCCTTTCAAACCTCAACCTTGATGAAAAAGCTAATGTTCCTTATATTTCTATGATGATAAGTTCTGGAAACTGCAAGGACCCACATATTTTCTATCACCCTGAGTTCCCACTTGTCCCCTGATAAGATTGGTATCTCACTTGTGAGAGTGGGCGACAAGACCACGACACAAAAATGGCCCTAAAGAGTGACATTGAGAGATAAGTAATTGGTGTAGCTGGGGTATTTAAGGCCATATTAGGGTGCCAACTATGCAAACCTACAAACAACAGACATTTTTTAAAATTAGCCAACTAGTAGATTCCAGGGTGGTGTGCCTTGCATGGATCGCATGAGGTTTTCAAACCCACAATGCCCTGCAAACCTCTAACTTTGCCTGAACTCATGCGTTTTCCTAACATTTCTATGATGGAAAGTCTTGGAATCCTCAGGAATCCACAAAATCCCAACCTCCCAGTGTTACCCCACTTGTGCAGATAAAAAAGCAGTGCCACTTTTGTGGCTGGGACTACTGTCCACAACAGGAATGGATCAATCCAAGGTCAATGGGAGCCATGAATTGCGGCTTAGCACAACCCCAAATCCTGCAGCTACCCCTATCGCTGATCCCTCCACATAGCGCTTTAGGGCCTTTTGTGTCGTGGTTTCTCAGCCCACCCACACAAGGGAGGTACTGTTCTTGTTGAGAGATGTGTGAACTCAAGGTGGTAGGAAATGTGTGGCTCCTTCAGATTCCAGAAGTGTTCCTTACAAAAATGTGAGCAAAATGTATGTTTTTAGTCAAAGTTTGAGGTTTGCAGGGCATTATGGGTAAGAAAACATTGTGGGGTTCATGCGAAGTACACCACCCTTACTCCCTAGTTTTCAGAACTGTCCGGGTCTGGTAGGCTTTTTCAGGTGGCAGCCTACTAGAGCACAAAAAGTAAAGACATTCACCATTGCAAGTCGAACAATATTGGGAGTTAGCCACACTCTCCTGGCCCATATGTAAAAATAACACCCAAAATAATCATATCTCCTGTTGCTTGCCATTGGGGTTGTCCTTCTTTAGTCTGCAGAGGAGTAGATAGACTGACGCTTTAGGGGAGAGCATGTAGCCTGATGTTAAGAAGGTCCAGACCCACCCCAATATTTTATTTAAAAAAGTAATCCTGCCATACGGTGGGCTTTTTGCCCCCACAGGGGCAAATTGGGAGTGAACCTCCTGTCTGCCCCGGGGGTCAATAAAACTGGTTTGCCTTTTTTGAGGTGTGGGGATGGCCAATGCCAGAGTGCAACACTGCACCAGTTTCTTTTGCCCCAAAGGCAAAATCCTAGTTGGGCTTTCTACCCCTCAGGGGGCAGATTTGGGGCAACCTCCTATTTGGGACAAACCTATCTGACCCCAGGGGGGCAGAAAGATACTATTGCCCATTTTGGGGCGGGGTATGGCTCAATGCCAGGGTAGGCTGCCACCTCCTTTTGTTTGCTTTGAAATCCCTGGTGCTCAGTGGCCTTTCTGCCGCCTCTGGGGACATATTGGGGTTGAATAGCCCTATCTACCCCTGTGGGGCAGAAAGTCTAAAGGGGTGAGCAGGGATTGGGGAGATCACAGGCCTATGCCCAGGAAGGTCACCCCCACTCCAAACAAATACTGCATATATGCAGTCCCTGGCATCTAGTGGGCTATCTGCCCCTCGTGGGGGCATATTGGGGTTAATCATTCCAATCCACCCCCCCAGGGGGCAGAAAGACTGTCAGCATATTTTTTGGGGTGGGGGCATGGCCATGCCCATGGTGGGCATCTCCCATCCCTATCTTTTTTTTAATTTAAGTCCTATGATTTACTGGTCTTTTTGCCTCCTTCGGGGGGGGGCAGACTGGAGATAAGCATCCCCATATGCCCTCTGAGGGGGTGGAAAAACTGGCAGGATATTTTTGTGGGGTTGGGGGCATTGCCATGCCCATGATGGGCAGCCTCCACCCCTATGATTTTTTTAAATGTCCCTGGAGTCTAATGCCCCATCTGCACCCAAGGGGAGGCAGAAAGACTGCCAGTATATTTTGTTGGGGGTGGGGGTGGGGGCATGGCCATGCCCATAATGTGCAGCCTCCACCCCTATATTGTTTTTAAGCCCCGGTGTCTAGTGGGCTTTCTGCTCCAGGAGACCGATCGGGGTAAATATCCCTATCTATCCTCCTGGGGGTGCAGAAAGACTGTATTTATCAAATGTGCTGGGGGAGCACAAGCCCTTGCCAATTCCTGGTGTCTAGTAGGTGGATTCCTGCTTGGGGATTACCCTCCTCTAGCCATCACCAAGCAGGGATCCACTGGGCAGAAATATCATTGGAAATGGGAGATTCTCTCCTTTCCCATGATGCCTCTCCCACCCAGTCAGTGCTCGGGGTCTGAGATGTGCCTCCCGGGCACTGATGCAGCAAAAGTAAAACTTGTCTATCAGCTTGTTTTACTTTCATTTTAGTGTAATGATTTCAGGGTGCACTCCACGCTGATCGTCATTAAACTAAAGTAAAAAAAGACTCTTCCCGAGCAGCCAGAAGATAAAAAATAATAAAGGAATTCTTCTGGTCCTGTACACCAGAGGGGTCACTAATTACCTCACCAGTGTCGACCAATGGTCAACAGATACACTGGGGAGGTAGTGCGGGTGTCGGCCATTGGTCGGCACCCGCCCTCAAGGGGTTAATTTATTTGAAGGATTATTCCATTTTGCCCTGCACCCCCTGCCTGTCATAGGTGCATACCAACATTCATTTTTTAAGGATTATTCCATTGTCCCTTTTATCCCCCTGCCTGCTACAGGTTTCTCGTAGGTCTTAGAGGCACATAAAGTAAACTTTTAAATCTACATGTTGAAATATTATGTTATGGTTTGGATTGGAATGGATACACTATTGTTAAATTGTAACAACCTCACTAAATTATATTGTCTGTATGTATCTTCAAACCACAGATGCCATATTTCACTGAATGTTTTTCTTCTTTATTTGCTTTTAGGCGCAGAAGAGACATCACACAGAGCAGTGCACAAGAGACTTCACACAGAGTACTGCAAGACATAAGGCCAGAGTTAAGCGGCATAATCTGAGTCCTTCTCCTCTGCTTCTGCAGCTGAGTGCCAACTGCCAGAGCTAAGAACTTGAAGATGCCCCTAAAGAAAGGTGTTTCTGCCAACAAAGTGGCCAGTGAGTAGAAGAAGAAGAAGGATATTGCCACCACTGGTGTGCCACCTTCCACCTTTTTCAGGAAACATGGTGTGCCTGCTGCACCCTCCTTTGGGCAGCAAAGCAGCTCTCCCGCACCAACGGCACCACCCCGACCTAACCCCAAGAAAATGTCTCTGAGCAAGGCAGCCTCTGCAGTCATGGCGATAAGCAATGAGTTTGATTTGGATTTGTCTGGGCCACAAAGTACCCAATCGATCGTTGCAGGAAACTGAGCAAAGTGGACAACAGGAGCCACAGACAGCAACAGTTCTTCCTGAAGTAGGAGCAGAACAGGAGGTTGAGCTTCCTGCTAAGCAAGCTGTAGCTCTTGGACCATTGACATCACAATCTCAAGCAAGAAAAAGAAAGGTTACTCCACCATCTTCTCCAAACCCTCTTCTTCTGATGACCTGGACATGTATTGGACACTGGCCGCGTCCAAGACCCCCCACGAGAGACAAAAGAAAAGTAAAGTTCATGGAAGGCTTAGAATCATGGAAAGTGACAGTGATGATGAACCAGTGATTGCTGTCAGTATGAAGGGCTTCTCAGAGGACACCAAGATGATCCCTCCTATTCAACCTGCTCAGAAGGGATTTGGTTCCACCACCAGCTTCCATATTTGTAAGGCCCCCACTGAGACCTACATCCACCACTACTTTAGTCGATGTACACTGTACAGAGAGGCTAACAACACACCCAACTATCCCAGTTCTTTAGACTTTGGCAGTGGCACAAAAAAAGTTTTCCTCCCCAGTTTGAGACTTCTATATGATTAGCAAGCAGAAGGATAGCATTGCAATATGCTCAATTTGTTACACAGTGTTCGTCGAGGTAAGCCAAGTTCACACTATGGTACTAGATGCTTAACGTCCCATATGAAAAAACATCATTCGATCTGGTGGGAGGAGCCCCTTAAAAAAAGAGCTGGTGGTGGAGGTGGAGATGAGAGAGGGTAAGCAGCTCCAATCATGGTGATAGGAGAAGGAGGTGATGATGAAGAAGAGGATAACAACTTTACAGAAAGCAGCCCTATCCCCTGCAGTGTGCCAGCATCACCTGCATTAGCAACCTCTAAATGTCACAAGACTCAGTTGCAGACACCACCGCATACAGTCACTCCAGCTGTAAGACAGACAGTGACTCTACCACCTCCTGGTACTCTGCGGAAGTTGCTTGTGTCAGTGCCACCACAAAAGAAAAAAGTCAAAACTATTTTAATAGGCAGGTTTAGGCAGGAGGGGCCCTACGAACGCAACCACCCAACAGTATGTTTGTACAATGGGAAGCTGTTCAAAACATTGGCACTGGACCTCCTCCCTTTTTCTTTTGTTGAAGGAGTGGCATTTGTCCGAAATGGAAAGTTCCCAGCTAGACCTATTTTGCCAGAGTTGCTGTTCCAGCACTCTATCATGATGTGCTGCAGAGTGCTGCTCACACTATCCACCTGACGACAGACATGTGGACCAGTTGTCAAGCAGCTGATTGCATGTGTATCACTTGACACTGGATCTCTTTTGTGGGGGCTAGATAAGAGGTATCGGCAGGTCTAAGCACTGTAGAATGTTTTAAGGGCATTCGGCGGTATGTCACAGTAGCAGTATTTGCCATGGAGAAATCCCACACAGCTGCAAAGATCTTGGAAGACTTTAACAGCAAGGTGTTGAAATTGTTTTGACCCAGAGGTCTCAGAATTGGATTTGTTGTCACTGACAATGGGAGTAATATAGTCAAGTCCATGGCAGGTGGTGAATATTTCAGGGTCCTGTGTTTGGCGCATTGTATCAACTTGATTGTGCAAGACTTTCTAAAAAAAAAGACATAGTCCGCAACATACTGGCCATCTATGGAAGAATCTGCACTCATTTCACTCATTCTTTTAAAGCCCGAAAGCAGTTGAGGATCATTCAGCATGCTAATAGAGTACTGATTAAAGCTCTCATACAGGAGGTGCCAACACGTTGGAACTCGACCTGCTACATGTTGCAACATCTGTTTGAGCAGTACAGACTGATCACTGACTATGTCCTTCAAAGTGGAGGGGATGGAACTGGGAAAAGCATGTCCATGGAGATGAAAAATGGGGCTAGAGAAATGACTGATACAAATGCTGATACAAATGCTACTTCCTTTTGAGGGTTTTCACATGGGAAGTCAGCAAGGAGGTCAGTACGATGAGCCAAGGAATGCTGTTGTTGCATCTGCTACAGGGCCAGTTGAAAAAGGTGTTACTGATATGAAGAAGAAGCATATGAGTTTGTTTATAGCTTAATCTTTCGCTTGGCTGTTAATACAAGGCTGCACAGGGAGATCATATACTTGATCCATGGTACAAACAAATAATGCCGACTTTTATTCCTTTTTCAGAAGGGGATGTTTCACGATACAAGACTTGGATTGTTGACCATGTGAGAGACCTGGAAGAAGAACGGCTGGAAGTTCGATGCCGAGGCCGAATTTGTGCATGCATCTTTCAACCTCCAGAGAGGTGTTGTCTAACAGCCATCACAATCATCACCAGCAACACAGGCAACAGAAGAATCTCACCCAACCTCTGCAATGGCATGGTTTCAAGTGGCAGGGCTTATGACAAGTGCAGAGGCGAAGGCAACAGAGGTCGAGCAAGTGTGCAGTACCAATCACCATGTGTGTTCAGTGCAGCCATCGCCCTTGTCACAGTCAGAAGGACCAGTTTCCTGCCTTGAAACGTGGAGAGATTGACCATGATAAATATGAACCAACACTTCATGCTTCAAGATTACACTGTTCCTGAAATAGCACAGGAGGAGGATGAGGGTGATTAGTCAGACTCAAGTATGTTAGCTAATGAACCTGTTGGCGAACCCCCTAAGTTTGAAGACAAACTCTACTTCCCTGACTAGGTAGGCCACAGCAGAACTTTCATATCTTAAAGTCAAACTGCTTTGTAAAAAGAAAAAAAAAAGTGGGTGTATTGAGGAACATTTATATATTTAGTGTCTGACTAATCCAGCCCAATCAATTCACATTTATGGAGTGGACTCCAGTGTGCACATAAGAAGCCTCCCGCATTTGCTTAAAGGACATGAAGCAGACAATGCCTCCCATCCCTATCGTACTTTTTTCCATTCTCTAGCTTGGCTGCCTGCCGCAAGTAAAGAGCATTACTAATGCAAGAATGCCACTGTTTGTCGCTTCAGTGGGAAAAGTGAAGATACAATAGACAAATTTGGAACTATGTGGTGTAGCTAACTGCACCAATGAGTGATATATTGATTGCATGATTGATGATTCATGTACTGGATGGGAGGGTGTTGTAACTATTTTGTAAACTTAATTTGTAATGTTTGGGCCCGATGGATGATTCTGCCTGAATGATTGCCTTGTTTTCACATTTCACCATAATTATTTGCATAGTCCACTCCACTCCTTTCCTTTAATTCAGTCAGTTTAGTTAATAAAACTACACAAAAAGCTCAAATTCCTTTTCTCTTCTTGCTCATCAACTACAGATCTATCTCATTCAGGGTATTTGGAGTCAGGACAGAAAAAGGAATTTACCATTGCTAACAATGCCGATGGGAAATAAGCAACATGACTTAAAGAGGCCTACTCCTGTGGACTGGAGAGAGGTGTGTTGATTTGGAAAAAAGTAGTGTGCTGGCTCAAATGTCAATCAAACTCTAATTAAGTGGTTTTGGTCTGGGGGAATGTCACTGGAGACATTTCACATGACTGATACACACAATTGACATTTGTGTAATTGGTCAGTCAGGGACATGCAGCTATTACTGGGACTGGGGGGTAAAAGATTGTTCTGACTTCTGAGTAGGCCTGGGCGGGAAATTATGCTCCGCTCGCGGCGTAGCAGAATTTTTTCCTTGTTCGCGCTTTCAAAATGCGTGTTTGCGCGCGTGGGAGCGACTTACCAGGATCCCTGCGTTTGCCGACGAGTTATCCTATCCGTTCGCGTGCGCCACAAGATTTTGGTAGCCGGCCGCGCGATCCCGCGAGAGTGTGGGATCGCGAACACGTCATTCGGACGTGCCATCGGACATCCGCGTACGCGAACAGGAAACACGCATCGCGAGCGGGCGGGACAAGTGAAACAAGATGGCCGCACCAATTGGCGACCGCATGGATAAGTTCGCGAGATATTTCCCCCCGAGCACGCAAACAGCGTCCCCGAACAGGAAAAACGCATCGCGAATGGGCGGAACAAGCAATTCCGCGTGCTCGCGTAATTCTGCGTAGCTTGCGGAGATTTTTTACCGTTCCGCGGAACTTTGCGTAACGCGACTACGCAAATTCCGCCCACCCCTACTTCTGAGTTAATTGCACATTACTTCACCAGCCTATACTCTGCCGTCTTGGTCCTCATCCACCATGAAACGTACCTTCTCCTAGACTCTACAATATTGACATGTAGGTTTTTGTATTCTACAGGCCTTCTCTTCTTCTGCACGAAAGCTATATAACAACACTCCTGCTTACCGGACCGTTTCAGCTCTCCACCCTAGACAGATGTTTGAGAAGTAGAATGCAGATGCACCATCCTTTTTGACATTTATAATATGTCCAGTAACATGCTTCTTTTTTTAACAATAGCATTTTTTAGAACTGTGTAAGTCCTCTTTATTTTGTATTTTTTCAGCCCTAGGTAATGTAAGATAGCTTGGGTCTATGGGGCTGAAGGACTGTTTACAATGCATGTGCCGTTTATGTGTTTGTCTTTGTCTCATCATTCCCCAACTCCCCCTTCCCATCCATTCAATAAACCCCTAACCCTCTATTGAGGTGTGGCTTAATAATTTACACCATAAAATCACACACTTGGCAGAACGTATGTTGTGAACGCAATACCAACAAACAGTTACACGCTCTTCTGAATAATTTCCCATGCTGGCCCTACTATCCACACCCAGGCATGATATGGATTTCATCATCAAAGTGCAGAGTCTTACTTAGAGCAATGTCTGTCCCAGGTAATACGAAAGATTCACGAATTCACGAACGTAAAGTAAAGTTACACTTTTGGTGTAAGTTTACTCTTGTAGTGTAACTGTACTACCAGCCAGTAACTTTGTGAGTAGTAACTAACAGTAACACCTTTTAAAATAAGAGTTGCTTACTACTCTCAAAGATACTACTCCTAAAGTTAAGTTACTGATGGAAAAGTTACTAGGTGTAAACCTACACTGCAAGAGTAAAGTAATACCAAAAGAGTATCTTACTTTACCTTTGTCAATCAAGACTTGTGTTGCTTACAAATTCTATGCAACATGCAGTAACCTTCTCCTCAATCATGACTCCTGTGTCCTGACTCAAGATTTTTGTAAGTTTAGTTAGAATGTTTTTAAATAAAGTTAATAGTTGTAAGCAACGCAGATTCTAAGTTCTACTGCTAATTGTTGTTTCTATGATGTTTTTGTCATGGTGGTCTCTCAGTCTTGGATTACCCTGCACTTACCTAATGGGTGGGAGTACGATCATGCTTTGTGATTATATTCCCTGTTAAAGCCCACTACTACTACCAGCATTAAAAAGGCCCTTTGGAAACCCTGCAATTAGGTTTGGGAAGATTGAGAGAGGTAGCAGTCATTGCTTAGTCTATTCAGGTAAGAACTAAAAAGAGAACTAGTTCAGAACGTATTACTGAACATACTCTTGGGAAGCAGAGATAGATAAATAAGATTACGATTTTTGTGCATGTTGTTGGTATACCCCCCAGTGGTCAATAGTTGCAGAAGGTAGGACAAGGACATTAACTACATAACTAGTATATACTTTGATAGCTGACTGGGTGCTGCAAAACCTCATCAAGAAATAAGTCAAACAGAACTAGTCTGTTCCCACTCTGGCAATGGGATATATTCGACTGCAGGAAGAGGTACCCTACTGAAGAATACATGCATGGCAAGAGACTTCAGGTAGGGAAAGTCTAGGGGGGAAAGTCGATGTACAGTATAAGACAAAAGATGGATAGCAACTGATAAGTATTGAAATAAAAAAAAGAATTACATAGGAATCCCACCGTCTCCACCCTTATCCCCAAATGTCCCAAGTCTGACCCTTTCTACAACTTCCCTTCTTAGTTCCCACCCTCTTCACCCACGACACAGTCTCTCCCAAAAAAAAAGTTAAACAAAAGTAGGCCTTGAGGGCATCTATATGGGGGTGTAGGTGGGCCATGTAGCGGGCGAGGTTCTGCTGCCCACGCCGGAGCAGTGCCAGCATGCGTAGGGTTTCGGCGGAGGAGGCGATCTGTTGTTGATGATGTGGATGTTGCATTCTGCTGGCCAATTGCAGGTGGCATTGTTGGTGTGGCCAGGATGGAGGTGGGCCAGGTTTATGGTCCAAGGAACTGGAGGCATGTGCCTCCTTCTCTTCCTCCTTCTCCAAGGTCTCTAGCTGGCAGTATTTGGCCACAACGGCCTCCAGCCTCTGGCACCACAGCTGTGTGGCTATCTCCTGCCAGGATGGGTGACCTCTAGCATCAGGAGTAGCTACATTAAGAAAAAATATAAAAAAACACGAATTGTAATGCTCAGTGCAAATACTATATATACTGTAGTGGCACAGTAGAGGAACATTGCTGGTCCCCTCAGGACATTGGCATTATTGATGTGATTATTCACGGGGCAAGTTTTTCCCACACATGCATCACATAATTCAGTAGCACTGACTGCAAGGAATTTACAAACATAATCAAAAAGTGATTTTTGCTTAAAGGATTTCATAGTGAAATTGAACAGTCACTTTGTGTGTAATGAATTACCTCTAATTAATGAGAAAGGCGAATATGGTGCATAATTAATTGTATACTTGACTACAGTATAGGAGCAACATTAATGGAGGCATGCAGGTGGGTCACCTAGACTGCAGCATGTTTTTGTGGCAGCTGTAATGGCACAGTAATTTATTGACTTATTATAATTAATTCCAATGTTCCTGCTCTTCTCCGACTGCCTCTTTTATTCTACCCTGTCTCCAAACTTTGGGGCAGATTTGAATTATAACAGGTATTCCGTCCGACTTAAGTAGACAGTGCAGAGATTATTATAAATGATGCACTGTAGTAGAGCTAACTGAATATATTTTGTTTGTCACATTTGTCACAGAATAACCCATCTGCCAAATTCTAAATCAGACACTTAGCCCCACATTACACCCTGGCATCCACCACAAATTATTTTCAACAAATATCTTCACTTGGCAGTAGAGAAAGGTACTATATAGAAAGGTAGGTTAGATGGATTAAGCGAGGTAGAGGTTTCGCTTTGGAAGGGTTGGATGTCACTAATCATGCACCACCTGTGGTTTTTTCAGTGAATTTCTAAGGTTTTTTAAATGATAATTTCTAACTATAACGTCCCTGAAACCTATGGTTTTTTTCAGTGAATTTCAAAGGTTTTTTAAATGCTAATTTCTAACTATAACGTCCCTGAAAGCTATGGTTTTTTCAGTGAATTTCAAAGGTTTTTTAAATGCTAATTTCTAACTATAATGTTCCTGAAACCTATGTTTTTTTTACTAAATTTCAAAGTTTTTTTTTAATGCTAATATCTAAGTATAATGTGCAAGAAATGTTATTTTTGTTTTTAAAAATCTTGTAAAGTGTATATGTTTTTTCTTTTCTAAAATTCAAATATACCTTTTTTTTTTTTTTTTAAATTAAAAAATGATTCGCGCACCCATCGTGCACCTGTCTTGATTTTGCGCGAATTCAAGTAATTCGCCGCTATATTGGTTAAGTCGTGCACGTTCCATGTATCATAAGCGACCAGTGCGCAGTGCCGGCCCCGTCACGTACGTGAGTTGCGATGTCGCGCTGGGTGCGCAACTCCATCGTAAATTTTTTACTTTTAAAAGTATGTATATATAAATTTATTGTATATATTACACCAAGACATCATTTAAGAAAATTATAAATGTTATGTATTTGTAACTGGAATAAAGATATATTATTTTCAAATGTATTTTTGCGGAACCACGTCGGGTGCGCTGACGTTCCGCGCTGCCGCGCGCGCCCTGCGTGAATCCCATGTGACTTCAAAAGAAAGGTTTTAATTGGTGTACAGGCTTTTTATTCTAGAAGTTGAAGGACTCCACCCATTTTTGTTTCATTCTTTCAGGACCATCTATAGAGACAGACCTGTTCTCTCTTAGGTGTGTTTTTACATCTTTTTGGTGTTTATTTTACTCTTCCTCCAAATGTCTGCTGCACCACCATCACAGCAACTTCCACCAGAGGAAGAGGAAGACCTGGAAGAACCCCGGAAGAAGAGATATGAAAGTGTTGTGTGGGCGTTTTTCACCATACCTCCTGGTGAAAAGAAAGTTAATGCCAGGAAGGTTACTTGCACAATTTGCGAACAAGTGCTTTCACGTGGATCGGACAAGAAATATTCTTGTGGCACATCATCGATGCTCAAGCATCTGCAAACGATCCACCCAAGACGGCTTGCCCGAGAGCAACTAAGGCGGCAACAAGAAAAGAAGCACATGATGGGCCCAGTACTTCTTCTAGTGGCACAACACGTGCCACAATCAGCATTCATCCTGATTTGGCTCGAGTAGAGCAGGTGTGCATTAAATGCAGAAAGACTCTTTGCGTTGGGGAGCAGTCAATGAATGCAATCCTGATTGCAATCCAGAGTCACAAGTGTTAATTTTTTTTTTTTTTTGTTCCTTTATGCAATGACGTTAAATTGCATATTTTTTGCCATGTTTTTGTTGTTGACTCTAGTTTCTTTTCAGTTTTTCAATAAAATAAACACCAAAAAAATGTAAAAATGGGTTTAAAAAATACAAAAAAAGAAGAAAACAACAAAAGAAGAAAAACAATGGTTCTTTTCAGAACCGCCTATTTGGTTTAAAGAAGTTGGTTGTATGAATTGTTGCCTGACTGATTGAAGGACTACATGGATAGAATCTGAGTGATTTTGTAAGTGCTTCATTAATGTGTGGGTGATTGTATAAGTGCAAGGATAGTATCTGGGTGATTGAAGGAGTGCATGGATAATGCGTGGGTTATTGTATGAGTGCATAAGTAGTGCCTGAGTGATTGGAGAAGTACATGGACAGTGATTGGATGATTTTATAAGTGCTTGGGTATTGGCTGAATAATTGCTTGAGTGTATGGGTACTGCTTGGGTGATTGAAGGAGTGCATGGGTAATGCCTGGGTGATTGCATGAGTGCGTAGGTACTGCTTGAGTGATTGGAGAAGTGCATGGGTAGTGCCTGGGTGATTCCATGAGTGCATGGGTAGTGACTGGGTGATTGGAGGAGTGCATGGGTAGTGACAGGGTGATTGCTGGAGTGTGTGGGTACTACCTGGGTAATTGAAGGAGTGAATGAGTAGTGTCTAGGTGATTAGAGAACTGCATGGGTAGTGCACAGGTGATTGTAGCAGTGCATGGTTAGTGCCTGGGTCATTGCATGAGTACATGGGTACTGATTGGATGATTAACGTACTGCAAGGAGAGTGTATGGTGAATTTATAGGTGCTTGGGTATTGGCAGAGTGATTGGATAAGAACTTGCTACTGACTGGGTGTTTGGAGGAGTGCATGGGTAGTGACAGGGTGATTGCTGGAGTGTATGGGTACTACTTGGGTAATTGAAGGAGTGAATGAGTAGTGTCTAGTTGGTTAGAGTTTTGCATGGGTAGTGCACAGGTGATTGTAGCAGTGCATGGTTAGTGCCTGGGTCATTGCATGAGTACATGGGTAATGACTGGATGATTAACGTACTGCAAGGAGAGTGTATGGTGAATTTATAGGTGCTTGGGTATTGGCGGAGTGATTGGATAAGTACTTGGTACTGACTGGGTGATTGGAGGAGTGCATGGTTAGTGACAGCGTGATTGCTGGAGTGCATGGGTACTACCTGGGTAATTGAAGGAGTGAATGAGTAGTGTCTAGGTGATTAGAGGACTGCATGGGTAGTGCACAGGTGATTGTAGCAGTGCATGGTCAGTGCCTGGGTCATTGCATGAGTACATGTGTACTGACTGGATGATTAACGTACTGCAAGGAGAGTGTATGGTGAATTTGTAGGTGCTTGCGTATTGGCGGAGTAATTGTATAAGTATATGGTACTGACTGGGTGAATGGAGGAGTGCATGGGTAGTGACAGGGTGATTGCTAGAGTGTATGGGTACTACCTGGGTAATTGAAGGAGTGAATGAGTAGTGTCTATGTGATTAGAGGACTGCATGGGTAGTGCACAGGTGATTGTAGCAGTGCATGGTTAGTGCCTGGGTCATTGCATGAGTACATGGGTACTGACTGGATGATTAACGTACTGCAAGGAGAGTGTATGGTGAATTTATAAGTGCTTGGGTATTCGCGGAGTGATTGGATTAGTACATGGTACTGGGTGGGTGATTAGAACAGTGCATGGGTAGTGACAGGGTGATTGGAGCAGTGCATGGGTACTACCTGGGTAATTGAAGGAGTGAATGAGTTGTGTCTAGGTGATTAGAGTTTTCCATGGGTAGTGCACAGGTGATTGTAGCAGTGCATGGGTAGTGCTTGGGTGACTTAATCTTACCTTTTTGAAGTAGATACGAAACTCATTGAAACAATTTTTTCAGTTGTTTTATTATAATCTAAATTTAAAATATTTTCAAACTTTAGAATTAGTGTCTGTAAAAGAGAAGAAAAAAATACTGTTATTACATATAATATTATAGTTTTTAGAACACAACATAATTTTACAATTACATAACATATTCAGTTTGCCTTTTTTGCTGTTTTCAGATTCTATTGAATTTCACCATACACAGTGATTTCAATGTTGATCATCATGTGACAGCGGGCAAAAAAATACAATCAATAAGATTGTTAAAAAAAAACAAATCTGTGTTCAAAATATTTACAACAAACTCAACTATCTGTTACATTTTCAAAAATAAACACTCTCAATTACATTGCATATAATACAAAGATCAAATATATGAACTGCTTCTTTCAAAAACAATTTTCTAAATACAATATCAAAGAACAGAAACGATAATTGAAACAGTAATTCTTGACATCTTCCCTATAGGCCGAATGATGTTTCCAAAATCATTTGCATTGAAAATATCCAAAATAAACTTCTTAATTCAAATCGACATCTTCCCAATAGGCCGAATGATAGTTCTGAAATCATTTGTATTGAAAATATCCAAAATAAACTCATTAATTGATGTTGACATCTTCCCAATAGGCTGAATGATGTTTTCAGAACTTTGGCATCAAAAATATTAGATATGAATTTGGTAATTCATAAGGCAACCGACATTTGAATTCCAAATGGGCATCATTACAATGTGTCCATCCTTTATTGCACTTTAAATACACAATATAGTGTCCAGATGTTGTAGAAGGTCCATCATGGAAAATAATTGCCACTGCTTTGAAAGTTCTTCCTGAAATTGACAGTTGACTTGCCACAAAACTTTTAATTTTAGTTTCCAATTTTCTTCCATCTGCTCTACAACGTTGTAGCATTAAAATAACATATTGTCCAAATCTTTCTATAAATAATGTTGATAACATTTCAGATTTGCAGTGGCTACATTCCATATTTTGATTAGCAGATTTTACTAATTTGTTAAAAGACACTGTGTTGCAATCTGGTATTGTCAAATATATGAATCGTTCTGTGTCTATTTCAGTGGTAGATGAAAATGAACAGTCTTCACATTTATGATCCCATCTGTAACGTACTCCAAACAGATTTTCAATTTGTATTCCTTCACCTTCCAATACTGCAAGCATAAGCATAAGAAATTCTTGAGCATCTTGCTGTACATTAAGTGTAAATTGTGAAGAACCAGAACATATATCCAGAAGATGCCGAATGCCAGAAGCACTTTGGATTTTAGGTTTATCAGTTGTCAAGTTTTCAAAAATAGAATGCAACAAAGAACAAAACCTTTTTTCTCGATTCTCCATAATTTGTTGTTGAAGATTTTATAGAAAAAATATGACGTTCACAAATACATTAGCATAGCAGTTGATACCTGAACTATTTTCTAACTGATATCCTACAATATCTTCAACAGTGTCCATTTTCTTTTTCTTTGGAACCTCAACATTCTCTTGATTTTTTTTCTTATTTCCAACCTCACTACAGAGTTTCTCATATGTTCGTTTTCGACATACTACATGCTTTTCATATACAGGATATTCACCTAAGTTGGGAGCATACAGTCTTCTTAACCGATTATACTCTCTTACACAATTTGCATCTGCACTAATCTTTCTCTCATCAAAATCAATCAAATACAATCCAGATAAAGTTCTGACTCGGGACAATGCAACATATGCCATGCCCTCTTTAAACACGGTACTTCCAATGTTTACCAAAGCACTGTCTACACTTAAAGCTTGAGATTTATGAATGGTCACCGCATATGCTAAAGAAAGAGGAAACTGTTTTCTATGAACATACAAGTCTTTAACAAGCAAAAAATGAACAGCACAATGTCCAATCTGTTTTACCTCTTCAATCTGATCAAATTTAATCTTCAAAAATTCAATTCCATCTCTATTTGAATAATTAACAAAATCAACAACTTTCCCCATTGCTCCATTTACTAAACCTTTTTCCACATCCAAATTACGCCGTAAAATTACCTGACAGTTTTCACATACATATAAATTCTTTTCTAAGCCAGCAGTCTTAGATATAGACTTTTCCAAAGAATCCAATTTTGTTTTTAATTTTTCTGACAAAATAATAGTAATTCCTTCGTGTTCTATTTTAACAATGGCTTCCATTTTTATTATTGGTTGTTTTTCCAGCTTTAAAAGTTCTTGATTGAATGTAGAACATTCTCGCAGTGTAGGCAAATTATAGATTTGTTTTCTCCAATTTTTTTGTATATTATTTCCGGAGCAACATTTTCATTTGGAAACAAGTTTGTAAGTAGCCGACTTTGCAAAGCTTCTTTACCATGTTCTGTTAATACACCAATTCTTATATCTTGAAGAATGCTTCCATAATCTTCATCACTTGCCTGTCGCATATTTTTAATAAGTTCTTTGTATTCAAAATAAGACCTAATATTGACATTTCCAATACTTTCCAAAGATTTCCTGGTGTCTTCATGCATAAGTGTTTTAAAAACTGGTTCCCCTTTTACAGGAGTAAGTTGCAGTAGATCGCCGAAAACAATCACATGTTTTTCTCCAAATAACACATCATAATCTGTTTTTAAAATCAGCTGCATTCTTAAATGTACAAAGGCAAGCATTAAGTTTGAGACCATGCTCACCTCATCAATTATCAGAAGTTTCATTTTCTTTAGTACTCTTGAAACTTCATAACAAGCTTCTCCAGATGGCTTGTGATATTCCAACTTGTTTTCATGTTCAACAGGTAGCATCTGTAAACGATGTAATGTAATCCCTTTAATGTTGTGTGCTGCTAACCCAGTTGGAGCGGTTACAACACAAGATAAATGTGATTCAGTGGTTTTTGTGTAGATAACTGGTCAAAACTTTAATTAAGAAACTTTTTCCTGTACCAGCTTGACCACTGATATACATTCGAATAGGTTTAAATGATGTGCAGTTGCATTCTTTTTTTTCATGAAGTAAACCATGGTCTATCTGTTGTGTAACTTGCTGATATATTTCTTTCTGTTCAATATTTAGTTGCTCTTCCAAGTTTCCCAACTCCATAATATCCTGTTGAGCTTGATGCATTGCCGTTTCTACTTCACTCATGGTGATTGCTGCTTCATTTTCAAGAATTGGTTCTCCTAGTGGATCTTGACTCTGTGGAGCAGAACTTTGACTGTCTTGAGAACTGTCTCTAGCAATTTCAGCTGCAATAGTAGCTTCTTGTTGAATCTCTTCATTCAACATTTGTAGATAATTTTGAAAAACTGTGCATTCAATGCTATCTTTATATGCATTAAAAGAATCTTCATAGCACTGAAAATCTCCAAGTAATTCCATTTCAGTACGCCAAGGCTTGAAGAGTTGCAAAAGTGCTAAATAGTAAAATTCCCTTTTATCTGGAGTATCGCAACTCAGTTTCCTGTGATTAATGAGATTTCCTTTACTATGTTTCACCAAACATCCATCAGAACCAATCACTACATATTGTTACAACTTGAAAAGTGACTGGCTAATTTCATGAGTGCAAACATACACATTCAGTGCATGGATAACTGTATAAATAGCAGTTGAAGGGATTCATCAGTTATTGAGTACTGCCTAGGTGAATACATGAATGCAACAGAAAGGCATGGGTGATTTGACGACTGCAAGGGTAGTGTGTAGGTGAAGAGATGACTACACAGCAACAGCCTGCATGATTGCATAACTGTAGGGGTACTACGTAACTAGACCCCAAGTGATTCCTAGCCTGTAAGGGTAATATCTGTGGGATTACTGAAGTAGATAGCAAGTGAGTGGGTGATTTCATAAGTTCTTCAGAACCGCCTGGGTGATTACCGAACTAGTAAGATACCGCCTGAGTCATTACTGGTGTGGAAAGGTAGTGACTGGATGAATTTAAAACTACATGACTAGTGGCTGAGTGATTACATAAGTACAAGAAAAGTGCGTATGTGATTGAAACATTTCCAGGTGAATTAAAGGACTACATAGGTAACACATCAGCGATTGCATGACTACAGGGATAATGTCTGGGAATTTACATGACTACATAGCAAGTGACTGAGTGATTTTATAATTGCATGGGAACTTCTTGGGCGATTGCAGGACTACTGAGGTGGAGCCTGAGTAAATAAAAGACTGCAAAAGTAGTGCCAGGCTGATTTCATAACAGCATGACTACTGGCTGAGTGATTACAAGAGTACAAAAGTGGTGCCTCCGTGATTCAAGGAGTGCAACAGTAGTGCCTGGGTGATTATATAACTACAGGAGTTATACCTTAGTGATTGCATAAGTGCATAGATAGTGCCTAAATAATTGCATCAGTGCTGAAGTAATGCCTGAGTGATTACAGCACTGCATATGTAGCGCCTGCATCATTGTAAGACTGCATGGTGAGTATTTGGGTGTTTTTATAAGTGCATGACAGTTCGGCCTACTCAAAAATAAAGCAGCACACTATTACATAAGTCAACTATAAGTCACTGGGTAAGTACAGGACAACTTGAAAAGTGACTGGCTAATTTCATGAGTGCAAACATACACATTCAGTGCATGGATAACTGTATAAATAGCAGTTGAAGGGATTCATCAGTCATTGAGTACTGCTTAGGTGAATACATGAATGCAACAGAAAGGCATGGGTGATTTGACAACTGCAAGGGTAGTGTGTAGGTAAAGAGATGACTACACAGCAACAGACTGCATGATTGCATAACTGTATGGGTACTACGCAACTAGACCCCGAGTGATTCCTAGCCTGCACAGGTAATATCTGTAGGATTACTGAAGTAGATAGCAAGTGAGTGGGTGATTTAATAAGTTCTTCAGAACCGCCTGGGTGATTACCGAACTAGTAAGATACTGCCTGAGTCATTACTGGTGTGGAAAGGTAGTGACTGGATGAATTTAAAACTACATGACTAGTGGCTGAGTGATTACATAAGTACAAGAAATGTGCGTATGTGATTGAAACAGTTCCAGGTGAATTAAAGGACTACATAGGTAACACATCAGCGATTGCATGACTGCAGGGATAATGTCTGGGAATTTACATGACTACATAGCAAGTGACTGAGTGATTTTATAAGTGCATGGGTACTTCTTGGGGGATTGCAGGACTACTGAGGTGGAGCCTGAGTAGATAAAAGACTGCAAAAGTAGTGCCCGGGCTGATTTCATAACAGCATGACTACTGGCTGAGTGATTACAAGAGTACAAAAGTGGTGCCTCCGTGATTCAAGGAGTGCAACAGTAGTGCCTGGGTGATTATATAACTACATGAGTTATACCTTAGTGATTGCATTAGTGCATAGATAGTGCCTAAATGATTGCATCAGTGCTGAAGTAATGCCTGAGTGATTACAGCACTGCATATGTAGCGCCTGCATCATTGTAAGACTGCATGGTGAGTATTTGGGTGTTTTTATAAGTGCATGACAGTTCGGCCTACTCAAAAATAAAGCAGCACACTATTACATAGGTCAACTATAAGTCACTGGGTAAGTACAGGACAACTTGAAAAGTGACTGGCTAATTTCATGAGTGCAAACATAAACATTCAGTGCATGGATAACTGTATAAATAGCAGTTGAAGGGGTTCATCAGTCATTGAGTACTGCCTAGGTGAATACATGAAGAAACTTACAATTTCAACCAAACATCTAAAAATATGCGGCATCTTTCAACTATACCTGTCAACAGACTAAAAAAAAAGAAGCCTAATTCATAACACTTTATATGAGCATCTTTGAAACCACACTTTTATACTGCATCTTCACCTTTCTATCTAAAATTATGCGGCATCATTCAACTATACCTTTCTACAGACCAGAAAAAAGAAGCCTAATTAATAACACCTTATATGATCATCTTTGAAAGCACACATTTGTGCTCCATCTTCACAAATCTATCTAAAATTATGCCGTATCATTCAACTATACCTTTCTACAGACCAGAAAAAAGAAGCCTAATTAATAACACCTTATAGAAGCATCTTTCAAAGCACACATTTGTGCAGCATCTTCACCATTCTATCTAAAATTATGCGGCATCATTCAACTATACCTTTGTACAAACTACAAAAAAGAAGCCTAATTAATAATACCTTATATGTACATCCTTCAAAGCACAGTTTTGTGCTGCATCTACACCAATCTACTAGTACTCACACTCTTGACCCTACCACAAAAAAAGCAACAACAGCTCTTTCTTATACATCATGCACCATATAATGTATAAGACATATGAAAATACATATACAAGTAGAAACATACATGAGACAGAACTCCATGCACACCTTAATATTTGTCAGAGTCCACCTCCAAACTTAAAGGAACAGCTAAAATTATGCGGTATAGTACAAATATACATATCCACACCCTAAAACAAACTACCATAATCAGTAATCCATATTCCAATATACACATAATACTATACAAAATCTATTTCAAACAACATTTAACTACATTACAACAAACTATAAGAAACATCTCTACATTTAATATTATATTTCAAACATCAAAGTTCATGAATATTTTTTTACCTTTAAAAATAAAGGTAACACATAATACACCTTACAAATTTATAACTCACCTTTCAAATTGATTTGTAGAATATGAAATATCAGAAACTCAGAATGGATTTTCTTATGCACACAATCAATGTAATGCACTGCTCTCAGCAAGGCAAAACCAGTAATGGCAAAGTTTCCCTCTCTTTCTCCACACATATACATGTAAGTAACAAATCACATTGCTTCCCAGATTATTTCAAATTCTAAAACACATTTCTATTGGTTAGACATATCAGCCCTTACCAACTGACTTCTAAAAGTAACCAAACTACTTCTGGATTTTTTTTGGAGTCGCGATTCCACCGTGCAGCAAAGCGATGGAACCGCAAATCTATTTTCACTGAAAAAACCATAGGTTTTAGGGACAGTTATAGTTAGTTGGACATTTCACTCGTACAAAACCAGTGAAATTCCCCTGTTATAGTTAGTTCAGCTAACTATAACTCGCGCCCGCATAATGCACTGCTGATGACGTCACATATTACATCACTCATGACATGGTCAGTGACATCACTGATGACATCACTGATGACATCTCAAATGACATCACTGATGACATCACTGATGACATCATCCAGTGACTGTGTGTTTCTCTAAAGTTTAAATATGTTTAATATATATAGGGAAAGGCGTATTGAAGAATGAGTGGGTGTATAAGTGTCTGAATGGATGATTTAGTAGGTGCGTGACTGACTCTACAAGTGAGTGATTAAACGTATCTTACTGAATGCATGGGTTAATGACTAAACTGTGTGAATGTCTGTATCCGTCTGTCTGTTGGTGTGTAAGCGGCTGCATGGGTTTGTGAATAGCTACATGAGTGTCTATATGGGTTATTGATTGGTTGTCTGAGTATTTGTATGGGTGCCTGAGTGTTTGTGTGGGTGGAGTGTGTGTGACTCTGTGCATAGATGTGTGAGTGGGTGATTCACTGGGTGCATAGTTTAAAGAGTGCATCTGTGATGGACTGTATGGGTGGGTGAGTGTGTGTATGGGTGTGTTAGTGAGTGAATGTATATCTCAGTGGTACATGTGTGAGTAACTACATATGTGAAAGGCAGTATATGTGTGTGTTGGAGTATATAAATGGCTATAAGTGAGAGTGTGTGATTGTGAGAGTGACTGTATGGATGAGTGTGTGCTTGTATCAGTGATTGTATAAGAGCGTAAGAATGTGCTAGTATTTGTATGAGTAAGTGAGCTGGTGGTTGTATAACTTTATAGGTGAGTAAATGGCAGTGTGATTAATATTTGCATGACTGACTAGGTGTGTGAGTACCTCTATGGATGAGTGGCGGTGTGTGAGTGTCTATATAGGTGTATGAGTGCATATGATAGTCCTGTACTGAGTGACCATAAGTATGAGTGATTGTACGGGTGAGTGAGTAAATGTATGTGTAGACCTAATAATCAGTGAGTGGGTATGTAGTTATTGGTGTTGGAGTATCTATGGTTTTGAGAATGGCAGTCTGTAATTTAGAGTGGGTATATCAAAGGTTATATTAGGGTGTGAGAAGATGAATCAAATTATCACATGGATGATGTCATCAGTGATGTCATTTGAGATGTCATCAGTGATGTCACTGACCATGTTATGAGTGATGTAATATGTGACGTCATCAGCAGTGCATTGCGGGGGCGCGAGTTATAGTTAGCTGAACTAACTATAACGGGGGAATTTCACTGGTTTTGTACGAGTGAAATGTCCAACTAACTATAACTGTCCCTAAAACCTATGGTTTTCTCAGTGAATTTCAAAGGTTTTTTAAATGCTAATTTCTAACTATAACGTGCCTGAAACCTATGGTTTTTTAAGTGAATTTCAAAGGTTTTTTAAATGCTAGTTTCTAACTATGCCTACAGAGGTAGGACATGTGAAGAAAGAAGAAAAAACGCACAGAAAGAAGCAAAAGAAATGCAGAAAGAAGCAACAGAAGTCTACAAAGACGAAGAAAAGAGCAGGAAGAAGCAAGACATGTGCAGAAAGAACCAACAGAGGAGCAGAAAGAGGCCTTGTTGCAAAATCATCCTGTGCCCACATCTTTTTCAGACGGGTACTGGTGGTAACTGACTCTGACTAACCAGGCCTAGAGCCAGAGCTATGCTAAAAGTCACTTAGAATACAGTGAAAACACCTACATACACTAGGGAACACTATGCGTTGGGGTACCCCTGTGATTAGCATGACCTCCTCTGTAAGGCCATAGTATATAATAGGGCAGGGGGATTAAAACTACCTCTTAAAACTCCCTACGGGGCGCGTTTGCACAGTGGTGAAGGGAGGGGGGAGCCTGAGGTGACATGTGTGCAAACACGCCCTGTGGCCGCTTTAAGTTGGGAGATTAAGTCCCTTGAATCCTGACGGTCCCTGGGGTCCAACTAGCCAACCAGGTACCTCCAGTAAGCGCCACAGAGCTGCGTTGCAGAGAGGTGTAAAAAGGGGCATGGCCTGGACCACCTCTCTGCAACGCAGCACAGTGGCGCTTACTGGAAGCACCTGGTGGGCTAGTTGGGCCCCAGGGGCCCTCAGGATTGAAAGGGAATGAATTCCCCAACTTTAAATGCGCCACAGGGCGTGTTTGCACACATGTCACTTCAGGCCCCGCCCCCTTCCTTCACCACTGTGCAAACGCACCCCTGTGGCACGTTTTAAGTTGAGGGATTAAGTCCCTTGAATCCTGAGGGCCCCTGGGGTCCAACTAGCCCACCAGGTACCTCCAGTAAGTGCCACAGAGCTGCATTGCAGAGAGGTGTAAAAGGGCGTGGCCTGGACCACCTCTCTGCAACGCAGCCCTGTGGCGCTTACTGGAGGTACCTGGTGGGCTTGTTGGCCCCCAGGCACCCTCAGGATTGAAGAGGAATTAATTCCCCAACTTAAAATGCACCACAGGGCGTGTTTGCACACATGTCACCTCTGGCCCCGCCCCCTCCCTTCACCACTGTGCAAACGCGTTCCGTGGCGCGTTTTAAGTTGGGGGATTATGTCCCCTTCAATCCTGAGGGTCCCTGGGGTCCAACTATCCCACCAGGTACCTCCAGTTAGCGCCACAGGGCTGCGTTGCAGAGAGGTGGTCTGAGGCCACGCTCCTTTTTACACCTCTCTGCAACGCAGCCCTGTGGCGCTTACTGGCAGTACCTGGTGGGCTAGTTGGCCCCCAGGGACCCTCAGGATTGAAGGGGAATTAATTTCCCAACTTAAAATGCGCCACAGGGCGCGTTTGCAGATTGTTGCTGGGAGGGGGCGGGGCCTCGGCGATGCCGGTGTATTTTTTTTAAAGAAGGGGGGCTGTGTGGCCCTCCTTCCTTTCCTATTTTGTGGGCCCTGGGGACCCCATCCCCCAGGGCCTGGACCCCTTTAAAAAAAAAAAAATATGTAAATGGGAGGGGGTCCGCGTGTGCCCCCGTCCCGTGGCAGGTTTCCCTGCTCTCGCTTCAATGAAGCAAAGCAGTTTGCAATGACAGGGCGGGAGCCGCGCGGCTCCCACCCTGTCATTGCAAACAGCAGTGTCCCGGGGGTGGGCACCCCAGGACACTGCAGGAGCCGGCCCTGGGGGTGGCGGTCACCAGGGCCATCACAGGCTCCAGGAGGGAGGCCGCGCGGCCCCCCTCCCATCACATGCACAGCCCCGGGGAGGTGGTGGTCCCCGGGGCTCGGGGGTCCGTCACGGACCCCCAAATTTGAATAATTAGTGCCCCGGGGAGGTGGCGGTCCCCGGGGCGTGTGGGGGGCTCGAGCCCCCCCACACAGGTATTTTTAAACAAATGAGAGCCCCGGGGGGTGGCGGGCCCCGGGGCAGCGGGGGGACTGTGTGCCCCCGCAAAATTATTAATCAAAGCCCCGGGGGGTGGTGGTCCCCGGGGCTTGGGGGGGCTTGGAGGCCCCCCCACACATAACAAAACAAAGCCCCGGGGGGTGGCGGTCCCCAGGGCTGCGGGGGGCCGTGAGCCCCCGCAAATATTTATGGAAAGCCCCGGGGGGTGGCGGTCCCTCTGGGGCTGCGGGGGCCTCCCTGGGCCCCTGCTATTAAATTTTCGCATGCCCCCGGGACTTGGCCCACCCGGGGGCTAAATAATAACGAAGCGCGGAAGCCTGCGCTTTGTTTTTTGTTTTTTTTCACGGCCGGATTCGCGCACCCAGCGCGAATTTGGCCAATTTTCTTTTTAAAAAAAATGCTTTTTGGGGCCCTGGGGGTCCTTGTGGGACCCCCTGAGCAGGCCTGGGGGGTCAGGGTGTTTCTACCCTGCCCCCTTTTCTTGTTTTGCGCCTTAGTTTTTCTCTTTTCTTGTGCCTCGGTTCTACCGAGACACAAGATGGCTGCCAACACTTCCTTGTTTGGAGTGATGACAGCCAATTAGCATGAAGCTCGTGATCGGGAGGGTGCGCGGATCCACCGCGGCCATAGATATCGAAACTTTTATTTTTTGAATTTCTCAGGAACTACTGAACGGATTTACATCATTTAAAAAAAAGGGCACTTTCTGAACCAAGCACTACCTTTTTGCCAAATTTGGTGTTTTTCCGTTCAGCAGTTTTGGCTGTAACCGTGTCTAAAGTTTCCTATGGGAAATTGATTTTGTGACCTCTATTTTTTGATTTTCTCCGCAACTACTGAACGGATTTACACCATTTAAAAAGAAGGGCGCTTTCTGAACCAAGCACTACCTTTTTGCCAAATTTGGTGTAATTCCGTTCAGCAGTTCGGGCTGTAGCCTTGGCTAAAATTTCCTATGGGGATTAACAAGGAGAAAACATGTTTTGGGACCCCCCTTTTTTCTCGGCCCCCGCTTGATGAATCACCCCGAAACTTTCAGGATAGGAGCTGACCGGAGCGCCCCACTAGTTTTGAAAATGTCGCGAAGATTCGACATCAGGCGCCAAAGTTATTGGGAAAAGAAAAAACGCTTTTCCTATGGAAACTAGGTCCTAACTATAACTATCTACTGGCCAGTAGATAATATATATCTATGGATATATATATATATATATATATCAGTGAAAAAACCACCGGTTTCAGGGATGTTATAGTTAGGCTGACATTTCACTCGTACAAAACCAGACGAATTCGGCCTAACTATAACTCATGCCCCCGCAATGCACTGCTGCTGACGTCACATATTACATCACTCATGACATGGTCAGGGACATTACTGATGACATCTCAAATGACATCACTGATGACATCATCCAGTGACTGTGAGTGTTTCTAAAAAGTTTAAGAATGCGAGGCAATACTGAAAATATCCTGCAGGTCTGTCTGTGCGAGATACACCTTTTACGCTTCCTCTCCCCACATCATCAGCTCGCGGCTATGCCTTTAGAAGGCAGTCCGTCAGGCCCGCAGCTCTACCTCTGTGAGCCACCTCGTTAGCTCGTAGCTCTGTCTGTGCTAGCAGGCCCGTCGGCCCGTTATTCTCCCTCTGCGAGTTAGCCCGTCGGGTTGCAGCTCGAAGGGCTTGCAGCTGTATCTCTGCGAGCCAGCCCATTAACTGATAGCTGTGTGTCTGCTAGCAGGCCTGTTGGCTCGTTGGTCTCCCTCTGCGAGCCAGTACGTTGCTGTGCTTTTGCGAGCCAACGGCTCATAGGTCTCCCTCTGCGAACAGAGCCCACGGGCCGCAGCTCTTCCTCTGTGAGCCTGCCCGACGGCCCGCAGGTGACACTCTGCGAGCCGAAATTGGGAATATAAGGTGGCTCTAAAAAGAGCCCTTGTGTTTATTAGTTGGAGCTACATGTAAGTGCGAATGCACAGCTTCTAGTTAATCAGGAAAACTCGGTTTTCCTTATCTGTGAAGTGTACTCCATCACTTCTGTAGATATCAGCCATATCAAAACGTATGTTGTTGTTGTAAATCAACCCCATTCTATGGTCTTTGAGGTATGCAGACACAGCTTTGTTGACATTCTTCCTAGATTTTTCAATCTTATGACAAAAAATGGTTTGACCATTTCCACTTCTGTCTTTGGCATATATTGGAATATACAAAGACAGTTTGAGGCAAAAGTAACATCAATTGTCCAAAGGTGTCTTTCATAAGCATTTCCAAACCTACCCCAGTCAATGTGCCTAGGTCGTTACCGCCACAGTGCACAATCATGAGATCAGGGTGTTGGAGATGCAAATAGGTTTTAACCAAAGGGAGCAATTGGTGCCACTTCAATTCTCTCTGTGCAAACCATTTAATGTGCACATTTTGTAAACCTAGGTCTAAGTCAATACGTCTCTGTTCTGCATACCTCTTGCACCAGAAAACATAGCTATGTCCTACAATCTACACTAGCATTTTGAAGGTATGGCTACAAGATATGGATAAATGCCTCTAGCTCATGCAGTCCGTTCAGTAGAATAAGAGATATGTTTAAACATGGGGAACTACTTTTTTTACATACAAAACGTTAACCGATTGGGAGATGAAATGTATTGTGTCCTAAAAAGTAGGGTGTATATTAGTTTTGATGAAAAGCATCTTTGTGATTGGTTAATAAAAAAGCAGTTTATACGTGGAGTACATATTATAGGATGAAATTTGCTCAGCTCAACCACACCAGCTAATTGTATTTGGAAGGTGCAGTTCAAACTTGAAAGAATGGTGAACTTTTGAACTCCACGTGCCGTTAAATGTAGAAAAAAATGTTGCAAAAAGAAATATCGGTAGGTTTAAAAAAATGATGAACTTTTAACCTGCACGTGTGGTAGAATGTTCTAGAAAGTGGTGATACAATACCTTGAACTTTTCACCTGTATGTGTCCTTAAAAAAACTGTTTATATGGAAAGTTCAAAAATAACCAATAAAGAGAGGTTTTGCAATCTAAAAAAATAAGGAACTATTTTGATTTGTTCTTTATATGTATTTATGTGTGGAGCAACAGGGAAATTCTGCCATTACTGGTTCCATTCTTGATGAAAGCGGTGCATTAGATGTACTGTGTGCCAAGAAAAGATTTGCATGCGTTTGTGACATTTGAAATCTGCATACCAACTACGAAGGTAAATTAGAAATTAAGAAGGTGTGTTATGTGTTTTGTAGTAGAGGTTAAGTATTTGAGACGATATTTTTAACTTTCAAAGTGAATGACAACAGATGCAATGGAGCCAACGATCATGCATCTCGGACACCCAACACTGCTCCGACACCCCCCGCCATCAGACCCTTGTCCGCCATCCCCCTTCACCTCCCCCCACACAAACAAATGTGACAGCAACCTTAGGAAATCTGGAACGTAACAAATTGGCTGATGTCGCACAATTATAGTAAAGAAGATGCATGTGAGGTTGGACAAATAAGAATCTCAGTCATCTATGGATTTACATATAAACATTTTATTTAAACAAAACAACAAAATAAAAGTAGGTACAGGTATGGCGTGTCATCCCTCGACAATTTGTGAATCACAGCCTGCAAGACAAAAAGAAAGATAAGATTGTGCATCATGCGTCCATGAAAGGAGAGAGAGAGAAAGAGTGAGAGAGAGGAAGAGACAGAGAAAGAAAGAGGGAGAGAGAGGAAGACAGAGAAAGAGAGAAAGAGTGAGAGAGAGAGAAAGAGAGAGAGAAAGAGAGAAACAGTGAGATACAAGGAAGTGAGAGAGAAAGAGAGAAACAGTGTGAGAGAGAGGTAGAGAGAGAGAGAAAGAGTGAGACAGAGAGGAAGAGGAAGAGAGAGAGAAAGAAAGAATGAGAGAGAGAGGAAAAGACATAGAAAGAGAGAAAGAGTGTGAGAGAGAGAAAGGAAGAGAGAGAGTGAGAGAGAGAGAAAGAGTGTGAGTGACAGAAAGGAAGAGATGGAGAGGGAGAGTGAGTGTTGACACTGTGGAGAAAATCCTCACAGCTCACCTTTCTGCCACCGGTGTGTCTCCAACCACGTGCCGGGACATAGTGCAGTCTTCAAGTTTAGTCATCTGAAACATAGTATAGAATCAGTAATGGCAGAGTACATACAACAGTAAAGAAAATAATCCCTTGGCCAAGGAATAAATTGAAGTTACTGAGTACAAAACTAGCTCGTAGCAACGCTGAGGTGAGGAGTACTCTCGTGTTACGCTGGCGTGACGAAGCTCTAGCAGTTCCTTAATACTAAACATCATAAGTGTTTGCTAAGGCATAGGATTCTTCAGTTCCTCAGTGTCTACGGCTTTTAAAGATACAAATTAAACTATCAAATGGAATCCAGGCTGGCAATATAAAAACAAGATACAGATTGCAACGGCAGCAACCTAGAAAATATTTTTAAAGAGAATAAGAATTTTGAAGCGAAAAATCTTCCGAGTGTTTACAGATTTGGGGTACTGAGGGCCGTTATTATGCTTTGCAGTCAGACAGAGAAGACGAATTTCGTATGAAATAAGGGTCAGTTCTATGGCAACCATTCAGTGCCGATAGAGAGAGAAAAAGTTTGTCTTGAAAAAGATGGAATAATAAATTAAGCCATCGAAACGCGTCGACGCTGTTTTTGCACAATCTTTGGAATCAGCTTATCCTACAGACTAAAGATAATACAGTGTATCTAGGATAAGCTAAAGAAGTGTTTCTTGTAGATGTGCTGTTTGATGACAAATTGTACTGTCTAATTGTTGTTTCTCTCTTGTGTCTGTTGTCATAAATGTTTTTCTGTACATTAATTTTAATATGTACCCTTGTGAAATGTATGGGGTTGTTTTATGATATTGTGATTTGAGAGATGTTTTAATATTAATAAAATATGATTTTATTTTTTATATATTCATGTTGTTTATGTAATTACTTGGATCTACCATATGGGTTGTAGTAGTTGTGGATAATAGGTACAACGTATGGGTGACCTGAAAAAACATTCTCTGTGTACGAGCTAGTTTTGTACTCAGTAACTTCAATTTATTCCTTGGCCAAGGGATTATTTTCTCTACTGTCTAGTAGTACCCTATTCCCCTGGTTTTAAGGGGTCCCTCTCTTTTTTCTTATCTTAGAGTACATACAACTGCACACGCCTAATTCTCTGTTTTGCCCCTGCGCACCCAGGCTGCTGCACCCCATCGACTCCCACCACCCAGAGGTGTCTGCCCGCCTCTGTGCACCCAGGCTGCTGTACCCCATCCACTCCCACTGCCCAGAGGTGTCTGCCCGCTGCTGTGCACCCAGGCTGGTGCACCCCATCCAGTCCCACTGCCCGGAGGTGACTGCCCGTTCCTGCGCACCCAGACTGCTGCATCCCATCCACTCCCACTGCCTAGAGGTGTCTGCCCGCTCCTGTGCACCCAGGCTGCTGCACCCCATCCACTCCCACTGCTCGGAGGTGTCTGCCTGCTGTTGTGCACCCAGGGTGCTGCACACTATCCACTCCCACCGCCCAGAGGTGACTGCTCGCTGTTGCGGAAACAAGCCTCTCTGCTCACCTTCCGTCACCGGCGTGTGTCTAAGAGGGTCCACCACGTGTCGAAGCAACCTTCTCAGGTGTTGCGTACACGCGGTCAAGCCGAGCTCACAATTGAAAGTGGGTGTTGATTGCAGGATGGCCACGCATCATCGCAGGCTGCACACGCGCTCAGCTCTGGTGGCACTAACTGAGTGGAACTGAAGTAATCGCCTCGTGGCGGGAGGTCCGTGTCGGGGGGGTTCGTCAATCTGTGAATCACAGCCTGCTAGACAAAAGCAAGATAAGATTGTGCATCATGCGTCCATGAAAGGAGAGAGAGAGAGAGAGAAAGAGAGAAAGAGAGAAAGAGTGAGAGAGAGTAAGAGACAGAGAAAGAAAGAGTGAGACAGAGAGGAAGACAGAGAAAGAGAGAAAGAGTGAGAGAGAGAGGAAGAGAGAGAGAAAGAGAGAAAGAGTGAGATACAAGGAAGAGAGAGAGAAAGAGAGAAACAGTGTGTGAGAGAGGTAGAGAGAGAAAGAGTGAGACAGAGAGGAAGAGAGAGAGAAAGAAAGAATGAGAGAGAGAGGAAAAGACATAGAAAATGAGAAAGAGTGTGAGAGAGAGAAAGGAAGAGAAAGAGTGTGAGTGTGAGTGACAGAAAGGAAGAGATGGAGAGGGAGAGTGAGTGTTGACACTGGAGAAAATCCTCACAGCTCACCTTTCTGCCACCGGTATGTCTCCAACCACGTGCCGGGACATAGAGTGCAGTCTTCAAGTTTAGTCATCTGAAACATAGTATAGAATCAGTAATGGCAGAGTACATACAACTGCACACACCTAATTCTCTGTTTCGCCCCTGTGCACCCAGGCTGCTGCACCCCATCGACTCCCGCCGCCCAGAGGTGTCTGCCCGCCTCTGCGCACCCAGGCTGCTGTACCCCATCCACTCCCACTGCCCAGAGGTGTCTGCCCGCTGCTGTGCACCCAGGCTTTTGCACCCCATCCAGTCCCACTGCCCGGAGGTGACTGCCGGTTCCTGCGCACCCAGACTGCTGCATCGTATCCACTCCCACTGCCTAGAGGTGTCTGCCCGCTCCTGTGCACCCAGGCTGCTGCACCCCATCCACTCCCACTGGTCGGAGGTGTCTGCCCGCTCTTGTGCACGCAGGGTGCTGCACACTATCCACCAGTAGCGGCCCGTGGTGGGAGTGCTTCCGGGCGGTGATGTGGGGCGGGGGAGGGGCAGGGTGGGGGTAGTAAAGTACAGAATAAGGCCGAATAGAGGTAAGTAAACATATAAATAAATAAAACAAATTTCGTTGCCCGCACTGCATCGCATTTGGCGATGCAGCGCGAGCAACGAAATTCGTTTTATTTATTTATATGTTTACTTACCTCTATTCTGCCGTATTCCGTACTTTACTACCCCCCACCCTGCCCCTCCGCCGCCCCACGTCACCGCCCAGCAGCACTCCCACCACGGGCCGCTACTGCTATCCACTCCCACCGCCCAGAGGTGACTGCTCGCTGCTGCGGAAACAAGCCTCTCTGCTCACCTTCCGCCACCGGCGTGTGTCTAAGAGGGTCCACCACGTGCCAAAGCAACCTCCTCAGGCGAGCTCACAATTCAAAGTGGGTTTTGATTGCAGGATGGCCATGCATCATCGCAGGCTGCACACACACTCAGCTCTGGTGGCACTTACTCAGTGGAACTGAAGTCATCGCCTCATGGCAGGAGGTCTGTGTCGGGGGGGGTCGTCAATCTTTGAATCACAGCCTGCTAGACAAAAAGCAAGATAACATTGTGCGTCATGCGTCCATCAAAGGAGAGAGAGAGAGAAAGAGTGACAGAGAGGAAGAGAGAGAAAAAGAAAGAAACAGTGAGAGGTAGACAGAGAGAAAAAGTGAGAGAGAGAGGAAGAGAGAGAGAAACAGTGAGAGAGAGGAAGAGAGAGAGAAAGATAGAAACAGTGTGAGAAAGAGGAAGAGAGAAACAGAGGAAGAGTGAGAGAGAGAGAAAGAGAGAGAGAGAGGTAGAGAGAGAGAAAGAAAAAACAGTGTGAGAGAGAGGAAGAGATAGAGTGAGAGAGAGAGGAAGAGAGAGAGAAAGAGTGTGAGGGAGAGAAAGGAAGAGATGGAGAGGGACAGTGAGTGCCCACACTGTGGACAAAACCCTCACAGCTCACCTTTCCGTCACCGGTGTGTCTCCAACCACGTGCCGGAACATAGTGAAGCCCTCAAGCTTACTCATCTGAAACGTAGGATGGAATCAGTAATGGCAGAGTACATACAACTGCACACGCCTAATTCTATGTCCCGCCTTTGTGCATCCAGGCTGCTGCACCCCATCCACTTCCACTGCCCAGAGGTGTCTGCTCGCCGCTGCGCACCCAGGCTGCTGCACCCCATCCACTTCCACTGCCCAGAGGTGTCTGCCCGCTGCTGCGCACCCAGGCTGCTGTACCCCATCCACTCTCACTGCCCGGAGGTGACTGTCCGCCGCTGCACACCCAGGCTGCTACACCCCATCCACTCCCACTGCCCGGAGGTCACTGCCCGCCGCTGCGCTAACAAGCCTCTCTGCTCACCTTTCGCAACCTGCGTGTAGAAAAGAGGGCCTACCACGTGCCGCTGCAAGCCCCAAGCCCGGGGCCTGCGGACACGGCACCCTGCATATCATGCAGTCCCGCTCCGCAGGCCACTAGGTCTCACATTTGGTGCTGGGTCTTGATTTCGCCATGGCAGAGGACATACCAGTGCACCGGGCTTTTCATCGCAGGCTGCACACCCGCTCAGCACTTGCGGTGCCACTAACTCTGTGACCAGCGAGGCGACACAACGTGCCGTTAGGCCTGCGCTGTCTGATGGCTCAGGCCTACACTGCGGTCCAGCAGGGCACACAAAACCTGAGCTGTCCAGACCGCCGGGACGGGCCATCACCGCAGGCTGTACACCCGCTCAGCAGTTACGGTACCCGTACCTCAGTGGACCGAAACTCACCGTCCCATGCCGGTGTGCCTGTGCTGGCCGCAGTGCATCCGGTGCAAGCAACTCTGAAATGGCATCGAGCACGTGCGCCCGGTCTTTTTTATTGGCAGGGTCACGTGTTCTGTGACGCCAGTGCTGGATGGGTGTGGTGTGGGTGTATACTAGCCGTGAGGGAGTGACTGTGGTGTACTGACAACTAGGGTGTGACCAGCAGATCACTGCAATGAAAATCTGGGCCATGTAGCGTTGTTGTCCTTCCCTGTAAGCGTAAGCGGAGTAGGCTGGCCTGGCGTATGCCAGTCCTGCATGAGGCTGTAAAGAATGACTCGGAGCTATGGGCGTGGCTCCGTCCTGGGCTGTATGAGGAATCAGCTGATGCGGGTGTCCCTGTTGTAGTTCTGACGTCACCCGGGTCGCAAGCGCCAATGTGTCACTCTGTGAGCCAAGTCCCACAACATGGCCAACATGGAAGGTACGGGGAATAACTGACCCTACTTTCATCCATAGTTCTACACATGAAAGATGGTGGACATGACACATCTGTGTGGATATGAATGTTTATTGCACATTCAGTGGAGTGTTGCAGCTGTAGCAATACAGGGCCATGCAAAGTTCAAGTTTCAGTTTTTGGCACATGGAGGGCAGCCAATTAGAGCCAAGCTTGTGTTCGGGGTTAGGCTGCGCCAACATATGTACTTATACAATTACTCCGCCAATCTCCAAGCACTTATAAATTCACTATACACTCTCCTTGCAGTACTCTAATGATCCAGTCTCTATGTACGTACTTGTACAATGACCGAGAGAAAGTTACATAACCGAAGTTTTCCCCACTGCCAGAGGTAACATGGTTGCATACCCTGTGCACAGCACAATGTAATGTGGTAGGGCCCAGGGGCGGCATCTTGCATACATAATGAACACACTGACACAGATAGATAGTGGAACTGGGTACGGGCACGTGCGCTCGACTCATTTTTATTACCAGGGTCACATGTCCAGTGATGTCTGTGCTGGATGCGTGTGGGGTGAGTGTAAGCCAGCCGTCCGGGAATGGTTGGTGCTGGCAACAAGTACAACAGTAATCATTTGATCAGACACACAAATTCAATCATAAAGGGTCAATGATTTGTGCTGCACTAAGGTAGGGGCAACAGATGTGAAATAATACACACAAGATTGTATCGTAAAGAGTCCATGACTTGTGGTACACTGAGGTAGGGGCAGCAGATGTGAAATTATACACAAAACATTGTATCATAAAGGGTTCATGAGTTGTGCTGCACTGAGATAGGGGCATCAGAAGCATTCAGCGTGTGCACAGCCAGCGATGATGCGTGGTCTGCTGCCTACTGGACTGAGTCATCTGCAATCGCGACTCGATGTGAATTTTGAGCCCTGCTATCCGCAGTATAGATCGAAGGCAGTAGTCAGCACAGACATCAAAGAATGCTTTTACTCACTTCCTGTTTACAAAATTCGAGGACATAGAGTACAATTCTCTCTGCAATAAATAAATCATGTCTCAATTTAAATTGTGAGCTCTGCTAACCGCAGTGTAGGTGTATGGATCAAAAGATGAAACGTCTATGGAATACACTGTCGAAATATGTAGGTTTCTGGGACGTTATAGTTAGTTGCCTACTGGACTCTGAAATTAATGAATAAAGACTGAATTTGAATTGTGAGACCTGCTGAGCACAGTGTAGGCCGGAGGCAGCGGTCAGGAAGGGCCTACAGCCACGTGGCATTGACTTGAGCTGCATACAGTTAGTGGTAGGTGTGGCGCTCAGCGTGTGCACAGCCAGCGATGATGCAAAGTCTCTTGCCTACTGGACTGCGTCATCTGCAATCGCGACTCGATCTGAATTGTGAGCTCTGCTGACCACAGTGTAGGCCGGAGGCAGTGGTCAGGAAGAGCCCAGAGCCACGTGGCGTTGACTTGAGCTGCATAGAGTTAGTGGTAGGTGTGGCGCTCAGCGTGTGCGCAGCCAGCGATCATGCAATGTCTGTTGCCTACTGGACTGCGTCATCTGCAATCGCGTCTCAATCTGAATTGTGAGCCCTGCTGACCGCAGTGTAGGCCGGAGGCAGTGGTCAGGAAGAGTCCACAGCCACGTGGCGTTGACTTGAGCTGCATAGAGTTAGTGGTAGGTGTGGCGCTCAGCATGTGCGCAGCCAGCGATGATGCAATGTCTCTTGCCTACTGGACTGCGTCATCTGCAATCGCGACTCGATCTGAATTGTGAGCCCTGCTGACCGCAGTGTAGATCGAAGGCAGTAGTCAGCACAGACATCAAGGAATGCTTTTTGTCACTGCCTCTTGACAAAATTCGAGGACATAGAGTACAATTCTGTCTGCAATTAATAAATCAAGACTGAATTCAAATTGTGAGCTCTGCTGTCCGCAGTCTAGACTGCCATTCAGTGTTCCTTTGGACTTGCAAGATGAAGTTGGTCATTGTACTAAAGCTATAACTGATATAAAACAAGTTCTTGAAGCAAGGTTACTAAAAGGATATTATGTAGGTTTTAGGGACGTAATACTTAGTTGCCTACTGGACTCTGCAATTAATGAATCAAGAGTCAATTTTAAATGTGAGCCCTGATGACCGCAGTGTAGGCCGGAGGCAGCGGTCAGCAAGGGCCCACAGCCATGTGGCGTTGAGTTGAGCTGTACAGTTAGTGTCACCTGAAGCAACCAGCGTGTGTGGAGCCTGCGATGATGCGTGGTCCGGGCGGGCTGCACTGGTAGCAATGTCTTTTGCCTAATGAATTCTGTCTTAATAAGTCCACGTGGCGTTGACTTGTGGTGCACTGAGTTAGTGGCACCTGAAGCCTCAGTGTGTGCGCAGTCTGCGATGATGCGTGGTCCGGGCGGGCCGCACTGGGATCAATGTCTCTTCCTACTGGAGTGCGTCATCTGCAATTGCGACTCGATCTGAATTGTGAGCCCTGCTGTCCGCAGTGCAGATCGAAGGCAGTAGTCTGTACAGACATAAGTCTGTGGTGCTCTGCTGCTGGGTTCGCAGCGGGCCTGTGTCGAGGAGGCCGGCGGTCACGGCAGAGGCCTTGAGGGCTGCCGCCCTGGCAGACGCTTTGGCCTTCCCACAAGTGAACCACGCCCACAGCCCCAGCCTATTTATTCATACTCCTACGCTGGAGTGGCGTACATTGGACCAGCACACTCCACTTACGCTTCCAGGGGGGGACAACACAGCTACATGACCAAGATCTTCCCCACTGCCTGAGGTAACATGGTTGCATCTATTGTCCACAACACTACAAGCACCAGCAGTATATGTCCACATGGAGAGGTTTGTGCTCTGTATAGTGAGGTCTGTCCACCACATCACCGCTACACTTGGTATTGTGTGCATTTTTATTGATGGGTGACTTGCGTCCTTCACACATACTTGGTTGCCACATCTCCCAAGATTCAGCTATTGTGTGGCTGAGGGACCATGCCGTTTTTGGAAGGTCCGCTGTCCTGTTCTGCGCTGCCTCGGTGGTAGTAGGGAGGGGGTGGTCCGGGGGAGGTCCTGAGGGTGATGGCAGTGGGTGTTTTGGCCTTCTTGGGTGTCGGAGCTGCATGGTCAGTAGCTCTATGACATGTGTTGGTCTTCAGATGTGGTTCTGGGCTGGGCTCCTTTCACACTGTAGGTAGTCATCCTGCTTTATACCAGTAAAAGGCAGATGTTAAATTCCTACTGCTAACGCAGCTTATCGCCTGTTTTTGGATCGCACCCCAGATTTGGCTGCTCGTTCAAAATATCGGGAAGTGGTGTTTTCGTGTTATTTTTGCACGGGAACGCTTACTCTGCATATTATTAGAGTTAGTTGTCGCTCTCATTTGTGGCAAATTTTTTGCGGAAGCTATTGTTGGAAAACTGGCGATATTGGCTGTTTTCACTAGGTTGAGAATGGAATGATAATTTAAAATCACTGAAAATACCATAGGTTTAATGAACATTATAATTAGAAATTAGCATTTAAAAAACGTTTGAAATTCACTGAAAAAACCATAGGTTTCAGGCACGTTATAGTTAGAAATTAGCATTTAAAAAACCTTAGAAATTCACTGAAAAAACCATAGGTTTCAGGGACGTTATAGTTAGAAATTATCATTTAAAAAACCTTTGAAATTCACTGAAAAACCTATAGGGTTCAGGGACGTTATAGTTAGCTGGACAATTCACTCGTACAAAACCATAGAAATTCCACTGTTATAGTTAGTTCAGCTAACTATAACTCGCGCCCCCGCAATGCACTGCTGATCACATCACATATTACATCATTCATGACATGGTCAGTGACATCACTGATGACATCACTGATCACATCTCAAATGACATCACTGATGATATCACTGATGACATCATCCATGTGACAATCTGATGCACCTTCTCACACCCAAATATAACCTTTGATACAACCACTCAAAAAAACAGAATATCATTTTTGAAACCATAGACACACCAATACTACTTACTACATATCTAATCACTGGTTCTTAGGTCTACACACTCATCCACTCATTCACCCATACAATCACTCATACATGCAGTCACTCATCAATACAACACTATCATATGCACTCATATACCTACACAGATGCTCACACAGCAGCACTCATCCAGAGTTACTCACACACCTAGTCAGTCATGTTGTAATTTGGCAGCACTTAAGTTAAGCATTAGCTGAAGACAGCCTGTATTCAGAGGCTAAATTGTCCACTTTGTGGAATCCATTTTGTATTTCTGGCAGCCATTCTGGTTGCCATGTGCTGCCATGTGCTCACCATGTGCTCTGTCCTACCTTCCTGTTAACTGCTCTTGAAATCTGCCTAGAGACAAGTTATATTTAGTTCTCTTTTGCTTTGCACATGCTCAGTTGAGCTTGCAGCTGTTCCGAGTTTATAAATGTCAGGATGTGTCTACTAGAAGTAGAAACTGTTAGCTCCACCCACTTGTCGACTGTGCATTTTCTGTATGACCTTATATGTATCTAAAACCAGCATTTGAGTTTGTACCGCCTTCATTTGAGCCCCTGTGTGGGTATAAAAGGACCATGGTCCTTCCATTCAGTGTGCTACTTCATGCATTACCGAAGGGTGGTGTGTAAATGTAGCTCCACCTCATGAGGTTTAATAAACTCTGTCTTTCTTATTTCAGTTTCTGTGCCAACTTCTTCCTAAGTGTCTGAGGACTCTGTGCAGAGAAGGGTGAACCCCTAAGCACTGGTAGGCCTTGCTGAGGCTCACTACTACAAATTGGCGCTTCCAACGTGGGAGTCATCAGCGACTCGGATGCCCGAAGGACTGGTCGAGATGAAGGATTGGAATCTCGCTTTTGGACGCGATCGCTGCCTGAGGAGACCAGAGTCTTGGCACCCATGGCGTTTTTCCTTTCTTTCTGATCTGACCATCTCGGCGGCGCCGGTCCTTGACTGAGATCTCTTTGTTGATTCGCCGTGCAGTGACCATTTGGTCGATTTGAGAACTTGGCAGTTGGAACCTGGACACCATTTGATTGGTAAGAGCCGTTTTGCGGCACTTGCTGTTGGTTTGATGCTTTTGATTGGTAAGGTAGTTTTAGTAACACTTACTGTGGCTTTGTTTGTATGATTGGCCAATTTTGGAATTTGTTTTGTAAATTATATATGCATTGCAATACATATAGGCAGGTAATGAGGAGATTTTTCTCTATTTGAAATTGTTTGAACAGCGCAACGTACGAAGATTACCTTAAGCGCTACTTTGATTATAATACTGCATATTCTGCACTATTTTTGGCATGCCTGTTTCTAGCACACTTCGCAGAAAGTGTTGCTGTTTTGGAGGTACCAATAGGGATTTAGTAAGTACTCAGTTGACTCCCTCAGAGGGGATACCTAAATAGGTTTGGATATAGTAAAAAGATATTTCTTTCTTGGTGACTAAGTACCCCATGGAACTAAATATGTACATAAAACGGATCCTGATCTGTGCACTTAGTAACATTCATAAGTGGTGATATGCAGAGCGCTTTTTGAGTGTTCTACCAGCCAAAACTGGCGAATTTGGTATATTTTGGCTTTTTGAACATTGAGCACTCTTTTGGGCTGTTTTTATGCAGATTTTTGGACTACTTTTGAGAGCTCTTCTTGTAAATATGACTTACAATTAGTATTTACAAATAGTTTGGTTTTGCGTACAGTCTGTAGGCTGTCTCTTGTTTTTGCCCTAAATGTTGATTTGTGGGTTAAATGTGTGTTTAAATGTCTATGTGGTTTGTGGTTTGACATTGGTGATACTTGTGTGAGTAAATAGCGATTGCGCTCTTTGTGTAAGAATGGCTAGCTTTAAGCGCGCTGTATTGTGTGTTCTGAGTGTATGACCCCCTTCTGTAAATGTCTGGGATGAGCTCAATGAGTTTGTTTATATTTTTTTGTTGTCATCATTCTGTTATGCAAAATGTCATTTAGTTACTTACATATTAAATAAAAATCCAGAAATGAATTATATAACATATTCTAAACAGCTGCATGTTACTATTAAATTGACAGAGTAAGACACTATACATGTGTGCAAATTGCCACAATGCTAAAGATAAAATTAGAATTCGTATTCAATAGGATTAAAATATGCCTCATACAGAGGAAGAAAAACGAAATTGTGTGTTTTGCAATAAATAGACTAAAATACAAAATGTTACAGCAGTTTCCTTAGATACATTGTATTAGACATTAAAAGGCATTCACATCATCTGAGTGAATTTGGTCGTTGCTGAACTAAATACACATTATAGAAAGATAGATTTGACTGCATTGAAATGCCTCAGTTTTTAAATAGACTGTGACATGCTTTCTTTCAGCACCAGAGAAAAAAAGCTTTCCAACAGCTGTGTTTAAACTGACTAACTGAAAAGAAGCTGTTTGACACAGCAAATGGGGATTTAACTCTGTCAGGGTATTACAAATAACAAAGGGTTTTTTCCTGAGAAAAGCGTGAAAATTCGACGCCTGCTGACAAACAGCAGCTGCATAAATAGCATATGGCTATTCCTGATCACGGCCACAGACAGGAATGCTGAGTCAGCAACATTTTAAGTCAGTGTAAAACTGGTATAAAGGCCTGCATTATTTTAAAAGTTTCAAAAAACCAGTTTCATTATTTTGGATCACAGAGTACAAAATTGAAAGTAGGGATTTTTTACATAAGTACATCTGTGGTTCTGATGTTAAATAATAGCTGTCCTTTAAAAGTGGCGCAGACTTTTCATGTTTCAAGTAAGGCTTCTGTGCTTAGGGTTATAAATGAATGCGTTTGAATATGATAGGCTACGAATGAAGCTTGCTTTTCAAATGTGGAATCATCAAAATGGTTGGTTCTATTAAAAACAAAAAAACAAAAATTATATGGAAAAAATATATATTATTAAAAATAAATGCTTTAAATTTGTTTTTTCATCTTAATAAAGCCTAATCATCATACTGCGAATTCCTAGCATCAAAGTTGAATTTAAGCAGTGCTGTACCGCAATGGGGGGAAACTTAAATGTGAAATGTCACTTTACCCAGCCGTACAAAACTCATTTTTATAAGGGTATACCTTATACATTTCTGATTTCCCATTCCTGGGCTATCTAGAGAACACCCTGGGGATCCCTAATATGCCAAAATATTGTAGGTTATTCATTTTTAAGTGCCCCTACCACCAAAGTCGAATTTGGGAAAAAGTCACTATTTAAAAGCAATTCTGCCACTCAGGGCAATTTTTAAACTGATCTCAGGCTTCAATAATGTATACATGCAAGTACAGACCAAACAGCTGACCTACTGCACACCACACACTGTACACAAATGAAAATAAGTATACAGAAACCAGCAGAGGTTATTATCCTACCTTTAAATTATTGGCAAACACACCGGACAGGACTGCCTTTCAGCCGTGATTCTCCAGAGTTGCTTTGAATTGCAAAGACCGCATGGAAAGCCTTGCACAAAAAAAATGGACAGCTGCTGAAAGGGTCAAAGGTCGGAGTTCTGCATTTAGCAACTTAGCAGGGTGAAGGATAAGGTTTGCTTGGACACTTCGACCTCCGAAAAGTTTTTGAAAGACGAGATGACAGCGCAGAGAGAGGAACAGAAGCTTTGCTTCCTATTTTTGGCAAACACACGTTTTGCGCAGTCATATGAAACGAAGGAAAAGCAGCCTTGAGTAGAGCATAGATCTGCCATGTATATAAAAATAATGGTTTTAGTTTAAAGATTACTGTGTAGGGGCTAAGATAAGGAGGAAATGGATTTTAGTTTGCATTCATGCGCCCTCATGTTAATCTAGTACAATTGCTCAAGGAATTGGTAAATTGGTTATTAACGCTTTCTACAGTACTCAATGTGCTTGTGTTAGGCTGAATCTGAAAATAGCCACTTTCTAAGATATCTCCTACAAGTTTGTTTGTGCCCAGTTGCCACAAATAGGGGTAAATAGTGTTGACAGAAGGTAAACCTGTTTCAGGTTTTCCTACTGTCAAAATGGGGGAAGGAGGCTAGCTCCTCTACAAATTAAGGGTAGGCAAATTTATGTTTTCTCTTCTTTTTCTCACTCTTTCTTGAGTCTGTCTAAGCTGTCTAGGAAATGGCCATGAGTCAGTTATTGGCTATTCTGTAATACTGTTTTAAAATTGTTAGAATTAATAAAATGATGAAAATATATGCTATGTTACTGCCCATCCTGTATGAAAGAATGAGTAGAACAGATTGATGTTCCCTTATTTGACCTTTAAAGGGGAACTGTATAGTGGGGGTTTCTGTTCAAAAATCTCAGGTGGCAATACCATTATTGTTTATGTTATTCTCATGTTCTATACAGTTTTGCAAGGGCATTGCTAGTCTTTTATTAGCTAGTCTGTGTAATTGAGCTGACAGCCCTTATTAGAGCTAGAGAATAGGGTTTTTTCCTTTTGAAAATGATGTTGCATAGTCCGGATCGTGAAAAGTAGAATGCAGGAAAGACGCTCATGTGATCCTTAGCAAACACTTTGAAGGAAAATATTGTTTTTTAGGAGTTTGTTTGTCACGACATGTTCTGCTGGAGAAATTTATGTACCCACTATGTTGAAGTTTAGTTCTTTTTGCAATAAGAATCCCTGTTAAATTAGCAGTTTTAGATTTTTCCTGCTCCACCTATAACATGAAAGCATGACCTTAAGTGTAAAATGAAGGTGTTTTTATTAAGAGAAATTATTTTAGAAGTGTCTGCAGTCCTGTACAAGTAATGCAAGGTTCATAAGTAGAAATGTAGGAAAAGTTCCTTTTTCTTGAGGTTCTTCAGATGAATAATATAGGAATGCACAAATGTAAGGATTTGGAGTATGTCTGTATTGTTTTTCTTTTTTCCTCAGAATTTAGTAAATGAACACAGACTTCCTTGGTTGCTTGGGATTGGGTGACGTATTACTCTTGTCAGTTCATCAAAAAGTTCCTTTTTTTACTTGCCAATAGGTCTAGGGTGTTTTTTTTATTCTCAGATAGATGAAGTGGTTCTTGGGTGCCTTGCTAATATATGGGGCACCCCAAGACTAAGGAAATATTCTGAGACTATCCTCTCTGTTGATAGATTATTTTTATGCCTTGTCTAAAGACCTTTTGTTTTGCCCACCAATAGATATTTGCTGCCCTACAACCATTGCCAGAGGGGCCCGGACATCAGATCCAGCCTGGGAGTCAGCACCAGTCCAGCTTGGAGCCAAGATAAAGGGAACCAGCACAGGCGTTGCTGGCAACTAGGACCTCAGTGAAGGCCGGAAGCACTGGGACGTGAAGTGTGTACCCCTGCCACTGTCTTGGGCGAAAGACGGGGTCACAAATCAGGATGAAGAAATCTTTCTGTGGATCCAGTTTTTGATGCCGCCCAGCTGAGAGAGTCACAGACTGATAAGGACGGCAAGGAGGCTTTTACTTGAGGTGACCCCCTTTGAAACAAGGGTTGCTTCACATATTCCAGCATCAGGCCTTTTGAGTCCTGGTCCCCAAGTGAATGCAAGTCTGCGCCTTTGTTTGTTGATCAAGGGATGCCTGAGCATATTGGCTACAATCAGTGGCCCCAACAAAAGAGCAGTGCGCCAGCGGAACAATACAGGAGTTAGGGAAGGACTTGAGTTTAGGGTACAGGTGCTGTGCCCTTGGTGCCTGTTAGATTAAAGTGAAGAAAACTGGTGCACTGCCTGAGACACTGGACAGGATCGTTGAGGGTATTTGCCCTGGGGGGGTGATTGCCCTATTCTGAAAGAAAGACTTTTTCTTCACAAACTGGGCTGTGATTCTTGAGTTGCGAGTTGTGCAGCTCCACCGTGGGAACAACAAGAGCCTGCCTGTGAGGCTCAAATGGACACAGGGAGAAGACTCCCCTCTGGCTGGTTGTACAGCGGCTATAATTTCCCAAGGACTCTTTTTTTTGTTAGTAATGTACCCCTTTGGTCGTCCCATTTTTGAGGAGGAACAGCCCTTTGCTGCTCCTTGTCCTAATTCCTATGGCCCTGTGTGGTCCTCCTCGTCCCCCGGAGCCAGGATTGTTTTTGTAATAATATGTCTGACTGCTTTGATATTGGTACTGGGGGTAGTGTTTATTCTGCACGAGAAAAGTTCATCTGAGCAGTTGATAAATGTTACTTTACTCTTTCCTTGAGTATATTAATTGATACTCTAGCCCTCATAAAAGAAATACTGAAAAAGTCTATTGAAAATGTTTTTATTAGGTATGTGCTGTTGGCTATTCTGAAATTGAAATAGATAGTCACTGAAATACATCAGAGCCCTGAAACTTAGAATTAGACTAGATGGTTTTGGAATCTTGTTTCTGCTTGGGGCTGGAAGCTACTGACTATCCTGTATGTAATGATTGATACTTTTTTCATACTGTGTATGTATCCAATGTGGTCCAATGCTTTGCTCCATTTGCATCTCTGCTTGTATACCTGCCAAAGGGAACGTTGCTGAAACAAAGGCCCAACAAATGTTGAATAAAGAGGTGGCCGAAATAATGTTAATAGATGTACGGGATGAATATCTAGATTACCCCGATAAACGAATGTCTTCAGCCAATGCTGAAAGGGTCGTCTGTTGTAATTTGGCAGCACTTAAGTTAAGCATTAGCTGAAGACAGCCTGTATTCAGAGGCTAAATTGTCCACTTTGTGGAATCCATTTTGTATTTCTGGCAGCCATTTTGGTTGCCATGTGCTGCCATGTGCTCACCATGTGCTCTGTCCTACCTTCCTGTTAACTGCTCTTGAAATCTGCCTAGAGACAAGTTATATTTAGTTCTCTTTTGCTTTGCACATGCTCAGTTGAGCTTGCAGCTGTTCCGAGTTTATAAATGTCAGGATGTGTCTACTAGAAGTAGAAACTGTTAGCTCCACCCACTTGTCGACTGTGCATTTTCTGTATGACCTTATATGTATCTAAAACCAGCATTTGTGTTTGTACCGCCTTCATTTGAGCCCCTGTGTGGGTATAAAAGGACCATGGTCCTTCCATTCAGTGTGCTACTTCATGCATTACCGAAGGGTGGTGTGTAAATGTAGCTCCACCTCATGAGGTTTAATAAACTCTGTCTTTCTTATTTCAGTTTCTGTGCCAACTTCTTCCTAAGTGTCTGAGGACTCTGTGCAGAGAAGGGTGAACCCCTAAGCACTGGTAGGCCTTGCTGAGGCTCACTACTACAGTCATGCAAATAATCAATCACACTTCCATTTACTGACCTATGCAGTTATACACACAACACATCACTTATTCAAACAGAAAGAAACGCATAATTAGTCTCTTATACAATCACTGATACAAGTACACACTCATCCATACAGCCACTCTCACAATCACTAACTCTCACGTATAGTCATTTATATACTCCAACTCTCACATACACTGTCTTTTACATATGTAGTTAGTTGGACATGTACCACTGAGACATCCATTCACTCACTAACACACCCATACACACACTCACCCATGCATACAGCTGTTTCCACATGCACTCTTGAACCCATACACCCAGTGAATAAACCACTCAAACATGTATGCACAGAGTCACACACCTCCCACGCACTCCACACACACACTGAGGCACCCATACAAATACTCTGGCAACCAATTAATAACCCATATAGACACTCATGTAGCTACTGACCAACCCATGCTGCAGCTTATACAACAGCAAACAGACTGATATAGACATTCACACAGTTTAGTCACTAACCCATGCATTCAGTAAGACACATGTAATAACTCAGTTAAACAGTCAGTCACACACCTACTAAATCCTCCATCCAGACACTTATACACCCACTCATTCTTCAATACACATTGGTATATATATAATATATATTTAAACTTTAAAGAAAAACACATTCACTGGATGATGTCATCAGTGATGTCATCAGTGATGGCATTTGAGATGTGATCAGTGATGTCATCAGTGATGTCACTGACCATGTCATGAATGATGTAATATGTGATGTGATCAGTAGTGCATTGCGGGGGCGCGAGTTATAGTTAGCTGGACTAACTATAACAGTGGAATTTCTATGGTTTTGTACGAGTGAAATGTCCAACTAACTATAATGTCCCTGAAACCTATGGTTTTTTCAGTGAATTTCAAAGGTTTTTTAAATGATAATTTCTAACTATAACGTCCCTGAAACCTATGTTTTTTTCAGTGAATATATATATATATATATATATATATATATGCCACGGTGTGTTGAAGAATGAATGGGTGTATTAGTGTCTGTATGGATGATTCATTAGGTGCGTGACTGACTGTATAAGTGAGTTATTAAACGTGTCTTAGTGATTGCATGGGTGAATGACTAATGTGTGTGAATGTCTGTATCAGTCTGTCAGTTGGTGTGTAAGTTGCTGCATGGGTTGGTGAGTAGCTATATGAGTGTCCATATGGGTTAATGATTGCTTGTCTGAGTACCTGTATGGGTGCCTTAGTGTCTATGTGGGTAGATGGGAGGTGTGTGACTCCCTGCATGGATCTATGAGTGGGTGATTCACTGGGTGTATGGGTTCATGAGTGCATCTGTGAGGGGCTATATGGGTGAGTGAGTGTGCATAAGGCTGTGTTGGTGAGTGAATGGATGTCTCAGTGGTATATATGTGAGTAACTACATATGTGAAAGGCAGTATATGTGAGTGTTGGAGTATATAAGTGTCTATATGTGAGAGTGAGTGGTTGTGAGAGTGGCTGTATGCATGAGTGTGTGCTTGTATCAGTGATTGTACAAGAGAATAAGTATGTCTTAGTATCTGTATGAATAAGTGAGGTAGTGTGTGTATAACTGTAAAGGTGTGTAAATGGCAGTATGATTGATTGTTTGGGTGACTGACTAGGCCTATGAGTAACTCTATGGGTGAGTGGTGGTGTGTGAGCGTCTTTATGGGTATATGAATGCATATATTAGTAGCTTTTTTGTTGAGTGACGGCATCAATGAGTTACTGTATGGGTGAGTGAGTGGATGTGTGTAGACCTATAAATCAGTGACTGGGTATGTACTAACTTGTATTGATGCCTTTATCATTTCGAGAATGGTAGTGTGTATTTTACAATGGGTGTATCAAAGGTTATATTAAGGTGTGATGAGGTGCATCAGATATTAAGTGGATGATGTCATCAGTGATGTCATCAGTGATGTCATTTGATATGTAATCAGTGATGTCATCAGTGATGTCACTGACCATGTCATGAGTGATGTAATATGTGACATCATCAGCAGTGCATTGCGGGGGCACGAGTAATAGTTAGCTTAGATAACTATAACGGCTGAATTTGTCTGGTTTTGTATGTGTGAAATGTCAACCTAACTATAGCGTCCCTAAAACCTCTGTTTTTTTCAGGGAATTTCTAAGGTTTTTTAAATGCTAATTCCTAATTTTAACATCCCTGAAACCTCTGGTTTTTTCAGTGAATTTCTAAGGCTTTTTAAATGCTAATTCCCTGAAACCTATGTTTTTTCAATAAATTTCTAAGTTTTTGTAGATCATTTTATTTATGAAAAGATGATAGTAACTATTTTTTATTTTTTGTCTATGTTTTTTTAAGTATTTTTATTATGTTTTAAAATAATTTTAATCTTTTAAAAAAATATATATAACATAGCTGATGAAAGATTTATAGTGTTATCGATTTGAATTAACACTGTTTTCTTGTTTGTAATTTTGTAGTGTGATATTATATAAAATTATAGCATATTTTTTAAAGTATTTTTCGCTAAGTTAAATTTTGTATGATTACTTTTAATAGTATGAAAGTTGTTTTGTTGTTCTCTTATGAAAACTATCTTTTTTATGCATATTTTTTTTATTTTAGAAAAAAGGGTTGCGCACCTTACGTGACCCTACGCGATGGGTGCGCGGATCCGTTATAGGAATATCCCTCTAAAAAACACATTTAGAACCAATTAATATATGTTTTTGACGTAGAGGTTTATTACTGCGTACATAAAAATAGTAATAAAGGTGTTATAAATTTGTTTTCAAATGTTTTTAACAAATTTTTGTGGACGCGATGTCTTCGCGTACGGGACGCGGATCTACGGGTTGGGTGCGCAAATCCATTACATGAATGTAACCCTAAAATACATACGTACACTCAAATAATATATTTTTTAAACAAAGAGGTTTATTAATCAATGCTATAGATTATTATTAGTATTCTTGTGCAATATTTTTAAGATGGTTAAAGCATATTTTGGTGTACGCGGTACCATCGCGCACCGGACGTGTACGGGTCGGGAATCCTGCCGTCACGTATTTCCGGGTTCGCGTAAGGGACGGGACTGCGACGTGATTTCAAAAGTATGAAATATGAATGTTGCTAAATTAAATATTTGTTTTGCATAAAGAGTTTTCATTGAAATACTTTGAAACACAATATCCTGATAGTAATTCACAGTTTTAGATGACATTAAGTACATTTCACGGGTGCGAAATGGATACGCGTAGGGTGCGCGACCCCTACATGACTCCATGTGACATAGAAAGAAAGCTTGTCATTGGTTGAACAGCTTTTCATTCTCTTGGTGGGTGGAACCAAGGCCTCTTACAGTTTTTTCTTTTTGGGTGTGTCTGTTTGAACACTACCTATTTTGTAGGCTCTGGGAATCTTGATTTTTTTTTGGTGTTTTTCATTTTTGAAAACTGAAAATGGCATCAGCATTCCCTGAGGACCACGAGATGGAGGAGGTGCAGGAGCCAGTAAGGAAGAGGAAAGAGAGTGTGGTATTTGCCTTCTTCATTGTGCCGGAAGGTGAAAAAAAAGTTAACGCAAGAAAGGTGACATGCACTATCTGTCACAAAGTGCTGTCAAGAGGCTCAGAGATGAAATACTCATGTGGTACTTCTTCTATGAAGAAACATCTAGAGACAATCCATCCTATTCGCCTGGCAAGTGATGTGGAGCATCGAAGACAGGAGGAAGCAGCCAACAATGATGGGCAACAACCATCAACATCTGCAGGTATTGTTTTGACCATTCCACAACCCCTGATAGTTCCGGAGTTGGCGGATGCTGTCATCCACTGCCTTACAACACTGTGTGTGGGAGAGCTATCTATTGATGCCATCAAGACGCTCCTCAAAGGTCACAAATGTTAATTTTTTTTATTTTGTTTCTTATGTTTCTATTAAACAGAAACAGCACAGTTGGACTCTTTTACTTTTATTTTTTGTTTTAAAAAAATGAAAAACACCCACAAAAAATATAAAATTGTTCTATAAAAAAAGGTTCTAATGAAACCACCTAAACTGGTAAAAAATAGAAAAATTGTACGTAATGAAAGCGATTGCTTGTATGAATGTGTGTATGATTAAGGTTAGAATTGTGTATAAGTAGTGTCTCAGTGAGTGAATGAGTGCATGGGTAGTGTTTGAGGGAATGGATGAGTTCAACAGTAGTGCCTGAGTGATTGCATGTGTGCATCGATAGTGCTTGGGTGATTAAATGAGTCTAGGGGTACTGCATGGGTGATTTAAGGACTGCATGTGTACTGCATGAGTAAAAGGATGACTGCAAGAGTAATGCCTGGGTCATTTGAAGAGTGCATGGGTAGTGCCTGAGGGAATGGATGTGTGCATGGGTAGGGCTTGAGTGAATGGTTGAGTGCATGGGTACTGCCTGAGTGAATGGCTGAATGCAAAAATAGTCCCTGGTTGATTGGACGACTGCGTGTGTAGTGCCTGAGTGATTGCATGAGTGCAGGGGTACTGCCTGGATTATTGCATGAGTGCATAGGTTGTGCCTCAGTGAATGGATGCGTGCATGGTTAGTGCCTGGGTTATTGGATAAGTGCATGGGTAGTGCCTGAGAGAATGGATGAGTGCATGGGTAGTTCCGGAGTCAATGGCTGAATTCAAGAATAGTGCTTGAGTGATTGCATAAGTGCATGGGTAGTGCCTGGATGATTGCATGAGTGCAGGATTAGTGCCTGGGTGATTGGATGAGTGTATGGGTAGTGCCTGAGTGAAAGGTGAGTGCAAGGGTAAAGTCTGGGTCATTGGATGAGTGCATTGGTAGTGCCTTAGAGAATGCATGAGTGTATGGTTAGTGCCTGAGTGAATAGTTGAGTGCAAGAGTAGTGTGTGAGTGATTGCATGACTGCAGGGGTACTGCCTGGGTGATTGGATCAGTGCATGGGTAGTGCCTGAGTGAAAGGATGAGTGCAAGGGTAATCCCTGGGTCATTGCATGAGTACATAGGTACTGCCCGGAAGAATGGATGAGTGTATGGGTAGTGTTTGAGTGAATGGTTGAGTGCAAGAGTAGTGCCTTTGCATGACTGTATGGGTAGTGCTTTAGTGAATGGATGAGTCCATGGGTAGTGTGTGAGTGAATGGATTAGTACAACTCTAGTGCCTGGGTCATTGGATGAGTGCATGGGTAGTGCCTTGGAGAATGGATGAGTGCATGGGTAGTGCCTGAGAGAATGGTTGAGTGCAAGAGTAGTGCCTGAGTGCTTGCATGAGTTCATGGGTAGTGCCTGAGTGACTTCATGAGTGCAAGAGTAATGTCTGGGTGATTAGATCAGTGCATAGGTACTGCGTGAGTAAAAGGATGACTGCAAGAGGAATGCCTGGGTCATTTGAAGAGTGCATGGGTATTGCCTGAGGGAATGGATGGGTGCATCGGTAGTGCCTGAGTGAATGGTTGAGTGCAAGAGTAGTGGCTGAGTGATTTCATAACTGCATGGGTAGTGCCTAAGTGTTTGCATGAGTGCATGGGTAGTGTGTGAGTGAATGGATGAGTGCATGGGTACTGCCTGAGTGAATGGTTGAATACAAAAATAGAGCCTGGGTGAGTGGATGACTGCGTGCGTAGTGCCTGAGTGATTGCATGAGTGCAGGGGTACTGCCTGGGTGATTGGATGACTCAATGGGTAGTGCCTGTGTGAAAGAAACAATACAAGGGTAATGACAATGTCTTCCTATAAGTGCAAGACTTGTGCTTCAAAGAATGGATAAGTGCATGGGTAGTGTGCACGTGAAAGGATGACTGTCTGCCTGATTACATGAGCGACATAATGATAATTTTCAATTAGTCTAAAGGATCAACATTATTTATATTAGAAACAAATAACATATAATTAAACTTTCAAACATTTTTTCACGTTAACATGCATATTATATTATGTATTCTTACCTTTTAAATAATTTAGATACATTACTCAGTACAAGTATTTTAGAGTAGTAGTGTCCTAAATAGCAGTAAAACTCTTCTCAAACTTCAACAGTACCTACTATAAAGAAGAAGAAGAAAAACTGTTATTTAATGATAATATATTACTGAAATTAGAATATTATATTTTTAGCAACTCAGCATAATTTTAGAATTGCATAACATTTTCAGATTCCCTTTTTGTGCTGTTCTCAGACTCCACTTAACTTCACCAGACACAGTGATTTCAATGTGGTATCATCAGTGAACAGCGGGGAAAAAATCAATCAAATTAATTGTAGAAAAAAAAATCAGCGTAAAGCATCATGTTCGATATGTGTACCTATGTGCTTTTCTATCTACACTTTGTTAATTACTTTCTTCATCTACATAAACTCTATTATTTGTCTCAAATACATTTGCCAAAATATAGACTCTCATTCACATCTGGTACAAAATAGACAACAAATATATAAACTATTTTCTTTTAAATAGAATTTTCCAAATGCAATATCAATTACCGCAAATAATAATCCAAACACTAATTATGAATAGTAATAGTTTGCATTCCTGTTTACTTTCTGTTCACATCTTCCCAATTGGCCGAATGATGTAGTCAAAACTTTGGCTTCAAAAATAACAAATATGAATTTGGAAATTCATAAGGCAATCTAGGTTTGAATTCCAAGTGGGCATCATTGCAATGTGTCCATCCTTTATTACACTTTAAATATACAGTATAGTGTCCAGATGTTGTAGTTGGTCCATCATGGAAAATAATAGCCATTGCTATAAAAGTTCTTCCTGAAATAGATATTTGACTTGCATTAAATGTTTTAATTTTCGTTTCCAATTTTCTTCCATTTGCTCTACAACGTTGTAGCATTAAAATGAGATATTTTCTAAATCTTTCTATATGTAATGTAGACAACATCTCTGATCTACAATGTGAACATCTCATATCCTGATTGGCTGTTTTTATCAATTTGTTAAAAGGTACTGATTTGCAGTCTGGTATCGTCAAGTATATGATTCGTTCTGTTTGTATTTCAGTGGTAGAAGTAAATGAACAGTCTTCACATTTATGATCCCATCTGTAACTTAGTCCAAAAAAAATTTCAATCTGTATTCCTTCATCTTCTAATACTCTAAGCATAAGCATTAGAAATTCTTGTGCATCTTGTTGTATATTGAGAGTAAATGTCAAAGAACCAGTACAAATATCCAAAAGATGTCGAACACCAGAAGCAGTATGCATTTTACTTCTATCAGTTACTAACTATTCAAATACATGTTGTAGTAAAGAACAGAATCTTTTTTCACGTTTTCTCATGATATCATGATGAAGATCTTCTAGATAAAAGACAACATTCAGAATCACATTAGCATAACAGTTGATACCTGAACTATTTTCCAACTGGTATCCTACAATCTCATCAACAGTTTCTATTTTGTTTTATTTACACCTTCAAATTTCTCCTCATTTGTTTTCTTTTTTTGAGCCTCAATTCCATCTTCGACATATTTCTGTTTTGGACGCACTACACATTTCTCATATATGGGATATTCACCTAAATAAGGGGCATAAAGTCTTCATAAACAATTATACTCTTTTACACAATTTGCATCAGCACTAACCTTTTTCTCATTGAAATCTATCAAATACACACCAAACAATGTTCTTACTCGAGACAATGCAACGTATGCCACTCCCTCTTTGAACACTGTACTTCTAATATTTACAAAACCACTGTCTATACTTAAACCTTGAGATTTATGAATAGATACTGCATATGCTAAAGACATAGGAAACTGTTTTCTCCGAACATACAAATCTTTTACAAGTAAAAACGTACAATACAACGCCCAATCTGACTTACCTCTTTAATCTGATCAAATTGTATAATCAAAAATTCTATTCCATCTCTCTTCTGAAGTTTTACAAAATCAACAACTTTTCCCATTGCTCCATTTACTAAACCTTCTTCTACATTCAAATTACGCCGTAAAATTACCCGACAGTTTATATATACATGCAAAGTCTTTTCTAAGCCTGCAGTTTTAGATACAGACTTTTCCAAAGAATGCAATTGACCCTGTAGTTTCTCTGTGAGAAGAATAGTCACTCCCTGGTGTTCAATTTTATCAATAGCTTCAATTTCCACTATTTGCTGTTTTTCCAATTTCAAAAGTTCTTGATTAAATGTAGAACACTCTTGCAGTGTAGGAATTAGGCAAACTATAGACTTCTTTTCTCCAAGCTTATTGTACATTATTTCAGCCGCTGTGTTTCCAGTTGTAAACAAGTTTCTTAGTAGCCAACTTTCTAAAGCTTGTTTACCATGTTTTGTCAATACACCAATTCGTATATCTTGAAGAATATTTCCATAATCTTCATCACTTGCTTGTCGCATATTCTTAATAAGTTCTTTATATTAAAAATGTAACCAAATGTTCACATTTCCAATACTGCCCAAAGATTTCCTAGTTTCTTTATGGACAAATGTTTTAAAAACAGGTTGTCCCTTTACAGGAGTAATTTGTAGTAGATCTCCAAATACAATTAAATGTTTTCCTCCAAACAGAACATCGTAATCTGTTTTTAAAATCTGTTGCATTCTTAAATGTACAAAGGCAAGCATTAAGTTTGCGACCATGCTCACCTCATCAATGATTAAAAGTTTCATAATCTTCAGTACTCTTGAGACTTCATAACAAGCTTCTCCAGATAGCTTCTGATATTCCAATTTATTATCATGTTCAACAGGTAGCATAAGTAATCGATATAAAGTAATCCCTTTAATGTTGTGTGGTGCTAATCCAGTTGGAGCTGTTACAACACAAGATAAATGTGATTCTGTAGTTTTGTGTAGATAACTGGTCAAAACATTAACCCCTTTACCGCAGACGAAATTCCGCCGCGGTGCGGCAGCTTTGAAGAGTGGGCGGGGCCGCGTCGGCCAACGGACGTGCGCAGCACTACGGAGGTAGTGCTCGCGATGGCCATTGGCCAACAGAAGCAGCGAACGGGTTAATTAAGAAACATTTTCCTGTTCCAGCTTGACCGCTGATGTACATTAGAATAGGTTTTTTTCATGTAGCAAACCATGTTGTATCTGTTCTTTCACTTGTAGATATATTTCTTTCTGTTCAATATTTAGTTGTTCTTCTAACTTTTCCAACAGAATATTATCTTGTTGTGCTTGTTGCATTGCAGTTTCTACCTCATTAATGGCTATTGCTGCTTCATTTTCGATAATTGGTTGTCACAGTGGATCTTGACTTAGTGGAGCAGAACTTTGACTGCCTTGAGAACTGTCTCTAGCTATTTCATCTGCAATAGTACTTTCTTTTTCAATCTCTTCATTTAACATTTGTAGATATGTAGAGAAAAGTGTGCATTGAATGCTATCTTTACATGCATTAAAAGAATATTCATAGCAGTCAAAATCTCCAAATAATTCTGTTTCCCTACGCCAAGTCTTGAACAGTTGCAGAAGTGCTAAATAGAAAAATTCCCTCTTATCTGGACTTTTGCAGCTGAGTTTTCTGTGGTTAATAAGATTTCCTTTGGCATGTTTTATCAAACATCCATTACCTCCAATTACTGCATATTTTTCTTCTTTTCTATTTTCTGTAACATTTCTTTTAAAGCTGTAATGTTGAAGTTTTTCATACAGACAGGTTTTCCAGATGTGGACTCCTTTTGGGATAGTATGTATCCAACATATGAGTTTTCAACAATATCTGTGTTTTCTGGTTCATTCAGTGCTAAGTATTCGATTTCTTGTAATGTTTTCAATACTCTATTTCGTGTGGAGGCAAGACCTAAACTTACCCAAAGGATTCCTATTGACTTTGACTATAAACTGGCAGAGCTCAAGCGATCCGAACATTCATAGGATCCAATCTCTCGATGGGAAAGCATCTTCAAGCTAAAGCTGTACAATTTCTTGCCAATACTCTTTTCTTGTGAAATTTCTTCCCAAATTTCTTTCATCGCAGTCTTTTCAGATTTGGTTATATATGATGTAACATAGAGAGCAACAGCAATTGAATTATCTGCAACATATTGAATATCCATGTTTGCATTCCACATTTTCAAAATCACTGGATTGTAGTCATTAATATTCTTTGAATCTTTGGTTCTTTTTAAGTTGTATGCATTCTTCGGAGATTTCCGAGTTATTGTATGCCTTACTGCCGACATAAAACTATTTACTCTTCCTTTAGAAATTATTGGACGTGGGAATCCAAAACGTCATTTTGTATAAAATTTCCCTTTAGACTTGTATTTTCTTCGACAGTATTTTCCACATCGATGACTTTGAAACCGTAAAACTTGTTGTCTCAAGCTGTTTTCTCCTCCTTCTCTTGGAATGGCACAGGTAACATACTGTTCGATGAAAGACAAAACATTTTCATCAGTATCAGTTCCAAATTTTGGAGCATTCTTGATCCATAATAGCATGCGTATATGAGGAGCACCTCTGGCTTGGTACTCTTTTTGCCAAAAGAAATCAGTAACTTCTACAAGAGGAGGAATATTTTTATTGCAGATAAATGACATCATACTTTGAAACCTATGGTTAAAAAATACCTGCAGACATTTACAGGATCCAAGGAACAGAGTTCTCCAGGTGTCTTCAATTCAATATTTTTTACATTTGAATTTGTTTCTCATAGAAATTCAAGTAAATCGTTCCACACATATTCAGCACAGCTAAGTGTTACAAACCATGTAGGGGTACCCAAGTTTCTTAACATGCATTTAATTCACCGTGACGACGAAACAAATATTCATTGGTACCATGTTGACATGACATCAAATTAATTAACTGATTCTAAATTTTCATCTCTTTGTTGAACTTTGTCCATGAATTTGTTTGCAGAAACATGTTGAAGGTGAACTCCTGCTTTTAATATGTGGCTCACTGCATATGAAAGTGCTGAAAAATCAATTTCAAACAAAAGATGAAATATATATGGAATGCACTGTCAAAATCTTGGATCTTCAGAGTACAATCTTGTCAAGCGGTATTCTGAAGCTGGAATCTATACAGTTAGCTCATCAAATCGTCCACCTTTTCCAGTGGCGAACAGCTGTGGAAAACAACAAGCTTCTAAACATTTTTCCCATACACTCATGGGAGTTCCCTTTGCTTCCTTCATTTCAAATAATTCAATACGGTTTCCTATCACTTCTTTTGAATGTAGAGGATGTATAGTGTAATGTTCATAGATCTCTTCAATCCTAGACTTGTCCACTTTTTCTATTTGGCCACTTGAAATTTCTGTTTCATCTTCTAAGCATATTTCCTGTTCATCTACATTTACATTCGTAACCCTAGGCGAAGTTCGCGTAGTCGCGCTACGTGGAATTCCGCAAAGTTGCAAAAAAACTCTGCGATCTTCGCGGAATTCCGCGAGCACGTGGAGTTGCTTGTTGCGCGATGCATTTTTCCTGTTCGGGAACGCGTATTGCGTGTTCGGGGACGCTTTTTGCGTGCTCGGGGGGAAATATCACGCAAACTTCACCACGCGGTCGCCAATGGGCGCGGCCATCTTGTTTTTCACTTTTTGCTATGGTTCTGGGCCTGTTTTTCTATCCTCCCTGTATCTTTTCAATCCTTTGTTTCTAGAAACTTTTTTTTGATCTTTTTTATTTATTATCTATCCCTCTCTATTCCTGATTGTATATATTGCATTTTTTTCCTACTTTTTGTGTGTTTTTATTGCGTTTTTCACTCTTTTTCTATTACTTGCTTTTTTCATTTCTTTTACTTAATTTCTTACTTCCTACCTTTTCTTTTCCGCCCCCCGCCTACCCAGAACCATGGCAAAGAGCAAGGGCCAAGGGAAGAGGAGGGCTCGGAGTGAGAACCACGACCGCCTTCCTTGCGGAAGGTGGCGCCCACAAGGAGTGCAGCCACAGTCCTTATTCGCAGAGGCGGAGGTGGCCGCACTGGTTTTTTTATCCAGCGCCACCTCCCCTTAACCCTGGCAGCAGGTGGCAGGCCTGGGTCCGGCAGTGGGCAAGGGTGCGCTGGGCAGTGTTTCGCTGCTCTAGGGTCCGGCGCACCCATAACCAATTGACGCACCAGTGGTCCGATATCCTGGACCGGAAGCAGGACCTGCTGGACCTGCTAGGTGTTGAGGTCCCGGGGCTTGGTGAGTAGCTATTTATATTACTATTTTGTGTTCTTCTGTTCTGTGTTATTGCGAATATTATTTTTTCCGCAAATAGCTAACATGCTGCTTGCTTACATGCAGGTAATCTATGTTTAAAAATCTTATATTATGTGATTGTTACTTCCAGACAGGTCCTCGGCACTACTAACTAATCGTACTTGTTTGCAACTTTGCGCTCACTTGGGCTGGTTATGTAAGAGAGGTTAGAGAATTTAAGTTAGGTAGGTAATCCCGATAGGAAAGACTCCAGTCCTTCCCTTTGTCCTGTCAGGCTGTCCTGTCTCCTGTCACTAAGATAGTGGTAGTAGTAGTTAGTTACTTAGTATTATTTGGTAATTTAGCGGCCTGCATGACGCGTCCTCTCACATGACTTCAGTCCTAGTAGAACCTTTTGTAGTTCTTATAGTGAGTGAGTATAGCAACCAACCAATTTGGTGTATGCAATATGCATGCGTCCAGGCATCTATGCATTAACCTCTTCGGTGCTCATGACGGCTCCCGGCCGTCATGAGTCATGGTAGGCGTGTGCTCATGACAGCCGGGAGCCGTCCGAACGTTGCCGCTCCTCTCACGCGGTGTTAATTCCCCGCCTGTGCGGGAGAATTAATTAGTGGGCGGAGTTCGGATGACTCCCGGCCGTCATGAGCACACGCCCACCATGATTTATGACGGCCGGGAGACGTCATGAGCACCACAGCGCCTCGCCCACCCCCTAGCCCCCCCGCACCGTGGCAGAATTCGCGCCATGGCAAAGGGGTTAAGAAGCATAAATGCAGACTTAGTAATTGGCCCGTCAAAGGGGATTGTTGGAGTTGAGACTGAGAGATGATTGGGAATGAGATCGGAACTTAGAGAAGCAAATATAATTTTTTTGCCATTCATTCCAAAGTCTGGAATAGGCGGGCTAGGTATGTTTAGGATTCAGGAATCAGAATTGAACTGTGGAATAATAATGATCGGATGGTACTCGACTGCAATACATACTAGTAGACTACTACTAGTCGAATAAGTCGATCTGATTGATTTAGGATAGGTCAATGTTATTGCAATTGCCGTTTCCTGTCTAAAAATAGTTTTAGAGCAATTATATTTATTTATTAAACACAAATCATTTTTTGTCTCTTTACATGATCAGCATCCAGGGGCATAAAGAAGACTGGGGCAGCTGGCAGTACGGCGGATGCGGGAGCTGGAGGGGCCTCCCAGGAGCAGCGGGAAGTGGCCTCAGGCGCAGATGGCTCTGCTGCTGGCCCCAATAAGTCCTCCTGGTGTTGTTATATATTAATATTTCCCTAACTTTTACCGCTCTAATATTTCCATTTCCTAATTTTAATTTTTCCAAAATCCTCTTCATTCTATCTGTTTCTAAATTCTTGTTTTTGCTCCATTACCTACTACTAAGTACTAGTACTACTACTAACATTGTTTCTTCTAGTGTCTGTTTTTTTTTTTACATCAAATCAAACCGCATCTGACTAACCTCTGCTGACTCTGTATTAGTCTGTCTGTAGCTAGCTTTCTTCTGGGTTTCACTCAGCTTTCCCTCTCCCCTTATATGTGGATTGCCTAGTAGTGGTACTGTAAGACTCAGAGAACCCATTGGTCTTCGGCTACTACTAGTACTAGTACTAGTACTAGCAAGGACTCCTTACTACTACTAGTAGCACTAATGTGCTGTGCAGATTGCATGCCCAAGTAAGGTATTATCTGCAGGTTTGTGAATTGTGAGATGAGAAGGCTTTAGTTTCTTTTACTGTCTCATCAATGATCATGCTCAATCAGGAATGGTGGTCACTCACGTTGGACAGGACACTCTAAAGTGGTGTATTTTACTTTTTCTAATCCAGGCCTAGTACTTATTTTAGTAGCAGCAATTGAATGGTGAACACTGAACAACTGTTACCGTGCACCATGGCTGGAAGGAAGTATGAGGAGTCGGAGGACGGCACCATTGTTTTCCAATTAAGAGAGACCTCATGTCCGCCCAGTTGGCCTCTCTTTCTTCTTTTAAAAAAATGAGATGCACCAATAGCTCTAGTCACTGAGTCCAGTCTTTGGGTTGTCCTCTTCTTGAGAGGCTTTTCAAAAATTGCCACCAACAAAATGCCCAACCGGATATTATTTAGTTATTTTTGATAGGACATACTCTCTACTGTTCTCTAGTATCTGAATTGTAGATAGTGATGTGTGTGGTGTATATGTATTATTAATTATGTATTTTCAATCTTGCTAATGAAAAAAATTGAAAATAATAGCCGTATATGGCATCTAAAATAATTTTATTTTTTTCCCAGGTGTACCGACCACCAGTGCCGGGGCCAGCGGTGAGGGCCATGCCACTCCGGAGGGAGCGGATGCAGCAGCCACAGGGGGTGAGCCAGCAGCAGTGGCGGGCGGTGGTAGGTCATATTCCTTACTTATTGAGAATGATGATACACTCGCTGCAAGGTTGTACACTCAGTACTAGTACACTGTACTTCTGCTGAGGCTAAGTTGTTGTGAACACTGAACAGTTGAAAAAGACACCCTTTACTTAAACATTAGCATTAGCGGCGGGGGTTGAGTAACTAATGGCATATTCTATCCTCAACTCAGCAAAGACAGTTTTATGACGAAGACAAACAGTCAGACGACATGTATGACTGGCAGAGAAAGATGTGTGGGTGAAGGAAGGGGCCCCGGGATGCATATAGGTGCCGGATTAAGATGATAGGAATAGGATGCATGGGTAGTTGAAGGATGGGTGAAAGGTGAAAGAGAAAGCAGAAAGGATGCCTGTCTGGGTGGGTGAAACTGTATGGGTGAAAGGAATCCTCTGGGGGGTTTGAGGGGTCAAACTCTAAGGCAAGCAAGGACGCATGGCATGGGTGGTAGTTAGTTATATCTATGACAAATGTATGTTGTCGGTGAAAGCCGGTTTATGATAGCCATGTTTGGATGGATGGATGCCTGTATGGTATCATAGAGTAGGTGAAAACAGAGTCAGACTGGATGAAGAGAATGTAAAAAAAAATTAAACCGTGCCAGAGTACCAAAGCCAAGGGTTAAGAATAAAATAATAATAATGCTAGAAGAGCAATGCAAACAAGCCCTTGGAAGAACAAGGACTGTTTTTTTGCAAGGTTTTTGATTCAAAGGTTTGAGGTTGTACTTGTATTTCAGAATGGAATACTCCCTTGACTCAGTAGTTTGCAAGCACAACATATATATTGTGGATGACTATTATTTACCATACCCATAATCGCCTCCCTCTGACTCCGAGGCCCACTTCCGCTCCAGCCCCCTCCCTGTGTCAGCCATGGGTGGCCTATCGGCTGCATGGTAACTAGTACTTACAAATCACTCAGTATGTCATCATCATCACGTGAGTGACATGATGTTATGCCGCTGTTTCTCATCATCCATAAGCATGTCATCATTAACCTTCATCATGTGCCTTATTGCAGTAGTCAGGGTGAAAGTGAAATTGTCTGAGCATTTGCCATTGTGATTTAACAGAGTATGGCCGTAATGGAAATATATAATTGTGTAGTCCAGCTGCCCCACATGCAGACAGTAGTAAAGTAACATGAGTCTGCGACACAAGTATGTCTGTCTAGGGCACAAGCTGACTGAGCTGGCATGCCTACAAGATTAATTGTGCTAAACAAGAGAGAAAAATAATGCTTCTACTTGTCTACTACTACATAGTGCCTGAAAGTATAATTATCACATCTAAATCTTAGAGGCAGAGGAAGTGAAATGAGGAGGAGAGGATACCACAACTGCTAGTGCTACTACTGTGCCACTATAATTATATTTCATGTGTGTAATTTAATTTTGTATTACTGTTTTGCTAAGAGTATTGGTTAGAATTGTCTTTTTTTCCTTTCTTGATATAGCTACTCCTTCCCAACCCACTAGGCAGGAGTTGGTGGCCAGGGCCCGGCAAAGGAAGCTGGGGGCCATCAGAGATGAATATCGCCGGCTGGTTGCCCTGGCGGAGGAGGCCGCAGCTGCCGCTTCTTCCTCCAATGCCCTGGGGCCCAGACAGCCCCCGTGCCTCCGGTGGTACGGCACCGTGTTCTGGCAGCCGCCCGCCGCCCATGATCAACATCATCATCTACTGCTGCCTATCCCTGTTGTTCCTGCAGGAACTTTCGGCTCCGCGTGCTCCTCAGGGTGGTGCGCCTGGAGGCCAAGCTGGAGGAGGTCGTCCGGGAGCGAACTAGCCGGCACCCTCGCCGCTAGACCTCACCGCTTAGTCTTTCACTCTTGCCCCTTTTTAAATCTTTTTTTGGGTGGGTGGGATGTTGGGACTAGTTGGGGAACCTTAGGGTTTACTTTTTCTTCAACTTCGATGGACATTTATTTATTACTGGACATTGGTTGGGGTTAGGGAGAGGGGTGGGTGAGGTGTTGTGGGTTTTTCTTCTAGTTTATATTTGTTAGGGTAATAAATGTATAGTTTTCTAATACATATGATGCAAATCTTTTCTGGGGGGGTTACTCTTTTACGTCACCTTGTTTGTTTCCTCCTTTTGTTGCAGGGCCGCAGCCAGCTTTTGAAATCTGCCAATAGTGTAACACACCGACAGATAGATGCAGTACAGTACCCTCACTTGTCTTACTACTGTCAGTCTCTATGCATTCTGCAACTAAAACCCCTTTGTAGTATGTAATGTACTGGGAAAGATGTGGGTGTGTGAATTAATTAATTTCCATAGTAGTATATACATTATTGACTCCCCCACACTTCTTCTCTTACCTGTGATTGATGTTTAGGCAAAGCAATGGCTGCATGGTGATGGTTTGGTTTCCTAAGGTGCCATGGTGGGTGGTGGTAGCAGTAGTAGACAGTTGCATTTGCAAAAAAAGAAAATGAGACAGTCATTCACCTGAGGGAGACTAGGGAACGAGTAGTAGAAGTACAGTAAGTAGTAAGTACACAAGAAGAAGAATGCCAAACAAGAAGAAAGTGATGATGAATGATATTGATAAGCAATTCCAAAGTAAAATAAAACATAATGGTGGCAGGGATAGCCTAGTACAAGTTACAACAAACTGAAGTAGTCGACTCGACCTTGAAGTGGACAAGCGTAACCTTTAGTGCTGGAAGGATGATAAATCGATGCAGGCAATTAATTAATAATGGGTTAATAATTATGTTCCTCTGGAAAAAAAAGAGAATAGCGAATACTACTGAGCAATGCATGGGTGGGCACTGGGCAAACTAATCTGTTGCCAGTGTGGCCGATATATATATATATATATATATTCTCTGAAAAAACCATAGGTTTCAGGGACGTTATAGTTACAAATTAGCATTTAAAAACCTTTGAAATTCACTGAAAAAACCATAGGTTTTAGGGACAGTTATAGTTAGTTGGACATTGCACTCGTACAAAACCCGTGAAATTCCCCGTTATAGTTAGTCCAGCTAACTATAACTCGCGCCCCGCAATGCACTGCTGATGACGTCACATATTACATCACTCATGACATGGTCAGTGACATCACTGATGACATCACTGATGACATCTCAAATGACATCACTGATGACATCATCCAGTGACTGTGTGTTTCTGTAAAGTTTAAATATTTTTAATATATATAGGAAAAGACGTATTGAAGAATGAGTGGGTGTGTAAGTGTCTATGGATGATTTAGTAGGTGCGTGACTGACTCTATAAGTGAGTGATTTAACGTATCTTACTGAATGCATGGGTTAGTGACTAAACTGGGTGAATGTCTGTATCCGTCTGTCTGTTGCTGTGTAAGTGGCTGCATGTGTTTGTGAATAGCTACATGAGTGTCTATATGAGTTATTGAATGCTTGTCTGAGTATCTGTATGGGTGCCTGAGTGTTTGTGTGGGAGGGGTGTGTGCAACTCTGTGCATAGATGTGTGAGTGGGTGATTCACTGGGTGGATGGTTTCAAGAGTGCAACTGTGATAGACTGTATGGGTGGGTAAGTGTGTGTAAGAGTGTGTTAGTGAGTGAATGTATGTCCCAGTGGTACATGTGTGAGTAACTACATATGTGAAAGGCAGTATATATGTGTGTTGGAGTATATAAATAGCTATAAGCGAGAGTGAGTGATTGTGATAGTGGCTGTATGGATGAGTGTGTGCTTGTATCAGTGATTGTATAAGAGCGTAAGAATGTGCTACTATTTGTATGAGTAAGTGAGCTGGTGTGTGTATAACTGTATAGGTGAGTAAATGGTAGTGTGTTTAATTATTTGCATGACTGACTAGGTGTGTGAGTACCTCTATGGATGAGTGGCGGTGTTTGAGTATCTATATAGGAGTATGAGTGCATATGATAGTCCTGTACTGAGTGACCGTAAGTATGAGTGACTGTACGGGTGAGTGAGTGGATGTGTGCGTAGACCTAAGAATCAGTGAGTGGGTATGTAGTTATTGGTGTTGGAGTGTCTATGGTTTTGCGAATGGCAGTCTGTAATTTAGAGTGGGTGTATCAAAGGTTATATTAGGGTGTGAGGAGGTGCATCAGATTATCACGTGGATGATGTCATCAGTGATGTCATTTGAGATGTCATCAGTGATGTCATCAGTGATGTCACTGACCATGTCATGAGTGATGTAATATGTGACGTCATCAGCAGTGCATTGCGGGGCGCGAGTTATAGTTAGCTGGACTAACTATAACGGGGAATTTCACGGGTTTTGTACGAGTGCAATGTCCAACTAACTATAACTGTCCCTAAAACCTATGGTTTTTTCAGTGAATTTCAAAGGTTTTTTAAATGCTAATTTGTAACTATAACGTCCCTGAAACCTATGGTTTTTTCAGTGAATTTCAAAGGTTTTTTAAATGCTAATTTGTAACTATAACATGTCTGAAACCTACAGTTTTTTCAGTGAATTTCAAAGGTTTTGTAAATGACAATTTTTAAATGTATTCATTGTTATATAAAACATTTTCATACTGATTTCCAAATTTTTTAGAAACAATTTTTTTTTACATATTTTATTTTTTAAATTACATTGTAATTACATTATAAATTACATTACAAAAATACTTTCTCAGAATGAATTACTTTAGTTTAAATACTTTGCACATAGGCAATAGACTTTTAAGTACAGTAGTTACAGTTGTTGCAATGGGCAACACATTTTCAAACACAATGCAACATTCAGCTCAATGTGAATTTCTAGTTAAATGCAATTAGTTACTTTATGGATTACTTTTCTAACCACAGGATTGGATCCTAGATTCAGTCCTGGCACATCTCATGTAAACAGTTGAGTAAAAGCATTTTGGTTACAGTCGTGATTTTTAAAGAATATTATTGTACTTTAAAAGTTGACACTTAGAAACTTTTTCTCATAGAATCACCAATGTTATCCTAAGGAAGGAAATTCACTTAGCAGGTAAAAACTGTTATCGTTACTTTTTCTTACTCAGTGTTGGATCCTGGATCCAGCACTGGTGCATCTCCTGTAAACAGTTGAAAGAATGCGTTTAAGTCATACAGGCGATTTTTAAGGAATATTTGTAGTTTGTGAAAATTGACACTTTGAAACTTTTCTGCTGAAAACCAGACAATGGATTCCTATGGAAGAAAATATAAGTTACTGGTAAGTACGGTTAAAATTACTTTTCAGGGTCAGTGCTGGGCTAAAAGATGCAGCACTGGGTTCTCTCCTGATAACAGGTGAGTAAATTGGAATTCGTACTTTGGTTGATTTTAGAGGAATATTATAAAGTTCCAAAACTCCACACTTAGAAGAATTTCCAAGTGAAACCAGGCAATGATATCCTATGGAAGGAAATTCAAGTTACTGGTAAGTACGGTTAAAATTACTTTTGAGGATCAGTACTGGGCTGAAAGATGCAGCACTGAGGTCTCTCCTGATAACAGGTGAGTAAATCGGAATTCGTATTTCTGCTGATTTTAGAGGAATATTTTAAAGTTCCAAAACTCCACACTTAGAAGAATTTCCAAGTGAAACCAGTCAATGTTAGCCTATGAAGGAAATTCAAGTTACCGGTAAGTACGGTTAAAATTACTTTTCAGGACCAGTACTGGGCTGAAAGATGCAGCACTGAGGTCTCTCCTGATAACAGGTGAGTAAATCGGAATTCGTATTTCGGCTGATTTTAGAGGAATATTTTAAAGTTCCAAAACTCCACACTTAGAAGAATTTCCAAGTGAAACCAGTCAATGTTAGCCTATGAAGGAAATTCAAGTTACCGGTAAGTACGGTTAAAATTACTTTTCAGGACCAGTACTGGGCTAAAAGATACAGCACTGAGGTCTCTCCTTATAACAGGTGAGTAAATCGGAATTCGTATTTCGGCTGATTTTAGAGGAATATTTGTATGTTTCAAAAATCAACACTTAGAAACTTTTTCAGCAAAAAGCAGGCAATGATATCCTATGGAAGGAAATTCAAGTTACTGGTAAGTACGGTTAAAATTACTTTTCAGGACCAGTACTGGGCTGAAAGATGCAGCACTGAGGTCTCTCCTTATAACAGGTGAGTAAATCGGAATTCGTATTTCGGATGATTTTAGAAGAATATTTGCACAATGGTGAAGGGAGGGGCGGGGCCTCAGGTGACATCTGTGCAAACGCGCCCGTGGCGCGTTTTAAGTTGGGGGATTAAGTCCCCTTGAATCATGAGGGTCCCTAGGGGCCAACTAGCCCACCAGGAACCTCCAATATGCGCCAGGGGCTGCGTTGCAGAGACGTGTAGAGAGGCCACACCCCTTTTACACCTCTCTGCAACGCAGCTCTGTGGCGCTTTCTGGATGTACCTGTTGGGCTAGTTGGCCCCCAGGGACCCTCAGGATTGAAGGGGATTTAATTCCCCATCTTAAAACGCGCCACGGGGCCTGTTTGCACACATGTCACCTGAAGCCCCGCCCCTCCCTTCACCACTGTGCAAACGCGCCCGTGGCGCGTTTTAAGTTGGGGGATTAAGTCCCCTTGAATCCTGAGGGTCCCCGGAGTCCAACTAGCCCACCATATACCTCCAAAAAGCGCCACAGAGCTGCGTTGCAGAGAGGTGTAAAGGGGCGTGGCCTCTGTACACCTCTCTGCAAGGCAGCCCCTGGCGCATACTGGAGGTACCTGGTGGGCTAGTTGGCCCCCAGGGACCCCCAGTATTCAAGGGGAATTGTTCCCCTCTGCAAATGCGCCAGGGGCGCGTTTGCAGAGTGGTGAAGGAAGGGGCGGGGCCTGCGGGCCCGATCGTTTTTTTTTTTTTTTGTCCCCTGAAGGGGGCTGTGTGGCCCCCTTCCTTTTTCTTTTGGGCCCTGGGGACCCCATCCCCCAGGGCCTTACCCCTTTTTAAAATTACCAAATAAGAAAAAACGGGAAGGGGGCCGCGTGGCCCCCTTCCCTTGGCCTGTATTGGCCCCGGGGACCCCATCCCCCGGGGCATGGCCTCTATATTTATATTTTTGAGGGGGCAGCGTGGCCCCCTCCTCTGGCCATTTTAAGGCCCCGGGGAACCCATCCCCGGGGCCGGCCTTTCCATTTTTTTAAAATTTTTATTTCTCTTTTTTGGGGAGGGGGCCGCGTGGCCCCCTCCCGGGCCACTACTTGCCCCGGGGACCCCATCCCCCGGGCTGGCCCTCTCCGTTGGGGACTGTGGGGGGTCCCCAATCCCCCACAGTCCCGCCGGCTCCCCGTGTCCTACGGGAGCCGGCATTGCTTTACACATGGGGAGCAGCTAACATGCTGCTCCCCATGTGGAAAGCTATCGGCTTTGGATATTGGAAGAGAGAGCAGGTTTCCTGTTCTCTCTTCCAATATCCAAAGCAAGTTTGCAATGACAGGACGGGAGCCGCGAGGCTCCCGTCCTGTCATTGCAAACAGCAGTGTCCCGGGGTAGGCACCCCGGGACACTGCAGGAGCCGGCACTGGGGGTGGCGGTCCCCAGGGCCATCAAGGGCTCCAGGAGGGGGCCGCGCGGCCCCCTCCCATTCAGTACACAGCCCCGGGGAGGTGGTGGTCCCCGGGGCTCTGGGGTCCGTAACGGACCCCCATATTAAAATGTTTAGTGCCCTGGGGAGGTGGCGGTCTCGGGGTGTGTGGGGGCTGGAGCCCCCACACAGGTTTAATAATTTATTTAAAAAGCCCCGGGAGGTGGTGGTCCTCGGGGCTGCAGGAGGGCTCAGAGCCCTCCCGCACCATTTTTTAAAAAGCCCCGGGGGTGGCGGTCCCCGGGCTTGGGGGCCCTTGAGGCCCCCACACATTAAATTATCCCCCACCATGCCCCCGGGACTTGGGCCACCCGGGGCCACTAACATCGAAGCGCGGGAGACCGCGCTTCGATTTTCTCGGCAGGATTCGCGCACCCTGAGCGCATCCTGCCGATTTAAAAATTTTTTTTTTTTGCCCAGGGGTCCTTGTGGGACCCCTGAGCAAACCTAGGGGTCAGGGTGTTTCTACCCTGCTCCCTTTGTGCGCTTTGCGCACTTGTTTCTGTCCCTCGGTTCTACCGAGGGATAAAATGGCTGCCAACATTTCCTGAATCGGAATGTTGACAGCCAATTAACATGCAGCTCGTGATCGGGACGGTGCGCGCAGGGTGCGCTGAGGGTACGCGGACCCTACTCGGCCATAGATATCACTAACTTTTTACTTTTCATTTTCTCAGCAACTACTGAACGGATTTACACCATTTAACAAAAAGGGTTCTTTCTGAACCAAGAACGACCTCTTTGCCAAATTTGGTGTAATTCCGTTCAGCAGTTCGGGCTGTAGCCGTGTCTAAAGTTTCCTATGGAAAAATGAATGGGGAAAACGCGTTTTGGGACCCCCCTTTTTTCTCGGCCCCCGCTTGACGAATTCCCCGAGACTTTCAGGGTAGGAGCGGACCGGAGCGGGCCACAAAGTTTGAACATTTCGCGAAGATACGTCAACCGGCAAGAGAGTTATCTCAAATAGAATGTCGCGGATTTCCTATGGATAATAGGTTGTAACTATAACTATCTACTGGCGACCGCCAGTAGATAATATATATATATATATATATATATATATATATATATATATATATATATATATATATATATATACTTAGAGCAGAAGAAGAAGATCCTTGTCCTGCCTTGCGTTAGTATTGCTTTCACCACATCCGCCCCAGCAAGTGTGTGATCAATTATTGGTGTAAATTTAATTTAGTCACACCTCAATACAAATCACACAGCCCGGGGGAAGAGGGTTAGGGTTTGATGAATGGTTGGGAAGGGGTATTTGAGGGAAAGGTTTGACAAAGACAAACACTACACATGGACAACACACAATCTTGGCAGATGACCATCATAAAACTGTTAAGGGAGAAAAAGGAAATGCATGCATGATGATGACTTGATGGTTAATAAGTAGTACTAGACTAGCAGTACAGGGCAGCAGTATATTATGATTATTATGCAATTGCCTTGCCTGTCTGCCCTCAGAGAGACCCAAATGATATACTTTTATGTTCTTTTGTACCGGGCTTCCTTTTAAAGTTAGCAGAGAAAATTAAAAAATAGCTGTAGGGATCAATTATAAGAAAAGAGCAAATATAATAAACAACAACACACAGTTGTAATGTTTGAAGAGAAAAAATTAATCAAATTAATTAAAAGATGATGAATGATACTAAGTTACTGTATGTTGTCATGGTCAAATTGGGGAGTTGCATCTCGGCATTCATCTTGGTCCTCCCTTCCATGGACGCTCCGCCCGTCAATCTTGGGTGCCACTGCCTGCCTGGTGGATGCGGATTGGTAAGGTAAGTGTGAGTTGTTTTTCCCAGTATAGCACAGGGTAAAGGCCGGCCTGTAAGTGTAGATGGAAAAACAAAAGGGATATTGAAAAATCAAGGAGAAAAAAATGCTTAAATTACAGAGGAGTGCAGCAAGAACACTTTCAGAGGCGGCATGGCTAAATCATGTCTACTACTCTGTTTCCAGCATTAACCTATAACAACAACAGGACAGAGCAGGCCCACGGCGCCCACCCAACCTCCACTTAGCTTAGATTTTGAGCCAGACAGAGCACACATATACAGCAACAAAGCATTTTCCAAATTAAGTAACTAAATCAATGCACCGCTGTCAGTCATACCACTACTACACTCGCCTCCACCACTACACAGACATGAAGGTCTGCTGTGGTTGTTGTTGACTTGTTTACCTTTTAGGCCACTTCATGAAACGCCCCGAGTTATTCCATCAATCATCTCTGATCCTACTGACTGACTGCGATGAGCATAGTATGGTCATCATCATCATGGTGTCCAACTCTGTAGTGTACCGCGTGAATCCAGAATAGATTCTATATTCAAAAATGCAATGGATCTCCCTGCAGTAGAAGTACAATTTTGTTATTAAACAACAAGAAGGGAAACATTGACTTCAGTCACTTTTTTGTGTGTAGATTAAATAATACTAGTACACTTCATGCACAACAACACAAACACCAATCACTCAGAGTCAGCGTCCGATGCATACCATCCATCATTGCCTGTTGTTCTTAAGGGGCAGTCCCTCTCGGCTCGGAAAGGAGGATAGCTATAGTCATGTTCTTTGGAGGGACTTGACGAGGCAGGCACACATTTCTTGTACTATTCTCCATCCAATGTCTGGCTTGAGGGAAATGGATTTAGGGCCAGTCAGGATGGAGCAGGACTCGGAGGAGTGGACTTACTTCTTTAATAAATGCACACAGTTGCAACTCCAATATGGCAATAAAAAGAGTAAGACGGTGGTGATGGATTTGTTGTGATTCGAACCAGAAAGACAGAGACACACACAAATAATAAAAGTAAATAAGGAAGAAAGTAACAAGTTGAAAGCCTAGTTGTCAGGGAAGTAGAGCTCGTACTTAAACTCAGGTGGTTCACCCAGAAGTAGGTCATCTAACACACTACTTCCATGACCTAAGTCGCTGTCATCATCTTCCTGCTGTGCTACTTCGGGTATGGTGTAATCCGGTGGTATAAAGTACTGATTCACTTTGATCATGGTTAAACTCTCCTCGTTTTGGGGTGAGAGACTGGTCCTTTTCACTGTTACAATGGCACCAGCAGCACTGAAAACACGCTCAGAAGAGACACTTGCGATAGGGCAAGCCAGATAGTTTATCGCCAGCATGCTGAGCACTGGCCATTGGCGCCTTTTCCCTTCCCATAACCGCAATGGGTTTTGATCAATGTAGACCTCTGTTGGGTCATCCAGATAGGCCTGGCCCGTCCGCTCAATGCTCAGGGGTGCTCCGCTTTGCTTGGCCTCTTTTGCCTTAGCTTCAGCACTGGACCTAACAAGCCCTTGCTGTAGAAACCATTCCTGTGCCAATTTTGGTGGGGCTGATGCTCCTGTTCTTGTTGTTGTTGATGTTGTTCTTGGTGTTGTTGGTGGTTTTGGCTGCTGTGAGCCAACCGCACTGCCCTCAGGCTCTGAAGTTGAACTTGACGCCGGCTACCCTGCAGTTCTTGTTGTGGCCTGGAGTAGCGGGCCTCTAATTGCTGGCCGTTCTTTTTCTAATTGAGTGGCTTCTGCAGCTATCCACGTTTTGTATTTGGCAACATCCACTTCTGAAAAAGGAATCAATGTGTTAGTGTTCAGTACTGCTTTGTACCGTGGATTCAGAATTGTGGCAAAAATGTAACGGTTGGATGACACAATTTCTCTTTGCACACTTGTATTTTCAGATAAGCAAAGGGTTAAGCTCTCCACCAACTCATATGCTTCTTTTTTTTCCTCCACACCTGCGTACATTGCAGACACCCCTTTCAGCTGTTCCTGTAGCATGTGCAACAATGGGATAGCTTGGCCCATAGTACAGTCCTCCTTGCTGACTTCACGTGTGAAGATTTCGAAAGGAAGTAGCATTTCTGTCAGGCATTTAACTAGGCCCCATTGGTCCATCTCAACGGTCATGCCTTTCACAGTAGCATCCCCTCTTTGCATGACATATTCATTGATTGGTCTGTACTGCTCAAACAGACGTTCAAGCATGTAATAAGTAGAGTTCCAACGTGTTGGTATCTTCTGGATGAGTGCTTTAACTGGCACTCTATGCTCATGTTGAATGATCCTCAGCTGCTTGCGGGCTTTCAAAGAATGGCTGAAATGTGTGCAGATTCTTCTGCAGGTGGTCAGTAAGTTGCTGACTCGGTATTCTTTTTTCAGAAAGTCTTGAACAATAATGTTAATGCAGTGCGCCAAACACAGGACCCTGAAATAGCCACCATTGGACATGGCCCTAACTATATTACTGCCATTGTCCGTGGCAACAAAACCAATGTTAAGCCCTCTTGGGTGCAGCCATTCAAAGACCTTGCCATTAAACTCTTCCAAAATGTTTGCAGCAGTATGAGATTTCTCCATGGCGAACATGGCTACAGTTGCATGTTTCCGAGTGGCATTAAAAATCTCAGCAGTGTCAAAACCTGCAGATATCTTTTCTGTAACCCCCACAAAAGAGATCCAGTGTGCAGTGATGCACATGTAATCAGTGGCTTGGCAACTGGTCCACAAGTCTGTTGTCAGGTGGATAGTGTGAACAACACTCTGCTGCAAACCTTGTCCAAGCAATTCCAGCACATCGTGATGTAGTGCTGGAACAGCAACTCTGGCAAAATAGGACCTGCTGGGAACCTTCCATTTTGGGCGGATGGCTCTCACAAATTCAAGAAAACCCACCCCTTCCACAAAAGAAAAAGGGAGGAGGTCCAGCGCTAACATTTTAGCCAGCTTAGCATTGTACAAACGTGCCATTGGGTGGTTGCGTTCGTACTGCCCCTCCGACCTAAACATGCTGAGAATGGTAGGCTGGATTTTTTTCTTTTCTGTTGCCACTGATGCAGGTGACTTCTTGGCGCCAGATGTTGTTAGGCTCACCGACGCTGCACGTTTTTTCATTGGGGTACTCACTTGCCTTAGTGTCTCAGCCTGACTCTTACTCTTGTGCCACTGAGATGTTGCTGAGGCTGATTAGGATATGGGTGGTACCACTGCACTGCTGAGGACAGGGCTACTTTGAGTTCCAGAGAAAATGTCTCCCTCTTGTTCACCTTTCACCGCGATCGTATCTTCTACTTCTTCATCATCACCAACAGCAAAGGCTGCAGTTTTTTGGCCTTTAAGGTGCGCCTCCCACTGGATCAAGTGGTGTTTTTTCAGATGGGTTGTTTGGCCTCCGGTACCATAGTTTGCACCAAGCTTACTCCGACTAACACCTTGTCCACAAATGGAGCATATAGCAAAGTTCTCCTCCTTACTGCTAACCAAAAAGAAGTCCCAAACTGGGGAGGTGAACTTTCTTGTGCTGCTGGAGGTGCCACTTGCAATGCCGGATAAACTGGAAGGTGGGCGTGATGGAGTTTGACTCTCTGCAGATGCAGTACCTACTTCTACTGAGGTGGTTGTGCTGGATGTAGGTCGCTGCCGGGCCTTTGCAAATGCAAATATGGAAGCTGCAGGTGGTGTTGGTGTTATCTGTGTTGGTGGTATCCGTGCCACATCCCTCACAGCAATTTAGGATGGGGTAATAATGTCGGTCTCCACTGGGGCAGGGCTAATGTTCATAATGACTGGCTCATCATCATCCTCCTCTTCTACATCTACCTCCATAACTCTAAGGCTTTCTGGAACCTTTCTTTTTTCCCCTAGCCTTCTCGCGTGGCGTGTCGCACTCTCAGACTGAGGTGGTGGCATCCAATTGGCATCTAGATCATCAGAAGGGGGGCTTGCAGAAGAACTCGATGGACTAACTCTCCTTTTCCTTGCTGGGGATCTGGAAGACAATGGATCTTCTGAAAGAGTGGCTTGCTCTTCTTCCTCTGCAGGAAGCTCTATCTCCTGAACTGCCCCTACTTCAGGAGGAACAACTACTATTGTGGGCAGTGGTTGCGGCTGTTGTTGCAGCTGTTGTTGTCCACTTATCTGAGTTTCCAATACCTGTGCTGATTGGGTACTACTTTGCGATAACAATAAGTCAATTTCAACATCACTGCACGTCGGCGTTCTCGCGATTAGACTGGCTGCCTCTGCGACAGACATGGGCTCGGGCCTAGGTTTAAGGGATGGGTACACTGATGCGGGGGTGCTGCTCCCAGCTTGCTCCCCTGACACCGCTGCTGCAGGCGCAGTTTTTGTTTCCCAAAAAACATCTTGGGTGGCACACCAGTCTTGGTAAGTGGCAGTTCCTTCTTCTCACTGGCAACTTTCTTGGTACTGGAGGACCTGGTACCTTTCTTTGGGGCCATCTTCTTCAGATGTCAGCAGCACGCAGTGGCACAAGTTGAAGAGATGTCTGTCTGTGGTCACACGTCACGTGACGTTGCGCGCAGCAGGACTTCTGTCTGGCAGTACAACGGGTGATGATGACACCTCCTCCTCAGTCTGTTTTGTGCACCTAAAAGCAAAGAAGCCAGAAAAACATCAGTGAAACGTTGCATTTGCATTATTATATTTGTTTGTTTGTACTAAAAGTACAAACAAACAAATATAATAATATATAACTTAGTGTGTGGTCACACTTGTTAGTGTTATTATTAATATTATTAAATTTTATTACTCAGTTTAGTTATTAAAGAAACATAACAACAGTGTAGCCATTTGTGAGACTTTGACAACAAGGGCTATCATGGTGTACTGTGTACAGTCAGGAAGGATAGGAAAGAAGAAGAACAAAAAAAAAATACAAATGTAATGGAACCTGTTTGGCATTGTGCATCACTTGGGATGCAGCATTCATGGAACTGCAGCTGGCAATGGGGATGGAAGCAGTAAGCCAAGAGGAACAAAGGAAAGACATGCAGGCCTATGGCAAAAGCAGCAGACTAACTAGTACTACCACCACAAAATGGCCACCAGCCACATGGGCACTCACAGTCACAACAAGCAGGAGGCCTGTAAAACAATGAACTCAAGCAGGCCCCAAATGGCCAGACAAAGGAGGCATGCTAAACAACACAGCTTTAATGTAACAATGCAAAAACGAAAAACCACAGGGCTAAAAAAGGTTTGCAAGTTACACAACAACCACACCACACACATCCAGCAAAGGCATTTAACACATACGAAAAAAGTGAAATATCCCCCAAAAAACACATTTTGCAATTCAATCCAATGCCATCCATGCCCTAAATGATGTTTAAATTCAACAGACACCACAGAAACATTTGCTTCATGCACCCATGAGTAGCTCTGGGCCTATTGGTTGGAAAACCCATTGGCAGACTAGGCCACATAGTGAATCAATTCAAATCAATAATATTGCAAATGGGTTAGAAAATGTAGGGAACTGTGATGCATTTTTTGCTGGGTAAAAGAAGAAAAAATTGCGTGCAAATCAACAACAAGGCATGGGCACCACAGAGAAGGCTTGCCGGCCTAATGCAGAAGCACACTGACTGCCTTCACAAAATGGCCATCAGCCACATGGCCAGGCCACAACAACAAGAAAGGGAACACAGACAATGCGCTATGGCAAAAGCACACTGGCTGCCTTCACAAAATGGCCGCCAGCCACAACAACAAGAAAGGGAAGACAGACAATGCAGGGCTATGGCAAAAGCACACTGGGTGTCTGCACAAAATGGCCACCAGCCACATGGCCAGGCCACAACAAGAAGAAGAAGTAAGCCAAGAGGAACAAAGGAAAGACATGCAGGCCTATGGCAAAAGCAGCACACTAAGTACCACCACAAAATGGCCATCAGCCACATGGTCACTCACAACAAGCAGGAGGCCTGGAAAACAATGAACTCAAGCAGGTCCCATATGGCCAGACAAAGGAGGCATGCTAAACAACACAGCTTTAATGTAACAATGCAAAAACGAAAAACCACAGGGCTAAAAAGGTTTACAAGTTACACAACAACCACACCACACACATCCAGCAAAGGCATTTATGGAACACACACAAAAAAGTGAAATACCCCCAAAAAAACACATTTTTCTATTCAATCCAATGCCATCCAGGCGCTAAATGATGTTTAAATTCAACAGACACCACAGAGACAGTTGTTTGATGCACCCATGAGTAGCTCTGGGCCTACTGGCTGAAAGGCCTATAGTATTAGCAGACTACTGGGCTAGTGAATTAAATAAATATTGCAAATTAATTAATTTCAAAATTTGGAGAAAATGCAGTGAACTGTGCAACATGGTTCCTGTATAAAAGATGAAAAATTACTTACAAAAGAAACAACTAGGCTCCTACTGAACTACAGGCCACCCACCACAATAAATTTTTAAAAAACAATGAAAAGTACCAAACAAATGTAGGTGCAATTCCCCAATCAAACAAACAACACCAATTTTCCAACTTACTAGTGAAATCTCAGATTCAAAAGTCCTCAAATCCAATGATTTATGATGCAGCAGCCACAAAGAGTGATCCTTCCAGCTCCAAATCCAAATGAAAAGTGAACAGGAGATGGACAAATCACTGGGAGGAGCCAGCTGGACAGGAACAGGAAGTTGGAGACTCTGGGGCACTTCCTTCCTCTTAAAAAAAAGTTTTAAAAAAGGGACTCCTTGCACAAAAAAGTACAGCCAAATGTCAATCTGAGGAGTTTTTTTTAATCAGAATCACAGTTTTGAGAAGGTTTTGTTGCTGCTCGAGAAAGATTCTTCTCCAGATTGCAAATTCTGCGTTTTCGGGATTGCGATCTTCGCAAAACTTACGCCGGAAGTCCGATGGCGCGCCTGAATGACGTGTTCACGATCGCACACTCTCGCAGGAACGTGAGGCCGGCTACCAATTCTCGTGGCGCTCACGAAAAGATGGGAAATCTCATCGGCGATCGCAGGCATCCCGGTAAATCGCTCCCGCGTGCGCGAAAACACATTTTGAGATTGCAAACACAAAAAAAACCTCCGCTCCGCTGTGGAGCGCGGAGTTTTCGGCAACTCCGCATTCTACACGGAACGCAGAGTTGCCAAAAATCCACAAACTCCGTGAGCAGAGCTGATTTTACCGCCCAGGCTTATAATAAATATTGTTCTGTACCAGATATAATGTAGCCTTTTGAAGTTTATTAACATCTACAAACTCTTGCCATATTTTTTTACTCTCTGTTGGCACACCATTAACTAGAATAACTACTGGGTCATTTTCCTCCCTGTCTTTACCAACAGTTTCAATATTTTTCTTAAATTCTAAAGGTAAGTACACAACTCTTCCTTTCAGACCTCTTTGTAAATCTGTTGGAGGCAGCTTACCTGTTTTAGGCTCCATACGAACTATAGCCTGACATGGGTGCACAGTTTTAATAAGAATGGACTCATATGCGTTCAAATCTGTCAGTTCTGGAGGAATAGCTACCAACTATAAGTTATTATCTAGTGCTCTAGCTGGAATTTTGTTCTCTTCTAATTTGTTGTAACAATATTTACAAATACGTTGATCAGTAGCCAACTCAAACCGACCTTCTACCAACAAATAACCACCAAATTGCTGCCACTTATCATTGTTTTCCTTTTCACTTTTTAAATATACATCAACATTCCTAGTTTGACTTCTATAGTGAGTACGTTGACAGCAAATTAAAACATAGTTTGGTTTTTCAGATGAAACTGTATTAAACTTTGTAATTTCTCCTGCAAACTTATCAATACTAGTATCTTCCACCTCTTCTTCAACACCTACACTTATCAAGCTCTCACTTTTTCTACACTCCTCTTGTTGATCTAAAAAAATGAAACTGTATATCATCACAAACTTTTTTTACATCTGATACTGAATCGTGCAAAAGAGCTGTGTTAATTTTACTTAAAGATAATGCAGGACTTTTTACATAGTAGAGTCTCCTTACTAATTTCCATATTTCTGAGTGGTGTACTGCTAACATTCTTAAATGATGGAAAGTACTTTGACACACTTTTCTTGAAAGACAAGCCAGAGAATGACCCTGCAAGTTAGTATATTTTCTTACTTTACATGGATCTAGTCCTTGTAACATCTTAATCTTCTGTTTAAGACTTTTTTTTGGCATATCCTCGTAAAAACATTCGTAATATGTCAATAAATTCCTGTTGAATACTGCAAATACTACTACAATCCCACTTATATACCGGAGCTTGTGTATGCCTCCCTTGAACTTCTTCAGCTGTTACTTCTTCCACATTCCTAGGAACCATCTTTTCTTTTGGAATGGGGCAACCATCTTTCATCTCATAGCATCGACCACTAGTATCAACTGCATGAACTAATGTGTTCTGTTGAAAATAGCTTTCTTCATTAAAGAAAGGCTCAGTACTAGATGTATGCTTCCATTCACCGGTGAAAACATTACAAAAGTTCCTTCTATTAACCAGGTTTTTCTTTTGCTTTTCTCCTTCATAAACAGCATTGTTTTATCCAATGTTTTCATTCTCTTCAATATTAATATAAATAATTTTCTTTTTATTTCAAAAGCTTTATCTACTACACTTTCAATCTGATGCTTTTTTTTTTAATCTGCTGATCTTATTTTATATTTTTTACAATCTTTCAATAAATTTTGTAGTACTCTACTTCTATACATTCTCTTCCTTATGTCTTTATATTCTTTCTGCCTTTTTTCAACATGCATTCTTTACCTATAACATGATTTTCTTTCATCATCTTATTTATTCCTTTCCTTCTGATTTCTTGTTCTTTAGATGCATAACACGTATAAGAATACATGTGCAAGTAGAGAATTACCTCAGCCACAAGACCATGCAGACCTTATAACTTCACAGACTGCGCTTCCCATTTGAAGAAACACCTAAAATTTTGCAACGTATTTCAAGTGTACCTTTCCACAGACTCATGCAAAGTAGCCTAATCAGTAATCCCTCTACCAACATGTCTTAAACCTCACTTTTGAGCTGCAGGTTCACAATTCTGCAGCTACTTAGGGTGTTGGGCCTAGCCAAATGTAAACCAGTAACCCTTTGCATGTGTTTGTTGTAAGTCTCACCATATTCCTGAAAGCATGTATGCATGTGTCTGCACCTTTTCCTAGTGGCATCATATATAAAAGAAACACACAAATAGCTGCAGCCTCACCATACTACTACTACTCAGGGTGTTAGGCCTAGCCAAATACAAAGCTGGCTGCCTTCACAAATGGCCGCCAACCACAACAACAAGAAAGGGAAGACAGACAATGCAGGGCTATGGCAAAAGCACACTGGGTGTCTGCACAAAATGGCCACCAGCCACATGGCCAGGCCACAACAAGAAGAAGAAGTAAGCCAAGAGGAACAAAGGAAAGACATGCAGGCCTATGGCAAAAGCAGCACACTAAGTACCACCACAAAATGGCCATCAGCCACATGGTCGCTCACAACAAGCAGGAGGCCTGGAAAACAATGAACTCAAGCAGGCCCCATATGGCCAGACAAAGGAGGCATGCTAAACAACACAGCTTTAATGCAACAATGCAAAAACGAAAAACCACAGGGCTAAAAAGGTTTACAAGTTACACAACAACCACACCACACACATCCAGCAAAGGCATTTATGGAACACACACAAAAAGTGAAGTATCCCCAAAAAAACACATTTTTCTATTCAATCCAATGCCATCCAGGCCCTAAATGATGTTTAAATTCAACAGACACCACAGAAACAGTTGTTTGATGCACCCATGAGTAGCTCTGGGCCTACTGGCTGAAAGGCCTATAGTATTAGCAGACTACTGGGCTAGTGAATTAAATAAATATTGCAAATTAATTAATTTCAAAATTTAGAGAAAATGCAGTGAACTGTGCAACATGGTTCCTTTATAAAAGATGAAAAATTACTTACAAAGAAACAACTAGACTCCTACTGAACTACAGGCCACCCACCACAATAAATTTAAAAAACCAATGAAAAGTACAAAAAAAATGTAGGTGCAATGCCCCAATCAAACAAACAACAACAATTTTCCAACTTACTTGTGAAATCTCAGATTCAAAAGTCCTCAAATCCAATGATTTATGATGCAACAGCCACAAAGAGTGATCCTTCCAGCTCCAAATCCAAATGAAAAGTGAACAGGAGATGGACAAAGCACTGGGAGGAGCCAGCTGGACAGGAACAGGAAGTTGGAGACTCTGGGGCACTTCCTTCCTCTTAAAAAAAAAGTAAAAAAAGAAAAGGGACTCCTTGCACAAAAAAGTACAGCCAAATGTCAATCTGAGGAGTTTTTTTTAATCAGAATCACAGTTTTGAGAAGGTTTTGTTGCTGCTCGAGAGAGATTCTTCTCCAGATTGCAAATTCTGCGTTTTCGGGATCGCGATCTTCGCAAAACTTCCGCCGGAAGTCCGATGGCATGCCTGAATGACGTGTTCACGATCGCACACTCTCGCGGGAACGTGAGGCCGGCTACCAATTCTCGTGGCGCTCACGAAAAGATGGGAAATCTCGTCGGCGATCGCAGGCATCCCGGTAAGTCTCACCATATTCCTGAAAGCATGTATGCATGTGTCTGCACCTTTTCCTAGTGGCATCATATATAAAAGAAACACACAAATAGCTGCAGCCTCACCATACTACTACTACTCAGGGTGTTAGGCCTAGCCAAATACAAAGCAGCAACCCTTCACTTGTCTCTGTTGTAAGTCTCACCATATTCCTGAAAGCATGTATATATGTGTCTGTACCTTTTGCTAGTGCCATCATATATAAAAGAAACATACAAATAGACGTATACCTGTGCTTTATACGTCTAGTATCTTCAGATGCATAACACATATCAGAATACCTGTGTTAGTAGAGACATACCTCAGTCACAAAAGCATGCAGACTTTAAAACTTCACAGACTGCACTTCCCATTTCAAGCAGACACCGAACATTATGCAGTGTATTTCAAGTGTACATTTCCACAGACTCATACAAAGTAGCCTAATCACTAATCCCTCTGCCAACTTGTCTTAAACCTCACTTTTCTGCTGCAGCTTCACTATTCTACTACTACTCAGAGTGTTGGGCCTAGCCAAATACAAAGCAGCAACCCTTCACATGTCTCTGTTGTAAGTCTCACCATATTCCTGAAAGCATGCATGCATGTGTCTGTACATTTTATTAGTGCCACCATATATAAAAGAAACATACAAATAGACATATACCTGTGTTGTATACATCTAGCATCTTCAAATGCATAAGACGTATGAGAATACATGTGCAAGTAGAGACATACCTCAGTCACAAGACCATGCAGACCTTAAAACGTCACAGAATGCACTTCCCATTTCAAGCAGACACCTTAAGTTAAAGGGTGTATTTCAAGTGTACCTTTCCACAGCTCATACATAGTAGCCTAATCACTAATCCCTCTACCAACATTTCTTAAAAATCACTTTTGTGCTGCAGCTTCACCGTTCTAATACTACTCAAGGTGTTGGGCCTACCCAAATATAAAGCACCAACCCATCACATGTCTCTGTTGTAAGTCTCACCATATTCCTGAAAGCATGCATGCATGTCTCTGCACCTTTTCCTAGTGGCATCATATGTAAAAGAAACATAAAAATAGACCTATACCTGTGCTTTATACGTCTAGCATCTTCAGATGCAAAACATATATAAGAATACATGTGCAAGTAGACAAATACCTCAGTCACAAGACCATGCAGACCTTAAAACTTCACAGACTGCACTTCCCATTTCAAGCAAACACCTAAAGTTTTGCAGTATTTCAAGTGTACCTTTCCACAGACTCATACAAAGTAGCCTAATCAGTAATCCCTCTACCAACATGTCTTAAACCTCACTTAAGCCACCCAGTTCCATTACCTGATGTCGACCCCGGGGACTCAATCCCCCGGGGCCTAGCCATTTTTTATTTTTAAAAAAATGGAGAGGGGCCGATTGCCCCCCTCCTGGGCCATTTTTGGCCCTGGGGACCACATCACCCAGGGCTTGGCCAATCCTTTATTTATATTTTTTATAACGGGAGGGGGCCAAATAGCCCCCCTCCTCAGGTTGATTTTGGCCCCAGGGACCCCATCCCCCGGGGCCCGGTAAAATCATTATTTATGGAAGGGTGGCCGCGTGGCCCCCATTCCCTGGGCCACTTTTGACCCCGGGGATCCCATCCCCCAGAGCCTGCCCAGCCTTTCTTTTTTTATAAATTTTAGAGGGGGGCCCGTGGTCCCCCTCCTCAGGCCAATTATGGCCCCGGGGACCCCATCCCCCGGGGGCGGCCTTGTCTAAAAAAAAACGGGAGGGGGGCTGAGTGGCCTCCCTCCTGGGCCATTTTGTGCCCCGGGGACCCCATCCCCCAGGCCTCACATTGGGGACTGCGGGGGGAGGCCCAATGTCCCCGCGGTCCCTGCCAGCTCCCCGCCTCCTGTGGGAGCTGCCATTGCTTTTGGACAAAGGGAGCTGCATGTTTGCCCAAAAGCAATTCTGCTTCGCTTCATGGAAGCGAGAGCAGTTTTCCTGCTCTTGCTTCCATGAAGTGAAGCAGATGTTTGCTGTGGCAGGGCCGGAGCAGTCCGCCCTGCCATAGCAAACTGTAATGTACCGGAGGTGGGTACCCCGGGACATTGCTGGAGCCGGCCCTGGGGGTGGCGGTCCCCAGGGCCAAGGAGGGCTCCACGAGTGGGGCTGCGTGGCCCCCCTCAAACATATTTTAACCCCCGGGGAGGTGGTGGTCCCTGGGGTCTGCAACGGACCCCCGTATTTACATAATCTATGCCCCGGGGAGGTGGTGGTCCCTGGGGCAGAGTGCCGGGGGGCAGGAGCCCCCCACACTATATTTTATTTAAAGCAGAGCCCCAGGGAGGTGGCGGTCCCTGGGGTTGTAGAGGGCCGCGTGCCCCCACATGTAATAATTTAAAGTTAAAAGCCCCGGGGAGGTGGCGGTTCCTGGGGCAGCGTGGGGGCTAGGAGCCCCCCACGCATTTTATTTAAACAAAGCCCCAGGGAGGTGGCGGTCTCTGGGGCGGCAGGGGGGCCACATGCCCCCGCATATTATAAAAAAAGCTTTAGGGAGGTGGCGGTCCCCGGGGCATCATGGGGGGGCAGGAGCCCACCCACGTATTTTAGTTAAACAAAGCCCCGGGGAGGTGGCGGTCCCTGGGGCTGCGGGGGTCACGTGCCCCCCGCATATTATAAACAAAGCCCTGGGGAGGTGGCAGCCCCGGGATAGCATGGGGGGCAGGAGCCCCGCCACGCATTTCATTTAAGCAAAGCCCCGGGGAGGTGGCAGTCCCCGGGGCTGCGGGGGCCCCCACGGGCCCCCACACCATAATTAAACATTGCCCCCGGGACCTGGCCTACCCGGGGGCTTCAAGAAAATTAAGATGCTTATTTGTGTCCTCGGGGTCCCTGCGGGACCCCCTGAGCAGCTCTAGGGGGTAAGGGTGTTCCTACCCTGCCCCCTTTTCTTCTTTTTTATTGCGACTGGGTTCAACAGAGTCACAAGATGGCTGCCAACACTTCCTGGTTTGAAGTGTTGGCAGCCAATCAGAGTCATGCTTGTGATAGGGAGGGTTCGCGGATCCACCGCGGTCACCAGATACTAATATTTTTTTAAATATGAATTTCTCAGGAACTACTGAACAGATTTACACCATTCAAAAAAAGGACGCTTTCTGAACCAAGAGCTACCTTTTTGCCAAAACTTGGTGTAATTCCGTTCAGGAGTTCGGGCTGTAGCCTTGTCTAAAGTTTCCTATGGAAATTAACATGGAGAAAACGTGTTTTGGGACCCCCTTTTTTTCTCAGCCCCTGCTTGACAAATCACCCTGAAACTTTCAAGACAGGAGCTGACCGGAGCGGAACATAAATTTTGTAAAATTCGCAAAGATTCATCAAATGGCGCCAAAGACATTGGCAAAAGAAAAAACGCTTTTTGAATAGAAATAAGTTCCTAACTATAACTACCTACTGGCGACCGCCAGTAGGTAATATATATATATATATATATATATATATATATATATATATATATATATATATATATATATATATATATACGTATCACTTGATAAGGAGGAGCCTATTTAAGATATTCATCAGGTGACTCGACAATGAACTGTGGCATTTGAGAAAGGCGTTTAGCCGAAACCGGTCATGCCGTCAAGTTTTCATAATAAACGACTGAAGTAAACCCTGCTGTGTCCTCTGCTCTTCATCAAAGGGAGGAGGTTTGGTGTTATATGTGGCGTGCAGCTCGTGGTGCGCAACAGAGGACCCTTCCAACTTTGTGGTCGCAACTACATGGGCAAAAGGAACTTTTCACGTACCGAGGGATCGGATGATTGTGACCCGCCGCCTACATTTCAGGTGACCGAGACGCTGCTGCCAGTTGGCAGTCCAGGATTGCCTGGAGAGACTATGGCACTGTCCTCACGTCTTAAGCCTTGGTTCCTGTGCAGTAGGTTGGCTGGAAGTTGGGGACCCGAGGTCGTCTATTGCCTGTATTTTCGCCGAGCCTACCTCCTGCAACACGGTATTTACCAACATGCTGCATTATGGGACATGCTGTCTGGACATGGGGCTGCTGTAACGTTTTGCGGGCTAATGTGGCACAGGTGAGCCCTCCATCACTTGATAAGGAGGAGCCTATTTAAGATATTCATCAGGTGACTCGACAATGAACTGTGGCATTTGAGAAAGGCGTTTAGCCGAAACCGGTCATGCTGTCAAGTTTTCATAATAAACGACCAAAGTAAACCCCGCTGTGTCCTCTGCTCTTCTTCAAAGGGAGGAGGTTTGGTGTTATATATATATGTATATATATATATTCACTGAAAAAAACACAGGTTTCTGGGACGTTATAGTAGTCGGACATTTCACTTGTACAAAACCAGAGAAATTCGGCCGTTATAGTTAGTTGAGCTAACTATAACTCGCGCCCCTGCAATGCACTGCTGATGACGTCACATATTACATCACTCATGACATGGTCAGTGACATCACTGATGACATCACTGATGACATCTCAAATGACATCAATGATGACATCACTGATGACATCATCCAGTGACTGAGTGTTTCTGAAAAGTTTAAATATGTTTTATATATATATATATATATGCCAAGGTGTCTTGAAGAATGAGTAGGTGTATGAGTGTCTGTATGGATGATTTAGTAGGTGCGTGACTGACTGTATAAGTGAGTGATTAAACATGTCTTACTGAATGCATGGGTTAGTGACTAAACTGTGTGAATGTCTGTATCAGTCTGTCAGTTGGTGTGTAAGCGGCTGCATGGGTTGGTGAGTAGCTACCTGAGTGTCTATATGGGTTATTGATTGGTTGTCTGAGTATCTGTATGGGTGCCTGAGTATCTGTGTGGGTGGGTGGGGGTGTGTGACTCTGTGCATAGATGTGTGAGTGGGTGATTCACTGGATGTATGGGTTCAAGAGTACATCTGTGAAGGGCTGGATGGGTGGGTGAGTGTGTGTATGGGTGTGTTGGTGAGTCAATGGATGTCTCAGTGGTACATGTGTGAGTAACTACATATGTGAAAGGCAGTATATGTGAGTGTTGGACTATATAAATGACTATATGTGAGAGTGAGTGATTGTGAGAGTGGCTGTATGGATGACTGTGGGCCTGTGTCAGTGATTGAATAAGAGAGTAAGTATGTGTTAGTATATGTATGAATAAGTGAGGTGGTGTGTGTATAACTGTATAGGTGATTAAATGGGAGTGGGATTGATTCTTTGCATGACTGACTAGGTGTGTGAGTAGCTCTACGGGTGAGTGGTGGTGTGTGAGTGTCTGTATAGGTGTATGAGTACATATGATAGTGCTGTATTGATGAGTGACTGCATGTATGAGTGACTGTATGGGTGAATGAGTGGATGTGTGTGTTGACCTAGGAATCAGTGAGTGGGTATGTAGTAACTGGTATTGTTGTGTCTATGGTTTTGAAAATGGTAGTCTGTATTTTAGAGTGGGTGTATGAAAGGTTATATTAGGGTGTGAGTAGGTGCATCCGATTATCATGTGGATGATGTCATCAGTGATGTCATTTGAGATGTCATCAGTGATGTCACTGACCATGTCATGAGTGATGTAATATATGACGTCATCAGGAGTGCATTGCAGGGGCGCGAGTTATAGTTAGCTCAACTAACTATAACGGCCGAATTTCTATGGTTTTGTACGAGTGAAATGTCCGACTAACTATAATGCCCCTGAAACCTGTGGTTTTTTCAGTGAATTTCTAAGGTTTTTTAAATGCTAGTTCGTAACTGTAACGTCCCTGAAACCTCTGGTTTTTCAGTGAATTTCTAAGGTTTTTAAATGCTAAACCCTAACTATAACGTCCCTGAAACCTGTGGTTTTTTAAGTGAATTTCTAAGGTGTTGTAAATGCTAATTTCTAACTATACCTACATGTAGAACATGTACAGAAAGATGAAGAAAGGCGCAGAAAGAAGCAAGAGAAGTGCAGAAAGAGGGAAGAAAGGTGCAGAAAGAGGAAGAAAGATGCAGAAAGAAGCAAGAAAAATGCAGAAAGAGGCAAGAGAAGTCCAGAAAGAGGAAGAAAGGTGGAGAAAGTAGCAAGAGAAGTGCTGAAAGAAGCAACAGAGGTACAGAAAAAGGCCTACTTCGACTGTACCTTACCACAGACTCATACAAAATAGCCTAATCACTAATCCTTCTCCCAAGATGTCTTAAACCTCACTTTTCTTTTGAATGTTCACTATTAATCAAGTGCTCAGAATGTTACGGCTACCAAATATAAAACAGCAATCCTAAGCATATCACTGTTGTAAGTCTGACCAAGTTTGTGAAGGTATGCATGCGTGTGTCTCTGCTTTTACCGAGTGACATGTTACATAAAAATAAACATACAAATACTTGAATACCTGTGTTTAAAACAGCATACTCTGTAAATTTGTGTACAATAAGGTAGAAGCAAGAGAAGTGCAGAAAGAGGCAACAGAGGTGCAGAAATAGGGAAGAGGGGTGCAGAAAGTGGCAAGAGAAGAGCAGAAAGAAGCACAGATGTGCAGAAAGAGGCAAGAGAAGTGCAGAAAGAGGCAACATAGGTGCAGAAACAGGCGGGAGAGGTGCAGAAAGAGGGAACAGGTGTGCAGAAAGAGGCAAGAGATGTACAGAAAGAGGGAAGAGGGGTGCAGAAAGAGGCAACAGATGTGCAGAAAGAGGCAAGACAGGTACAGAAACAGACAAGAGAAGTGCAGAAAGAGGCAACAGAAGTGCTGAAAGAAGCAACAGAGGTGTATAAAGAAGCAGGATAAGTGATGAAAGAGACAAGAGAGTTGCAGAAAGAAACAAGAGAGGTGCATAGAAAAGCAAGAGTAGTGCAGAAAGAGGCAAGTGAGGTGCAGAAAGAGGCAAGAGAACTGCAGAAAGAGGCAAGAGAACTGCAGAAAGAGGCAAGAGAGGTACAGAAAGAGGCAGGAAAGGTGCACAAAGAAGCAAAAGAAGTGTAGAAGGAAGGCAAGAGAAGTGCAGAAAGAGGAAGTAAGGTGCAGAGAGAAGCAACAGAGGTGCTGAAAGAGGCAAGAGGGGTGCAGAAAGAGGCAAGAGAAGTGCAGAAAGAAGCAACAAGGTGCAGAAAGAGGCAAGAGAGGTGCAGAATAGGCAGTAAAGGTGCAGAAAGAGGGAACAGGGGTGCAGAAAGAGGCAGAAGGGATACAGAAATTTGCAAGAGAGGTGCAGAAAGAAGCAAGAGCAGTGCAGAAGGAACCAACAGAGGTGCGGAAAGAGGCAAGAGGGGTGCAGAAAGAGGTAGGAGAGGTGCACAAAGAGGCAAGAGGGGTACAGAAAGAGGCAAGAGGGTTGCAGAAAGATGGAAGTGAAGTGCAGAAAGAAGCAACAGAGGTGCTGAAACAGACAAGAAGGGTGCAGAAAGAGGCAAGAGAAGTGCAGAAAGAAGCAATAGAGTTGCAGAAACAGGCAGGAGAGGTGCAGAAAGAAGCAAGAGAGGTGTAGAAAGAGTAAAGAGAGGTGCAGAAATAGGAAAGAGGGGTGCAGAAAGAGGGTGCAGAAAAAGGCAAGAGAAGTGCAGAAAGAAGCAATAGTGGTGCAGAAAGAGGCAAGAGAACTGCAGAAAGAGGTAAGAGGGATGCAGAAAGAGGCAAGAGAGGTACAGAAACAGGCAGGAGATATGCAGAAAGCAGCAAAAGAAGTGCAGAAAGAAGCAAGAGAGGTGCAGAAAGAGGCCAGAGAGGTGCAGAAAGAGGGAAGAGGGGTGCAGAAAGAGGCAAGAGAGGTGCAGAAAGAGGGAAGAGGGGTGCAGAAAGAAGCAAGAGAAGTGCATAAAGAAGCAAGAGAGGTGCAGAAAGAGGCAAGAGAGGTGCAGAAAGAGGCAAGAGATGTGCATAAAGAAGCAGGAGAGGTGCAGAAAGAGGCAAGAGAGGTGCAGAAAGAGGCAAGAGAAGTACAGAAAGAAGCAACAAGGTGCAGAAAGAGGCAAGAGAGGTGCAAAATAGGCAGGAAAGGTCTAGAAAGAGAGAACAGGGGTGCAAAAAGAGGCAAGAGGGATACAGAAATTTACAAGAGAGGTGCAGAAAGAAGCAAGAGCAGTGCAGAAGGAACCAACAGAGGTGCAGAAAGAGGCAAGAGGGGTGCAGAAAGAGGTCGGAGAGGTGCACAAAGAGGCAAGAGGGGTACAGAAAGAGGCAAGAGGGTTGCAGAAAGATGGAAGTGAAGTGCAGAAAGAAGCAACAGAGGTGCTGAAAGAGACAAGAAGGGTGCAGAAAGAGGCAAGAGAAGTGCAGAAAGAAGAAATAGAGTTGCAGAAAGAGGCAATCAAGGTACAGAAAGAGTCAAGAGAGGTGCATAAAGAGGCAAGAGAGGTGCATAAACAGGCAGGAGAGGTGCAGAAAGAAGCAAGAGAGGTATAGAAAGAGGAAAGAGAGGTGCACAAATAGGGAAGAGGGGTGCAGAAAGAGGGAAGATGGTACAGAAAAAGGCAAGAGAAGTGCAGAAAGAAGCAAGAGAGGTGCAGAAAGAGGCAAGAGAACTGCAGAAAGAGGCAAGAGGGATGCAGAAAGAGGAAAGAGAGGTACAGAAACAGGCAGAAGAGGTGCAGAAAGCAGCAGGAGAAGTGCAGAAAGTAGCAAGAGAGGTGCAGAAAGAGGCAAGAGAGGTGCAGAAAGAGGGAAGAGGGGTGCAGAAAGAGGCAAGAGAAGTGCATAAAGAAGCAAGAGAGGTGCAGAAAGAGGCAAGAGAGGTGCAGAAAGAGACAAGAGATGTGCAGGTAAAGGGAAGAAGGGTGCAAAAGGAAGCAAGAGAGGTGCAGAAAGAAGCAAGAGAAGTGCAGAAAGAGGCAACAGAGGTGCAGAAATAGGGAAGAGGGGTGCAGAAAGTGGCAAGAGAAGAGTAGAAAGAAGCACAGATGTGCAGAAAGAGGCAAGAGAAGTGCAGAAAGAGGCAACATAGGTGCAGAAACAGGCGGGAGAGGTACAGAAAGAGGGAACAGGTGTGCAGAAAGAGGCAAGAGATGTACAGAAAGAAGGAAGAGGGGTGCAGAAAGAGGCAACAGATGTGCAGAAAGAGGCAAGACCGGTGCAGAAACAGACAAGAGAAGTGCAGAAAGAGGCAACAGAAGTGCTGAAAGAAGCAACAGAGGTGTATAAAGAAGCAGGATAAGTGATGAAAGAGACAAGACAGTTGCAGAAAGAAACAAGAGAGGTGCATAGAAAAGCAAGAGGAGTGCAGAAAAGGCAAGTGAGGTGCAGAAAGAGGCAAGAGAACTGCAGAAAGAGGCAAGAGAACTGCAGAAAGAGGCAAGAGAGGTACAGAAAGAGGCAGGAAAGGTGCACAAAGAAGCAAAAGAAGTGCAGAAGGAAGGCAAGAGAAGTGCAGAAAGAGGAAGTAAGGTGCAGAGAGAAGCAACAGAGGTGCTGAAAGAGGCAAGAGGGGTGCAGAAAGAGGCAAGAGAAGTGCAGAAAGAAGCAACAAGGTGCAGAAAGAGGCAAGAGAGGTGCAGAATAGGCAGGAAAGGTACAGAAAGAGGGAACAGGGGTGCAGAAAGAGGTAGGAGGGATACAGAAATTTGCAAGAGAGGTGCAGAAAGAAGCAAGAGCAGTGCAGAAGGAAACAACAGAGGTGCAGAAAGAGGCAAGAGGGGTGCAGAAAGAGGTAGGAGAGGTGCACAAAGAGGCAAGAGGGGTACAGAAAGAGGCAAGAGGGTTGCAGAAAGATGGAAGTGAAGTGCAGAAAGAAGCAACAGAGGTGCTGAAACAGGCAGGAGATATGCAGAAAGCAGCAAGAGAAGTGCAGAAAGAAGCAAGAGAGGTGCAGAAAGAGGCCAGAGAGGTGCAGAAAGAGGCAAGAGAGGTGCAGAAAGAGGGAAGAGGGGTGCAGAAAGAAGCAAGAGAAGTGCATAAAGAAGCAAGAGAGGTGCAGAAAGAGGCAAGAGATGTGCATAAAGAAGAAAGAGAGGTGCAGAAAGAGGCAAGAGAAGTACAAAAAGAAGCAACAAGGTGCAGAAAGAGGCAAGAGAGGTGCATAATAGGCAGGCAGGAAAGGTGTAGAAAGAGGGAACAGGGGTGCAAAAAGAGGCAAGAGGGATACAGAAATTTGCAAGAGAGGTGCAGAAAGAAGCAAGAGCAGTGCAGAAGGAACCAACAGAGGTACAGAAAGAGGCAAGAGTGGTACAGAAAGAGGTCGGAGAGGTGCACAAAGAGGCAAGAGGGGTACAGAAAGAGGCAAGAGGGTTTCAGAAAGATGGAAGTGAAGTGCAGAAAGAAGCAACAGAGGTGCTGAAAGAGACAAGAAGGGTGCATAAAGAGGCAAGAGAAGTGAAGAAAGAAGCAATAGAGTTGCAGAAAGAGGCAATCAAGGTGCAGAAAGAGTCAAGAGAGGTGCATAAAGAGGCAAGAGAGATGCATAAACAGGCAGGAGAGGTGCAGAAAGAAGCAAGAGAGGTATAGAAGAGGAAAGAGAGGTGCACAAATAGGGAAGAGGGGTGCAGAAAGAGGGAAGAGGGTACAGAAAAAGGCAAGAGAAGTGCAGAAAGAAGCAAGAGAGGTGCAGAAAGAGGCAAGAGAACTGCAGAAAGAGGCAAGAGGGATGCAGAAAGAGGCAAGAGAGGTACAGAAACAGGCAGGAGAGGTGCAGAAAGCAGCAGGAGAAGTGCAGAAAGAGGCAACAGAGGTGCAGAAATAGGGAAGAGGGGTGCAGAAAGTGGCAAGAGAAGAGTAGAAAGAAGCACAGATGTGCAGAAAGAGGCAAGAGAAGTGCAGAAAGAGGCAACATAGGTGCAGAAACAGGCGGGAGAGGTGCAGAAAGAGGGAACAGGTGTGCAGAAAGAGGCAAGAGATGTACAGAAAGAAGGAAGAGGGGTGCAGAAAGAGGCAACAGATGTGCAGAAAGAGGCAAGACCGGTGCAGAAACAGACAAGAGAAGTGCAGAAAGAGGCAACAGAAGTGCTGAAAGAAGCAACAGAGGTGTATAAAGAAGCAGGATAAGTGATGAAAGAGACAAGAGAGTTGCAGAAAGAAACAAGAGAGGTGCATAGAAAAGCAAGAGGAGTGCAGAAAGAGGCAAGTGAGGTGCAGAAAGAGGTAGGAGAGGTGCACAAAGAGGCAAGAGGGGTACAGAAAGAGGCAAGAGGGTTGCAGAAAGATGGAAGTGAAGTGCAGAAAGAAGCAACAGAGGTGCTGAAACAGGCAGGAGATATGCAGAAAGCAGCAAGAGAAGTGCAGAAAGAAGCAAGAGAGGTGCAGAAAGAGGCCAGTGAGGTGCAGAAAGAGGCAAGAGAGGTGCAGAAAGAGGGAAGAGGGGTGCAGAAAGAAGCAAGAGAAGTGCATAAAGAAGCAAGAGAGGTGCAGAAAGAGGCAAGAGATGTGCATAAAGAAGCAAGAGAGGTGCAGAAAGAGGCAAGAGAGGAGCAGAAAGAGGCAAGAGAAGTACAAAAAGAAGCTACAAGGTGCAGAAAGAGGCAAGAGAGGTGCATAATAGGCAGGCAGGAAAGGTGTAGAAAGAGGGAACAGGGGTGCAAAAAGAGGCAAGAGGGATACAGAAATTTGCAAGAGAGGTGCAGAAAGAAGCAAGAGCAGTGCAGAAGGAACCAACAGAGGTGCATAAAGAGGCAAGAGTGGTACAGAAAGAGGTCGGAGAGGTGCACAAAGAGGCAAGAGGGGTACAGAAAGAGGCAAGAGGGTTGCAGAAAGATGGAAGTGAAGTGCAGAAAGAAGCAACAGAGGTGCTGAAAGAGAAAAGAAGGGTGCAGAAAGAGGCAAGAGAAGTGCAGAAAGAAGCAATAGAGTTGCAGAAAGAGGCAATCAAGGTGCAGAAAGAGTCAAGAGAGGTGCATAAAGAGGCAAGAGAGATGCATAAACAGGTAGGAGAGGTGCAGAAAGAAGCAAGAGAGGTATAGAAAGAGGAAAGAGAGGTGCACAAATAGGGAAGAGGGGTGCAGAAAGAGGGAAGAGGGTACAGAAAAAGGCAAGAGAAGTGCAGAAAGAAGCAAGAGAGGTGCAGAAAGAGGCAAGAGAACTGCAGAAAGAGGCAAGAGGGATGCAGAAAGAGGCAAGAGAGGTACAGAAACAGGCAGGAGAGGTGCAGAAAGCAGCAGGAGAAGTGCAGAAAGTAGCAAGAGAGGTGCAGAAAGAGGCAAGAGAGGTGCAGAAAGAGGGAAGAGGGGTGCAGAAAGAGGCAAGAGAAGTGCATAAAGAAGCAAGAGAGGTGCAGAAAGAGGCAAGAGAGGTGCAGAAAGAGGCAAGATATGTGCAGGTAAAGGGAAGAAGGGTGCAGAAGGAAGCAAAAGAGGTGCAGAAAGAAGCAAGAGAAGTGCAGAAAGAAGCAAGAGAGGTGCAGAAAAAGCCAAGAGGGGTGCAGAAAGAGGCAAGAGAGGTGCAGAAAGAGGGAAGACGAGTGCAAAAAGAGGCAACAGGGGTGCAGAAAGAAGCAAGAGAGGTACAGAAAGAAGCAAGAGAAGTGCAGAAAGAAGCAACAGAGGTGCAGAAAGAGGCAAGAGAGGTACAGAAAGAGGCAAGAGAGGTACAGAAAGACAGAAGAGGGGTGCAGAAAGAGGCAAGAGGGATGCATAAATTTGCAACAGAGGTGCAGAAAGAAGCAAGAGCAGTGCAGAATGAACCAACAGAGGTGCAGAAAGAGGCAATAGGGGTACAGAAAGAGGCAAGAGAAGTGCAGAAAGAAGCAAAAGAGGTGCAGAAAGAGGCAAGAAAACTGCAGAAAACGGCAAAAGAGGTGCATAAAGAGGAAGGAGAGGTGCACAAAGAGGCAAGAGGGGTACAGAAAGAGGCAAGAGGGGTGCAGAAAGAAGAAAGAGAAGTGCAGAAAGAAGCAACAGCGTGCAGAAAGAGGTAAGAGAGGTGAAGAAACAGGCAGGAAAGGTGCAGAAAGAGGGAACGGGGTACAGAAAGAGGCAATAGGGATACAGAAATTTGCAAAAGAGGTGAGGAAAGAAGCAAGAGCAGTGCAGAAAGAACCAACAGAGGTGCAGAAAGAGGCAAGAGGGATGCAGAAAGAGGTAGGAGAGGTACACAAAGAGGCAAGAGGGGTACAGAAAGAGGCAAGAGGGGTGCAGAAAGAAGGAAGAGAAGTGCAGAAAGAAGCAACAGAGGTGCTGAAAGAGACAAGAAGGGTGCAGAAAGAGGCAAGAGAAGTGCAAAAAGAAGCAACAAAGTTGCAGATAGAGGCAATAGAGTTGCATAAAGAGGTAAGAGAGATGCAGAAAGAAGCAAGTGAGGTACAGAAAGAGGCAAGAGAGGCGCAGAAAGAAGAGAGTGAGGTTCCGAAGGAGGCAAGAGAAGAGCAGAAAGTGGCAAGTGAGGTGCAGAAAGAGGCAAGAGAGGTATAGAAAGAGGCAAGATAAGTGTAGAAAGAGGCAAGTGAAGTGCAGAAAGAGGCACTTGAGGTGCAGAAAGAGGCAAGAGAAGTGCAGAAAGAGGCAAGAGAGGTGCAGAAGGAAGAGAGTGAGGTGCAGAAAGAGTCAAGGGAAGTGCAGAAATAGGCAAGAGAAATGCACAAAGAGGCAAGAGAGGAGAAGAAAGAGGCAAGAGAGGTGTAAAAAGAAGCAAAAGAAGTGCTGAAAGAGGCAAGTGAGGTGCAGAAAGGGGCAAGAGAAGTGCAGAAAGAGGCAAGTGAAGTGCAGAAAGAAGAGAGTGAGGTGCAGAGAGAGGAAGAAAGGTACAGAAAGAAGCAAGAGAAATGCAGAAAGAGGCAAGAGAGGCACAGAAAAAAGAAAGAGAGGTTTGTGCACCATTAGTACCAATTTAACACCCACATTTAGCAATAAGTGACGCATGACCATTCCAGCTTTGCAAAGGGCCTTTCACCACGCTGTAACACGTGAAGCTGCATTTTTGGGAACATTTGAGCCGTTTGAGCTAGAAACAAGGATTTTTTTGTTCAAATCTGCAGATTATGCGGCAGATGATGGAATATTTGGCAAATGCTGAAAATGTTTAATTATGTGAAAATTGGTGCAGCCGAACAGTCACATAATTCCAGTGGCCCTGCTCATACCTCCGACTAGGTCCAGAAGTGCTCCTCAGTGGTACCTTCTTTTTTTGTGTCTCATTGAGTTTATAGTTTAGCTTCTATGGAAACGAGGAAGACTAAACCTGAGGTTACCACTCCACACCACAGACTACAATACCACATAACTACTCTCCATAACACATAATCCCACTCCACATAAATTCTATACACTAAATACCACATACTTTCTATCCACATAATTTCACTGCAAAACATACCACATAATTCCACTACACACAACGTACATCCACTCTACTCCAAAAAACATTAGTAAAAATGTTTTACATTTACAATGCCAATAGCTCAAACTCTTGTAAATGCGAGACCTATTGCATTGCAAATCCTTGTTTAAGTAGTAGTAGCGTTTGCAGGGTGGTGGAGAAAGGGGGCTGGGCCTCTGACCAGAGCTCACAAATTCCGCAGCGTAGGACTTACAGGAGGTACCAGGAGGGCTTCTTGGCCCCCAAGGTCCCTCAGAAGTAAAGTGGACTTCATTCCCCAACTAGTAGTGTGCCAGGAGGCGCGTTTGCAGAGTGGTGGACTAAGGGGGGCATGGCCTCTGAAAACCTCTTATCAATCCCACTGTATGGGACTTACTGGAGGTAACAGGAGGGGTAGTTGGCCCCAAGGACATCCTTGGGGGCCAACTACCCCTCCTATTACCTACAGTAAGTTCCACACAGCAGGATTGCTAAGTTCTCATAGCAGGCCACACCCCCTTTGCCCACCACTCTGCAAACACGCTCCCTGGAGTGCTCTTGGATGGGGATTAAAGTCCCCTTCGCTGCTGGGGGTCCTTAGAGGCCAACTACCCTACCTGATACCTCCAGTATGCCCCAGATAGTGGGATAGCTGACAGATGCACACAGGCCATGCCCCCTTTCTTCACCACTCTGCAAATGCACCTCCTGGCGCATTCTGGGTTGGGGAATTTGGTCCCTTTGAATCCTGAGGGTCCCTGGGGGCCAACTCGCCCACTAGGTACCTCCAGTAAGCCCCACACAGCTGAATTGCTGAGAGTGGTCCAAGGCCACGCCCCCTTTTTACACTACTCTGCAAACGCGCCTCCTGGTGCACTGCTGCTCGGGGGATGAAGTCCACTTTAGTCCTGAGGGCCTCAGGACACAAGAGGACCTCATCGCCCCACCCGCAGTGCGCCAAGAGGAACGTTTGCAGAGTGGTGTAAAGAGAGGCGTGGCCTCGAACCACCTCTCAGCAATCCAACTGTGTGGGGCTTACTAAAGGGGACTTAAACCCCGAACTTAGAGCGCACCAGGGGGCGCGTTTGCAGAGTGGTGCAGGGAGGGAGCGGGGCCTCCGGCAGATACCTGCTTTTAAAAAAATATATTTTTAAAAGGGGGGCTGTGTGGCCCCCCTTCTTGTAGTATTTTTTGGGCCCTGGGGACCCCATCCCCCAGGGCCTGAGCATTTGTTTCACTGCAGAAAGAAGGAGCAAAGGTGCAGAAAGAGGCAAGAGGGGTGCAGAAAGAGGGAAGAGGGGTGCAGAAAGAGGCACAAGTGTTGCAGAAAGAAGGGATAGAGGTGCAGAAAGAAGAAAGAGAAGTGCAGAAAGAAGCAACAGAGGTGCAGAAAGAGGGATGAGGGGTGGAGAAAGAGGCAAGGGAAGTGCAGAAAGAAGCAACAGAGGGGGATATTCTCAAGAACGTGCGATAATCATCACCAAAATAGGTTAACGAAATTTTTCATATCGCCGTCTATCGCGGGAAAATAACGCCGTGTTAACGTCTTATTCTCAACACGGCGGTAACATGCGATAGTTTCCCGATAAAGTGTCAAAAGTCCACGATAAAATTACCGGGACGGCGATAAAAATCCAAAGCCGAACGTGAAAAAAGTTGCGATGGGCCCAACTGCGATAAAAAATTCAGCGATAAGCAGCGCCAGGCCTGCAAGTCCCACAAGTCAGGCGGGAAAAACCACTATAAAAACGGCAACAAAAAACACAAACAAAACACAAACAACTGCGAAGCACCATGGAGGTAGCCGGAGCAAGTACAGAGGACAACCACAACCCCACAAGCCCCACGGAGGACCAGCCTGGGACCTCGGGGTCAGGGAAGGGCAAGGAGAAGAAGAAGAGGAACCCGCGTTTCAGTGTGCAGGAAAACCAGATCCTCATTACGGAGGTGATAGAACACCACCAACTGTTCATCACCTCCACTGTGTCATTGGCAACTAAAAATACAACATGGCAGTCCATCTTGGCCAAGGTGAATGTAGTCGGAGTGAAGAGAAGGGAAGTGGACGACTGCAAGAAGCGCTGGACTGATGTGAAGCGCAAAACCAAGCTGAAACTCGCAGCCAACCTGAAAGCAGCAATGCAGACTGGAGGTGGGAGTACAGCGACACACCAGGAGCTGGATGAGATGGAGGAAATGGTGACCCGAGTCATCATTGGGGAGACAGTGGCAGGAGTTGGGGGACCGGACACTGCACAACATGACCTGACCCAACAGCAACAGGGTGAGTAACGACCAGGGACTGGGGGGACGGGGGGAGATGGGCACAATGGCACACATGCACAATTAAGTATAGCACATCTGCAGACAAACCATGCCCAAGAGTCACAACTCTGACCAAGAGACCAATTTACCCAATATCTCAGCACTGTATAAGCACAGAAGTGAAAGGCACACCGCCTGAAAGGGACAAGGGGCAGCCAAATCAGAGCTGAAGAGGCAACACACCCACAATGCAGCACACGCACATAAGAATCAGAGCACCTCAACATTGACAACAATGTGGTACAAACTGCAACACTTCCACAACAGAACAGAGGACACAACTGCTGCCGCTTGTGTGTAGAAAATGGTCATTCGCATTTGGCATAGCAGGAAACTGTGAGATGATAATTTACAAGTACAACCTCACATCCCTGATGGTGTTGAAATGTCAACTGTCCCGCATCAAATAGGCATCTCCTCACAGACAGTCACAATGTACATTGTCATGCAGTCTGTTAGTAAACTTGAACAATGCGTGAACATACATGTGAACACAATGTCAATCTGCATCTCCCCTTCACATTGCAGAGGGAGAATCAACACCTCCTGCAGAGCAGACCCAACAACTCAGCACTGATGATGAAGAGGACCTCCCCAACATCGACACCGACGCCCTCCAACAGCTCATGGACAGCTTCGGCACCCCACCTCCAGGAGCAGGGCAGCCCAGCTGCATCGAGGAGACCCCACCCCCTGCACAGACCACACAGCAGGAAGCACCCACCACCACGGCTGGCTCCCAGGACCAACACATGGCATTCCAACGCCGTGTGTTAGGGTGCCAGGAGAAGATGGCTGATCAGCTGCGGGTGGGGTTCGACCTCATGGCAGCCAAACTAGATGCCATACGTGGGTGTCTAAGTCCCATCAGGGACGACTTACAGTCCCTAACAGAAACCCACTGTCCACTCCATGCTCTCCAACAATCCATGGCTGACATCGCTGGAGTCATGACTCTGAGCCAAGAACAACTGTCTAGTCAGAGTGGCTCCAGCGATGTCAGTCGGGAGTTGGGACACATAAGGAGAATGATGGAGACCTTGGAGCGGATGCAGGCGGAAAGAATGTTTGCCACGGCTGCACACCAGCAAGATGTAGCTGTGATCTTCCATGCCCTGCAGATCCTGGTCATGGCATTGCCGCCACAAGGCCTGGAGCGGATGAATGCTGCTGCTACTACTCCATCCACATCTCCACCCCCTGAAGTGTCAGTGCCACACAGTGCAGCAGACATTCCACCTCCGGCCCCTGATGTGTCAGTGCCACACAGTGATGCAGACTAAACACCACCACCCACACGTGAGGCACCTGACATATCAGAGGACGAAGATGATGATGAATCTGGCTTTGTGGTAAGAATGAAGTGGTAGCATTCATCTCTGCCATATGGCCTGTTTCAGCTTGGTTCTGCCCTCTGCATCATGCCCTGGAATAACACCTTCCACTGTCCCCCGATACACTCAGCGACACTCACCTTGGACCTCGACATGGACTGCCATATTTTGTTTGGTTACCAATGACACAGCAATCACACTGCGGACTGAAGTCTTCCTCTTCCGATTAACTTGTCAATCCCTAAAGGACTCTGGCTGGCCCTCCACGGGGCAACAATGTAAAGTGGGGTTTGCATGGCCATGTACTGGTCCAGCTTCAACACCCCACTGAATGCGAATAAAACATTCTAATTCACACAAATGTGTCATGGCTATGATCAATCAAGTATGAAAGTATGGATGAATGTAGGGACAGTGATTCCACAAAAAGGTACTCCCTGGGTAATGCTATCAATGCGCATGTATGGCCGTAACCCAGATAGGCAGTGAGACACGCATTGTCATTCAAATCAACACTCATCACAGTTGAATACAAGTGAAGGTGCGTAGACTTTATTAGCATAAGCGTGTCAGTACGGGCAAGATAAGTGCCACAACATGCAGACCAATGCAGCAGTATGTCAGAATGAGGAACGTTGCCAAACGCCGCTGTCCAGTCCGGGGGAGTGCCTTACCTTCCACAGGTGTGTGTTAACCCGCGTTGTTGTCCGCTCATGTATTTGGAGTCCAGGCGAATGCAGCCATGTCCACTGTTGTCGTGGGATATGTGACCAGATCTCCAAGATGCAACAAGGTGTTGGGACATGTGCAATGGGTTCCAATCTGTTATGGCTGCAGGTACGTAGTTACTCGTCCATGAAAGCGATTGCAGCTTCGTAGGCTATCATTTCCAACATGAGGTCGTTGTCGACTTCATCAAACAGGACGGCGAGGCAATCCATTAGCAGGTCCGGACAGATGTGCTGCGTCCAACCCCATTCACCAATTAGCACTACAGCCCAATAGGGGAGCGGTTCAATGTGGTCACTGCACACGAGGAGTTGTGCAATCTCCCAGGTCCAGCTGCCAGCATGTATGCCAAGTATCAAGGCATCCCATAAATGGGTATCACGGTGACACTCCTTGTCGTGGGCCAACAGGGGGCACACACACATGTCAAAATCCAGTTCAGCTACCGTCCTGTTGGATAGACAGACATCCATGGACCACTCGAATATGCACGATCGACAATGCAACACATGCTGAATGCAGGTGACGTTGGCAAGGCGGAAGCTTAGCTGGTAACTGATCCGCAGCACTGCCAATGGCAGTGCCCCCAGTAAATGCAGCATACGTGCACAGTACAGTTCCACGTGACAGGGGTTGTGCATTGCGTTAGTGGCTCTGATTGAAGCGGCACTGTTCTGACCTGCGCCAGTTCTGTGGATGAAATGCCACAGCTTGGATCAATGAGTTGTTTTAGTGTGCAACGGTTGTATGCCTGGGATGGTGTGGGAGTAAGTGTGAAGGTTATTCCATGCAAGATAACTTCGAGCAAGGACTTCTGTGTGTGGGGTGTGTATACATTGGTCTTTCGTCGGGCTGTGCATAGTGTGCGAGTCGTCTTCAGCTGCTATAGTATCTGTCAGGGGGTGCCGGGCACATGCAATTCTGAGGTCGGAGGTGCAGATGTGCTTCCGCCTGATAGTTCAGACAAAGGAGCTTTCATCCCTAATGTCAGTTTGTCATCTGCTTGCATTCAGGAAATGTGATGTGGCTTGTTTGGGGGTGGGGTGGGATGTGTGCGACTTTGGGATTCATGTTTGACATGTCTTGCATGTGGCAAATGAGCGGCATCACTGTGTGTTACGTTGCCTCACAGCTGCTCCTCCCTCCCCCGAGCCTATTTACTTGTGTGTGCTGCACGGTTGCATCACTTGCACTCCTACGACACACCATTGTCATGCCTGCCTGCGCATGTCCACAAGCCTGACAACGACACTGTGATGTTGGCCGTTGAAGGTGGGCGGCCACTTGAGTGCAGGCCTATGGTAAGGATAGGGCGGACGCAGATGTAGAGTTCATGCCTGGCTGAATTCGCGCTGCAATTAAGGCTAGGCATTTGGCTCATGCTGTGGCAATACAGATACAAACAACACTTGGCATGTATGAGCCAAGACCCCAAGCGGTCTTGCGCTCCTTCATTTCGCCGTTCGTGCGAGCCCGCCCTCTGGGTGCATGCTACATTGCAACATTGTCGATTGCGGGCCGGGTGGCGCCGACACTACAACAGAGACACACGCATTAGTTACTTCCTTGTCCAGGCCAGAACTGAACCGCGCCCAGAGCCCCGGGCAAATTCTTCACACCTGGCAACAACTAGAACAGTGATCATCATTTCGCACACACAAGACTCAATCATAAAGGGTCCATGACTTGTGGTGCACTGAGTTAGTGGCACCTGAAGAGCTGAGCAGGGTATCACGCTGATGATGGCATCCAAGACAGGTGTGAGCAACTTTGATAGGCTGGCTGTAAGACTCCTCCGACTCTGGCAGTTGTTGTTTGGAGGTGGTCCTGGCGGTGGTGGCGGGTGTGCAGCCAGCGATGATGGCGTGTCCTTGCAGGTCAGGATTGGATTTGATATTGTTATGTTGTATATGTTACTTGTTAGCTTATATGCTGTTTAGCCTTGCACCTTGTCTCTCTGCCTCGCGCTGCTTCTCCTGCCGCGTGCCCATGCCCAAGGGTTCTATGACGTCCTATAGTTCCACTGTAGAATCTTGGGCATGGGCGACGGTTGGTTGGCAGTTGCTGTAACTATGAGCCCCTGAGAAGATGTACTCTCTGGTGTCAGTGGCATTATACAATAAAGACCTTTGAACTTACCTTTTGCCTCCGGTGAGTCTTTACAATTTTGGCGAAGAGGATGGGATCTTGACCTCCATGGGCTGTGAGAAGCGACTTTCCCCCTTCCTTACAAAATCAGTTCTCTTTACCCTTGCTTTGTCACCCACCTGTATGTTCACTTTTTTGCATGCATGCTTCGAGTCATAATATTTTTGCTAGTCATTTGTGAGTGTAACAACTTCTCTTTAACCCTTCCAGCAGACCAACAAACTCTCTTGGGTGTGAGCCAACCCACATTGTCTTTGGTAACTGGGGTTCTACCTCTTAGCAGTACAAAGGGGCTGGTACCAGTGGACTCACAAGGAGTTACACGGAATGCCCAGAGATTGTGGATAAGGTCTTTCCTCCAAGAAAGCTCGTTGTTATTGGCTAGCTGCACCACCCCTTTTATGACTCGATTGAACCTTTCGACTGCCCCATTGCCCGCTGGGTGGTACAATGAGGTAGTTTTATGAGAGATACCATTCTCCCTTAAAAATGTTTTGAAAATGGCAGAAATGAATTGTGGGCCATTATCTGATACAATACATTTGGGTAGACCTTCTCTAAGATATAACCTCCTCAGAAAACTAATAATGGTTCTTCCATCAGCATTCTGTACAATTTCCACTTCTGGCCATTTAGAGAAATGGTCCACTAGTACAATAAGGAACAATTGTTCACCATGTTCCCTAATGGGCCCACAAATATCAATTCCTAGTCTAACCCAAGGCATACAGGGACTGGCAAGGGGTTGGAGGGGTGGTCTAAGCATGTGTTGTGATTTGTCAGAATTCTCACAAGCTGCGCAATTCTTGACTCTTCTCTCAATTTCCAGATCAAAACCCGGCCACCAATATGAATTCCTCACCCTACTTTTTGTCTTCTTTTTGTTTCTGCTGTAGGTCCTTCTGTTCTGGGATGGATCGATCAAGGGAATTTGGGGATAATTCTTGACCCCAACAGCCCCGATCCTGTGCTTTCATTACAAACTGAGGAGGAGTACAAGAACCTGATTGTAAAAAGGTATCCTCAGGTATTCTCAGAGAAGATTGGCAAACGTTAAGGGTTCGAAGAACGAGATTAAACTCAAGGAAAATGCTGTCCCTTGTATACATAAATCTAGGAACATTCCTTTCTCCATCATAGGCGAAGTGGAAACTGAACTTCTTAGGCTGCAGAAGTCTGGTATCATTGAACCAGTGGAGTCGGCTGAGTGGGTTTCTCCCTTAGTCGTCGCTAAGAAGTCCAATGGTAAGCTCCGCTTATGTGTGGATCTTCGCGATCTTAACAAAAACATCCTTGTCGACCAATTTCCATTGCCAAGAATTAGTGAGATGCTGTCCTACACTAATGGAGCTAGGTGGTTTTCCACCATCGATCTAAGTTCAGCCTACCACCAGGTGGCCCTACACCCTAACTGTAGAAGCCTCACTACTTTTATCACACCATTGGGGTGTTTCAGATTTAGAAGAGTACCCTTTGGATTAGCCTCTGCGGCAGCCATGTTTCCAGAGATTGATGCGTACGCTCTTCAAGAATGAAAAGATCTCCTCATCTTTCAGGATGACATTATGGTGATGGGCACCAACAGGAACGAACATGATGAAAAATTAAACAGGGTATTAAGTATCCTAGAACATCATGGTCTTACCGCCGATGTCCGGAAATGCAATTTTGCAACCAGTAATGTCACATACCTGGGACACGAGATTAGTGGGGGTGGCATAAAACCAAAAAAGAACTCCTTTCTGCCATTAGAGAAGCCCCGTCTCCAAAAAACAGGGAGGAAGTGAGAGCCTTCCTAGGCCTCTCTGAATTCTATGCTAAATTTGTCCAAAACTTCTCCTCCAAAACATTCGCTTTGAGACAACTCGTGAAACTTAAAAATAAATTCGAATGGTCCACTTCTTGTGAGGAGGCTTTCAATATAATTAAAGAGGACATTTGCAGTGCTCCACCGCTTCAAGGATTTAATCCATCCCTACACAGTGTGGTCACCACAGATGCCAGCGGGAGAGGTCTGGGAGCAGTCCTCACCCAGATCAACGAGGCTGGTAATGAGGTAACCGTGGCATTCGCCTCGCGCTCGATCACACCTACCGAAGAAAGGTACTCTGTGATCGAGCGTGAAGCCTTGGCATGCGCATGGGGTTTGGAGCACTTCAGGCAGTACATATGGGGGTACTTGGTCACCCTTAGAAGTGACCATAAACCGCTTGTCAAGGTACTCTCCACCAAGGGCCTACAAAGTGCTTCTCCCCGTCTCGCACGCATTTCCGTCAGGATGATGGATTTTAATTACAACGTACAGTACGTCCCTGGAGTAAAGAATAGGGTGGCAGACTGTTTAAGCCGTTTGCCTTTGCCAGACACTGGTGATCTTACCTCGGACATTGAAACGTTCTGTGTTGCTAACATTCTAGAGGAGGTACCCTGCATATCACAGTCAGAGTGGTTGACAGCCCTAGAGGGAGACACTACACTTCTTGAGTTAAAAGGTATATAAAAAATGGTTGGCCTGCAAAAAAATCTATTCCCAAACAATTTCACACTTTCTGGGAACTCAGAGACGAATTGTCAAGTGAAGGAGACCTAATACTTAGGAACGGTAAAGTCATACCTCCCACCATTTTACGTGCAAAACTCCTTGATATCTGTCATGAAGGACACCTTGGCATAGGGAAGACAAAAAGTAGGGTGAGGAATTCATATTGGTGGCCGGGTTTTGATCTGGAAATTGAGAGAAGAGTCAAGAATTGCGCAGCTTGTGAGAATTCTGACAAATCACAACACATGCTTAGACCACCCCTCCAACCCCTTGCCAGTCCCTGTATGCCTTGGGTTAGACTAGGAATTGATATTTGTGGGCCCATTAGGGAACATGGTGAACAATTGTTCCTTATTGTACTAGTGGACCATTTCTCTAAATGGCCAGAAGTGGAAATTGTACAGAATGCTGATGGAAGAACCATTATTAGTTTTCTGAGGAGGTTATTTCTTAGAGAAGGTCTACCCAAATGTATTGTATCAGATAATGGCCCACAATTCATTTCTGCCATTTTCAAAACATTTTTAAGGGAGAATGGTATCTCTCATAAAACTACCTCATTGTACCACCCAGCGGGCAATGGGGCAGTTGAAAGGTTCAATCGAGTCATAAAAGGGGTGGTGCAGCTAGCCAATAACAACGAGCTTTCTTGGAGGAAAGAACTTATCCACAATCTCTGGGCATTCCGTGTAACTCCTTGTGAGTCCACTGGTACCAGCCTCTTTGTACTGCTAAGAGGTAGAACCCCAGTTACCAAAGACAATGTGGGTTGGCTCACACCCAAGAGAGTTTGTTGGTCTGCTGGAAGGGTTAAAGAGAAGTTGTTACACTCACAAATGACTAGCAAAAAATATTATGACTCGAAGCATGCATGCAAAAAAGTGAACATACAGGTGGGTGACAAAGCAAGGATAAAGAGAACTGATTTTGTAAGGAAGGGGGAAAGTCAGCTTCTCACAGCCCATGGAGGTCAAGAAAGTTTTCTGTAACTCTGCCCTCTTAAGTGATGGTAAAATATGGCATTTTTCTTCATTATCTTTGTGCAGGGGTGGCGGGATCGTTGCCCCCTCTTATGGTATCTCAGACAACCAGGGTCCTCCCTTTTCCCCAGACTATGATTGGATTCTTGATGGCGGTGCCGGTAGGGATTCTTACCCACAGAGGACGGATACTGCGTCTCCTGGTGGTGTGAGTGTTCCTGATGGTATGGCCACTCTGGAGGACGATTGTAGTAACTTCAGTGGGGAAATTGCCGACGTGGACCAACAAGATCCAGGTGCAAGTGGTGTTAATCTTGAACATAATAGTCATTATGCTGCTGATGTTTTTCCCTCTACTAGCACTCTTATGAAGGAACCTTTGGTGAACAGATATGGTAGGGTAGTCAAACCACCTGCTAAGTTACACGACTTTGTGTGTGACTAAAGCCTCTGGTCCCACCTTCCTACGTGTACTGTTCATGCTCGGTCCTTCCTCACTGTTCCACATTTTTTCATCTATGAGAAGGAGATGTGTTATGTTGTATATGTTACTTGTTAGCTTATATGCTGTTTAGCCTTGCACCTTGTCTCTCTGCCTCGCGCTGCTTCTCCTGCCGCGTGCCCATGCCCAAGGGTTCTATGACGTCCTATAGTTCCACTGTAGATTCTTGGGCATGGGCAACGGTTGGTTGGCAGTTGCTGTAACTATGAGCCCCTGAGAAGACGTACTCTCTGGTGTCAGTGGCATTATACAATAAAGACCTTTGAACTTACCTTTTGCCTCTGGTGAGTCTTTACAGATATGTGTGAGCCCTGCTGACCGCAGTGTAGGCCGGAGGCAGCGGTCAGCAAGGGCCCACTGCCACATGGTGTTGACTTGAGCTGCACAGAGTTAGTGACACCTGAAGCGCTCAGCAGGTGTGCAGCCAGCGATGATGGCGTGTCCTTGCAGGTCAGGATTGGATTTGATATGTGAGCCCTGCTGACCGCAGTGTAGGCCCGAGGCAGCGGTCAGCAAGGGCCCACAGCGACGTGGTGTTGACTTGAGCTGCACAGAGTTAGTGGCACCTGAAGCACTCAGCGGGTGTGCAGCCAGCGATGATGCGTCGTCTAGGCGGCGCGCACTGGAAGCAATGTCTGTTGCCTACTGAACTGCGCCATAAGTAAATCAAGACTCGATTTGAATTGGGGGACCTGCTGACCGCAGTGTAGGCCAAAGGCAGTAGTCAGCACACACATACCTCCGCGGTGCTGTGCCGCTGGGGGCCTGTGTCGCGGAAGCCAGCGTTCGGCTGAGGAGGCTGGCAGTCACGGCGGCGGACTCATGGCAGGGTGAGGGGTGCCGCCCTGGCAGACACGTTGGCCATCCCGGAAGTGAACCACGCCCAGAGCCCCGGCCTATTTATTCACACTCCTACGCTGGACTGGCGTACGCCGGACCAGCCCACTCCACTTACGCTTACAGGGGGGGATGACACAGCTACATGACTGAGGTCTTCCCCACTGCCTGAGGTAACATGGTTGAATCCACTGTCCACAACACTACAAACACCAGCAGTATATGTCCACATGGACATGTCTGTGCTCTGCATACTGATGTCTGTCCAGCACATCACCGCCACACTTGGTATTGTGTACATTCTTATTCATGGGTGACTTGCCTCCTTCACACATACTTGGTTCCCTCCTCTCCCCACATTCAGCAATTGTGTGGCTGAGGGGCCATGCCATTTTCGGAAGGTCAGCTGTCTTGTTCTGCGCTGCCTGGGTGGTAGTCAGGGGGGGAGCCAGGGAGGGGCCTGGGGGTGGTGGCAGTGGGTGTTGTGGACCTCTTGGGTCTCCGAGCTGCATGATCAGTAGCTCCATGACATGTGTTGGTCTTCAGATGTGGCTCTGGGCTGGGCTCCCTTTCATACTGCAGGTTGTCGTCCTGCTTAACACCAGTCAAAGACAGGTGTTAAATCCCTGCTGCTAACGTGCCTTTTCGCCTGTTTTTGGATCGCATCGCAGATCTGGCTGGTCGTTGGGAATATCGAGAAGTGGTGTTTTCTTGTGTTTTTGCACGGGAACGCCTACTCTGCATATCACTAGCGTTAGTTGTCGCTCTCATCCGTGGCAATGTTTTTTGCGGCAGCTATCCCTGGAAAACTGGCGATATCGGCAAATTGCACCAGCTTGAGAATAGGGCGAACAATCTATCGCCACTTTTGCGGCACTAAAGTACCGATAAATTGGCGATAAGTCCTTGAGAATATGCCCCAGAGATGCTAAAAGGAGGTACAGGGTTGGAGAAAGTGGCAGGAGGGGTGCAGAAAGAAGCAAGAGAGGTGCAGAAAGAAACAAAAGAAGAGCAGAAAGAAGGAACAGAGGTGCAGAAAGAGGCAAGAGGGGTGCAGAAAGAGGGAATAGGGGTGCAGAAAGAAGCATGAGTGGTGCACAAACAAGCAAAGAGGAGCAGAAAGAAGCAAGAGTAGTGCAGAAAGAAGCAACAGAGGTGCAGAAAGTGGAAAGAGGGGTGCAAAAAGAGGGAAGAGGGGTGCAGAAAGAGGCACGAGGGGAGCAGAAAGAAGGAAGAGATATGCAGAAATAAACAAAAGAAGTGCAGAAAGAAGGAACAGAGGTGCAGAAAGAGGCAACAGGGGTGACGAAAGAGGGAAGAGGAGTGGAGAAAGAGGCAAGGGGGTGCAGAAGGAAGCAAGAGAGCTGCAGAAAGAAACAAAATAAGTGCAGAAAGAAGGAACAGAGGTGCAGAAAGAGGCAAGAGGGGTGCAGAAAGAGGCAAAAGGGGTGCAGAAAGAAGCGAGAGGTGCAGAAAGAAACAAAAGAAGTATAGAAAGAAGGAACAGAGGTGCAGAAAGAGGCAAGAGGGGTACACAAAGAGGGAAGAGGGGTGTGAAAGAGGGACGAGGAGTGCAGAAAGAAGCAACAGAGATGCAAAAAGGGAGAACAGGGGTGGAGAAAGTGGCAAGAGGGGTGCAGAAAGAGGTAAAAGGGGTACAGAAAGAAGCGAGAGGTGCAGAAAGAAACAAAAGAAGTGCAGAAAGAAGGAACAGAGGTGCAGAAAGAGGCAAGAGGGGTGCAAATAGAGGGAAGAGGGGTGGAGAAAGAGGCAAGGGGGTGCAGAAAGAAGCAAGAGAGCTGCAGAAAGAAACAAAATAAGTGCAGAAAGAAGGAACAGAGGTGCAGAAAGAGGCAACAGGGGTGACGAAAGAGGGAAGAAGAGTGGAGAAAGAGGCAAGGGGGTGCAGAAAGAAGCAAGAGAGCTGCAGAAAGAAACAAAATAAGTGCAGAAAGAAGGAACAGAGGTGCAGAAAGAGGCAAGAGGGGTGCAGAAAGAGGCAAAAGGGGTGCAGAAAGAAGCGAGAGGTACAGAAAGAAACAAAAGAAGTGCAGAAAGAAGGAACAGAGGTGCAGAAAGAGGCAAGAGAGGTGCAAAAAGAGAGAAGAGGGGTACAGAAAGAGGCACTTGGGTTGCAGAAAGAAGCAAGAAATGTGCAGAAAGAAACAGAAGAAGTGCAGAAAGAAGGAACAGAGGTACAGGAAGAGGCAAGAGGGGTGCAGAAAGAGGGAAGAGGGGTGCAGAAAGAGGCAAAAGGCGTGCAGAAAGAAGTGAGAGGTGCAGAAAGAAACAAAAGAAGTGCAGAAAGAAGGAACAGAGGTGCAGAAAGAGACAAGAGGGGTGCAGTAAGAGGGGTGTGAAAGAGGCATGAGGGGTGCAGAAAGAAGCAAGAGGGGTATAGAAAGAAGCAAGAGAGGTGCAGAAAGAGGGAAGAGGGGTAGAGAAAGAGACAAGAGAAGTACAGAAAGAAGCAACAGAGATGCAGAAAGGGGGAAGAGGGGGGGAGAAAGAGGCAAGAGGTGTGCAGAAAGGAGCAAGAGAGATGCAGAAAGAGGCAGGAGGGATGCAGAAAGAGGCAAGAGGGGTGCACAAAGAAGCAAGTGAGGTACAGAAAGAGGCAACAGAGGTGCGGAAAGATGCAAAAGAGGTGCAGAAAGTAGAAGAGATTTGCAGAAATAGGCAAGAGAAGTGCAGAAAAAGAAAGAAAGGTGCAGAGAGAAGCAACAGAAATGCAGAAAGAGGCAAGAGAGGCGCAGAAAGAAGCAAGAGTGGCTTGCACACCATTAGTACCAATTTAACACCCACATTTAGTAATAAGTAAGAGGTGACCATTCTAGGTTTGCAAAGGACCTTCCACCACGCTGTAACACTTGTCGCTGCATTTTTGGTAACGTTTGAGCTAGAAACAAGATTAGGCAGCAGATGATGGATTATGTGGCTAATGCGGAAAATGTATAATAGTGCCAAAGTCGGTGCAGCCAAACAGTCGCATAATTCCAGTGGCCCTGCTCATACCTCTGACTAGGTCCAGAAGTGCTCCTCAGTGATTCCTTCTTTTTTTTGTCTCATTGAGTTCATAGTTTAGTTTCTATGGAAACAAGGAAGACTAAATCTGAGGCTACCACTCCACAACACAGACTACCATACCACATAATTACTCTCCATAACACATAATCCCCTTCTACATAATTCCTATACACTAAATGCCACATACTTTCTATCCACATAATTTCACTGCACAACATACCACATAATTCCACTACACACAACGTACATCCACTCCACTCCAAAAAACATTAGTAAAAAACTTTAACATTTACAACGCCAATAGCTCTAACTCTTGCAAATGCGAGACCTATTACATTACAAACGCTTCTTTAACTGGTAGTCGTGTTTGCAGAGTGGTGGAGAAAGGGGGCTGGGCCTCCAACCAGCGCTCAGGAATTCCGCTGCGTAGGACTTACAGGAGGTACCAGGAGGGCTTCTTGGCCCCCAAAGTCCCTCAGGAGTAAAGTGGACTTCATCCCCCAACCTGTAGTGTGCCAGGAGGAGTGTTTGCAGAGTGGTGGAGAAAGGGGGACTTGGCCTCCAAAGACCTCTTAGCAATCCAACTGTGATGGATGTACTGGAGGTAACAGGAGGGGTAGTAGGCCCCCAAGGACAACCTTGGGGGCCAATTACCCCTCCTATTACCTCCAGTAAGTCCCACACAGCAGCATTGGTAAGTACTCATAGCAGGCCACGGCCCCTTTGACCACCAGTCTGCAAACGCGCTCCCCGGCGCGCTCTTGGATGGGGATTAAAGTCCCCTTCACTGCTGGGGGACCTTAGGGGCCAACTAGCCTACCTGATACCTCCAGTATGCCCCAGATAGTGGGATTGCTGACAGGTGGACACAGGCCATGCCCCCTTTCTCCACCACTCTGCAAACGCGCCTCCTGGTGCGTTCTGGGTTGGAGGATTAAGTCCCCTTAAATCCTGAGAGTCCCTGGGGGCCAACTAGCCCACCAGGTACCTCCAGTAAGCCCCACACATCTGGATTGCTGAGAGTGGTCCAAGGCCACGCCCCCTTTTTACACCACTCTGCAAATGTGACACCTGGCGCGCTGCTGCTCGGGGGATGAAGTCCACTTTAGTCCTGAGGTCCTCAGGACACATGTGGACCTCATCGCCCCACAAGCTGTCCACCAAGACGCGCATTTAAAGAGTGGAGTAAAAAGGGGCGTGGCCTCGGACCAACTCTCAGCAATCCCACTGTATGGGGCTTACTTGAGATACCTGGGTGGCTAGTTGGCCCTTAAGGATCCTTAAGGATCTAGGGGACTTAATCCCCCAACCCACAACGCGACAGGAGGCGCGTTTGCAGTGTGCTGCAGGGAGGGGCGGGGCCCCCGGCGAGATGCTGGTTTTTTCCCTTTTTTCAGGGGTTAGAAGGGGAGCTGTGTGGCCCCCTTCTCTCAATATTTTCTGGGACCTGGGGACCCCATCCCCCAGGGCCTACCACTATTCATTTTTTAAAAAAAACAAAAAAATGGGAAGGGGGCCACGATGCCTCCCTCCCGAGGCCTTTTTCGGCCCAGGGACCCCATCCCCCTGTGTATTGCCTCGTTTTTTTTCAAAATAATTATTTTTCGGGAGGGAGGCCGCGTGGCCCCCCTTCCCTGGGCCACTATTGGTCCTGGGGACCCCAACCCTGGGGCCTGGCCAGCCTTTCCAATTTTTTTTTATTTTGGAGAGGGGCCGCATGGCCCCCCTCCTGAGGCCAATTATGGCCCCAGGGACCCCGTCCCCTGGGGCCTGGCCAGCCTGTTATTGCAAACTGCAATGTCCCGGTGGTGGATACCCCGGGACATTGCCGGATCTGGCCCTGGGGGGTGGCAGTCCCCAGGGCCATAGAGGGCTCTAGGAGGGGGGCCACACAGCCCCCCTCCCAACATGAAAATAGCCCCAGGGAGGTGGTGGTCCCTGGGGCAGGGGGTCCACAACGGACTCCCGCATTTCAATAATAAGTGCCCTGGTTAGGTGGTGGTCCCTGGGGCAGTGTGAGGGGGCTTGAGCCCCCCACACGTATTATCATTAATAGCCCCGGGGAGGTGGCAGTCCCCGGGGCTTGGGGGGCCCGTGAGGCACCCACCCCGTAATAAGAAATGCCCCGGGGAGGTGGCGGTCCCCGGGGCAGCATGGGGGGGCAGGAGCTCCCCCACGCAGTTTTTAAAAAAAAGCCCTGTGGAGGTGGCGGTCCCCAGGGCATTGCCGGAGGTGGCCCTGGGGGGGTGGCCGTCCCCAGGGCCATGGAGGGCTCCAGGAGGGGGGCAGCGCGGCCCCCCTCCCAACATTAAAATAGCCCCGGGAGGTGGTGGTCCCCAGGTACCATAATGGACTCCCGCATTTCAATATTAAGTGCGCCAGTTAGGTGGTGGTCCCCGGGGCAGTGAGAGGGGGCTCGAGCCCCCCACACATATTATTATTAATAGCCCCAGGGAGGTGGCAGTCCCCGGGGCTTGAGGGGGCCCCCGCATGCCCCCGATACATAAATAAATACAGAGCTGGATTGCAGAGAGGTGGTCCGAGGCCATGCCCCTTTTTACACCACTCTGCAAACGCGCCTCTTGGCACACTGCTGGTGGGGCGATGAGGTCCTCTTGTGTCCTGAGGACCTCAGGACACAAGTGGACTTCATCCTTCGAGCAGCAGTGCGCCAGGAGCCGGGTTTGCAGAGTGGTGTAAAAAGGGGCATGGCCTCGGACCACCTCTCTGCAATCCAGCTCAGTGGCGCTTACTGGAGGTACCTGGTGGGCTAGTTGGCCCCCAGGGACCCTCAGTATTCAAGGGGAATTAATTCCCCAACTTACAACGTGCCAGGGGGCGCGTTTGCAGAGTGGTGGAGAAAGGGGGCGTGGCCTGGTATGAGAAGTTAGCAATCCTGCTGTGTGGGATTTACTGGAGGTAATAGGAGGGGTAGTTGGCCCCAAGGTTGATGTTGGGGGCTAACTACCCCTCCTGTTACCTCCAATAAATCCCACACAGTGGGATTGCTAAGAGGTGTTCGGAGGCCACACTCACCTTTCTCCACCACTCTGCAAACGCGAGTGCTATGTTATAGTTAGAAATGAGCATTTAAAAAACCTTTGAAATTCACAGAAAAAACCATAGGTTTCAGGGACGTTATAGTTAGAAATTAGCATTTAAAAAACCTTTGAAATTCACTGAAAAACCCTAGGTTTCAGGGACGTTATAGTTAGAAATTAGCATTTAAAAAACCTTACAAATTCACTGAAAAAACCATAGGTTTTAAGGACATTATAGTTAGAAATTAGCATTTAAGAAACCTTAGAAATTCACAGAAAAAACCATAGGTTTCAGGGACGTTATAGTTAGAAATGAGCATTTAAAAAAACTTTGAAATTCACTGAAAAAACCATAGGTTTCAGGGACGTTTTAGTTAGAAATTAGCATTTAAAAAACCTTAGAAATTCACTGAAAAAACCATAGGTTTTAGGGACGTTATAGTTATAAATTAGCATTTAAAAAACCTTAGAAATTCACTGAAAAAACCATAGGTTTCAGGGATGTTATAGTTAGATGGACATTTCACTCGTATAAGACCAGAGAAATTTGGCTGTTATAGTTAGTAGAGCTAATTATAACTCGCACCCCCGCAATGCACTGCTGATGACGTCACATATTACATCACTCATGACATGCTCAGTGACATCACTGATGACATCACTGATGACATCTCAAATGACATCATTGATGACATCACTGATGACATCATCCACGTGATCATCTGATGCACCTACTCACACCCTAATATAACCTTTGATACACCCACTCTAAAATACAAACTACCAATATCGAAACCATAGACACACCAATAGCAGTTAGTACATACCCGCTCAGTGATTCATACGTCTACACACACATCCACCCACTAACCCATACAGTCACTCATACATGCAGTCATTCATCAATACAGCCACTGATATATCCACTCATACACTCAAAAACTTCCCTCACACACTGCCGCTCACCCAAAGAGTTACTCAAAAACCTAGTCAGTCACCCAAAGAATTAATTACACTGCCATTTACTCACCTATACAGTTATACACACACCACATCACTTATTCATACAGACACGTACTGTCTTCAACAATTACTGACATAAGCACACACTTATCCATGCAGCCACTGTCACAATCACTCACTGTTACACATAATCACTTATATACTCCAACACTCACAAATACTGCCTTTCACATATGTAGTTACTTACACATATATCAATCAATCAATCAGGGGTTTGTTAAAGCGCGACTACTCACCCGTAAGGGTCTCAGGGCGCTAGGGGTGGGGGGGTGCAGGTTCCATCCATCAAGGAGGGGGTCTGTCGAAGAGCCAGGTTTTGAGGTTTCTTGCGAAGATGGGGAGCGATGTTGTCTGTCTGAGGTGGAGCGGAAGGGCGTTCCATGCTTTGGCCGCGAGGAAGGAGAAGGAGCGGCCTCCCGATCTGGTCTTTATGGTGCGGGGGACCACGGCGTAGGAGAGCTGGGCTGATCGTAGGGTCCTTTGGGGTGCGTGGAATTTGAGTCGGCTGTTCAGGTATGCTGGTCCGGTGCCGTGAGGGCCTTGTGTGCGTGGGTGAGCATCTTGAAGGTGATTCTCGCCTCGACAGGGAGCCAGTGGAGGGTGCACAGGTGCTGGGAGATGTGGCAGTGTTTTGGCAGGTTGAGGACCAGTCTTGCGGCGGCGTTCTGGATGTTCTGTAGTTTGCGGGTGAGGTTTTTGTTTATTCCGGTGTAGAGTGCGTTGCCGTAGTCGAGTCTGCTGGTGACCAGGGCGTGAGTGATGGTCTTTCGGTGTTCGAGGGGGATCCATTTGAAGGTCTTACGAAGGAGGCGGAGGGTGTGGAAGCAGGAAGACGAGACAGAGTTGATCTGGATGTCCATTTTGAGCTCGGAGTCCAGGATGATTCCCAGGTTGCGTGCGTGGTCCGTGGGGGTTGGTGGGTTTCCGAGGGCGGGGGGCCACCAGGTGTCGCTCCAGGCATCAGGGTTTGGGCCCATGATGAGTACTTCTGTTTTGTTGGTGTTTAGTTGTAGGCAGCTGTTTTTCATCCATTTGGCGACGGCTTCCATGCCTTCTCGAAAGCTTGCGTCTGGCGGTGTTGGGCTCGTTGGATAGGGAGAGGATGAGCTGGGTGTCGTCTGCGTATGACACGATGTTGAGTCCGTAGGTTCTGGCGATGGGGGCGAGTGGAGCCATGTAGACGTTGAAGAGCGTCGGGCTGAGGGAGGAGCCCTGGGGGACTCCGCAGGTGGTAGGTGTGGGGTCCGAGAGGAAAGGGGAGTCTGACCCGCTGCGTCCTGCCGGAGAGGAAGGAGCGGATCCAGTCGAGGGCCTTGTCCTGGATTCCTGCGTCGTAGAGTCTGCGTATTAGGGTGAGGTGGGAGACTGTGTCGAACGCCGCTGATAGGTCGAGGAGGATAAGGACTACTGTTTCTCCTTTGTCCAGTAGGGTGCGGATGTCGTCTGTTGCGGCGAGGAGGGTGGTTTTCGTACTGTGGTTTTTTCTGAAGCCGCATTGGGAGGAGTCGAGGATGTTGTGTTCTTCAATGAATGTGGCGAGTTGGCTGTTGATGGCTTTCTCGATGACTTTCGATGGGAACGGGAGCAGGGAGATGGGTCTGTAGTTTTTGAGGTCGGTGGGGTCCGCTGAGGGTTTCTTTAGGAGGGGGTTGACCTCGGCGTGTTTCCAGTCATCGGGGAACGAGGCGGTCCCCAGGGAGCGGTTGATGGTGTGGCAGAGCATGGGTGCGATGGTGTCGGCGGCTCTGTTGAAGATGTGGTGGGGGCAGGGGTCCGTGGGGGCCCCTGAGTGGATTGACTTCATTGTCTTCAGTGTGTCTTCGGTGGTGAGGGCTGTCCAGTCGTCAATCACTGGTTTCTGGGTGTCGGGGGTGGTTGGTGAGGGTTCAGTGTGTTGGTTGTCTTCGTCAAAGTTGTCATAGATGCTCTTGATTTTGTGGTGGAAAAAGGTGCTGAGTTTGTCGCAGAGGTCTTGTGAGGGAGGGATGTCGGTAGACTCGCTAGTGGGTTGGGCGAACTCCTTGATGATGCTGAAGAGTTCCTTGCTGTTGTGCGCGTGGGTGGAGATTCTGTCTTCAATCGCTTTTTTCCTCATTTCTCTGATGAGTTTATGGTGGGCGTTGGTGGCGGCTCTGAAGTTGTCGTGGGCTTCTGTGGATTTGGTGTTCCTCCAGGCCTTTTCGAGGCGGCGGCATGTGCTTCTGGACTCTCGAAGTTCGGTGGTAAACCATCTGGCTTTCTTGGCGCGGGTATTGTTGTTTTTCTTGAGGGGGCTATGGTGTTGGTGCTGTCCGAGATCCATCTATGCAGGGTTCGGGCTGCGGTGTTGGGGTCGTCGTTTTCCGCGATGGTTGGGGTGGAGTTGTTGAGTGAGGGAGGTGAGCTGGTCGTCGGTGATTTTGGTCCAGTTTCTTCGTGGAAGCAGGTGCTGGTGTCTGTGGATGGTGGGTGTTCTGAAGGTGAAGTGGACGCAACGATGGTCAGTCCATGGGAGTTCGGTGGTGTGGCTGAAGGTGATGGAGTTTCCTGTAGTGAAGAGGGGGTCGAGGGTGTGTCCTGCTGAGTGCGTGGGCTCGGTCACGATCTGGCGCACTCCAATGTTGTAGAGGTTGTCCAGGAGGGATGTGGTGTTGGGGTCCAGTTGGTTGTCGAGGTGGAAGTTGAGGTCTCCCAGCAGGGTGTAGTTGGTGGATGCGATGGCCTGCGGGGAGATAATGTCTGTGATGGAGTTGGCGAAGGGTCCGCGGGGTCCAGGGGGTCGGTAGATGAGGGTTCCTCGGGGTGGCGGTGGGGCTGGCCAGTATCTTGAAGTGAAGGTGTTCCATCAGTTCTGTGGGCTCGTCAGGGAGTGTGCTCAGGCGGAGGCTGGATTTGTGGACAATGGCGATTCCTCCTCCTGGGCGGGTGGGGCGGTCCTTCCTGGAGATCTTGTATCCTTGGGGGATGGCGATGGCGATGTCCGGTCCCGAGGTGGTGTTGGTCCAGGTTTCGGTGAAGAACGCTACGTCCGGGGTGGTGCTGTCGAGGAGGTCCCAGATTTCTGTGGCGTGTTTGTGGAGGGATCGGACGTTGAGGAGGATGCATTGCAGGGTCTTCGGTTCGGTTGTGTTCTTGTGGGCGGGTTGTGCTGGATCCGTGTTCTTGGCGGTGCTGCAGGTGTGCCGGCAGCGGTGACAGGTGAAGGGTCCATGGGAGTCGGCTGGTGATGCTAGCTTGCAGTTGTTGTTGCGGCCTGGGTTGAGTGCGTGGAGTGCTGCTGGGTCGTAGCGTTGGCGGGGCGGAGGTCCAGGGTTCCTGGCACTGGTCGCGGTCGGGTCGCGGACGGGCGCAGACGGGCTTGCCTTTGACGTGCCAGCGGCGCGCCCGCGGCCGCACAGCAGCCGCGCAGTGGCCGCCATTAAGTAGGGGTCGGGGAGGGCTGGACAGCTGGGAGGCGGGAGCGGGGAGGGGAGCTGGATTGGGCCGGTCACACTGGGGGGGAGGGGCCACGGGGGCAGCAGCGGCAGGGAAAGGTAAAGGGAGGAAATAAGGGATAAAGAAAAAAGGGAAAATAGGCAGAAATAAGGCACAAAAGAGCAGAGATGCAGAAAGGTGAAAGATAAAAGAGGGTAGAAAAACGAGTGAAAACTAGTGAAAGGGCAAAGCGAGAGGAAGGGAAAATGAGCAGAAATAAGGCACAAAAGAGCAGAAATGCAGAAAAGTGCAGAAAGGTGAAAGATAAAAGAGGGTAGAAAAACGAGTGAAAACAAGTGAAAGTGCAGAAAGGTGAAAGATAAAAGAGGGTAGAAAAACGAGTGAAAACAAGTGAAAGGGCAGAGCGAGAGGAAGGGAAAATGAGCAGAAATAAGGCACAAAAGAGCAGAGATGCAGAAAAGTGCAGAAAGGTGAAAGATAAAAAAGGGTAGAAAAACGAGTGAAAGAGCAGAGTTAGAGGAAGGAGACAGAGGTCCACTGGACCACCAGGGATGAGGCACGGGAAACCTGCGGGTGGAGGAGGGCCTCGATCACCAACACTCGAGAGTGCAGGGGCAGGGGCAGGCCTCACTTAATGGTGGAGCTGCGAGGGTGGGAGAGCAATTTCACTGACAATGAGTCAGTGGTCTTGCTCGCCTGTCCCCGCAGTGGCCGCCATTAAGTAGGGGTCAGGGAGGGCTGGACAGCTGGGAGGCGGGAGCGGGGAGGGGAGCTGGATTGGGCCGGTTGCGCTGGGGGGAGGGGCTGCGGGGGCAGCAGCGGCAGGGAAAGGTAAAGGGAGGAAATAAGGGATAAAGAAAAAAGGGAAAATAGGCAGAAATAAGGCACAAAAGAGCAAAGATGCAGAAAGGTGAAAGATAAAAGAGGGTAGAAAAACGAGTGAAAACTAGTGAAAGGGCAGAGCGAGAGGAAGGGAAAATGAGCAGAAATAAGGCACAAAAGAGCAGAGATGCAGTAAAGTGCAGAAAGGTGAAAGATAAAAGAGGGTAGAAAAACAGTGAAAACAAGTGAAAGGGCAGAGCGAGAGGAAGGGAAAATGAGCAGAAATAAGGCACAAAAGAGCAGAGATGCAGAAAAGTGCAGAAAGGTGAAAGATAAAAAGGGTAGAAAAACGAGTGAAAGAGCAGAGTTAGAGGAAGGAGACAGAGGTCCACTGGACCACCAGGGATGAGGCGCAGGGAAACCTGCGGGTGGAGGAGGGCTCTCGATCACCAACACTCGAGAGTGCAGGGGCAGGGGCAGGCCTCACTTAATGGTGGAGCTGCGAGGGTGGAGAGCAATTTCACTGACAATGAGTCAGTGGTCTTGCTCGCCTGTCCCCGCAGTGGCCGCCATTAAGTAGGGGTCGGGGAGGGCTGGACAGCTGGGAGGCGGGAGCGGGGAGGGGAGCTGAATTGGGCTGGTCGCGCTGGGGGGGAGGGGCCGCGGGGGCAGCAGCGGCAGGGAAAGGTAAAGGGAGGAAATAAGGGATAAAGAAAAAAGGGAAAATAGGCAGAAATAAGGCACAAAAGAGCAGAGATGCAGAAAGGTGAAAGATAAAAGAGGGTAGAAAAACGAGTGAAAACTAGTGAAAGGGCAAAGCGAGAGGAAGGGAAAATGAGCAGAAATAAGGCACAAAAGAGCAGAGATGCAGAAAAGTGCAGGAAGGTGAAAGATAAAAAAGGGTAGAAAAACGAGTGAAAACAAGTGAAAGGGCAGAACGAGAGGAAGGGAAAATGAGCAGAAATAAGGCACAAAAGAGCAGAGATGCAGAAAAGTGCAGAAAGGTGAAAGATAAAAAAGGGTAGAAAAACGAGTGAAAGAGCAGAGTTAGAGGAAGGAGACAGAGGTCCACTGGACCACCAGGGATGAGGCGCAGGGAAACCTGCGGGTGGAGGAGGGCCTCGATCACCAACACTCGAGAGTGCAGGGGCAGGCCTCACTTAATGGTGGAGCTGCGAGGGTGGGAGAGCAATTTCACTGACAATGAGTCAGTGGTCTTGCTCTAACACATCCATTCACTCACCAACACAGCTATACGTACACTCACTCACCAATACACTACCTAACACACGCACTCATAAATGCATACACCCAGTGAATCACCCACTCACACATCCATGCAGGGAGTCACCCCCCCACCCACACATACACTCAGGCACCCATACAGGTTCTCAGACAGCCAATCATTCTTCAATATACCTTGGCATATATAGATTTAACGTTCTTGAAACTTTTAGAAACACTCAGTCACTGGATGATGTCATCAATGATGTTATTTGATATTTCATCAGTGATGTCATCAGTGATGTCACTAAGCATGTCATGAGTTATGTAATATGTGACGTCATCAGCAGTGCATTGCGGGGCGTGAGTTATAGTTAGCTCTACTAACTATAACAGCCAAATTTCTCTGCTTTTATACGAGTGAATTATCCAACTAACTATAACGTCCCTGAAACCTATGGTTTTCAGTGAATTTCTAAGGTTTTTAAATGCTAATTTCTAACTATAACGTCTCTAAAACCTATGGTTTTTCAGTGAATATATATATTACTGAAAACACCATAGGTTTCAGGGACGTAATAGTTAGAAATTAGCATTTAAAAACCTTAGAAATTCACTGAAAACCACAGGTTTCAGGGACGTTATAGTTAGTTGAACATTTCACTCCAACAAAACCAGAGAAATTCGACCGTTATAGTTAGTTGAGCTAACCATAACTCATGGCCCCGCAATGCACTGCTGATGACATCACATATTACATCATTCATGACATGGTCAGTGACATCACTGATGACATCACTGATGACATCTCAAATGACATCATGGATGACATCATCCAGTGACTATTTCATTCTGTAAAGTTTAAATATGTTTTATATATATATATATATATATATATATGCCAAGGTGTATTGAAGAATGAGTGGGTGTATAAGTGTCTGAATGGATGATTTAGTATGTGCGTGACTAACTGTATAAGTGAGTGATTAAACGTGTCTTACTGAATGCGTGGGTTAGTGACTAAACTGTGTGAATGTCTGTATCAGTCTGTCAGTTGTTGTGTAAGCGGCTGCATGGGTTGGTGAGTAGCTACATGAGTGACTATATGGGTTATTGATTGGTTGTCTGAGTATCTGTATGGGTGCCTGAGTGTCTGTGTGGGTGGGTGGGGGGTGTGTAACTGTGCATAGATGTGTGAGTGGGTGATTCACTGGGTGTATGGGTTCAAGAGTGCATCTGTAAAGGGCTGTATGGGTGGGTGAGTGTGTGTTGGTGAGTGAATGGATGTCTCAGTGGTACATGTGTGAGTAACTACATATGTGAAAGGCAGTATATGTGAGTATTGGAGTCTATAAATGACTGTATGTGAGAGTGAGTGATTGTGAGAGTGGCTGTATGGAGGAGTGTGTGCTTGTATCAGTGATTGTAAAAGAGAGTAAGTATGTGTTACTATCTGTATGAATAAGTGAGGTGATGTGTGTATAACTGTATAGGTGAGTAAATGGGAGTGTGATTCTTTGCATGACTGACTAGGTGTGTGAGTAACTCTATGGATGAGTGGCGGTGTGTGAGTGTCTGTATAGGTGTATAAGTGCAAATGATAGTGCTGTATTGATGAGTGACTGCATGTATGAGTGACTGTATGGGTGAATGAGTGGATATGTGTGTAGACTTAGGATTCAGTGAGTGGGTATGTAGTAACTGGTATTGGTGTGTCTATGGTTTCAAAAATGGTAGTCTGTATTTTAGAGTGGGTGTATCAAAGGTTATATTAGGGTGTGAGGAGGTGCATCAGATTATCACGTGGATGATGTCATCAGTGATGTCATTTGAGATGTCATCAGTGATGTCACTGACCATGTCATGAATGATATAATATGTGATGTCATCAGCAGTGCATTGCGGGGCCGCGAGCTATGGTTAGCTCAACTAACTATAACGGCCGAATTTCTCTGGTTTTGTACGAGTGAAATGTCCAACTAACTATAATGTCCCTAAAACCTGTGGTTTTTTCAGTGAATTTCTAAGGTTTTTTAAATGCTAATTTCTAACTATAATGTCCCTGAAACCTATGGTTTTTTCAGTGAATTTCAAAGGTTTTTTAAATGCTAATTTCTAACTTTAACGTCTCTGAAACCTATGGTTTTTTCAATGAATTTCAAAGGTTTTTTAAATGCTAATTACTAACTATGCCTACAGAGGTAGGACATGTGCAGAAAGAGGAAGAAAGGCGCAGAAAGAAGCAAGAGAAATGCAGAAAGAGGCAATAGAAGTACAGAAAGACGAAGAAAAGTGCAGAAAGAAGCAAAAGAGGTGCACAAAGAGGCAAGAGGGGTACAGAAAGAGGGAAGAAAAGTACAGAAAGAAGCAACAGAGGTGCCGATAGAGGCAAGAGAGGTACAGAAACAGGCAAGAAAGGTACAGAAAGAGGGAACAGGGGTGCAGAAAGAGGTAAGAGGGATACAGAAATTTGCAAGAGAAGTGCAGAAAGAAGCAAGAGCAGTGCAGAAAGAACCAACAGAGGTGCAAAAAGAGGCAAGAGGGGTGCACAAAGAGGTAGGAGAGGTGCACAAAGAGGCAAGAGGGGTACAGAAAGAGGCAGGAGTGTTGCATAAAGAAGGAAGAGAAGTGCAGAAAGAAGCAACAGAGGTCCTGAAAGAGGAGTGAAGGTTGCAGAAAGAGGCAAGAGAAGTGCAGAAAGAAGCAACAGAGGTACAGAAAGAGGCAAGAGAGGTGCAGAAACAGGCAGGAAAGGTTCAGGAGGAGGGAACAGGGGTACAGAAAGAGGCAAGAGAGGTGCAGAAAGAGGGGAGAGGGGTGCAGAAAGAGGCAAGAGGGGGGCAGAAAGAAGCAAGTGAGGTGCAGAAAGAGGCAACAGAGGTGCATAAAGACGTAAGAGAGGTGCATAAACAAGTAAGGGAAGTGCAGAAAGAGGCAACAGAATTGCTGAAAGAAGTAACAGAGGTGTAGAAAGAAGCAAGAGAAGTGCAGAAAGAGGCAAGTGAGGTGCAGAAAGATGCAAGAGCAGTGCAGAAAGAACCAACAGAGGTGCAAAAAGAGGCAAGAGGGGTGCAGAAAGAAGTAGGAGAGGTGCACAAAGAGGCAAGAGAAGTACAGAAAGAGGCAGGAGGGGTACAGAAAGAAGGAAGAGAAGTGCAGAAAGAGGCAAGTGAATTGCTGAAAGAAGCAACAGAGGTGTAGAAAGAAGCAAGATAAGTGCAGAAAGAGGCAAGTGAGATGCAGAAAGAAGCAAGAGCAGTACAGAAATAACCAACAAAGGTGCAAAAAGACGCGTGAGGGGTGCAGAAAAAGGTAGGAGAGGTGCACAAAGAGGCAAGAGAGGTACAGAAAGAGGCAGGAGGGGTGCAGAAAGAAGGAAGAAAAGTGCAGAAAGAGCAAGAGAAGTGCAGAAAGAAGCAACAGAGGTACAGAAAGAGGTGCAGAAACAGGCAGGAAAGGTGCAGAAAGAGTGAACAGGGTGCAGAAAGAGGCAAGATAGGTGCAGAAAGAGAAAAGAGGGGTATAGAAAGAAGCAAGAGGGTCCAGAAAGAAGCAAGTGAGGTGCAGAAAGAGGCAACAGAGGTGCAGAAAGACGCAAAGAGAGGTGCAGAAACAATCAAGAGAAGTGCAGAAAGAGGCAAAAGAATTGCTGAAAGAAGAAACAGAGGTGTGGAAAGAAGCAAGAGAAGTGCAGAAAGAGGCAAGTGAGGTGCAGAAAGAGGCAAGAGAGGTGCAGAAAATGGCAAGAGAACAGCAGAAAGAGGCAAGACGGATGCAAAAAAGGGAAGAAGGGTGCAGAAAGAAGCAAGAGAGGTGCAGAAAGAAGCAAGAGAGGTGCAGAAAGAGGGAAGACGAGTGCAGAAAGAGACAACAGGGGTGCAGAAAGAGACAAGAGGGGTTCAGAAAGAAGCAAGAGAGGTACAGAAAGAGGCAATAGAAGTGCAGAAAGAGGAGAAAGAAGTGCAGAAAGAAGCAAAAGAGGTGCACAAAGAGGCAATAGGGGTGCAGAAAGAGGCAAGAGCCATGCAGAAAGAAACAAGAGATGTGCAGAATGAGGCAGGAGAGGTGCAGAAAGAGGCAAGAGATGTGCAGAAAAAGGAAGAAGGGTGCGGAATGAAGCAAGAGAAGTGCAGAAAGAGGCAAGTGAGGTGCAGAAGGAGGCAAGAGAACTGCAGAAAGAGGAAAAAGAGTTGCAGAAACAGGAAAAAGGGGTGCAGAAAGAGTGAACAGGTATGCAGACAGAGGCAAGAGAGGAGCAGAAAGAGGGAAGAGGGGTACAGAAAGAGGCAAGAGGGATGCAGAAATTTGCAACAGAGGTGCAAAAAGAAGCAAAAGCAGTGCAGAAAGAACCAACAGAGGTGCAGAAAGAGGCAAGAGGGTACAGAAGCAGAAAGAGGCAGGAGTGGTGCACAAAGAGGCACAGGGGTACAGAAAGAGGCAAGAAGGGTACAGAAAGAAGCAAGAGAAGTGCAGAAAGAAGCAACAGAGATGCTTAAAGAGGCAAGAGGGGTGCAGAAAGAAGCAACAGAGATGCCAAAAGAGGCAAGAGAGGTGCAGAAACAGGCAAGAAAGGTACAGAAAGAAGGAACAGGGCTGCAGAAAGAGGTAAGAGGGATACAGAAATGTTCAAGAGGGGTGCAGAAAGAAGCAAGAGCAGTGCAGAAAGAAGGAAGAGAAGTGCAGAAAGAAGCAAGAGAGGTGGAGAAATAGGGAAGAGGGGTGCAGAAAGAGGCATGAGGGATGCATTAATTTGAAAAAGAGGTGCAGAAAGAAGCAAGAGCAGTGCAGAAAGAACCAACAGAGGTGCAAAAAGAGGCAAGAGGGGTGCAGAAATAGGTAGGAGAGCTGCACAAAGAGGCAAGAGGGGTACAGAAAGAGGCAGGAGGGGTGCAGAAAGAAGGAAGAGAAGTACAGAAAGAAGAAAAAGAGGTGCAGAAAGAGGGAACAGGGGTGTAGAAAGAGAGAAGAGGGGTGTTGAAAGAAGCAAGAGCAGTGCAGTAAGAAACAACAGAGGTGCAGAAGGAGGCAAGAGGGGGTACAGAAAGAGGCAAAAGAAGAGCAGAAACAAGCAAAAGAGTTGCAGAAAGAGGCTAGAGGGGTGCAGAAAGAGGCAAGAGAGGTGCAGAAAGAGGCAACAGAGGTGCATAAAGACGTAAGAGAGGTGCATAAACAAGTAAGGGAAGTGCAGAAAGAGGCAACAGAATTGCTGAAAGAAGCAACAGAGGTGTAGAAAGAAGCAAGAGAAGTGCAGAAAGAGGCAAGTGAGGTGCAGAAAGATGCAAGAGCAGTGTAGAAAGAACCAACAGAGGTGCAAAAAGAGGCAAGAGGGGTGCAGAAAGAAGTAGGAGAGGTGCACAAAGAGGCAAGAGAAGTACAGAAAGAGGCAGGAGGGGTACAGAAAGAAGGAAGAGAAGTGCAGAAAGAGGCAAGTGAATTGCTGAAAGAAGCAACAGAGGTGTAGAAAGAAGCAAGATAAGTGCAGAAAGAGGCAAGTGAGATGCAGAAAGAAGCAAGAGCAGTACAGAAATAACCAACAAAGGTGCAAAAAGACGCGTGAGGGGTGCAGAAAAAGGTAGGAGAGGTGCACAAAGAGGCAAGAGAGGTACAGAAAGAGGCAGGAGGGGTGCAGAAAGAAGGAAGAAAAGTGCAGAAAGAGCAAGAGAAGTGCAGAAAGAAGCAACAGAGGTACAGAAAGAGGTGCAGAAACAGGCAGGAAAGGTGCAGAAAGAGTGAACAGGGGTGCAGAAAGAGGCAAGATAGGTGCAGAAAGAGAAAAGAGGGGTATAGAAAGAAGCAAGAGGGGTGCAGAAAGAAGCAAGTGAGGTGCAGAAAGAGGCAACAGAGGTGCAGAAAGACGCAAGAGAGGTGCAGAAACAATCAAGAGAAGTGCAGAAAGAGGCAAAAGAATTGCTGAAAGAAGAAACAGAGGTGTGGAAAGAAGCAAGAGAAGTGCAGAAAGAGGCAAGTGAGGTGCAGAAAGAGGCAAGAGAGGTGCAGAAAATGGCAAGAGAACAGCAGAAAGAGGCAAGACGGATGCAAAAAAGGGAAGAAGGGTGCAGAAAGAAGCAAGAGAGGTGCAGAAAGAAGCAAGAGAGGTGCAGAAAGAGGGAAGACGAGTGCAGAAAGAGACAACAGGGGTGCAGAAAGAGACAAGAGGGGTTCAGAAAGAAGCAAGAGAGGTACAGAAAGAGGCAATAGAAGTGCAGAAAGAGGAGAAAGAAGTGCAGAAAGAAGCAAAAGAGGTGCAGAAAGAGGCAAGAGGGGTGCAGAAAGAGGCAAGAGCCATGCAGAAAGAAACAAGAGATGTGCAGAATGAGGCAGGAGAGGTGCAGAAAGAGGCAAGAGATGTGCAGAAAAAGGAAGAAGGGTGCGGAATGAAGCAAGAGAAGTGCAGAAAGAGGCAAGTGAGGTGCAGAAGGAGGCAAGAGAACTGCAGAAAGAGGAAGAGAGTTGCAGAAACAGGAAAAGGGGTGCAGAAAGAGTGAACAGGTATGCAGACAGAGGCAAGAGAGGAGCAGAAAGAGGGAAGAGGGGTACAGAAAGAGGCAAGAGGGATGCAGAAATTTGCAACAGAGGTGCAAAAAAAAGCAAAAGCAGTGCAGAAAGAACCAACAGAGGTGCAGAAAGAGGCAAGAGGGGTACAGAAGCAGAAAGAGGCAGGAGTGGTGCACAAAGAGGCACAGGGGTACAGAAAGAGGCAAGAAGGGTACAGAAAGAAGCAAGAGAAGTGCAGAAAGAAGCAACAGAGATGCTTAAAGAGGCAAGAGGGGTGCAGAAAGAAGCAACAGAGATGCCAAAAGAGGCAAGAGAGGTGCAGAAACAGACAAGAAAGGTACAGAAAGAAGGAACAGGGCTGCAGAAAGAGGTAAGAGGGATACAGAAATGTTCAAGAGGGGTGCAGAAAGAAGCAAGAGCAGTGCAGAAAGAAGGAAGAGAAGTGCAGAAAGAAGCAAGAGAGGTGGAGAAATAGGGAAGAGGGGTGCAGAAAGAGGCATGAGGGATGCATTAATTTGAAAAAGAGGTGCAGAATGAAGCAAGAGCAGTGCAGAAAGAACCAACAGAGGTGCAAAAAGAGGCAAGAGGGGTGCAGAAATAGGTAGGAGAGCTGCACAAAGAGGCAAGAGGGGTACAGAAAGAGGCAGGAGGGGTGCAGAAAGAAGGAACAGAAGTACAGAAAGAAGAAAAGAGGTGCAGAAAGAGGGAACAGGGGTGTAGAAAGAGAAGAGGGGTGTTAGAAAGAAGCAAGAGCAGTGCAGTAAGAAACAACAGAGGTGCAGAAGGAGGCAAGAGGGGTACAGAAAGAGGCAAAGAAAGAGCAGAAACAAGCAAAGAGTTGCAGAAAGAGGCTAGAGGGGTGCAGAAAGAGGTAAGAGAGGTGCGGAAAGAGGCAAGAGAGGTGCACAAAGAGGGAAGAAGGGTGCAGAAAGAGGCAAGTGGGGTACAGAAAGAAGCAAGAGAGGTGTAGAAAGAAGCAAGAGAAGTGCATAAAGAAACAACAGAGGTGCAGAAAGAAGCAAGAGCAGTGCAGAAAGAACCAACAGAGGTGCAGAAAGAGGCAAGAGGGGTGCAGAAAGAGGGAAGAGAGGTATAGAAAGAGGGAAGAAGGGTGCAGAAAGAGGCAAGAGAGATGCAGAAATAGGTAAGAGATGTGCAGAAAGAGGGAACAGGGGTGAAGAAAGAGGCAAGAGAGGTGCAGAAAGAGGGAAGAGAGGTGTAGAAAGAGGGAAGAAGGGTGTAGAAAGAGGCAAGAGGGGTGCAGAAAGAAGCAACAGAAGTGCAGAAAGAAGCAGGGGAAATGCAGAAAGAAGCAACAGAGGTGCAGAAAGAGGCAAGAGGGGTGCAGAAAGAGGAAGTAAAGTGCAAAAAAGAAGCAACAGAGGTGCAGAAGGAGGCAATAGAACTGCAGAAAGAGGTAACAAAGGTGCAGAAAGAGACAATACAGGTGCAGGAGAAGGGAAGAAGGGTGCAGAAAGAAGCAAGAGAGGTGCAGGAAGAGGCAAGAGGGGTGCAGAAAGAGTGAAGAGAGGTGCAGAAAGAGGCAAGAGGATGCAGAAATTTGCAACAGAGGTGCAAAACAAGCAAGATCATTGCAGAAAGAACTAACAGAGGTGCAGAAAGAGGCAAGAGGGGTACAGAAAGAGGCAAGAGCAGTGCAGAAAGAACCAAAAGATGTGCAGAAAGAGGCAAAATGGTTGCAGAAAGAGGCAAGAAATGTGCAGAAAAAGGGAAGAAGTTTGCAGAAAGAAGCAAGAGAAGTGCAGAAAGAGGCAAGTGAGGTACAGAAGGAGGCAAGAGAGGTGCAGAAAGAGGGAAGACAAGTGCAGAAAGAGACAACAGGGGTGCAGAAAGAAGCAAGACAGGTGCAGAAAAATGCATGGGAAGTGCAGAATGAAGCAACAACAGTGCAGAAAGAGGCAAGATAAGTGCAGAAAGAAGTAACAGAGGTGCAGAAGGAGGCAAGAGAACTGCACAAAGAGGCAAGAGAGTTGCAGAAACAGATGAAAGAGGTGCAGAAAGAGGGAACAGGGGTGCAGACAGAGGCAGGAGAAATGCAGAAAGAAGCAAGAGCAGTGCAGAAAGAAGCAACAGAAGTGCAGAAAGAGGCAAGAGGGATGCAGAAAGAGGCAAGAGATGTGCAGAAAAAGGGAAGAAGGCTGCAGAAAGAGCAAGAGAAGTGCAGAAACAGGCAAGTGAGGTGCAGAAGGAGGCAAGAGAACTGCAGAAAGAGGCACAAGAGTTGCAGAAACAGGCAAAAGGGAGGCAGAAAGAGGGAACAGGTGTGCAGACAGAGGCAAGAGAGGTACAGAAAGAGGGAAGAGGGGTACAGAAAGAGGCAAGAGGGATGTAGAAATTTGCAACAGAGGTGCAGTAAGAAGCAAGAGCAGTGCACAAGGAACCAACAGAGGTGCACAAAGAGGCAAGAGGGGTACAGAAAAAGGCACTGCTGAGCCTGAGGTCTGTTTAAAAGTAGCCCTATGTGTGCAGAAAGAGGCAAGAGAGGTATAGAAAGAAGCAAGAGAAGTGCAGAAAGAGGCAAGTGAGGTGCAGAAAGAAGCAAGAGCAGTGCAGAAAGAAGTAAGAGGGGTACAGAAAGAGGCAGGAGGGGCACAGAAAGAAGGAAGAGAAGAGCAGAAAGAAGCAACAGAGGTGCAGAAAGGGGCAAGAGGACTGCAGAAAGAGGGAAGAGGGGTGCAGAAAGAGGCACAAGGGATGCAAAAAGAAGCAAGAGAGGTGCAGAAAGAAGCAAGAGAAGTGCATAAAGAAGCAACAGGGATGCAGAATGGGGGAAGTGGGGTGGAAAAAGAGGCAAGAGGGATACAGAAAGAAACAAGAGAGGTGCAGAAAGAAACAAAAGAAGTGCAGAAAGAAGCAACAGAGGTACAGAAAGAAGCAAGAGCAGTGCAGAAAGAAGCAAGAGGGATGCAGAAAGAAGCAAGAGAGGTGCAGAAAGAAGCAAGAGTAGTGCAGAAAGATGCAACGGAGGTGCAGAAAGAGGCAAGAGGGGTGCGGGAAGAGGGGTGAGAAAGAGGCACGAGGGGTGCAGAAAGAAGCAAGAGAGGTGCCGAAAGAAGCAACAGAGGTGCAGAAAGAGGGAAGAGGGGTGGAGAAAGAGACAAGAGAGATGCAGAAAGAAGCAACAGAGGTGCAGAAAGAGGGAAGAGGGATGGAGAAAGAGGCAAGAGGGGTGCAGAAAGAAGCAAGAGAGGTGCAGAAAGTAACAAAAGAAGTGCAGAAAGAAGGAACAGAGGTGCAGAAAGAGGCAAGAGGAGTGCAGAAAGAGAAGAGCAGTGCAGAAAGAGGCACAAGGGGTGCAGAAAGAAGGATGAGAGGTACAGAAAGATGCTAAATAAGTGCAGAAAGAAGCAACAGAGATGCAGAAAGAAGGAAGAGGGGTAGAAAAAGAGGTAAGAGAAGTACAGAAAGAAGCAACAGACATGCAGAAAGGGGGAAGAGGGGTGGAGAAAGAGGCAAGAGGGGTGTAGAAAGAAGCAAGAGAGGTGCAGAAAGAAACAAAAGAAGTGCAGAAAGAAGGAACAGAGGTGCAGAAAGAGGCAGGAGGAGTGCAGAAAGAAGGAAGAGGGGTGCAGAAAGAGACAAGAGAGGTGCAGAAAGAGGGAAAAAGGGTGCAGAAAGAGGCAAGAGGGGTGCAGAAAGAGGGAAGAGGGGTGTGAAAGAGGCACGAGGGGTGCAGAAAGAAGCAAGAGGGCAGCAGAAATAAGCAAGAGAGGTGCAGAAAGAAACAAAAGAAGTGCAGAAAGAAACAACAGAAATGCAGAAAGAGGCAAGAGAGGCGCAGAAAGAAGCAAGAGTGGTTTGCACACCATTAGTACCACTGTGACACCCACATTTAGCAATAAGTAACAGGTGACCATTCTAGGTTTGCAAACAACCTTCCACCACGCTGTAACACTTGTTGCTGCATTTTTGATAACGTTAGAGCCGTTTGAGATAGAAACAAGGCTTTTTTTATTCAAACCTGCAGATTAGGCAGCAGATGATGAATTATGTGGCTAATGCAGAAAATGTATAATTGTGCAAAAGTTGGTGCAGCCAAACAGTCACATAATTCCAGTGGCCCTGCTCATACCTCTGACTAGGTCCAGAAGTGCTCCTCAGTGATTCCTTCTTTTTTTGTCTCATTGAGTTCATAGTTTAGCTTCTATGGAAACGAGGAAGACTAAACCTGAGGTTACCACTCCACAACACAGACTACCATACCACATAATTACTCTCCGTAACACATAATCCCACTCTACATAATTCCTATACACTAAATACCACATACTTTCTATCCACATAATTTCACTGCACAACATACCACATAATTCCACTACACACAACCTACATCCACTCCACTCCAAGGAACATTAATAAAACACTTTTAGATTTACAACGCTAATAGCTCTAACTCTTGCAAATGCAAGACCTATTTCATTACAAATGCTTCTTTAACTGGTAATCACGTTTGCAGAGTGGTGAAGAAAGGGGGCTGGGCCTCCAACCAGTGCTCAGGAATTCCACTGTGTAGGACTTGCAGGAGGTACCAGGAGGGCTACTTGGCCGCCAAGGTCCCTCAGGAGTAAAGTGGACTTCATCCCCAACCAGTACTGTGCCAGGAAGCGCGTTTGCAGAGTGGTGGAGAAAGGTGAGCGTGACCTCCGAAGACCTCTTCGCAATCTTACAGTGTGGGATTTACTGGAGGTAACAGGAGGGGTAGTTAGCCCCTAAGGTCAACCTTGGGGGGCCAACTACCCCTCCTATTGCCTTCAGTAAGTCTCACACAGCAGGATTGCTCAGTTCTCATAGCAGTCCACGCCCACTTTCCCCACCACTCTGCAAACGCACTTCCTGGCATGCTCTTGGATGGGGATTAAAGTCCCCTTCGCTGCTGGGGGTCCTTAGAGGCCAACTACCCTACCAGATACCTCCAGTATGCCCCAGATAGTGGGATAGCTGACAGGTGGACACAGGCCATGCCCCCTTTATCCACCACTCTGCAAACGCGCCTCCTGGCGCGTTCCGGGTTGGGGAATTAAGTCCCCTTGAATCCTGAGGGTCCCTGGGGGCCAACTAGCCTACCAAGTACCTCCAGTAAGCCCCATGCAGCTGGATTGCTGAGAGTGGTCTGAGGCCAAGCCCCCTTTTTACACCACTCTGCAAACGTGCCTCCTGGCACACTGCTGCTCGGTGGATGAAGTCCACTTTAGTCCTGAGGTCCTCAGGACACAGGAGGACCTCATCGCCCCACCAGCAGTGCACCAAGAGGCACGTTTGCAGAGTGGTGTAAAAAGGGGTGTGGCTTCGAACCACTTGTCAGCAATCCCACAGTTTGGGGCTTACTAAAGGTACCTGGTGGGCTAGTTGGCCCCCAGGGACCCTCAGGAATGAAGGGGACTTATCCCCCAACTTAGAGCGTGCAGGGGGCACGTTTGCAGAGTGGTGCAGGGAGGGGCGGGGCCTCCGGCAGATGCTGGGTTTTCTTTTTTTTCTATATTTTTAGAAGGGGGACTGTGTGGCCCCACTTCTTGTAGTATTTTTTGGGCGCTTGGGACCCCATCACCCAGGGCCAGAGCATATTTTTCATTTAAAAAAAAAACGGGAAGGGGGCCGTGTGGCATCCCTTCCCTGTGCCATTATTGGCTACTGGGACCCCATCCCCTGGCGCCTGGCGCCTGGGCTCGTTTTTATTTTAAATAAAATTTATTTTTCCCAGGAGGGGGGCTGCGTGGCCCCCTTCCCTGGGCCGCTACTGGCCCGGGGACCCCATCCCCCGGGGCCTGGCCAGCATGCTTTTTTTGAGGAGCCTGGGGCCTGGCATCATTTTTTTAAAATTTTCACTGGAGGGGGGGCCGCATGGCTCCCCTCCTGAGGCCAATTATGGCCCCTGGGACCCCATCCCCCGGGACTGGCCTTCCGTCTAAATAAAAATTTATTTATTAAATTAAAGGGGAGGGGGGCTGAGTGGCCCCCCCTCCCTGGGGCCTGGCCTCTTTTTAAAAAAATTTCAATTAGGGGAGGGGGGCCGCGTGGCCCCCCTCCCCTGGCCACTATTGGCCCCGGGGACCCCATCCCCCGAGCCTGGCCTCTTTTTAAAAAATGTTTAATTAGGGGAGGGGGGCCGAATGACCCCCCTCCCGGGCCACTTCTGGCCCGGGGACCCTATTCCCCAGGGCCGGCCCTCAAGTTGGGGACCGTGGGGGGCAGCCCCAATGCCCCCACTGTCCCTGCTGGCTCCCCGCCTCCTGCGGGAGCCGGCATTGCTTTTGGGCAAGGGGAGCTGCTAACAAGCAGCTCCCCTTGCCCAAAAGCAATTCTGCTTTGCTTCTTGGAAGCGAGAGCAGATTTCCTGCTCTCGCTTCGAAGAAGCAAAGCAGTGTTTGCTATGGCAGTGCGGGAGCCGGGCTCCCGCCCTGCCATAGCAAATGGCAATGTCCCGGGCGTGGGCACCCTGGGACATTGCAGGAGCCGGCCTTGGGGGGGTGGCGGTCCCCAGGGCCATCAAGGGCTCCAGGAGGGGGGCTGCACGGCCCCCCTCCCAACAGTGTGGGCAGGAGCCCCCCACACTCCCCTAATTGTATTGGAGCCCCGAGGAGGTGGCGGTCCCCGGGGTTTGGTGGGCCCACAAGGCCCCCCTGCCCCTATTAAAACAAAGCCCCTGGGAGGTGGCGGTCCCCGGGGCAGCATGGTGAGGCAGGAGCTTCCCCCACGCATTTTTGGGAAAAAAGCCCCGGGAGGTAGCAGTCCCCGGGGCTTTGGGGGCCCCCACACCATAATTATAAATTGCCCCAGGGACCTGGCCCACCCGGGGGCTTAAAACAAATGAAGCACGGGAGCCCGCGCTTTGTTTTTTAAAACATTTTCATCTGGATTCGCGAACCAAGCACGAATTCGTCCAATTCTTTTTTTTAAATGCTTTTTTTGGGCCCTGGGGGTCCTTGTGGGACCCCCTGAGCAGGCCTAGGAGGTCAGGGTGTTTCTACCCTGCCCCATTTTCTTGTTTTTCATCTTTTTTTACTGTTTTCTTGAGACTCGGTTACCGAGTCACAAGATGGCTGCCAACACATTTTGGTTTGGAGTGTTGGCAGCCAATCAGAATGAAGCTCGTGCTCGGGAGGATTTGCGGCTCCTCCTCGGTGCTCAGATATTAATATTTTTATTTTCTCAGGAACTACTGAACGGATTTACACCATTTAAAAAAAAGGTCGCTTTCTGAACCAAGAGCTACCTTTTTACCAAATTTGGTGTAATTCCGTTCAGCAGTTCGGGCTGTAGCCTGTTCTAAAATTTCTATGGAAATTAACATGGGGAAAATGTGTTTTGGGAAACCCCTTTTATCTCGGCCCCCGCTTGACGAATCATCCCCAAACTTTCAAGACAAGGAACTGACCTTAGCTGGTCATTAGTTTTGAGAATTTTGCGAAGATTCGTCAAACGGCGCCTAAGATATTGGCAAAAGAAAAAACGCTTTTTGAATAGAAACAAGGTCCTAACTATAACTACCTACTGGCGACTGCCAGTAGGTAATATATATATATATATATCCCAAACAAGACTCCAATAAAGCGATCACTCAGAGTATTTGCTTAACACCAGATGATGTTTTTTTAATCCAGTAACGCTTTTCACTTGCACAGCAAGCTTGATCACACACTGTATTGTGGGTAATGACTTGCAATACATACAGAGTATGGAAAACAAAAGAGGGACAATAAAATACATGAACCACTTACATCTCAGTGGCGTCCATTTTGTAAGGTGCAGTTTGGGGTTAAAACAGTATTATAACATCATACCATTTCACCCCAAATCGACCTTTCAGGATATTTGATAGAGTAAATCATATACAAATCAAATAATAGTACTCTGTGCTCTAAAAAGGTTAACGGCCAGCAGCGTTGTGAGTACGTATAACAAATAATGATGCTGCAAGTCAGGAATGAGTTCCCACTCTTAGTGGCACATCATGAGTTCTGTGGAAATACTGGCTAAGTGCCCATAACCACATATCCACCTTTCTGTCTGGTTCATCCTGAAAAGATACTGCACAAACCACTGACACCACTTACGTAACAGTGTATTCCATTTTGTAATATGTAGTTAATGGTAATCAATTGCCAACCAGCAGCGTTGTGAGTGCTGGTAGAAACTATAGCTCCAGTTCCGCTTCTGCACTATCACTAGGAGTTATAGTGATGAACTATGTGTCAATATCGGCAAGTGCCCATAAACATAGTTCTGTGTGGTCCACCCCAAGGCGGTAATCCTCTATGCCAGAGTGCTGGCAGGGAACTGACCTAATGTTAGTATTAATACTCTGTACTTTAATTATTAATCATTGCCGGGAGGGGGGACACTAAAAGGCAACTGTTTGCTACATGTGGTACAGCATAGTACCCATGGGTCATGGTTGGTCGCGGCACAGTGCCTGAATATAAGAAGAGGTAAACTTGAATCCATACTACTCTGTATTGTTCAAAACCCAAACCATAAAACCGGTAGTCCACAAGGAAACTAAATAAACAAACAATGAAAAAGTGAGGTGATCTACACTCTAATTTTAAACCCAACATCTATAGAGATAAAGTTACAACAATGGAAACAATCTCCTATCTGTAGGGTGTTGCCCTCCACCGTGATGATTGAAGAAAAGGTTAGGGGTACGCTGGAGAAGGTCCTCTAAGTCGGCCCCTTCCTTTTCTCCTGTGATAAAAAGGAATAAAACCATGAGTTACTCTCACAGTGTGGGTTAAAATCCTGATAAAATATGCACAAGAATTATTGTAGTTTAAAGCATACAAATATTTCAATTTTTTAAAAAAGTTTTACAAAACTTTCAAAGCCATTTATACAGCATAGAAACAGAAGCAGAGAATAGAACTGACATTTGTAAACCCTATTCGTGTAAGTGGATGCTCATTTCCTCGTCCTGGTTAAGCCCGTCTGGGCTTTTAGTTTGTAAGTTAATTATGTGCCTAGACTCCTTCTTACGTAACTGTAGTACTCTGTTACCTCCCCCGTGGTTCTGCTCAATCTGTTCTATAGCAAAGAAGGTGAGGAGGGAGTTGTTAGAGAGGTGGTAATCTGCAAAATGCCTAGCTACCGGATAGTGGGGGTATTTATTGCTGATGGCTCTCATGTGTTCCAAGACTCTTTTCTTGGTGGCTAGTGTGGTGCTGCCTATGTATCTCTTCTTGTAGGGACACTCGAGAATATAGATGGTAAATATGGTTCCACATGTCAGGAATTGTTTGATGGTTCTCTCTCCTATCGGGGTGTTGTATGATTTTCTCATGGTGCTATCTTTACAGGCTTTGCAGTGGCCTGCAGGGAAAAATCCCTGGAGACCTACCTGCCTGCTCAGATGTGTGCTAGTAATGTCTCCCTTTACCAGAAAGTTTCTAAGATGTCTTCCTTTCCTGTATGTGATACGTGGTCGGCCCAGTAGTGTATGGCCTATGGTAGAGTCACTGGAAAGGATACTCCAGTTTTGATTGAGGATTTTAGATATCTTTTTGGATTCTCTATTGTAGGTTAGAATCACTCAGTCTGGGAAGAGGACTATCTCATGATAACAATGAATGTAAACTCACTCTACACTATTATTGATCACTCACTTGGTGTACAATGTTGTCAGCATTTTCTGAGTAACCACAGAATATGCTACCTTGAACATACTGAAATGCTGTTGAGAATGATGACATTCTGTCTCCTTAATAATATGTTCATGTTCAATGGCACCATGTACAAGCAAGTCCTCGGCACTGCCATGGGTACTTGTTTTGCGCCGAGCTTTGCCAACCTGTTCCTGGGTGTGTGGGAGGAAGAGGTCCTCAAAAAACTCAACTCTGAATCCATTGAAAATAGGGTGATCAGATGGTATAGATACATAGACGATTTGTTTGTAATATGGAAAGGGAGTGAGGAAAGTTCAGAAAATGTCATTGCCCAACTTAATGAAAATACCTTTAACCTTAACCTTACATACACCATGAGCAGAAAACAGATTGAATTCCTTGATGTAGTAGTGGAAATTAAGAACAATCAGATGAGCACCAAACTACACATAAAAACTACAGCAGGGAACAGTCTTCTGCATGCTTACAGCAGCCACCCTGAAACTCTGAATTGGATTATCCCGTTTGGGGAGCTGCTGAGAGCAAGGAGAAACTGTAGCACACAGGAAAATTTCCTAGCAGAAGCACACAGGAAAATTTCCTAGCAGAACAAGAGAACATGATTACGAGATTCAGAGAAAGAGGCTATCCTAGATGGGTATTGGCAAAGGCTAAGGAGAAAGTTAGCAAAATCAAGAGAGGAGATATGTTGGAAGACAAACCTAGCCTTGAGGAAGATACCACCACCAGAGTGATTCTAACCTACAATAGAGAATCCAAAAAGATATCTAAAATCCTCAATCAAAACTGGAATATCCTTTCCAGTGACTCTATCATAGGCCATACACTACTGGGCCGACCACGTATCACATACAGGAAAGGAAGACATCTTAGAAACTTTCTGGTAAAGGGAGACATTACTAGCACACATCTGAGCAGGCAGGTAGGTCTCCAGGGATTTATTCCCTGGGGCCACTGCAAAGCCTGTAAAGATAGCACCATGAGAAAATCATACAACACCCCGACAGGAGAGAGAACCATCAAACAATTCCTGACATGTGGAACCATATTTACCATCTATATTCTCGAGTGTCCCTGCATGAAGAGATACATAGGCAGCACCACACTAGCCACCAAGAAAAGAGTCTTGGAACACATGAGAGCCATCAGCAATAAAGACCCCCACTATCCGGTAGCTAGGCATTTTGCAGATTACCACCTCTCTAACAACTCCCTCCTCACCTTCTTTGCTATAGAACAGATTGAGCAGAACCACAGGGGAGGTAACAGAGTACTACAGTTACGTAAGAAGGAGTCTAGGCACATAATTAACTTACAAACTAAAAGCCCAGATGGGCTTAACCAGAACGAGGAAATGAGCATCCACTTACACGAATAGGGTTTACAAATGTCAGTTCTATTCTCTGCTTCTGTTTCTATGCTGTATAAATGGCTTTGAAAGTTTTGTAAAAACTTTTAAAAAAAATCGAAATATTTGTATGCTTTAAACTACAATAATTCTTGTGCATATTTTATCAGTATCTTAACCTACACTGTGAGAGTAACTCATGGTTTTATTCCTTTTTTATCACAGGAGAAAAGGAAGGGGCTGACTTAGAGGACCTGCCCCAGCGCACCCCCCTAACCTTTTCTTCAATTATCACAGTGGAGGGCAACACCCTACTGATAAGGGATTGTTTCCATTGTTGTAACTTTATCTGTATAGAACTTGGGTTTAAAATTAGAGTGTAGATCACCTCACTTTTTTCATTGTTTGTTTATTTAGTTTCCTTTGTGGACTACCGGTTTTATGGTTTGGGTTTTGAACAATACAGAGTAGTATGGATTCAAGTTTACCTCTTCTTATATTCAGGCACTCTGCTGAGACCAACCATGACCCATGGGTACTATGCTGTGCCACACGTAGCAAACAGTTGCCTTTTAGTGTCCCCCCTCCCGGCAATGATTAATAATTAAGTACAGAGTATTAATACTAACATTAGGTCAGTTCCCTGCCAGCACTCTGGCATAGAGGATTACCGCCTTGGGGTGGACCACACAGAACTATGTTTATGGGCACTTGCCGATATTGACACATAGTTCATCACTATAACTCCTAGTGATAGTGCAGAAGCGGAACTGGAGCTATAGTTTCTACCAGCACTCACAACGCTGCTGGTTGGCAATTGATTACCATTAACTGCATATTACAAAATGGAATACACTGTTACGTAAGTGGTGTCAGTGGTTTGTGCAGTATCTTTTCAGGATGAACCAGACAGAAAGGTGGATATGTGGTTATGAGCACTTAGCCAGTATTTCCACAGAACTCATGATGTGCCACTAAGAGTGGGAACGCATTACTGACTCGCAGCATCATTATTTGTTATACGTACTCACAACGCTGCTGGCCGTTAACCTTTTTAGAGCACAGAGTACTATTATTTGATTTGTATATGATTTACTCTATCAAATATCCTGAAAGGTCGATTTGGGGTGCAATTGTATGATGTTATAATACTGTTTTAACCCCAAACTGCACGTTACAAAATGGACGCCACTGAGATGTAAGTGGTTCATGTATTTTATTGTCCCTCTTTTGTTTTCCATACTCTGTATGTATTGCAAGTCATTACCCACAATACAGTGTGTGATAAGCTTGCTGTGCAAGCGAAACGCGTTACTGGATTATAAAACCATCATCTGGTGTTAAGCAAATACTCTGAGTGATCGCTTTATTGGAGTCTTGTTTGGGAAATTATGCCCGGCGCGCTCCGCTGGCACTGAGTGATCCTCTGCACAGGGCGAGGGGAGGCGGAAGGAGCAACAGTTAAATAATATATATATATATATATATATATATATATATATATATATATATACAGCTCCAAGATGTGTCCATCAGTTGAGTCGCATTCGGCCAGCAGCAGCAAGAGAACTCTCTTTCCATGGTATGGACGGATACCGCTTACAGCCATCAACAACCTCCGTGTAGGTTTGCCTGACGCGTTTCATAAGCTCCTCAGCTTTCTCTTCAGAGGCTTTCACGGGAAGGATGCGTGCATATGATGTTCCCATTTAAATACTGCACTCCCTCCAATAGGATAGTCATATGGAACTGTGCATTATGGGAACTATAGTTCGTAATCGATCATCCCCCAAATGGGGGCCTCGGAGCCCCCCTCCTTAAATAAATACATATATGTGGCCATGCCCCGGGGGATGGGGTCCCCGGGGCCGGAATTGGCCACGGGAGGGGGGCCCACGCGGCCCCCTTCCCGGTTAGATTTTTTTTTTAAAAGACCGGCATTGTGCGTACTAGCCCACCAGGTACCTCCAGTAAGCGCCAGGGAGCTGCGTTGCAGAGTGGTGGTCCAAGGCCACGCCCCCTTTTATACCACTCTGCAGCGCTGCTCTGTGGCGCTTACTGGAGGTAGCTGGTGGGCTAGTTGGCCCTCAGGGACCCTCAGGATTCAAGGAGACTTAATCACCCAACTTAAAACGCGCCACAGGGCGCATTTGCACACTTGTCACACCAGGCCCCGCCCCCTCCCTGCACCACAGTGCAAATGCGCCCTGCGGCGCATTTTAAGTTGGGGGATTAATTACCCTTCAATCCTGAGGGTCCCTGGGGGCCAACTAGTCCACCGGGTACCTCTTGTAAATGCCACAGGGCTGCGTTGCAGAGAGGTGCTCCGAGGCCACGCCCCTTTTTTGACCACTCTGCAAATGCGGCTTCTGGTGCACTGCTGGTGGGGCGATGAGGTCCTCTTGTGTCCTGAGGACCTCAAGACACAAGTGGACTTCATCCTCTGAGCAGCAGTGTGCCAGAAGCCGCGTTTGCAGCGTGGTGTAAAAAGGGGCGTGGCCTCAGAACACCTCTCTGAAACGCAGGTCTGTGGCGCTTACTGGATGTACCTGGTGGGCTACTTGGCAACCAGGGACCTTCATGATTCAAGGGGACTTAATAGGAATGTCATAGTTAGAAATTAGCATTTAAAAAACCTTTGAAATTTACTGAAAAAACCATAGGTTTCAGGTACGTTATAGTTAGAAATTAGCATTTAAAAAACCTTAGAAATTCACTGAAAAACCATAGGTTTCAGGGACGTTATAGTTAGCTGGACATTTCACTCTTACAAAACCGTAGAAATTCCACCGTTATAGTTAGTTGAGCTAACTATAACTCACGCACCCGCAATGCACTGCTCATGACGTCACATATTATATCATTCATGACATGGTCAGTGACATCACTGATGACATCAATGATGACATCTCAAATGACATCACTGATGACATCACTGATGATATCATCCACGTGAAAATCTGATGCACCTCATCACACCCTGATATAACCCTTGATACACCCATTCTAAAATACAGACTATCATTTTCAAAACCATAAACACACCAATACCAGTTAGTACATACCCACTCACTAATTCCTACGTCTACACACACATCCACTTATTCACCCATACAGTCACTGATACATGCAGGCAGCCATCCATACGGCATTATCATATGCACTCACATATCTATACAGACACTCACACACCGCCACTCATTCATAGAGTTACTCACACACCTAGTCAGTTATGCAAAGAATCAATGACACTCCCACTTACTCACCTGTACAGTTATACACACACCTCCTCACTTATTTAAACATATACTAACACATACTTACACTCTTCTACAATAACTAATACAAGCACACACTGATCCATACAGCCACTCTCACAATCACTCACTCTCACATATAGTCATTTATACACTCCAACACTCACATATACTGCCTTTCACATATGCAGTTACTCACACATGTACCTCTGAGGCATCCATTCACTCACCAACACACCCATACACACACTCACCCACCCATACAGCTCTTCACAGATGCACTCTTGAACCCATACACCCAGTAAATCATCCACTCACACATCTATGCACAGAGTTACACCCCCCACCCACTCACACAGACACTCAGGCACCCATACAGATACTCAGACAAACAATCAATAACCCATATAGATCCTCATTTAGCTACTCACCAACCCATGCAGCCGCTTACACACCAACTGACAAACTAAACTGTGTGAATGTCTGTATCAGACACTAACACATGCATTCAGTAAGACACAATTAATCACTCACTTATACAGTCAGTCACACCACAACTAAATCATCCATCCAGACACTTATACACCCATTCATTCTTCAATAAACCTTGGCATATATATAAAACATATTTAAATTTTATAGAAACACTCAGTCACTGGATGATGTGATGTCATCAGTGATGTCATTTGAGATGTCATCAGTGATGTCATCAGTGATGTCACTGACCATGTCATGAATGATGTAATATGTGACGTCATGAGCAGTGCATTGCGGGTGCGCGAGTTATAGTTAGCTCAACTAACTATAACGGTGGAATTTCTACGGATTTGTAAGAGTGAAATGTCCAGCTAACTATAACGTCCCTGAAACCTATGGCTATGGTTTTTTCAGTGAATATATATGGTCATGTGATCAAGGTCCCACGAGGATCGAAACGCGTAATGGCGGCGGTGCTGGGCGTACAATAAAGAAAAGAGCACTGCATTCTTGGGTTCGCTTCGTCTTTTCTATGATTGGAAATTGGAGACGAGTTTGCAGGATATATATATATATTTATATATATATATATGAAAGAAAAGGTTGCCCTCGCTCGGCAAAGCACACACAGGTGAGTATTCCATTCTTTTATTGGAGGCTGCGTTACAACAAGCAGGAGACAAACAGAGCAGTAAAATCCTCCTTACGCGTTTCGGGCTGGCGCCCTTGATCACAGGTGTCTCAGGATGATTTTGAAGAATGCTGCTTGGACGCTTTATAAGTCCCAAATGTACCCGCCCAGTGGGCGTCGCAAGTGCTCATGGTACTGGTAGTCCTGTGCAGTTCTGTCCCTCATAGGAGTTCTCCAAAACCCCAATTTCATCAAACAT